>CM076580.1:264595608-266046037 GCA_034641835.2 Pinus albicaulis | reverse complement strand
AACTTAAATTCTCTTTCCTTTCTTGAGGTATGATGCACCCTATTGGTCTTAGTGAAAGTTAATCATTATCATCATCATCATTAATATATAAGTGATAAAATTATCCATTCAAATTTGAAATAAGTTTAAATTATTATTTTTTTTATAAAATGTTATTGATTTTTGTAATAATTTAATGTAAAAATATTTCATATAAATTATTTGATTAATCTAAATCTAAACTTAAATTATTTTAATTTTTAAATCTTTTGTATATATAATTTTTTTCAAAATATTTTCACATATATAAATTTATTATTTTATTTTTTAATATAATATTATAATGCGAAGCTATTTTCTTTTATAATAAATTCCAAATAATACTTAAAATGAGATGATTGAATTTGAACATAAAGACTAATAATTTAATATTATAATACTATTTAATGAAAATTTGATATTATAATAGCATTAATGAAAATACAAATTTAATATTATAACAATTTTGATATCATATTCTTTAAAAATTTAATTTAATATTTTAATTTTCAAGCTTGCAACCTCATTAACAAATTGACTTGATAACTGAAACATAGTTAGGTGAATGGTACACATATAATAAACTAAGCCTCATGGTGTTTTAGTTAAGAAATAATAAAATGTTATTAAACAATATACATTCATTAAAAAAAATATTTAAAATATTTTCCACTGACACTCTTTCATGGTTAATTCTCAAAAGGTAAAGGAAAATTATGCAATTTTTCACAAATAATTTCATCTTTTTTTTATCTTCTTCTAATACTTTCTATTTCATATCTTCTTCTGATACTCCTAGTAAGCTCTTTAGTTTATAGTGTAGACAAATGTTGCCCATTACATTTGATTTTTTATTCTTCTCTGTTGGTTATTGCAATAGAAAAATAGATTATCTCGGTACAAAGATCTTGTATTGAATACTATAAAATTTTTATTGAGTTTGTAGTTTTAACTTTGATTTGTTTTCTCCTTAATACAACATTTTCATCATAATGACTTATGCTTATATTTAATTCAAAAGTTGCAAAATACTGTGAAGGAAATCTATATTTTGTTGTTAAAATGTTGATAACCAGCTCAAGACAATATCGAGACAATTTCGTTGTACTGCTAGTGGAGACACGCCCCAATTCTCATCCAGTTTCCAAATTGCTAATAAGGTATTAACCATATTCAACCTACTTAGTATTGATTTTGAAGAAAATAATTATTGTTCGAATAGAAAATATATTTAATTTGTTAATTTGCAATATAAATTTAAGAGTAGTAGGTTTTTTATTACGCAGAAAATAATTACTACTCGAAGAAATAAATAAAATTGTTAATTTGCAATATAAATTTTCTTGAGATTGTGCATATTATTTTGGCTACAAATCTCATGGATAACATCAACAATAGGATTTGTTCCAAAATTGAAGGAATCAAATCATGAAGATGAGATATCAACCCTATTTTCTTGTGATAGGATGCAATTGAATTTAATATTCAGTTTTTCTTCTACATCTATAAATTGTAAAGCCCATAGAGCCAAAATATATGAGGGTGAGGAAGAGGAAGTGCAGATGTGAGAAATCTGTTGTTTTAATCTCTTGTTGAATAATAAGAAAGTCGATACCTATGTTTCATGGATGTAGCCCAGATTGGTTGGGTGAACCACGTTAAATCAATGTCTCTATTTTATGATGTGTGTGTGAATTTATTTGATTTCTGTTGTGCATACTCTAAAAATTGGTATCAGAGCATTGCATGATTGCTATGCGTTAACTTTCATATCTGTGAGGGTCTGTGTCCTACCTGCATGAATCCATACAGGTTTGTTGTATGTACGTGGATCCATCTATATAGGATTGTTGTGCATGTATTAGTGATTAAAGTGCCGAGGACTGTGAGCTGCCAAGCCGTGAGCTGCCGAGATGTGATATGGCTGCCGAGAGCTATTAGCCGCCAAGTTGTAAGCTGTGAGAACTAGTTTGTTTGTGGATTCTTCACAAGAGTTTGAACAACGCCGTAAGCCGTGAGATGGAGGTTTAATGATCTGTTGAGAGGCAAGAGCTGCTGCTACTATTGTGGTTTCAGGCTTGTGTCTCCATATGACCTTGTGGCTAAGCGAAGACTGTAAAATATCTTTATCATATATGTTTTTTGGTCATATACTAGAGACGCGAATGATTCCATATTTTAAAGCAAGAGTTGGAGAGAGACACGTTTTTTGTTGTAGATAAGTGGATATCTATTTTGGCAGATGAAACTTCTAGATTCGCCCCGATCACAGATAAGGCATTGTTTCTATAGAGCGTGTTGAAATGGATTTGACAATGATTGCCATTAATCTGCATGGACTGTGAGGCCATTCTGCATTGTTTTGGGACTCTTTCAGTTCATAGCTGCTCTGGAACAGAATCTTATAGTCGCAAACTCAGTGGGTGTATTCATTAAGACCATTCAAAAGAGCTTGCGTGAAGTAAGGAGCTGCAGCGTAATGTGAGATCCAGAGTTGTAATCCTGACGATGTCGATTTGGTGACTTTATGTTTGTATTTTTAGTTGAATATTTTGAGCAGAGAATATGGAAAAAACTCAAAGTGCTCAATTTGAGATCAAGAAGTTTAATGGGAGGAATAAATTTGAAATCTGGAAATTCAAGAAGCACGATTTACTTGTACAACAAGGTGTGGAGAAGGCACTTTTGGGAAAATCCAAATAACCTTTCGCCATGACAGATGACGAATGGAGTGACATCAATGATAGAGCATTGAACGACATACTATTGTGTTGGGCAGATGATGTTTTATTTAACATTGTTTCAGAGAAAACATCCGCTGGACTATGGACAAAGCTAGAAAAACTGTACATGACTAAATCCTTAACCAATAGGATTATTCTGAAAAGATAGTTGTACACCTTGTGCATGAAGGAAGGTACAACAATAACCAATAATTTGAATACTTTTAATACTCTCTTGGTACAGTTAGATAACACAGAAGTAAAATTTGATTCAAAAGATAAAGTTGTAACTTTATTATGTTCTCTGCCTGAGTCATGGGATCATTTTGTTACTTCTATAAGTCTCAGTTCATCAGAAACCCTTGAATTTCATGATGTTGTTGGAGCTATGCTATCTGAAGAAAGCAGAAAAAGGTCAAATTTCAAAACCTATACATCAGAAGCAGTGATGGTTAGAGTTCGATCTAAAGAAAAATTCTTCATTCAGAAAAACAACTCTCGATCAAAATCGAAAGGGAAGAAGAGTAACTAAAATGTTGGTTTTGCGGAAAATCGGGAAATTTGAAGAGGGACTATTGGAAGAGACGACAAAGATCCAAAGGAGACTCCTCAATAGAAAATAAAGAAGCAAACACGATAGATACAGGTTCGGCATCTGGTTTAGGTATAAGTGATGAAGTTTTATCAGTTAATTTTTCAAATCATGATCGACATTGGCTGTTAGATTCTGGTACGTCCAATCACATGTGAATTCATAAAGAGTGGTTTAAATATTATAAGTCAATCAATGATGGAGTAGTTTACATGGGCAATGATTTCTCATGTAATGTTGTGGGAATTGGGAGCATCTGTATTAAAATGTTTGATGGGACAATCAAAATCTTAACTGATGTAAGACATTTGCTTGAACTAAAAAAAAATCTTATTTCTCTAGGAGTGTTAGACACAAATGGATATAAAAATTTTATTCAAGGTGGAGTAATGAAAATTTACAAAGGAATCTTATTAGTAATGAAAGCAAAGAAGGTTGGAAATATTTCTTAGTTAGAAGGAAGAACAGAGTCAGATCATGCTTCAACTATATCGGAAAATGACAGTGATTCTATTCTACTATGGCATCAAAGGTTGGGCCATATGAGAGAAAGAGGATTAAAATTTGTATCTAATCGTATGTTACCTCCTAGTTTAAAGTCTTTTAAGTTAGATTTCTGCAAACATTGTATATATGGGAAACAAAGAAAGCAGAAATTTAAAACTGGAAAACATACTAGTAAAGGAATCCTTGATTATATCCATTCTGATGTTTGGGGTCCATATCCTATAACCTCATATGGAGGATCATCATATTTTGTATCTTTTATAGATGATTTCTCTAGAAAATTATGAGTCTACATGTTAAAAAGAGTCTAATGTATTCACAGTTTTCAAGCAGTTTATAGAATTAGTAGAAAATATCACTGGAAGAACCATTAAGTGTTTAAGAACAAAAAATGGTGGTGAGTTTACTTCAAAGGCATTTGATAATTATTGCAAGGAAGTTGGGATCGAAATACATAGAACTACTGCTTATACTCCTCAGCAAAATGGAGTTGTTGAACGCATGAAAATAACTCTCTTCGAAAGAGCAAGAAGTATGCTAAGTAATGCCAATTTACAGAAGGAATTATGGACAAAAACAGTATCTACAGCTTGTTATTTCATAAATCGATCACCATCAACTGCAATAGGATGCAAAATTCCTTAAGAGTATGGAAGGGTCATCCTTGTGATTATTCTAAACTGAAATTTTTTGGTTGTGATGCATATGCTCTAATTCCGAAACATCAGCCTTCTAAATTAGATCCTAAATAAAAAAGATATATCTTTGTTGGATATGGTGATGGGATTAAAGGATATAGGTTGTGGGATCCTACTACTCACAAGCTCATCATTAACAAAGATGTTAAATTCAATGAATATTCACTCGATAATCCAGATGTAGATATTAAATTGAAACAGGAAAATGTACCTAAGTTTCAACATATTCGGTTTGAAACTAGTTCAAATACTGAAGATAGTAAAGATGAGCAAGTTTCAGATGAAGATCATGAAAAAGTTCCTATAGATAATAATCAGCAAATTATGGAAGAACCAAAAACATCTTTAAGAAGGTCCATGAGAATTAGATATCCTCCTTAAAGGTATGATGATTATGTTACTTCAGTTGCTTTAACCACTAATGATGATGAACCTTTATGCTAACAGGAAGTTGTAGAAGGTTCTAACAATGATAAGTGGAAAGAAGCTATGAAGGATGAAATGAAGGCATTATACAAGAATCCCACATGGGACCTTGTAGAACTTCCCAATGATAGAAAACATGTAGGATGTAAATGGGTTTACAAATTGAAAAAGGGTGTTGATGATAAATAATAAAGGTACAAAGCGAAGCTGGTTGCGAAAGGTTTTTCTCAGAAAGCAGGAATTTACTTTCATGAGATATTTTCAGTAGTTGTTAAAATTGTTTCAATTAGAATTGTGTTAGCATTAGTTTATTTTCTTGATTTAGAATTACAACAACTAGATGTTAAGATTGCATTCTTACATGGAGATTTAGATGAAGAGATTTATATGGAAAAACCTGAAGGGTTTGTTCAAAATCACAACAAGAAATTTGTCTGTAGGCTTAAGAAATCATTGTATGGTCTGAAGCAGTCGCTGAGACAATGGTACAAGAAATTTGAGTCTTTCATGATGAGCCAAAATTATATAAGAAGTGAATATGATCATTGTGTTTACTTTAAGAAATCAATTAATGACATATTCATTATCCTATTATTATATGTTTATGATATGCTTTTAGCAAGAAAAATCATTAGAGAGATCAATAGGTTAAAGGCTCAAATATCTAGGACGTTTGATATGAAAGATCTAGGAGCAGCAAGATATATTTTGGGCATGGAGATTTTCAGAGATAGGAGCAATGGTAATCTATGGTTATCGCAATAGAAGTATATTGATAAAATACTCTTAAGGTTTGGTATGAACAATGTGAAACCAGTTTCAGTCCCTTTAGCTTCCCATTTTAAGCTTTCCTCAAGTTTATGTCCTAATACAAATGAAGAAAAGGAATATATGTCTCGAATGCCATATGCTAATGCAGTAGGAAGTTTGATGTATGTTATGGTTAGTACATGACCAGATGTTTCACATGTAGTTGGGGTTGTCAGTAGGTATATGGAAAATCCAGGGAATGAACACTAGGCAACAGTGAAATGGGTGCTTCAGTATCTGAGAGGCACAAGTGATTATTGTATCACTTATGACTGAAGTAGTGAATATGTTTTCTGATATGTTGATTCCAATTTTGGAGGTGATTTGGATAAGAGAAGGTCAACATAAGGATATGTATTTACTCTTGCAGGTGGAGCTATTAGCTGGATGTCAAAGCTACAAAACATTTTTTCTTTATCCACTATAGAAGCAGAATACATAGATGCTTCACATGCTTGCAAAGAAGCAATTTGTTTGAAAGTTTTGTTTGGTGAGTTTGGTAGGTTGCAAGAAAACATAAAGTTATTTTGTGATAGTCAAAGTGCAATTCATTTGGCTAAAAATCCAGCCTATCATAGTAAATCAAAGAATATATCTATAAAGTATCATTTTGTAAGACAGGTTATCACTGAACGGGGAGTGTCTCTTGAAAAAGTGCATACAAATAAAAACTATGACGACATGTTCACAAAACCAGTTTTATTAGAGAAGCTACAATGGTGTATGTCTTCTCTTGGCTTGCAAAAAAAATGAAAATAATAACAGGAAAAATGTATCAGGTTAATTTTTTTCAAGGTGGAGATTGTTGAGATTATGCATATTAGTTTGGCTACAAATCTCATGGATAATGCCAACAATAGTATTTGTTCCAAAACTGAAGGCATCAAATCCTGAAGATGAGATATCAATCCTATTTTCTTGTGATGGGATGGAATTGAATTTAATATTCATTTTTTCTTCTACATCTATAAATTATAAAGCCCATAGAGGAAAAATATATGAGGGTGAGGAAGAGGAAGTGCAGATGTGAGAAATTTGTTGTTATAATCTCCTGTTGAATAATAAGAAAGTCGATACCTCTGTTTGGTGGATGTAGCCCAGATTGGTTGGGTGAACCACGTTAAATGGTTGTCTCTATTTTATGTTGTGTGTGTGAATTTATTTAATTTCTGTTGTGCATGCTCTAACAAATATCAGAGTAGTAGGCTATTGACTATTTATTGGGTTGAAAAATATCTTATTTTTTAAGATAAACTTGGGTTGACAAATTACTTCAAATTTGTTGACCTAAGTTTATGTATATTGTAGATTTCTAAGCATAGGTTGGGTTTTAGAATTAACAGTGTTTAAGTTTATGTAAATTGTAGATTTCTAACCATAGGTTGTGTTTTAGAATTAAGAATGTTTGATAAATGGTTATTTTTATTTTAATTGCAAAATATAAAATATTTTGGAAATTGATTTTGTTTTTCATTTGATGGCATAATATATCAAAGATATAATAGATATTGCTTTAATTAGATTGTAGATGCATAAAATATTTTGTAATTCAAACCTTTTTTAAAATTTGATTGTATATTTCAAAATATCTTATAGATATAATAATAAACTATATATTTCCAAATAATGCAGTCATATAATGGAATTTTTTCGTGAACAAAACTCCTACTACTTGCCAATTTAATCAAGCTAAATCTCTAAAATAATCTTAAATTTAGAGTTATGTTGAAATTTGAATAAACAAAATTAAAATCAATTTCTAAACCATTTTAATGTTTATAAATACAATTTTCAAAATATTTACAAATTTACAAATTACCAAAAATTTATTCAATATTCAAAATAATGTTGTTGAATAGAAGGCGATGCCCACTATAAAGGGGAATTGGAGAGAAAAGTTCTTTTTGTATACTCTTCTCATATGCCATGAATTTATGAGTTTTTCTTTCTTTTTTTTAATAAGTTGATCATTATATTCAATTTTGTTGCAGTGTTTTTAATTGTTGAATTTAATTTGATTGATTGAAGATTTTAGGAATTTTATGAAATGTAGTGAAAAAAAACAAATTCAATTGTTTAATATCGCAAATATTTAAAATATTCTTACCATATTTCATGTATTTATAATATTTTCTCATGTGGTTGACTATGAGACTAAATATTTTCATTGGTGCTTGAAAATGGAAAACATGTTCAGAGTTACTATTCATTACTACCCACTAAAAAGTTATACAAGTCCTTACTCCTTGGAAATCAATTTGTTGCCATGTAACACTCTTTAGGTTTATACTTTTTAAAGTATACTTTAAAATATAGATTTTTTTAGTTTAACATTTGATATTTTTAATGTTATAGTAATAAGATTAAAATTAAAAAAATAACACTTATAGAAATGGTTAAGTGACTAAAGCAAAATATACAAAAAAATATTAAGAATATCTAACACCCTCTTCCCACATATACCCAAGTAACCGGTCAATCTGGGTAAGCATGTGACGAGAGGCTACTAATATGAGATTTAACCTCCTAGATGACTTTAAGGAAGTGGAAACGGCGGAAATAAGACAAAAACACCTTAGAAAACACCAAAAAATTCCTCAAGAGGTAACCAAACCTTCCAAGCCCCTGAACTCTGAGGGAGGCTAATTTTTTGACCAATTTAAGCCTTAGTCGTGGGCATGCCAAGGCAAGGTAGTGGTTAAAATCATATATCCATGAGCATGCCAAGGCAAGGTAGTGGTTAAAAGCCAATAGTAGTGAAAATTCCAAGGAAAGGTAGCAACTGAGGCCGAGTTTGGTCAGTTATGTGCCTATAACTTTGGGATTTGTGCCACCTTTTTAGCCACAGAGCCCATGTCACTTCCCATAACTTCATGACACTATATGGAATGATGAATACAATTAAAACAAAGGTATGGAAGAAATCACATCATCAAAAAATCATCTGGACCACTCCTAGCCATGACAGAAATTTCGTCAAACATACCACAAACATTGCATATACAGGTATAAATAAGAGATTTAAACATAACGTTCTCTTACTTACCCGAGAATCTCTAAGAAACATTTATCCCCTACATCATAAGCTAAAATACAATCTATTTCACCATAGATATATTATGTATTCATTTACAGGTAAAATGTGGGTAGAGCGATATATTTCCATTGATTGAATACATGCTTATAACCAACTCAATAACAACATAAATACAATGGATATAACATTGATAAAATCCATACATAAAATAGTGCATTTTCATATCAAATACCAAAGGAATGATCTCTTTGTTACAAAATGTAAAAACCAACTGGAGATGAGACTTCCACGTCACACCAAGTCATATATTGGTTGAGCCAAATATCTTCTCATCCAATCACCCTTGTGCCATATTCCAAGCATGAATGTTAGAGTCAAACCGAAAGAGCCAACCAACGAATCCGGAGGATAAACCACCTCAGCCTCATCAATAGAGATCAGGCTTTACCGTGATCCATCCTAGATCACTAGGCCGACATAATAAACATTTCATAACCGACTTTACTATGATCTACACCCGATCATTAGGCCAAAACAAGAATGGATATCACTGGATTCTCTCCGCCTAAACTTGAAGGAATTTTCCTATCCCCTTGTCTCTCAGGATTTACCACAACCCACATTCTGAATCACGAATCACTAGGCCCTAAAATTATGCACCACCCTTTAGGCTTTACGATATATCCCACCATTCACCGGCAAGGATTCCTAGGCCTAATAAAGGGAAACTACCTCTCACGATTTACCGTAATCCAATCCTAGATCACTAGGCCCTAAACCAAGGCAACACCTCTCAGGCTTTACCGCAATTCAAACCTGGATGACTAGGTGCTAAAGGAGGCAACAAAAAAACACATTTTTTTGTCATAAATAATAATAATATTCAAATATCCACCTCACTCGGCTTCAAAACCATCTAATAATCTAGCGAAACAAATACATGAGAACTCCACAACACCATTTATATCCGGAAATGGAAATATTAGACTTGAAACACTGTCACACCTAGAAAAACCCATGCCAAGATAGAAAATAATCATATGCAATACCATGTATGCGAGATATAGAAAGTAAAGTACATATGCAAATCGATACCTGCCAATGAACATGATGAATTTTCTTGATTCCTAATCCTCCTTGCTTGCTTCCTCCTTCTTCTTGCTTTCTTTGCTTTCTTGGTCCGATTCCAACATGCTCTAAGAAAATCTGAGTGTCCAACATTGAAGGAGAGAGATAGAGTAATGAGATAGCTCCAAAAATGTGAGAAAAGAAACTTGTCAATTGATCCTTATACGTATTTTTATCAATGAGGCCTCTATTTTCTTCATTTTCTATTGTTTTCCTTCATTTTACTCCTCACGTGCACCATGTGAGATTTCACCTTCATTTTCTCGTAATTTAGATTATTTTCATAAATAAAATTCCAATAATACCTATTTACCTCTCCAAAGCCTTTTGAATTTATTTTGCCAATTTCCTTTAGCCATAAGAACTGAAATGAAAACCCACTAGGTGTTTTTTCCCACCATTCATCTTGGAATATGTGTCCCATCAACTGTGCTTATTATTTTTAACTTTATTACATGGAATATTCAGCAGGGTTGTTATAGAACCCTCCCCATTAGGGGACACCATCCTCGGTGTCCAGTCATAGATATACCTGAAAAAAACCACTAAAAATATAACATACTAGATATGGATATTTTTAACTAAGCTCGTTGCCATATTTACAATAAATAACCTACTCAAAAGTAAAACTCATCATGATAATCATACCACATATTGGAGCTTTATGACACAATTCATTACGATATTTAAAATAATATAAACATATATACATATGCACCTTTTCCCAACCAAAAAATAAAATCATGTGATGTATGCATCTGCAACAAGGGATTCCATAGGCTCACACCTCCATCCTCAAAATAATACTAGGATTCAATTCCTACCCCAAAATTACTGAATCCACTGCCAGAGTCAAAGTCAAAGTTGCATCCAATGTCCAGTGCTACAATCCCACGATATTTTCCTCTCAGTGAATACTTACCCACTCATTGTTCCAAGGAACACTCCCAATTTATATCTGATTACATCTGGAAATTCTAATGACCGAAGAAAATCCATCCTTGACCTTTCCTTCTCTCATACACAATCCCTCAGGTAATTTAGAAATACCCTTCAGTTGAGTCAGTCACCTTCCAAGTTCCTCAGCATCCCCTATCTTGGGTGATCCATCCCTTGGCAAGGCTTCCTCACATCGAAATATACAAAAGCCAAGCCATACCTACCTCAAAACAAGCATATTGGTCATAAAATTCTCACGGAAATCAATGGAAACTTCTGGGTATGAGTGTCCCACAATGGCCCTGCTCATAAAGTGCTTTACCAACATATTGTTGCATGTTTCAATTCCTTTTCTTATTGCTGCTAATACATGCAGTCATTTTCTACAACCCAACAGGAATTTCCATGATTTCATGTACCAAGAACATTATTTCCATTAGATTCAAAATAAAATTAGATAAATTCAAATCATACCTCATTGGTAGCCCATCAATAAGGTACACTTTCACTTTTGTTTACTTCCCGGCACAACAAGTCAAACATTCTTTTTGATCAAATCATCATGTATAAACATATAACATCTAGTTAGCTCAAAAGACAACCATCAGAGGTAAAAATCATGGATCACATGAAGTCATCATAAACCATAGTCACAAATCATATGCAACCATCATAAGTGAGAATCACATATTTCATGCATAGTAAAACTAAAATAAAATATCGATACTTATCATTCATTGGTACTTACTTATTCCTTATTATTTCTGTATACACACCAATTCATTGGCTTCCACACCTAGTAAGCACCTATTTCCCTTGTTTTTCTTCACTCACATACACATACAGACATTCTATAGCACGTACATCCAAACAAGGCATACAATATCACACAATACATACAACTACATCAATTGTACAACACAATACATGCACATACACATACATCAAGTGTATAATAGAACACATACACCCACATATGACATACAACACCCTACAATACACACATCTACACCTGGAATGAAACACAAATCATACAACTATGTACAATGTACAACACAATACATACATCTACATCCGCCATACGGCACAACAAAATACTCCTACACTGACATACAACACATACACCTACACCCGGTGTACAATACAACAAAATTAATATACATATACTTACTACAACATAATGAATATACATGTCACAATAGCATGACTACACCATGCATATACATAGTAGTGCATGCCACAACACAACCTACATGACATGCACATAATACCACATGCATACCAGTACCATATGCACAACATGTACAAAGTACCATCTGTACACAACACTACGTGCACAACATGTGCAGAACGTCACATGTACACAACACCACCTGCACAATCTATACACAATTTTAAATGTACATCGCACCACCTATGTAATGTGTACACAATATCAAATGTACATAACACTACATGTATGACATGCACATGACAGCACATGTACATAGTGCCACATCCACGACATGTATAAGGCACCACCTGCACACAACACCACTTGTACAACATGTACACAAAACCACATACACACATCACCACATGTACAGTCATGCACACGACACCATATGTACATCGCACAATATGTGCATCAAATATAAAACACCATATGTACATAGCTCTGCATATTCAACATGTACATAACAACATAGATACACAACATTCCATATCCAACATGTGCACAACAACATATGCACACAACACCGCATATCCAACATGTGCATAGTATGATATGTACACAAGACCGCATATCCAACATGTACATAGCACCATCTATACTTAGGACCACATATGAAATATACACACAACACCATAAGTACATGAGGCATACAACATCATATATATGCAATACTACATATGTTACATGTACACATCACCATAGGTACAATTACTGAATATACAACATGCACAACGTATACACAATAGTAGTGTTGCACATCCATAGACGACACAGTGATCTCACAAGCATATTTTCTTCTAGTGTCTTTCCACTATCCATGCTTATCCTAGCATGTGGAAAATCTCACTACTTTCACTTCACTAATGTACCCCTCCGAATTACATGTCCATAACATAAACATAGGCATAGTACAAGAATATAATATCAATTCATGTATACATGATACTAATCATATAGATATGTTGGGGATACTCTTCCCACTTGATTCCTCAAAATACCAAGAACCTATTCATGCCATTCACCTACATAAGGAATCATTCCTCCACAATAATGATCCCTAAAAACCCTGTTAGATAGTGACATAGACACATAAATACATACATATATAATCGTTAGCATAAAAATATCATGATCTTGTTAGACAATGACACACACACACACACATATATAAACAACCATGATCCATGATGACCCTGTCAGACACGACATACATACATACATACATACATATATGCACACATAAACATCAACATAAAGAAATCATGATCACAACACAATTACTAGATATCCTAAGGTCTAGGTTAAGAGAAATTAATTTATTCATGCACAACATGCGCAACATTGAGAACAACAATCCCAAAATAAGCCATATAATACCCCATATCCATTTTATTTACTTTTTTTGTTGCCTTTCTCATGTCTGTATTGGCACCGTTAATTTACCACAATGGACCCAACTAGTCTAACTGAATATCATATTATTACCTTCCATTGTGCTTACTCATGCACCGAGATTCATTCAGCTCTTACATTAACTATTGGGTACCACAAAGCTCTTCCTGAGCTCCATTAAATTTCCTATTTCTCGAACCAATTCCCCAAACACTCAAAACATAAAATATAATGACAAGAACAAGAAACATGAAGAAGGAAACCATCAAAACCAATAGCAATACAACACTATAGCCAAAGTGGCATAACTATGCACCAGACATAAAAAGACTGCAAATCAAGCTCACAAATCACAGAACACCAAAAGCAGAAGACTAGGAACAAACACCATGACTCAATCCCCATGGTTTCCAGTTCTTCCAAATGAAAACCTCAACTTGAGCCTTGTCCAAGATTTTACGGTAGTCTCTATGCCATGTAATAACCTGCATCATCTCACCATAAATGCATAATTGTTAGTGCATAAATAAATATAACAATATGCTAGTTACCTTACCTTGTTGTGCCAAGCACACTGCCCTATAACTGAACATACTTGTTAGTCATATGTATCAACACCAATACAACATATCTATCAATTCAAAATAAATTTTTACCTAGACTAACACCCATGTCATAATCAACAACCAACTCCCATTCATCGGTCATAATACATAATGATATGACTATCACCGGCTTACACTCAAGTATATACCAACTATCTCAGCACATATGTGTTAGCACAACCATTTTAAGACAATATCATTTCTTCATGCAATATTATAGACACATATACTCATATCATGTAATTAATCAAACATTCAAAAAACTTGCAAACATACCATGCTAAATAGATCAAGTAGATAACATAGTCAAACACTAAAAATACTCAAGCACCGAGTATACAACATAAGAAAACACATACCTCAATGTATCTCAAGGGAGGCTATATTATATGCACAATAAATCTAGATTATCATGACATAACTTCACAACATATCACCTAAATCATAAATAAGGCCATGATATCCATAACTGTATCTAGCTAAATTGTTCACATCATAAATCCATAACAAAATGTCATTCATCCATACAATCACATATGCATAGTCATTATAGACATAATACAACACACTATCATAACTAGTTCGACTCATGTGTGAATGTCATAACGCTAACCATCAAGTCACTAGAATGTAAGACCAACAAGCTAACCCATAACATGTTCATCAACACATATAACATAATGATCGAATTAATACCATGCTTTACTAACCAACACATGTACATATGATCACACTAATTAAATAACATCTATCATGTATGTAACCATAAAATAAATAGAATGAAAGGAATACACACAACCATAATAGATATCAATACGCTGATCAACTAGAATTTATCATACATGTAACTAGAATAAAAATGGAATGACAAACATATAAGTAACCCTAATACTTAGAACAACCATGAATCACATACTTGCATGCCAATCATACCAACTTGTATGATGATCTTCTCTTACCCCAAAGTACATTATTGCAGCTTCAATTTAATGATCTGCATTTCCTCCTCTATATTAGCCAACACATTAGCATCATAGCATGCCAATATCATAATGATAACCTAATTGTATACAATGACCTTATGCATAACAACCTCAATCAAGCCAATGCAAACTTGGCCATATGCACCCACTTGACATGCACAACCAATAATGAACAACCAATGCATGTCCAACATATGATGGCACACAAGAAAGAGTACATAGATAACACCGAAGCATGACCAATATGTAGCCCTAGCATAATAAAGTAGTGCATGTGCAATATTTAACAATATGTAAGCAATCGTGTGTGAAAAATACCCAAGAATGAGCAACACAGAATAATTCATATAGTCATGACAACATGTTGATTACAATAACATCAGCCCTTCCATGGTGACACCACTACCACCATGGCCAACACAACATGGGTGCAACATGATAATATAGAACACAACATACTAAACACATATGTAACCAATATAAGTAGATGATCAACACACTGCCCATCTAGACTGAGGGTTGAACCATGTTCTGATACCACTCTGTAACACCTTCTTGCAACATCTACCCAAGTAACTGACCAAATAGGGTAAACATGCAATGAGAGGCCAATAATATGACCTTAAGGAAGTGTTATCAACAAAAACAATACAAACACACCTTACAAAACATCAAAAACCTCCTCAGGGGGTAACCCAACCTTCTAGCTACCTAAACCTTGAGTTAGACTGACTTTTTAACCAATTTGAGCCTTATTTGTGGGCATTCCAAGGCAAGGTAGTTGCTAAAATCCTATAGATGCAAGAATCCCAGGGGAAGATAGCGGCCAAAACCCGGTTTGGTTAGTTATGTTCCTGTAACTCTGGGATTTGTGCAACCTTTCTATCCCTAGATCCCAGGTCACTGCCTAGACCTTCATGAAACTATAGGTCATGTTGAATAAAATTAAAAAATAGGTACGAAAGTAATCACATCATCAAGGACTCACCTTTACATGTCCTAGCCATGATAGGTATTTCTTCAAACATGTCACAAAAATTGCATCTACTTGTATAAACAACATATTTAAACATAGGTGTGTGTTACTTATCTGCAAATAGCTAAGAAGCATTTCTCCCCTACATCATAAGCTACGATGTAATCTAGTTTACGTCAATACATTATATATTCATTTACAGATAAAAAAAAATGGATAAATCCATACATCATCATTGATTGAATACATGCTTATAACTAACACAATAAGAACCAATGAAAACAAGACAAACACACATTATGCAACATTAAAAACATCCTCAGGGGGTAACCCAAACTTCAAGTCTCCTAAACCCTAAGGGATACTAACTTTTTAACCAATTTGAGACTTAGTCATGGGCACCCCCATGAAATTTAGCTGCTAAAATCCTAAATTTGTAGGCATGCCAAGGCATGGTAGCAACCACAACTTAGTTTAGTTAGTTATGTGCCTGCAACTCTAGGATTTGTGCCACCTTTTTAGCCCCAGATCCCTGGTCACTACCTAGAAATTCATGAAAGTGTATGGGATGATGCCATAACATTAAAAAAAGTGTACGAAAGAAATCACATCATCAAGACCTCATCTTTACCCCTCCTAGCCATGATAGGTATTTCTTCAAACATGTCACAAACATTGCATCTATAGGTAGAAACAACAAATTTAAGCATGGGGGTCTCTTACTTATCTGTGCATCACTAAGAATCATTTCTCCCCTACATCATAAGATACAATATATTCTATTTGACCATTGATACATTGTGTATTCATTTAGAGGTAAAAACATGGATAAATCCATACATCATCATTGATTTAATACATGCTTATCACCACAACAATAACGATAGAAACAATGGATAGAACAACAATAAAATTGATACATAAACTAGTACATTTTCATACCAAATACCCTAAGAATGAGCTCTTCATTACTAAATTTAAGAACCAATGAGAGATTGTACTTCCACATTTCAATTGACCATAGATTGATTGAGACAAATATCTCTTCAGCCAATCACCCCTGTACCATATTCTAAGCATGAATGTGGGACCAAAACCAAAACAACCAACCAGGTAATCCTGAGGCTAAACCACCTCACCCTCATCAATAAAAATCAGGCTTTGTAGTGATATATCCTGTATCAATAGGCCAACAAAAGAAAGATGTCATAACTGGCTTTACAGTGATCTACACTCAATCACTAGCCCAACCAAATCATGGATATCATAGGATTCTCTCTGGCTAAACTATGAGGAATTTTCATGTCTCCTAGTTTCTCAATATTTATTGCAACCCACAATCCAAATCAGGGGTCACTAGGCCCTAAACTGAGATACCACCCCCTAAGGTTTAACATATATCCCTCCATTCACTGGCAATGCTTACTAGGCCTAATCAAGGGTGACCACCTCTCAGGCTTTACCGCAACCAAATCTTGGATCATTAGGCCCTAAAATGAGGCAAAAAATCTTAGGCTTTGTTGCAATCAAATCCGGGATCACTAGGCACTAAACTGATGCAATAAATAAACCAGATTTTTTCCATAAATAATAATAATATTTGGAGTTCCACCCCGCTTAGCTTCAAATCCATCTAACAAGCCATCCAAACCAAGACATGAGAAATCCACAACACCATGGCTATCTGGAAATGGCAAGGTTGGGCTGAAAACACTGTCACACATGGAAAACCCCATGCTAAGACATAAAAGAACCACATGAAATATCATGCATTCCATATCTAGAAAGGAAAATACACATGAAAGTTGATACATGCCAATAATCCTACTATAGGTGCTTGATTCCTGCTCCTTGCTTGATTTACCCTTCTTGTTTTCTTGTCTTTCTTGGTCCAGTGCCAAAATTCTCTAAGAAACTCTAAGTGTCTAGTATTGAGAGAGAGATAGAGAGAATTATGAGAGAGATCCAAAAATGTGAGCTAAACCTTGTCAATTGATCCCCATAATGCATTTTATCAATGAGGACTCTTATTTTCTTCATTTTCCATTGTTTTCCTTGATTTTCCTCCTGACATGCAATCTGTGACCTTGCACCTTCCTTTTCTCCTAATTTCCATTATTTTCATAAATAAAATGCCAATAATGCATATTTTCCTTTCCAAAGTCTTTTCCATTGTCATTTCCAATTTCCTTTATCCATAATAACTGAAATGAACACCCACTAGAATGTTTTTTCCCATTGTTCAACTTGGAATACGTATCCCATCAACCATGGTTATTATTTTTAAATTTATTACATGCATTTCACAAGGGTTATTACAGAATATTTTTTAATTCTAACTACAAAAGGGTTAGCTTACAAGGATACTTAATGCATAGTGGACAATACTATTTTTGGTTTCAACATGCATAGTTAAAGTTAAATTTCTTATAAGCATAGAATAAGATGATGATTGAGGGATAAGAATAGTGGAATAGCATTGGACCCAAACTTGTATTGTTAGGTTAAATGTACACTTAGAGCCTTTTTCATACATAATTAGTTCCATACATCACTAATTTTCATTATCTACTATATATTCTCTAACATTTGTGATTATCTACTATTTTTAGAAAACAAGGATTCTAGGAAATCTATTTTTAATAGGGGGTGTCACTTTAGATAACATGCATAGTGATCTTTAGTGACATGGTGATATTCTCTCCATTATTTCACATTACCTTACCCATATGTCCCCTAACCATTAATGTTCATTACCTCTCTTATTTTTGGAGACTGCATTATCCACAACCTTATCCACTAACAACGACCATAGGGAGTAGTGAGGGTAAATTAGCTTTGTGTATTGTAGGCCTTACATGGCCATAATTTGTTTTGTTACTAGCCCATGTTAAATCCTTGAGAGATGTAATCCTTGTTTCCTGCAAGTGAAGGATAATTTACTTCATATTTTAGAATCTAATTTCGCCCTTTGTTGAATTTTCTTTAGAGAAACACTCTTCAAACATTGGATCTGACTAAGGGGTATCCATCTACAAGAAATTTTTTGTTCTGTAGTTGCGCCTACGATTAGGTGGAGATTATCCATCCCTTCTTCAATTTCCATCCAGTTGAATTGGGACATATAAGCGTAATCATTGTAAATCAAATATAGTTGTTGTTCAATTATTCATGTTTATATAATAGGTTGGAACTCATTGTACATATGCAACGGTGGATTGAAAGGTGTTGTATTGTCATATTATTTATGTATGATTAGTCTACCAAGTAAATAAGACGTTTTTCCTGAATGTTCGTATGCATCCTTCTATGAATATGGGTATTATATGCTATGAAATACTTTATATATTGTTAAGTGAAACCTCTATGTGAATTATGTTCATAAATGGGTTTTGATGTAATAGAGGTACATAGATATACATATGTTTCCTGCTAAGGAATGTTTCCATGCTAAAAAATTGTGTATTCTATAAATATGAAGCAAGACATATATGGTTATAAGATATTAAAGCTCCATTTTTCTATGGAGATAAGCATGCATACGTGTCTCCCCATAGTATAAACAATTGAGATAAGGAGGCTTCCAGATGCCCGGTTAATGGTAGTGGGGTGTTTTATTTGGTGCAGTTGAAAACCATTGTTTCTATTGGAAGTAAAATTTGGAAAATATTACCATGTATTCCTTAGAAATTTTTAGTTTGGGGGCCGAAAATTTAGCCCTTTCTCACATGCCCTAATGGGAGGAATGACCAAAAACTACTTGAAAGGAGTCTTATTGGACACTAAGCCCAAAAATAATGTTGAGAATATGTTATGGGAATCTTTGATATGACATGCTTTGGGTAAATGTGGTAACACCTTATGGTAAAAATTAATTAATCGAGTGCATTTATTGATAGTGCTAGACTTTGGAGGATCATGAATTCCAAGAGGGTGATGTTATGATGTTGCAATAAAATGTAATGTGGTGATTTCATGTGTAGAATACATTACTCATATTTATCATTTTTGGCATGCTAAACAAGTAAATATGAGTTCCATGCATAACACATAAATAAGTGCCAAGTGTGAAATGATAAGTCATCATTTGTTACATATCAAGTAGTTATTGGAGGTTGGAGAATGATTTGACATATTATGTTATCATATTGGTATATCGACATATTGAGTTTCGTATGAGCTAGGCCTTGGGAAAATATATGATAACTCAATATCACTATAAAAACATTAATAGTGTCACATGCTTCACACATCATCATAATCCAGATGCCATATGATGACAAGTTGTTAATGAAATGAGGTGGAATGATGTGTTGACCATCAACCTTTTGGAAAAATACAATGTTTTACAATTACAGAGGAATTTTCAACATATTAAAAATTCACATCAATCAGGATAACCTTAGAAGAATATCCTTGGGTATAATCTTGTTGGAATATTTGTCGATATATTCATATTGAGATATCGGTTGATATAACCATACTAGCTTATCGAGAACCAAAACCCAAAAAAATTGGAAAAAAGTGCATTTTATGGAAACAATTAATATAGTGGGGATTGATATGAGAAGTGGGTCATGAACATGGACTAGTGCAAGGGCTACAAATGACCAAAGGATGGCACATGTTATCCACATGACACAAATGGATGATTAGGTGGTCCTAAATGGGTGAAACATAAAATGGGAATTAATTTTTCACTCAATCTTATTATAATGATATGGAATTTATATCATTTTAAATTTGTTGACAAGAAAAAGGCAATGGTGGTATCTTAAATATGATTTGAGATGCTGGAAGAAAGAGGAAAATTTGATAATCCCATATTCATAATAAAAATTAATGGTTAAGTATAATTAAAAGCATAGCCCTAATACAGCATTAGGGTGTTGGGTATGTTAGACCTCCAAATGTAATTTTGGTGCAGTAGGTTTCGATGCAATCTTTTGTGATAATTCTAGTCAAAATCTCTTTCTCTATGTTGGAGCTATGGGGCATGAAAATAAAATGTTGTTGGATTACTTGTTCTTGAAATAGACCTTTATGTTTCCTCCTCAAAAGGTTTCTCCAAGATAATTTTTGGAGGTGATTACAAGCTACTGATTTTGATGTTAAGGAATCTAATAAATGGGACAAATATGAAGAAAGTTTTTAATAGTTGGATAATGGAGAACTATATTTTTCAATTGGACATTCTCTTTTCTCAACTTCTAGTGTTAGTCACATCTCATTTTTGGAGATATGGGAAATAATGTGATTAAATATTTAGCAAATATAATATGCTCAAGGCCAAATTTTCAACTATCTAAAACATGGGGCAATAAAATTGAATAATCCCTACTAAAATAATGCTAATATATTATTAGAAAGGATATACCTTATCAAATGTGATGCAGCCCTAAGGAAACAAATACCCATATATGAAGAAATTTTGATATTCCTACTCATTCCTAGGATTTTATTAAGTGGAAGTATTTAACTTACCCGCAATACATCACCATTACACAGGCTTTGTGGTACCCCAGTTTAATTCCAAAACCATTATTGTATAAAACATCAGAACACATATGATACCTTTAACTTACTCTTCTGTTCTCTCATGTGACTTTGCACACTTACCAGGACTCTCCCTTGCACAATCGCACATTGCAAACCTCCATCGCACTTTTCGTATCACAGACTATAACTCCGCACCCATCGCAGTTCACCCAACTTAACATTTCACACATCACCGAAATGTCTTATCGAATCACATCATCACACATTGATGTTTCCACAATAATGATAACTTGTGGGTTATGGGCCCACATGACTCTCCACTTGCACGATGAATTGCAACATATAGGACATAGCATCTAGCACAAAATAACATACAACTTTCCAATCAATAAATAATCACAACACCATGTGAATTCTCACTGAACTGTGATGTAATATCCACCGTTGATCTATGCCAGATCTAACAGGCCTGATATACCTTAACTGATCTATTTCACATCGTAACTCACATAACTTACCTTGCCAAGTCTTAAAATGTAACTAAAAGAATCATTTATTGCGATGCGTGCTTGGCTACTCCTCTTGATACATGTCCACTTCGCAACTCGATGAGTATAGAATTTTGCGCATCGAAAATTTTAACATTTTGCATGTAATGCCTTTTAAATCCACCGTTTAACCATTATTCCATATCGCATGCGCTATGCGATATGCTCTTGGACCTTTGCTCTACACGTGGCTCTTCTTCACACATTCCCAAATTATCTTGCGATGATATCTCTGTCGTTTAATCTTCAAATAATATTTTTGATTTAATCTTCGCCATCCATTTCCTTCCTTTGGAAATATTTTAAAGGTTTTTCTGCCTTAATATTTTCTCTTATTTCTTTGACTGCCACTCCTCCATATCTATGTTTCCTTCACACTATCCTTCCTCAGCTTTTTCGGTATTTATTCGCGCTAATCTCTCCTGAGCTTTGTTCTTGTTATTGGATCTTATCCATAACCATTATGGCGTCTCAAGCCCAAATACTATTTGTTTCTCCTTATAGACTTGCATACCCATTTACCTGCTCCAGACTGGAATCACACATGATTCTCCCTAGCCATTAAGTCTTCGATCACACAGTAAGACATATTCATTAATCAGAATTCACATAACAATGGTTTATTACACATAAACCATAATTTCTGAGATACAGATCACTCAACATGTAAAAGGAATGCCACACTGTCACTGCGAACTCGATTTCTCATTACATAAATAAATGTACAGATATAATAAAAACATATTTACATTCTATCTTTTGCCTGATGCGCCTTTACATGGTCATTTTTCTCTTCAACAGAACCATCTCTGTCTCTCGACTCTCCCCTCTATCTCTTGCGTTAATATTATTTGTTTATTTTGGTTGTGCTCTCCTTTGAAACTTATAATTTAATATATAATACAATTCACAGCTTATCCGCCCTCACTCAACTCCTGCAAACTTGTAACCATTTTTATTCTAAGGAAATCCTAATTTATGAATTTTCTATCTTCTTAGCATAAACAACAAATATTCTCTCTAATATCCCATTCCTTAAGGGGATTTGTTACATTAACTTAACACTCATTGACACCTAACGAATAATAATATTTCCTATCAATACTCACTAAGAAAGAAAATGCTTTTTACATGAGTTTTACAATGTCTCTTTACAATAGTTCCTCCTTGAAAAAATGTCAAGACCCTAAGGTCTGATTTCTACTTAGACTTTTGACTTAAGAAGATGCTCATGCATCAAAATGGGTGGGGAGATATGTGCTAGGAGGTAGTAGTGGTGCATCGCCATCACACAATTCAGTAGCTTATGGATGTGAGGATACCACCCACTGCCATGAAGGTGACATGGGAAGGCATGACCCTTAGTACAATTCACAATGAATGAGCTTATAGGGCCTTCAATGAAATGGGTTTGGGCAGTAAGGAAGGTTCTCAACTCATTTTGGTGGCGCACTATGGTGTGATTGAGTGCAGTTGATGTATTTCTCAATGTGGAATTTTCCTCCTTAGTGTGCTTGTATTCCTCTGCTTTTAGTTTTGGTGATATTTGGTCTAGTTGCACCTTTAAATGTCTCAAATTCTTCTTTATTCAGTTTTTTAAATGCCTTTTTTTTTATTTTTTCTATGGGAAGGAACAAGTCCGCTTATCCTATCTCCATGCACCATCATCTCTAATAGATTCCTCCTTCTCTTGGCTCTCATTCTTCCATTAATCTTTGTTCATGAGATCATTTGAGAGTATTTGGTGAAGATGTACTTGATGTCTACTCCCATGAAACGATCTAGTCATGGTGAATCACTTCTGATTGTAGTTTTAGGCTAGTATATTAATTTAATATGTTATCTTACTCTAGGGTCACACGTGACTTATAACTCTTTCGAGGTATACCATGATAGGCACTTGATTTTATTTCTCTATTTTGGTTTATGTTCTTACTACTTTTGGTATTGTGTGTCCCTTCCTCTATTCTAAGTTAATGACTATGCCATTTTGGAGTACTTTCCTTTGGGTGGTGTCATTACTTGAAGGAAGGTTGTTACTAATTATTCCCCAAAAAATTTGAAGTTTAAACTCTAGCCTTAAAATAAATTCTAGGCCTTTCAAATTGGCGTTAGGAGATAGGTCTCAATTCTCACATGGTTTTAAATGTATGTTTAGTTCGTATTGAATGTTTGTTTTCCTTTTTGTTCATATGGTTCTCACTTCCAGTGGTGTTATTTAGTCTTTGTAAATATACTTAGAAAGGGAGCGTGGTCTTGGGTTTTAGTATTTTCCTATTGCATTCTAATGCTTAGAAAATATTCTTCTTCACATAAAGGTGTAAGCAGTCATGTAAGCAGTAGAGGCTCATGGAGTAGCTCTAGAATTAAATCAAGAGGCAAGGCTTTATTGCAAGTACGTAAGGCTTTATTGCAAATACGTTAAGAGGAAAAGGAGGAAATTGTCAATGACAAACAATGCCACTCAAACTTAGAAATCTTTAACATAGTAAGTAAAATGGTGTTAGATATAGGTGGCCTCGATTCTACATGGGAAAGGACCAACAACACTTAGACAACCCCGTCGATCCTCTTCGTATTAAGGTTTCAACTTCTTCTATATATTTTAAATGTCTAATTATAAGTTTTGCTTTAGTTTTATAGTATGTTCCAATATATAGCAGTTAATGCCTTAAATATGGCTATTCTTATTTCAATTAAGTTACGGCTTGTGCATACTTATACTTAAAAAAAAAAAACAAATAAATCACTAAAAAAAATATAACTTTAACGAATTAAATAAAAAAAACTCTCCATGGTTAAAAATAAAAAATAAAAATAGATAATAAATTCTTTGTAATTTTATATGCTCATTAACTTAGTCATTTCTTCACGAATGAGGCAGTAATTTATGTGGGTATAATTCATGGAAATTTCACAAACATGGCATGTTTTGTGGAAACTGTAACCGTAAACGGAGTTGTCTGTGTCGATGCCATCGGCTTACATTATCGTTTTATGATTTTAAGAATATTTTTTTCTTGTTACTTACTATGGTTTATCATCGTAACAAAGATATTTTTCTTGAATAAAAATAAGTATTTAGAAACTTGTTGATCATAAAATAATTATATAATTTATCGAGAAGCATCTATGCTTGCATTCTGATGCTTCATTACTGTGTTTTATCAAGTGACAAATTATACTTGCAGTGATAGCCCATCCAATTGGCATATGCAGACATCTTTCTAGTGTCATAAAATATCTTATTTGTGCGATAGGTACTCCTGGTATTTTTTTTTTTATCAAGATTGGGCAACCATTTTAAAATAGTTAGCATGGATGTATTTTGTTCGTGTAATAGTAAACGTTCATGTTTTATAAAAGTAGGTGAAAACAAAATCCAAGACCTTCGTGCCAACTCCAATGTACATACTTGGTTCATATAAGTTGGTGAAAACGAATTTCAAAATTTTCGTAGCAACAGAAACGAACGGACTTTGTGGCTTCTCATGGAATTTCGGTCGTTGGTTGGAATTATAATTTGAGATATGTATCATAAAGAAAATGGGATATTTGGTTGGAATTGAAATTTTATAATATTCCATAAACTAAAATATAATTTACATGCTTGACGAATGGATTATCACTTTAGAAGTGGTAAAGAAATAGTGCAGCAACAAGAGGATTGGATGTGTTAGGGTTATGTAATATCCAACCTAGATCCATCTTACTTTGGATCTATCATGCGCCGACAGTGATCAAATCTCTCGAGGCGCAAACCTATTTTTTGAGTGCAAAACTTGAGGAAAGGTTTGCACCTCGAGAGATTTGATCCCTCTTGGCGCATGATAGATCCAAAGTAAGATGGATCTAGGTTGGTTCCAGTTGGAGGCATCAACGTCACATTTTTCAGATTATTAAAATTTTTGTATATTTTTGAGATGTATATCATAATTTGAAATTTTGAAGATTATAAATACAAATTTTAACAAATGTTATTAATATAAATATGTTTGGTAATCATAAAAATGAACTAATTAATATATTAAATAAAAAATACACCTATCATATCATTGAAATGTAATATGAAGAATATATTGAAAAATACATGAAAAATACATAATTTATTTAGTATTTAGCCTTAACCTGACTTCTTCTTCTTTTCTCTTAGAAACACCAACACATTTTGCCATCTTTTCATATCGATCATATGGAAATGGTGATTGAAATCAAAGACCATCCAAATATTTAACTCGAGATATTGCAGTAAAAGTGAGACCTTGTTGCTCTGTCCTTCCAATATCAATAGTTGCCTTTTCTAGTGTCAATCCATGGGACTTATGAATTGTTAATCCCCAAGCAAGTCGCAATGGAATTTGTCTATTATTGCCTCTTTCAATAGGTATAATAGGAACATTATGAGGGAATAATTCATCCCACGCAACTCCGACACAGTTATCAAATGTTACTAAAACATATGTAGGAGGATTAGGAGGTGATGTTCCAGGATTATACACAATATCTTCAACTAATCCAAGAGCACCATTGAAAAGTCCTTCATTAGTCCATAAATTTGAAGTTAGCATAATCGTAGCTTCAACAGCAAGAAGGAACTCATTATCCAAATTTTCCTCATCTGCTTCCAAGTTGTTGTTGTTATTTGATATTGTAGCAACACTACGTGCAACAGGGTG
Organism: Pinus albicaulis; assembly: GCA_034641835.2. NCBI lineage: Eukaryota > Viridiplantae > Streptophyta > Pinopsida > Pinales > Pinaceae > Pinus > Pinus albicaulis. Next base: position 266,019,264 of record CM076580.1, on the reverse strand, counting down.
ATTTATGGATACCAAGAAATGCTTATTGTGATTTTGCACATCATCATTTGTTGCGAACAAATGTGTAGCCTTATTAAATGACTCTTTTTTTTAATCATCCAAATTTGAATATGTACGTGTCATTAGTACTTTCCAATCTTCTATTGTTGGAATCACATCTCTGACATTCATTAATAAATGACGAAAGAATATTTGATCATTTCTCTGTCCATCTTGCCTGTATACTATATCAAGAGTTACAACAGTTGTGAATAAATTTCATAATTATTTTGCATGAACTTCACATGCATATGCAGTTCTATCCATAACAGGAGGTAGTTGTCCCAAATCACCAACCAATATAATTGATATACCTCCAAACGTGACTTCTTTATTGTGAGGACAAGCTTGGCAAAGTCGAAAATCAATATGTGTCAACAAATTTCTCCCTATAAAACTCATCTCATCAATAAGAATGTACTTAACATGTTTCATCTCCTCTTGTAAGGTAAGCAAACGTGACCCTTGTAAATCGATGAAGTTCCTTACTAGTATATAAAGAGCAGAGTGTATTGTTGATGCAAATATGTTGAATGTTGCAACACTGGTAGGGGCCAAGAGAAGCAATGGGCTCTTATGAGGAAGAGAGTCAGTTTCAAGTCTTTGTTTTATTGCACCAATCAAGTAAGGCTTTCCAGTACCTGTTGTCCCTTCAGTAATCATAAGCAACTATTCTTCCTTGTCATATCCTTTGTAATGATCAAAAACTATATTATATGCTATTTTTTGCTTTTCTCCTAAAATTTCAAATGAATATTTTTTTCATGATTCAATAGTAACAATTGCATTCACATTTTTCTTATCAAATATGAAGTTCACTGCACGTCTTGACATCTCTTCATCAACAAATCTAGAGCTCCAATTTGTCATAACATCACGATCCCTAAATCCAATCATGTCAAATTCGCTTGCATGTATAAACTTGTTATTATACAAACTTGAAATAATCTCCCACTCATGTTGCTTAGAATCATTTTGTACATGTAAAACATCTTCATCCTCATCTGGACATTGAGCCGGATCCTTTGAAGGTATTGGATTATGATCAATATGCCAAGGATTATAGGAAAATTTTTCCCCATTTTGTATGATGTCATCATCTCTAGAACCAATATTTGTATGAAAATCATGAAACAACTTGTACAATACTAATTCAGACCAACAAAAATATTATTTTCGCGAGGGGAACAGAATGAAACTTAGGAAATACTCGTACAATGGCTGCATTACCTCGTGGTAACCATTTCTCATCATGGCGACGTTTGTCATATGACCAAGATCTAGAAGCTTCTATCAACGAAAGGTGCTCCATACTCACGGGTCTCTTCCTATATGCATCAATAAGAGAATTATCATTATGGTCATTATTTTCATCAACTTTTACTTGTTTGAAAACATTTATCCCAACATTCAAAACAATGAATGTACGACTACATTCATTAAGAGGAAGCTCCAAAAGCATATGACATGTTTCTTGTGCTCCTATATCCCTGTCAACGATAGTCTCACATGACAATGTTCTATATGCACGTGCTGCTGGTTCATTTGGATTTTGAATAGAAGAAATACGCATCAACATATCATGGAAGCTTTCTGACCCTTTTTCTACTTTTGATGCATATTTTTCTATGTAGTTAATCACAACATGCCTATAAAGAACAGGTTTCCAATACATATTTGCATGTCACATTATCAACGTTTCATGATTATGTGTATTTAATCGATCATCATTTCATCTAGGTTCATATATTTTTTCTCAACCCTCATCAACATAAAGTCTTGAAATTTTGCATAGCTTCCATGGTGCCTTATATCTACACACCAATTTTCCACCCTTCTTTCTAAGGCATGACTTCTCATTGCAGGTGATGTGGCACTCAACACAATTGAGAAGTTGTTCATAGTCCATCATAGGATCAGATTGAAATATTTTTTCAGTGTTCTTTAAGCAAGGATGATCATCATCATTCCGTTGAATAGGGATCTTTATTTGATATTCATTGTGTGGATTGAATGCATGGAAAAAACTATCAAAGTATTCTTTTGCAAATCTAACTTGATTTGGGTCATTCCAATTCAATTTGTCCATATTGGGAGCATATTTTAGCCAAAGAAACCCATGCACATGTGGAGCTCCGCAATGTTGCCATTCATAATGACACCAAAAATCTGTAGCATGATGAAATTTTGAAAAAATCTCATCTCGAAACAATGTATGTCTTAAATGCACATAACTTGCTACAATGTGAGGATTATCAATGACATTCTCGCGTCTCCATTTTCTTGCTTCCTTTGGATCTGTACGAGAGGTACCTGGAATCAATATATGCAAATCAGGCCATTACATATCTGCTACAGTTAGTGTGAAAAATATTGTAAGAGATCCAATTTGTTGTACTAAGTCACATAATTCGCCACGAAATTTTCTCCAATATGCACGTGTACCTCTTAGAACATGTCCAAATCTCATCAATCTATCTGCAATTTTAGAATTAGGAAGATTTTGTAAATGCTCTCATAACTCATCAACTGTTGTAGGTAGTTCTGTCATATTTTTTTTAGCAAATACTGCAGAAGATGCTTGAGTACAATGTCTCATGATGATATTGAGTAAAAAGTATCTAAATCAAGGATGTCTCCCAAACCTATTATCATGAAATCTGAGGAGATGTTTTGCATACTCATGAAGATGCATGTTTCTTAGTCGTTCTTGTAACCAATCGACATCTCCTTTAGGGAATAATGTTGGAAATGCGATATCAAATAACCCTTCAGTATTGTACTCATTTATTGGAGATGAACCAATTCTAGGCCAATTAATGACATTTGTAGTTTCACCATCTAGTTGGTTTTCTTCTCTATTAGGATTATTTGCCCATGCACGAATAAGTTCAATTTACCTAGGTGCATTTGGAGGCCTTACAGCAAAAGAATTTGTATCATAATTGTCTAAAGCATCTTCACAACCTGGAGCACCTTCTAACAACGTAATGTCTATGTCATTGTCCATATCTGGTAGTATAACAGAATTAATCATATGTGACACATTTGTTGTTTTTTCTGGTAACTCGTCCACATCATGCATATCAATTTATACACCTTTATAATATGGATCATTTTGAATCTTATAAATTAATGCATCTAGTACCTTTTTCCTTCTAACAGTGAAATCATAGCTTGATCCTTGCTGACCTTTTTTTCGCACCACCATCATTAAATCCAAGTCTTTAATATGTCGAGACAATTTATTGGCAACATCTTTAACATCTTGAGGAAAACTGATTGTGTGTCCTCTATATTTGTATTGGCCGCCTATTTAATGCATTACCTACAAAATTGGACTCACTCTTGCTATCAACATTTCCTCAACTTGTGTAATACTTCCAAGGATCAAAGGCTGCAACCCTGGATTCATATGATTTTGTGATGAAAATCTATGTTTATTACCCTCTTGTTTACATCTTGTACACATTGGACCAGTCTTTGTAGTCACCACTTGAATTCCAAGATACGACTCCTCACACACATGGCACATTTGAGGATGACCTAATTTATCAATTCTTTCACTAAATCTTTTATGTGCATTAACTTCATCTTCCACTGGTACATTGGAAATCATTTCACATTCATCATCACATTGCTCCATTGGTTGATGATTTTGTAAATTCATACTTATAGGAGAATGAGCCTCAATTGTTGGCCCTAGATCACTACGACCTTTGATTTGTCTTTTTCTATGTGATATTACATATTGTTGCCTTTGTTTTCTTCTATGTTCTTCCTTTTTGTCCTCATCCATTTCTTCAAATTTCATTCTTTTTCTTTGAGATTTATTTATTCGTTCTGCTTCCCTTTCATCCTCGTTCTGTATTTCTTGTTGCCACCTTTTTCTTTCACGTTCCTTCTTTCGTTGTTCTTCCCTTTGATCATCAGTCATATTTTGTCTTTGCAATCTTCACTGCTCATTTTTTTCTACCCTCTTCTGCTCTCTTTCGATTTCAATTACTTGTTTCATAATATTTGATCCTTGTCTTTTAACTCTTTCTCTCTTTACACTTCTCATTTCTTCAATATTTTTATTATTAGTTTCCCCATTACTAGTACCCATGATATTATATTCCTATACAAAAAAACCAAACACATCAATTAACCACACATATATATATATAATACCTAGCTACAAAATATCAAATATCTAACTACAAAATATTTAATACTCTTTCTATGTCTATAAAGAAATTGTTGTACACGTGCAATATTGTAAATTGTTTGATAAAATTTGGACATTAAATATTAATATAAATATTTATAAAATATTAATATATTTTTTATCTAATATATTAATTATTTCATTTTTATGATCACCAAATATATTTATAATAATATGAGTAATAAATATTTATATTAATATTTACTACATAAATTACCTAAATTATATCACTCAATAATAACCAAAAATAAATAAATATTTTGAACGTCACTCAAAAAAAAAATATAAATATTTAAACAACCATGATATCCAAAGCCATGTAAATCCTATTCTCTGAATTTACTCTTCCAGCAATATGAAGAAGTCCAGCCAGCGGGGACAAGGATGGCGATGACAACGTTTTAACCCCGAGCATTATGGGTTTCAACATGGTTGATGGGACGTCCATATTTGTGGAATCTCCCGAATCACATCATGAAGGCGTTAATCAATTCAATAGGTTAGTGAGCTTGTTAGTCAACTGCGGGTCGCGAGTTCTATTCGTGGAGGGGACGTTAATCCAAACACATGTAGAAGAAGAGATGATTATATGGGAGTTTAATAAGGATGCAGATACAAACTGGAAAGAGATTTCCAGAATGCGTCGGACAGTGAATCTGTTTTTTAACATGAATAACCAGTGATAGATCGTTTGGGTGTGTTGCAGTGGGGGATTGCCTTTATTTCAAAATGTACATAGAGATGGAGGCGGTAGTTTACAACTTCATCCACAATTCATGGACATTCCTTCCGAACTGTCCAATCGGTGCAGTTCCTTTCATTGCCTTCACACCAATGCCCGATATGAAGGTGGAGTGAAATTCCATGAATTTTTATACATTACCCAGTTCAAAATTTAATCTTCCAGCAATACGGATATAAGTGGAATGAAGTCAAGTTTCAATTTTTATACATTACCTGAGTGAACTCTAGCTCCAGTGCTTATAGTTCGAAATGCAGCTGAAATGCTTACGCCGCAGAAATGCTTGAAGCTTGGAATTAGAGCTGTCAATTAGAGCTGAGTTATGCCACAGAAATGTTTGGAGCTTGGAATTAGAGCTGTGAATTAGAGTTGAGTTGTTTTAAAGAAAAAATTGTTTATTTATACAATTCTTAAAATTTATTTGTTAAGCCAAATCGATTTTTATTTTTTATTTTTTATTTTAATTTGAAATTTAAGCCGAGATTGAGGTAAGCCGAGATTGAGGACGTGACCCACCTGACATCGGGGTCATATGGGGCTGTAGATGCACCTCTCAGCGCAATAAGATTCATAATTTTGAATTTTCTATGTTAAAATATTGTAATATTGTACATATATTTTCTTTTTGCAAATGTTTTCCCATATTTAAAAAATTAAAAGAGAGTAATTCATAAAATAACAATCAACGGAAAAAAATAAACAAAGATCAGAAAAGGGATATTAAATATGCACCCCACTAAAATGGATCATGAAAGTGTTGCACGTTCAAATGCCACTACTATTAGTTTATTTTTGCAAATAAGATTCTGTGTAGCTTTTTAAAAATGCCACAATCCATGAGGGTCAAATAACTTAATCTTGAATTTTCATGCTTTAAATTTCATGTTGATAGATAGATAATAAAGATCTATCCAAACTGTTTAACCTTTGCAGATCAATAGTTAGGTAGAGAATAAATAAGGAGCTCAATAGATTAATATGATCCCTTAGAAGAAATAAGGATATAATTAGTTAGTTTTTTGTTTTAAAAAGAAAAATGAATAAGGGTTTGCAAACTCAAATGCACCCATGTAAATTAAGAAAAATGTTAGGGTAGCATATGGGTAGGTACAAGCAGTTTTCATAAGGCATGGATAGCACATATTTATCATTTCATACTTACTAATTCATTTTCCTTGTAAAAATACTCCTTCCCCTTCATTTTATCCTTACCCCTTCCCTATTTCATTCCCCCCTTGCTAAAAATCCATTTTCTCTTTTAGAAATCATCCCCTTTGTAAAACCCTTTTTTTTTACTAACTTTGCCCCTTCTCTAGCTTAAAAAACCCATTTTTATTACTAATACCCATTCCTCCTCCCCCTTTAATAATTTTGCAACATTCAAATAAACACATACAAACCCACTTATCCGAAGTTTGCAGCGTTTATAATATATCAGTCCCCACTTCAAACAATCTTCCTCGATATTATTTTAAACCCCCCTCCCTAATTCCATTTCTAACCTCTGCTATTATAATAATCCCCACTTATTATATTTTAATATCCCACATTATACCATATTAACCCCCCTAATACATGTCTAACATCCTGCATCATATTTATCAACCCCCCATTAAATATAGTTCCCATAATATTAAACTCTCGTATATACATTTCCCAACCCTTTAGTTTATTTCACTTCCGCCTATTAAGTCCTGGTTCCCACATATCCTAATCTTACAGATATATTTTCCACTTGATCTACGTAAAACTAATCTGACGACCATCGAACCATTTCACATCATCGATTGCCTGAACAGTAACACCACCAAGAGCTTGTGAAATAGGTTGTTTAGTTTCTCCGCTCACCTGCTACGTGGCAGCCCAACGTTGTATCACATCCTCCCTCCCAAAACTATTTACCGCTTGTCCACTGGTGTGAAAACTAATAAAACCACTCTGCTTCTGTGCGACATGCCATTCACAAGACTGCCACTTGTCTGCTCATCCAATGTGCGATATATTTCTTGTCTATACCTCCGCCATTTGCAAAAAACATGCCCACTATACACCGTGACAAGCCATTACTATTTGAAATCAATACACCATTTAAACACTGTGACATTAAAATAAAGCATCGGGAATATTTAAAATTATGAAAAAATCCAGAGAGTCTTCCAAATAAATCCCTATTATCTCATTCATAACCTGCCTTTGTCAATTTGTGACAAAAAAGACTAAAATATAATTACCAACGTAGAATCAAAACATCCATAATCTGGATTTTCTCCATAGAAATCCCAATTAAAATGAAGCCATTGCTCATTTTATTTAGACCTCTATTTAATTAACTATTGTTTTTATTTTTCAGATATATCAGCATACTAAGAAATCAAATAAACAGTTGATACTAGTGCATAACTATTTAATCTAGATTCCTGGGATTTAAAGCAAAAGTTTCATACAGAGAAGGAAAATCAAGCTAAAACTAGTAATACAGCAGGGAAAGGATAATTTACATAGTAAATATGTTTTAAGAGAGTGAAAACATCTACAATAGCAACAACGAATTTGTTCAAAGTAACTTTCGAGGACATATTTTACTCACTATTACATACATTTTACTCTAAAAAGGTAAAAGTAAAAACAAAGCAGTCAAGGTAAAGTAGTAAAAGTAAACAGGAAGGTAGTAATGGTTGAAAACACTTTCACCAAAAAAAATTAAGCTTATCCGAAGTAAAAGTCAAAACAGTTAAATGAACAATAAGGTTAAAACATGAAAACATAGCAGGAGGGACATTTTCCATAAATTTCTTATTTAAGTCATATTTTTGCAGGAAACTATTGTGGCCAATACAAGATGAAATTTCAAAAAATATAGGAGGTTAGTGTTCCTAAGAGGCCAATATATAAAAACCTATCTCACTTTTTACAGAGGTATTACCGAATTAGAAATACATTTACATATTCATAGCCTAGTTTTTAGATTGTGCAAAATCTTTTTTTAGACATATTTTTCCAGAGTATATTATGAGCATATCGAACTGCATTTTTGGAAAATAAGAGAGGTTTATCTCAATAACATATTTCTATACAATAACCTCTTTCACATTTTACATATCTATCTCAGATTGAGACATACAAATGTATCACTATACTCGAATTTTGCAGAATTTCTGGAGCAAAATGCACAAAGGAAGGAGATAGTTAATGACTTGGAAGCCTCATCATCAACTAAGAGTTGCCATCAAATTTGAATTTCTCTTCATTGACACCATCAATCCATAAATATAGTGCCAAATATATTCATTATTTTTTATTTTTGTTTATTTAAGTTCTATTTATGTAATACAGTTTGAGATATTTGTAAACCAATCTTGATATTTTTTCAAAATATTCTAGTTTATAATTTGTATAAATATTTCATGATTTGAAGTATTGATTGTGGATGAATTGTTAAACATTTTTGTAGTTTTACTATACTAAAACCTAAGGGTTTTTGTAACAATTTCAAGTCAGCAGACTGAATTAAAGCAATAAAAAATCATATTACAAGATTCATCTGTTGAGCCACTACAGTCAAGTATTTTCACTTGTTTCTTTCTCAATTCCTTATGTTTTCCATCAATACTTGAATGTTATTCTAAATCTAAATGATAAATTAGGGATTGTTATTTTAGAATATGTTAAAATCACTCTGTTTTGATTGATTATAATTTATATGTTTTCCACTGGTATCTAGATTAGGGAACCCTTAATTTCCCCCTAGTTTCGATTGACTTCTGTCTTTTCACCCATAATCCGGATTTAAGAACACGTAAATACTCTTATATCCCTATCGAAACAAATTTCACCATCAGCCTTGAAGATTTGAAGTGACTCAACTATCTATCCCTGTAAACATTTCCCTTTAGAACTTTATCTTGATTTGAATACTTGACACATTGACTCCATTAGCCCAATGGAATTACAAACCTACATCTATCCATTTGAGTAAATGATTTCACCACCAAATAAACTCAAAATAGAAAACCAATTTACCCTACATAACTAGCCTAAAATCAAATACAATCAAAAAAGATAAATCATATATAGAGAGCCCTCTCTGAGCATTAGGAAGGCTAGATCCTAAGGCTTAAATGTAGGTTTGTGGTTACCTCAGTAAATTATTTTTTTAACCTTGAGAAATTACTGAGTGATAACGTATTGGGGACTTCATTGGGGAGACTAACATTTTCTTCAGAAATATTTTACAGGTTCAGATTTGATCTATGATGATGGGCCGTGATCAGACACACGAAGGTTAAAATCATCCACCTAGCGAATCCAAATTAATTTCACAATCATTACTCCACTAGAGGAATGAACCTGAAATAAAAATGTGGAAATACTAAGCTTTTAACTTGAATTATAATCGAAGACATCATTTTCTTTCTCATTAAGAAATTTTTTCAATGTATATTGCATTTTAGAGAAGATCTTAGATTAGTTTTTAATTATTTTCGTTTAAAGATTATAAATACTAATTCTCCTAATCCCTTTGAGCAGCTTTCTTTTGAATCTTATGATGATCATTTTTCAATTAAGAAGCCTCAAATAATCAAGAATGATCTTACAATCCCTATGCATATTCCTCTACCTTGTAAAGTTCCTGATAAATATAAGCCCCTAATTTTACCTCGTATACTCCATGATTTCCATGATAACTATTACAAATTTCTTCCCAAGTTTGATGGAGAAAATAATAAAATCACTACCCAAAAACATATTCAAGATTTTGAGAATTATCTAGACCTATTTGAGATTGATGAGGATGATGTTAGAATCAGACTTTTTTCTCCTTCCTTGCAAAATATAATAAAGAGATGGTTAAAGAATCTGCCTAATGCAACCATCTCAAATTTCCAGCAGTTTGTCAAAAAATTTCTTGACATATGGATAATCAAAGTCAATATTTTCATAATCATATAAGAATATAATCAATTGAAAGGACAACTAAATGAGTCAATACATCAATTTTCTGCCAAATTTAATCAAGTTGATTATTCAATGCCAGAAAATATAAGACCTCTTCCTGATTCAACTATGTTGCATTACCCAAGTGCCTTTGATCCAGAAATAGAATTTCAGTTAAGAGAAAGAGATTCAGAAACCCTTGAACATATGCAAAATATTGCAATTGATGTAGAAGTTAATTTTCAAATAAGAAAGGAAATGTCGAAAGTAGGAGAGAAGAACATCATTGCAGCGATAAAACTTGACATTTTGGTAAGTAAAATAGAAGAAATGATACAGAAGATCACCATAAAAGATGAATTTTTTGTTCAAGGTCATCATATAGAAAAAGAAGAGGTTGTTGGCCAGGAACACTTTGCTAATCCCAACTCCCATAGATCAGAAAATGGATTTATACATCAATATCAGGGGAAGCAATCTACTGATCTAATGTGTATGTTTGATGACATTCCTTATTTTGATGATTTTCCTAAGTATGATCAATATTATTATTTTTATGTTCTCCAAACTAAAGCTAACTTTACAGAGCAATTAGAAGTTATTTTGCGGGATGAGGAAGCTCAGTTTCAGTAGCCAGAATACAGTGATCAACCATGAGAGTGAAAAAGTAAGTGAAAAAAATTGGGAAGTAAATAATGGATCTATACCTCTTTATTTTTCTTCATTTCATTTCAGTAAATACAACTTTAAAGCAATAAAAAATCATCAGTCTTTAGAGACTGTTATGGAAAACAAAGAAAATAATGAATTTCTTGATCAGGGTTATTTAGTTTCACAATTACAGTTATCAAATTCCATTGAAATACCTGATCATATGACACATGAAAGTTATTCACCATTGAGTTTTGAATCATTTCAATTTTTAAGAGAAAATATTTGCAATATCTCCAAATCAAAGGATGAGCAGTCTACAGAAATCTATGAAGTCCCATTGAAACTCATATCCAATAGGTTGCAACAATCCTTCAATTTTTTTCATGATCTAATAGCTATTGTGGTTGATAATAAATGCAGTCAAAATATTACTACTTTAAATTATTATGAGCTTCAAAATCAAGATGATAAAAGTTTCCTCATACATACATTTCCATATGTAGAAATATCATCACAAAGTTTATCACAAAGTTTGTAGGCAGATAAAGATGAAAATAAAATAAAATTTCATGGCATGGAGGCCATCCAGAATAGATGTAGAATTATTTAGATCAATTAAACATTAGTGCATATATCTTGGAAGATCCTTTTGAAAAGCTTCTAGAGTCAACAAAGGAAATTAAGTATTTCCTTCTTCTCTCATTTGTTGACAAGTTTCTAGTAAGTTGCAGAATTACAGTTTTGATAATCAACAAGAAAATGCAACAAAATATTTCAAATTATATAATGCTTGAATGGTTACATTAGTTGTTTCATTTTACCTAACCAGAAGTTGGACAACTGATTAGAGTAAGTAGGTAGGATTTCTGTTTTCAAGAAAGTATTGAAATAAGTCATTAAGATTCATAACTGAGAAGAATGCTCTAAGGTCTAGATGATTTAGTAATCTAGTTTGAAGGTTGCAACACCTTTTAGTTTCAGATCAGATTTCAGTTTTCAAAAAAGGTTCAATTTCAATTCAATATTTTTAATCATAGAGATTATACAAAAAAGCATATGCATGATCGGGATTGGCCCAATGGATCAGGCTACTAGTCGACTTTGTTCTCGACATCTAACAAGGAGATTCCATCCCCATGTGAACCCATTGTTAGGGTCCTATAATAATAAGATTCATATTTCTGTATTTGATATGTTAAAATCTTGTAATATTGTACATACCTTTTCTTTCTGTAAATTTTTTCGCATATTTAAAAAATGAAAAGAGGGTAAGTTGTAAAAGAACAATCAAAAGAAAGAAAGATAAAAAAATGAATATTAAATATGAACCCCACTAAAATGGATCATGAAAGTGTTACACGTTCCAATGCCACTACTATTATTTTACTTTTGCAAATAATTTTGTGTGCATCTTGTTAAAAATTCCACAATCCATGAGGGTCAAGTAGCTTTATCTTGAATTTTGATGCTTTAAATTTCATGCTGATAGATAGAGAATAAAGATCTAGCCAAACTGTTTAACCTTGGTAGATCAATAGTTAGGTTGAGAATAAATAAGGAGGTCAAAATTTTAATCTGAGACCTTGGACGAAAAAGGGATATAATTAGTTAGTTTGATATTTTAAAAAGAATAAAAATGAATAAAAAATGTTAGGGTAGCATATGGGTAGGTACAAGAAGTTTTCACAAGGCATGGATGCCACAAATTGATCATTTAATACTTAATAATATTCATTTTCCTTGTAAAAATACTCCTTCCCCTTCATTTTATCCTCACTCCTTCCCTATTTCATTTTCCCCTTACTAAAAATCCCCTTTCTCTTTTAGAAATCATCCCCTATGCAAAAATCCTTTTTCTCACTAACTATGCCCCTTCTCTAGCTTAAAAAATCCATTTCTATTATTAATACCCATTCCTCCTTCCCCTTTACTAATTTTTCAACATTCAAATAAACAAATACAAACCCACTTATCTAAAGTTTGCAACGTTTATAGTATATTGGGCCCCACTTCAAACACTCTTCGTTGATATTATTTTAAATCCCCCTCCCTAATTCCATTTCTAACCACCTCTATTATAATAATCCCCACTTATTATATTTTAATATCCTGCATTATACCATATTAACCACCCTAATACATGTCTAACATTCCACAACATATTTTTTAACACCGCATTAAATATAGTTCCCCATAATATTAAACTCCCATATATACATTTCCCGACCCTTTAGTTTATTTCACCTCCACCTATTAAGTCTTGGGCCCCACCTATCCTAACCTCGTAGAGCTATTTTCCACCCGATCTCTATAAAACTGATCCGACAGCCATCGAACCATTTCGCATCCCTGATTGCCTGAACATTAACACCACCGAGAGCTTCTGAAATAGGCTTTCTAGTTCCTCCACTCCCCTGCTACGTGGCAGCCCCGCATTGTATCACATCCTCACTCCCAAAACCATTTACTGCCTGTCAAGTGGTGCGAAAACTACTAAAACTGCTCCACTTCTATGCGACAAGCCATTCACAAAATTTTCACTTGTCTGTTCATCCAATGTGCAATACATTGCTTGTATACACCTGTGCCATTTGCGAAAAACATGCCCACTCTCCACTGTGACAAGCCATTACTGTTTGAAATTAATGCACCATTTAAACACTATGACATTACAATAATGCATCATGAATATTTCATATTATGAGCAAATCTGCAGAGTCTCCCATAGAAATTCCCATTATCTCATTCATAACCTACCTCTGCAAATTTGCGACAAAAAAGGCTAAAAGATCATTACCAATGAAAAATCAAAACATCCATAGTCTGGACTCTATCCACAGAAATCCCAATTCAAATGAAGCCATTTCTCATGTCATTCAGACCTTTGTTTCATTAACTATTGTTTTTTTTGTAGGTATATCATCATATTGGGAAATCTGATAAATGGTTGATAATAGTTCACAACTATTTAATCCAGATTTCTGCTATTTAAAGTAGAAGTTTTGTACACAGAAGGAAAATCAAGCTAAAACCAGTAACACAGAAGAGAAAGGATAATTTACACAGTAAATTGGTTTTAAGAGAGTAAAAAAATCTACAATAGCAGCAACAACGAAGTTGTTCAAAGTAACTTTTGAGGACTTATTTTACTCATTGTTACATACATCTTACTGTAAAAAAGTAAAAGTAATAACAAAACAGAGGTAAAATAGTAAAAGTAAACACAAAGGTAGTAATGGTTAAACAAATATGAAAATATTTTCACCAAAAATAATGAATTTTATCAAAAGTAAAAGTAAAAATACTTAAAAGAACAATAAGGTTAAAATATGAAAGAAAAGCAGGAAAGGACATTTTCCAAAAATTTCTTGTTTAAGTCATATTTTTGTAGAAACTATTTTGGCAAATACAAGATGAATTTTGAAAAACTAGAGGAGGTTTGTGTTCCTAAGAGGCCAATATATAAAAATCAATCTCACGTTTAACAGAGGTATTACAAAAATAGAAATACATTTACATCTTCACAGCCTAATTTTCAGATTTTGCGAAATCTTGTTTTAGACATATTGTTGCAAAGTACATTTTGAACAGTTGGGACTGCACTTTGGGAAACTGAGAGAGGTTTATCGCAATAAAATATTTATCTACAATAACCTCTTTAACTTTTTACACATCTATCTGGGATTGAGACATACAAAGGTATCACTAGACCTAAAGTTTGGAGAATTTCTGGAGCAAAATGCACAAAGGAAGGAGATAGTTAGTGACTTGGAAACCTCATCATCAACTAAGAGTTGCTATCCAGTTAAAATTTATCTTCTTTGTCACCATCAATCCATAAATATAGTTCCAAATAGATTCATTAATTTTTAGTGTCCTTTATTTAAGTTCTATTTATGTAATACAGTTCGAGATATTTGTAAACCAATCTTGATATTTTTTCAAGCTATTCTAATTTGGAATTTGTATAAATACTTCACCATTTGAAGTATTAAGTGTGGATTAATTTCTGAACATTTATGTAGTTGTACTATTCTGAAACCTAAGGGGTTTTGTACTAATTTCAAGTCAGCAGACTAGATTAAAGCAAGAAAGTATCATATTACAGGATTCATGTGTTGGGCCACTACAGTGAAGTATTTTCACTTGTTTCTTTGTCAATTTCTTATGTTTTTCATCAATACTTAAATGTTATTCTAAATCTAAATGATAAATAAGGAATTGTTATTTCAGAATATGTTAAAAGCACTATGTTTTGACTCATTATCATTTATATTTTTTCCACTGATATCCAGATTAGGAAACCCTTAATTGCTCCCTAGTTTCGATTGTTATCTGCCCTTTCACTCATAATCTGAATTTAAGAACCCTTAATTTCTCTTATATCCTAATCAAAACCAATTTCACCATCAGCTTTGAAGATCTGAAGTGACTCAACTATCTTTCCCTGTAATCATTTCCCTTTAGAACTTCATCCTGATGTGACTGCTTGACACATTGACTCCATTAGCCCAATGGAATTACAAACCTACCTCTATCCATCTGAGTAAGTGATTTCACCACCAAATCAACTCAAAATTCAAAACCAATTTACCCTACATAACTAGCCTAAAATTAAATACAATCAACAAAAATAAATCATATAGAGAGAGCCCTCTCTTATCATTATGAAGGCTAGATCCTAAGGCTTAAAAGTAGGTTTGTGGTTACCTCAATAAATTCTTTCTCTAACGTTGAGAAATTACCGAGTGATAACACGATCCATTACCACAATAAACTTAAAATCATTAATCCAAGTAAATATTTGTATTTCAGCCTAAGAAAATTAAGACCATCACTGTTATTTACCATTTGTTAGTGCTACCCACTAATGAAATATGAAATGTAAAAATTTTATGAGAAAAAAATAGTTAGAAAAATACAATCATTAAACTGAAAAACATGATAAATTTGACTTCCTATACTTTGTTCTCCATCTTTCTACATAAAAAAATCAAACATATTTATATATAACCCCACATTTTTACACTTTTACCACTATAAAAATTTCCTTCTCATTTCTACGCCTTTTTAAAGGGATTCTTACGTATATTTTAGATGTATTTGTTTATGAATTGTATAAACTTGATAATGCATGAATGCATGTATTATTTGTTCGAAAATAATGTGATAAAATCAATTATGAAACACCGAACTAAAAATAGTATTATCACTACATAGTACGTATTTACTCTTTTTACTCATAGAAAGTTGCAAGGTTTCTTTCTTATTGGAAAAAAAATAATTATGACCAAGTGTTGTGAATGTGGTTTATTAGTCAAGTGAGGATTTAGTTTTGAGATGTGATCAAAAAATTAATTGAAGAGGTTTCGTATAATGGTCCAATTTGAATATAACTTTAAATAGCTTTATAGTTACTCCAAATAGAATGTCTTGGGATATGAAAAAAAATAAAATTAAGACTTATTATGACCTCCTACTGATCAGAAAAATCGAAAGTTGTGCCTAGAGAAGTCAAAAGTTTGTTAACCAGTCACGTTTGATTAAACATTATCCTCGAGGGGTGTGTCATGACAGTGTTTATTGCCAACGATGAGTCACGAAATTGACACTGACGGACAACTTTTCTGCAAGAAAAATTTGGTAACGACCAGGCATGAAATTTATATTAAAAATTAGAAGAGAGCAGAGATGAAAAATATTCACACACAATAATTGAATGTATTACACACATACGCAAGAGATACATATAGACCAGTCAGATCCAATTGATTCTAATCTTGGAGAGAGAGGTTGAGAGAATCTCTCAACAACCTCAACAAACCCAATCCAAGATATACTAAAGTAAGCATAATCCTAACTAATTCTAATACCCTCCCTCAATTCTTACTTTACAAAACATATAATAATTAATCACAATTACAACACTTTGAAATTTCGTCTATTTGTCTGATCTGTTCTTCATTAAAATTTGTACCCACTCTGAGATCTCATAGACAACGCTCTTTTCTCCACCTTTTTAGAGCTACCATTCAATCCATTTAAAATACATTTGTTTCTGACCATCAATGCTTAATTTGTAAGATTAAAGATTCTTGACACCCCCGAAGAAGAGTCTCGACACTGAACTACCCTATGGAAATATTTCCATCTGTGAAATAACCCCGAAGAATAAATTTCAACAGTGTATAGGAAAATATTCTAGGTACAGAATATGATCAACGATCAATCCTACAAAGTGACCTTTACACACATGGATCTCATTGTATAACCTATAACCGATGCTCTTGAAGCCCCGAAGAACAACAAGACCCATCAGCATATAACAAATTCACACAATCAAATTAGCCAATTGTTCTCTTGGCACCGAAGAACGTCGAGAACAACTAATTTAAATTGTGTAAATCTATTCAATAATTGGTTCTTCTTCAATAATTTACAAAATAATAATAACTATGCACACCACTGAATATCAAAACTAACAAACTCAATAACCATTATATTGAATTAACCACGGTCTTCAAAGCGGATTTCCCCACTAACCAATCTGAATATGATCTTGTCATACGAAACCTCTACAGCATTGAATCCTTTGATGGTTGATTCAAAACGCTGAGAATGGAGTTGTATCTAGTTTTCACAACTTCTACCTTAGAACCAGTAATTCCTTCCATTTCAATGGACTCGGCCCAATATCGTTTCCTTATTGTAAATACCATCAAAAAAACCTCCATAAACTTCTCCGGATTTGAACGCCAAAATGTCCTCTCCCCATCCACCAATCGCCCACGTGTTGACTAGGACCCTTGGTCGATTCGTGAGGAACACTGGAATATATCGACAATTATTCCCATGTTCATACACCCATGAAATGGGAGGCATGATACTTTGACATTACGCTGCCCGAGAATTTCACCTTTGATGTTTCCTGTCATTGGGGTGTATGTCTCACCACCCTTTACTTTGAAGAAGCTTGCAAAGTAGTTATTCCCAGGCTGCTGGTATTGAAATTTTTCTTGAGAATTTGGAACATAAAATGAGGGCGGTGTGGAAACCTGGCTGGAAAATCACTGTTTGTCGGGAAAGGAGGATTCCTAGGAGCTAGTCGTCTTTGATTGCTTGGCAGGTCGTAATTCATAGTCTGCATCTCCTCTGGATGGCATTATAATTCCCAAATGGGAAACTGTCACTGCTGGAAGCTTCACATTCCGGGGATAGCCCGTGAAGTACTTGTCGGACTCGTAAGCCAAGCTGTGCTGATCACCCATCAAAGCTTCCGGATCTTATATGTCATAGCACTATCCTGAAATTTCCAGATCTTCCATCCCCAATCATTTCAGCCTCATCACATTCCCATAATTCCTGAGCGAGTTATTTCAAAATACACTTCACTGGAATCATTTCTACTCTATTTGAAGAGGTTGCAGGGTAGAAAAACGCATGGGTTCAGAGAGAATTCAGACTACTTGGATCCCTGTATTAAAATTGGAGAGGTTCGTCAAGAAATAATATCATTTCCACCAAGAAAACACAGGTTTCTTACACATCTGCTCTTAAATTATTCTGTCAACCTCGGATCCGCTACAGCACCACGGTAGCAATTCTCTCTGATACAGTGAAATTAACACTCAAACGTTCACACAGTAATCTACACACGAATCCTATTCCTATAGAATCAATTATCACAATTTTCTCTTCATCTTCCTGAGCACTCCCATGATGGATTAAGCTCATCTTGGCTCCGATACCATATTACAAATTAGAAGAGAACAGAGACGCACAATATTCACACACAATAATTGAATGCATTACACACATACGCAAGAGATACATATAGACCAATGAGATCCAACTGATTCTAATCTTGGAGAGAGAGGTTGAGAGAATCTCTCAAGAACCTCAACAAACCCAATCCAAGATATACTAAAGTAAGCATAATCCTAACTAATTCTAATAATTGACACCGACATACATCCTTTTTGTGCAAAAAAATATTTGACTATGATTTTTGAAGCGGAATTGCTATTTGATAAACACCCATTAGTATTTAGCGATCCAATTGGATGTACGTTACCGTAAATCATTAGTATTTCAGGTTATTATCATTTACAAAAGTGCTTGATATATATATACAAAGCCTCCCTTCCCAAATATAAAACTTCAGGTAAATATACTAAATGCGGCGTCTGGATTGAACAAATAGATAAATTTTAAGTAGGAATTTGCAAACGAAGAGTGAAAAGCAAGACATAGTTGATGGATTGTACAAAGATGATAAAATCAGAATAGATCTATCTAATTCACTAATTTAATATGAGCTTATAGGGATCAAATTTCTTTTTCTTCAAACTTATTTTTGAGTACAATAAAAATATTAATATTTTAGTGTTTAAATTGTATTTTTGAATGTTATAGAGATTACATAACATGTTTATTGATCCATTTTATATTAGTTCATATTCAAATATATTTTATTCATAATTTACATTTCATATTTTATTCTATAAGACGTTATTTATATATATATATATATATATATATATCACTTATTAAAATATTTTTGAAACTACATGATATTAGGTCATATGGAAAACTAATTAAAAATGCATAGCATATTCTTTTTCAATTTTATTAGAGTATGCATTGCTTTTTTATTTGAAGAACATTTTATTTTTATTTTAAGAGGGATGAACATACTTACACATAGCCTTCACCCAAGGTTTAGTATACACATATTTTAACCAAGTATCTACCAAGAACCTAGAGGGATAAAAAAAATTATATGTCAATTAATCCATTTTACTGGTTGGTAAATATATTATTTATATAAATTTATAGTGATAATTTTTCATGGTATAAATTGTATATTTTTTATTTTTTATCATTATTAATATTTTATATTAAAAATTGAATGAGTACACATTTTCCTCTTATTAAGAAGTAACTACTATATTTTACCTTTAGTTATTTTTTCTTTTCTAGCTAAGGTTAGCATTAATACACACACACATATAGTTCATACTTAAACATATTAATTAATCCGAATATCCAAACCATTTATTTAAGTTTCATATTGAGATATTTATAAGAGAAGTATATATATATATATATATATATATATATATATATATATATATATATATATATATATATATATATATATATATATATATGTAAAATTATATTAATTGAGATAGACATTTAAATATTGTATTTATTATTTGGAGAGTGAAAGTGAAATATCAACAAGTGAGTTAATTGTTTTGTTAGTATATTTTTAATGGTTTATTTATATGGTTATTTATTTTTATTTTTTTTTGGCCTATATGAGCTAAAATTATTTTTATTATTATTTTAAGGACGTGAGATACTTACACATGTCTCTCATATTGGATTGTAGAATGAGCCTCTCTGCTCAATAAGAGAATAACAGTGAATTGCTTATAGGTCTTTTTTACACAAAATTAATTTTGATGGTAGATTTAGGAATATATATATATATAATTGAATGGGTGTCAAAAATTGAAATATTTATAGTATAACACAAAATACATTATTCATATTATAAAAATTAATTAAAATATAATAATTATTTATAAAAATAATTAATATATATGTTAAATATGTATACTTAAAAAAATATCTAATAATGTTCTTTACTCTCAAGATTCATGTTAAGTTGTAAATATCTTTTACTGCATTATATTGTATTAATGGAGAAATGGTTATATAGTTGTAACATAACGTCTTAGTTTTCCTAGGTTATATGAGTTTGTTTCCAATTCTCTATTCTTTTCTGATGTATTTATTATTGAATCATTGATTGATTGAATGTAGAGTGTACTCTCCAGTTTGTGCAGTCTCTAGGTGCAGTACTCACCTGAGAGCTGCTTTGTTAATTCAATTCAATTATTTTCTTTCATTTTTTTATCATAGTATTAGAGATGAGACAGGGTGAGCCTAATTTACCTACATAGCCTTAGCAACAATAGATTCCTCGCGGCTACAAATCCTTCGTGGCTACAGTGCACATAGAAGCCTTAGTGCTCATAATGGAGTAAGTGGTTTGGAGAAACACATCACTCATAGGAGAAACTCGGTTTCTCACAAGTCTCAGTTTTTTCTCTGAGCACAAAGCACACCAACAAATTTTTTGGAGCAGTAGAAATGTTGATCAAAGTGATTTTTAGAGCCATAACTTCACTGAATTGTATGGATTAGGACATTTTTTGGGGTCATTCCAGCGCTGGTAGAGAGAGCCTTAAAGAAATTTGTCCCACCATGGATTTTTTGCATATAGGAGTGCAGAGCTCTTTTATGGTTCTTCTCATGAGATTTTTCCCGATTGGTGGTGGATCTATGTAGTAGAAAAAAAAATATTTGGGATCAGTGGACAATCTAAGTTATAGATACAGAGATCATCCCAGATCGGTGGCGGATCTATGATCAGGTTCTGGTATGTGTTAATTCTTTTTCCTTTGCAGCTTGTAATTGTTCACTTGGTTAGAATCGAGTGTAGATGGGGGGATTTGGAATGTGATCAGTCAGCATGAACAATTTTACAGAAACTTATCTTAAAAAAACTAGCAAACTTGTTGGGAAAAATTATATCAATTGGAAATTCAAGCTACAGACACTTCTTGAGGGAGCAAGCGCATGGTCGACCCTCAGTGGTGATGAGGAGGAGTCAAACTATGCAGCAACTATGACTGCACTCATACAAGACTCAAATAAAAAGGAGAACAAGGTGAAAGTTTTATTGAAGATGTGTGTTAAAGACAATATTGTCCCACACATGAGAGACAGTAAATAATCCACTGAGATTTTCACGACTCTCAAGGATATATGGTAGACAAAAAACACTAATCACATCTTGTTGCCCAAAGGAATTTTTTTTCCGATGAGGGTGAAGGAGAATGAATCTAATGTTGGATTCATTGCAATGGTCAAGGACCTGAAGGAATAATTAGGTGACATCCGGGAGAATTTGTTTGATTCTCATATTTTCACAATTACTTTGAATGGGATGATAGACGAATACCATATGTTCATCATAGGCCTGTCTAGATAGGATAAATCCCATGCATTCGAAGAGTTAACAGGAATTCTATTACAGGAAGAAGAGCGATAACAGAATTTGAGAGCATAGAGTGTTGATCATCCTCCGATGGCTAAGAAGACGTCATACAAACGGAAAGAACCACAAGGACAGAAAGGAGATGGTGGATTTCATAAGAGACCATTTATAGGTATGTCTACAAGTAACAATAGTAACTTTTCTGGCATGAAATGTCTCTAATGTGGGAATACCGATCATCAAGCTAAATTTTGTTTTAAGAGTCACGAAGATGAGGCTAGAAATAAATAGATAAATCTCACAAGATACTTTTTTGATAAAGGTCACAATCATTATTTTATACTATTTGTAGCTGATTGTGCTCTTTCAGCTTTTGAGGAGAATGAGGCCGAAATATGGTATTTTGATTCAGGTGTGTCTTCACATATGTCAGGTAATAGAATTTGGTTTGAGTTTTTTTGAAGAAACTACTTGTGGACCTAAAATTTATCTAGGTGATGAAAAAGGCTATTAAATTAATGGGTACGGTGATATTCTGGTGAAGTTTCCTTCTGGTGATATTACACATATAAAAAATTTAATGTATGTATCTAGGATCAAGAAGAACTTAATCTACGTGTCAATGATAACACATCAAGATCTGCAAGTTGAATTCTTCGAAATGTATTGTGTCATAAAGGATAGAAAGAAAGAACTAGTTGCAATAGGTGGGTGTGTGGGAATCCTGTATAGATTTAATTTCAAGAGCATGCCACACCAAGATCTCTTTTAATTAGGATTGACAGCCGAGAATATTTTGCATTAGATATTTGATCATATTAACCTAAAATATCTCATGCTCCTTCAAAGGAAAGGTATGGTTGATGGACTCCCTACTTTTCATAACGTTCATTTACATTGTGATGGATGTGCATTAGAGAAATGCATAGGGAAGAGTTTCCTTTCAATTTTGATAGGAAGAAAAGGGATATCCTAGAGCTTGTGCATACAGATGTATGTGGATCTATTCAGACTAGGTCACTAGGAGGTGCATATTGTTTTTTACTCTTTACTCATGATTTCACTAGATTATCTTGGATATATTTTATCATCAAAAAGAGCCACACATTTTAATTCTTTAAAGAATTTAAGAAAAATGTGGAGAAGAAGATAGGGAAATGCATAAATATTCTCTTCTTTGATCGAGGAGAATACAAGTTGGGATATTTCATGTAATTTTGGAGAGATCATGGGATTATTAAAGAGCTCATAGTGGCTCACACACTGCAGAAAAATGGAGTTGCAGAAAGAAAGGATAGAACCCTTGTGGAGTGCACACAAAGTATGCTTCAAGGTAAGGGTCTATCAAATGGTTTTTGGGCTGAAGCAATCAACACTGATGTTTATTTAAAAAATAGGAGTCCTACTAAATGTCTTAATTTTAAAGCTCATTTTGAAGCACTTTATGGATATAATCTAGTAGTGAATCATTTAAGAGTTTTTGTGTCAAAATAATTTGCCCACATACCCAAGGAAAATAGAAAGAAGTTAGATCATAAGGCCATGAAATGCATCTTTGTAGGATATTTCACTAAGTTTAAAGCTTATAAGTTGTTTAATCCTTTGACTCATAAAGTCTTTGCAAGTCGAGATGTCATATTTCATGAGCATATTGAGGAAGGAAAGGAAATTAGTCTTGAAGAATGGCACATTCCATTGTTAATAGAAGAAAGAAGTGAGGATAATCAACAATAAGAACAACAACAGAAAGAGGAAGAGACATGTGATGTAGTCAGTAATTCAAATTTGCAAAGTTCTGAAGTAGACATATTTGATGTGAGTCCTTTACCGAGAAGATCAGGTGAATAGACTCAACTACTAACCAAATTGAAGGGCTACGATTTAATGTCAAACATTTTAAATTTTATAGAGCCCACAAATTATAAAGAAGCTAGTTAATCTCATGAGTGGAGGGTTGCAATGAATGAATAATTTGAATCTATTATTAGAAACAATACTTGGGAACTAGTTGAATTTCCTAAAGGAAAAACACACATAGGTTGAGAGTGGCTTTACAAACCTAAATTTAATGCAGATGGGAGTATAGAAAAGTTTAAAGGTATACTAGTAGAAAAGTTTTATTCACAGAAAGAGGGAATTTAATTTGAAGAAACCTTTTCTCCTATAGCCAAACTGAACACTATTAGAATATTAATTTCCTTAGCTACAAAATATCAATGGAAGCTACACCAGTTGGATGTTAAATTTTCATTTTTAAATGGTGATTTAAAAGAAGAGGTTTATTTAGTCCAGCCTGAAGTTTTTGTTAAGCATGGGTGGGAACATTTAGTGTGTAGATTGAAGAATACACTTTATGGTTTAAAACAAGCGCCTGGTTATTGGTAAGAGAAGATTGATTCTTTCTTCTTACAACATGGTTTTCATAGGATTATGAATTATCCAAATCTATATATCATGCGTGAGGAATCGAGGCAGATTATTTTGATTTACTTGTATCTGGATGACATGATTGTAATAGGTAATGTAGATGCATTAATCAAAGAAATCAAATTGCAGATGTCACAAGTTTTTGAAATGAAATACCTAGGAAATTTACATTATTGCCTTGGTCTGGAAGTATGGAGAGACTCTCAGCAGAATTTTTCTTACGCAAGGGAAGTGTGTCATAGGGTTTCTCAAAAAGTTTAGAATTGTGCAGTGTAGGACAACATCAACACCATTGCTGCACAATGTGAAATTATGAAGTGACGATGACCCTAAGTAGGTCGATTTCACTTTGTATAGGCTGCTAGTTGGAAGTCTGATATATCTAACTACAACTAGACCAGACTTAGCATACATTGTCAGTGTGTTGATCTAGTTCAAATATAAACCTCTCGAAAGTCATTTGGTGGCAAAAAAATGTGTGTTGAGGTATCTTGATGGTACTAGTAATTATGGTATTTTATACACAGATACATTTGATGTTATTTTAGTAGGTTTTTCAAAATCTAATTTTGCAGGTAACCTAGACAATTGATGATCTATCACAGGTTATGGATTCAGTGTTGGATCTGGGGTCATAGCGTGGAGTAGTAAAAGTGATAGTACTGTGACTTTATCTTCAGTTGAAGTTGAGTACCAAGCATTGTGTGTAGCAACATTTGAATCAATCTAGTTGAGGAGGCTTCTCCATGGTGCAAGAAAAGAGAAGAAAGAGGCAACTATCATCAAATGCGGAAACCAGAGTTCCATTAAGCTAGCAAAAAAACTAGTGTTTCATAAAAACATGAAACAAATTGATACTTAGTTTCACTTTGTTCGAGAAAAGGTCCAGTCAAAAGAAATCTTTGTTGAATATTGTAAAACATGTGGTAATATGGCTGATATTTGTACTAAGCCTCTTGGGAAAGTGAAGTTTGAATTGTTCAGAGGGATGTTAGGACTACGAGATAATCAGTTCTCCATTAAGGGGGAGAGTTGAAAATAATTAATATTATATTGTATTAATGGAGAAATTCTTACATAGTTGTAATGTAACTCCTTAGTTAGGTTTAGTTCCTAGGTTATAGGAGTTTTTTTCCAACTCCCTATTATTTTATGATGTATTTATTGATGTATCATTGATTTATTAAATGTAGAGTGTAAGCTCCACTTTGTACAATCTCCAGGTGCAGTACTCACCTGAGAGCTACTTTGTTAATTCAATTCATTTCTTTTCTTTCCTATTTTTACAATCTAGTGATCCAATTTGAATACAAATTTGAATATTCTTACACCTACTACAAATAAAATGTCTGACGGTGATAAAAATTTAGGTAAATATAATAAATGCAACATTTGGATTGAACGAATACATAATTTTTAAGTAGGAATTCGAAAACCAAGAGTGAAAAGAAAGACAAAGTTGATGGATTGTATAAAGATGATAAAATAAGAAAATAACGATGAATTATCCCTAATTATCCCTTATAAATTAATTTTGATGGTAGATTTATGAATATATATATATATATATATATATATATATATATATATATATATATATATATATATATATATATATATAATTAAAAGAGTTAAGAAATAAAATATCTATAGTATAACACATAATACATTATTCATATTAAAAAAATATGTAATAATGTCTTTAACTATCAAGATTCATTTTAATTTGTAAATAATTGTTTTTGCGTTATATTGTATTAATGGAGAAATGGTTATATAGTTGTAACATAACTCCTTAGTTAGGATTACTTCCTAGGTTATAGGAGTTTGTTTCCAATTCTCTATTCCTTTGTGATGTATTTATTTTTTTATCATTTATTGACTTAATGTAGAGTGTACACTCAAATTTGTGCAGTCTCCAGGTGCGATACTCACGTGAGAGCTACTTTGTTAATTCAATTCATTTATTTTATTTCATGATTTTATCATGGTATCAAAACTGAGATCAGGTGAGCCTGATGTACCTACATAGCCTTAGCTACTATAGAGCCTTCATGGCTATAGATCCTTCATCGGTACAATGCGCATAGGTTCCTTTGCGCTCGGGGTGGAGTAAGTGGTTTCCATAAACAACTCACTCATAGGAGAAACTCGATTTCTCACACGTCCCAATTTCTTTTTCTAATCACAAAGCTGATCAACGTGTTTTTCAGAGTAGCAGGAGCACTAATCAAAGTGATTTTTGGAGCCACACCTATTGTGAATGGCATGGATCAGCATGTTTTTTGAGGTGATTCTAACACTGGTAGAGAAATCCTTAAAGAAACTTTTCTCGTCGTGGATTTTTTGCTGATAGGAGTGCTGACCTCTTTTATGGTTCTGCTCATGATATTTTTCCCAATTGGTGGGTGAAATGAGTAGTAGACACAACAATATTTGAGATTAGAGTAGGATCTAAGCTGTAGACACAGAGATTGAGCTAGATCGGTGGTGAATCTGTGATCAGATTTTTGTATGTGTTAATTTTTTTTCCTCGATATCTTGTAATTGTTCACTTGGTTAGAATAGAGTGTAGATCATGGGATTTGGAATCTAATCAT
Source organism: Pinus albicaulis (assembly GCA_034641835.2). Taxonomy (NCBI): domain Eukaryota; kingdom Viridiplantae; phylum Streptophyta; class Pinopsida; order Pinales; family Pinaceae; genus Pinus; species Pinus albicaulis. The sequence continues at coordinate 265,992,580 of CM076580.1, read as the reverse complement.
TCCACATGAATAATTTTACAGATACTTATCTCAATGAGACTAGAAAACTAGATGGGACAAATTATACCAAATGGAAATTCAAGCTACAGACGCTTCTTGGGGGATAAATCGCATGGTCGATCATCAATGGTGATGAGAAGAAGTTGAATAGTGCAGCAACAGCAACTGCACTCATACAAGACTCAGATAAAAGGGAAAAAAAGTAAAAAAAATTATTGAAGATGTCTATTAAAGAAAATATTATCCCACAAATCAGAGATGCTAAATCATCCACTGGGATTTGGACGACCCTCAAGAATATATACCAGACACAGGACACCAATCACATCTTGTCGCTCAAAGGAAAGTTTTTTTCGATGAGAGTGGAGGAGAATGAATCCGTTGCTCGATTAATTGCAAGGGTCATCAACCTGAGGGAAAAATTGAGTGACATCGGGGAGAAGGTGTTTGATTCCGATTTTGTCACAATTAATTTGAACAGGATGACAGATGAATACCAGATGTTCATCACAGGTTTGTCTACACGGGATAAATCCATGCATTTGAAGAGATGAAAATAATTATGTTACAGGAAGAAGCGAGACAACATAATTTTAGACCATTAAGTGTCGATCTTGCTCCAATGACCAAGAAGATGTCATACAAAGGGAAACAACCACATGGACAGAAAGGCGGTGGTAGATTTAATAGGAGACCATTTATAGGTATGTCTGCAAGTAACACTAGTAACTTTTCTGGCATTAAATGTTTCTACTGTGGGAAATCTGGTCATCAAGATAAAAAAAAATTTAAGAGACAGGTAGAGGAGGCTAGATAAAAACAGAGAAATCACACAGGATAATTTGCTAATAAAGGTCACAGTCATGATCTTTGACTGTTTGTAGCTGATTTTTCTATTTCATCTTTTGAGGAGGATGATGCCGAAATATGGTATGGTGATTTAGGCGTGTCTTCACATATGACAGGTAATAGAAGTTGGTTTTAGTTTTTTGAAGAAACTACTTGTGGAGCTAAAATTTATTTAGGTGATGAAATAGGTTATGAGATTAAGGGGAACGGTGATATTCTGGTGAAGTTTCCTTCTGGTGATATCAGACATATAAAAAATTTAACGTATGTACCTAGGATCAAGAAGAACTCAATCTACATGTCTATGATAACATATCAAGATCTGCAAGTTGGATTCTTTGAAACGTATTGTTTCATAAAGGATAGAAAGAAAGAACCAGCTACATTAGGAGTGCATGTGGGAAGCCTGTTTAGTCTAAATTTCAAGAGCATGCCACACAAAGCTCTCATTTCGATAGGGTTGACAGTGGAGACTCGTTTTCATTAGAGATTTGGTCAACTTAACCTACAATGTCTTATGTTGCTTCAGACGAAAGGTATGGTTTATGGACTCCCTAATTTTCATAATGTTCATTTAGATTGTGATAGATGTGTATTAGGGAAAATGCATATGGAAGAGTTTTCTTTGAATGCTGATAGGAAGAAAAGGGATATTTTGGAGCTTGTGCAAACATATGTATGTGGACCTATGCAGACTAGGTCACTAGGAGGTGCATATTATTTTTCACTCTTTACTCATGATTGAAGTAGACTATCTTGGATATATTTTACGAACAAAAGGAACCAAACATTACAATTCTTTATACAATTTAAGAATATGGTGGAGAAGAAGCTAGGGAAATGCATAAATATTATCCGCTCTGATCAAGGGGGAGAATACAAGTTGGGACAGTTCCTGAAATTTTGTAGAGATCATGGGATCATTCAATAGTTCATAGTGCCTCACACTCCGTAGCGAAATGGAGTTACAGAATGAAAGGATAGATCCCTTATGGAGTGTGCACGAGGCATGCTTCAAGGTAAGCGTTTATCAAATGGTTTTTGGGATGAAGCAATCAACATTGTTTTTTATTTAAAAAATAGGAGTCCTACTAAATGTCTTAATTTTAAATCTCATTTTGAAGAAATTTATGGATATAATCCAATAGTGAATCATTTAGGATTTTTTGGGTCAAAATCCTTTGCCCACATACCTAAGGAAGATATAAATAAGTTATATCATAAGGCCATGAAATGCATCTTCGTAGGATATTGGACTGAGTTTAAAGCTTATAAGTTGCTTAATCCTTTGACTCATAAAGTATTTTCAAGTTGAGATGTCATATTTCATGAGTAGGTTGAGGAAGGAAAGGAAATCGGTCTTGAAGAATGACACATTCCATTGTTGATAGAAGAAAGAAGTGAGGATAATCAACAAAAGCAATATCAACAGAAAGGGGAAGAGACATGTGATGTAGTCAGTAATTCAACTCCGCAAAGGTCTGAAGCAAACAGATTTTATGTGAGTCCTTTACCGAAAGGATCAGGTGGAGAGAATCAACTACCAACCAAATTTAAAGGCTATGCTTTAATGTCAAACATTTTAAATTGTATACAGCCCACAAATTATAAAGAAGCTAGTCAATCTCATGAGTGGAGGGTTGCAATGAATGAATAATTTGAATCTATTATTAGAAATAATACTTGGGGAACTAGTTTAATTTCTTGAAATAAAAACACCCATAGGTTGAAAGTGGCTTTACAAAACCTAAATTTAATTCAGATGGGAGTATAGGAAAGTTTAAAGCTATACTTGTAGAAAAGGGTTATTCACAGAAAGAGGGAATTGAATTTGAAGAAACCTTTGCTCTTGTATCCAAAATGAACACTATTAGAATGTTAATTTCCTTAACTACAAAATATCAATGGAAGCTACACCAGTTAGATGTTAAATTTGCATTTTTAAATGGTGATTTAAAAGAATAGGTTTATTTAGTCCATCCTAAAGGGTTACTTAAGCATGGGAAAGAAAATTTAGTGCATAGATTGAAAAAGACACTTTATGGTTTAAATCAAGCACCCAGGTCTTGGTACAAGAAGATTGATCATCATGATGATGAACAGAGATAGATTATTTTTATTTATTTGTATTTGGATTACATGATTGTAATAGGTAATGCAGATGCATTGATCAAGGAAATCAAATTGTGGATGTCATAAGTTTTTGAAATGAAAGACCTAGGAAGTTTACATTATTGCCTTGGTCTGTAAATATGAAGAGACTTTGCGTAGAATTTTCTCACTCAAGGGAAGTATGTCATAGGGTTGCTCAAAAATTTAAAAATGGAGCAGTGTAAGACAACATCAACACCTTTGCAGCACAATCTGAAATTATGCAGTGACGATGACTCTAAGGAGGTCGATGCCACTTCGTATAGGAAACTAGTTGGTTGTATGATATATCTAACCACAACTAGAACAGATTCAACATACTCTGTGAGTGTGTTGAGCCAATTCATTTCTAAACCTCATGAAAGTCATTGAGTGCTAGAAAAATTTGTGTTGAGGTATCTTCATGGTACTAGTGATTATGGTATTTTATACACTGGTGCATCTAATGTTATTTTAGCAGGCTTTTTAGACTCGGATTAGGCAGGTAACCTGGATGATCTACGATCTACCATAGGTTATGGATTCATTTTTGGATCTGGAGTCATAGCGTGGAACAGTGAAAAGCAGAGCATTTTGTCTTTATCTTCAGTTGAAGCTGAATAACAAGCATTATGTGCAACAACATGTGAAGATATTTGGTTGAGGAGGCTTCTCCATGATGCAAGAGAAGAGAAGAAAGAGGCGACTATCATCAAATGCAGCAATTTGAGTTCCATTAAGCTAGAAAACAATCCAGTGTTTCATAAGAACATGAAACACACTGATACTCAGTTTCACTTTGTTCGAGAAAAAGTCGAGTCAAAAGAAATTTTTGTTGAATATTGTAAAACATGTGACAGTATGGCTCATTTTTGTACTAAGGCTTTTCGGAAAGTGAAGTTCGAATTGTTCAGAGAGATGTTAGGACTATGAGATAATCCTTGTTGCATTAAAGGGGAGAGTTGAAAATAATTAATATTATATTGTATTAATGTATAAATGCTTACATAGTTGTAACATAACTCCTTAGTTAGGATTAGTTCCTAGGTTATAGGACTTTGCTTCGAACTCCTTATTCTTTTGTGATGTATCATTGATTGATTGAACGTAGAGTGTATGCTCCAGTTTTTGCAATATCGAGGTGCAACACTCACGTGAAAGTTGCTTTGTTAATTCAATTCATTTCTTTTTTTTCATGTTTTTATCAATCTAGTGATCCAATTTGAATACAACTTTGAAAAGTCTTACACCTATTCCAAATAAAATGTCTCGGGGTGAAAAAAATTAAGTAATCAACACTTATTCTGACCTCCGAATTAGAAAAATGATAAGTTATGCCAGGAGAAGTCAAAATTTAGTTAACCCCTCACGCTTGATTAAACATTATCTTGGAGGGGTGTCATCGGTCCACATTGAACCTTTATGAATGTCAATTCAGTGTATTTTCCTTTGGTGGAACATGGCAAGAAGTTCTAGATATATGATCATTTTTATTGCCAAATATTATTCATGAAATTGACACTAACGGACATTTTCTTGTGCAAGAAAAATTTGGTGACGACAAGGCATGAAATTGACACCGAAGGACATCCTTTTTGTGCAAAAAAAGATTTGATTGCGAGTTTTGAAGCGGAATTGGCATTTAATAAAACCCCATTGGTATTTCACGATCGAATTGGATGTACGCTACTGTTAATCATTAGTATTTCATGTTATTATGGTTTACAAAAGTGCATGATATATAGATATATATATAATAAAACCTCCCTTCCCAAATATATTAATTCAGGTAGATATACTAAATGCAGCGTCTGGGTTGAACGAATACATAAATTTTAAGTAGGAATTGGCAAACCAAGAGTGAAAAGCATGAAAAAGTTGATGGATTTTATAAAGATGATAAAATAATAGAATAACGTTGAATTATCTCTTATAGCTCTTTACACAAAATTAATTTTGATGATAGATTTACGAGAATATATAATTTAATGGATTTTAAAAATTAAAATTATATTACGACGGATAATACATTATTTATATTAAAAAAATATAAAAATTAATTAAATTACAATCATTAAAATTATTATTTATAAAAAAATAATATATGTGTTAAACATGTATATTTAAAAAATATGTAATAATGTTTTTCATTATTTTTATAATTTTGCCATCTGTGATCCATCGTTACAAGTTAAGAATTCTTTCGGCAGTAATCACATGCAATGGAACATTGTCTACCTGTTTCAAACCAGCCAAAATGGTTCATTGTCACGACTAGGTGAGAGATCATATCAACACGTTAAGTTTAAATAGATTTATAAATGACCAAACTAACGGCTAGTTTGAATTTGAAATTTGATTCATAACGTCTAGTTTTATTGTATTTTTAGAATATTATTATCATTTTTATTTTTTTTAATCAATATATTAATCACTTATTTAATTAAATTAGAAATATAGATATAAATAAATAAATAAACAAATTAAATTAAATTAAATTATATATATATATATATATATAATTTAATTTAATTTGTTTATTTATTTATTTATATCTATATTTATATTTATATTTTTTATTTTTATTTATCTATTTCTATTTTTATTTATTTATTTTTTTAAATGAGGTCAAAAGATAACGACAACCATGACAAAAAGAAATCCTAAGAGGAGCCTAAAAACTAAGCGGCAGAAACAAAAGATAATCAAGAATATAAGGCAGGGATCCAACACCTGCGAATATTCCAGTCGTCATATCTATTGAGATTAATAGGACTTTTTTCAATTTCTAAGGCCTTCCTTAACTTTAGATCATGGAAATGGTCAACTCTCACGATGGCCTTAGCCTCTTCGATGCAAATATGATGGTTTGTCTTTTTTTCATGCTCAGCTGGGGTGAAGGAGCGAGATCTTCCATGTTTAATGTCGAAAGCATGCTCACAGATCCCTTGATTTATAGACCGACCAGTTTCACTAATGTAAGGAATCCCAAAAGAACAAGGAATAATGTAGAGACCTTTCCCATCCCTAGGGTCTACCGGATCTGTAACCGATTTGAGAGAGTTGTGAATTGTGTTAAGGGGCTTGAATGATGAATAAAACTTATGTTTCTTAAGGATCCTAGCAATTTTATCAGTGGTTCTCGGAATGAACGTAAGGCAGACAATGCAAGACCAATCATTAGGCTTTTTTTTATTCTTAGCTAAATGACATTTTGCTGCTTTAAGGAAAGCTTTAAGGCCCTGCAACCTACTATAACAATTTTTACAAAATACATTTAAGAGATGTGTCTTTTCCCCTTCAAGGTGAGACTCATCAAATATTCTCAATGCCCTAGTGGCTAAGTTGTTAAGGATGCCTAATTTTTTAGCAGGGAAATGATGAGAAGTAGTGTGAAGATATTGCTCAGTATGAGTCTTATTTCGAAAAAATTGATCGGAGTCCTCGTAGTCCTAACATCCCTCTGAACAATTCCCTATAAAAGAGCTTCTTTATTGATGTATGTAAAAGATGTGGATAAATATCACCTGAAATCAGTTATGGCTCCAAGCGGAACCATCCTCCGGATCCGTCCAGCCTAAGCTTCAACAATATTCTTCCATAAAGGTTCACAAGGATGTCACATAAAGGAGGTGAACATCTCAAAGAAGGAAACAAGGGTTTCCTGAACCTGGGAAGTGTAGGAGGCAGAGGGATAATCAGACTTAATCTGGGCTAAACGGGCTATAGTATCAGTACCTATCTCTCTCCTCCCTTAGGCCTTCCCCATGAGGTGTATTTATACTTCCTCAAAACAATTTTTCCAATTGGGAAACAATTTGGCCATGGGCTCCTATAGGTGGGCTTCTGTTGTAACCCGTAAACCCCACCCAAATAATATGGAGTTTTAAATTTTTTTTAATATTTTAAATTATATACGTGGTTCAGATATGAGTGGACCCACGACCTCACATGTTTTTGATAGGGCAAAGTTGTGTATGGAAATCAAAATATTGTTTTTTAAGAAAATGACCTAGTTTGAATGGAAAGAGCTGCCCAAGGCCAATACATAGATCATCAAGTATATAGAGGTGATAAGTGATGCTATAATACCTATTGTGATTTAAATACTTACTGTTATATCTTCAATTATTGTTAATGATTGGAAATAATCATTTTTATTTAAATATTGTTAATTGAACAATTGAATTGGGGTAAAGTAAATGAAACATAATAAAAAAATTGTAAAAATTATCAGTTTCCATAACAAAATAAAAGGATTGTTGAGGAGTAAACCCTAAATTCTAACCTTAGTAAAGAGGCCTTTGAATTTACCCTTTAGAAATTGGTGAAAATGTTGAAGCCAAAGAACCACTATAGGGAATATTCACCAAATTATTGATTGCAAGTTCTTTGGCCTTGTTGACGTGGCTAGATAGGATCCTCTCCATCTCCATTTCTATATTTTCACATAAAATGAAAGTCCCATATGCTACAAAAGTTGGAAATTCAGAAAAAAATTTCAATTATGAAGACTCGTCTCCTTGTTTCTTTTCACTCTCCTCCCAAGAGTCTATACTGTATCCGTGAGGGACTCAAGCCTTTGTTTGAAATTTTTTTTTTTCCTTTTCTCCTCCATTCTGCCATTGCCCACCCGCCTTAACAACTCCTCATTATCCCACAACTTTCCCATATCCCACAAATAAACACCCAAATTCACACATATCAACTAGTACATGAATTTGAATCTCACATCCATAAATTCCCAGTTTGCACAGAGAAACGACCAAGTACCTTCCATCCATAAATGAAATCCAAGAATTAGCATTCACTTAGTTCATACAATCAACATAAGGGTTTCCTTCTCGTGAAAAATTTATGGCTAGTGAAGCTCATAGTTCTATTTCCATGGATTTTTTACCAGAATACCAAAGAACCCACATAGCATTGAGTTCATTTCCTTTATCCATTCTCCTCCTTCAATGTAGAAATAAGGGAGTATTTCCATTTAATTTGTACATATATTCACCAGCTAAATGTACATTCTCTACATGCCATGAAGTATTGTTCACTTTTACCCATTCTCCTCTTTTATAGTAGAATACATGCAATGAATTAGATAGAGAGTGAGGTTGGCTATGTGGACAAGCCCAAACATCCTAAAATTGACAAGTTTGGCGATGTGGAAAAAATGAATGAAGGAGTTCATCATCATTAAGTATGTTGAGATAAAATACACATCATACATTCTAATTTTCACGAAAGTTGTGGGACAGTTTCGTGGCATGAAGTATTTGTCACCAAGAAAAAAAATGCAGTTAGTTTGATATGAGATGAAGCCAAGGTAAAAGAAACTAATTATGTATGGTTGTGGATATCACCTGTTGTATGTCAAAAACAAAATCAAGGGGTTATTTCACAGTGTCATGTTGTAATGTGGTTTTCGAAAGAAGAGGAGAATGGTAACATTTTCAAAGGTGTTTTTCTTCAGTTGAATGTATCAATTCCGGGTTGTGTTAGAACATATGAAGTGGAAATTGTTATATATTATTAGCCTTAGCCTTGGTACTTTATGGTAAACCTTTAGTTATATTTTTTTATGTTCTATATATATATTTTTTCATCAAACAATATCAATAAACAACAACATGAAAAGAGGACACATATATAGGCTCTCTGCTAGGGAAAAAACCCTCCAATTGGAAAACCCATAAACTCTTCTCTTCTTAGAATTTTCTTCAAATGAGATACAATGTCCCAATACCTAGACCAAGTCCTTTTCCCAGTACAAAATCAGCTCTTCCTCAAGTCCTTCCTTTATTTTGCACAAAACTTCTACACACTACAACTTCAACCCTCCAGCTAGAATACCATTAATCAACCTGTAAATTCAACCTCATAATTTTGGCCTTGTAGTCCTTGAAGAAACCCTAACTTAGTTTCCTATTGGGACCTTCCAAGAGAAAAATAGCTCTTCCAATGGTCAAAAAATTCTAGATAGAACTTCCTTCCTCCCAGCTACAAGATGTTACAGTTTTTCCTATTGAAACCTAATCCTCCAACTTTGGCCTTTTACTGCGACGAAAATCCCTATGTTTCCACACATGTGAGATTGATAGAGCCCAAAGAAATTATATTTCATACTCCTAACTCATTCTACACCTTTTCTCTCATTTTCCCAACTTCCGAACAATAGATCAAACTCTTTCTTTATAGATCGAACTTTTGAATGAGTGTGTCTCCAAACGAAGCTTAACTACTGTTTATATAGCCTTTTGAAGGGGATGAATTCCCTCTTTTACGCCAACTTGAGGATCCTAGTGCAGAATTTTACTCTTGGATATTCTATTACTTTATATACTCTAAAATATTTCTTTTTACAACTACAAATTTCCCCGAAGGGTCTTATAAACATGATGTTGACTTATTTCACTCATGATAATAAATCCTAAGGCCTAACAAACCTTAGAATCATGAACAACATGCTTTTAAATAAAACACCATCTGTAATGGGCTTGAACCAAATGCTTTAATAATAACAATTTCTTTATTTTCTTTTTCTTGTTTGTTACATAGAATAGATATTGAAATGAGTACAATAATTATGAAGACCGAAACTAGTTACATTTCTCAACGCTCCCTCTTAACTAGGGAGGTATTCATAATTGCAAAACTAGTATGACATCATATATCAAACTGAAGTTTTCTAAAGAAGAGTCGGATTAGTAATCCATACTATAATTATCATTTCTATGACTAGTATTGTCCCTAAGCCCTAATTGGACAAACTCTTCTCTCGTTAAGAGCATTATGCTTGGAGGCTTTATGTGTGAAACTGCACTACCTTTCTAAGGTACATAGCTAATCCATATGTCCATAAGGTATGTCCTTTTAGGACTATTCCTATCATATATCTACAGACTTGATTCCTCAAAGAATATGAGTCCTCTTCGACCACTATTCTCTTAGATTCCTATCTCATCCTCAAATAGTGTTGGTTTTTTTCCTTTCTTGGATGCATTATCTCAAGGAAATCATATATTCTTATTCAATCCTCCATCCTTCTCTGTTCATATCATAAATAAGATAATTCACATATGATGTTCATCATCACTCCCTCTCAACCAGAGAGTAAAACCCTTTTCTCTTGTGATATTGGCAATAGATTCCTGCTCGTATTCAAGGAGACTTATTTTCTCCCTCTCAAAACTAAAGAAGATTCCATACTTCTCTTCTAATTACAGAATCCAACACCAAAAGCATAATAATTTTTCTCCGTCAAAGTATGAACTACTTTATATTCATAGTTACATGGCTCCCTATTTCTTCTACATCTATTACCTTCTTTCGAGGTACCATGGAACCATATCCACTCTTCATTCTTGTGACAAGATCCAAGTCATCATTCTTTCTCATCACTTTCTTCTCTTTTATGAAGGTATTGCATATATCCTTTCCAAACATCAATATTGATCACAACTTCCTTATGATAGTGATATTATTTTACCTTCAGGTTAAATTCTGTCATAGCTACCCTTTTAATCCAAATATGGACTCATTTTCACTTCATAGCTTCTACGTACCAGATATTAAGCTTCCCTGAATACTCTTCATCCACACAGTTGAACTTGCCTCAATTATCATCATGCATTCCAACAACATTCTTTTATTGGTAGGCAATAATATGTTAGCTCAATTACCAAATCATAAATGAAATAGACTTGAATCAACATAGTGACCTTCTCGATCCATCAACATCCTCATATACCATATTCACTAGAAATTTTCTTCTTGCGTCAGATTTCCCAAGGATTTAACTTGATTGCCAAGTTACAAATTTTCTTCTAGGGATTATATTGGATGTTTAATTATTATCTTACACATCCTAAAGAAGCTTGTCATATTTTATACATTCTTATGTGTGTCAAATTCTATTATTTTTTAGCGTCACAAATACTTGAGAATATCTTTATAATCAACTTTATTCCATAAGATTTTTGTACATATGAATACTATCCAAAGTTTTATTTTCAACATACACCACTATTCTTTCATCCAATCATCTAGCTACCTATATATCTCACAAAAAATATATGTGCTGACCCATTGCATTCATTCATCCCTCTACCCATATCGATTCCACATTATATGGAATGTCTACTAACTGTGTCATGATGATTTTTCAAATTACATTCAAAATGATGGTCCTTCTCAGATCATGATGACCCATTTTAGCAAGATGATAACCTCTAACATCATTCTAGATAATATATAGATGGAAAATATGAAAAAAATGGTATAAAGTTCTACCGTAGGTGATATCTACTGAAGAAAAATAATCATCCAAATTCCAAACATGCTACCATCATATGATTATATCTGATAGTTCTTACACAAAACATATAATTTGAAGTAAAATTAACGTTCGTAAAGAACCTATAAGCTATTCAACCTTATTTAGTCAGGAAGATCCTTCACTTATTCCTTATTTTCCTTCTTCTTAGGTTTTCTCACTACTTTTTCTATATGGTTTTCACTCCTATACTTTCTCTTATTGTTCCTTTGTTTTGGAAAATCCCCCTTCTAGTGTCCAAACTCATTGGACTTGAAGCATTGAACCTTGTAGATGTGTTTTTTATTGGACTTGCGAAACTTTCCATTCATCATCTTCTTGACTTGGGCTAGAAAGGCTTGAGATTTATTATATGATCCAATATCATACTTGACCTTGATACTTAATTCTTCTAGTATGCATTGTACCCAAAACTCATCAAAGGGAGTTGAATATTTCTTGGAGTAGATACTTGTTGCAAAGTTGCTCCATTCTAGTGACAATGCATTTAGAACACATATGGTCACTTATGAATCAGTTATTGGTTCCCAACGTCCTTACAAATGGTCTCTTAGCTGTGATATTCTCATAATAAAGTATTCCATATCCTCATCCATTGATTTCTTTGTTCTATATAGCTTGTTTTGGAATAAGATATTTTGACCTTTTCTACTTACAGAGTACAAATTCTCTAGCTTGTCATAGATTTCCTTGGAAGCATTCAAATTTTCAACAAATGGAACAAGAAAATCCTTAATTGATTTTATTATGATACTTTGTGCCCTTGCTTCCCCATTCTTGTACTTTTCTAGTTCTTGTGTTCTTCTTTGCTAGGTTTTGTAATTTTCCTAGTGACATATTCCATCACTTCTTGTTTTTTTAGTATTAAGTCAATCCTTGTATTCCATTATAAACAATTTGATGCCCCAATGAGCATATTTATGTCCCTGGAGAAATCACTTACATGAATTGAAGATTAAGGCATAATTTTATAGTATGATACATAATTGAATATGATGATTCATCTTGGTGATGTCTCAACCTTATTGATGCATTCAATATATTTTACAAGACTTCCTTGAAAGATGTTCCCTATGATACTTCCACCAAGAGCTTCCAAGATTGATGCGTTACACATAGAATTCTTCTTATGAGATCAATATCCTTCTCGTGAGATGTAGTCTTGATATTATTCAATCTAGAAACCCTAGATCAGCATGTCCTCTACCAACAATTCTTCAACTAGATTCCTTCAAGATATTGTATTCCTTGTAGTTTTCCTTCTTCAGGCTTTGAGAGTTTCATTTTTCCCTTGGCCTTGATAAGTTAATTCTTCAGGTGTCCTTCCAGTTGCCTTCTATTTTTCATAATAGCTCTCAAACCATGTTAGAAAATATAAAGTGGCATCTATTATATATTATTTTTCTAATACTTGATACTTGTTGGTGAATATTTATTTATATTCTATTATGTTCTTTAGTTATATATTTTCATCAAACAAAATCAAGAAACAAAAAAAAAGGACAGAGAAATAGGTTCTCAGCCAAGAAAAACCCCTGCAAGGGGAAAACCAAAAAACTATTATATTCTTAGAATTTGCTTCAAATGAGATACAAAGACCAAATCCCTCTCTCAGAATCAATTCAACCCTTCCTCAATTCCTTCCTTGCTTCTGTACAAAACAACTACAGACTACTACTTCAACCTAAAAGCTACGATATTTCTACTCAACCCACAAATTCAACAACATAATTTTTGCCTTGTATTTCATGAAGATAACCTATCTTATCCTCCTTATAGGACCTTCGAAGAACAAAAAAACTCTTCCTAAGTTCATCTAAGTCTAGATAGAGTTTCCTTCCTCCTAGTTACAAGATGTTTCACTTCGTGGTCAAAAACTCAATCCTACAACTTTAGCCTCTTACTGCATCCCAAAAACCCTATATTTCCACATATGTGAGAGAGATAGAGCCCCAAAACAAGATATTTAATCCTCCCAGCTACTTCTGTACCTTCACTCTCCTTTTTCCATCTTCCTAGCTACAAATCAAACTCTTTGTTGATAGGTTGAAATTGTGAGTGTGTGTGTCTGCAAATGAAGTCAAACTCCTCTTCAGATATCCTTATCAAGCAGTTGAATTACCTCTTTTAGGATGAATTGAGGATCCCAGGGCTTACTTGTAGTTTTGGAGATTCCAATAATTTCTATACTAAAAGATAATTCTTTATACAAATACATATTTCCCGAAAGGCTCCTATAAACATGGTGTTTACTCCTTTGACTCATGATACTAAGTTGTAAGACCTTACAAACCCTAGAATAACTAGGAATGCAATTTTAACTAAAAGACCATCAATAATTAGCATGAGACCCATTATTTAATAATAATAATTTATTTTCTTTTATTTTTCTTATTTTTTACATATGATACATATTGAAACAAGGACAAAAATTATGAATACCAAAACTAGTTACATTTATTAACTGATATTTAGATCATTGATTATATTTTTTGGAGTAATATGTTATTTTTGTCTGAGAAACCAAATTATTCTAAAGGTTAATCAAATATGAAAGTGAAATCTTATGGATTTAGGTGGGAAGCATTGATCCAAACATAAAAATGAAGATCTAAAATGGCATGGGAAATCAACATAAGTGAGAAATGGTAAGAGGGACATAAATAAACATGAATGATTTAAAACATTAACATAGTTTAGATCTTCCATTAAATTTCAGAATAATTATTATTGCTTCCAAGAAATTAATGTATATGAGGTCATTGGTTCTTTCCAATAAGAATAAGGCCATCATAGGCATAAAGGGAAGGTTCCATTACTGTGGAAAATTTTCTTTTGTGAACAAAAGGTAACTCCCTAGATATAATGTCCTAATATAAAAAATCAAGGGAAAATATATCTATGTTTTAATTAAAGAAATTATAATACAGAACAAAGACATACATGGAATTTGTTCTAGGCCCTCCTCTTCTGCTTGCTTGTAGGATCCAAATCTAGCTCCAAGTGTTATAAATGGAACATAAAAATTGACTAAAATAATAAAGAGAACTACAATATTCATATAGCATAAGCTAATGTCTCGAATCAATGAGTCAAAAGGAATTGAAATACATAAGCATAAACATGACATAAGTATAGGAAAAAAGAGTGTTTTCTGTATTAATAAATGAAGGAGAGAGTTACAACCATTTATAGATGCCTAACTTTGTATATGTATCCCCAATTATAGTGTTCTTCCTTGCCGAAAATCAATCCTTCAACCTCAACCCTAATTCATTAATGGATGATGATTCCTTAGGATCAAAATCACATCATGAGGTCACTAGTAATCTCCAATAGCCAACCTAGCCTCTATAGGAGGTAGTATATTTACAAGATAAATGGGGTAGTTTAGGATTTACCCAAATACAAATTAGATCCATGTATGAAGGAGGATAATATCTAGGGACAAGAGATAACACATATAGGATACGTGTTTGAGATATTAATCAATATTAAATTGTTAAAACCACCGTAGAAGATTTTGGAAAGAGAATATTCGTAATTATTTTTTATTTTTCCTGAACTTGTAGAACCATTGAAGTTGTAAAGAAGAGAGACCTATGTTGGTTAGTGTAGGTGATTATTTCTGCAACTTGAAACCATTGAAAGAAGACTGGAGTAAAGGGGGGACTGTGGAAAAAAACATAGTTTTTGAGCTAATTAGCCTAGAAATGCAAATTTTTGGAGAGGTAATTGTTGAGGATTTGTAAAGGGATAATGACAAGGTGTTGAGGATGTTGATTGATTTGGTTTTTAGGACATTTAATTGGATGTGACAAAATGACCTATAACAGATTGCCTCGTAATGGAAAAATACAGAAGCAACGACTGAGGACTAAAGTGCTTTACCATGTGACAAGTATGGATCAAGAATATATTGGTCAATATCATCATTTGTTAGAATACATATTTTCATCATGATATCATTGTTGAGGGAGGCATACCCATACTTAGTGTGTAAGCCAATATACATGTAAAATGATCAATAAGTCTCATCCACTAATGACAAAGTGTGGACCCATGCTTAGATCACTCTTTGGATGATCATAACCATCATAAATTATAATATTGTATGAATCCTAAAACCACAACATGGATCGATGCAACTAGATCTGGGGTATTCTACCTCGTCAATCGATAGTACAAGTCTAGCCATGTGGACACCATCTGATTACCAGCCAATGATTTAAGTCGTTAATATATGCACAAGAAACCAATGAAAATGATAATGGCTCATAATGTACTATAGTATAATTTATGTGGTGTCAATGAATGAGATAAAATCAAACACCGCTTAGAATATTCTGGTAAAATTCCAATGATGAGAACCTATCACCAAAAGCAAGGAAACATTCCATTGAGGTACGCAAGCTCCAATGAACTAAAGGGAGTTTCTAAGTCAACTTCGTGGATAATGTGTTGATGCCAAAAGGAAGTGATACATCACAGGATGGCCTTAATGTATCCCTCATCAACAACATGGAATGGTGATGGATATTTGAAACCGAATGCCATTGATGTTATTAAAAAATTTAACAAGAAATCTCAATTTGATTTTTCCTTATTTAAATTATGAAAATTCAAGTTTACACATCAACAGACAACTTGGGTGAGGTTAACTTTTGTAACATGTATTGTGTCACCCATTTTACTCGGTAAATTTAAGTTGGAGGAGTTATATTTTAGTTAAGAATGTATGATTTCTAATTTGATAGACATCAAGGCCAATTATCTATAGTTGTTTCCAATTATACTAGCTCCAAATATTGGAGGAACTAGTGGAGGGTCAAGTTGTGCAATGGGAATTCATTCAAAATCAGTGATCATCTAGTTAACTGATAAATAAATCCGAAATATCTAGTGCATGTAGAGAATTCGAGCTCCCCAACTATGGTGCAGATTTCAAGGCAATGTAACACCAATTATAGAATAGTCTTGAGTGTACATGTGTTGCATGCAGCCAGATGATTGTCCTAAATGAATTGCATAATCAATTTGAGGAATTTCGTAAATAATATAGGAATAATTCCTCACGGAACAACACAAGGAAATAAGATCTCGAGAAGAGGAAAAATTTGACTAAGTCTGGGTTAGAGCTCCTTAGTGAGAAGAGAGATAGGTTGTGAACTTCCATATTGTGCTCTGTTGAGAAAATTAACTGTAATACATCTCTAATGTTATAATTTAATGCAAGGAGGAATTGGGGATTTTAGCATATTTCTTTCCTCATGAAAAATACTTGTTGCGTGTGTGTGATGTCTTATTGCATGTTTGATTTTTTTGTTCCAAACTGTGAATTAATGTCCGTAGAGAAGTAGAGTAGGTTTGTGTATTGTTACTTTTATTAAAAATTCATAAGAATCTGCAAATATACATCTTAATTTCTACATGGTATCAGACTGGGATTCACATTAGAGCATATATTTTGAAGTTGTTTCTTAGGAGGCTCAAATTTGGATATTAGTGTTGTAGGATTTCTTCGGAGCTAAGAAGATGGCCTTTAATAGACTAAGGGTATAGTATGCCTTGGAAGGAACCTCTAATTTTGTTGCATGGAAGGATCACATGGAGGTCGCATTGGATGACAATGGATTGCTATAATACATCAAATCAGATGTTCACTACAAGGAAAAGACCCTCTAGTGGAGGTTATAAAGGAGATTTCTAGTGCTATAAAATTTGCCAAAATTTTCAAAAAAACATTTGCTACAACATCCGTTTATGGTTACGGTGGTTTTGGTAGAGCTTTTATCGGAAATTCAACACAACTAAAAAAACTAGGCAGCCGACGGTTATTATGGATGTTTTTTTCATCGGTGCACTGCTAAGGCTTCAACGCACTAGTGCGTGTCATCTAGACAATGTCCTTGGGGCAGTCGAACGTTTTTGTACTAGGTCGTTAAGGTATAAAACAACATTAGGCGCAGTGTTGGTGATACAATGCATGGGGCCGTACCAATTGGTCTTGGGATTTATGCGATGCCCATAGGTTGTCTCAGTGCACTAGTATGTAGACATAAAGGAATGCACCGGTGTGACATATCAGAAAAATGCACCAACATTTATAATTGGTATTGGTATTTGTGTGGTGCCCATATGACGTACAAATTCATTAGTGCGTAGTCTCAGATAAAATCACTGGTGCGCCATATCGCACAAAAGCACCAAGATTTTTAATTAGTTTTGGTATTTTTGTGGTGCCCATAGGTCGTAGAAACGCACCAGTGCACTTCAGCATACAAAAGAACCGGTATACAATACCTGACATGCATCGGTGTTTATTTTTTACTTTTTAGAAACATCGACCTGTGACAGTGCAATTATTGTGATTTTTCTAAATTAATTATTCATGAAAATTCGACACATCTTATAAAAATATTCATATTAATTAATTTTTTATGAATTCATTTGAATGTGATGTTTGGATCAATTTTCTATATCATATGATAATTATTGTGGTTTTTTAAAATTCGTTATTCATCAAAAGTCAGCACACGTATAGCTTATAACAATGTTCATGTCAATTAAATTTTTATCAGTGCATTTGAGAACGAAAATGGAGAACGCAATAGAATAAATTAAAACATATTTTATTATTATATATATATATATATATATATATATATATATATATATATATATATGACAGTCTTTTTCATACATAATGGGACAGTTATTGGTATCCCTTTGTCTTTTAATTGGGACACTATGTCCATTACATTAAACAAAATGTATGATTTCACAGAAATATTTCAAAAATTACAATGCCTTGATTTGATATCCAAAGATAGTGATCATCATTCTTCGCTTGAATTGTTGTCACTGCTAGAGCTACTTCCATGACTTGGGTTATTTTCAGGAATGTTTTGTTCACGGTGTTGATTGTTTTCTTCTTCTTCACCTTTCATCTACAAACATAAAAATAAACTGAAATGAGTGTATATACATTGGTGAGAATAATTAAAATTGAAAAATTAAATAATATACATCAACATAAATCAAAAAGAAAAGTGATGTACCATAGCAACAATTGAATCATAAACTACACACATTCTTTCAAAACCATGTACCATGCCATCTTTCAAAATTTCATCTGTTGGCACATTTCCATACTTTGTTTCTTGCAAGTTTTATACCCCATAACAAATCATATATTTAATATAAAATATTTATTTGTTATTTTAATTATAGACAGAGCTAAGTAAAAGAATATCGATAGATTCTTACAAATTCCACAATTAATTTCGGATATGCCAACATATACTCACAAACCATATTTAACCCAATTTCAATCAATTGTTCTGATGGTTCTTCTTTGTATGTTAGCACCTGTTTGAAGACATTCAATTATGATTTTTCTAAAACAAATTAAAAATACAAAAATTAAATCTAGTTAAGTTTTTATCAGGAAGTAACAATTACGCACAAACTTAGATATCAACCCTTTTCTTCCTTGTCGCCCGGTTTTATGTGCTGAATGGGTTCCATTTTTTTTTATTTTGTTCGATAAAATTCTTGAAAATTAATATTTAATGCTAAATTTTTTATTATTGTACCTAACAATAAAAAAATTGAATGATTACATATTACATTTGAAGCACGTTGTTGTTGAGATGGATCCTCCTGCAATGCAATTTTGTCCATTTCTCTGAAGATCTCCTTGTACACCTTTTTGGACATTCCTACTGTCATATTTCTGGTATCAACTCGTTCATCTTTTGACATTTTTATAATCTTCCTGAAAATGTAACATGACAATAAAATATTTAATTTTTATATTGATATATGAAAAGTAAATATAAAAAAAGTGATATTTATAAATAATTCTAGACAAACATTTAAAGGAATATTACTTTTTCATTCCTTCTTTTTTGTTTTTGGACATTTTTTCTATTAAAACTCTCAAATGTCTCATTGACCAATTCTCTGGAAACTCTTCCTGTAGTTTAGATAAAATTTGGTTCTTGGAATCATTGGATTGGTTTCTATATTGTAAGTGGAAAAAACATCTATACATTCGTTACACTAGATCCCTCAAAAGTTTGTAAAATTATTTTCCCCTTTCGTTAACCTCCAGCACCACTCCAAATGAGCTAAGGAGCAATTCATTTTCATTTTCATGTTCTATTTTTTTATTTTGTTATAAAAACATTCCTTTTCTGAGTTGTTGTTCCTATAGAACATTAAACACATGTGAATTAATAGACTGTTTGACACATGCTATCTAATAATTTAAGTATATTATTAATCATAATTAAAAAAATGAACTCATATTGGATCGATAGTATTTTTTTATTCACCTGATTCATCCTTTTGCAATTTTTCCATCAAGCTTTTATGCTCTTCTGGTCCTAGATAATTAATAATCTTATCGAGCTTCGTCATTTTGTGGCTCTGCATGATACACAGTAAACAATACATATTAGTTAAACTTACATATAGCTCAAAAATAACATTTTTTATAAAGAATTTACAAAGAACTTGCCTTTTTTTATTTTCTTGATGTGTTTTCAGTCTTTCTGTTACTTGATCTCTTGTCAATCATTTCTTTATCATTCTAAAACCTGTACCATATCATTCATTAATGTATTTATAAATAAATTGTCAACTTTTCAGGTAAAAAATAAATCTCAAGAAACCAGTGGGCCTGTCATGACGTACCCACCGTCATTGGTGCGTGGGAGTATTAAAAATGCACCACATAAACAATATAATAGACCATACAATGTGTGGGGGTATTATAAACACATTGCACAAACAATGTAATAGACCGTACAGTGCTATCCTTGTAACATGGAGCACTAGTGCCTTATTTCAAATATGGCGCACTGATTTAAAAAAAAAAAAATTCAAAATTTTTATTATACAGTACTTGCATAGTGCGCTATATAATATATTGCACCGATGCGCTAGGTTACGCAGGGTGCATCGAAAAAAAAAAAACCATTTTTTCCAAAAATTCATGCAAGGGCCGAATGGA
This sequence comes from Pinus albicaulis, assembly GCA_034641835.2. Taxonomy (NCBI): domain Eukaryota; kingdom Viridiplantae; phylum Streptophyta; class Pinopsida; order Pinales; family Pinaceae; genus Pinus; species Pinus albicaulis. The sequence goes on along the minus strand of CM076580.1, from coordinate 265,972,247 downwards.
TTGAGATCTGACTGTGAAAATCATCCCATGGGTTGGATGTCAATATAAATTGAAAAGCCCTGATTCTGAAATCACAAAAATAGGTAGAAGAAAGGGAAGAAACAAAATAAATGAAGGGTTTAGGGTAAAAATGGATAAAACTGCAGAAAAATTCAGAAAACTACAGAAAAAAGGTAAAAAAAATAATCAAATTTAATCACGAGATGGTTTGAAATTCTATGATATAGGGTTTGAATAACCAGAGGTTTGGTTTCTGATTGTTTGAATACTTTTGTTCGAATGTATTTCACTACTTCATAGTGTTCTCATGCTCTATTGCTCTAGGTATGTCCCCTGCAAATATCTGGCTGAAAATTTGATCAAAAATAGTGAAATAATAAAAGGTATTTAGTCTTTAAAGAATTATTTTATGAAATTATATTTTCGAAAATATTTTGCCACCCATTTTTCAATTTGCCGCTTTTTTTTTTCACTTAAAGAAAATAGAGTTGAACTTTTTTTAGTTGTGTTTATTCTTCACCTGTGTGTCACTTAATAGCACCACACCGGTGTGTCCTTTTGTAACACCGGCACTAGTGCACAGTAACAAAAATGCACTGGTCGGTCATATGTACAATAGCACCGATTTGTGGTTAAGGCACCGAAATTAATTTTAGGTGTGGACACTAGAATCTAGTGAACTCCAACCATAGAAATTGAGAATTAGAATTTTTTTTATTCTTGATAATTAGAATTAGAACTAGAATTGAGAATTGGAATTGCATAATTTCTTAATGGAAATAACTATTCTTCCAATGCATTTTGTTTATTGTAGCAAGTCCCCACTGACTATGTGGAGATAATTCAATGTGGGGCGTGTGTAGATGCAATACTATAGGGCCCAAGTGGGCAATTGTGACATGTGAACCTGTGCTATGTTGAGAAGTGGGCAATTTTCAGAAATGGTTGGGAAGGTTTTTTTTCTAATCAGTTTATTAACTTTGGAGATATTTTAGCTTTTTGACACGTTGGAAATGTACATTTTGTATGAAAATATTTAGGCCATTTCTTTTCAAAACTACGCCTCTTTCTCTTTTCGAAAAATGAACTTGAACCTTTCCATAACTTGCAACAAGAAAAGGTGCTCCATGATCTACTTGGTGACCCATGATCTGCTTGCTCATTTGTAAGTTCCGTCTCCATCTTGGCATCCAATTTCATCTTTTCTCCTTTGTGTTTTCTATCCTGATCTTAAAAAAATTGATACAATCTTTGTTTTACGAGAAACTGACCTTGAATGTTCTGGGAGCAATGACAATGAGTCCTTAATTCTACATTTGTTAGCAAAAGAAGATCGATTTTTTACTAGACGATGTAGTTATTACATATGGAGGCAATGGTTTCCCATAGAAAATGAGTATAGGATTGAGCAGAGGAAAGACATTGCAAAATGGGCTATTAGATTAGCTTTTCCAATGGGAAACTGATTCGCAGGTGGAAATATGGTAGCTACAGGTATCTATGCTTTTCTTCCCACATAAATGGTCACTAGATTTCCATTTATAATATAAGCAAACTTTTTATTGGTTTCATCCACAAGACCACAACTCATACAAGTTAGAGATGCCATTCAGGTTCAATTGAAGGCTGAAGGTGTGATTTTATGCGACATCAACTTTGCCGATAAAAGCTTATGTAAGCCAAACGAAGCTTGGACAATACTCCCGACTGATTTTAAATGTATTATGGAGAATCTTTCCCTTCATGGGACCTACCAGCCCAATCAACAACGTTAATTTATATCTTTTTATTGCCCTTAAGGGAATGCGAATCCTTCCCTTCATGGTGCCTCTTGGCTTTATCGACTGTCTCAATTGCTCTTTCTCTGACATCAACTCTTCTCTCCATTTATCCATCATGGGACCTCTTAACCCTATCTCCGACCTCAACCGAATGCTCTCTGTCAGTTTCAACCTATACTCCTTTTCTCCTTTTGTACTCTGTTGAGCTCTCTAGCCGTCTATATCGTTGTAAGTGTCTTTGTCTATCTTTTTGTTTGAATCACTCATTGTCTCTGCTATAAAATTCTCAGCTGAAATTTGAACTCTCATCTGTTCAAACCCTCGTCTCCTCAGAAAAAAAATTTCTCGCGATTCAAACCCTCTGCTGCTCCAATACTACACTTTACAGAATAAACTTGTTCCGGTGCACAGGGTTCTATAGGTGCACCAATGTAGTTTCGTAAGATTGAGGTTTATGTTTTGGCTCAGTGTTTTATGACGCACTTGTGCGGAATATTTGTGAAGCACTGGTGCATCTTAGTACTAAGATGCACTGGTGCGTGTTATGATGATAAGTGCCCCAGACTCTATAAAGTTCCCTTTTTTAGTATGTAAGATCATAATAAAATAATGATAATTCTAAAGTACATCAATTTATTTGCATTATTTTCTAAACTTTATTATGTTAAAAAAATTCATATTATTCTAGATTTATTATTTTACAATTATTTACAAATTTACAAATTCAAATATTTTAATAAAATCACTTCACATTAATACAATTAAAATTTTACAAATATTGTACATACAATTGTAATTAAAATTACAATTACAATTAGAGTTACAATTTTACAATTTCACATACAAATACGATTAGAATTAGAATTACAATTTTAATTTTACGTACAATTACATTTACAGTTAAAATTTTACAAATATTTTACATACAATTACAATTGCAAGTACAATTACAATTTTAGAATTTTACATACAATTAGAATTACAATTAGAATTTTACAATTTGTTATATATATATATATATATATATATATATATATATATATAATTACAATGATTTCACAATAAATGAAATCTTACAATTACAATTAAAAGTTTACAAATATTTTACATACAATTAGAATTAGAATTACAATTACAATTTTACAAATATTTATGCCGTAAGGCGTCATTATTTGAAAACAACTTTCCTAATTGCGTTTCTACCATAATATGTACGATTCGATCCTTTGTTAGACGATTATATGATGCTGGGCCATTGATTCGAATTGCACTAACAGGTGGCAGTTGCGAGGTAGTTGCTGTGGGGGGTTCCAAACTACCTATCCATTTGCATATCATTGCTCGCATGCAAACCAGTTGATGGATTAGGGCTGCCAAAGTTTGTATCGGGATGATTTTCACAGGGGAAAAGCATCTGTGTGAGCAGGTTTTGATGGTTTGGACTCTATTGGAAAAACTTTTTTTTTTCTAAGCTTGCAAAGGGTGCAACAATGAAGTTGTTCAAATGTACACAAGGAACACACTCATAGTTTAAAACTTATAAGGCTGGTAAATTTGAAATCAATTGTAATGTAATATTTATGATTCTTTTCCTTTTTAAATTCAATAGATTATAGTTGTCGCTTTTGGGGAAGTTTAAAAATGGGCTTGATTTGTAACTATTTTTTTCACTGTAACCACCATGAGGGGTCCTCTCACTGTGCAGTCGAATGAAAAGCATAATAAACTACTATGTACATAGAGGTATGGGATTTTCATACGTTTGTTTTATTGATGGGATTGATAGACTGTCGCTGACTGCTTTCCCCTCACATTTACAGAGGACATGTGAACAAGGAACCTACGATGTAAAGAAATTTGGAGTGATACAACTTCATATTTGGAGACATTTTTAGCTACCCATCCATAGGAAATGATGTCCTTGACCAGTAAATTGAACTGCACAGGACTGGCATGAGTTATTTTGTACTGATTCAACTCAAATAGTCCATGGACAGTGGGTTTCCTTCTTTTCTTGGGTTACCAGAGTGGTTTGTTTGAGTCCACCCACAAGCTGGTTATGGAAGACATGGTGACCATTGTTGGAATTTGTGAGGATAATGAAGTGGCTAAGTTGGAGGAGAGGATTGGCTTCGAGCTGCAAGAAGACTGCAAATTTTCATTTGGGGTTGTGTGCAAATGTGAAGACACAAGCCTTAGAAATACTAATGCGGCTTGGAGAAGTGGCCAGAGGGATCTTCACAGAGTTTGAGAAATGAAATTCAAATGGAGACTTCCAAAACACCCATCCCTAGAGATACAATTCATCCTCTAACTAGGTATGAAATGAATTACATTAGTTTATTTTAGATGACAAAGAGACATTAATCCAAAGAGCTACTTGGTTGAGAGTCCTGTCTTGTTTAAATGACGAAGGTGTTCATGTGGGTGGAAGTTTTTCTAGTGGGGCCTCTAAAACTACCTTGAAGGAGAGGTTCAAGAGCTTCAATGTTGCATTTGAGGAAGTGAATGGGTCTCAATCTACTTGGATTGTTCTTGATGCAGAGTGTGGAGCGATAAAAAGGGTCTTTTTAACTCCTAATTACCTTCGCATTAATTATCAACCCAGGGATGACTTTTTATTTCAAGAGTGTACTCAGTCTGAGGCGGCTATTTACTCAAGAGTAATGTTTTGCAGTATAGTGCTTAAAATGAAAAAGTAAATGAAAGCTAGAAACAAAATCTAATTGGAACAGCAAGAAACTGAAATGTTCTAAACTAAATCATTCACTCAAACAACCATCAATCGAGGATACAGTAGCAATAACTCATTCCTCTGGATATTGATGCAATTGAAATCAAACCGGAACAAGACAATCAATCTGGGAACGAGGAAGCAATAACCAATGTTCTCTACAATTGAGAGTCCTGCTTTAAAGCAATTAAAAGGAAATCGAAATTGAACTAAAGCTGCTATTGAAAGTAAACTAGGAAAACTCTTTAAAAGCACTCTTGCAATGAATCAACAAAAATGAACAGCAAAGCTTCATCTAACAAAAATGATTTATTAATGGAAAGGAATAGCAATGCTAAAATACTAGAATTAAACAACAATCTTAAATGGAACCGAACAGCAAAACTAAGTCATTAGAAATACACAGCAACTATAAATGTAATTGAATCAGCAACCTATCAGCATGAACATTAATCACAGTTATTGAAGCAACAGCAATCGTAGTTATAATTGAATAGTAACTTAATTGAACAACCATTGCAATTATAACTGAGCAGTAATTAAATGAACCATAGTCTTAATTAGATAGCACAACATTAGATCAGAATTATTAGCAGGACATTTCAAGTTATAATTAATAATTCTATCACTCATGCAATCCAATTATGATTTCAATAGAACAAAGCAATTCTGCGAAATGTTCATAAACAAAAGATTACTGAACAAAAAAATTTAAAGAAATGAAAAGGAAATCAAACCATCACACGACAGAAATTGTAAAGATATGATACACAGTAGTAGCATACTCCACCAGAGGCTGGGCCCTTAGCCGCCAGCGGACGCTGCTGGGTTACTTCAGAATGAAAAGAATGAACAGCAACTCCCAAATCATGTATTAATCAGCAAATTGTGGAATCATTACAACAGCAAAGGCTTGAGAATTACAGCATGCAACAATACCTATCCTATCATGAATAATCCACCATCATTCTTCATCATTTTTCCATCATTTTTCATCCCCAAATCATCCCCCATCTCTGATCTCTGTTTTCATTTAAATAGAGAGAGATCAGAGAGAAGTTACAATAGAGATAACTACAACATGATTTCTATTACAAAATTGGATTTTTTGCAACCAATTGATAAACAAGAATATATATTTCCATCCAGCTTTCAACAAGAGCAAGACGAATTTGGCTTTGCAGCTGAGATTTGGAGGATGGCCGCAACAACAAATCTCAGAAAATTGTGCTCAAAGAACCCTGCATTTCTCTCAGTAAAAGCCAAATTTGGGCAAACCGTTCTTTCTTAAAGTTAATTGGGTCCATTCTGGACAAAACCCATGTTCCGGATTTTCCAGATTCTGTATCATTTGCTCGAAATCTCAACCGAAAAACCGTCGCTTCTTATTCCAGCGAATTTCTGAGTTGGCACTTTTAATGATCAAATCTTCAATCTGGAAATTATCTTGGAGGCTAAAAATGGTGAATAATGTTACAACTGATTTATTAAAACTATCATTGATAAAATCATGCATAATCATAAATTTATTAGAAATAAAGGAGAATAAATAATATTCATTCATAGAAGCATAAATCATCATAAAATGGATTTATATAATAAATTATAATAAATGACATGATGAAGAATAATAGAAATGGGTGGAATAAGCATTCAAAAGTGATAATAATAATGGTATATTAACGACCCAACACAGAGCTGTGAGAGGAACTCCGAATATATATAGCAGAGAAGTTGTTACCAGCATATAAGTCTTTCTATGGTCGATTTAAGAACCATTTGGAAAGTGGGAGGCACTCTGAAATGTATATCAAATTCTCACCGGAAGACTTGGAAAATTCCCTTTTATATTTCTTCAAGTGCTCTCCAGTGTCTATGCATGTAAGGAGGAGATCCAATTGATAGCTTCTAGAACCTACTTCCTTCTAAGGTTATTAGCCTCTATATCTATCCTTATCTATAAACCAATAGATATAGCTTTCTAGAGTTTATTTTCATCATTTTCATCTCCCCCTATAATGGCAGTAGAAGATTGTAGCAAGATAAGATTCCTATTATGCTTATACCCAAAGCACTTCATTATTTTGTAGTGTTGAAGGTCCTTGTGCCTTGTAAGCTTTTGAGGGTACCAAAGTAGCTTACTTACTAGTTGAATTATGTTTAATTCTCATCTCGAGATTCTTGCCCTGTTAAAATGGGTTCATTTTGGTAGATTGAAGTAGCATTCTTCAAATCAAAGGGAAGAAACCATGAGGGGCATCTAGTGATCAACATCATTCTTCATTTTTGTAGCTTTTCATTCAACTTATTATTTGCATTCTGTATAAGGTATAATAATCAACATTAGGAAAGTGCATTTCCTAGCATGCATTTTCCATACACAGTACTTGTGTTGGGAAAATTTTTCATTATGTAATGTTTGCTATATTTCCAGAATTTGATATAAAAATTTTCTTAAAAGAAGAACTAGCATGCAATTCTACAACTTGATGGCTTCTTATTGTTGTTGAAACAAGGGAGACATTTTCAAGTAAGATGCCTATTGAGATTATACCGAAAGCACTTCATTCTTTTGTAGTGTTGAAGGTCCTTGTGCCTTGTAAGATTTTGAGTGTATCGAAGTAGCTTACTTACTGGTTGAATTATGTCTGACTCTCATCTCGAGATTCTTGGCCTGTTAAAATGGGTTCATTTTGGTTGATTGAAGCAACATTATCCAAAGCAAAGGGAAGAAACCATGAGGGGCATACAGTGATCAGCATCGTTCTTCATTTTTGTAGCTTTTCATTCAACTTATTATTTGTATTTCGTACAAGGTATAATAATCATCATTAGGAAAGTGCATTTCCCCGCATTCATTTTCCACGCACAGTGCTTGTATTGGGAAAATTTTTCGTTATGTAATGTTTCCTATATTTCCAGAATTTGATATAAACTTTTCTTAAAAGAATAACTGGAATGCAATTCTACAACTTGATGGATTCTTAATGTTGTTTAAATAGGGGAGACATTTGCAAGTAAGATTCCTATTGAGCTTATACCCAAAGCACTTCATTCTTATGCAGTGTTGAAGGTCCTTGTGCCTTGTAAGATTATGAAGGTACCGAAGTAGCTTACTTACTAGTTGAATTCTATCTGACTCTCATCTCAAGAATCTTGCCCTATTTAAATGGGTTCATTTCGGTTGATTGAAGCAGCATTCTTCCAAAAAAGGGAAGAGGCCGTGAGGGGCATCCCGTGATCAGCATTATTCTTCATTTTTGTAGCTTGTCATTCAACTTATTATTTGTATTTTGTACAAGGTCTAATAATCAGCATTAGGGAAGTGCATTTCCTAGCATGAACTTACCACACACAGTACTTGTGTTGGGTAAATTTTTTGTTATCTAATGTTTTCTATATTTCCATAATTTGATATAAAAAATTTCTTAAAAGAATAACTGGCATGAAATTATGAAACTTGATGGCTTCTTAATTTTGTTGAAACAAGGGAGACATTTTCAGGTAAGATGCCTATTGAGCTTATACCAAAATCACTTCATTCTATTGCGGTGTTGAAGGTCCTTGTCCCTTGTAAGCTTTTGAGGGTACTAAAATAGCTTACTTACTAGTTGAATTATGTATGACTCTCATCTCGAGATTCCTTCCCTGTTAAAATGGCTTCATTTTGGTTGATTGAAGCAACATTCTTCAAATCAAAGGGAATAAACCATGAGGGGCATCCAGTGATCAGCATCGTTCTTCATTTTTGTAGCTTATCATTCAAATTATTATTTGTATTCTGTATAAGGTCTAATAATCAACATTAGGAAAGTGCATTTCCTAATTAATTTTCTTGCCACACACAGTACTTATGTTGAGAAAAAATTTCGTTATGTAATGTTTGCTATATTTCCAGAATTTGATATAAAACTTTTCTTAAAAGAAGAACTGGCATGCAATTCTGCAACTTGACGGCTTCTTAATTCTATTGAAGCAGGGGAGACATTTGCAAGTAATATTGTTTCCCAATTTAAATTCAGAACACTTTCAAGCACACTTACAAATATGTTTGCACAAATCCATGGTGTATCATCTCATGTTCTCTGCCAGAAACTTTTCATCTTTTCTTTGTTGCTATTGACCACAGATTAATACAATTATGAGTATATGAGCCAATACAAACTGCAGAGAGGTAAGTCAATATTTATTTGAGGAATAAATCCATCTATAAGAATTTATGACTATATCAATCTTTAGCTGAATATTTTTCTTCCCTCTTTACCATTTTTTCATTTTCTATTTTTAATCAGTGTCCTTTTCTAGTAACTTCAGAAATTCTCACTGTATTTCCATGATACTTTATCATGCTCTCCCAGCACTTGCACATTCTTGAATTTGAACATTTTGATTCATACTGAAATGATATATATTGGACATGCCTCAATTATTCTTTGATTATATCTTGCTGCATGATGAAGGCCATTTTTGCAAAGGGCATATTGGCTATTTTCCATTAAATTATTTATTTATTAGATTTATTATTATCTTAAAATATTATAAGTTATTGTTTGATTGATCGACTTTGACAAAAGAAGGGAAAAATTATCATGAGGGTAAAATATGTTTATAATTCAAAATGAAGACTGAAAAAACAAAACAAGATAGGTTAAAAATAATGAAATGAATTTAGTTTTATGGATAGTATGAGGTTTTTTTGTTTTTACATAGTAAAACATGTTATAATTTACTTGTAAAATTAGTAGGACATATTGAATCAAGCCTCCAATAAATAAATTTTATGATAGTGTTTTGATAAACTGTATCAAATTTTAAATAAATTTGGTAGCAAAATTTTGTAGATAAATTTATTTTTTTTCCATTCAACATTAAAACTATTTAACCTAATTTTAATTTAACAGAAAAAAGAAAAAGAGAAAAAAAAATAGGAAAAAGAAAAAAAAGATATAATGGAAGCACACTAATGATATTTATTTATGTGTTATTAGTCGACCTATATAGCATATTTACTCTTCTAATCCACATGAGGCATCTGGACTGGGAATGGTCGTGCAAGTGAAGAATTTGGTTCATATAGGGCATTCATTTTTTTAGTAACGATGGTTCATATATGCCATTTACTGCTTCAGTCTAGATGTGAAATTTGGACTGGGAATGGCGTGTGATGAAGAATTTGGTTTATATAGGCCATTCACAGTTTCAGTACAAATGGTTCATATAGGGAATTTACTGTTTCAGTCTAGATGATACATCTGGATTGGGAATGGACATGTGTGCGAAGACTTTGGTCTGGTTAAATTCTAGGTTCAAATCCTCCCTAGATAAACAATGTAAAATCATATGTGATATACTACTAGCTTAAAAAAAAAAAAAAATATGTACGGTGGTTATCAAATCTGCAGAGAAGACTCCCTTAAGTGCATTGTATTGTGCACAATTATCCCTAGAGGTATTTATATTTTTATCATTTTAATAGGGTAAATTATCCCATGAGGTATTTATATTTTTATCATTTTAATAGGGTCAATTAGCCCGTGAGGTATTTATATGTTTATCATTTTAATAGGATCAAGATATTGCAGATCCAATCCAATACTTCTGTAATGGGAATTTTTCTCTCCATAATTTGTAAATGCAGGCAGGAATACCCCATGCAGTTCTTAATGTGCTCTCTAGTTTTGATGAAACTGTTGGTGTTGCCATGAGCAGCCATATGGATATTGATAAGGTAAGCTGATATATTAACGAAAAATGCTATGATATTTCCTCTTTATGGATGGTTAATTAATTGAATACGAAGCTGAAAGACTATGAAGGCTTTATAAATCCATGTTGGATTGTACTCAGATATCATTTACAGGGTCAATTCAAGTTGGGCATGTTGGGTGACTTATTATCGAGACTACTGCAAAGAGCAACTATTGGATCTCTTTAAGAATATTACAATGTTTCTTTTGCAACATCTATTGGTGATGGTGAAACTACTAGTTTACATACAATTAAAATTAAAATTACAATTACAATTTTGGAATTTTACATACAATTAGAATTACAGTTACAATTTTACAATTTGTTGTATATACAATTATAATTATAATTAAAATTACAATCATTTCACAATAAATTAAATATTAAAATTACAATTAAAATTTTACATTAAATATTTTACATACAATTACAGCGAAAATTACAATTACAAATACAAATACAGTTTTACATACAATTAAAATTTAAATTTAAATTACAATCATGACATAATATTTAATAAATATCATGGTCATTTAATATTAAATTAATTAATAAACATCACGATCATTATAACCATTGTAAAAACATTCAAAATCGCTAACATCATGATGATGATGATCATCTAACAAAACACAATTAACATTATATATTAACATCATCACAACACAAACATCCAATATACATATCATGTGAAATAAATCATGCTATCACATACACATCTATCTACAAGTTGCATATTAAATGAACATATCTAAAGTGGCCTAACAATATACACATCATGATGATCACCAACATGTAAATTTAGTACAACTGCAACATGGTCCATGTATTTGATGTTCATGTTGCAGTTGTACTTAATTTACATGTTGGTGATCATCATGATGTGTATATTGTTAGGTCACTTTAGATATGTTCATTTAATATGCAACTTGTAGATAGATGTGTATGTGATAGCATGATTTATTTGACATGATATGTATATTGGATGTTTGTGTTGTGATGATGTTAAGAACAATGTTAAAAATATACAACTGTAATATAAATTTCATGGATCAGCTGGTGGTAGTAGAACATCAATAGCAGTACTAGTGGAGGCCTACTTAGTCAATCATGCAGCCTCGATGGTTGATGGTCCATCCTGCTCATGATCATGAGTACTGATGGATGCTGTAGGCTGCTGATTGGACATGGCCGATGGTCCAGCCTCATCTCCATGATGACTGCCACTAGATGCTAGTTGAGGCTCATGCTCATCTAGCGTAGCACGAGGTAAACGATCATGAGATGATCAGTCGCTACTCATAGACTATCGATCACGTGTTGTGGCTCGACCAGACCTATAATGTGCAACAATCCTCCTCAGTCATGTAACAAATGTTGTAGCTCCTACAACATGCCGCATCAGGATGGACATGTCACGCGACATGCCTCTCCATATTTGTAATAGCCTATCATCGGCCTGTATGTCTCTATAATGAGTGGGCCTGATTCCTGCCTCAAAAACCAATGCACTGAGTTGGTCACCCAACTCCATCCTGTATCTAGTATCAAGTTGACCAAACCTAGCAAAAGGTGGTACCAACGCACTAGCAGGAGCATTTCTCTCCGTACCAGCCTCCTGAAGATCATCGGCATCTCACATGCCCTGATCGTCATTAGGATCCACACCTGGATCATGTAGTTGTGTCAACATCTCCTTGCCATCAAAAGAGCCAATGTGTGCAAAATATATACAAGTACACGACAATAAATAGACAATTTCATTACACAATTTAATAAAAACAAGTTAAAGAACATGTTAGAATAAATTTAAATAAAACAATAATATTACCTCTATCATCTGGTGGCTCATCATCTATGAAGAGGATGTTGGCACACCCTCGCCAATCCAATGCAGCATAAAGACAGGGGACCATAATGAAGGGATGCAACTCATCAACATTGGCTAGTAATTCCAGTTCATCATGCGATATCCTGGCTAGAAACATAGTCTCGCCCCTCTTGGGAATCATCTGCCCCCACATGTGCATCTGTGCCTCCAAGATCGACCTATGAGGCCTTCGAGAAAATTTAGGCATCATCTCTGGAAACCTCTCAAAAAATAAACAAAAAATCTCTGACGCAAAAGGGAAGTTGACCCTCCCTTGTGCATGAGCGCGACATCTATCTAAGGTTGTACAGACCTATCACAAAAAAATGGAAAACCACCTAACAAGTCGTGGATCCTGTACTAAAGAATAAACATAATATATAAGAAAGAAACTAATGTGCTGCTCATCACTGGTGTTGTGTGAAATGGTCAAAATGAGAAGTGAGAGGCACTGCACTTCCTCACTACCAAATGCACCAATATGTAACTGACCTCTAGCGACTTGAAAATCTGCAGGAGATAGTATTGATGCTCCAATGTATCTCTGGGAGTAAACTGACTGACTCCCTGCTACACAACCAGTTGGAACCTTTGGGAATGAGGGAAAATCCACCCGTCTCCTTCATAGCCCTGTAATGAAATATATATCCTCCTTAGTGGGTGTGTAGCACTGGTTAGGACCAACCTAGAAATCCTGTCGGTGTGCATTCCACCTGTGGATAAGATTTCTCAAAAACACACTATGGGCCTTTAGAGAAATAGCCTCCTCATAGAACTTGAGGAGGCCTACCTTCCTTAGGATTCCATGGGTATCCGCTGTAATAGGGTGAGGGTACGCATCTCTCTCCCTCTCTCATGCCTCCCACAGATGAACGATGTCATACTGCTCTTCTTGTTGTTGATGTTGTTGCTCCTCTTCTCTCTGAATCATTGACATATTAAATATTTTTTTTTGTTAAATGAGACATGTATTTTGGAATATACATATATAATTTTTTTTGGAAAAAAAAAACATACGAGTCGGTGCACCACAAAAAAAATTCATGCACCGGTTCTGGTGCATTGTTTGTTTGTCTCACACTAGGGGTGGTTCCCCATATGACATTCAATGCACCGTATGCAGTGGACCTAAAACTCTTAAAGCACCGTTGGCTATTTATGGTGTCAGAGGAGTGGTGCAATGACTAAAATATACACCTCGACACGCATAGTTGTGTCAGCACACCAACTTCCTAACAAATTACATAGCCAATGGTACGGTCTTTTACTAGGCTGCACCGTTGACCCTGTCAGAATGTTGAATGCAGTGCGCTGATAAACACTGGGGTGGATATTTCTATCAACGCACCGCGTTTCTATTCCCATGGTCAACGGTGCAACTGGCTAAATGAAAGACCCGCACTTTTTTTTTAATTTTAAAATAATGTGGTGCACCTTTTGGTCTGTTCTAGAAATAGTGCAGATATCGTTAGCACCAATTTTAGTGTGGCCTATAAATTTTACAGGCAGCACCGCTTACTGGTGTGATTTGAACGGCTCATGCACACCACGCGAAAATTTCTTTTTTTTCCTTTTAAATGTTTAATTTTAAGGTTACTTGAAGTTCTAATCTGCTAAAAATATTAATTATGGATAAAAAGGAAAAATGCCTCTACATTTCTTTGTCAAGGAGGCATATTAGCTGTAGAATTTGCAAAATAAAAGCTTCCAACCATCTTGCAAAATACAAGCTCGAGAATGGTGGGCAATGCACAACAGTAGTGCATGGAATGGTTGCAATGGGAGCATTCATGTTAGGTCTGCTCAGACAAGAATAATTTGCATCGATGGTTGAGAGCTCTGGAGCATTGAGAAAAGTGAAAAATGTGGTTTTATGGACATATTTTTTTTTATATTTAACCCTATTTTGGTGCACAAGTTTTTATAGGTGCACCGATGCTGTTTCTTATGAACACACCGGTCAGTTTCTATTTTGGCGTGGTGTTTTTTGATGCACTAGTGCAGTTTCTTAACATTGCATAGGGCAGTTTGTGGTTTGGCGCAGTGTTTTATGATGCACCGGCATGAAAGAGTTGTGAAGCATCGGTGCTCTACAGTAATGTGATGCACCGAGCGGGTGTCTATGGAGTCCACGGTGTCTAGTATGCCAATGTTTTGTGTGCACTAATGATTTCTCTTATAGAGCGTACTAGTGATTGAGAGCTCTGGAGCACTAAGCTACAGTTTTTTGGTCATAATTTTTTTTTGTTTTTAACCTTGTTCCGGTGCATAGGTTTTATAGGGCACCGGTCGTTTTCGGTTTTGGCGCGGTGTTTTATGATGCACTAGTGCGGAAGAGTTGTGAAGCACCAATGATATATAGTAATACGATGCACTGGGAGGGTGTGTATGGAGTGCACAGTTTCTAGTGTGCCAATGTTTTGTGCGCACTGTTACTTTCTCTTGTGGAGCACACTGGTAATTGAGAGCTCCAGAGGACTGAGAAAGTGAAAAATGTGGTTTTTTGGCTGTAATGTTTTATTTATTTATCCTTGTTTTGGTGCACATGGTTTATAGGAGCACCAGTGCTATTTCTTATGAACACAAAGGTTGGTTTCTGTTTTGCTGCAGTGTTTTATGATGCACCAGTGCGGTTTCTTATTACCACACTGGGTGGTTTATGTTTTGGCGTGGTTTTTTATGATGCACTGATGTGGAAGAGTTTTGAAGCATCGATTCTTTAAAGTAATATGACACACCCGGTGAGTGTGTACGGAGCGTACGGTGTCTGGTGTGCCAATGTTTTATGCACACCGATGCTTTCTCTTATAGAGAGCACCGGTGCGATTTTAGATGATAAGTGCATTGAGCGAAAAACATCCACAAAAACCTTTTCTCTCCAACCTCTAGTAACCTCTGCTAGAAATTGATGTATGGGGTATTTTTGTAAGGGCTTCCTCAAAAACATCCACTAGACGGTCTTTTCCTTGTAGTGGTTGAAAAACCACAAGCATTTAGTGCTTAAAACCTTGCTAAGTGGAAGAAATATGTAGCCAAGGAGAGGAGAATCATCTTGGAGGTAATATGAGATCAAATTCTCTCAAATATCGATAGAAAATAAACTTATTTCACAATGATGAAGGAACTAATAGAACATTTTTAGATAGTAGTGATCACAAGAAGTTAGTGATCAAGGATAAACTTCTAAGTATCAAGATGTAGAAGAATGACATAGTTTTGTAGTATCTGAGAAAGTTTACACAGTGTTGTGATGATCTTGGTGGGGCCTGTGTTAATGTCCATAAAGAAGAGTTGGTAAGCCTATCCCTTCTAGGCTTTCCCAAATGCTAGCATAGCTATCAAGATTCAGTGAATGTGAAGGAGAAACTATCGAATTGGGAGCACTTATGGTTTGATTTGGTACAGAGGAAATAAGGAGAAATACCATAGATGGGAATTCATCCAAGGGTGAGGATGAAGAAAAAAATTCGTTGGCTAGAGAGGAAAATAAAGGAAAACAGAAGAAAACCCAATCCAAACAAAAATATCGTTAAGCGGGAAAGAAGAATTATTTGTCAAAGATTAAATGCTTCCATTATCATAAATTCAGACATTATTCCACGACATGTCCACACAAAAAGGAAAGCAAGAGGACATTAGGAGGTGTAATAGGTGAAGCTTTGGATTCAAATTTTGAGCTTAAATTTACCCTTGTTGCATGTGCGTCTACCACAGTGATGGGGAGTTTGTGTTACTGTTGGAGCAGAGTCCCTTGGGGTGTATTTTTGGGATAATTTTGTATAAGTTTTGTTGTATGCACTGCACAAAAATAGTCAAAGGGGATTTGGGGTGGGTCAAAGTCCCTTAATCATTATAATGGTTTTAAAGGGGAAACCATGAGTCTCAAACCAAGGTTTGAGACCATGGTATGCACACTTCTAGATAGTTAAAATATGTGAGGATTGAATAGAGTAGAGACAATCTGATATCTTCTAATGGTTGTTATTTGAAGTGTTGATCTAAGTCTGGGTTTTGAGTAGAAAGGATCCTACTGGTTGTGTGCTTGTGGAGACCTACGTCTTGGCTATGTGTAGACTCTGCTGGTTGTGTGCAGAGACCTAAGTTTTTCGTTGTGTGCAGACTTTGCTAGTTATTTGCACAAAAGCATTGAATGTATCGAATTACGTATTTATTAATAAATAAGATTGTTTTGTTGAATCTGGACTCTTATGTCATTGTCGTATTGATTATTTGTTATTTTCTTTAAGATCTGAATCTATTTTGTTTGCATATTTAGTTATGCTAACGGTTAATTTCATCTGTGCATGAATTTCAATTGAAGTTAAATGAATAGATTTGATTAAAGTATACTTAATTATTGTGCACAAAATATATTGAAGTATTTTTTGATAATATGCCGAAGGGTTAGATCAATGGATTGTGCATGCGTGCATGCACTATATTATTTGCACTAAGTCTGATTAGGAGCACTGCATCAAAAGCTTCCTCAGGGTTCAGAAATCTGGTTCCAGCACCCCCCATACTGCTTTGGGTGGGAACGCATTACAATATTATCTCTATAAGAAAATACTTGAATTTTCGATCCAAGAAAACAAAAGATATAGATTTTCTGCCGAAGATTAGACACAAAACTATATCTATAGAGAGGTCCAGAGAATTGTATTTTCTTCCTTTGCGATTGAGTTGCACGAGTGGTTGTCTTGACTTACAAAATTCCAGACCTGCGCAAAGGACAACGTAATCACTCTATGGACCCTAGAGTTGGTACAACAATTAGAAAATACTAGCAACAATATCACTCGCGAGGTAGATCATTGGATCCATTGTGTTCTAGAAGGATTTATGACTGCACTTGCTATTGGTCAATTTGTATATTATTCCGAAGATGAACGAAGGTTTTTCAGGGGTCCTAGAGGTAAGTTTCTGCACTCTCTGAAGTTGTGGATTAAAATTATATCGTGTGAAAAGGGTACTATGTGTAGTCATATTGAGTGAATGCCTTGTAGAGGCTTCACTATGCATAGTGGAATAAATTATTGAGTAGATCTAAAGAAAGGCTTTTTTTACAATTCTCGCAAGGCTAAATCTGATAGTGATGAAGAATCCAACATTAGTAGCTCTAGTGTCTCTAAGCACTCTGAAGAAGAAGTATTGTGAGATCAGAATAGTCTTGCCTCATTCGCCATAGTTCAGATCCCATCCACTCCACTTCCAAACTCACCTCGCCCTAGACTATCCACTCCACCTCCACCACCAGGCACTACGATGGCCACCTCCATGAAGTTACCTACTTTCTGAGGTACTGGGAATGAAGATACAAAGAAAATCTATTTTTTCAGTGACGATGCATGGATAGCACAACATGTTAATAATGAAGATGTTAATAAAGTGCAACTAGCCACTACTTTTCAAGATCGTGCACTGGATTGGTACATAAGTTATGTAGCAATGAATCCTAATGCAACTATTGATAATATGAAGGCCGCATTAAAAGAAAAATTCAAGAAGCTGAAATTGTTGACACAATGTGTAGCTAAGTTGAAGGAGATTCCCCAAGAATTTAACAAATATGTATGCGATGTGGATCAAAGTTTGAAGTGCACTCTTAATATATGGAGGATTTACCAGCCCTTGAGTCAGCAGAATATTGGCATGCAGGCCAAAGCTGTAGGGATTGAAATGAAGCTAGAAGCTTCACCAGTATCAGTTGTGCAAATTAAGACTCAGCAGATCCAAAGCCAGATAGCGGTGACGCACTTAGAAATTCAGTGTCTGCACAAATATAAGGTTAAGGAGGTGTGAACAGATATATGGTGTATATAATGTAAATTTTTCAGGCATCACAAGGATCACTTCCCTCTATTCAATTATTATCTGCAAGCTAGGGAACCAAGCCTGCTGAAGTGCATGTCTAGACCAAGTGGGACTCCTACATTATGGTGCACAATTTTTCAAGCTATGGGTATGCATATGACAGACTATTTTATGCCAATCGGTAAATATATGCCTCAGCTTAAGAAACTTTTTTGCAAATTTTTCTCATCCTTGGGGCATGACGAACATCACTATCATAACATCGATTTGATGATTGATCGAGATGACATATATAAAATGCACACTGAAACTACCTCACTGACATCCCCATCTGGTCATGTTGGGTTCCAAAATAGAGGACAAGGAAGAGGAGGAGGGGTAGGTCGAGGAAGGGGGCAGCTCATCTGCTACAATTGTTGAGACAGGAGTCATTACACGTGTGACTGTCCACGTCCATCATGACAGTCTTGCAGGTTCTATAGAAAATTTGATCATGTTATTGAATATTTTTCTGTTTTAATTGAAAATATGAAGGAAAATAAAGCAAATAATCCTACTCAAAATAATTAGATGGTAAGAGAAGAGTTGCACGAAGAAGAGCCAAACGTGAATGTTGTCACTAGGAGTGGTGCACCCACTCATGAATACAAAGGAAAGAAGCCTGAGATTGATCTCTAGATCTGAAAAGCACCTATAAACAAGGAAGGATTCAACTTAGAACGTGAAAATAAACCTTTATAGAAGCGAAAAATGGTTTTGCAGAAGCGAGCGCCTCAACGACAACCTAACCTATGGATGTGGTCAGAGTAGATGAAGAAATAAAGCCCTTCCTATAGGCTTGTATCAAATTTTTGTGCAATAAGAAGGAATCCAGGAACCTCCAAGCATTGACAGGAAACTATGCAGAAAAATAATAGCCCTAGATGAAACATAAGGCTATTAATAAGTGTTACACAGTAATTTGTCACCATCCCTAGAATCCCCATCCTGCACATTGGAGGGCTCATTCCGTGACCTGTGGGCAGAGTTAAGGCTTGAAAATACTTTCATTGCATCCCTCTGAAGATGAGCTTTAATTTCCCTAAAGACATATCCATGTAAAAAACCCTAAAAATAGCTCTTTTTTCATTGGCGCGGTTCCATAGTTCAGCCCTCGCGCCAAGAGGAAAATCCTCCAAATAGGGCGCACCAATTGGCGCTCTGTCATAGAGCCATACCCGCGCCAACCATATTAAAAGGTGTTTTTTAAAAATAAAAGGTGGAAGTTTCATCCTAACAAATTACTGGGCTAATTTATATCTTGAGTTGGGAGGTTTGGCTACGGATTTCCAAGGAGAGGAAGTGGTTTGCCACCTCTCATGGAAGCTTCCTTGATGATAGGGCCAATCCCACAATTATATGGATCCCAACTCCCCTTCCCCCTTCTATAAAAGCTTGCCCATTTCCATTTGCAAGCTAGTTCCAAAGAGTGGTAGAATTTCTAAGTTCCCAAGAGCTTTCATGCTGCAAAAGCCTTCTTGATTCCCTAAGGCCAAATCCAAGCAAGGAGACTATTGCCAAGTATCCAGAGAGAGAGGCTTGTCCCATCCCTGACAGGATTTTTCGAGACATGTTGTGCTGATGACCCGCTAAAGGAGAGTGCTACGTCCAAGCTATGGTTGTATTCTTATTTTGACTCTTTAATGATAAGCGACTATCGGTTATGGTTCCACTCTTGTTCTTGATCATGTTCATGAGTTATATTCTCTTAGACTGATATATAGTTGTATGCACTGGATTTTATGCTTATGTTTGTGTTGTTTCTTGCATGTGCAGATGTCCGATCACGGAGATCGTGAGGGTTGTGATCTGCTAGGGCAAAGGAACGGGAGCACCACCTCTTCTAGCACCACCTCTTTCTACAAACGACAGTGTGCATTCCGTGTAAGCCTTCCTCGCAAGCCTGCTTCATTTTACAATTGTGGAACCCCATCGTAGTGTTTCCGATTGTTACAGAATCGATTCAGCTAGTAGGGATCACCTCTGTCCACAGAGGGGATTTACCTCCTCAACAATTTGGCGACTCCGCTGGGGACTCAGCTTGTTGTTTGATTTGTAAACTATAGACGGAGTCTGAAGCACAACCAGATAGCCTTCGAAATGCTTTTGAACTGTATTAGCGGAGTAGATCAAAGTTGCTTCAGTCGGTTTGGTTTACGGACTGAACAACTTGGAGTTTTATCCTCTCTTTCTGGTTAACTTCTTGGTCTTGCTTACTTGGTCAACTCTTTGGACTAGATTTTCTTGTTTGTTTGGCTTTTTTTTAGCCTTATTTTCACTTGTTTGTGTCTGAGATTCCTTTTTTTTATTTTTTCCATAGTAAACTTGGTTGGCGGGCTTTTTAGCGTAACAATCGCACCGATTGGTGTAGGTTGCATGTGTATCACATGCGCCATTGCATTTCTGGCACTAATTTCAACCTCATAGTCGCGCCAATCCTGTGAGCTATTAGGGTTTGCTGTGTTTCAAGCTTTCTGAGGCTGACTTGTGATTTTGATCTTCTTTTTTCGGCTGTTTGAGTGCACTGGAGCCTGGTTTGACTGGTTGGAGCCTCCTTCCTTTGGTTGTTTTCCTATTTCTTTCGATTTTGCATATGAGCCCTAGGGCATCTAGGTGCCTTTGTGAGTCAAGCCTCCCTTGGGAGTTTTTGGTTTCCGCTCATTCAGTCACTTGTGGGATTGCTTCCTTGCATTCGTTTGACATTTGTCTATCATATTGTTGCATTTTTTGAGTGACTAATTTCGTTTTCATTTCAATTTCTCTTTGCTTCATTTTGGGCCTAGATCACATGGCTCGTTGGTGTCTTTGAGACTTTTCTTGGTTTTGAGAGAATTTTTGTCGATTTGAGATATGATTGTTTGTGCCATTGAGTGAAATTTGTTGGTTTCTCTCTCTTAATATCATTTCTCGAATTGCTTCTTATTTGTTTTCGGTTTTTTTAGTGCATCTAGCTATCAAAAATTGAAAATAAAAAAAATCTCTTTTGCTTATTGGTTGATTAGTGCAAATTGAAATCTTTTCAATTTTACTAGTGTTTAATGAATTTGAAAGAAAAGTTTTTAGTTTCATTAGTTGCATTAGAGATATCATTGATTGTCTTATGATCATTTTTTTTGTGTAAAAAACTCTCAACTCTTCTGTAGCTAGATTTCATCGAACAAAATGGTGTACTATGGCATGTAGTTTTGCATTTAAGAGATTTTTGAGACAACACATTTGTTAGGGCCTCAAAACTAAAACGTAATTGAAGATCAAATTTAAAATTCACTCAATTTACACTAAGGCAGAATTGAAATCTAACGAAACACATTTAGAGGTCTAGGCTAGAGACGTGTTCTGACATCTTAAAACCTAGCAGTTGTCGTTCGCCTCTTGGATTTAGACAGCGCTAGTAAGGACTTGTGCTCCCTGTACCGTCGCGTATATAAAGGGAGACCCCACTAGGTTTCAATCCTTTATTCGTAGGAAGCCGAGTCTGCCGCCCTATACCCGTGATACACCGAACACAACATTCGGGGAGATTTCCTACACGTACGGAAAGTCCTTGGTTGATTTCTCTTTCATTATTGAAACCAAGGTGTATATTGCAGTTCACGGTTATTTGGTACACCCTTTTGCGTAGTATTCCTGAGCAGTCATTTCATATTTTCTGACTCCCTAAATTTGAAAGTATCACCAAGCGCTTGTCCTTTCACGCTTGTGTCAAATCTGAAAGAGATAGAGTCACCTTTTTTACCGTTTCTCGACTCTTAAAACATGAAACGGTGAAGTTTCTTATGTTTCAATGTGGTAAAAAATTAATCACCCACGATTACACGTCTTGTTAGATTTTGCTTGTTGACCGTTTGATCGTGTGTCTTGACTCTTTTTCAGCCTGTGTGTGTGTTTAATCTTTTCTCTTGTCATTTTTGTCATAGTGGCGGAACCCTCGGTTTCGTCTACTGGTAGTCCTTACACAGATGATTCATCAGAGGTTTCCCAATCCTCTGCTGAACCACAGTAGCCCATTGTTTCTGAGTTTCCTGACGGGGTCCGGTTCTTTCTGAGCAACCCTTTGGAGGACCAGTTGAGTTCGATTGTCCCTTTTCGGACCCTGTGTCTGAATTGAGATTAGGAGCTGATTTCCTTTCTCTTACATCGGGTTTGCCTTTTATAGCTGATGTTTTTCCTCCTAGTCCTCGCCATCTATTGCGAGATCTAGTGGCAGGCTCAACCATGAGTGATTCTGGTGAGGAAATTCCAACGTTTGGTGAAGACTATCAGCTCTTCCCACGAAGATTGTTTCCGGGAGACAACTCCGAATCAGTTGTTATGTCAATAGCTAGTCCCTCATTACCACCGAGGTACAGGTCTTTGGGTCAGATCATTTCCCCTGCTGCCTCTATGGGAGTGTCAGCTCCTTCTCCGAGGCCAGCTGCTCCTTCACTGGGGGTGTCTCCTCAGACGCCCGTTACTTCTGTACCCGTTCGGCCCACTGTTTGTGTGGCCGCCTCTACACCCATTGTCACATCACCCTCCACTAGGGCTATGCCGTTTCCTGAAGACATTTATCTAGCAACTACTGTATCGGAGAATATCTCTCCGGAGGAGTATCGGTTGTCCCTGGTACAGCCGAACTCCGAGGTTGGACCATCCTCCCAAGACCCCAACCGCTCTTACTATTCACACTATGCACAGGATGGTACACCCGTGTATGCTTTTCCAGGTCAGTATGATGAGCATGGGGACATTTTGACTCTACCCGCTCCTGAGGCTTACCTCCATGCTCAAGGTTTACCTTATAACCAGGCTTATAACCCGCAAGGGAAGCCTTTCCAAGGCCAACCTTCGGGCCAACTCGGCTATCCTTATGACCCACAGGGGTAGCCCATGCAAGGCTATCCTGCGAGCCAGCAAGGGCCATCGTACAGTCCGCAAGGATAGTATTACAGCCCTTCTAGTCAACCTGTACAATCTCAGCCGGGGTACCAACCGGGACCAATATATGGTCCTGGGGGGTAGATCCAGCCTTCTCAACCAATGCAACCGCAGTATCCTATTGTTTCTAATGTTGCATATCAGCCGGGACCATCCTATGGTTCTGCTCCAGTTCAAGCCGATTACCAGAAAACACCTGGCCCTATTCCTCCACCAGGCCAACCGGCCCATCCGGTACAACCTAATGTTCCGCCTCCACGCCAACCGGCCCATCCGGCACAACCTGGGGCTCCTTTGTAGCCAGGCCAACCTGCGCAATTGGCGCCGCCTGTCTATTCGGGTCAACCTGTTCACCTAGGTCAACCCTCTCAGCCGGGTCAACCTGTTCACTCAGGTTAGCCCTCTTATCTGGGTGAACCTATCCACTCAGGGCAGCCCGCTCATTCTATTAGCCCTGCCCAGCAGCCGATTCATTCGATGTCGCAACCAAATCAACAGCTGCTCCCTAGTTATCAAGCTCCGCAGGGTTCCACCTATCAGCAACCGACTCATCCTCAGGGTAGTTATTATTCTCATGGTCAATCTCAACAGAATTATAACCACCCCAGAGGCTCTCAGTATTATCCTCCTCCACCCGGTTATACCTATACAGGGATGAATCCTAACCAGGGTCCACACTCTGGTTATCAAGCCCCACACACTGGTTACCAGCATCCAAATCAGTCTGGTTATATGACCTACACCCCCTACGGTCAGAATCATACAGGACAAAACCCATGGGGGCAAGGATATTCACAACCATTGTGGAGTACAGGTACCGGTCCTCATCCCGGGCCTGGCATGCTGGTTAATTTTCCATTGCTGTTCCTGGCAACCTTGGAGTTGCTGGATGTTTCAAAATTGACCAATGATCCGATTTTACATAATCCGTATTGGCCTCCGGTTCCTACCAAGATACCAGGTGATTGCCCCAAGTTTGAGGGAAAATCTGGAGACGACCCCCAAGTGCATGTGATGACGTATCATCTTTGGTGTTTATCTAACTCTTGGGTCGAAGATTCGATTCGTCCGCGCCTTTTCCAGCGCACTTTAACTGGAGCTGCTGCTAAGTGGTACATCAATTTATCCCATGGTATCTTCCAAGATTTCAATTCCTTATCCATGGCTTTCCTGACGCACTTTCAGTTATCGGCTCATTATGAAGCTGGGATGCACCTCCTGACTTCTTTAAAGCAGGAGAAGGCCACTCACATTTCCGATCACATTCATGAGTGGCGGCATCGCCGTAGACTGATCAAGTTTCATATACCTTATCAGATACTAACTCACTGGTTCACCACCTCCTTCGTCTACAAAATCGCCCAAGATATTGCGATGGGAGCGTGTGTGACAGAGGAACAAGCCATTGCGCGTGCCCAATATCTGGATCTTGTATATTCTCAGTCCGGCATGCTTTATGATATCTTGCCTGATGCCCCATGGTCCGGAACCTTTAAGGCTCCACCTACCCCCACAATGGATGGTGTCATTGGTTCTGTATCTCAGAATTCGAAGAAATCTTCGAATGGGAAGAAGAAGTCTAATTCTTCCAACAATACTCCTGCTAGTCCCGCCCCATCAGATTCTAGCAAAATCGCGGAGGTGAACGCTGTTCAGGCCAATCCTATGGAGAAAGCCTCCAAAGGGAAAAAGAAGGGCAAAGGTAAATCCAAATTCAATGCCCCGAGGCCAGAATCCAAATCTCGCACTGAGGATGGCTCTCAACGTAAACCAAAGTACGCTTGCCTCATTTGTGAAGGAGACCATTATACTAAGGATTGTCCACGAAGATCCAAAGTTATTCAACTTCTCAAGGGCTCAAAAGGGCCTCCGGAAGTTCTTAAGGAGCCATTCCCATATTAGCAGACCCAGATGGTCGAAAACTCGTCACCATCTGCACCATTTGGGTCCCAAGTTTTCATGATGAAGGTTGTTGCACCTATCTCTGTCGCTACGCGTTTGAAGGATTACAGTGAATCACGGCAGGCATCCGGGAAGGCAGTTGTGGATGGATCGCCTCCCCCACCTGTCCCCGGTTCGTTGGAAATCGGGAAGCCTACTCCTGAACCTGTTGTGAAGCCACCTTCTAAAGGTGTTCTTCAAAGATCTTCTTATAATCTGAATGCTTGTGCCGCTCAAAATTACAGCATTGTTGAGGATTTGGCATAGGAACCTTCTGCTATGTCTGCACTAGAAGTTCTTCAAAGTTGTCCTTCGCAACAGAAGGCTTTATTGTCTGCAATTAGTGGCATTGATCTCGCCGATTCAAATCTTCTCACCTTCGATTTAGAGAATTTCTCCCCCCGACTTCCACATCAAATATATCTTGTTATTCAAGTCGGGATTAACAGTCTTAACATCCATAGGGCCGTTGTGGATGAAGGTGCTTCTACCTACGTCATGTCATCCGCTTGCTGGAAGGGCATTGGCTCTCCAACCCTTGCATCATCTCCCAATGCCCTTGAGGCATTTGATGGTCAGGAATCCAAACCCCAGGGTGTTCTCGAGAGTTTAGCGATCACTTTACAGGGGAAGACTGTCAACGTGGAAGAAGAAGTAGTCGACGCCAGGCTCAACTACAACATACTTCTTGGCCGCTGCTGGACCCATGCCATGCTTTGTGTGCCATCCACCGTCTTTTGACTTCTTAAGTTCCCTCACGAGGGAAAAATCGTTACGGTGGATCATTTGTCCTTCTTCACCTCCACTTCCGAGAACAACGTACCATACGTGGATAAGATTCCGAATCCCCCTGACAGTGTTGGACCCGGTCTCTTCAAGGACCTCGTCCTCATGGGTATCTTTCCTGCACCACCACTGCACACCACTCAAGTTAACATGATTTCTAGGTCCGATGACCCCTGGCTTATTCCTACGCCTGAGCAGGTGTTTTAGTTTGGAGAATCAATTCCCTTGACTCTAGTAGAGATCAGCTACTGTGAAATTTTTGCTGCATCTGATCCTCCACCTCCTCAGCATGCTCCTTTGAGCATGGCTCTAGATGTTTACTCTCAATCCCCCTGGCTTGGTCAGGCTGATTCGCCTGATCCTCTTAAAGATACTTTTCCTTCCGATGAAGCAATCATTGAAACTATGTTTCTCGAGGAGCTGCCTTGGGGCGATGGAAATCATCGCTCCTCTTTTATGCCTATCTTGGGGGAAATGTCAGATTGTCTAGAGCGTTATGCATCTCAGGTTCCTACTCCTCCTCTTCAAATGCCCATCTTGACGCATGAGGTTTCTTAGGAGGGAAACCTAAGTAATATAACTCAAACCATCCCGATCAACATCTCCATCAAACCAGGGATCGTTGAGAATATTCATGTGGGAGTGACTTGTTCTCCTGATTAGATTCAAGTCTATACTGATCTTTTCAAAGAATTAAGAGATGTGTTCACCTGGTCCTACGAGGAAATGCCAGGGATTGATCCCAGTATCGCAGTGCATGATATTCCAACCTATCAAAGTGTGAAGCCCGTGCGCCAACGCTTACGCCCCATGCATCCTCGAAAAGCCGCTGCAATTAAGGTAGAAGTTGAAAATATTCTAAACGCGGGCTTTATTTATCCCATCCCCCTCATAGAATGGGTTTCTAACCTTGTTCCTGTTGATAAAAAGCAGGGTACTATTAGGGTTTATGTTGATTACCGTGACATCAATCGTGCCTGTCCAAAAGATAACTATCCCACTCCGTTCATAGACCAGATTATCGACGAATGTGCCGGAAGTGAGATTTATTCCTTGATGGACGGTTTCTCAGGGTATAATGAGATCAATATTACACCTGAGGATCAACATAAGACTACATTCATCTGTCCGTGGGGTACTTTCACGTATAAAAAGCTCTCGTTCGGCTTGAATAATGCTGGAGCAACTTTTCAGCGCGCGATGTCTTATAATTTCCATGACTTCACCATATCATTCAGCCTTATCTGGACGACTTGCTAGCTCATTCAGCTAGGCGAGAGGATCACCCTGAACACCTCCACCAGATTTTCCTCCGCTGTAGGCACTACAATATTAGGCTCAATCCTCATAAGTGCATCTTCTGCGTTGATTCTAGCTGTCTTTTAGGATTCATAGTCTCCAAAGACGTAATTCGCCTTGACCCTTTAAAATTCAAGGCTATCATCAACCTCCCATCACCCTCCTTGTTATTTCAGTTACAGAGTCTGCAGGGAAAAGCAAAATTCCTTCGACGCTTTATCCTGAACTACGCGGAGGTGGCTAAGGGATTCACGTGCCTATTAAAGCAGAATGTTCCCTTCCATTGGGACGAAATTTCTCAGCAGTCCTTTGAGAAGCTAAAGACGTTATTGGTTAATGCTCCTTTGCTTCGTCCGCCCGATTATCGCTGCGATTTCACTTTATATCTCGCCGCCGCGTTTAGCACCATTGCTATGGTTCTGGTGCAGGATGATGATGATGGTAATGAACATGGTTTTTATTATCTATCGCGAAACCTTCTTGATACAGAAACGCGTTATGCTCACGTCGAGAGGTTGGCCTTAGCAGCAGTACACGTTGTGCAGTGTTTTCGCCATTACATCTTGTTGCGTACGATAATAGTGGTTTCAGATTGCAACCCCATGACATATATTCTCTCTAGAAAATTGTTGGGGGGGAAATACTCCAAATGGATCGTTATCCTGCAGGAGTTTGGCTTAGAGTTCACTACCGCTAAGTCCAAGAAATCACTTCTTTTCGCGAATCTTATATGCTCGCTCTCGATAAACTCCGCTCCTTCACTTTCTGAGGATCATATCCCGGACGAAACTCTTTTCCTCATCAGTACTCACGACCCTTGGTATGGCGACATAATCGTGTATCTTCAGACCTCCACATTTCGTTCTGAGCTGACTAAAGATGCCCGACATCGGATTCGGCATCAGTCTCAACCCTATCGTATCATAGGAGATACCTTATACCGTGTTGGAGTAGATTCGGTGCTCCGTCGGTGCCTAACCTTGGAAGAGGCTGAAAGGGTTCTAAATGACTGCCACAGTGGCGCCTGTGGTGGACATATGTCCAGATATGCTACTGCACAGAATATTCTATGAGCAGGTTATTTCTGGTCGTCAATATTCAAAGACTGTATCATTGCAGTCCGTAAATGTCATGCGTGCCAGGTGTTTCAGCGCAAGATGCGCACGCTGCCTCTCCTTTTGCATCCTGTTATTACCGTTGGCCCTTTTGCAAAATGGGGCATGGATTTTATGACGTGTAACCCTCACTCGGCCGGGGGGGCATGCGTATATCATTGTCGTTGTCGACTACTTCACCAAGTGGGCCGAAGCGATGCATACACTAGCTGTCGACGGTAAGACAACTGCCCAATTCATATTCAACCATATCATTGCATGTTTCAGGGTCCTGCAAGCCATCGTTACTGATCACGGTACTCATTTCCGAGATTATATGATGGCTGAGCTGACTTCAAAGTTGGGTTTACGTCATGATAGCTCAACGTCGTATTACCCTCAGGATAACGGCCAGGTTGAAGCAGTGAAAAAGGTTCTGGTCACTATGCTTCAACGAACATTTGGTATCCACAAATCCAATTGGCACCTCCAACTGTTCTCAGCTCTGTGGGCATACCGGAAATCTGAAAAGAGTGCAACTGGATTCACACCATTTCAATTGGTGTATGGTTTGGAAGCAACTCTTCCAGTGGAATGCAAGATTCCTTCGTTGAAATTAGCTGTGGAACTTCTACCCGACACTTCTCTCGAGGAAGAGCGTCTTTTATATCTAGAATGGTTAGATGAAAACCACCATTTAGCTGCTTTAGTTATTGAAGCACAAAATGAGCGGGTCAAAGCTCACTTCGATCAATCGGTTTCTCCTCGTTCCTTTGTTGAAGGAGACCTCGTCCTCCTGTACGATCAAGCATATGATAATCTTGGGGTTGGCAAGTTCCATCCTATGTGGCATGGGCCCTACATAGTAAAATGCGTTTTGAAGAACGGGGCTTATGAGCTTATAGATTATGAAGGAATTCCGCTGGCGCAGCCCAGAAATGGGTTGTACCTCAAAAAATACTATGCTTGAAGTGATTTTTGGTGTGGTGTGTGTACATAAGTGTGTGTTTTTCATTTGTGTGCATGTGTGGTGTGGTTTGAAATGTAAACATCTTTCTGCTGATCGGGTCTTCCTGATTGTGCAGATGTCCATTCATCCATTTGTTGGTTTCGCGGATGGTGCCTCCCACAGTACCAGGAATCTATCTTCAGCAGCTTGGGTAATCTACGATCTTGCTGGTGAGTTGGTCAACCTGCAAGGTGTGTGTCTAGGACGTACTACAAATAACATCGCAGAATATAGTGTTGTATTAGAATTATTAACCGAGGCTGTAAACCTTGGTATCTGTGAATTACTTGTGTATCTAGACTCACAACTTGTAGTATTACAATTGAAAGGTCATTATTCGGTCAGAAACCCATCCATCTTACATCTGTATCTGCGTATTCGTTTACTGGAAATAAATTTTTACTATATTACATATCAACATATTCCCAGGCATATGAACGCGTTAACTGATGCAGTAGCTAATTTGGTTTTAGATAGGCATTTGCGAAATTTGTAAATCATCGTCACATGAAAGAGAAAGATCCATCTAGAAATAGATATGTATATATATATATCGAAATGTTTACATAGTGTGCATCACATTAAATCAAAAAATATATATGTTTGTCTTAATACATCCGGAGACGACATGTCTGTCAAAAAATATGCATGATAAAAGTCCTAGGAGTCTAATCCACATGGTGCTCATGATAACAGGTAACTGCATGCACTAAGCGTCTCAGAATTCGGTGGAGGCGATTGGGCACTCCCACCGTGTGTCTCTGGTATGCCATCGGTACATCTGCCAGCTGGGCGTAGTCTGGGATCCCTCGGGCGATGCCCTCGAGATTCTGGATTAACTCCCCCCCCTCTGCACCCTCTGCCTGAGGATCAGGTGCGGGAAGAGTCCTCCATGCGATAGGAGACATACCGGCTGGTCTCTCTAGACCCACGTCTCCATGCATATAAAATGTGTCAGGAAGAACATGTATTAACAAAAAAAATCATAAAATATAAAATCAAAAAGAGAAGGGCTCATACCCAACTCCTCATCCCAATCATCTCCCTCCAGCAGTGGGAGATTTGGATCACCAGTGAAATCGGTACTGGCATATGGCCAATCTTCCACTATGATCAACTGACGCCGCAACCACCCAAAAAACTCTAGCCTCCAGGACATCTGTTGGCCCCCTCCAGCTCTGGGCATCAGCTCTGCCCAGTGAGCCATTCTTGGCTCTCATGGAATAGGCTCAGCTACTATGGCCCCTTGGCCCTGGAAGATTGGTAATCGTTCCAGAATGAACGATACCAGGATAGAACCATAGCCGAACTATTTCAGCTTGGATTGTTTGCATTTGGTTAATTGCCTCTTTATGTTTATCGTCACTGTTTTGGCCCAGTCGAACAATAGAGGAGTCATAAACTCTGAGGCCAACAAAAGTTGGGCCTTTGTGGCCTCGTGCGGTGCCTGCGACCCCGCAGCCCGCGTGATGGTATGCAGCACCACTCTCAGTGCTAGATCAGGAATGGTATGGATGTCCACCTTTCCAATTCCAGATCCCAGTTGTGCCCCTCAGCACACTCATGCCATCACTTGCTCCATTTTCTCACCAGAAGGTCTGCTCCCGGTCAATATGGGCACCAGACCTCTGCGCGATAATCCAGTTATGAAGTACACGTCAGCAACATCCAGTTCTAACACTTGGTCCCATAGTCTGAATACTTGTTCATCTGCGTCCCACATATTGATCAAGTACTGTAGAAGCTCGGGCTGAGCTCATAAACAAGGTGTTAAGAAGAACTTTTTTAGCCCACAGTTCCTAAGGACGTTCATGCAAACTTCATTTTCCATGGCTTTTTCATCTTCTTCACCATGCTCCCTTTCTTTCCACTCAATCACCATTTTTCTCGGTTCACTGCATCAACATAGTCAAAACCCTTATTTAGATCTCTGATGAGCTTCAAATTTCATTCAATTTGATTAAAATCTCCAATTTTTAGGCGAAAATTGAGGTTCTGCCGCTGGCATGAGCCCTTTGCATGTAAAAGCCCATTGGCATGGGTCCGTGTCCGATACCCGTGCTGAGCAGAGCCCTAGAAATTTAAAAAGTGGCCTCAAAAGTCTAATGCATGATGGAAAACTATTAAAAAATGGATTGAAATGGAGTGCAAAGAAGCACCTTTTACATGGAACTAACGAAACTCTGAATGGTAGCTCAGATCGGTCGTAATCACTGTCAGAAGTTCGCACACCAAACTGGACCACTGCTGCTCTTTGGTGAGGTAAATAGTAAAAAGTAATTCTATTTTTACCATTTGACATATTTATAACTTTTTGGACTCAAAATAGGTTTTGAAAGTTATTTTTCTAAATATTTTAATGTATTTGTGTCGAAAATGGGTTCTACACTTGCCTTTTTGTGCAGCAATAGGTCTTTCACGCAACTGAAACAATGAAACGAGTTGTATTTTATAATTTTTTCAACTCTGTAAATACACAAAAAATTCACTCTGGAGTCATCTTTCAACTCTTTTCTGACTCTCTAAACATGAAAATATTGCCGAGGCCCTTGTTCTTTCGATCTCATTAAAGTGGACACGAATCGACATCTACCCAGTATATGTTTACCCCTTTTTCGGGCTAGGATGGATTATTTACAAAAAAGGAATACCCTAGCCTATCGCGACTAGGAGGTTTTCTCGGGCATTGTTTTCTACCTTTTCGGGTCCGGGGAACTATCTACGAAAAGGGACCACTGGATTTTACTTTTCTGTTGTCTTTTCAAACTCTCTAAATATGAAAAGATGTCGAGTTCTTCCTTTGTCAGACTCGTTAAACCCTGATGACATCGGATTCAGTCGAAATGACGTTATTCGAGTCACTCCTTCCTAGGGCTCGTTAAATGTAGTAGGATGGATTCGCTCGAAGGGCGGACTTATATTACAAGAATATGCTATCCCCTTCAAGCTTGTTATTAAAAAATAATTGAGGTACTCGCCAGAAATGGTGGGGGAAAATGGAACCAACATCGTTGTTGTGTCGGCAGTATGTCGCTCTTGAACATGGCACTTATCTGCATTTGTGTCGGGTTGGGGACATCTCATCTCATTCTTCACTTTGCCTCCATGGGTTTGGATAATCCCTTTTGACCTCTCATCTTCTCATTGCCTCGTCACCATGACCTCTGATCCATTGATGTCAAATACTGCCAAGTCCACTGTCGTGTCATTTACATGTTCAAGAGAAGTTGACCTCTGCAAGTATCAACCTTCCTCTGATTCTCATATGATCCTGATTCAAAAAACATTATGTTCCTCTGTCTCGTGTTGATGATGTGGGAAACATTATGGCCCACCTTCGATCAAGGTCACTTCCTGTCGACTTCAGCTCATCATCTGGGAAGATGGTCTAGAGACTCTTTCATGGTACCTTGGAGCCTGCATGCCTCAATGGCAGGTTTGTCGCATTCAACATGAGGTTTTCATCATTGGTCTCCGATCGAGTGATTCTACGGGTGTTCGACACCAGCTCATTGATTCACACGTCGTAGATTGT
Source organism: Pinus albicaulis (assembly GCA_034641835.2). Taxonomy (NCBI): domain Eukaryota; kingdom Viridiplantae; phylum Streptophyta; class Pinopsida; order Pinales; family Pinaceae; genus Pinus; species Pinus albicaulis. Next base: position 265,939,680 of record CM076580.1, on the reverse strand, counting down.
ACCTATAGTAACTTGAGGGCCATTGTCATTATTGGTGGTTCCTCTCGCATCTGTTAACAACTTTCATCATTGGCTGGTAATCAGACGATGTTCTTGCATGTTCGACTTCAGCTCATTTATTCGCATGCTTGAACTTGTACTTTTTTTGGGTTAAGATGGAGCGCAAGACCATGGATTATGTCTGTTGTAATCCAGGCTGCGACATTGCGGATTATTATGATTATTTACATGACTCGCTGATTGGATGCCTGTGACCATACCTTAGTCTATTTATCGATCTTCATTGGATGGCTGCGTCCATGCCTTGGATCTAGATTATTGTACACTCTGTTATGGATGGCTGTGCCCATACCACGCATATATATCATGTATCTGAGACATCAGTTGTACTTCACTCCGCAGTTTTTCCGATGGCGGTGTTTTTGGTCGACATGTTCTCATAAAGAATTTCACCCCTCTCTCTCTCTTTCGGGCCTCATGCTTTAGGGGGCATCTGTTACACAGCAATTTGTCACCGTCCCCACAATCCCCATCCTGTACATTGGAGGGCTCATTCCGTGGCCTGTGGGCAGAGTTAAGGCTTGAAAATACTTTCGTTGCATCCCTCTAAAGATGAGCTTTAATTTCCCTAAAGACATCTCCCTACAAAAAACCCTAAAAATAGCTCCTTTTTCATTGTCATGGTTCCATAGTTCAGCCCTCGCGCCAAGAGGGAAATCCTCCAAGAGGGTGCGCCAATTGGCGCTCTATCATAGAGAAGTACCCCATATTAAGAGGTGTTTTTTAAAAATAAGAGGAAGTTTCATCCTAACAAATTACTGGGCTGATTTCTATCTTGAGTTGGGAGGTTTGGCTACAGATTTCCATGGAGAGGAAGTGGTTTGCCACCTCTCATGGAAGCTTCCTTGATGATAGGGCCAATCCCACAACTATATGGATCCCAACTCCCCTTCCTCCTTCTATAAAAGCTTGCCCATTTCCATTTTCAAGCTAGTTCCAAAGAGTGGAAGAATTTCTAAGTTCCCAAGAGCTTTCATGTTGCAAAAGCCTTCTTGATTCCCTAAGGCCAAATCCAAGCAAGGAGACTATTGCCAAGTATCCATAGAGAGAGGCTTGTCCCGTCCCTGACAGGCTTTTTCGAGACATGTTGTGCTGACGACCCGCTAAAGGAGAGTGTTGCGTCAAAGCTATGGTTGTATTCTTATTTTGACTCTTTAATGATAAGCAACTATCAGTTATGGTTCCACTCTTGTTCTTGATCATGTTCATGATTTATATCCTCTTTGACTGATATATAGTTGTATGCACTGGATTTTATGCTTGTGTTTGTGTTGTTTCTTGCATGTGCAGGTGTCTGATCACGGAGATCGTGAGGGTTGTGATCTACCAGGGCGAAGGAACGGGAGCACCACCTCTTCTACAAACGACAGCATCGGATTCCAGGTAAGCCTTCCTCACAAGTCGGTTTATTTACAATTAAGAACCTGCACTGTAGCATGTTTGATTGTTGCTAGACCTGATCTGGGCTATTAGGGATCACCTCTATCCGCAGAGGGGATTTACCTCCTCAACAATAAGATCTATAAGAATAAAAGAATAACTGGAGGAGAGGTGTGCTTAACTGCTTAGGTTGGTGCATATAATATGGATCAGGTCATTCTGGATCTAGGATCCGATGGGAATGTTTTATGAAAATAGACTTGGCAATGAATGGGAGAACCTAAGTTGGAATGGTCCACGATCCAGCTACGCATGGAAAATGAACAAAATGTTATTCCATTAGAATGGCTCTTGGAGGTCAACAAAGGAGTAAAGGTTCTCACAGACATTGAATTCATATAGATTTTGGATGATACTGATACCTATCCTACACTGTTGGGTTTATATTGGTCTTTGACATGGATGGCATCATCAATCTTAAGCATAGAAGTATGGTATTTGAGAATAATTGAACTAGACTTATGGCTCCCCTAGATCCCGTGGAAGGTGAAAAATATACATATTCGATGCGTGAAGATGGCGAAATCGATCATCTCTATAAGTTGACTGCATGAGATGAATATTGGATCAACTCAAAAACTGATGGAAGACTCAACTAGGATAAGGATAGTTCCTACTTTTCTGGTTCATATGAAGAACTGGAGAATTGGTAGAATTATCTACATGAAGTGTCTGCGATGTGCTGTTATTGGGTGAAAAGAGCTCTTATGTGCATATCCTAAGAGGTATGATAATTTCCTTATTATGATGGTCTGACTAATGCTAACAAGTTTTTAGGAGAACTTGAAAATTTTGTTCCAGAAGCACAAAGATTCCTTGCACTTGATATAACATTGTGTTCAACCCCAACACGCTGGTGGGAGACACACAAGGGAAAATGGGGTAGCTTTTAATAATTCACCCACATGATGCATCTGTGATTTAAGAGTCCAAATACCAGAATGGAAGTGACCTATTTCAGAAAAGGTGATCTACGCAAAAATTTGGCTAAATGGAAGGAAGCATGGGGCACATAACCGAGGCCAGAATTGGTGCACATGCTCATCCACATTTTTGGGAAGGTGCCTATGGACTAGTACCTGGAAAATGAGCTACGAAGAGGAACCAATGAATGGGTTGTGCTGACAGAAAGTTTTATCTTTGTTAGAAAATTATATTTTACAGAGAAATCAACGTATAAAATATGTGGAAAACACAAGCACACAAAACACATAAAACCAGAGAAACGTAGATATACATGGTTCACCTAGCTTGGGCTGCGTCGACCTTGAACATCTAGTCTTTCCTTTCTATTATCCAACAAAATCAAGATACACAACCTACAAGATATCCAATTGAATATCCTTTGTTCTCTATCACATTCTCCCTATCAGTTTCTCACTTTAAGAATACACATACAATACATAGCTACAATACAATACCCTCATACAAAACAAGGGGTTTCCTTATAGGGAAAAAAAACCCTAAACTAAACATAATTTCTACCGTAAGATCATCTGCCTAATGAACAACCCAGCTTGACTAGAAATTACTATACTTTTACAAGGCAATTTTACATTTTTTTTTAGCTTCAGGGGCGTTGCCCCCGAAACCCCCCGCCAGGGGGAGGCTCCATAAAGTTGGAGCCACCCCCCTGGACCCCCAAGGTAGTGTTTAATTATGGGTGGCATTTCCACCCCATTAAGGTATAGGGGTGCAATGCTGTGATACAAAATAAACAAGATAATCAGGCTCCACACCCAACAATCTCGACCTTTATTTTTGAAAGAGGGTTCTAATTCTTGGACAAAGCACTACAAGATATTTAGGAGGCCATCTTTGACACTAGAAACTAGAAGGTAGAGTGTGCCTTTCACACATTGGATGTGTAGATGATGGACATTGTCAATTGTCAAAAAAATTCAGTTGAAGATAATGAGGAAGATCCAAGGAACATTATCATCCTTGAATCTGAAGGACAACACATAGTTTTTAGGTCTTTGATTGAGTCACTATATGTAACTAACCCTCTAAATATGTGGCAAGTTAACATTGGCTCAAAGGAACAACCAAAATTAGAAAATATTGGATATTACTGGGATGATGATATGATGGGAAAGGTCATTGAGATGTTGACTGAATATCAAGACCTGTTTCCTACAAAAATTTCTGAGGTGATGGGGATAATAGGAGATCTCAGGGTGATGAATATTACCTTTAAATTGGATGTGTGACATGTGAATTATAGCTCGTATAGACTAAATCAAAAATATAATAATAAAGTAAAAGAGGAATTGTAGAAAATGGTTGTTGCAGGAACCATAGAACCAGTAGAAGAAAAAAAACTTGTTTGAACCCTATGGTGGTGTAGGACAAGAAAACCAAGGGAGAAATAAGGATTTGGATGGATCTGTGCAAATTGAATGATGCTTGCATACATGACCCATTCTCGACCCCATTTTCTAATAAGATCCTTGAAAATTTAGGAGGACATGAAGCCTATTCATTTACAGATGGTTTCTGAGGATACCACCATATCATAGTCACGCTAGAGGATAGAAGCAATACAACCTTTGCGACAAAATGGTGATCCTTTTAGTATAAATTCATGCCATTCATTCTGAAGAAAGCACAAGCTAGCTTTTGGCACATAGTAGTAACTTCATTCAAAGAATACATTCATATGTTCTTAGAAGTATACTTTGATTAATTGACTAACTTTGGATAGTCGAAAAAGCATATGTCGAGTCTACGCCTAATGTTGGATACTTGTCAAAATTATTATATCTCGCTCATTCTTAAAAAGTGTATCTTTTGTATGCCATTCAGGATCTTCCTAGGACATATTGTTTGTCAACAAGGATTGCTGATGGATCCAATAAAGATCTATGTTATTGTTAACCTCGAAGTTCCTGGAAATGTGAAATATTTGCACTCAATTTTGGGGCATACAAGGTATTACCAGAAGTTCATCCAAGGTTATGCGTTAATTAGTACACCCATGGAAAAGCTGCTAAACTAATATGCCTCATTCTGTTGGGACGAAGAATGTCAAAAGATTTTTGAATTGATTAAGGAGATGATGGTCACTGTGCCATATTGATCTTTCCAGACTAAGAAAAGGTATTTCATTTGCATGTCGATGCCTCTTTCCTCATGCTAGGAGCTATTTTAGTGTAGCCAGGAGCCTGGGAGATTGACCAACCTATTGCATTTGAAAGGAGGAAGTTATCAAGTGTGGAGGGTAATTACTCGACCATGGAGAGGGAAGGATTGGCTATGGTCTATGCATTGCATAAATTCTACTCCAATTTACCTGGTAAATAAGCCTGTGTAGGGGGGGGGGATCTGTAGATGGTTTTTGTTATTTAAGGAAGTATGAATTTGAAGTAATAGTGAGACCCGAGAGACTAAATGTTGGGCCAAATCCTCTGTCACACATTGAAAGTGGAGAAGAGCCTACTAGCTTGGAATATGCCTTACCAGATGCACAACTATTTTCTATAAAGGTAGTTGATGATCACTTTTTAGATATTATTCATTTTGTGACCATTGTAAGTGTGCCCATGGAGTATATGCTCCAATAGAAGAAAGAGTTGGTTGCATGCATAGCAGATTTTACTCTAACTATTGGTCAACTATAAAACATGGTTGTAGATGAATTCCTATGAACGTATGTGTTGGAATTTGAAAGACGAGATATCTTAGCTGAGGCTCATGGAGGGGTCACATGAGGTATTTATGCAGGGAAAGAAATTTCACAGAAAATCTTACGAGATGGTTTATGGTGGTCCATGGTTCACAGTGATGCACATGCGTATTTTAGTGCTTATGATATGTGTCAAAGGATGGGGAAACCATTGTACAAGGATGAGATGGTGTTGCACTCAAAAATGAAACTACAAGATTTTGAAAAATGGGCCATTCATTTTCTCAGACCTATTGACCCTCTAGGAAAGAAGACAGGTGCGCGTTACATAATTACTGCAACAAATTATGTGACCATATAGGATAAGGCTAAGCCTGTGAAGGATTTTAGTGTAGAAACAGTTGCACACTTTATATCTGAGAACATCTTGACTCGGTTTTGGTGCCCTAAGATTTTGATGAGTGATTGAGGTACACAAAGTTTCAATAAAACTATTGAAGTTCTGAAAATAATCCAAATTCATCATAAAAATAGTACTCCATATTAACCATGGGCGAATGGTGTGGTAAAAGATTTTAATAATATATTAGAGACTATGCTCACTAATATCTGCAATGCTAATCGAAATGATTGGGATGTGAGCATACCTGTAGTTCCTTGGTCATATATAACAACATGCAAGAAGTTGACAGACAAGATACCATTCAGGATGGTTTATGGGAAGTTAAGTGTTATACCAATGGAGTAAATTGTTCCAATTTTGCGCATTGCAACATTCACTAATATGGCAGAGCAATATATTATGGAAGAATGATTGTCGTATTTGGTTGTGCTAGAAGAGAATCGAGTCATTGCAGGTTTCCATCAGCATGTGCAAACAACACTCGAAAAGGCTTCGCACGACAGGTGCATTAGAGAGAAGGTATTTAAGGAAGAGGATTTAGATTTTTTTTATGAAAGAAAGTTTGCACAACACCCACAGAAGTTAAAAATGTATTAGCTCGACCCATATATTTTCAAGGAGATTACAAACGGAGGTGTGCTATGCTTGGCACCATTAAGTGGAGAAAACCTTCTTGGGTATGTCAATGGAAGCCGATTGAAATCATATAGGGATGGCCCTCTCCCTACACGCACCAAATGACTATATGGCTAGAAATATGGAGCAAGAAAAATTCCTAGAGCTCATACCCACTATGTACTTAGAACCGAGCACCTATGATGGTGTGGTGATCAAGGTTGAGCCAAAATCCTAGGTGTTGGGTTCGAAAAAATCAGGGTTGTTGAACCTATTACATATTCCACACTTCGGGCGTAGCCCAATTAATGACATATGTGTGCGCCCTCTACTTTCCCTAGTGCACGATGATTGTTTGTGACTTGGAGAGCACATTCCATTTGATCTAGATCTGATACATCATATCACGAACATCTCAATCACGGGGATGACCTTGTGGATATCTTTCGAGGAAAATGCTAGGAGAAGAATGTTGCAGACAAAGTCAAGAAATACTATAAGGTATCACGCAACCCTCAGGGATTCCTTGTCAGTGAAATAAATTACCGCACAGTATAGTTTGGCATGATCATCCTCGCTTTCAAGATGATGAGGAACTATTGGCCAAAGGATTCAATCCCAGACCATGTAATTTCTTTAGCTGGGAAATGCATGTAGAAATTATGCTAATGGATTCAATATGATCATGTAATGTACTAAAAAAAGATATTTAATCCTTCTACTATATTTGTGAAATATAAAACATGATCACTCAATCACATACAAATAAGTGAAGAATTAAATCAATCGGACAACACAATATTCTCCTAGGGAAATTAACTACTCAAAAACCCTCTATTTCTATTGCATAATAAGCCAATGAACCATGAAACAATACAATTCATTCTTTCTCACAATAATCTCTTGTACTCTACTAATCGTCTCACATTGATCTAGGAAAAATTGGAAAAACACATAGTCAATTCCTTGCCTTCCTCTAGCTTTCACTTTTCACACAATTCGTAGAGAAATAAATCCCTATTAAATATGGATTCCAACCCTCCTTGATTGCGCAATCCATCATGGGAATCCTATGGCTTTATAACTGCACTCGAGGAATTTTCTAGTAATACAACTGATAGTTATCTTCCATTTAACCTCTCTCTCATCTGGCTCTTCATTAGAACTGACATGCATGTAGTTAATAATAGCGAATAATGAATTATTTGATTGATCTCTACTTGTGAATAAATCTAATTTACTTCATTGGACCTCTCAATAGCTCATCACTTAGTTAGAAATAGTTAGACTGATTTTAAGTCAATTAAGTTGAGTTAATTAATTACACTCACACCACACTAGTGCTACAACTGAAACTCAACCACCAAAATAATATAATCACTCTACATGTCTCACCTTTGACCCTCAACTCAAAATTATTGAGCTAACTCAGTATTTATGACATATTTAACTAATAGAATTTTTTATGAGATAAAATTACAATTTATTGTCCAAATTATTTAAGGGAAAAAATAAATTATACAAACATTTTCTTGTTGATTTTCAAGACTCCCTCTCAACAGGATAGGGATTATCATCTACCTTGATACTGCCTCCATGGTATTTGAATTTACTCTTTGTCAGTGCCTTTTTCAAGATGTGCACATCAATATCCTTCATGGGAATGTACTGCAACAACATAATGTGCCTTTGAATGCAATATCTGAGATGATGGTTCCAGATATCAATATGATTGGACCTTTCATGGAATACCAGATTAACCTATAGTTTTATGCAACTTTGGTTATCACAATGTATCACCTTCAAATCCATCTGATGACCAAAAAAACCAACAAGTATCTTCCTCATCGAGATGGCCTCGCATGCAGCCTGACTAGCTGTTGCCATTAGGGGAATTTTGAGGTCTGAAATGGGCCTCCTAAGAAAAATGTACATAAAAAATAAACTTTATAAGAACCAATAGGATTTAAGATGATTATGTCAACCATGAGAGTTGATTCACCATTTTTTAAGTCAAAGGGTAAAAGGATTAAAAATAATAAAATAATAAAACTATTATTTCAATCCATATTTTCAACTTATCTCCAAAAAATTTTACTCAAATTTCGAGCGGGAGTACTCAATGGATGCAAAATTTAATTTCTCATCAAATTATTACCAATGTTGCATAATTTAGATGGACCCTTCTACACGAAAAATGAGAAATACATGAAAAAACGTGATTGCAATCACTCTTTTCGTGTATTCCTAATTTTTGTGTAGTAGGGTCCATCAAAATTATGCAACATGGTAGGCCTTGGATGAGGAATTAAATTTTTCATGCAATGAGTACTCCCGCTTGAAATTTGAGTAAAAAATTTGGGAGATAAGTTGAAAATACGAGTTGAAAGAGTAGTTTTTTCTTTTTTCCATCAAAAATTTGATGATGTAATCAAATCTTATTTTATTATTTCCACTAATATTTTATAGTATCCTTAGGAGGCCCATTTTAGAGCTCAAAATTCCCCTAATGAACTTATCTCTTCTTCTTTTTATACGAAGAAACTTTTGTTGATCCTATGCTGAAGATTCCCCCTAATCTGCTCTTCCTCTCTAATGGATTGCCTGCCCAATATGCATCGGTGAAGCCTTGACGCTTCATTCCCTCTATCAACTTGTACCATAATACATACTTTGTAGTGCCCCTGATATATCTTAAAACATTCTTCCCCACTTTCCAAAAGATATTGGTAGGATTAACCATAGTTTTACTAGTTAACTATGTAGCATATGTCTAGTCGTGTGTTCACCAAATACATAAGTGAACCCACAAGCTATCTGCAAATAGTAGGATCCACTACCTCACCTGATGTACCATCCTAATTCTTCTAGTTTCCTGCAAGAGGAGTCTCGATGGGCTTGTTTCCCTCCATCTGGAAATTCCTTAGAATATCCTTAGCATACTTGCCCTAACATACAAATATCTCCCCATATCTTTTTCATATTTCCAAGCCAAGGAAATAGTACAAGAGCCCCATGTCCTTCATCTCAAACTCTCTTGCTAGATCCTCCTTGCAAGAAGTTATGATTTTATCATTATATGTCAGTATCAAATCATCAACATAAAGTACAATAATCAAAAGCTTACCTTCAACCACATTATGATATAGGTTCGTATCCACTTCAATATTTTTTAAGCACAACCCAGTGAAATAGATTTTGATCATGATGTACCAAGAACGAGGTGCTTGCTTCATTCCATACAACTGGTTCTTGAGTCTGCAAACATGCGACTCCCTCTCAAAGGTCTCAAAACCTTACGGATGTTTAATGTACACTTCTTCCTCAATAAATCCATTGATAAAGGTTTACTTTACATCCATCTGATGTATCTTCCATCCCTCTATGCTGAGAGTGCAAGGATGGATCTAATCGATGAGTACCTTGAAACCAGTGCAAAATTATCCTCATAGTCAATCGCCTTCTCCTGTAAGAATCTTCTAGCCACAAATGTAGCCTTTTATTTCTCCACACTCCCATATTTTTCTTTCTTCATCTTATAGATCCAGCTGGATCCAACCACTGACTTCCCCACTGGTCTTGGGACCACTTCCCATGCATTGTTTCTAATAATGGAGTCGTAATCCTCAAACATGGCATCAACCCATACTGACTATTGCATTGTGTTGTGTAGATTAATCCGTCTTGCGGACAAGACCGATCTCTCTAGTACAAAAGGTAACTAGCAACAAACAGCCAATTATACTAATCTCTCTCTAAGCATATGCAATTTATAAAAACACTATACGGGTGCAAGGCCTACCTTATATCCAACGCTTTGCTTGCTTACTTGATTTTGTTCAAGTCCTTCCCGTGCACTGAAAGAACGTCCTTCGTATATCTGCAATCACAAACAAGGAAAAAGATTAAGCAGCACCTGTATAGACATTATCATAAATCATAATTATCATAATGATCAAGGAATTTATGAAATAAACCACAAATTGACAGTTTAATGAGAGAAATGAGTATATTTGTATTAACTTTAAAGATAGAAAACCTTTACAACCCGTGCCTTGATGTTGTGCAGGTCCTCCCGGGGTCCGAAGCAGGAATCTCCTTTACTCTGACAAGCATTGCACTCTTTGAACTAAGACAAATGAGGATGAGTGATTTAACCTCACAGAAAGTCTTAAGTTACTCAAGTCTAAATCTCAACAGCATTTAACTTCAAATCTCATAAGCTGCAACTCCCTTTGAGGCTACCCAAGGCCTCTTTTTATAGTGAAAGAGAGGAGGTTTCTAGTTCCAAATATGAAGGGATAGAATCCTCCTTCAAAGGGATAAGCTCCTTACATCAAGGGGTTAGCTCCATTAAGAGAGGGATGAATGAACCAGCTTCAAAGCGTATCCATTCCGAAAATTCCCGTCTAGAATCTTCTAGAATTCACCTGGAATTCACTTTTTAATCTTCATTTTCTCGCCTTTTTATGTTTTACAGAGGTCCGCACCCATTACACAAATAACGTGCGGTATGGTTCCGCATGCAGGCTGAGATTTAGGTGCGGGACCGCAGGGAATGCATAGAGAAAGTGCGATACCAATTCTTAGGGGATTTTAAGGATTTTATTCTGATTTTGAAGCTTGATATGAGGAGCTGGTATATTAGACTTGCAAAAGGAGGAAGTATGAGTAATAATGAGCTCATACGGTCAGCCGAATGTCAAGGTGACAGTTTTCAGTGTAACAAATTGCCCCCTAAAGTGCAAAGTCTGTAATAGATGAAGCTATAGTCTGTCATATATGAAGAGTGCAGCACTTTATCATTTCAAAGATCATCCTGTGGACACCCCAGTCGGTACCTGTAAAAACATTCAATGCAAAATATATACATGTATATGTCATCACTGAGGTAGGCATTCCCATACTCAGATAAAAACTAACTATGAACTAACTGAAATCGTTCTGATACAAGAATGATTTTGAATACATCATAGTACAGATATATGTAGACACAGTATGGACGCAGCCATCTGTTTATCAATAGTCTACTGTATAGATGACAACAAAATTCCTCACAGCCTGGATGGTGGAAACTAGATCCAGGGTCTTGATTTCCGCATCTCGAACCAGTACGATTCTATCCATGTGAATGAATGTATCGAAGTCGAACATGGTAGAAACCACTTGATTACCAGTCAATGATGTGAACTGTTAACAAGTGTGAGAGAAACCACCAGTAATGTCAATGGCTCTCAAAGTACTCAGTACAGTCCATGAAATGTGAATGAATGAGCTGAAGTCGAACATGTCACGGAGTCATTCGATCAAAGGTCATTGATGTAACCTGTCGTCGAAAGCGAGAAACCTGCCATTGAGGCATGCAGATTTCAAGGTACTGACGATTTCTGGATCAACTTCCTAGATAGTGTGCTGATGTCGATAGAAAGTGATCTGTCGTAGGCAAGCCCACAACACGAAATCATAGATCAAGTTTTGAAAATATGTTGGCAAGGACTGACTCAGGGATGGTCAATGATGGATGACAAATATTTTGCAGATGAATGGTTTTATTTGAACTGTTCTCTTGGACACATAACGACACTGCAGATGGCTTGGTGACAATTGACTCAAAGCTAATACCCAGAAACCGGCTGAAAATTTTCAATGTGGTTTGATTAACTGTTAAGCAAAGGATTTCCAAACCCAGGTGAATATAAGTGTCGTGTCCAAGAGTGGTCGACTGAGTTTTCGGACAATTTTAAAATACAACAAGCATGCTCATTTTTCTCTCTTTTCCCCCACCATTTCTGGCAAGTACCTCTTTATTTTTGACAAGCTTGAGGAGGATAACATTTGCTTGGTTATAAGCTCACCCTTCGGGTGAGTCCAACTTAGTTTAAAATTCGAACCCTAAGAAGGAGTGGTTCGTCCCTGTTGAAAATTAAACAGGTCCTTTACTGTTAAGTTTTAACGAGTCCAGTATAGGAGAAACTCGGTGTTTTTCAGTTTTAGGGAGTCAGAAGAAAAACTTAAGAAAAATCCATGGGTGTTCTTTTTCGTAAATTTAGTCTCTCGAGCCCGAAAAAGGATAAAATAATGCGGGAGAGAACTCTATTGACCATATTTAGTCAACGTATACCTTTTTCGTAAATAGTCCATTTCAGTCCGTAAAAGGGGTAAACTTATACTGAAGGGACGACTGTTCATTTACTTTAACAAGTTCGAATAGTCAAGTACTTGGCAATCTTTTCATATTTAGAGAGTCTGAAAAGGGCTTAAAGAGGACTCCAAAGTTTCGCTTTTTCGTAAAATTTTTTAAAGAGTCCGAAAAAGTGATAAAAGTATGCTCTTTGTTGAAAAATGATTATTTCACCTGAAAAATCCTGTTTCTGCACAAAAACTCAAAACATTACACATACCTGTTTAAGATAAATAAAAATGCTTTCAAAAATATCCCTTTTAAAGTGAAAAATAAATAAATTAACAATTCATTCATTCGAAAAAACTTATAAAAAAGACTTTTTCTATTTCATTTTTACCGTTCAGTTGCAGAGTGAAAAGTAAAAAGCTTTTGGATAAAAAAGTTCCCGTGAAGATTCTGGAAAATTCAACCGTTGGAATCTAAAATCGTCAGCCCCAGGTAATCCACGACCTCCTTATCTTGTTTTTCATCCGTTTAAAATTCGTTTTTAGGCTTTAGTTTGATTTTTTAGGGCAAAAATAGGTCAAAAAATGCGCCCGCGGGGTCCGCAGGCGGGACACAGGTTACCTGCGGACCCCGATTTTTTCTGAACGGGAAAAAATCGAGGGTGCCGCACCCAGCACACACCTCGCGTGCGGAGCTACGCTCTGTTTACAAAGAGCGGGTGCGGTACCCGCGCGGTTAAAATTCAAGCACAGTTTTCTCAAATTTCTGCCAAAAATTTTCAAATGAAATCATTCTAATATGCCTTATTTTGTGTTGCAGGATTAACAAGATGCTTATTTGGCGAGAAAGGGAACATGAGGAAGTGGATGAAGCTGCAATACTCCATTTGCCCACACAAAGGGCATTAAAAGCATGCTACTTATACAAATTCTGGGCCATCTCTGGCATGAGGGCACAAGTGGAACTCTTAACATGGTTGGTAGACAGATGGCATGTGGAGGACCAGTGTTTCTTCATTGGTGGCCACCGGCTCGAAATTGAGCTGGAGGATATATACTTTTTGACTGGTTTGTCCAAGAGGGGCGAACATGTATCTTTGTTTGGGACTAGGCCAGGTGGCCAGACTGTCGCTAGTCTTCAACTCAAATTTTGCAATGATCAGGCAGATCCTCGGGACAAACGGATTGACATAAAACATATCATCCGTCCTGAACTGAAAGTTATAGCATTCACTGTTACCAAACTATGTGGGAGCGCCGCGCTTCATGTAGCTACTGGTTCCCAAATGTGCATTGCTGTGGACTGTTTTCGCGGCACCATCTTCAACTGGTGTGAAGCTGTGTTGGCCAATATAAAAGGCCAACTTACCAGAGCAAAAACCGGGAAACTAAAAAACTTTGGATATGGTTCCATTGTCGTTTCTTTTGCTTTGGAGAGGATTCCTCAGTTAGCTCCACAGAGTATTTCAGTTGATGCCGGTCGACCTCGAGAACCAAGGATGGTTCGCTGGTCCGCGCTGATGGCTCGTCATGCTATCGAGGGTACTGAGATTGTACGATTCCCTGTTTCATATTTTCATTGGCTGGATCGCCAAATTTTTACGATAGAGGATTTTCCGTATGCAGGGATAGATTTCCGCGGAGATAGAGAGATGTCTCTCCCTGCAGGGGAACAGTGGGACGATTCAGGTAAAACATTTTTCAACGTTTGCTAAGTTCTAAATTTTTTAATTTTTTATCTTCTTAGAAAACTAATAACCAAAAGTTTTTGAAATACAGATGTGGGTCCACAACGTCCAGCTCATCTCCAACCTTTCGAGAGGAGACAACCAGTTGTGCCCGGACCAGCCCCAGCAGGCCAATCAGTAGAAATTTTGACTAATTTGGAACATCATCTAGAACACTTGACTCTAGATATACCAGAGACAAGCATAGATGACATCCCTCTCAGGCTACAAAGATATGTGATTGGAGTCCCAGGACCTTTCAGGAGGTTCCTATGTAGGGTGGCTCGAGCAGTTGTTTCCTATCGAGATCATCATCAGTGATGAGATGATCATGTAGACTCATTTTTGTACTTTTGTGTTATCATTTTTGCCGATCATAAGGTGTTTCCAACCTATGATTGAAGACGATGTATATTTTTTTTTGAACACACTCCTATGATATATATATCACTATTTTGACGGCTATCTGCGTACATGAATGAATGTTGTTTGTTTTACTGCTTTTAATTATTGCAAATGTCTATTTATCATACTAGAAGCAAATGAATCTGCTAATGTATTTAAATGTCTTGGAATATGCTGATATTCAATGTAATCAAATTCACGTTCCAAGAGACGAACTCTCAAAAATAACCGTAATAACACCGGATTTCTAATGGTATAAACCCTGTTAAGCTGTAATACAACAAGTTCAAAATCCAACCTTACAATCAAACTCCGAATTCCAAATGATATGGACTCAGATAATAACTCAATCACTGCACTATACTCGGCAATGTTATTTGTTGTTTGACCAAGGCTTACCCCATGCATGGATACTAACTCGTGAGAGGGTGATTAGATAACCCAAGCTGCGGAAGAAATGTTCCGTGTACTACGACAAGCACCATCAGCAAAACCAATGTAGGTTTGAAGAGACGTCGACATCTGCAATATCAAGAGTAAAACTCAGATAAGCAGTCATAGTGACAAAAACACACTTCTAAACTAGGCACACTTTTCTAATCTAAAACACACCAACAGTAAAGAAATCTAAACTAACAAAAATCTCCACACCTTGTTTAAGCGTAATATCGCTTTAGATAAAGCCCATTTCTGGGTTTATCCAAAGGAACACCGTCAAAATCTACTAACTCATAAGCCCCTTTTGCTAACTTTCGTTTCACAATGTAAGGACCATGCCACATAGGCACGAATTTTCCAGCTCCTAGCTTGTCGTTGGCTTGATCATAAAGTAAAACTAGGTCTCCTTCTGAAAAATTCCGAGGGGTCACATTTCTATCATACTGAGCTTTTATCCTTTTAACATGAGCCTCGTTTGCTATTGCAGCACTTCGTCGATTCTCATCTAATAGGGCCAAGTACAAGAAACGTTTTTCCTCTTCAGACGTAGCTGGAAGTAATTCTATGGCTAATTTTAATGACGGTATTTCGCATTCAATTGGTAGCACAGCTTCTAAACCGTAAACTAGTTGAAAAGGAGTGAAACCCGTTGATGTTTTGACTGAGGTTCGATATGCCCAAAGCGCTAAAAATAACATGGAATGCCAATTCGTCTTGTGAATACCAATGATTCGTTTAATCATGGTGACTAAAACTTTATTAATAGCTTCAACCAGACCATTTGCTTGTGGATAGTACGGAGTGGAATTATCGTGGCGTAGGCCAAGTTGTTCTGTTAGTTCAGTCATCATGATATTCCGAAAATGACTTCCATGATCTGTAATAATAGCTTGAGGAACACCAAACCTAGCAATTATGTGATTGAACACGAATGTTGCAGCAGTCTTTCCGTCAACTGAATATGTAGGCATCGCCTCGGCCCATTTCGTAAAATAATCTACTGCGAGAATAATATAGGCATGCCCCCCGGCCGAGTGAGGGTTACATGTGATAAAATCGATACCCCATTTTGCAAATGGACCAACAGCAATTATAGGGTGAAGAGGAGCGGGTGGCGCGCGCATTTTTCTATCAAAAATTTGACAGTTGTGGCATTTCCGAACTGCATAAATGCAATCTTTAAATAATGTTGGCCAGAAATAACCTGCACGCAATATCTTTTGGGCAGTGGCATACCCAGACATATGACCGCCACATGCTCCAAAATGACAGTCATTGAGTACCTTTTCAGCTTCTTCATGAGTTAAACAACGTCGGAAAACAGAATCCGCTCCTCGTCGATAAAGAGTATCACCAATGATATTATATTGTTGGGATTGGAAACGTATTTTCCGTCGCTGAGTTCTTGAAATTTCAGGCCGAAAAGATTGGGTTTGGAGATATACAATAATATCCCCATACCATGGATCAAGCGTACTGATAAGAAACAAATATTCGTCCACAATGGATTCTTCTGCCACTGTTTCAATATCAGTAGAGGGAAAATCACACATTAGTTCCGCAAAAACCAAAGACTTCTTTGCCTTGGATTTCTCAAATTCCAAGTCAAATTCTTGTAGGATAACTATCCATTTAGAATACTTGCCCCCTAGCAATTGTCTGGTAAAAATATACATCATAGGGTTGCAATCAGAAATTACTGTGGTTTTACGTAACAATATGTAATGTCGAAAACGTTGGACAGCTTGAACAGCTGCCAAGGCCAATTTCTCCACATGTGTGTATTTGATTTCAGCCGGATTCAAATTTCGACTAAGATAATAAATCACATGTTCGTTGTGAGATTCATCTTCCTGAACTAGTACCATCCCAATGGTGGAATGAGAAGCAGCGAGATACAAAATGTAATCTTGGTTGTAGTTGGGAGGATGCAATAACGGTGCATGGGTCAACGCGTGTTTAAGTGCATCAAAAGATCGATCAGCGACCTCGTCCCAAAAGAACGGAATGTCTTGTTTCAACAACCGGGTAAAACCCTTTGCAAGCTCGGCATAGTTATGAATAAATCTACGTAAAAAGTTTGCTTTCCCCTGCAAACTCTGGAGTTGGCGCAATGTCGAAGGAGGAGGCAACTTAACAATAGCTTCGACCTTCGAAGGATCAACATGAATGCCTGATTTCGAGACAACAAATCCCAGTAAACGACCCGATTCTACGCAGAAAACACATTTATGCGGATTCAACCTTATCCGATAATGCCGACATCTCATAAAAATTGCTCGTAAATGAGTGGGATGATCGGCCCTACGTAATGAATGAGCTGGTAAATCATCAAGATATGGTTGAACAATGTGCTTAATGTCATGAAACGCATAAGACATGGCCCGTTGAAAAGTTGCTCCAGCGTTCTTAAGTCCAAAAGGTAGTTTACAATAGGCAAACGTTCCCCATGGACAAATGAAAGATGTTTTAGGTTGATCTGCAGGGAGTATGTTTATTTGATTGTAACCAGAAAAACCATCCATAAAGGAAAAAAGTTCACTTCCAGCACAATCGTCGATTATCTGATTGATATAGGGAGTTGGATAATTTTCTTTTGGACACGCTCGATTAATATCCCTATAATCGATACATACTCTTATTGTTCCTTGTTTTTTAGTCACAGGAACAATATTCGATACCCAATCCGTTAAGGGAATTGGATAAATAAATCCTGCGCGAAGTAATTTTTCAACTTCATTCTTTATAGCAGCAGCTTTCCTAGGATGTATTTGACGTAATCGTTGACGAACAGGTTTAGCATCCGGGTAAGTCTTAATTTCATGTACTACGATCGATGGATCAATTCCTGGCATTTCTTCGTAAGACCAGGCAAACACGTCTCGGAATTCTTGAAATAGGGCTTTATAAGTCTGAATTTCTTCGTCTGAACAACAAGCACCTATATGAATGTTTTCAATTATTCCAGGTTTTACCGAAATGTCAATTGGAACCGTTCTAGATATATTTTCTAAATTTAATTCAGAATCAAGATTTTTCAATGGATTCTGAGGTTCCTTGGCATATTCAGCAGTAAAAATTGAAGCGAAATCATTTTCAAAATGATCTAATTCAGGTAAGAATGAAGACCTATGATGGAGATCTTCCCATGGTAAATCATCAACAAACAAAAACTCGCGAATTTGCTCATCTGTATGAACAATTTCAGGAAATGTCGTTGCGTCTGAACTAGAAATAGAAAGCGATTCCTCTTGGATCCCATTCATTGGATCGATTTCGGTTGAAAAGGGGTCGGAAAAAGACTGTACAGTCTGGTACGCAATTTCAAATGGACTCAAAGGCATCGCGCCATCAAATGAGTCAATCTCGGATTCCGAAGGTAGAATCCAAGGATCATCAGACATGACTGTGTCCGACGAAATCATATGAATAGTTGCTGTAGAAGACGATACGTTAGGAGGAGGAAAAGAAAAAGTTCCTAGCAAACCAGAATCTTTAACCAAACCTACTCCAACATCCTTATAAGAGATAGTCGTTTTACCAACATGCTGGATTGTTTCTGTAGAGACTGGGTCTGACGAAAAATAAGTTAACTGATCTATTGTCACAATCCTTCCTTGATATGGAAATTTTATAAGTCGAAAGACCGAAGAGACAACAGCAGTCATAGCATAAGACCAACTACGACCCAGTAGAAGGTTGTAATCTAGAGGGGCATCAACCACCTCCACATCTAGATTAACAATTTTCCCTTCAACCCCTATGGGTAAATCCTGCAAAATACCATAAGGTTGAAAACCTCGACCATCAAAAGCTTTTAGAATCGTCGGAGATTGGTTAAGTGTAGGAGTACCAAGAGATTTCCAACACTGAAGCGACATAATACACGTTGAAGCTCCCTCATCAATCACAGTCCGAAAAATAGGTCTGTTTTTGACTAACACTGGAATCTGGAAAGCCATTTGATGAGGAAGACGTGGTGTACTAGTTTCTAAATCAAAGATTATAAGGTTAGAATCATTAACATCAACAGCTCCTATGGCAGACAATAACAATTTACGCTGTGCTGGACACGACTGCAGCACTTCCAAAGCCGACATTGTTGAAGGAGAAATAGCTAAATCTTCAACAATGTTGTAATTCTGAGCAGCTCTCGCATGTGGATTGAAAGCTGATTTACGAAGAACACCTTTAGCAGGCGGCTTGATTATCAAGTCTGGATTTTGTTTCTCGATATGTAGCGGACCGGAAACAGGAGGAGTTGTATTTGATGCGTTGGCATTGGAAGACTCTCCTTCTTTGCCATCAACGGGATTCTTAGAACCGTAATATTGCGATCGCGTCGCAACCCTTATATGAGACATCATCATAATAGGCTCTTCTAAAGTGGTCGAGGAAGAACCAATCATCTTACTATCTTGAACTGGAAAAGGATCCTTCAAGACAGCAGGTTGTTGCGATCCTTTAATGAGTTTCGTAACCTCTTCTCGATATGGGAATTCTTTTGTGAAGTGATCTTGTTCACAAATGAAGCAAGGATAATGAGGTTTACGTTTCTCATCATTGGATTCTTCTCTATCTGTTTTCTCTTTTGAATTTTTCTTGTTTTTATTCCTCCCTTTCTTTTTACCACCGGTTTTTGATTTTGCCGTAGATGTTTCAACGACATGAATATCGGCAGAAACTTCTTGAGAGGATTCTCCCTTCGGGGAATCAGGTAAAGTTATGATTGGAGAAGAATTCTTTGAGGATTTGTTCTTACTTTTGGAACTAACTGTACCAATCATACCGTCAGCGGCATGAGACCCTGAAGGAGGAGCAGCTATTTGACCTTGTTTGGGTAAATCGGGAATTTTTTCATGTAAAGTACCTGACTGCGTATAGACGAGGTCTAGGTACTGAGCCTGAGAAATTACTTGCTCTTCAGTAACAACACCAGCCTTAGCCACATCTTCAGTGATCTTGGGCAGTAATGATTTTACAAACCATTCTGCCAAAATTTGATCCGGAATATAAACCTTCACCAAACGTCGTCTACGTCGCCACTCATGAATATGATCAGAAATATACGTGGACGTAGATTGTTTTAGTGAAGTTAATAATTCTGTGCCATTGTCGTATCTGACAGGCAACTGGAAATGAGTTAAGAAAGACGTTGCGAACTGACTGAAATTATGAAACGAGCCTCGTGGCAACTCAATGTACCATTTGGCTGCAAGACCTATGAGTGTCCTTTGGAAAAGACGTAAGCGAATCGAATCATCAATAATAGAATTTGATGCACACCAAAGGTGATAAGTCATCACATGATTTGATGGATCCTCTCCTGACTTACCTTCAAATTTTGGTATGTCACTGGGCAACTTATGAGGCATTGACGGCCAGTTCTGATAATAGAAAATAGGATCATTAGTAAGGCGCGTCAAATCTGGTAAGTCCAAAGTTGTGATGAACGGTAACTGATGGTTAGGGTCACGAAAACCTTGAGAAGCCAAAGAAGATCCAGGAGGCGGATACCCAGGATAACTAGGAATCGGATTAGCATTGGGTATTGTATAACCTCCCGGATAACCAGGATGAATCGGACCATACTGAGGTTGTTGATAAGTA
Source organism: Pinus albicaulis (assembly GCA_034641835.2). Classification (NCBI taxonomy): domain Eukaryota; kingdom Viridiplantae; phylum Streptophyta; class Pinopsida; order Pinales; family Pinaceae; genus Pinus; species Pinus albicaulis. The sequence continues at coordinate 265,919,225 of CM076580.1, read as the reverse complement.
TAACCAGGGTATGGCTGATAGCTTGAATTCTGAACATAGGGACCGTATTGCGGCTGTCCTTGGTACGGTTGATAAGTAAACTGAGGTTGACTCGTAACAACTGTACTTGTACCGGCTTGTCCTGCAGGCATATGAACTGTAGTCTGAGCTGTAGGTCCTGACTGAGGTACAGAGACTTGAGGGATTTTCCCGGATACAGGGATAGCCGAACTCGGGGCTACAGATACTCCAGAAATAGGTGTAACAGGTTGAACAGACGTTGCAGCAGTTACAGCAGTTTGGGGCGGAGTCTGAGGTGTACTAGGCCCAGCCTGCTGAACTGAACTAGGTGTAGGAGTTTGAATAGCTGGTTGAGCAGGTTGCTGGGTTGAACCAGAAACCAATGGCTGACCAGGTTGATAAGGTAACTGCACATTAGGCTGCAAAGGCTGTTGATATTGGGACGGATCCCACACCATCATTCCGGGGTATTGTTCCGTAGAAGGTTGAACGTAAGGACCAAAACCTGGTTGAACGTAGGGTTGATAATAAGGTAAAGTTCCGGCTCCTTGAACAGATGGTTGACCAGAAGGCTGTTGGTAACCTTGCATGGGGTACTGCCCTTGAGGTTGATAACCTTGAGGCACGTACTGAAGTTGGGGTTGTTGAGGACCCTGAGGAGCATATTGAGTTTGGGGTTGACCTTGAGGAATGTACTGTCCTTGAGGTTGGTAACCCTGGGGTATGTACTGTCCTTGGGGTTTCCCCCCAAAATAATATTGATCCACAGTTTGTCCTGGGAAAAAGCTACCTTGAGGTTGAGCCCCGGGTGGTAACTGACTACCTTGGGGTTGCCCCCCAGGCGGTAATTGACCACCCTGAGGTTGCCCCCCAAGCGGTAACTGAGTTCCCTGAGGTTGACCCCCAGAAGGAAACTGACTGCCTTGAGCTTGAGGATTAGGAACGTTACCAGACATCATATAAACTTGCTCTGCGTTCGACGTTTCAATTTTAAGTCCACCAAGACCAGATGATAACACATTTTCGATAGGTTGAGGAGTTGCTCCCGAGAAAGTACCAGACAAAGACTGATATCCCGCAGGAACAGAAGGACCACCATGTAAAAAAGATTCAGGCGTTTGCGAAAACATGGACGACTCTCCAGCCATAATAGATGACGGATAGTAACCTCTGGGTGTAGGATGAAATGGAACTCGAGGTGGATAAAAAGCGAGACCCGGATTCTCTAAAAAATCAGTTAAAGAAAGATACCAAGGATTAGTTCGAATAGGGCTGTAGAAAATAGATTCACGCTCCCTAAGATTTAACGATTGAGGGGAGTTGGGAAGAGATATGTCTTCGTCTGGATTAGTAAGTTCTTCTATAGAAATTAGTCCAGAAGGAAGATTTTCAGTAATGATATTTCTAACCCTTGGTGAACCTAGATCGCTAGAAGTTGGTGAGATAAATCCCGAAGATGTTTCTAACACAGAAGATTCAGTTTCAGGCTCAGAGATTTCAGGTTCGTCAGATAATTCTCCTGCAGGAGAAATATTTTCAGTGACTTCAGAAACTGAAATCGGTTCTTGAATATATTCTGTTGTGGGAATTTGATGATCAGGATGTATCACAATAGCAGAGCTTTCAGCTTCTGTTGATCTAATTCTACGGCTACCGTGTGGTACCAGAGCTCGAAGCCCTTCTAAATGACCTGGTGTAAATTCAGGGGGTTTCCCTTGTATTCTCCGGGATTGTCTCGGCAATTCCGCCACGATGAAAAATTATCTAATCACACGCAAACAAAGAAAAATTTCAATGAAAACACCTAAAGTCTCTAAGAAACAAACAATTGAATCACTCGCTTAAAAAATCTAAGAGTTCAAACCACACACAAATAAGTAACTTTCCGTACTAAAATCACTAGTTGGTGATGAAATCCAACTTAGTAGAGTTTTAACACGAAAAGGGCGGTTGGAACAGTTACCCCGACAACCTGCTTAATGAAACAGACTAGCACAAGTTTCTTCACATAACCATCTCGAGTGAAGAGAACCCCCCAGAGAGTCCAAGTGAGTCTAGTCGACGTCTATTCCAGGTACAGTGGGATCTTCCCTCCACCGTCACCTTAGGAAAGAATCCTAAATATTATGGCCTCTAAGGTTACCAACTAAAACACATATACCTGGGGGAACAGTCTACGATCCGACACACACGCAAGGGCAGAGTAACAAAGCTCAATCCCCTTGAAGGCTCCTTGAACAGAATCCAAGGTTTACCGACAAGTGACCCCTGGCTCCTCGACAATGGTCTATCTGAGGTTTACCGTTTTTAATACGTGTATATCTTCTATCGTTCCCAATGAGGAAGAATTGATTACCCCACTGGTTCAGATATGATCTCGTGCTTAACTCCTTTAAGAGGAGCTTCCCAGAGCAGACATGCAACAACTGGAATTCTTCCTACCGCAAGATATATCTACTTGTTTGTTTTATCTACCTTGGAGAGTTAATTACTCCCTACTCCAAGATACTAGCCTAAGCTATGTTGGTGATGAGAGCCCTAGAAATAAAAAGATTACTAGATGAATTTTATTTAAGCGTTACTTTTAAGAGCTGTTTCTTAATTCAAATGGGCGCGGAAATGAAACTTTGTATGATGTGAATACTCGACTTCCAAAAACACTAAAATGCATCTATGATGATATTCGATTTTTTTTTTTTCAATGAATTTTCTATCTAAAGAAGAGTTAGAGAATGCAACTTTCAAATTTCTTCTTCAAACATGAAAACTAAGTGAAAGAAACATTTTGTCTTTTCGTTAAACTATCAAAGCTCACAAGAAAAATTCTTTTCTTTTCCAAACAAGAAGCTACAAAACAATTCTCTTTCGAAAGAAATCTACAAAAATTAAAACTATTCAAAACTACAAAGACTAATCTTAAGAACTAATCTAAATTGAGTAAAATCTTTTTAGAGTTTTTTTATGAATGTTTCTCTTAGTTGTTCAGCAAACTAAGAATCTATCAAATAGATCAAAAACACTCAAAATATGTTTTTCAAAACACTCAAAGAATAAATGAAATTCAAAACTTTAAAGCAAGTTCTTTTCGAAGATTTGCAAAGAAATAAAAAAGGCTTAATTTCTAAAACTAGGATGTTTTCACAATGAGGTCGGATTCAAGAGACAAAAAGAGATCTTATGTGATCTGAGATACTGCAAATTGTCAAAAAAATTTGAATCACTACAAAGACCAAACAGGAAAAATAATCCAATGGGCAAAACCTCCTAGAAAATCATTCAAAACACTAATACTGTTGGAGTTCATAAACAATGAATTCTTGATAGACACAATAACCAGTCTGGGCAGAAACCAAAGATCTAAAAATTAACCAGAAAAAGAAACCTAGAGATTTTTCAAAATTTTTACAGGGTCCGCATGCAAGCAGTGTTTACAGGTGCGGTCCCGCACTGTATTCTATAAATAACGTGCGAAACTGCCTGCACTGTAACAGTTATGCAGAGTGCGGTCCTAGCAAAAATGATAGAAAAATTCAAAATACTTCTAAATTTTCAAAAAACAGAAAAATTTAAAACACCCAGACAGATGTGAATCAATCAAAAACCAGAAAAAGAAATCTTTTCTCAAGTCAAAAATCAAAGAGAACCAAGAACAAACAAGTTCTTCCCTAGTGGAGTCGCCATTTTGTTGTGTAGATTAATCCGTCTTGCGGACAAGACCGATCTCTCTAGTACAAAAGGTAACTAGCAACAAACAGCCAATTATACTAATCTCTCTCTAAGCATATGCAATTTATAAAAACACTATACAGGTGCAAGGTCTACCTTATGTCCAACGCTTTGCTTGCTTACTTGATTTTGTTGAAGTCCTTCCCGTGCACTGAAAGAACGTCCTTCATATATCTGCAATCACAAACAAGGAAAAAGATTAAGCAGCACCTGTATAGACATTATCATAAATCATACTTATCATAATGATCAAGGAATTTATGAAATAAACCACAAATTGACAGCTTAATGAGAGAAATGAGTATATTTGTATTAACTTTAAAGATAGAAAACCTTTACAACCTGTGCCTTGATGTTGTGCAGGTCCTCCCGGGGTCCGAAGCAGGAATCTCCTTTACTCTGACAAGCATTGCACTCGTTGAACTAAGACAAATGAGGATAAGTGATTTAACCTCACAGAAAGTCTTAAGTTACTCAAGTCTAAATCTCAACAGCATTTAACTTCAAATCTCATAAGCTTGAACTCCCTTTGAGGCTACCCAAGGCCTCTTTTTATAGTGAAAGAGAGGATGTTTCTAGTTCCAAATATGAAGGGATAGAATCCTCCTTCAAAGGGATAAGCTCCTTATATCAAGGGGTTAGCTCCATTAAGAGAGGGATGCATGAACCAGCTTCAAAGCGTATCCATTCCGAAAATTCCCGTCTAGAATCTTCTAGAATTCACCTGGAATTCACTTTTTAATCTTCATTTTCTCGCCTTTTTATGTTTTACAGAGGTCCGCACCCATTACACAAATAACGTGCGGTATGGTTCCGCATGCAGGCTGAGATTTAGGTGCGGGACCGCAGGGAATGCATAGAGAAAGTGTGATACCAATTCTAAGGGGCTTTTAGGGATTTTCTTCTGATTTTGAAGCTTGATATGAGGAGCTGGTATATTAGACTTGCAAAAGGAGAAAGTATGATTAATAATGAGCTCATACGGTCAGCAGAATGTCAAGGTGACAGTTTTCAGTGTAACACATTGTTTTCTCAAAATAGGATTATTTTGTCACAATACACTGGCTCATAAGACCCATGTATCCTGTATACCTGTCTACAGACCTGTTCTTCCTGCGTTGTAATGTGTGTGCACCTACATTCTCTGCTGCATCTAGCATAAATCTATCAGCCTCTCTACTGCACTTCCTACCAATTCTAGTGGATGGCTCTGCATGAGTGGTTTATGCCACTCTATGTTCCTATGCATGTGGTTTCTCCACATCTTCAGGTCCATCCTTTAGAAATAATATATCCTCTTCTATATGAAATTCAAGCTCCCTCTCAAATGAAAATCCACAGATCACTTTCTCCTCATCAAATTTAGCATCTCTCCTTAAATCTGTCATCCCATTTGCTAGAAAATACACTCGATAATTGTGGGGAGTATCAATGTACCCCACAAATTTCCCAACCTCTGTTACTGGTTCTAGATTCTTTCTGGCATCTTTGTCACATGGAAATAGACAAATGAGATAAAAATTTTAAAATATGAAACATCTAGTTTCTTACGTGAAAAATGCTACTCTGGTGTACTCATGCTAAGTATCCGATGAGGACTACGGTTCTGCACAAATACCATTGTGTTTCATGCCTCTGCATACATATTCAATGGTGGGCCCTGATCATGTAACATAACTCGTGTTTGTCCCACAAGTTTTTTTTTATTTCACCCCATTCTATTGTGGGTTATGAGATGCAATCAATTCTCTCTGAATTCCTTCTGTGTTGCAGAAGTTCTTGAATTCATCAGAGGTATACTCACCACCATTTTCACTCCATATAGTCTTCACCTTCTTCCCTATATCTTTCTCTACCAGTGCTTTTAACTCACAAAACTTGGAGAAGATATTATCTTTCTTTTTCCTAAAGAAAATGAAAAACTTTCTAGAAACATAAACAAAAATAACATAATGTTAGTTCTTTGGTGTGGAAGCTATTGATAATGGTCCACACATGTCTGAGTGAACTCTCTCAAGGATTGTTGTTGATCAGTTCTCATTCTCATGAAAGGTGGCTTTTATATACTTCCCCATAGTAACACCCTTGCATGTGTCTCTTGGTGCAAGTGTGCCCTTTGGAAGACTTGTAGAAATCTATTACATGATCCTCAAAGAAATGTGGTGTACATGAGCCAACCTCCAATGTGATAACTCATTGGTATCCTAGCTCACCACCTCATCTTCTTTATTGCTCAATGCTTCGTAGTTATCTTCTTCAATTTTGTAGAGGTTCTTCACACGAACCACATTCTTCTTTACATGTCTTGTGGATTTTGATGAAGGAACACCTTCCCTTCACTCAAAAACACATCTTATCCAAGATCCTCAAAAATAGCAATTGAAACTAAATTATTTTAAAAAACTAGTACATGCGTGACATTTTCTAATATGAAATATCTACCTAACTCTCTCTAGAAAGTAACTGTACCAATCACAGCAGCACTATACCTCCTTTCATCACCCATATCAATGTGCACCAGAAGCTCCTTCTCCTCCAAGCTACTAAAGAGTTCTTTATTTCCAATCATGTGGAAATATAATCCACTACGCAAGTATCACATAGATCCCATCACATTCGAATCCATGCATGCAATGAGAGAGAATTAAAACTCAAACTATGGGGCCAAAGCTTCACCCGATGCAGCTCCTAGAGCCTTCTTTTTGTTCTTCTTATTTTGTGGACAATTTGCGGCATAATGTCCATGATCATGACAGTTGAAAATTTTCACCTTTAACACGTCTCGTTTCTTTCTTTTTTGCCGATGTGAGATTTGGATTAGGAGTTCTTCCATTTACTCTTATTTTCTTTGGTATGAAAGTGATGTAGGGGCATTAGGCTCAAGAAAATTACTTGTATTTTATTAAACTTAGGGGTTTTTTGTTTTCAAGGGAATTGACTTCTTATGTAATGATTTGAGTGATTTTAATGAGAATTAATTAAATATTGTGAGGAATTTTGTAATTTTTCTCGAATGTTGGAGAACATGAGAGAATTAGGCTAGTTGAGAGTGTATAAGGATTGAGAGATTTAGGAATTAATTATAAATCCTAAATTAGAATTTGTTTCATTATTTTGTGGATGAAAGAGGATTCTTAGGAATTTTTGAGCAAGTTAAGGATCTAAACCAGAATTGGTTATAGAGTCCATTTGTATAAATTGTAAGCCTAAAAGGCATATAGAGATAGATTCAAGGTAGAACAAGGTAGAATAGAGATAGAGAGGTAGGGTCTGAATTGTAAGCCTACGGGAAGAATAGGGAAAAGGCCAATGATACAGAAGATCAGACCAGAGGAAGAATTTCCTATGTAATTACTATGTTTTAATACAGAGAACTCAATTTTCTAAGTTCATGTTTCATCACTGAGTTTATATAGGTTGTAGATGAAATTGCAGGATTGTTGATTGTATGAATTTGTGTGTTTAATATTGAATTTTGATGGTGAAACTATGTGTATCAATCACAGATGGATCGATGAGATGGAAGAGGAAAGAAATTTTTTACATGTAAATGTATGTATACGAGATAGGTCACAGACATGAGGTCTCTCTATGGCAACCGGAGATAGGACTTGAATTCAATGGAGAATTCAAGGTAGGATTTTTTTGAGTGGATTAAACCCTGATGCAATGAGTTTTGAACTCATAATGAAGGTGCTTATGTGCGAAATGGAAGGGGATTTATCTGTATAGATAGAGTAAGGATTGAATTCCAATCAAGAAGATCTGAAATTGGATAGAATTTCTATGAGAGATTCCAATTTTTATAGAAGTCATTAAGACTTAAAGAATGTTGTAAGGGATTGAGAATTCAATAGGAATATTTCTGTATGATTCTAACCCTGAAGAATGAAATTGAGTTTTACAGAATGGAGTAATGGCATAGTGGAATGGATCGATGGATTGGTTGAATGTTTTACCAAGTATCCAGAAGTTTTGTATTGAAGAATTGGGAACAAAACTGTGAGAAATAGCACAACAGAATGGTGAAGACGGTTTCTGAAAAGAACGGTGGTTTTCACGTAGCCTTTAAGTGGTAAGTGGTAATTTGTGAAGTCCACACGATACACTCCAGCAGATGACACATGGTGATATAAAAACACTTATTTCGCGTGAGTTTGAATAATTAAAACTTGCACACGTTGGTTGTGTGATAACGTTCGGATCATTGAGTTGGAATGCGTTAAGTTTCAACCGTCTGATCTATGATTGGTGATGAATAGGTATGTATAGTTGATAGCTCTGACCATATATGATTTGACATACAAGATCCTGGACATACGTGAAATTTATTGACCGGTGGGAAACAGTAAGGTATGAAGTGTTATACTAATCATATAACATAAGGTTTGAGTTATCGACATTTTTGAGTTTTTAAACCAAAGTTAAGCTATGAAGGATATTGTGGATATGCAGGTAAAATGAAAGTGTGGGCCCATAAGCATTTATGTGGTTTATTTTAACTTTAACCATAAAACTAAATGATAAGAGGATATGATATTATATGGTGATTTGGGTTTTTAAACCATAGTGCATGAACAAGGAATGTAATTCCAAATTACATAATTCTACTATTTGTTTTTTAACCAAAGTCAGAGACAGAAATATAAAATATCATGGTAGGTTTTATTATATGGTTTATAACCATAGGGTATATAAAGGGGTTTAAACTTTGATTAAGAGTCGAGAATGGTATTAAGGCAAAATCTTCCACTTATGAAGGTTACCCCTATCTGAGATCTATTTGTGGTTTTAATTTGAAAAGCATCTTACAGTGAGAATGTGGGTTTTTTCAGCCTTTGGCGACATCAAGTGGCATCAGAGCTAGAAAATCTCTTTCGAAAGTTAAAGTAATTTTTTAATGCATGTGTGATGAGAAAAATAAGAAGAGATCAGATTCTAAATCTGATGAGCAGCAGATACACAGAATTGAAGTGAACAAGGATTTGCATAGATTAATGAAGGCAGTCCAATCAAAGTACAAGTGAATTAAGAGAACAAGGTCATGCAGGGATCTTGAAGGTGAGATAATTTTAACTATGGTTAAAAAATTGTGATCGCAGAATTATAGTTGTAGATAAGATGAAGACAAAGTTTTTGATCATGATGGCAGTGAACCTAAATATTCCAGCTAAATTTTGGATAGGGAGAACAACTAAAGTGTTCTCAAGAGAAGGTGAGTTGAGGATATATGCCTAGAGGGAGCAGAAGAGAGTTCTTAAAGAGGTTCCAGGGATAGAGAACTAGTGCCTGCCAAAAGACCAAATCCAGAGAGGGGATTGGTGAGGTAAGTGGAAGCAGGGAGGACTTGCTGTTGCAGAGGCTTAGTGAAATTCAAAGTGAGTGAGGAGCTCATGAAGAAGATGATCATGGAGGATCAGAGAAGAGGTTCTAAAGAATGCCACAAAGATAAGATGAAGGATAGAGAAAGAGAAATTGCAATGATGAAAGTAAAATTGGAGTTACTAAAGGAATGGCTACAAGAAGAGGAAAACGAGAGAAGAGGATGGATCTTTCCACTGAAGGGAAAGAGGGTAATTTGGAAACCATTACAAATGAAGTGGAGGTAGAAGGAGATTGCCTTATGGAAGGAAGAACTCAGATTTTTAGAGTCAAAGATGGAATTTGAGGATTCCACATGCAAATCTATTCAAAGAGAAATGCTTGAAGAAGAAAATGAGACTAAAAAGTCTTGTGTCTTTAAAACTAATGAATTGTGTATGATTGTAGGTACATCACAGGATGATGAAAAAGATTTAGAGTTTGTTAAGGAGAAGAAGTTGAATCTGAAATCTGTTTAGATTAATGCTGAGATAGAAAAATCTCAGAAATAAAAGGAGATAGAGGGGTCTAATAGAAATATTCAGCAGAGTATTGAAGTAGAGGAAGAAGTACCATTTGATGATTGGTCAAGAACAAGTGAAGGTATGAAAAGTTGTGTGAAGTTTCCAAGTTCTACTCCAATTGAAATGGTTGAGTTATATAGAAAGTTAGATCCTCAGAGAAGAGAGTTGGAAAAGCAGAGGATCTATACACAAGATAAATTGCTAAATATGAAAGACAAAGAAATTTTCATGAATGATAGTCAGGAAACAGAGGATAAGGATGTAAGAATCATTCAACAAATTGAAGAAGTTCATTATTGTGAACCAGAGCATAGAGACATTCATGAAGCAAATGATAAGAAAGAGATACTAGCTGACAGTCTCATAGAGAATTTAAATCAGCATAATGATGTGCTGACAAAGGATTTAGAAGAAAACTCAAAGCAACATACTGAAATGTTGCCAAAGGAGGAAGAATTTTTGAAACCTTGTGTTTTTAATACTGATAATTCATGTGTTAATTATGCAGGAAAATAAGGACAACAAATGGAAACTGTTAGAGAATCTAATGAAAAGGAAACTATGTTAGTTGAAAACATAGTGGAGGATCATCATTCTATCATGGTGATTGGAACAATGGAGATAAGCCTAGAAGCTGGGAAGAAAGGAAGTGGAGATTTTCTGAGTCCTGAAAGAGACTTGGAACTGCTAGAAGAATATTTGGTGACTGGATCATCAAATGAGACCATTGGGTATTGTAATTTTGAAATGGATAATTTGAATGTGTTTATAGGTGTTACAGAAGACAATTCATATTTTGGAGTTGTCTTGAAAGAATGTGAGTTGTTGCAGAAGAAGAAACTCATAAATTCCAAGGCAGGTGAGACAGTCATGTCTTATATGAAGGAACTTGTTACTATTGATGGCAAGGAGGAGTTGGCTTGTCTGATTAGCTAAGAAAAGACTATAGGAAAAACTCTTAGAAATGCCACAGTGATGAAGAATCAGAATTCTATTCTAATAAAGGATGAAGATACAGAGTTCGAGGAATTTGAATTGATTGCTAGAATCAATGAAGGAGATGAAAGACAATTACTGAAGATTGTCAAAGAAGAAGAAGGAGGATATACTGAAACTAAATTGCAGCATATTGATAATTTGGTTCAGATAAAACAAGTACAAAGGGAATGGCTGAAATTTTTATTGGAAACATTTGAACAAGAGAAAGGAATTGTAGACACTAAAGTGGAAATGTCTGGAGTTATGGAAGAAACAGGAGCAGATACTAGTTTGTGAAATTTGATTATACATACTAGTATACAAATAAGAGTGAATGATTATGTTGTTGTGATTAAAGAATCAGAAGAAGATTATGTTGCTGTGATTATTTGCAAGTAGTGAACAGAAGAAGAATGTTGTAGAGGGAGATATCTTAAGAGATATCCAGGAAGATTGGGAGGTAGAAACAATGTTGGAAGCAACAAAAAACAACATAAATAGCAACATATGTAGCAACAAAAGCAACATCTGCAACAATAAAAGCAATAGAAATTGAAAGCAGCAACAAATGGCAGAGTAATTTCTAGACAGAAGATAAACTAGACATAGAAATTGAAAGCATAAGAAGGTTGATGATGAAGGTGTCTCAGAAAAGGACAGTAGAAAGAAATAATAGTAACAACAGCAAAGGAAAAAAAATAATAGAATGTGACAACATAGCTAGTGGTAAGATGAAGAATAAGGTATGGAAGCCTGGAGAAGTACAGCAAAAGAATAATGCAGCTATTGGACAATATCAAAACAGAGTATGGGATCCAGGAGGAAAAGATTAAAAGCACATGATCAAGAGATAATTAATATTTTTGACCTTGGAAGTCTGATGCAGGGGCATTAGGCTCTAGAAAATTCCTTGTATTTTATTAGACTTAGGGGTTTTGTGTTTTCAAGGGAGTTGGCTTCTTATGTAATGATTTGAGTGATTTTAATGAGAATTAATTAAATATTGTGAGGAATTTTGTAAATGTTCTCGAATGTTGGAGAACATGAGAGAATTAGACTACTTGAGAGTGTATAGGGATTGAGAGATTTAGGAATTAGCTGTAAATCCTAAATTAGAATTTGTTTCATTATTTTGTGGATGAAAGAGGATTCTTAGGAATTTTTGAGCAAGTTAAGGTTCTAAACCAAAATTGGTTATAGAGTCCATTTGTATAAATTGTAAGCCTAAAAGGCATATAGAGATAGATTCAAGGTAGAAAAAGGTAGAACAAAGATAGAGAGGTGGGGTTTCAATTGTAAGACTATGGGAAGAATAGGGAAAAGTCCAATAATACAAAAGATCAGGCCAGAGGAATAATTCCCTATGTAATTACTGTGTGTCAATACAGAGAACTCAATTTTCTGAGTTCATGTTTCATTATTGAGTTTATATAGGTTGTAGATGAAATTGCGGGATTCTTGATTGTATGAATTTGTGTGTTTAATATTGAATTTTCATCGTGAAAATGTGTGTATTGATCACAGAATGGATTGATGAGATGGAAGAGGAAAGAAATTTTGTACATGTAAATGTCTGTATATGATACAAGTCACTAACATCAGGTCTCTCTATGGCAACCAGAGATAGGACTTGAATTCAGTGGAGAATTCAAGATAGGATTTTTGTGAGTGGATTAAACCTTGGTGCAATGAGTTTTAAACTCATAAAGAAGGTGCTTATGTGCGAAATGGAAGGGGATTTCTCTGTATAGACACAGTGAGAATTGAATTACAATCAAGAAGATATGAAATTGGATAGAATTTCTATGAGATATTCCGATTTCTGTAGAAGTCATTAAGACTTAAAGAATGCTGCAAGGGATTGAGAATTCAGTAGGAGGATTTCTGTCTGATTCTAACCCTGAAGAATGAAATTGAGTTTTACAGAATGGAGTAATGGCATAGTGGAATGGATTGATGGATTGGTTAAATTTTTTACCAAGTATGAGGAAGTGCCGTATTGAATAATTGGGAACAGAACGGTGAGCAATAGCATAGTGGACCGGTGAAGGCGGTTTCTGAAAACAACGGTGGTTTTCACGTAGACTTTAAGTGATAAGAGGTAATATGTGAAGTCCACGTGATACACTCCAACAGATGACATGTGGTGATATAAAACCACTTATTTCGTGTTAGTTTGAAGAATTAAAACTTGAGCAAGTTGGTTGTTCGATAATCATCAGATCATTGAGTTGGAACGTGATAAGTGTCAACCGTCCGATCTACAATGGGCGATGAATAGGTATGTATAGTTGACAACTGTGACCATATATGATTTGACATAAAAGAGCCTCCACATACGTGCAATTTATTGACCGGCGGGAAACGGTAAGCTATAAAGTGTTATATTAATCTTATAACATAAGGTTTGAGTTATTGAAATTTTCAGGTTTTTAAACCAAAGTTAAGCTATGAAGGATATTTTGGATATGCGGGTAAAATAAAAGTGTAGGCCCGTAAGCATTTATGTGGTTTATTTGAAGTTTAACCATAGAATTGAATGATAAGAAGATATGATATTATATGGTGTTTTGGGTTTTAAACCATAGTGCATGAACGAGGAATGTAATTCCAAATTACATAATTATACTATTTGGTTTTTAACCAAATTTAGAGCCAGAAATATAAAATATCATGGTATATTTTATTATATGGTTTATAACCGTAGGGTATATAAAGGGGTTTAAACTTTGATTAAGAGTCGAGAATGGTATTAAGGAAAAAGCTTCCTCTTATGAAGGTTAGCCATGTGTGAGATCTATTTGCGGTTTTAATTTGAAAAACATATTACAGTGAGAATGTGGGTTTTTACAGCCTTTGGCTACATCACAAAGGCACAATTTTCCTCATCAACAGTCTTGGATAAGGATCCATCCTTGGTATTCTGTAGAAACTCTTCTTGTACCAAATCCAACCATATTCACTTCCACTTTGGTAACTACTCCCTCCCATTCACAGAGTCCTGGTAACTATGTTAGCTCTTGAGAAGGCCTATAAGTGCTAGGCTCACTAAGTCATCATCAGCTATAATAATCCCAACACTTACAAGCTCATCTCAACATATAATGGAATTGGTAAATTATTTTTGGATTGTGTCACCCTTCTCCATTTTGATTTTCCTTAGCTTGCCCTTGAGTTCCAATTTCATGCGGTCACTGCTACTTTGAAATAGATATTTCAAGGCATTCCACATAGCAAATGGAGTTTCTTGGCCATGGAGATTCGATACAATATTATCTCAAGCTCCATCTAATAATATCCTCCTTACCTTTGCAACATTCTTCGTCCATGCTTCATTGTTGCACAACATCTGTCTGATTGGGTTCAGGAATATTACTGTAAATGAACTCCTTCAACCCGTTATCCTCCAATACTTCCTCCATGATTTCCTTCCATGCAATATAGTTCAAATTTCCCTTAAGTTCATATTCAAGTCTCAAGCTAGTGAAAGACATCCTGGTCATTTAGTGGTCAACTATTAGCTCTAATGAATGTATCTACAAATTTTAATACTGTTCAACAAGAACTCAATTTCTTCTCCACTATTGTGATTCCTGGCACTCTGGTACCATGTAAAAATTATACCAGTGGATTAAATCCATTGATGTAATGTACCAAAACAAGATATTGAATCCTTCTACTATATTTGTAGAATAGAACATGATTGCTCAATTAAAAGAAAGTAAGAGAAAGAAGGAAACCAATCACACAACACAAGATTTTCCTGGGGAAATAATCTTATCAAAACCCCTCTATCTCTATTATATAATAAGATAAAGAATCATGAAGCAATACAATTCGTTCTTGCTCACAATAATCTCCTGCACTCTACCAATCATATCACATTGATCTAGGAAAAATTGGACAAACACATAGAAAATTCCTTTCCTGCCTCCAACTTGTCGTGCTCACATAATTCCTAGAGAAATATTTCCCTATTAAATAGGAAATTCCAACCTTCCCTGATTGCACAATCCATCATGGGCATCCTATGGCTTTATAACTGCACCTGATAAATTTGCTAATAATACAACTAACAATTATGTTCCCTTTAACCTTTGTCTCAACTAGGTGTTCATTAGAACTAACATGCATGCAACTAATAATAGTGAATCATTAGTTATTTGATTGATCACTACTTGTGAATAAATCTAATTTAATTCATTGGACAACAAAATAGCTCATCACTCACTTAGAACTAGTTAAACTAATTTTCATTCAATTAATTTTACTTAACTGATTACACTCACACCACACTAGTGCTACAACAGCAACTGGACCCCCAAAATAATAGAATCACTCTACATGCCTCGTCTTTGAACCTCAAGTCAAAATTATTGAGCTAACCCAGTCCTTCTAAATTATTTTACTAATACAAGTTGCTATGATATAATATTACAATTTATTTAAGGGAAAAAATAAATTAGACACACATTTTATTTTTTATTTTCAACAGTGCGAGAAGGGCATACAATATAACTGGGCTTAGTACCTATGCACATATTTCTCGGAGAATGTGTGCAAGGCATAGGAGGAGGGGAAACAATTTTACTATGCCTGGATATTACTCCTTATTGTGATCATCGAACGAAACACACTTCAAGATACATTATTTCTGGATATTGAACCATACATGTGCGAATTCGTGCACTATGCAACCCTTTAGAGTTCGAAGATCGCAGCCCGAGTCAGGGAAAATAGGATTTTCTTGGTGTTATTTGACTTTGCGTTGTTCCAAGCCATTAATTTAAAGCTAAGGTTATTGGAAACCTTGTATAAGCAGTACAAGTTGATTTTGTACTTCATAGCTACATTTCATAATGTGCATATCCACGTGGAGGGCATTGTGGAGGGTGTTTGGTATGAAATTATGTATCTGGTCATAGAGGATCGATTGGTGCACATCACATCAGAGTGGTTTCCTTCTTGGTTAGAGCTGCGCACCACTAGGGGCGCCTCATTATCAGTTTTGAAGACTCCGACCAAGCTACGCACCACCAAAGATACACAACAAAAAGGAAAGGATGTAGAAGAAGAACCTGAGCCAATGACGACAGCTAAAATAATAGACTTGGATAAGGACATCCTAGAGAAGAATGGTGAAGGCACTGAGGATCCTGAGATGTAGACTGCTAAGGGCACTAAGCGTGGTTCTCAGGCCGTAGGAGATCCACACAAGAAAAGGAAGGGGTCCAATTTGGGAGGAACAGAGTACATGATCCTCACAAAGGATGACTTCAGGGAGATCGAGAACACAGTCAAGTAAGAAATGGAAGATATCTTGATCGAGATGGAAGAACTATATATCTATGCTCGAGGGAGTACAATCGGGTATCCAAGAGCTCAAAATGCAAGCGAGCGAGATACAAGCGAGCCTGAAGTAACAAATCCAACTACAAGCAAGTGTGACAACTTTTATAATGAGGCAGATGAGTGCGCAACCCATCAACATGATGTTGCCATCTCCCAAGGATATCCACCTACTTCAGATCCCCGCAATATCCATCATAGTGGAGCCATTTACTTTCCTCACTTCCCTGAGAGCCTATGGAGAGATCAACATCAACCTTGTGGTGCTACCAAGTGCAAAGCATAATTCGATCCACAACATGATAGTGGATGCATTGTAGTACTAGGAGGCCCATGCCTTCCATGCTGCAAATGATTCTCAATAGCAAGTAGTGGTGCTACATCAGAAAAAACAAATAACCGAAGTGGCACACCGTTCAGGTGAGAATCGACGTGTTTCATTAGAGGAAATTATCGATCAAGTGTGCGGCTACCTGGTAGAGGTTACTGTGCCTGCATCAGTCACACTGACAAGAAATTAGATAGTTTTTTGGCTACTCTAAAGGCATTGCACGTCAAATTAGAAACCTTCTGGGCTTTGTTTGAGCACCAGATCCTTGAGGTGCAGATGAAGCTCCAGCCTGAGACACTGCTGGAGGTGAGAGGGCAACATGTATTTGAGGTAAAGGCTACCACAAATAGTGTAGCAGCCACTGTGATATAATGTGCAATGTTATTGGATGAAGCCATGGTAATTTCGATAGCTGTTCAGAACGACCTATTGGTCCAGCAGTAGAGAAATTATTTGTGCATTAAGGAAATTTTTTTTACATAAATTAGGATGGCAGCACCTGCTTTGGTAACAAAACAGAGGCTTGCCTGATTACATGAAGGCAAGGCAATTAAAACCTATATCGAGGACCTCTGCCTCTAAGAGGAGATATTGGAAAAAAAAAATCGGCCTTGGGTTGAAGAAGCCTTGTAGCTCTCACAGAATCTTGATGGTGTCATCAAAAGCCTTCACCAAATACAAAAAAGCATCAATTTGACAATAGAAGGGGCAACAACATTAAAATTTGTTCATGAAGCGCAGATTTCCGCCGTGCAGAGCGTTTAATTCATCCTACCACTCCAGAGCTCTGTCGAAGCACTGAAAGAGAAGATGAAGGCGACCACCCGGCAATGACTTGGGACGAGTCACGAGTTTGTAATGGGGGCATGTTTGAGCGAGGTCCCCTTGGGTGTAGTTTTTGTAAAATTTTGTATAAATTTTGTTGTATGTACTGCACAAAATTAGTCAAACAAGATTTGGGGCGGGTAAAAGTCCCTTAATTATTATAATGGGTTTAAATGGAAAACCATGAGTCTCAATCCATGGTATGTGCACGTCTAGATAGTAGAAATATGTAAGGATTGAATCTAGTAGACACAATCTGATATCTTTTAATGGTTGTTGATTAGTGTGTTGATCTAAGTCTGGGTTTTGGGTATAAAGGCTTTTGATGGATGTGTGTGTAGAGACCTAGGTCCTGAATGTGTGCGGACTTTGTTGACTATGTGCGCAGAAGGGTTGAATGTATTGAATTGTATATTTCTTAATAAATAAGACCATTTTAGTGAACCTGGACTCTTATGTGTTTATTGTCTTGATTATCTGTTATTTTCTTTAAGATATGAATATGTTCTATGTTGCATATTTACTTCTGTTAATGGTTAATTTCATCTATGCGCAAATAATAGTTGAAGTTAGATGAATAGATCTGACTGAAGTATACTTAATTACTTTGTGCACAATATATTGAAGTATTTTGTGATAATTTTCAAAAGGGTTAAATCCATCGACTATGCATGCACACATTTTTTATATTATCTGCACTAAGTCTTATCAGGACCACTACATCAAAGGCTTCCTCAGGGTGCAAAAACCTTATTCCAGCACCCCCCATACTGCTTCGGATGAGAATTTTATCTGCACAAGAAGATCACTTTCGAACGGGCCAATATCTGGAGGGTTTTGTTGGTTGCACAATAACTCTGATGTGATGGGCCAGAGGGGCTGCCGCAGAGGTTGGAGGAATTATGTTGAGGTTTATAGTGGACCAGAAAGGGCTCATATTCAGTAATTCCTAAAGGGTTTGAATCAACCATATTTTCTGTCTCCGAATGATAAGGTATTGCTTCTGTGAATTTTTGCGTGGGGAAAACCAGTATTGGTGCCCTATATGTATTTAGATATTCTGCATAATAAATAAAACCCTCAAAGAGTTGTTGCATTAGTTTTCTCACATTTTTTTTTTCCAAGGAAATTTCTCTGAAAATTCATGTGTCCTTTTTCATATGTGTGCTATGCTTCGGTAGATGATCTGTAAATCTATAGGCTGCTAGTTCTATTTACTTCACTATTTTCCGAACATTTCCAAAAATAACTTGTATAATTAAACCGCAAGTAGGAGAAGTAAATCGAGATATTGCAATAGGCTTTCTATATTTTTTTATTTAGAAATTTTCGCATGGTACCGCAGGTGGCTTGTTCCACATGACGAGGATTACAGACTTTTTAAGTGACCTAGAAAAGAAAAATTTGCATACGCACATAGGGATGGAGAGAGACGAAAGGTATAGTGTGACTGAGGTTGGTAAAATAACCTTTCAGAGGGAGTTGGCCACCCAACTCAGGGTCAAGGATGTCATGTTCACTCTAGACATAAAGAAAAATCTCATATCTATTGTAGTTCTAGAAGATCATGGCTATGATGTGATCTCCAACAAAGAAAATGAATTCTTGAGACACATAGCCATGCAAAAGGTGAATTAGATTGGCTTTTTGGTAAAGAAATTGTATAATCTAGATGTGGAGGGATTTTTTGAATTGAACACAAAGGCGAAGGTGTAGAGCTGCTATGTCGATGAAATTTGGCATAGAATCCTGGGCCATTTGCATAATGGAACTTTGAATATTATGCAGAAAATAACTAGAGGAATCCCCAAAGGAGCACTAGAGAAACATGATGTATGCAAAGGATTTTCCTTAGGGAAGTCTAGAAAATCGACATTCCATGATCAGGAAAACAAGGCACATGCAGTCCTAGAAAGGATCCACTCTTTTGTCTGTGGACCTTTCTCGGCAGCCTCCACTTCCATGCACAAATATTTATTGATGAATTCTCCCATAAGGATTGGATATTCTTCAAGCGAGAAAAAAATGAGATATTCTACAATTTTGTATAATTAAAGGCACTATGAGAAGGAAAACCAAAACTAAGATGAAGGTGCTAAGGAGTGATAATGAAGATTAGTACATGTTGAATGAGTTTAGTATTTTTTGTGCAAAAGAAGGCATTCGATGAGAGTTGACAACACCGCACAACCCATAGAAGAATGGGGTGGATGAGAGAAATAATCATAGCATTGTGGTAGTATCGAGGGTGATGTTGCATAACCAAGGCATACCTCTTCACTTTTTTGCTTAGCCATGAAACACCACAGTCTATTGGTAGAGTTAGAGTCTTCATAGGATTTTGGGCATGGTTACACCACAGGAGGATTTCTCGGGGAGAAAGTTGGATATGTCACACTTTGGGATTTGGGAGCCTCTATCTACTACCATGTCTCCAAAGAATCAAGGAAGAATCTAGAGCCGATCATAGAATTAGGGGTATTTTTGGGTTACCCAGAAACTCCCCACAACTATTGTGCGTACTTACCATCATGTTGTGGAAAAAAAAAACCCATGTTTATTTTTCAAATCCATAATAATAATGGGGAGCCTTTGGATTTTTCTTTTTCTAAAGCTATTCATTAAAACAGAAAGGAACTAAATAAATTGAATTAAATCCATAGAATTCCCTTAATAGAATTTTAATAGAAAATCTTGTGAAATTTTAATTAAATTTCGACACTATTAATTTAGTGACTTTTTAAAAGAATACTACAAGATTTATCTTCCCCGATATTTTACTTGTGAAATACACGTTGATTTATCGTTTTAGACTGAACATATCGCTATCATAAATCTCGTAAGGAATTATTATTTGGAAATTAAAAAACCTTTCCTAGATTCTGATATGTAATGCACATATCAGATAATGGTCTCAGAATTTTGATTTATCATAAATTTTATTTAAAAAAACTTACAAGAACGAATGACTCTTTCGAGGCTCAAATTCATCTCAAAATTTCGGAACACCTACATCTCAGACCTCTCTAGCTCAGAACAATGACATATCATCAGTTTATTTGAAATTATGTTTTGATACTTCTGTCCTTATGTATTATGTGGAAGTATTCACATGGTCCACAATATATTAATTTAAATGATTTAACATGGTAGCAATGGCTCTAAAATTAATAAAAGTCTTACATTAATAAAAAAAAATTTGTTTTCTTAATCTGTTTTTACACTATATTTCTATTTACGTCATTTATGAGCTCCCATAAAATAATTCTTTTGGTGATCTCCGTGTTTGCTTCCTCCAGGTGAGCTCGGATCCCCGATACGTAGAATAAATGAAGAAAGAAGTTATGGCCAAGAATAAGTATTTACAGCAACAACCCATAGGCCCATATATTGAATAGGTAGATGAGAATATCCCTAGAGCCAAGTTGTTTTATGATATAGTATGTACTTGAGACTCTGGTAATCCTTCTTGGGAAACCATATATCAATATTTTGAGATTGAAATGCTAAAGGTCATAGTCAGCACAGTAAGAAAGAAATATAAAACCCCTATATCATAATCCACTTTGAGAGATGCGGTTAATTCATTTGTACACATAATTTGGGCAAGGCCTGAATTATTTTCGTATATGAACACGGTTCAATGGTTAGTAGATAATTTGGAAATTTCAGAGAGGCATATTCATACCAAAAAGGGAATAGTTATTGCTTCTTTCACCAGCAAGGATCTCCAAAGCATGTATCACATTCCAAATGCCCAATATATATATATATATATATATATATACAAGGAATACACGGAGGGCTTTGTAAAGGAACATGGACACACATCAGTATCAATCAGAGAATGGAGGAAAGAACAAAAGAAGCATAAAGATGCATAAACCTGTAATTATTCATTTGATTCTCTCTTTCCCCATTTTTCTGAATTTTTATCCATTCTATGTCGATTGGATGCATTACCCAACGTTTTCAAGAACTTCCCTGACACTTTGTTACCTTAAATCATTGGCGATTCTGAGGGTTTTATGTTTTAATGGGATATTATTATTTCCGATAGATTGGAAGCCATATTTTCTCTTTCCGTCATGCTATAAGTATTCCTAAAGATAATTTTCCTCCTTTCCACATTTCTACTGATATTATGGATTATATGTGTTTTTCTATTGACTTCCCTACCATGTGCTAGAAATACACCATCCCATAGCCAAAGCCTATTCACATTTATGATGAAATATTATGGGAACCAAACCCTTGATTCACTTCTACTATATGTTTCATAAGGAAATGATTCCTATATATGAGGTTATATTTGAATCTTAGCTACCTAAAATGTCACAATAAGTTATGGATTATTTTTATATGGGATTTATGATTGTGGATAAAAGTATCTCCCCTTGGTTTGGTGGTCAACCTAGAACAAAAGGGAGACAAGGAACCTAATGCTTTTCTTTAAAGTAAATAGATGATGAAGTGAGGCCTACCTGGAACATGTCACAAGCTTCACTCCTTCTTTAGCTTGGAATCTCCAATTCCAGCTCTGATTTCCAAAATTACAACCTGCACAGTGAGATAACACAAGCCAATAAACTTCAAGATCTATGCAGTATCATATAAATTTGTATTAAATAGATAAAAATGGTATTTAAATAAATGAATCAACATTATATATTTGAAAAAAGATCATTATTTTCATTAATATAAATAGAAGGATATTAAAACAATAAGCAATCGTTGGTCTTGTAGAAGAGACCCTCCAAGTTGTTAAATTTTCCATTCCTTGTCAAAATATGCACCTCCAATCTCCCTAATGCATGAGATAGTGACCACTCACTGCAGAAGGATAAGGGCATAGATTCTTCAAACCCAACTATTCACTCATTCTTCATTCTAACCTTTGCATAGGAAAGATGGTAAAGGTATAGGAGAGAGGGGTAAGTTGGGAGTTCTTATCCAATTACCATTCTAAGGTTTTAGATCCACCTTTGATTGAGGGATAGGATCAAAGGATAAGTGTTGAAAAATACAAAGTAAGGTAGGATAATATTTGAATTTTTAATTCAAGGTAAGCGGTTGAAACAACTTTTGAAAACTTTTAGAAAAATAAGCTTCCAGAATCCCATTCATTCTCCCAAATTTTTAGAACCAATGTAGGTTAAAAGGGGAGAAACCTGAGGAACAAATGATGGCCATAATGGAGCAACCTATATGTGGTCACACCCCAGTAATTTTACAAGGAGTGTTGGTCTGAAAATGAGCTTAGATGATGTAGTTTAAGGCTGAAATTATGTTGAATGAAAGTTACATTATTAGGGATTTGCGCAAGATGGTGACAAGGGGGAATAGTGTGTTGATTGATCTCATTAGGAGGCTCACTGATCGGATGTGACAAAATGGACTATAGAAAAATTCCCTCTAAAGCGCAAAGTCATAGGTGATGACAGATGACTGGATTACTTTACCTTGTGACATGTAGGGATCAGGGACAACCAATGATATTCATCTATTACAATACATTTATCATGACATCTCGTCCCTGAGGGAGGAATACGAATACTCAAATCATAAGCTAAAATAACATGTACAATGATCAAAATACGTGTTCACAGATGCAATTGGTGGACCCATGACATAATGATCACAACCATCATACATTGTGATCTTTGTATAACTCATGAAATTGTAGCTTGGATGGATGAAAATTGATCTGGGGTCTTCTATATTTTCCACATGACCAACTAATGTATGAGTCTAACCATGTGAATCAATGAGCTAGAGTTGAATATCGTAGACACCATATGATTACTATTTGATGATGTAATTTGTTAACATAAACAAGAGAAACCATCAATGATGTTAATATCTCTCAAGGCATTATGGTACAATTAGTATGGTGTGATTAAATGAGTTGATGTCGAACACTACACAGAATCTTTTAGTCAAAGGCCATTGATGTAAACCTATCACCGAGAATGACCAAACTTTCCATTTATGTATGCAAGCACCAAGGTACCAAAGGGGTGTTCCTAAGTCAACTTTCTAGTTTATGTGTTGATGCCAATACGAAGTGACCTGTCACAGAAGGGCCTTGATGTATCGCCCATCAAGGACATGAAATGAGTATCATGATTGAGATAGAATGATCAAAATGATGTTGATATGGAATTGGATCAAGAAAGTAAGACATGAAATGAAGGCTTAAGAGTATTGTAGTGGATATCGTTTGAATGACTTATCTTGAACACTGATGACACTGAATGGAGTTGGTAGCATTGACCCCAAAAAAAAAATAGAGGCTCTGAAGAAATAGTACAATAAAAAATAGACAATAATATTACCCAACCCAATGGCCATGGAGATGAAGTGGAAAAGTGTTGTGTTCAAGACTGACTCATTGCCAGTTAGCAAAGTGGAATCCCCTATTTTCCCAATTTCCCTAATCATACTAGTTAGTACATCTTTATTTTTTAATAAGAATGATGAAGATAACATATGCTTGATCTATAAGTTGATCCTTTAGATGAATCCCTCCAATTATTTTTAACGAACCCTGAGAAGGAGTGGTTCAGTCTTGTCATGTTCGAAAAGTCCGGCATTGTTTAATGTTTTAACAAGTCCAACGAAAGTAAAAATCAACATTGTTTTAATGTTTAGAGACTTTTGAAAAGAGGCGGAAAATAAAAATCGATGTCGCTCTTCATATATAGTCTCTTACGTCCAAAAAGGTATAATAAAATACTCAAGAGAACCTCTTAGCCATGTTTGACTAAGGTATTCATTTTTCGTAGCTAGTCTATCCCAGTCTATAAAATGGCTAAACTTATACTATGTAGATGTCTTTTCATTTATTGTTACGAGTTTGAAAATGCTCAAGAATATTTTCATGTTTTGGGAGTCTGAAAAGAGCTAAAAAAGGACTCCATGGGGTTTCCTTTTTCATTGTATTATAGATTCCAAAAAGGAGATCAAATCATACTCCTTGGTCAAAGTAACCTACTAAAACATAACAAAAACCTACTAACAATTGTCGACCTACTCAAAACACAACAAAAAGGATTAAACATACCTGTTTCATAGTAAAAATGAAGAATATATAGGTCAAAATATGAGAAATGAATAAAACAATGAGAAAGTGACCATAAATATCAAATTAACTTTTATTTTTTTACCATTTCACACTTTACCTTCAATAATGAGTATTTGGAGCCCTTTTCCCCTCGATCTTATGCATCTTATTATTACCAATCCAAGGAGTCATTTCAAGTATCGTCAGATCAAGGTAGGAGATAAAATAATTCTCCATCTTTCCATGGTTCATTTTTGTGTTTTCATGCAAATATATAAGGTTTTGAGGCCCCTGAGGTTTATAAAACATTCCTTGATACCAACACACCCCCTCTGTGCTGAAAAGGGCATTTTAACTAGGAAGAGAAACATTACATACAAAGATGCAATGCTCTATCATACACTTCTAGGGAGCCTTGGGTGAAAATATCCAAGTTTTTTTTTAGTTTTGCCTCAAATTTTGTCAATTTTTTGAATGGGAAAGGACATAATGAATCGCTTGTCGTTGTTTCAATGACCAATTAGCACAAAATAACATTAATTTGGAGAGAAAGAGAACATGAAGCATAATATTTAAGTGTGGAAAATGACCCTTCTACCGTCCAAGCACTTAAAAAATGTGAGTTACTAAAATTATTCTGGCTTCTTGGTATGAGGAAGAAAATGGAGTTGTTGAAATACCTTGTGTGTTCATCGGATGTTCAGCCATAAGCGTTCATATTTTGGGAAATATACTTGAGATACAGGTAGAAAACATTTACTTCTGACAATATTGTCAAACAAAGGTGCCTCAATATCTCTTTTAGGTGGAAGAAGTGGTGGTGAGAAGGGGAAATATTAAATTGCTACCTATTGCAGACCTTGAGCACTTCCTACAAGGGATGGGAATATTAACATAAAGGATGTGACCCAATTACATTTAAGAATTATCTTGCTCATCATCACAAGGCTGGCAGGTAACTTGACACTACATGTAGCAAGCATATCATACATGTAGTATGGATTAGAGTGTCTAGAGATGACATAATTCAATTGGAGCGAGGGTGTCCTGGTCAACTTGAAGGAACAACTTACTAAAAAAAAGGAGGAGAAGTTGAAGAACTTTGGTTATGGTGCCATCCTGGTCTCTTTTTCTTTAGAGTGGGTACAATTACTACAACCTAAGTAGATTTCACTTGAGCCCATCTATCTGAGGGCTCCACAGATGAGGAGGTGGATAGACCACATGGAGAGACATGCATGCCCATCGACAATCGATTTTTCACAAACCTTCTTTGGATGGTTCCGTAGATAGTTCATCGTGATTGTTAATTATCCTTACATAGGGATGGATTTCTGTAGTGATCCCGAGCTCATGATGCTTAAGGGTGAGAAATGGGATGCTACAAGTAAGCTACTTTGAGCATTAAATTTTTGAAAAGTTTTACAATTTTAATTTTTCTTCATGTTTCTCAGGCCAAATTATTTGATGTTTTCATATAGATATTGGCCCTGTTCAACTAGTGGGTTCTACATATCTCCATCACATAGAGAGAGAGCCACATCGGGAGGCAGTGGGACCAGTACAAGTCACTATGGTGGGAGGGGATGCGCTACGGGATCGTGAGGTAGTGGAGGTCCTATCTAAGGTAGAGTGCCACATGGAGGGAATGAAAAGTGGGATTGATGAGAGCGTGGTCAATCAACCTCCATTGTGACTTCAATGACACACTATTGGAGTACCTAGTCATATTGGTCGATTACTACACAAGATATATTGTGCAGTGTCGTTTTATCATGAGTGCCAGTGATTGTCTACTTAGACTTTTGCTTGTATTTTTTTGTATGGATGATATAGCCATATGTTTCTCGATGCATACATTTTGTAAAACCAAACTTGATATATATATACACATATACACACACACACACACACACATATATATATATATATATATATATATATATATATATACATACACAAACAGATATATATATATATATATATATATATATATATATATATATATATATATATATTTATATATATATTTAGTGTTTCCTAGGTCTTATTCTTCTTTCAATATTATGTGATGTGAATTGAAAGTTACTTACATTCATTGCAAATGTCTATCTAAAACGAAATTATCTAGGGCATCTACTAGTGTGTTTAGATTTCTAGAAATTTGTTCATATTGTATGAATCAAAATGTTTTCCAGAAGACACACACTCAAAACCACGCGAAGGATGGCGAGATTTCTCACTGAATATATTTTAGTGAGTTATAATATTGTGATTTGTGAGTCAAGTATGATTAATATACAGTGGATACCATGTGAAATAACATCAAATAACATCTGAATGATTGTGCTATAATCAACGATGTTTTTAATAGAGCAGATAATGCAAATCCATTTCATGCTCACTAGCTCCATTGACATAAAAAATATACGATTCGAGAGAGGTTCACATATGGAAACCAAAAGTAAATAAGGATCAGCAAAAACCATCGGAAACTCTAAAAAATACAATGAAAATACACTCACCACACATATAGATAGTGTGTTCACACTGTACTACGCATGTGATCAAGCATAATATTTTTTGAGGTACAACCCCTCTATAGGCTATGATGGAGGAATTCCATCAACATCTACTAAATCATAAACCCCACTCGAAAATTTATGGGCCTAGCCACATAGGTTGGACGTTTCCTAGACCTAAATTATTGGCCTCTTTGTCATATAAGAGTACCGGGTCTCCCTTTGAGAAGACTTTGGGCTTGAAACTTTTTTCATATTGCACTTTGATGCGTCTTTGATGAGCTTGGTTGGCTAAAGCAGCATCACGTTGGGTTTCATCCAAATAATTCATATGAAAAAGACACTCCTCTTTTGTGTAAGTAGCGGGAAGAAGTTCGATAACTAGTTTTAGTGATGGAATTCTGCATTCAATGGGAAGGATCGCTTCCAAACTATAAGCCAACTAAAAGGGTGTTAATCCAGTAGGAGTACTTACTGATGTTTGGTATGCCCACAAGGCAGCGTAGAGAAGTAAACGCGAGTTGGATTTTTGGATCCCTATCATGCGTTGAAGCATATTTTTAATAAATTTGTTAATAGATTCAACATGTTAGTTAGCCCAAGGATAATAGGGAGTGGAAATTTCATGTTAGAGTCCCAATTTTACAGTTAATTTGGTCATCATATGATTTCAAAAATTATTCCCATGATCCATAAATATTTCTTGTGGAACACAAAATCTGGCAAACATGTGGTTAAAGAAAAAGTATGCAGTTGTTTCTCTAGTTTTATTGAATGTAGGCATCACTTCATCCCACTTATTAAATTAGTCAATAGCGACAATGATATAACCATGCCGCCTGGACGAGTGAGGGTTACATGTCATAAAATCAATATCCCATTACAAAGGGAACAACAACAATAACGAGATGCAATGGAGCAGGCAGAGCACAAAATTTACGATCGTAAATCTTGAATGCATGACACTTCTAGACTGTGAGGATACAATCCCGGAAAATGGTGGCCCAAAAATCACTGGCGCACAGGATATTTTGCATGATAGCATAACCAGATAAATATTTCTACTAGATGCCCCTGAATGGTAGTCACTAAGAACTTTCTTAGTCTCCTTAGGAGTGAGGCACCTCCGTAATATTGTATTGATACCACAATAGTAAAAGGTGTCGCCAATAAACACATAATTTTGGGATTGATACTGGGTATGTTTCTGCTCAGAGCAAGAGGTATTAGGCCAGAATTTTTAGGTGTAAACATAAATTAGGAAATATTCATACCATTGGTCAGATGAAGAAATCAGAAACGATGAATCATCTAGGATGGAATCTTCAGATGTGGATTCAAGAAGGGAAGGAAGATTGTAGATTAGTTTGGAAAAAACTAGGGATTTATTTGACTTGGATTTGATGAATTACAGGTCGAAACCTTCCAGGAGACTAATGACACAATTATATTACTTCCCCCCCATCAATTGATGTGATAATATTTATGTCATATGGTTTCAATCTGAAATGTCTGTAGTTTTCTGAAGCAAGATGTAATGGCGAAATGTCTAGATGGCTTGAATAACCTCAAAATCCCACTTTTCTACATATGTATACCAAATCTTAGTATCTTTGAGGTTATGAATCAGATAATAAATTGGATGTTTAGTTCCCTATATCATCTTCCTGGACTAACACGATGGCTATAGTAGAAATGGGGCAATGAGATACATAAAATAATCATGCTGATAGTCAGGGGGATATAAGAAGGATGTCCAAACCAGTACATATTTCAAGGCATCAAACACATTTGGTGCAACATCATCCCAATGGAAGGGAATCCATGTTTTTGGTAAGTGTGTAAATCCTTTGGTAAACTCAGCATAATTTGGATGAACCTCCTCAGGAATTTATCTTTCCCTTCGAGTCTTTGTAACTGAATGGGGGTAGAAGGTGTAGGAAAATCAACCATTGCCTATAATTTTATAGGATCTATACAAATTTCTTTTTTTGAAATTAAAAAACAAAGGGGACGACCAGAACCAATATGAAACACACATTTTTGTGGTTTAATTTGAATTTTGTAATGTTGACAATGGACAAAAATGTCCCATAAATGAAGAGGTTGATCAACCTGATTCTTAGAATGAGAAGAGAGATTGTCCAAATATGTTTACATGATATGATTAATGTCAAGAAAAGCATAATACATCTCAGGTTGAAATGTGTTCTCTACATTCTTGGGGTGGAATGGGAGCTTTCTATAAAAAAAATTATCCTAGGGAAATAAAAATGCGGTCTTATGTTGGTTCACTGGGAAAATGTTGTTTTGATTCTACCTTGATAATCCATCTATAAACAAATAAATATCATTGCTAGTGCAGTCATCAACAATATGGTCAATAAAAGACGTTAGATAGTTCTCTTTTGGACAAGCTCAATTAACATCCTAATAATAAACACATACTCGAATCATTCCCTTTTTCTTCATGACAGGGAAAACATTTAACACCCAATCAGTTAGAGGAACAAGGTATATGAAACCAAGCTGAAGAAGCTTTTCAATTTCAACTTTTATCCTAGTAGCCTTCTTAGGATGCACTAGATAGAGGTGTTACTAGATGGGTTTGACATTAGGATACCTCTTAATTTCGTGCATGAATATGTTTGAATCAATACCTAGCATTTTTTCATACATCCACGAAAAGACATCTCTAAACTCATTCAAAAAGGCTCAATAGATCATGATTTCAGATGAAGAATAAGATGCTCCAATGTGAATATTTTTTAATATTCCTTATCTGATCGAAATATCAAGAGGAATGGTTTCTTTGATATTCAAGAGGTTATTCTTAGAGTTGATCTCATGAATGGAAACTAAATTCATAAAGTGTTTGAAAAAATTAGGTAGGTACAAACCACCAAGATTATCTTCAATGGAATCAGAAAGGGGGGAACAATGGTGTCGCTCATGCCATGACACATCGTATGAAATCATAATATCCATGATGCTTTTTTTAGTTGATAATATGTGCGAGAAGGGATCAGAGGGTATGCCATAATCCATCGATCAATCTACCCAATTGATAGAAGATAAAGTATGGGTCGCACAAGCTGAGTAGATGGCTCGGTAATATTTCTCAATAGGGCTATGGCATTCTGTTGCAAAAAAAATTGATATCAGTTTCACATGGTACAATCAATGGATTATTTTGCATCGTAGAAGATGATATCTTATTGATATAAGAAAGTGAAAGTGGGGAGTTGGAAGGGGGGAGGAAGGAGTGAAAATGTTCCCATAAGGGATGAATTCTTCAACAATCAAACTCTAAAATGATGATAGGAATGTAGAGCTTACCCGAAAAGAGTGACACTTCAAGTAACATTAGAATAAGAGGAAAATAATTTGAGTTTATCTATGGCTATGATCCCGCCTTTATGAGGGAAGGATATCATTCAAAAGTAAGTTGAAACGGCGAAAACCATAGCATAAATGCATGTATGTCCCAGTAGAAGGTTATAATCAATAGGTCCATCAATAACTTCTACTTCGACGAAGAATATTTTCCCCACAACTTCCACTTGGAGGTAATTCAAAATCCCATGAATTTTATATGTCCTTCCATCAAATTATTTTGAATGTGGTGGTCGATTGATTCAGTTGGGGTGAAACAGTCACCTTCCAGCAAGACATGGACATGATGTAGGTTGAGGCTCCTTCATCCACAATATAAAAATGATGGTTTACCATGGAAAGGGACCTAAATAATAAAATCCAACTGAGATAGAAGTTGAGGGTATAATTTTCATTGGAGAAAACCACTAGGTTGGAATCAGATGGGTCCATACATTTGATAGCCTACAACAAGGCCTTATTTTTTGTGGGGTAGTTTCACAACACCTCAAGAGTAGACATAGATGATCGATACTAAGCCAAATCTTCAACTACATTATATTTTTCATCTCCTCTTGAACGAGGTTTGTAAGCATACTTATGGATAAAAATCTTCGGAGGTTTGATAGTCAATTCCAGAAGTGGAACAGAATAATATGAGGTTGGTGTCGAACTAGAAATTTGATTAGTAGTCTGACTATTTGGTGGATTTTCATTACCATAGTGTTTGTTCTGAGTGGCCACCAAAACATAGGATTTCAACTTTGAGGAGGAAAGCATCAAAACCATGTTAGAGGAATAGAGGTCCCGGGAAACCATTTCTGTCTCCTAATTGGGAAATGAGTCGACCAACACAGCGGGAGAAGTGGATGATTTAAGAAAAGGATTGAATTCAGCGTAGTGTGTATAGTCACGTGTAAAGTGATATTTGTTGCAAATCAAGAGTGCATTTAGAGGTTTTCATTTCTCATTGAAAGACAATTTTTTTTATCCTGTGGAAAGGAATGATTTGTTTTCTTACCTTTACCTTTATTCTTTCTTTAAAGTTGTTGTTGATACTTTCTTTTATCAGATGAAATGACATTTATCTCTGAAGTAGAAGCTGCAAGAGTGTGGGATTGAGGGATTTGTGCATGAGTAGAGAGAGAAATACCATATGGTTTACTCGTTGGTTGTGAACTGGAAAAACCAATAATACCATTAACGACAAGAGATTTTTTACTAGGTGGAAGAGAAGTAGTGTTTGAAGGTTTCAGAGAATTTCATATCTTATCATAGAGCATGCATAATTGGGTATAAAATAGATCTAAATATTGAATATGAGAAATAATTTTCTCGTCGGTCATGACTCCACCTTTGGCCACATATTATGCTATGGGGGCTAACAGAGATTTGATGAATCAATTTGCTAAAAATGGATCAGGAACAAAGGTCTTAAGCAACCGGTGACAATTCCTCCACTCATGAATGTGACCTGAAATGTTAGTGGAATCTGATTGTTTGAAGTTAGTCATTAGTTCCATTCAAATTTCACATATGATGGGTATCTGGAAATGTGTGAGGAAGATGGTGGCTGAAATCATGAAACTATGCTCTAGGTAACTTAATATGCCATTTAGTTACAGTACCTGTAAGTGCTCATTTCAAAATACAAAGTTGAATGGAATCATTATTGAGGGAGTTGAATGAACACCATAGATGATACTTCATGACATGCATCGATGGTTATTATCAAGGATTCCCATTGAATTTTGGGATATCGAAAGGAAACTTGGTGGGAATAATCGACGACCATAGTGAATGATCAATGGGGTCATTAGTAAGTCAATTTAAGTCATGTAATTCAAGAGTAACCATAAAAGGAAACTCTCGATTAAAGTTTGGAGGATGATGACCTAGGTACGAAGGAATAGGCTTAGGAATAGGTACTTTCATGCTTGGATAAGGAGGCTTTTGAAAATAAGGAACCTAGTTCCTTATATATAGAGCATTTTGATAACCATCATACAAGTGAGTTTGTTTCCCAGAACTAGGATGATGATAAAGCTGTTGGAATTGTTGGGTATATATTTTATAGCCTTGAAAATGTGCATGATGAGGTCCATACTTTTACCTTATAGGGGTTTTCATTGCCCACTTGTATGGTGGGTTCGGTTGAGAGTGCGCCAAATTTTGAAGAGTTTTATCTATTGAAACTTTAGAAGTAACTTGTGGAAGCAATTGAGAACATGAGGAACCTTCTACAGTTTGGCTAAGTGGTACCCATGAATAACCGTATACCGTTGGAATAAGTTGTAAAAGTTGGCTCACATGTACTTGAGCTTGTTGAGGTGTTGATGGATAGATAGTAATTTTAGATGAGGATGGTGCAGTTTTAGGATTCAACAAGGGATCCCAAAACGAACCAATTTGAACAAGTAAAGTAGGTTTCCAAACACTAGAATCCATTCCAAGATAAGGTGGACTATAATTAGGTGGATTACCATATTGAGGCATACCAACATAAGGTTTCCACATGGAAAAGGAGGATAGGATGATGGAAGAAACTGTGATCCAGATGGATGGTACCCAACATTAGGAGAGCTAGGTTATTGAGGGTAGATTTTTCCATTGATATAAGGAAAAACCTGCTGCTCTATTGATTGTGTAGTTGGATGAAGATGAGTAGATTGTGTGGGATTCATAATATAAGTA
Source organism: Pinus albicaulis (assembly GCA_034641835.2). Classification (NCBI taxonomy): domain Eukaryota; kingdom Viridiplantae; phylum Streptophyta; class Pinopsida; order Pinales; family Pinaceae; genus Pinus; species Pinus albicaulis. Next base: position 265,886,474 of record CM076580.1, on the reverse strand, counting down.
CCAAAATTTTTTCCTAATTTAGATGACATGGGAGATTTCCAAGGACTCATAGCCACACCAGAAAAGGTACGAGATAATCATTGATAATGGGACAGGATGGATGGGCCACCATACACATTAGTTTCAGGTGATGTCATGATCGCAGATGAGGAAGCGACACTCGATGTCTCAACCATAGCGGTAGACATGGGTTGCGAGTCTAAATTAGTTCCTTTCATGGTTGACAATCCAAATGAATATTATCATGAGATATTTGCGGAGACGACTACAGGATCAGGTAAATGAGATTGTTTTGGAGTTTTAAGGGAAAAAAAAAGGCTTGATTTGATAATAATGAATTCATTTCCAATGAAAAATCATAGAAGGACGAGGGTATGGAATAGGTTCTCCGTCAAGTCCAAGACATATTGATTCTGTTTGAGATTAAGGAAGAGAAGAGGAAGGCCCTGAAAAATCTAGTGAAGATGGATAAGGCTACTCACATTCAATAACCTAAGGAAAAAAGGTGTCTAGCTCAGGAAGGTCTGGTTCAATGACCTCAGGTAACAAAATTTCAGGGAATTTTGTTTTAATTGTTCTAGTTTCACCAACAAGAGTAGATGTAATCTCGGGTTTAGAACTGAAAGGGACAAATTATTCTAGCAAATCAGTATCAGGAGGAGGGCCATAAGTCATTTATGAAGTTCATAATTAAGTAGTTTGCATTTTATTATGTTCTTTACGTCAGTTAGGAGTAGCCTATAGAGGAAGAAGAGGATTATTTGTTTTTTCTTCCATGTTGGATTGTAAATTTTATTAACAAAAAAAGAAAAAAGAAAAAACAGGGTAATTTAGGCATAAAGGATTACGATGAAACCGTGAACTAAAATATACACCTTGGTGAACCAAGGACTTAATGTACATGTTAGTGTCAGTCTAGTCATACTGCCATCAATGATCAAAATTTCTCTTTTTCATTTGCATATTAGGAGTCCCATACCATAAATTTTCACCATTCCGCTAGGTCATGGATTCATTGATGGTAGTGATTTTTCATCATTTTTTCCTCATGTGAAACTTTCTCATTCTCCTCTCTATGGTCTTTATTCATGAGTTACATTCACTTTCTGATTCATGTTATTAGGTCATAGGATGGGTCTCATTAGGTTATAGGATCCCACCATGGTAAAATTCATGAGTCAAGTGTCAATAAATATCAGCAAGGTCATGGGGAAGTCAATAAACTCAAAGTCACATAACCTACGAAGATCAAAGAAATGCTTTATTCACCTTGATGTCATTTTCGCCTTAAAATCATTTTTTAAGGTGAAAACATGATACTTTTATTTTATTATCATCTTTATGTAATTTTATGTTATCATATGTAATAAGTCACACTTTAGAAGCTACGATCTCCACAAAGTCACCACCCTACCTTTTAGAGAAGTTTTCCACAACATTTTCAATGTCAAATCATGTTCTGAGTATGTTTAGCAGAAAGAGTCCGGAAAGAGATTTCCAATGGTATATTACACTCTCAAAACTGACTCCTGGATTGAAATTTATGCCTACGTGAATGAAGCTTCCCTATACCCTAAACCAACCCCTTTTCCCACCTTTCCCTTAAACTTTATGTTATTAAAGTTTAATATTTTCTTTTATGAAACCCCTTTTTTCCCCCATTCGATGGAAAAATTGCATTATTAAAATATTTTAAACATATATGCAATTTAATAAACAACTTCCCCTCCATACCCCTTTATAATGACGTTTTAAGTTATATATTATAAAACCTCGCCGGTCCGATACAATCCCTTTCCCTTTTCCCGATCGCAATCGCAACATTTAGAAGGTGCATTCCAATTGGCCCTTCTAAAATTCCAATGTGATTGGAAAAACCCCGATCCAATGTAATTAATCACTTCTCCTCATGCCTTTTAAACTTTATAATAAAATTTTAAATTTTTGCATTGAAAATCCCTTCCTCTGATTCTCCCTTCCCGATTGCCATACCTCCAATTGAGCCCCACCCGATGTTATCCTGACTGTTTATCTGATCAACGATCCGATGGCCTATATGCAATTGGCACTTTCAAATGATCCCCTCCAATAGACTCCTCCTGACTGACTCTGCCCGATTACTCCTCCGCCGTCGATCTGCAAATTCGATCCGACGGCCCATACTCCATCGCTCTATCGCAATCATCGATTTCATAAAGCGTTACACCTGATTGAGACCCCCAATTACAAAACCCTGATTTTGCCTCTGCCATTGATCTACCCATCTGATCGAACAGCCTACAAGCCGTTGCACCCATCGTAATCGACATTTTTAAGCAAAACCTTCCCTCCACCCTCCTCTGATCTCCGATTCCGATTGACCTCGAGTCCCACCACATGAACTTCCACCCATTTATAATACAAAGGGCCTTTTCCTTTGTAAATCTTAAATTTTGTTTTATTTCGTGTTATACAAAGGATTCTCCATCACCCATCCCCAATCACATCGGTGAAGTATTATTATGTAATACACCCACCCCAAAGCCCCGATTCCGATTGCGATTTACACTCCCGGGTCCCACTTTAAAAATCCCTTCGCTCTTTTAAATGAAGAAATTGCTTTTTCCTTTGTAAACGTGGAAGATTTGTTTTAAATATGTTTAAAATGATTTCTCCACTCTTCTATTGTATTACCCCATCGGACCTATGCCAATCGCATCGGAGTTTTTTGCCTCATTCTCATAACACCTTCCCCTTTCCTCCGATCCCTGATTGTGATTACACCATTGCAACACGTATTTTTAAATTCTCCATTATATATTTTATCCCCTCTTCCCATTGATTCCGATTGTAATTTCGATTTGGACCCCACCTCCTTTCCCTTCGCTCCTTCCATTCAAAATGGGTTTTTCCCTTCACTTAAAAGCATAATTTCATTTTTATAATTTCAAAGACAATTTTCTTCAAAGTCAATTTTCTTCAAAGAATAAAAACAGTGAGAAACAGTCAAAGGGCCAAGGAACTAAATATGAAACAGTAAGACATATTCAGAAACAATTTAAAGGAGATTTATGCTACATATTTCTTCTTCTCATTCGTTGGATGTAATAGCAAATATTTAGATGGCTCAAAACATATTATTGTTCCTTCTTTTCAGGGGCAATTTGTTGGTTTCTTTCCCATATTAGGATTTCAGTTCTTGAGTTCTTAAAACAACTCCCTCTCTCCGTGGATCTATTTCCCACATTTTATTCTATTTAATGTAATTATTTTAGTTATTTGAATCAGTTTGTAAATCAGAAAGTAAGGGAATAGTGTGGAAATCAGGAGGACGCTCTGGACTCCATTGTAACAGTTTTGGACAAGGAATTAATAAAGAATGTAGCTCTGATTTGTGGCATCCATGTGGTATGAATTTTAGCATTTTTTCTCTCCTTTGTGTTCATATCTAAATTTGTTATGTTTCACCTTTCATCGCTAAACCTTTCTGGTTGAATGCTTTCAAGATAGATAGGTAGAATCCATTTTTATGCTCTGCCCTGGGAAATCATTCAATATTCTGTGTTTTCTCCTGTTTGAAAAGGATCCATTTCTCATGCCCTTTTTAGCACCTCACCAATCTTACCACCTCATCATTATTTAAATTTAATTGCTAAAATTTTCTGCCTACGCTGCCCCATGAAATACCTTGTATCCCTGATTTAATTCCCCAGTTTCAAGCTGTCCCATTTTTCCTATACATCCCTGAAAAATTCTTTCATTTAAACATTTCCTATTATTATACCTAGCCTAAAATTAGTTTATAATTGTGCTTTGTTGAATATCCTTTCATGAAGAGAGTCCCCTCCTGACCTTCTAGGGCTAGCTACAAGGTTAAGCATGGTTTAGATGTTACCCTGATTTTCCTTTTTCAGCCTGAGGTTTAGATTAGGAGATAACAGTATGGAAACCAATCTCCCTAAATGTTGTGCTTGGTGTATGACAATATACAAGGCAACAAACTCGATTACCTATGGATAGATAGCAACTTATAGGGGACTCCCAAAATATACTCAATGGTACATGGGATTTCAGTCCATAGTAGTGTTATATAATGTGTAACCACTCAAAGAGAGCATTCCCATATATTTTTCATGCATGTAGCGACATCCGATATACATGAAGGTATGTGCAGAATGATCCTATACAGTTACGTACGTGGAACAAGATTTCACCCCCATGATGCAATGTTGGAAAACAATGAAAAATCATACATTTAACGATGCGAGAACATGTCTCTAGACTAAACCTCTAAATTTTTGTGTTAATGTTAAAAATTCTCCTTAGCTTGATTCAATAAATTTTATTGTTTATCTTTGATTAAGTTGCTATTTTGGGGCTAACCATGAATGTCACCTAAATATCCTAAAATGAAAATCTAGCATGAGAAAATAGGAATATTTTCTCTTTCAATGAAAATATAGCTAAAGAAGGGAAGAAACAATGAAGATGCAACACACAAAATGCAAAAAACAATATTCAATATGCAATTTCCCTTTCAATGCAACTTTTCATATACTAATGCACATAGAAAATCCTAAATTCCAATGGAAATTTTTTCTTTTCACCACCCTTAATTTTTTATAATGAAGAAAACTAAGATGAAAATGTTCAATTACTGATTCAATTACAATGTTCAAAATGAGTACTCAAAAACCAATTCATCCAACTGACCAGCAATAAAAAATAAACAAATTTTCAAATGATCGAATGATAAGAACAAAGAAAAATCAAAACCAATCCTTACCAGAGGAAAAAAAAACAAATGCTAACCAAATGGAGGTTTTGGATAGATCACAGGACACTCAAGGATCAATAAAGTTTAGTTGGAAGAAGGATGATCAAACGATGGCTCAAAAAACAAGGAACATTTTGTGTAAAAACAGGGGCCAACACTGGTACAAAGAGCGTACTAGTTGTTTGCAACATTGGGATAGAGTGGGCCTAAGTGAGGTGCAATGCTCTGTCAGAGGCACTTGGGGAGTGTTGGGCTTGCGAAAGAGGATTTTGTTACACGAATTCAAAAATATGTTGAACAAAACAAATTCCTAGGCCTATTCTTGGCTGAATGATACAAAAAAGGTCTTTCAAGGAGGTAATAAAACACAATGGAGAATTAAAAAAACCAAGGGAATACTATGTTCCTAAGCATAGTCACCAATGTTTTATATGGGATTTACAATTGCGAACAAAATTATCTCCCCTTAGGTTTGGTGGTCAACTTAGAAAGAGAGAGAGATAAAGTACCCAATGGTTTTCCTTAAAGTAGATGGATCACAGAGGGAGGCCTACCTACAACTTGTCTCACACTTCACTCCTTTTTTATCTTTGAAGCTTCAATTCCAACTCCAATCACAAAAATTAGAACTTGCACAGTCAGATAATAGAAGCCAAGAAACTATGATATCTATGCAGTATCGTCTAAATACTCTATTCAATAGATAAACATGGTATTGAAATATATGAATCAACATCATATATAGGAAAAAAAAAGAATTGTTTGCATTAATATAAATATAAGGAGATTAGAACCATAAGTAGCAGTTGATCTTGCATAAGAGCTCCTCCAAGTTTTTAACTTGTCCTTTCCTTGTCACAATATGAACAACCAATCACCGTAATGCATGAGATAATGAACAGTCACTACAACATCATAACGACATAGTTTCTCCAAAGCCAACCGTTTTGACTCATTCCTCATCCTAACCTTTGCATAGGAAAGATTGTAAATATATGGGAGAGAGGGGTAAGTTGGGAGTTCTTATCCAATTACCATTCTAAGGTTTTATATCCACCTTTGATAGAGTGATAGGATCAAAGGATAAGTGGTGAAAACTCCACAGTAGGGTAGGATAGGATCTAAATTTTTAATCCAAGTTAAGCAGTTGAAACAACGTCTGGAAACCCCTAGAAAGTAAAGTTTCTGGAATCAGGATCATTCTCCTAGATTTATATATCCAATGCAGGTGAAAATGAGAGCAACCTGCTAGTGACCAATGTTGGTCACAATGGAGAAAACTGTAGGTGGTCACACCCTTGTAGGATTATAGGGATAATCGGTCCTAAAAATGGTTCAGATCATGCAGTTTAGGGTTGGAATTTTTGGGAATGAAAGTTACATGGTTAGTGATTTGTGCAAGATGATGACACAGGGGAATATGATGGTGATTGATCCCATTAGGAGGAGTAATGATCATATGTGACAAAATTTCCTATAACAATGATATTATAAAGGTTTTAAATTAGTTCGATGAAGAATTATTCACTTATATCAGATTTTGGGGTAGTCATTCTTGCCCCCATGTTTTTCCTCTATTTATCGCGAACAAATTATTTATTAGAGAAGTATCCTATCATATTGAAGGCTATGGTATTACCAAAGTTTTAAGGGAGTCTAATTATAAATCATGGGCTATCTTACCTGTGAGATTTGGCATATTATCACTATCCAACTACCATCATGCTGAAAAGTAAACCCTAGCTATTCAGGGTCTCAAATATCCCACTATTCTAAATAGGCAGTATGGTCCAAGGCTAATTGTCAAAAATTTTACTACCTCACAAGGAAATATAAAATTATTCATGAAGAAGATAAGTTAGATGGCATGTTTTTATAGTCTTCATCATATGGAATGGTTCTACGAAAGGTGGAGAAACAGTTTACAAAGGAAGAGAAAAAATAGTTTACTCAATATACAACTTCCAACATAGCTATTATCCCTTTATATTTTCTACAATTACCCCTTGAAAATTTTCCATTATCTACTATCTAGCTTGGAACTTCCTCTCAGTCAATGCTTCCCCCTCATAGGAATTAGGATTTTTTATTAATGCTAAATTAAAAGAGGAATAGCATGAATTAGATATGATTATTAACTCATATACTGAGGGTGAAACCACAATTTATCAAACTAAAACTTCCTCACTTCAGGTCAATGTTCAGGATAATCCTAAGAGTATTGGGCATGTTACAAGGTTGTGGGGAGTTACTGACAAATCTTCTATGCATGAGAAGAAAGATTTTGAAATCATTCCAACTTTTCATACTTCCAAGGTCACTTGTATTGTGTAATAAATCCCTACCTTGGATATATTCTGCAGTCCTCAACATAACGATATAGTCAAAAGAGAGATAAAGAAGAGAAAAATTGATAAATCTCAAGGATTGGTACCTAGAAACACCACTTCCCTAGAAGTTTTGTGGAAAGTTTCTTATGCTACACCAACAAAGGAATTATGGAAGTTAACTCAATTCAGAAAAGCTTATGCTTCAAATACAATATAAAAATCACCGAAAGTTCAAGGAATTCCAAAATATAAGGAAGAGAATATCACCATGATGTAGAAAACATTCAAAGCAGAAAAGAAAAATATTTTTCGACATTGACAAAAGGAATTAGTTGAATTATAGAAAAGGTTAGATACATTGAAGTTGCAGCATGATGAGTAGAAAAAAATAAAAGACAACCATATTAAATAAATGTAGAGAAATTAGAGAATTTACATGTTAATTCTCAGCTAAAAAAATTTAAACAAGAAGCCAAACAATTGAATTTTATAGTTATGGAACAACAAAAAACATTTTGGAATAAGATTATTCTAATTCAGGACCAATGCAACATAAGGAATACCCTTTTTGATCGTCTAGTTGAAATGATGAGTTATTTTGATGAAGTAAATTAGAATTTGATTTATTTATTTATTTTGAAAGAAAGTACCAAGGGAAGAAAAGAAAATTTTCCTAAAATTGGTCAGGCTCTAAAGTTTATCATTTTTGAAGAATGGGAGATTAGAATGAAACAAGCTAAAGTGGTATTTAATGAAGTCTAAGATATTTCTAATTCCATCATTGAATCATTAAATGATACTTTTTTAAAACAAAATCTTGTTTCCAAGTACACCGAGGATTCCCTTTGAGATTCCAAGGAATTACTAAAAAAATGGTTGAAGCATGGAACATTAATAGATGAAAGAATTGAACAGTTATCCAAGATTGATCTCAAACATCACTGATAGTTTCTTTTGAAGCCTTATAGCGAATGGTTAGTTCTAAAGAGCCTATCAAATGTTACAACGGAAATGTTGTCACTATTGAAGACTGCTATATTTAGCAGCCTAATAAGGATTGGGAAATCTTGATCTTAGGCTCAAGACTGTTATAACAATTTCCTTTCAGTCTTTTACTAATTTATTTCTATTGAGAGATTAATGGATAAGTTTTCTTTTATTTCATTTGTATTTTGGCTATAAATTTCCCTTTTCGAGAGGGGAGTCAAGGTTCTAGATTTTGAGAAGAAATGACTAAAATTGAAAATATATATTGGATTTTTTCTTTATATAAATTTGAACCACGAGTAGTTCCAGAATTATTATATTTTCAGTCTCTCGGGTACTATTATCCATTTTTGTTTCTTTTCTTTGAAAGGAATTTTTTATTGATATTGTTCATGTATATGTGCTTCAGTTAGTTTTTCATCATCACTTCTGACATGTTTGAATGAAATTTAATTCATAAAATGAGAAATGAAATATTTATTGTATGTGATGATTTATTTAAATTTATTAAATTAAATACTTAATTAAAATAATTTCCTTTTACTAAATTAATATCATAATGTTATAATAATATTTATTATTTTGTTTATTAAAACATTTTATAGCACATATGGTTTCATGTTACTCAGTGCTATAATATATTATAGAAATTCATAATTAATTAGTTAGAAAATATTAATACTCCATAGGTCCTATTATCACCGCCATTCATCCCACTTCATCGAGTTTTATTGTTAAAGGGTAATTGGTCCCATAATTCTAGTCAGATCCACTATCCCAAATGGAAAATGGTCTAATTGGGGCCCACATGATGTGGTTTCCCCCTAATGTTGATGATTTCAATTATAACCATCAACACATCCCTTAGGATCACAACTGTACGAAGGGATGCAAAATTTGGTGAGGAGAAATTGATCTCGTTATCTCTTCAGAGGAATCTTTAGATCCCACCAGAAGAGGAGCTTTTAGCTCTAAAGGAGGAAGCTTAGGAAGTTGTGCATCATCCAAAAATTGAGTAGAGAGTGGAGACAACCAATCAAGCATAACCATCTATAGAAGGTAAGAAAAGAACTAGGGAAGCCAAGAGACTTTTGGAGGATGTGAGCAAGAATGTGTCTGCTCCTTCAAATCAATAGAAGCAGAGAAGGTCACCTTATTGGTTCATTAGATACATGGCTTTTATGAGTGAGCTTTTAGATAATTATCCATCCTCTTTCAAGGAAGTAGTAGAGAAACTTGTGTGGGTTGAAGTAATGGTGGAGGAGTATGAATCCATTGTAAATAAAAATGTTTTGGAAATGGTCCCAAGGCTAGTAGATAAATTAGTTGTGGGTTTGTGATGGATCTTAAATTTAAAGTAGGTAGCAGGTGTAAGCATATAAAAAAACAAGGAAATATTTGTGGCCAAGGGGTACTCTAAAGTTGAGTGGATTGACTATGAGGTTACCTTTGCTCCTGTAGAAAGGTACTCATCCATTAGATAAATAATTTCTATGGATGCACATATGGGGTGGAAGATCAACCATATGGATGTAAAATTAACATTCCTCAATGTATTTATCGAGGATGAGGTGTACATCGAGAAACTAGAAGGCTTTGATACTTTTTTATAGAGAGTTCCATGTGTGAAGACTCAAGAAAGAACTGTGCAGTCTCAAAAAAGCACCACGTTATTGGTACACCAATATCGATAACTATCTCACCGGTTTGGGCTTCAACAAAAGTGAAGTGAATGCAAACCTTTATCATATTATTGTAGAAGGTAAAGTACTATATGCTGATGACTTGATTTTAATCTTGTTGAGAACTTTCGGAATCATGTGTATTTTTCTCGGAGAACCCGATGTTTCGGGTGAACACTTCACCCATATTGAGGGGAAATAAGCCGTAAAAAATTTTAGGGAGAGTCTTTAACCATGAATTTATAGATAAAGGATCAAAATATCCATTAGAAGGCTGGACATTTATAGACTTGATTTTAACTGGTGATGAGGAGCTGATCAGATCTTGCAAGGAGAACCTTGCAAGAAAGTTTGAAATGAAGGACATGGGTCTCATGCACTACTTACTTGGATTGGAAGTATGGAAAGGTAATGGGTAACTGTTTGTCTCTCACAGAAAGTGTTCCAATGATATAATTTAGAGGATCCACATCGAAAATTGAAAACCCATTGAGACACCTCTAGTGAGAAAATGAAGGAAAGACGATTCCACTTCAGGTGAGGAAGTGGATGTTATTGTTTACCAAAAATTAGTGGGTTGACTCATGTATGTTGTGAAAACATACGAAATATTTACTATGGAGACAACCACCAAATTATTTTTGAGGGAAGTTATGCATCTTCTATGGTACCTTAGTGCAACTACCCAATTTTGACTATGGTACATATGGAAAGAGGGAGTGAATTTATGTGGCTTAAGAGATGTATATTGGGTGGGGAAGTTCATTGGAGTAAAATAGTACATCATGTGGAATTATAAATGTTGGTTCCTTAGTATTTTCTTGGTAGGGATGAAAATAATGATTTGCGGTGCTCAACTCGATAGAAGTAGAATACATGGCTGCAAGTCAAGCAACATGTGAGGTGATTTGGATGAGAAAGATACTTGTTATATTTTTTGGTCAAATGATGGATCTAAATGCGATATACTATGATGTTCAGATTTGCATCAATCTCTTTGAAAATATTGTTTTTCATGATCGATCCAAGCATATATATTTCTTTACGAGACTGTGTGTATAGGTGGATAATGTTGTTACAGTACTTTCCAACAAAGGAACAAGATGTTTAAATTTTTACAAAAGGCTTATCAAGAGGGAATTTCGAGTTCCATAGATGCGGTATAGTGGTGGTCCCTTTCTTGCTGAGAGGGAGTGTTTAAAAGTTCCGCAAGAAATTTTCCATTTGATTTTTCCTTGATTAAATTGATAAAATTTGAATTTACACATTAGAAAACAACTTGGATGATTGCATATTTTGTGGAGTTGATATTATGATTTTGGCTTCGTAAATTGATCCACAATAGACATATTTAATTTTTGATGTTTTGAGTCTAAACTAAGACCCATCATCATGACAAATAATGATGTTAACTAGTGTGAAGTGGCTTGTGCCACCCAGTTTACTAAATAAATTCGAGTTGGAAGAGTTATATTTTAGTTGAGCATGTGTGATTTCTAATTTGTTGCAATCAAGGTAAGTTATCTAAGGCTATTTACAGTTAAACTAGGTTAGTTGTTGGAGGAACTAGTGGAGGGTTAAGTTGTGTAGTGGGACTTCAGTCAAAGTGAGTGATCATCCACTTAACTGATCAATCAATCCAAAATACCTAGTGCATGCAAAGAATTCCTGTTCCACAACTGTGATAGATATTCTAAGGCAATGTAACATTAGTTGTAGAATAATATTGAGTGTATAGGTGTTGCATGTAGTCAAATGATAAACCTAAAGGAATTGTGCAATAAATTTGAGGAATTTCCTAAATAATAGTGCCCTAATAGCTAAACTAATAGCTCAAAGAAATAAGAGCTCAATCATGGGAAAGAATTGACTAATTCTTAGTTAGAGCTTCACAATTAGCAGAGAGACTGGTTATGCACATGAAAGTTGTGCTCAGTTGAGAAAATAAATTGTAATAAATCTCTATTTTTTTTATTTAATGAAAGTATTAATTGGGGTTTTTAGAAGATTAACTTCCCTAGGAAAAATAACTGTTGCATGTGCGTGCTTTCTTATTTCATGTCTGAGATTTTTGTTCTAAATTATGAATTAATGTTGGGATAGAAATAGAGTAGGTTTGTGTCTTGAGATTTCGATTAAAAAATCATGAGGAGTTGCAAATATAAATCTTGATTTATACACAAAGAATAAGGCTCAAGATATTGTAGAAGATGTTAACTTCGGTACTTCTCTTGTACATATCAGTGACACTTTATGGAGTTGGTAGCATTGAAACAAAACTGATTATGAAGGATTTTCATATGGTTTGATTAACCAAAGAGGAAGGTAGATTTTCCAATCCAACAACCATGAATATGAAGTGAAAGAGTGTCATGTTAATGAGCGACTCGCTACCATTAATAATTTTATTACCCTATTTTCCAAATTTCCCAACCATTTCCAACCAATACCTAATTATTTTTTACAAGCTTGATCATGATAAAATGTGCTTCATATATAATTTCATCCTTCATATAAATCCTTCTGAATATATTTAATGAACTCTGACAAAGAGTGGTTCGGTCTCATCATGTTTGATGATTCCAACGGTGTTTGATGGTTTTACGAGTCCAAAAAAAGTGTAACTCGACTTCTTTTTCATGTTTAGAGAGGTTGAAAAAAGAGGTGCAAAAGAAAACTCCATAGGTTCCTTTTCATAAATTTATTCTATTGAGTTCAAGAAGGCATAAAACGATACTAAGGAGAATTTTTTATCCATGTTCTACTAAAGTATTCCATTTTTCATAAATAGTCTATCCAAGTCTGGAAAAGGGTTAAAGTTATAATGGGAAAACATGTTTTCATTTACTTTAACGAGTTTGAAAATAGAAGTGCTCGACTACCTATTCATGTTTTGTGAGTTTAAAAGGAGCTAAAAGAGGACTCTGGGGGGTTCATTTTTTGTAAGTTTATAGAGCTAGAAAAGGTGATAACAGTGTGGGATTTCATCAAAATGGCCTTTATTCAACTTAAAACATGCATTAAATCCTTTAATTAACTTTTAACGTTCTCAAAACACAACGAAAGGATTAAAAATATATGACATATGGTAAAAATTTGGTCAATATATATGAAAATATTGACTAATAAACCATTAAGAGTGAAAGGTAGAGGAATTTCATGCCATTTCATTTTTACCTCTTGTGAGTGAGATCTAAGTGCATTTTACCCTCAAACTTCAGTATATTATTGCATCCAATCCAGTGGACCCTTTATAGCACTGTCAGTTCCAGGTAGAAGATATATCGTTTCTCTCCTTTTTCATGATTTCTTTTCATTTGATGCAAATTCTTTGAGAATTTTCAGTGTTTCAGGGTGTAACATTTCACCCTAGGCCCATCGCACCCTCCCTATATCTAGAGGTACATTGGGTCTTCCTAATTTACATTAGGATGAGGAGATGAGCACACCTTCCAATAAGGAAATGTGTGCTAGTTCACTCTATCTATGAAAGGCAGATGCGATAGGCGTAGTTTAGGAAAACATTTTATTTTTTTTTACTTCTATTTCTCTCAAATTTTTGCACAAGATTGATTCTAATTTCTCTTCTTTTGATTTTGCAGCTATTTAGTGGACCAAAAATGGTTCTGAGATAGAGAGAAAGAGAAAATGAATCTCAATATTTAGTTGCTACAAATGACACAATAACAATACAAGCTCTATTGAAATGTGTGCTCCTTAAGTTTTTCTTGATTACAAACATGAGAGCCAAACTTGATTTATTGGAATATTTAGTGAGAGCCTAGGATATTCAGGTACATCTATTCAATGTTGGAGCACATATTTTCATAATAAAGGTGGATGATATATATTTATTGGTAGGGTTGTCTCAGAGAAGAGCTCTTATCTTGCTATCTGGCATGAGAAGAGGTGGTGAAATTGGTAAGGGCTACATAATTTTTTGTTGTAGGATGGGAAGATAGAAATAAAATATTCCATTCAACTTCCTCTTAGGAGGACCCTCTTCACTATCTCTCGATTGGTTGGTAGTTTCACTTTGTGTTTGGATAGAAAGTCTCAAATGAAATATTTATTAGTGCGCATAAAACCTAATATCTTCTTGAACTGGTATGAAGGGGTATCGGCTAACCTGAAGGAAAAAATCAGTAGAGCAAATGATGGATTCTAGAAGAAATTTGGGTATGGTTCTATTCTATTATATTTCTCTTTGGAGAGGATACAATTAATTCATCCTTAGTGGATCTCTTTTGAGCTTCTAGGACCTACGGTTCCACAGATGTGGGAATGGGTAGATATCATGTCTCGTGATGGGGGTGCACCTTTGATGAGCTTTACTAATACTTTCTTTCGATTGATGTCGGTAAAACTTATCATGATCGAGGACTATCCATATGTCGGAGTTGATTTCCAAGGAGACCTGGAGCTCATTTTACCTGAAGATGAGAAATGGGGTGATGGAGCTAAAACATTGTTGCTTTGAATATTCTTTGGTTTTTGGGTTTTAAATTTTTTTTTATGTTTTTACTGTATCATATGCTAACTATTGGTTTCACATGTAGATATTGGGCATGTACGACCAATAGGTTCATTATATATTGAATGTTGGGGACAACCACAAATTTCACAGGTTGGAATTGTTTCAGGGGTAGATGAGGAGATGGATGACCCTAACATAGCTGAGACTCTTCCAAAATTTTAGCATGACATTGAGGGTTTGAATCATAGTGTGCTAATTACTAGGATCAATGAGATCCCTATTTGACTGGAATGGTACACTATTGGACTGTTAGAGCACACAAGTTGGTTGTTGTGCAAAGTTTCCCATGCGATTGTGTGTTGTCATGAAAATAATTGGGATTAGTTGAGTAGGAATCCTTCGAGCCATATTTCTTCTATAGGTATTTTTGATATTATAGTCCATCTAGCCATATGTGTCTCAGACATAGTTTTTTTTGTAAAACCAAATACTATATACAATTATTTATCGATGCTTCCTATTTTCTCTATGATCTTGTTCAATGCATGATGTCACACCAAATACTATATACAATTCTCTATCAATGCTTCTAATTTTCTCTATTGAATTATTTACATGTGTTGCAAATCTATGTCTAAACCATAATTGGTTAATGTAGCAATGTTAGGTCCCTATATTACTAGTATAGTCCCTTATTATTGTTAGTGTAACCCTCTTATTGTTATTATTGTACCCTTGTAACCCCCATTTTTTTATTATTGTGCCCTTAAATTATTATTGTTAGGTCGGCTAGGATTACATTGTGGCCCACTAGGATTACATTATGGTGCCATGGACTCCTATATATAGAAAGGAGGTTTTGTAAATTGTATCATCCAAGAATTGTTCATTTATGTAATGTATTGGAGCTTGCCCCCTCGAAGTGGCTAATTTCTAAGGCGTTGATATATTTTTTCTTCTATTTTTGGAGCTGGTTACACAACATTTGGTATCAGAGCTTTGGATTCTAGGGTTTCGCTGCTCCAAACAGGTTATTGTGGCATTTTCTCTATAACATTTTTTCTACGAAGTTTCAGAAGCTGAAATTTTTACGGTGCGAAGCTGAAATCCTGAGGAATATTTTCTAAAAATTTCAGAGCTTGTTTTGCAATATTTTCGGAGATATCATCTATGGAATTTAGGTCTTTGTTAATGCTCCTAAATAGGTCATCATGGTATTTTCGCTATAAATTTTTTTCTACAAAGGTTCAGAATATGACATTCATATGGTATGAAGCTGAAATCCTGAGGAAATTCGTCAAAAAATTTTAGAGCTTGGTTCGCAATATTTTTGGAGATATGATCTGTGGAAGGTCGTGCTTTTTCAAGCTCCTGAATTTCATCTCAAAGAGGTGATCGTGGGAAAAGTTCAATAACTCTCTCTCTGGGCAGTGGATTTGAGTGTCGTAAAAATTGGTCACAAGTACACAGACTGTAGTGTCTTGGCTATCAATTTTAGAGACAAAGGATGAAACAGTGACACGTGGAAAGTCCTACAAGTTTGCTCTACTGAACCAGTCCAGAATTAGGTCATTGTGGGAGATTGGACATAAATTTGTCTTGGGGAATCCAAATTAGATCAGACCTGTGGAATTTGAAAGAAGCTTCAGAGGGCTACTACAGGGATGAATTTCAGATATTGAAGATTTTCAATTACAGAGATAATTCAATTTCAATATCGAGCTCCTCAAAGCAAGTAAAAGGTGTGTATTTATTTTCCGAATTGCATAAGTCTTGTTTGAAGAATCAAGTTGAATTGATTCCAATGGAATATTGTAGAATAGGTATAAATATTGGATTCTAAAATGGCGCCTAAAAATAATTCAACACCCATTAAGCCTTCAGAAGGCTCTACCATGACTCATGAAGATGAAGAATTGCAACATGATCTATCAAAATTACAAGAGCAAGTGCAACAAATTTCACTCGCAAAGAGCAACAAAAAATGAAATGGAAGTTTTGAAGAAAGGCATGGAAGTGAAGATGGACGGTTTGAAGAAAGGCATGGAAGCTAAGATGGATGGCGTGGAAATGAAGATGGATGGTTTGAAGAAAGGTGTGGAAGCTAAGATGGATGGTGTGGAAGCTAAGATGGATGGCATGGAAGATGGCATGGAAGCTAAGATGGATGATCTAAAATTAAACATCGAAGATTTGAGAAACTTGATACAAGAAATGTTTCCTAATGGTGAAAATATAGTAGAAGAACCTCATGATGAGAACAAAATAAATGTTAATCGTGATTTCATAAACTCTAATGTTGGCGGGAAGAACCACCATATTCAAAAAATGGATATGAGGAAGTTTGATGGAAAGGATCCTGTAACATGGATACTACAGATGGAGCAATATTTTGATCTCCATAATGTGAAAAACACACAAAAGGTATGCATTGCACCTTTACATTTAGAAAAAAATACATTTGTATGGTATCAATGGCTTTGCTCCCGTAAAAAAATTGTCACTTGGTCAATTTTTACGGAGGAAATGATAGCACATTATGAGGATACAAAGAGCAACACCTTCTTTAGCCAATTGATAAATCTTAAACAAAAGGGTTTAGTGGGGCAGCACATTGAGGACTTCCAAAAATTGAATATAAGGGTAACTGATATTCCAGAGGAACACAGGATTGATCTCTTCATATGCACTTTAAAGGATAACATCCAACATGAAGTTCGCGTTTTGGAACCTGATTCATTGGAGAAGGCATTCAGGTTGGCAAGAAAAGTTGAATGTAAAATTATGGCGACAAGGAAGCCTACCACTCAATTCTATAAAGAAGGAAGTGTTTCTACGCCTAGATTTCCACAACCCACAAGGTTGACACCACAACAATTGGAAGAAAAAAGAGCAAAAGGGCTTTGCTACAGTTGTGATAGCAAATACACTAAAGGTCATAAGTGTGCTGAGAAGAAATTATTTTACATAGATTGTGAAGAAGAAGAAGAAAATAAACAAGAAGAGGATATACACCAGGAACCACCCCTAGAAGAGGAAGAAATGAATCCGACCATATCGTGTAATGCACTGGCAGGAATTACCACTCCTCAAACTCTCAAGATAGAAGGACATATAAAGAAGAAAAGGGTAATAGTGTTGATTGATTCAGGTAGCACCCATAATTTTATTCATCATAAGGTAGCCAAGGAATTAAATTGTTTCCTATACCCAGCACCAGAATGTCAAGTGATGGTTGCAAATGGAGGAACTATAAATTGCTCTCGAAAATGCCATAATATCAAGCTAACCATGGGGGAATATGTATTGACTAGTCCAATGCTTTCCATTCCTATGGGAGGTGCTGATGTTGTACTAGGAGTACAATGGTTACAATCTTTGGGGACGGTAGCTTTTAATTTTCAAGAAATTTTCTTGAAATATTTTTCAGAAGGAAAGGAAGTCAAATTACGGGGTATTGAAGGGAAGCTGAGAAGGTAATAAGCTCTAATGTCATGACAAAGCTTCTAAAGAAAGAACAGCGAGGCATAATTGCACAATTATGCTCACTAGAAGTTCCGACATCAAAATCATCTATTTTTGTAGATCTCCAACAAGTCTTGGACAATCATTCCAAGGTGTTTGAAACTCCCAAAGGACTCCCACCTATTCATGATTAGGATCATGCTATTCATTTGATTCCAGGAAGTGTTCCTCCAAACATCAGGCCTTATAGATATCCTTACTTCCAAAAGAGCGAAATTGAACGTATGATTGCAGAAATGTTAGAGGCGGGTATAATTCAACCTAGTCAAAGTTCTTTCTCTGCTGCTGTAGTATTGGTACACAAGAAGGATGGATCATGGCGAATGTGTCCATATTATAGGGAGCTTAATAAGCTCACGATTAAAGATAAATTTCCCATTCCTATGATTGATGAATTATTGGATGAATTACATGGAGCAATTTATTTTACCAAGTTGGATCTCCGTTCAGGATATCATCAAATTAGAATAAAGACTGAAGATATTCCAAAAACAGCATTTCGAACTCATGAGGGTCATTATGAATTTTTGGTCATGCCTTTTGGCTTTACCAGTGCACCTTCTACATTTCAAGGGTTAATGAATTCCATTTTCAAACCCTTCCTTAGAAAATTTGTGCTAGTATTTTTTGATGATATACTAATCTACTGCAGGTCTTGGAAGGATCATGTTGAACATGTTGATAGGGTGCTCAAACTATTGAAGGAGAAACAATTATATGCAAAAACATCCAAATGTTTCTTTGGAGTACAAGAGGTGGAATATCTTGGTCATATTATATCTCACGAGGGTGTTAAAGTAGACCCTAACAAAATTAAAGCCATTAAGGAATGGAAAGTCCCCACGACCATAAAGCAGTTGCGAGGATTTCTCAAGTTAACAGGGTATTATCGCAAGTTTGTTAAGAATTATGGGAGAATAGCAGCACCTATAACAACATTATTGAAGAAAGATGCATTTTCATGGACTCCTGAAGCAACTAAGGCCTTTGAACATCTTAAAGAGGCAATGTGCCTAGCACCGGTCTTAGCTACACCAGACTTCACAAAAACCTTTATCGTGGAATGTGATGCCTCAGGAAATGGAATTGGTGCAGTTTTAATGCAGGAAGGAAGACCCATTGCTTTTGAAAGTCGTCCAATCAAAGGAAAGTATTTACAGAAACCTATTTATGAGAAGGAAATGTTAGCAATACTACATGCACTAAAAGAAATGGTGAACTTACCTAATGGGAAGACACTTCAAGGTAAAAACTGATCATGATAGTCTTAAACACTTTTTGGAACAAAGACTATCTTCAGAAGAGCAGCAAAAATGGGTCACAAAGATGTTGGGTTATGACTTTGAAATAATCTACAAAAAAGGAAATATTAATGTTGTTGCAGATGCACTCTCAAGAAAGAATGAAGAGGTGGAAGCATTGCTTTGTGCCATTTCTATTATCCAACCAGATTGGATAACCGAAGAAAGAGATGAATGGAAGAAGGAAAAAGATGTATGGACACTCATTCAAAAGTTGCAGCAAGATCCTATTACATTTGATACATTTAGTTGGAAAAATGATTCCTTATGGTACAATGATCGCTTATATCTTTGTAAGAATTCCCAACTAAAAAAAAAGATTCTTCTAGAATTGCACACATCTCCTTTAGGAAGACACTCGGATTTTTAAAAACTTACCACAAGGTGAAGAAAGATTTTTTTTGGGATGGCCTTAAATCTGATATTCAAAAGTTTGTGGCGAAATTTTTGGTTTTCCAGCAGAATAAAGTGGATACAATTAAGACCCCAGGACTTCTACAACCTTTATCCATTCCAAGTCAACGTTGGGAGGAGATTTCAATGGATTTTATCACAGGTTTACCGAAGTCCAAAGGCAATAATGTCATCATGGTGGTAGTCGATAGACTTACCAAGTATGCACACTTGTGTGCATTATCTCATCCATTTAAAGCAAGTACAGTTGCTACTACATTTGTGGACAAAATTCAAAAGCTACATGGAAGCCCAAGGGTTATTGTGAGCGACAGAGATCCCATTTTTACGAGAAATTTTTGGACAGAGATATTTTCTTGTTTGGGTACTCAATTAGCTCATAGCTCATCTTATCACCCTCAATCTGATGGTCAAACAGAGATAGTAAATAAATTTTTGGAAGGATATCTTCGTTGTTTTGTATCTGATAAGCAAACACAATGGGTCAAGTGGTTACCTCTCGCTGAATGGTGGTATAAAACTTCCTTCCATACTGCAGCAAAAATGACCCCATTTATGGCACTTTATGGATATCATCCACCATCGATGACATCATCTTTAAGGGAAAATTCGAAGGTTCAAGCAGTGGAAGATCACATCGAGCATCAACAAGAAGTTCTCCAACTCTTAAAGGATAACCTGAATTTGGCACAAAATCGAATGAAACAACAGGCAGATCAACATCGTAGTGAGAGAAGTTTTGATGTAGGAGATTTGGTATTTTTACGGCTACAACCATACAAACAAATGTCCCTCAAGCAAGCTAAGAAGGATAATAAATTATCGCCAAAGTACTATGGTCCTTACAAGGTGTTGCAAAAGATTGGTACTATGGCATACAAATTGGAGCTTCCCGCTTCTTCGCGAGTACATCCAGTTTTCCATGTTTCATGCTTAAAGAAGGTTATAGGTGAAAATATTCCAGTTCAAACAATATTTCCAGAACTTGATGAGGAAGGAAAAATCATATTGGAACCTGAAGCGGTCACGGAAACAAGAACTCGACAACTATGGAATCAATCAATTTCAGAGTATCTCATCAAGTGGAAGAACTTACCCACTGAAGATTCTACATGGGAGGATGAGAATTTTATACAGAAGCACCCAGAGCTACTCAAGTGTTGAGGACAACACTTTTTTGAAGGAGAGGGGCATGTTAGGTCCCTATATTACTAGTATAGTCCCTTATTATTGTATTATGGCCCCATGGACTCCTATATATAGAAAGGAGGTTTTGTAAATTGTATCATCCAAGAATTGTTTATTTATGTAATGTATTGGAGGTTTCCCCCTCGAAGTGGCTTATTTCTAAGGCGTTGATATCTTTTTTCTTCTATTTTTGGAGTTGGTTACACAACAAGTAGTTAATTTATTTATATTTCTAAGAATATGTTTATATTGAATGTAATACAAATTTTGATCTAGAAGGTGAACCCTTAAAAACATGTGTAGCATAGTTGGGATTTGTACTGAATAAATTTTCTTTAGATTACTACCAGATCCACTCGCATTTCGGATAGATGTTTGGTATGCATCAGAAAAGAAAAAAAAATGAGATCCAAATTTGACTTATGAATCCCTACCATGTGATGCAACATTTTTTTGAAAACCTTACTAATGTCTTCTACTGTCACATTGGGTTGTGGGTAATAGGGAGTTGAAATTACACACTGAAGGCCCAACTTGGCAATAAGTTTAGACATCATGCAATTTTTAAAATATTTACCATGGTTTATAACGATGGCTTGTGGAAAACCAAGTCTCTCAAGGACATGGTTTAAAAGAAATAATGCAATTATTTTGTCTTTTTTGTTGTATGCAGGCATCACTTCAGCCCATTTAATAAAATAGACTACATCCATGATAAAGTAGCCATCCCCCGTTGGTGAACGAGGGTTACAGGTCATGAAGTTGATGCCACATTTCTCAAAGGGTCCAACAACAATAACATGATGCATAGGAGTAGGTGGAGCATGACATTTATGGTTATTAATATGGCAAGTGTGACACTATTAGATTACAATAAAGAAATATCAGAACATGGTTGCCCAAAAATAACTGGATCAAAGAATATTTTTGGTGGTGGCATAGCAAGACATATGTTTTCCACACTCTCCAACGTGACATTTGTTGAAAACTTTCTCACCTTCCTCATAAGTGAGGTACTTTCTAAATGTCGTATCAACACCATGAAAATATAAAGTGTTGTAAAGTATAATGTAATTTCGAGAGTGGTATTGAAAGCATCGATGATTAGAGTGAGAGGTGTTAGGATGAAAAGTTTGGTTCTGGAGATAGATGATGATATCCATACCATGGATCTGAGGAACCAATTCGAAACTATGATTCAGTTGGAATAGAATAATCATATTTTGAATTAGTTTCAGATGAGGGAAGGTCACAGATCAATTCATGGAAGACTAAGGACTTCTTAGCTTTTGATTTGACAATTTCCAGATGAAACTCCATGAGAATAATGATCCATTTATATTATTCCCCCCCGCCCTCTACAATTGAAGTGATAAAATGTAATTCATTAGGTTGCAATCCAGAAATGCCAGAGTATTTCAAAGAAAAATATAGTGGCGAAATATATGGACATCTTCCATGGATTCCAAAGATAAATTTTCGAAGTGAGATTATTTGATTTCAATTTAATTTAAATTTTGACTCAAATAATATATAATATGTTTGTATCATAAGTTCTCTTCTCAGACCAATACCATAGTACTGGTGCTAATGGTTGCAATGAGATACAAGAAATAGTCTCATTGATAATATGGGGGATATAATAATGATGCTCGAACTAAGACATATTTCAAGGCATCAAAAACATTTTGTGTTGTATCATCTTGATGGGAACCCCTTTTTTCAATAAGAAAATAAATCCTTTCAAAAGTTTTTCATAGTTTGGGATGAATATTTGTAGAAACTTAGCCTTCTCTTAGAGGAATTGTAGTTGAACTAGTGAGAGAGGTGTAGGAAAATAAACAATCACGTGTACTTTGAGGAGATCGATGCATATTGTTTTTTTTTTGAAAAAACAAACCCAAAAGTCTACCAGATTGGATGAAAAAGGCACCCTTGGGTGTATGTAATATTATGTTGTAATTACAGAAACGTAGGAAAATTTATCTGAGATGCATTGGATGATCCTCAAGATGTTTGGAGCGGGCAGGTAAATCATCCAAATAAGGTTATACTATATGCTTGATATCATGGAAGGCATAGTTCATGGGACTTTGGAAAGTTGTACCTACATTATTTAAAACAAAAGGAATTTTAAGATAGGAAAACATCCCCACATGGAAACATAAATGAAGTCTTATGTTGGCCAGATGAGAGTATGTTGATTTGATTATGACCAAAAAGTCAATCCATAAATGAAAACATTTCGCTTGTAACATAGTCATAAAAAAAATTGGTTGATGATTAGGGTTCGGTAATTTTCTTTGGGAAAATCATGGTTAATATTCTGATAGTATAAAAATACTCAAATACTTCCTTGTTTATTCATCATAGGCAATATGATTGAAACCCAATCGGTGAGAGAAATCAGGTAAATAAAACCATCATGTAAAAGTATTTCAAATTCAACTTTGATCGCATTACCTCTCTTGGGGTGAACCTGATGTAGGTGTTGTCTAATTGGATTTTCAGCTCACTAAGTTTTAAATTCATGTACCATGATATTCGAATAAACACCTAGTATGTATTCATATTTCGAAGAAAAAATGTCACATAATTCTTCAAAAAGGCGTTCATAAATCTTAATCTCATCAGGAGAAAAAGATGTGCCAATATGGACATTTTCAATAACTTTGGGTTTAATTGAAATATCGATAGGATAGGACTCTTCAATTTTTTCTAAGTTCTTATAGGAATTTATGTCATGAATGGATGTGGAATCCTTAAATGTATTAGTAATATTGAGTGAATAAACATCTCCCATATTATTTTCAATGGTTTCAGGGAATGAGGAGCGATGATGATTATCATCTAATAGTGCTTCGTCTGACATCATGATCTCCTTGATAATTTTTTCAGTGGAAAATATATCGATGAAAGGGTCATAAGTTGAATCTATATCCTGAGAATGATCAACCCAATTTATTGTGGAATTGATATCAGAATTTGTCAAACATGCTAAATAAATTGCTCCTTATTTAAGCACAGTGGGACTAAGAGGCATATGGTCACCGAATGTATCAACATTATAAATGTCAGGTACTATCCAGGGATTAGAATGAATAGTACAAGAAAAAATGATATTCGAAAGGGAAACCAAATTGGGAATGCCATGAGGAGGGCGTGAAAAAGTTCCCATTGAGGATGAATCTTTAAGTAGTCCTATCTGAACATTTTGATAAGAGTGTGGAGATTTATCCAGAAGTGGAATGCTTCTTGTAGTTCAATAATTAGTAGTAAAAATTTCAAGTTGATCGATGGCCACGATGCCTTCTAGTGAGGGAAAGAAACCATCCTAAAATATGTTAAGACCACAGCTTCCATGACATAAATACATGTCCAGCCTAGTAGAATATTATAATCAAAAGTTCCATCTATGACTTCAACCTCTACTAAGAGTGTGTTTCCAGCTAATTCTACTTGCAATGAATTGAAAACCCCATAAGGTTTGAAACATATTCCATGAAAATCCTTAAGAGTGGTGGGTGATTGATTAAGAAGTGGAGAACCAATAAATTTCCAACATGAAAGTGACATGATACAAGTAAAGGAACTTTTATATACAATTTTTTGGTGGATAGTTTTACTTCTAATGACTACTTGGATCATGAATGCCAGTTGGGGTGGATGTTTGTAATATGGTTCTCATGATTAAATTGTTGGAAATACTAAGAGGGAGGGGTGAATCAGTCTTCCTTTCAATAAGTATTATTATTAATATTTCATATCATTATTTAATATTAAATTATTATTAGTGTTTGTACAATGATAGCAGTAAAAAAAAGGAACAAAATGCA
Organism: Pinus albicaulis; assembly: GCA_034641835.2. Classification (NCBI taxonomy): domain Eukaryota; kingdom Viridiplantae; phylum Streptophyta; class Pinopsida; order Pinales; family Pinaceae; genus Pinus; species Pinus albicaulis. Next base: position 265,861,978 of record CM076580.1, on the reverse strand, counting down.
TGCAATTTTTAAGGTGGAAACCCCCTCTAGGAAAAAAACCACCTGAATTATTTTTTTAATAATTGTTTAATATTCATATCCAATTGAAAGTAAAGCTCCAACTTCCCAGAATCTACAAAATCATTCTTCTTCATCTCCCACTGGATGGATGGTCTAACGCCCAAGATTCTTCAATAGTAAATTGAATGGATGCTCGAACACCTGATGAGCTAGAACTCACCCTAGCACCACTCTACCACCCTCAATTTTTCACAGGGTTAAACCTTTCGGTGACTTCATGCACCAACCTAGCACCACCCTACCACCCTATATAAGAATAAAAGAATAATGAACTCCCATACCAGGGAAAATTGTCCACTTTACAATGATATATAATTAGGTAGAAGAAGAGGATACACTAGACCATAACCCCAACTATGACACAAATACCTAATGATGAACCTAGACCTCCAGACACTACCTCTTACATTCTTGTCAGATAGACAATTGTACAAATTTTACAGTGATTCTTTTACAATGACTCAGTGCAATGATACCTTTATAATGACTGTATGTAGTGCTTCCCATGTGAAGACTTCATCTGGTGAACTTCTTGCTGTTGCTTTGCACCTTGATTTCTGCTCTTGTCATGCTACCCTTTCTGACTCTTCAGAACATTAGATCATGAATTGAGACTTATCTTGATGAATATAAAAATACCTGCAAAAAGTCGTCAAGGAAATACCCAGGACATGATAATAGCAAAACTTACCTCATCCTGGAGAGTATATGTCAGTGGTAAAAAAAAAAAAAATTAGAATACAAATAACATAATGTAATTAAGAGATGAACATGCATATACAGAATATACTTACCTAGAGCTTACCTCTGTTGCACCATGCTTTTCTTTGATTCCCTAGAAAGTCTGGTCCTTTGCATCCCTTGACAGCACATGATCTAGCTTTTTCTTTCCTTCAAGATATTAAATCTGGTGTATTTATTTTATTTCAGATCCCCAATATGTGATTTTTGATCTTGTAATATTCCTCTGCATCTTCTTTCCAATTACACAAGTCTGATTTGGATTCTTCAAGAAAAAGTTATTCCTAATCTCTCACAATTACCTAGTTATGGATTGGTTCAGTAGAGTGAACTTGTATGGCGTGCCTCATGCGTTCAAATTTGCCTCATAAAAATTCATGCGTTCAGCTTTGCCTCATAAAAATTCATGCGTTCAGCTTTGCCTCATAAAAATTTCAGTTTTTGAAAATTTTTAGAAACAAAGTTATAGGGAAAATTCCACAATGACCTATTTCAAGTAGAAAAATCCCTACATGAGGAGGATATGAGGATTACAATTTATATAAATTCTTAGGTTGAGAGGAACTTGAACAAGTGAATGTGAGAGGGATTTTAGGAGCTTAAAAAATTAATAACTATTGAATTTTCAATTAACAAAACAAATTACCCCACTAACTAGGGGTTTTAGCCCACTAACTAGGGTTACTAACTTCAAACATGAATATCTCTCAAACCGTGAATAATTACGTGGTGTTACATATATTAATGAAAACATCTCGACAAGTAGAAACCATAAAAAATAACCTTGAATCAAAATATAGTAATTTGGAAGGTCAAAATTCCCATGAAGATCAGGGTAGCCCCTGGTGCGGCTTGGGTCGACATCAATGAAAACCATTGATAAAAATATCCCCCTTTGGCATTGATGGCAACAAAAGTACTCCCCCTGCGATCATGGTATCTCTTCATGCAACATTATCTCCCCATTTGACATCAATGGCAAAGGGTAACTCCTCCTGACACACAACCATCTTGTGGACCTGTACACACTTATACTACCCCTTTATATTTTGAATAAGGAAAATATAATGAGAACTTGGGAGAATCCCAAGATTCTAGTGAAGATATTCAAATTCTTCATGAGGTAAAGGTTTTGTGAATATATCAACAATTTATTCCTTTGTAACAACGTACTCAAGTTTGATTTTATTTTCAACGACTTGTTCTCTAACAAAATGATATTTGATTGGAATGTCTTTTATTTTTGAATGCATGACAAGATTCTTGGAGATGCTCATGGCACTGGTTTTATAATAGAAGATTTGAATAAGCTCATTGAATTGTACTTGAATATCTTACAAAGTTTGTTTCATCCAAAGGACTTGAGTACAAGTTTCCGGTGCAATGTATTCTTCTTCCATTGTAGATAACAAGATTGTGGTTTTCTTTTTTCTCTACCATGATACAAGACAACCACCTAGATAGGATGTTGCTCCAATAGTACTCTGACGATCATCAATTCTTCCTACCTAATCTGAATCTATAAAGGCTTGAATAATGAGATTATTACCCCTGGGATACCACAAGCCATATTCTTTAGTGCCCTTTAGAGATCAAAGAATTCTTTTGATGAAAACAATATGTGATTCTTTTGGTGCTACTTGGAATCGTCCTACTTGTCCAACTACTTGCATAACACCTGGCTGGGAGGCTATTGCATCTAGAACGCTACCAATCATAGATATGTACAACCTATGATCCACATCCTTAGATGAGTCTTCTATGCTCAATTTGCAGCCTGTTATCATCAGAGTAAGGACGGGTTTGCAATCTTATATTTTTAATGTTTTGAGCATTTCCTTGATTTACTTGGCTTGACATATAAATATTCCTTTTTCTTGCTAAGATATTTGAAGCGGTAAGAATTATGTCATCTCACCAAGTAAATACATCTCAAAATCACTTTGCATCTTTGTACCAAAGTTATCACTTAGTCTATCATCATTTCTACCAAATATTATATCATCCAGTTATACCTCAACCATTGTGAAATTATCTTTATCTATTTGTACATAAAGGTTGCTATCAGGAGTACATTTCCTGGACCCTTGTTGACGTATATATCCATCGAGATGAGCATACCATGCTTTGGGAGCCTACTTGAGAAAATATAGAGCCTTATTTAACCTACAAACATAGTCTTCTTTTTCTGATAGTAGAAAACCTTTAGGTTGTTCGATATAAGCTTCTTCTTCCAATTCACCATTCAGAAACGTTGACTTAGCATCCATTTGGTAGAATTTGATTTTTCTTGAACATTCATAGGTGAGAAACATTCGGATGGCTTCCATTTTGGAAACTGGTGCAGATATTTTGTCGAAATCAATCCCTTCCACTTGTGCATAGCCTTTGAAAACCAATCTTGGTTTGTTTCTGGTAACCCGTCCATATTCATTCAATTTGTTCCTGAACATCCATTTAGTCCCAATGAAATTTTTATCTTTTGGTCATGGAACTAATTCCCACGTGTTATTCTTCTCGATTTGATCCAATTATTCATTCATAGCTGCTACGGAATGTTCATTTTGGCTGGCTTTCTCAAAACTACTAGGCTCAAAGGTTGCTAGAAAAGCAATGTGAGCTTGTTGTGATAAACGAAGTTGTCAACCTTCATTTATGTCACCAATGATTTTATTTGATGGATGGTTCTTTTCAATCCATTATTTTGTTCTCTTTGGAGGATCTTCTTGTTATTGTTCCGGTATATCTTGATGATCATTATTTACCTATTCCTAGTTGATAGTTGCTTCTTGTTCTAGAATTTTCTCTGTGTCTTTTTCAGCCTCTGTCTCAATTTTCAAAGATTGTAGATCCTCATCATTATTCCTTAGAATAAAATCTTTCTCAAATATAACATTTATGCTCTCCACTATCTATTTTGGTCTTATAATATAGCATTTATGGGCCTTTATTTTTCTTGAGTAACCAACAAAGATACCTTCGTCAACACGTGATTCAAACTTACCCAACTTTTGATCTTTTCTTTTGATATAACATTTGCTTCCAAAGATTCTAAAATATTTTACATTAGCCAGTTTTCCTTTCCATAATTCATATGGGGTCTTGTTGAAATTGTTTATGAGAAGACTTCGGTTTATAATGAAGATTGTCATATCAATTGCTTGAACCCAGAATGTTTCATCCAATTTTGAGTCCTTCAACATTTTTCTACCCATTTCCTGTATGGTTATATTCTTTCTTTCAGAAACCCCATTTTGCTGAGGTGTTCATGTTGTTGAAAATTGTCTTTCTATTCCATTATCATCATAGTATTGCTGAAATAATTTTGAAGTGAATTCTCCACCATTATATGATCTTAGACACTTTATTTTCAAATTAGTTTCATTTTTGACCAACTCCTTATAGATCTTAAAGCACTCAAATGCTTCATATTTTTTCTTTAGGAAACTGATGGCTTTCATCCTGGTATAGTCATCTATCATTAACATGAAATATAATTCTCCATCTAAGCATTTTGTTCTCACGGGACCACATAGATCTGTATGCACCAATTCCAATGGATGTGATGCAAAGTGTTCTTTTGTTTTAAATTCGAATTTTATCTACTTTTTGGTCGATAGGCCTTACATAGTGTGTTGGAAGGTTTTGAGATTTTCAGCATTTCACGTACTGCTTCATTTTTTTTTATCCTGAGAAGATTGTCAAATTTTATGTGACCCATTCATTTGTGCCATAAATATCTTTCATCTTCTTTAGTTAGTAGACATGCTTTAGTTGTTTCATCCAGAACATATATGTCATTTGGAGCTCGACTTGTTGTAGCCACAATTTTACCATACCCACTTTTCCTGGTTTCACATTTTGTGGAGTCGAATAGAATTGTGTGTCCTTGATCACCCATTTGTCCAAAATTGAGCAGATTATGATTCATGTTTTCCAACCAATAGAACATTCTTGGCTAGAACATCTTTTCTTCAGATAATGATGGTACCTGATCCTTTAACATTTGAAGATCCATCATTTCCAAAGGATATGGTTCCATCCTTATTCTTTTTAATAGATACAAATTTCTTTCTATATTCGGTCATATGCATTGAGCAACCACTATCAACATACCACACATCTTTCTTGTTTTGAGCCTTGAGAGTGAGGGAAGAACTAGCAGTATTCTTCTTATTCCATGTTCGTTCATTCTGTGGCTTCGAAGATTCCTCTGGAGGATTTTCAAGTATGCAGTCTCCAGCTATGTGTCCAAATTTTTGACATTTGTAACATTCCATATTAATTCTTAAATGTTCAAATATATTGATGTTTCGTTCACCCCTGGGAGGTTCAAATTTGATAGATATCCTAGATTTGTATTGGTTCCTATGGTACATGCGACATTCTACAACTTTATGACCAAAGTTTACACATGAATAATAATATCCATGAAAAATATGTTGGTACCTCGATCGAAATATTCATTGAGGAATTGTCTTCCAAGGCTATTCTTGTGAATGTAGCCAAATGAAATCTACATGCATGTCAAATGTCATAGGTTCATTGTATTTTATTGTAGAAGGTTGTGCTTCTTCTTCTTTGTAACCAAGGCCACTTCGGTCATTGTAAGATCATTGATTTTTGATGAGTTCTTCCAATTCCCTTGAGCTATTGGCATAGTTTTGGATAGTTTTTCCCTTCTTTGCTTCCTTACGCAACGATACTACTTCGACTTCTAATGTTTCCCTTTCTTGGTTTATTTCTTCCAACTTCTTTTGAAGTGACTCTTCAATACATTTGTGTTGTTCAACTTCAATTTTTAGACCTTGAACTTGTTCTTCAAGAGTATTGGAATGGATCTTCTCAACCTTGAGCTCTTTTATAAGCCTGATTGCCTCCTTAGAAAATTATTCTATGGTCAACCCTTCTTCTTCTTTGTTTGATACCTCTTTTTTATTACCCTTGGCCATAAAAAATACTCTCTCATTGGATTCTTCTTCGTTTTCACTATCTTCATCGGATGATGATCTATCTTATTTAGAGAGAAAGTTCCTTTTGAATCCTTTATTTTTTCCTTTCTTGTTGAATTTCTCAAAGCCTTTCTTTCCTTTTGAGTTTCCATCACTTCTAGTTGGATGTTTTGCTGTGAAATGCCCAACCTCACCACAGTCAAAACATATCAATGGAAGTTTACCTTCAAATTTTCGCTTACCAATTTTTAGTTTTATCGTCAAGTAAGCATATTCTCCATCTGCAAGACCTTCTTCATCATCTTCCTTTTCTTCACTCTTCCAGGTGCAGGTCTTTTCCTTTGAAGGTTGTTTTTCCTTATTGGTTTTCAGAGATGCAATGAACACATTTTCTAGATGTGAAGTACCCTCTTCTTCTTCAAGTCTCATTTCATATGCTATGGGAACTTCATGTAATTCCTCTTTGCTGATTTTGTCCAGATTTTCATTTTTTTCTAAGACCGACACCTTTGGATTGAATCTCTGTGGTAACGTTCTAAGAATATTTCATATAATATTATTCTTAACAATAGGCTCTCCCAATCCTTCCAGAGTGTTGGTTATTTCATCAACGTCTTGGAAGTATGTAGCAACATTGCCATCTTCTTTCATTCTCAGTTGCTAAATGTTTTCTCTATAAATTTGAAGCTTTTCTTCTTTGAATTTTGAGCCACCTGCATATATATTATCAAGCTTGTCCCATACATTTTTGGTGGTTTTACAACCCAACACCCTCTGAAAATAAGATTCAATAAGTTCACTGATAATAATATTCTTTTCTTTTGCATCATTTAGCAAATTATTTTTACCTTGTTCATCCATGGTTGGTGTAAAGCTATTATTGAACATTGTCCCATACTTCGTAACATTGCGCCAAGAGATAGATCTCCATTATTCGTTTCCAAAGTGCATAATTATTTTCATTGAAAAAAGGTACACCATTCTTGGTATGCTCCATGACATCCTTCCAGCTGTTAAACTGCTATTAAAGGAACCAAACTCTGATACCAATTGTTGGAAATACTAAGGTGGGGGGGGGTGAATCAATATTCCTTTAAATTAGTATTATTATTAATATTTCATAGAATTAGTTAATATTTAATTATTATCAGTGTTTGTACAATTATAGCATCAAACAAAAGGAACACAAATGCACACATCTTTTAAGGTGGAAACCTCCTCCGGGAAAGAAACCACCTGAATTCTTCTCTAATAATTCTTTAATATTCAACTCCAATTGAAAATAAAGCTCCAACTTCCTAGAATATAGAAAATCATTCTTCTCCAGCTCCCACTGGATAGACACTCCAATGCCCGAGATTCTTCAGTAGTCAACTAAACCGATGCCACAACACTCAATGAGCTACAACTCACCCTAGCACCACCCTCCCACCCTAAATTTTTCACAGGCTTGAACTTGTCGGTGACTTCATGCACTAGCCCAACACTAGCCTACCACCCTATAGAAGAATAAAATAGGAATGGACTCTCGTACCATGGAAAATGGTCCACTTTACAATGATATAGAATGATATAGAAGAAGAAGACACACTAGAATATAACCCCAACTATGGCGCAAATACCTAATGATGAAACTAGACATCCCTACACTTCCTCTTCAATTCTTGGCAGATAAACACTTGCAAAATTTTTACAATGATGCTTTTACAATGACTCAATACAATGATACCTTTACAGTGAATGTATGCAGTGCTACCCACATGAAGACTTGTTGTGGTGAACTTCTTCCTGTTGTTCTACACCATGATTGCTACTCTTTTCATGCTACCCTTTCTCACTCTTCAGAAAATTAGATCATGTATTGAGTCTCATCTTGATGAATATATAGTACCTACAAAAATTCTTCAAGGAAATACCCATGACATGATAATAGCAAAACTTACCTCATCCTGCAGAGCATATGTCAGTGCTAAAAAAAATAAAAAATAAAATTAGAATACAAAGAACCTAATGAAATTAAGAGATGAACATGCATATACAAAATATACTTACCTGGAGCTTACCTCTACTACACCTTGATTTTGTTTTCTCCCGTAGAAATTCTGGCCCTTTGCAGCCTTTGACAACAAATGATCTAGCTTTTTCTTTCCTTCTGGGAGCTTGATATTAAATATAGTGTATGTATGTCATTTCAAATCCCCAATATGTGATTTTTTGTCTTGTAGTATTCTTCCATGTCTTCTTTGAAATGCCATAGGTCTGACCCAATTTTGATTCTTCAAGGAAAATTTATACCCAATCTCTCACAATGATGTAGTTATGGACTGTTTTAGTAGAGAGAACTTGTATGCCATGTCATGTGTCACTGTTTCCTCATTCGTCTTTGACATTGATAGAAAGAAAACTACAGTCTGTGAACTATCCACTAGTTTCTACATAATTCCAATATAATACATAGAGAGAGATTTATGATGATTTTCTCAAGGTCACCTATTTGACATGAAGTTGAGGAGCCTGCAAAAATCCTAATTTCCACAGATCATATCTCCGAAAATGTTACACATCAAGATCTGAAATTGTTCCAAGTGCTTCCTTAGGATTTCAGCTTCGACTCATAAAAATGTCAACTTCTGAACCTTCGTATAAACAAATTTATAGTGAAAATTCCATGATGACCTGTGTCAAGTAGCGAAATCCCTACATGAGAAGGATATGAGGATTAAAGTTTATATAAATGCTTAGGTTGAGAGGAACTTCAACAAGTGAACATGGGTGGGATTTTGGGAGCTCAAAAAATTATTAATTATTGAATTTTCAATGACCACAACCAATTATTAGTGTTATGCCACAACCCCATGGGTTTTTAGCTCACTAACTGGGGTTACTAACTTCAAACATGAATATCTCTCAAACCGCGAAGAATTATGTGGCATTCCATATATCAAAAGAAACATCTCAACAAGTAGAAACCATCGAAAATATCCTTGACTCGGAATATAGTATTTTGGAAGGTAAAATTTCCCATGCAAGATTAGGGTAGCCCCTGGTGCTGCTTAAGTTGACATCAATGACAACCACTGATCAACATAAATATGACAACATTCAAATCCAAAGGAGCTACCCATTCAATCGCTGAAATTAATGAACTATTTTAGGCAATATAGTTCTAGAATATGTTGAGAGTTGACATAACAAAAGAATCTTAAGTCTTCAATCATGTTGTAATTTTTTGCATCTCTTGCACAAGGATTAAATGTTTATTTATGAATGAATAATTTAGTAGGTTTAATGGTTAATTCAATCGGCATTACATATATACGATGATTTGAGGTTGATTGAGTGGATTTGGAAGGTTGATGATTATTCTTTCCAATGGAAGGATTCAAGTTACCATAATCCTTATTGCTACTAGTACATTGTCATTACATTTGGTAGAAGATAACATCTTTACATGGGAAGGGGAAGATTGATCTTGTGCAACAATATTTGTCTCCTAGTTTGGAAAGGGATATGTTAATATGGCAGGCAGGTGAGATGATGATTTTAGGAATTGATTAACTTATGCTCGATGCAAACAATCAATAGTATAATGTTTCACATAAAAAATCAGTAAAGGTTAAAGAGGCTTACATTTTTCATAAGGATACTGATTATTTAGGTTTTCCTACAATAAATTATCTTTATTGTTCTTTCCTTTACCTTTTTTATTACTTATAGTTTGATAAGACTTGCCTTTTGTAGATTGAATGACATTAATATCGGAAGTAACTGCAGGAGTAACATAGGATGGGTTTTGAGTAGTCACAATAGGAGATGAACCAGATATTTTATTTGTTTTCTGTTGACTAGAAGAACCCATAACACCATCAGTGGCATTTGATTCCTTAGTGGGAGTAGGTAGAAGAGTATTGGATGGTCTCAGGGCATTAGGTATCTTGTTGTAGAGTGTGCCAAACTGAGTATATACTAAATCAAGATACTGGACATAGGAAACGACTTTCTTTTCATTAAAAAATCCACCTTGGAAACATCTAGATTTATAGGATGCAGTAATAAGTTAGTGAACCATTCCGCTAGTAACTTCTGAGTGATATAAGTTTTGACCAATCGTCAAAAAAAATTCCACCCATGTATATAAGCATAAATATGAGTAGAGTCAGACTGATTTAAAGAGGTTAGAAGATCAGTCACCATTTCATTGAGAATGGGTAGCTAGACCAATGCACTAAAGCTGTTATATGAAGCTCTAGGTACCTCGACATACCACTTTTATGCTGGACTAGTAAGAGTTATTTGGAACTATTGAAAATGAATAGATCCATCATTTAAGTTGTTAGATGAACACAATAAATGATACGTCAAATATGGTTCAATGGATATTCACTAGGATTTCCATTGGATTTGGGAATTTCACTCAGTAACTTAGGTGGAATAAGTAGCCAACAAGGATAATGTTGAATTAGATCATTGGTGAGTGAATTTAAATCTAGTAATTGTAACATTTATATAAAAGGAAAGAGTCAGTTGAAGCATATTTGGGGTTGCTGATAACCTTGGGATGAAATTTTAACTGTTGGTACAATATATCCAGGATAGGATGGGACAGGTTAGGAAACTGGTGTTTTCATCCCACCTTGATACAAATTTTTTTAGTAATTAGGATAAATGATACTAGATTATAGAGCTCCAAGATTTTTTCTATAGTTTTTATAACCTTTATATTGTGGAGAATTTGTACATTAGAAATATTTTCCTGGATAAGGTTGTTGTATTGTTGTTTTCTAACCAATTGGAGGTTGGGGTATTCCTTATAAAGGTTACCTTGACGCAATTTGTGTCATCCCTAGACTACGTTGATTAATTTTCACCCGTGGCATGCTATAAATAGGACGAGTCACTTGCACCTCTGGAATGAGTTTACCAAGTGGATTAGATGTAGGTTGTGATAGAACCTGGATAGGCTGAGTGGATGGGATTTTAGAAGATCCTTGTACTAGTGAAATGGCCTAAATAGGTTTCCTCATTTGTAATGTCACTTGGGAAGGCTGAATAATTGGGACAGGTTGGAAAGTAGGAACTTGCAATGATATTCTGAGCCATTTGACATGTTGGAACTTGATTAACACCCATACCAGATTGAAGAGAAGTAGGATTCCAAGGGGTAGAAGCCATTCCTAGAAATGGAGGACCCGTAGGAAGAGTAATTGTATATGGGGGAGCACCAAAATGTGTCGGTTGGTTTTCTTATGGGATTATGCTAACAATAGGTTTCCCCCTAGCATATTGTAATATTCCTCTGCATCTTCTTTCCAATTACACAAGTCTGATTTGGATTCTTGAAGAAAAATTTATGCCTAGTCTCTCACAATTACCTAATTATGGATTGGTTCAGTAGAGTGAACTTGTACGGCGTGCCATGTGTCACTGTTTCCTCATTTAGCTCTAAAATTTCTATACAGAAAAATACAATCCATGCAATATCTGCCATGTCTTACAGAATTCCAATCTGATACTCAGAGATAGATTTATGATGATTTTCCCAAGGTCACCTCTTTGAGATGAAGTTCAGGAGCCTGCAAAACCATAAATTTCACAGATCATATCTCCGAAAATGTTACACACCATGATTTGAAACATTTACAGGTGCTTCCTCATGTGTTCAGCTTTGCCTCATAAAAATTTCAGTTTTTGAACATTTTTAGAAACAAAGTTATAGGGAAAATTCCACGATGACCTGTTTCAAGTAGAAAAATACATACATGAGGAGGATATGAGGACTACAATTTATATAAATTCTTAGGTTGAGAGGGACTTGAACAAGTGAATGTGAGAGGGATTTTAGGAGCTTAAAAAAATTTTAATTATTGAATTTTCAATTAACAAAACAAATTACCCCACTAACTAGGGGTTTTAGCCCACTATCTAGGGTTACTAACTTCAAACATGAATATCTCTCAAACCGTGAATAATTACGTGGCGTTACATATATTAAGGAAAACATCTCGACAAGTAGAAACCATAAAAAATAACCTTGAATCAAAATATAGTAATTTGGAAGGTCAAAATTCCCATGAAGATCAGGGTAGCCCCTGGTGCGGCTTGGGTCGACATCAATGAGAACCATTGATAAAAAATATCCCCCTTTGGCATTGATGGCAACAAAAGTACTCCCCCTGCGATCATGGTATCTCTTCATGCAACATTATCTCCCCATTTGACATCAATGGGAAAGGGTAACTCCCCCTGACACACAACCATCCTCTGGACCTGTACACACTTCTAGTACCCCTTTATATTTTGAATAAGGGAAATATAATGAGAACTTGGGAGAATCCAAAGATTCTAGCGAAGATATTCAAATGCTTCATGAGGTAAAGGTTTTGTGAATATATCAACAATTTCTTCCTTTGTAACAACGTACTCAAGTTTGATTTTCTTTTCAACGACTTGTTCTCTAACAAAATGATATTTGAATGGAATGTGTTTTATTTTTGAATGCATGACAAGATTCTTGGAGATGCTCATGGCACTGGTTTTATAATAGAAGATTTGAATAAGCTCATTGAATTGTACTTGAATATCTTACAAAGTTTGTTTCATCCAAAGGACTTGAGTACAACAATTTTCCGCTGCAATGTATTCTGCTTCCATTGTGGATAACAAGATTGTGGTTTTCTTTTTTCTCTACCATGATACAAGACAACCACCTAGATAGAATGTTGCTCCAATAGTAATCTGACGATCATGAACTCTTCCTGCCTAATCTGCATCTATAAAGGCTTGAATAATGAGATTGTTACCCTTGGGATACCACAAGCCATATTCTTTAGTGCCCTTTAGAGATCAAAGAATTCTTTTGATGAAAATAATATGTAATTCTTTTGGTGCTACTTGGAATCGTCCTACTTTTCCAACTGCTTGCATAACATCTGGCTCAGAGGCTATTGCATATAGAAGGCTACCAATCATAGATCTGTACAACATATGATCCACATCCTTAGATGAGTCTTCTATGCTCAATTTGCAGCCTGTTATCATAAAAGTAAGGACGGGTTTGCAATCCTATATTTTGAATTTCTTGAGCATTTCCTTGATGTGCTTGGCTTGACATATAAATATTCCTTTTTCTTGCTAAGATATTTGAAGCCCTAAGAAGTATGTCATCTCACCAAGTAAATACATCTCAAACTCACTTTGCATCTTTGTACCAAAGTTATCACTTAGTCTATCATCATTTCTACCAAATATTATATCATCCAGTTATACCTCAACCATTGTTAAATTATCTTTATCTATTTGTACATAAAGGTTGTTATCAGGAGTACATTTCCTGAACCCTTTTTGACGTATATATCCATCGAGATGAGCATACCATGCTTTGGGAGCCTACCTGAGACAATATAGAGCCTTATTTAACCTACAAACATAGTCTTCTTTTTCTGATAGTAGAAAACCTTTAGCTTGTTCGATGTAAGCTTCTTCTTCCAGTTCACCATTCAGAAATGTTGACTTAGCATACATTTGGTAGACTTTGAATTTTCTTGAACATTCATAGGTGAGAAACATTCGGATGGCTTCCATTTTGGAAACTGGTGCAGATGTTTTGTCGAAATCAATCCCTTCCACTTGTGCATAGCCTTTGAAAACCAATCTTGGTTTGTTTCTGGTAACTCGGCCATATTCATTCAATTTGTTCCTGAACATCCATTTAGTCCCAATGAAATTTTTATCTTTTGGTCATGGAACTAATTCCCACGTGTTATTCTTCTCGATTTGATCCAATTATTCATTCATAGCTGCTATGAAATGTTCATTTTGGCTGGATTTCTCAAAACTACTAGGCTCAAAGGTTGCTAGAAAAGCAATGTGAGCTTGTTGTGATGAATGAAGTTGTCAACCTTCATTTATGTCACCAATGATTTTATTTGATGGATGTTTATTTTCAATCCATTATTTTGTTCTCTTTGGAGGATCTTCTTGTTATTGTTCCGGTATATCTTGATGATCATTATTTACCTATTCCTAGTTGATAGTTGCTTCTTGTTCTAGAATTTTCTCTGTGTCTTTTTCCGCCTTTGTCTCAAGTTTCAAAGATTGTAGATCCTCATCATTATTCCTTAGAACAAAATCTTTCAAAAATATAACATTTATGCTCTCCACTATTTATTTTGGTCTTAGATTATAGCATTTATAGGCCTTTATTTTTCTTGAGTAACCAACAAAGATACATTCATCAACACGTGATTCAAACTTACCCAACTTTTGATCTTTTCTTTTGATATAACATTTGCTTCCGAAGATTCTAAAATATTTTACATTAGCCAGTTTTCCTTTCCATAATTCATATGGGGTCTTGTTGAAATTGTTTATGAGAAGACTTCAGTTTATAATGAAGATTGTCATATCAATTGCTTGAACCCAGAATGTTTCATCCAATTTTAAGTCCTTCAACATTTTTCTACCCATTTCTTGTATGGTTATATTCTTTCTTTCAGAAACCCCATTTTGCTGAGGTGTTCGTGTTGTTGAAAATTGTCTTTTTATTCCATTATCATCATAGTATTGCTAAAATAATTTGGAAGTGAATTCTCGACCATTATATGATCTTAGACACTTTATTTTCAAATTAGTTTCATTTTTGACCAACTCCTTATAGATCTTAAAGCACTTAAATGCTTCAGATTTTTTCTTTAGGAAACTGATGGCTTTCATCCTGGTATAGTCATCTATCATTAACATGAAATATAATTCTCCATCTAAGCATTTTGTTCTCACAGGACCACATAGATCTGTATGCACCAATTCCAATGGATGTGATGTAAAGTGTTCTTTTGTTTTAAATTCGACTTTTGTCTACTTGCTGGTCGATAGGCCTTACATAGTGTGTTGGAAGGTTTTGAGATTTTCAGCATTTCACGTACTGCTTCATTCTTTGTTATCCTGAGAGGATTGTCAAATTTTATGTGACCCATTCATTTGTGCCATAAATAGCTTTCATCTTCTTTAGTTAGTAGACATGCTTTAGTTGTTTCATCCAGAACATATATGTCATTTGGAGCTCGACTTGCTATAGCCACAATTTTACCATACCCACCTTTCTTGGTTTCACATTTTGTGGAGTCGAATATAATCGTGTGTCCTTGATCACCCATTTGTCCAAAATTGAGCAGGTTATGATTCATGTTTTCCAACTAATAGAACATTCTTGGCTAGAACATCTTTTCTTCAGAGCATGACGGTACCTGATCCTTTAACATTTGAAGGTCCATCATTTCCAAAGGATATGGTTGGATCCTTCTTCTCTTTAATAGATACAAATTTATTTCTATATTCGGTCATATGCATTGAACAACCACTATCAACATACCACACATCTTTGTTGTTTTGAGCCTTGAGAGCAAGGGAACAATTAGCAGTCTTCTTCTTCTTCCATGTTCGTTCATTCTGTGGCTTCGAAGATTCCTCTGGAGGATTTTCAGGTATGCAGTCTCCAGCTATGTGTCCAAATTTTTGACATTTGTAACATTCCATATTACTTCTTAAATGTTCAAATATATTGATGTTTCGTTCACCCCTGGGAGGTTCAAATTTGATAGATATCCTAGATTTGTATTGGTTCCAAGGGTACATGCGACATTCTACAACTTTATGACAAAATTTTACACATGAATAATAATATCCATGAAAAATATGTTGGTACCTGGATCGAAATCTTCATTGAGGAATTGTCTTCCAAGATTATTCTTATGAATGTAGCCAAATGAAATCTACATGCATGTCAGATGTCATAGGTTCATTGTATTTTATTGTAGAAGGTCGTGCTTCTTCTTCTTTGTAACCAAGGCCACTTCGGTCATTGTAAGATCATTGATTGCTGATGAATTCCTCCAATTCCCTTGAGCTATTGGCATAGTTTTGGATAGTGTTTCCCTTCTTTGCTTCCTTACACAACGATACTACTTCGACTTCTAATGCTTCCCTTTCTTGGTTTATTTCTTCCAACTTCTTTTGAAGTGACTCTTCAATACATTTGCATTGTTCAAATTCAATTTTGAGACCTTGAAATTGTTCTTCAAGAGTATTGGAATGGATCTTCTCAACCTTGAGCTCTTTTATAAGCCTGATTGCCTCCTTAGAAAATTCTTCTATGGTCAACCCTTCTTCTTCTTTGTTTGATACCTCTTTTTTATTACCCTTGGCCATAAAAAATACTCTCTCGTTGGATTCTTCTTCATTTTCACTATCTTCATCGGATGATGATCTATCTTATTTAGAGAGAAAGTTCCTTTTGAATCCTTTATTTTTGCCTTTCTTGTTCAATTTCTCAAAGCCTTTCTTTCCTTCTGAGTTTCCATCACTTCTAGTCAGACGTTTTGCTGCAAAATTCCCAACCTCACCATAGTCGAAACATATCAATGGAAGTTTACCTTCAAATTTTCGCATACCAGTTTTTAGTTTTATCGTAAAGTAAGCATATTCTCCATCTGCAAGACCTTCTTCACCATCTTCCTTTTCTTCACTCTTCCAGGTGCAGGTCTTTTCCTTTGAAGGTTGTTTTTCCTTATTGGTTTTCATAGATGCAATGAACACATTTTCAAGATGTGAAGTACCCTCTTCTTCTTCAAGTCTCATTTCATATGCTATGGGAACTCCATGTAATTCCTCTTTGCTGAGTTTGTCCATATTTTCATTTTTTTCTAAGACCGACACCTTTGGATTGAATCTCCATGGTAACGTTCTTAGAATCTTTCATATAATATTATCCTTAACAATAGGCTCTACCAATCCTTCCAGAGTGTTGGTTATTTCATCAACGTCTTGGAAGTATGTAGCAACATTTCCATCTTCTTTCATTCTCAGTTGCTAAAGGTTTTCTCTATAAATTTGAAGCTTTTCTTCTTTGAATTTTGAGCCACCTGCATATATATTCTCAAGCTTGTCCCATACATTTTTGGTGGTCTTACAACCCAACACCCTATGAAAATAAGATTCAATAAGTTCACTGATAATAATATTCTTTTTTTTTGCATCATTTAGCAAATTATTTTTACCTTGTTCATCCATGGTTGGTGTAAAGCTATTATTGAACACTGTCCCATACTTCGTAACCTTGTGCCAAGAGATAGATCTCCATTATTCCTTTCCAAAGTGCATAATTATTTTCATTGAACAAAGGTACACCATTCTTGGTATGCTCCATGACATCCTTCCAGCTGTTAAACTGCTATTAAAGGAACCAAACTCTGATACCAATTGTTGGAAATACTAAGGTGGGGGGGGGGGGGGGGTGAATCAATATTCCTTTAAATTAGTATTATTATTAATATTTCATAGAATTAGTTAATATTTAATTATTATCAGTGTTTGTACAATGATAGCATTAAACAAAACGAACACAAATGCACACATATTTTAAGGTGGAAACCTCCTCTGGGAAAAAAACCACCTGAATGCTTTTCTAATAATTCTTTAATATTCAACTCCAATTGAAAATAAAGCTCCAACTTCCTAGAATCTAGACAATCATTCTTCTCCAGCTCCCACTAGATAGACACTCCAATGCCCGAGATTCTTCAGTAGTCAACTAAACCGATGCCACAACACTCAATGAGCTACAAATCACCCTAGCACCACCCTACCACCCTAAATTTTTCACAGTCTTGAACTTTTCGGTGACTTCATGCACTAGCCCAACACTAGCCTACCACCCTATAGAAGAATAAAAGAAGAATGCACTCTCGTACCAGGGAAAATGGTCCACTTTACAATGATATAGAATGATGTAGAAGAAGAAGACACACTAGACTATAACCCCAACTATGATGCAAATACCTAATGATGAAACTAGACATCCCTACACTTCCTCTTCAATTCTTGGCAGATAAACACTTGCAAAAATTTTACAACGATGCTTTTACAATGAATCAGTACAATGATACCTTTACAGTGAATGTATGCAGTGCTACCCACATGAATACTTGTTGTGGTGAACTTCTTCCTGTTTTTCTACACCATCATTGCTACTCTTGTCATGCTACCCTTTCTCACTCTTCAGAACATTAGATCATGTATTGAGTCTCATATTGATGAATATATAGTACCTACAAAAATTATTCAAGGAAATACCCATGACATGATCATAGCAAAACTTACCTCATCCTGCAGAGCATATGTCAGTGCTAAAAAAAAATAAAAAATAAAATCAGAATACAAAGAACCTAATGAAATTAAGAGATGAACATCCATATACAAAATATACTTACCTGGAGCTTACCTCTGTTGCACCTTGATTTTCCTTTTTCCCGTAGAAAGTCTGGCCCTTTGTAGCCTTTGACAACACATGATCTAGCTTTTTCTTTCCTTCTGGGAGGTTGATATTAAATATAGTGTATGTATGTCATTTCAAATCCCCAATATGTGATTTTTCGTCTTGTAGTATTCCTCTGTGTCTTCTTTGAAATGCCATAGGTCTGACCCAATTTTGATTCTTCAAGGCAAATTTATACCCAATCTCTCACAATGACATAATTATGGACTGGTTTAGTAGAGATAACTTGTACGCCATGTCATGTGTCACTGTTTCCTCATTCAGCTCTGACATTGATACAAAGAAAACTACAGTCTGTGAACTATCCACTAGTTTCTACATAATTCCAATTTGATATATAGAAAGAGATTTATGATGATTTTATCAAGGTCACCTATTTGATATGAATTTGAGGAGCCTGCAAAAATCGTAATTTCCACATATCATATCTCCGAAAATGTTGCACATCAAGATCTGAAATTGTTCCAAGTGCTTCTTCAGGATTTCAGCTTCGACTCATAAAAATGTCAACTTCTAAACCTTCTTATAAAAAAATTTATAGCTAAAATTCCATGACGACATATGTCAAGTAGCGAAATCCCTACATGAGAAGGATATGAGAATTAAAGTTTATATAAATTCTTAGGTTGAGAGGAACTTCAACAAGTGAACATGGGTGGGATTTTGGGAGCTCCAAAAATTATTAATTATTGACTTTTCAATGACCACAACCAATTATTAGTGTCATGCCACAACCCCATGGGTTTTTAGCTCACTAACTGGGGTTACTAACTTCAAACATGAATATCTCTCAAACAGCGAAGAATTATGTGGC
Source organism: Pinus albicaulis (assembly GCA_034641835.2). NCBI lineage: Eukaryota > Viridiplantae > Streptophyta > Pinopsida > Pinales > Pinaceae > Pinus > Pinus albicaulis. Next base: position 265,843,083 of record CM076580.1, on the reverse strand, counting down.
ATTCCATATATCGAAAGAAACATCTCAACAAGTAGAAACCATCGAAAATATCCTTGACTAGGAATATAGTATTTTGGAAGGTAAAATTCCTCATGCAAGATTAGGGTAGCCCCTGGTGCTGCTTAAGTTGACATCAATGACAACCACTGATCAACATAAATATGACAACATTCAAATCCAAAGGAGCTACCCATTCAATCGCTGAAATTAATGAACTATTTTGGGCAATATAGTTCTAGAATATGTTGAGAGTTGACATAACAAAAGAATCTTAAGTATTCAATCATGTTGTAATTTTTTGCATCTCTTGCACAAGGATTAAATGTTTATTTATGAATGAATAATTTAGTAGGTTTAATGGTTAATTCAATCGGAATTACATATATACGATGATCTGAGGTTGATTGAGCGGAGTTGGAAGGTTGATGATTAGTCTTGCCAATGGAAGGATTCAAGCTACCATAATCCTTATTGCTACTAGTACATTGTCATTATATTTGGTAGAAGATAACATCTTCACATGGGAAGGGGAAGATTGATCTTGTGCAACAATATTTGTCTCCTAGTTTGGAAAGGGATATGTTAATATGGCAGGCAGGTGAGATGATGATTTTAGGAATTGATTAACTTATGCTCGATGCAAACAATCAATAGTATAATGTTTCACATCACAAATCAGTAAAGGTTAAAAAGGCTTACATTTTTCATAAGGATACTGATTATTTAGTTTTTCCTACGATAACTTATCTTTATTGTTCTTTCCTTTACCTTTTTTATTACTTATAGTTTGATAAGACTTGTCTTTTGTAGATTTAATGACATTAATATCGGAAGTAACTGCAGGAGTAACATAGGATGGGTTTTGAGTAGTCACAATAGGAGATGAACCATATATTTTATTTGTTGTCTGTTGACTAGAAGAACCAATAACACCATCAGTGGCATGTGATTCCTTAGTGGGAGTAGGTAGAAGAGTATTGGATGGTCTCACAACATTAGGTATCTTGTTGTAGAGTGTGCCAAACTGAGTATATACTAAATCAAGATACTGGACATAGGAAACGATTTTCTCTTGATTAAAAAATCCACCCTTGGAAACATCTAGATTTATAGGATGCAGTAATAAGTTAGTGAACCATTCCGCTAGTAACTTCTCAGTGATATAATTTTTGACCAATCGTCAAAAAAATTTCCACTCATGTATATAATCATAAATATGAGTAGAGTCAGACTGATTTAAAGAGGTTAGAAACTCAGTCACCATTTCATTGAGAATGGGTAGCTAGACCAATGCACTAAAGCTGTTATATGAAGCTCTAGGTACCTCGACATACCACTTTTATACTGGACTAGTAAGAGTTATTTGGAACTGTTGCAAATGAATAGAGCCATAATTTAAGTTTTTAGATGAACACAATAAATGATATGTCAAATATGGTTCAATGGATATTCACTAGGATTTCCATTAGATTTGGGAATGTCACTCAGTAACTTAGGTGGAATAAGTAGCCAACAAGGATAATGTTGGATTAGATCATTGGTGAGTGAAGTTAAATCTAGTAATTGTAACGTTGCTTTAAAAGGAAAGAGTCAGTTGAAGCATATTTGGGGTTGCTGATAACCTTGGGATCAAATTTTAACTGTTGGTACAATATATCTAGGATAGGATGGGACAGGTTAGGAAACTGGTATTTTCATCCCACCTTGATACAACATTTTTTTAGTAATTAGGATAAATGATACCAGATTATAGAGCTCCAAGATTGTTTCTATAGTTTTTATAACCTTTATATTGTGGATAATTTGTACATTAGAAATATTTTCCTGGATAAGGTTGTTGTATTGTTGTTTTCTGACCAATAGGAGCTTGGGGTATTCCTTATAAAGGTTACCTTGACGCGATGTGTGTCATCCCTAGACTACGTTGATTAATTTTCACCCATGGCATGCTATAAATAGGACGAGTCACTTGCACCTCTGGAACGAGTTTACCAAGTGGATTAGATGTAGGTTGTGATAGAACCTGGATAGGCCGAGTGGATGGGATTTTAGAAGATCCTTGTACTAATGAAATGGCCTAAATAGGTTTCCTCATTTGTAATGTCACTTGGGAAGGCTGAATAATTGGGACAGGTTGGCAAGTAGGAACTTGCAATGATAGTCTGAGCCATTTGGCATGTTGGAACTTGATTAACACCCATACCAGATTGAAGAGAAGTAGGATTCCAAGGGGTAGAAGCCATTCCTAGAAATGGAGGACCCGTAGGAAGATTAATTGTATATGGGGGAGCACCAAAATGTGTCGGTTGGTTTTCTTATGGGATTATGCTAACAACAGGTTTCCCCCTAGCTTGAGGATAATCAGGAAGAGGAGGAAACTAGCCCTTAGCGAGAGGATATCCATTATAATCTAGAGCTGATTGTTGCGGTTCTCATTTCCCACTATACTATTTTTCTAAAGGAATTTGAGGTGGGACAGGTTGTTGGATGCTTGATAAAGATATACTATATAATATAAAAGAAGATGGATGTGAATGAGAGGTCCATGGACTAGTCAGTAAACCAAAACAATTCCCAAACAATGACTGGTATCTAGGTGGTATAGATGGACCACCATATAGGTGTGTTTCAAGCGAAGTAGTAAACATAGAAGTTGTTTCCACTTAATTTGACTCACTCATTATGGTAGATAAGAGTTGAGTAACTGTAGCCAACTCAATCATGGTTGAACTGATCAAAGGGATATGAAAGTGTGAAGGATTTACATGTGAATTGTAACAAGGTGTTCTATAAAAAGGAGCTCGAATTTGAGTATGAGGATCTTGGTAAAGAAAAAGGCCTCTAACATGTGTAGGAGTGTAATTTCACTATTCTTCAGTAGTCTCCTTAATATTTATTAATGATTATAACATAAGTTTTCCTTCATGGATGGATTAAGATGAAGTTAATGGGTAAGACAAAGGTAAAGAAATAGGGGCATAAATGTCTAAATTTACTAGAGCATAAGCTTTTGGTTCTTTGGGTTGAATCATATAAGGTTGTAAATTTTTTGAGTCTACAAACTAAGGTTCAATGACTTTAACCTTTAATTTTTCAGTTTTTTCGGTTTAAATTTCACCAGTCGCTAAAGATGTGACTTCAGGTTCAATACTAATAAGAAGTGATGACCCTAGTTGATTAATTTCGGATATGATTCTAAAGGGAGTAACTTATGATGTATCAACTTTGGTATTTTGTGTCTTCTTGTTCTTCAAAAAATCAGGTGTTGACTTAAGAGGCAGAGGAGGAAATATTTTCATTCTACACGATTGGCGAGGGTGTTATTCCACATTTCTAGATTAATTTTAGAATTAAAAAAAAAACAATAAAACAAATTGGTAACTACGAAAATAAGGATTACTAAGTCATTGTGAACTATAAAATACATTTTCTAGCACGTGCATGAAATATCCCTGAATTTTGTGTTTGGTGTATCACAAATAACAAGGTGGTTGACTGGATTACCTATGGAAGGATAGAAACCAATAGGGGACTTCCAAAATACACTCGGAGGTATGTGGGTGCACAATCTGTAGAATATTTATCTAATGCATCTTGTATGATAGGAATTATTCTGATATAATTTTCATATGTGGAGTGCCATTTGATATACCTAAGGGTACATGGAGAATGATCTAATATACTTACATAAATGGAATACTAACTACACCCATAATTTAACACATAAAATTAATGACATCTCAGATGTTTAACAACATCAGAGAAATTATTTAGCCTATGGCTCTATGTGTGTCGTTAATGTTCCAAATTCTCATTAGGTTAATTGCATAGATTTTAAATTTTATCTTCAATTAAGTTTCAATTTCAAGGCTTGCAGTATGAATTCGCCTGAATTCCCTATGATGCAACTAGCGTAATAATAATAACTCTTTCACTTTTCAAATAATATATATCTACAAGAAGGAAGAGACAAAAAAAAGGTAGCAATCAATGAGGCAACACACAAAAAACTTCCTAATGAGATCTTTCAATGCAAGTTCTCCAATTTAATTCAAAACCCTATATGTAATGCAAGTAATGAAAATTTTCTTTTATTTTCTTTTGAATTTTAAAATGTAATGAAAATTAAATACAACTAAATCATTGATCAAATAATTCACACAAAGTGGGATTGTAATATGAAAATTCCTTTTATCCAAACAACAATCAACCTAATTTTTCACAAAACCTAATTGATAAGAAGAAAATAAAAACTCTCATCAAAGGAAATCAAACTCAAATGTAAACACAGTGATGGCTTTAGACACAGAGAGGAGAGACTGTATTAGGTCTCTATGTATCAAAATAGTGTGTGTTGGGGCTAATGTTTCTCAAAAGACAACAAAAAAACCCTAAAAATATCAAAATTATTTTTTCTTAAGGATAATTATTCTCGGAACAAGTCAATTCAGCTTGCTTTAAAAGGTCAAAAATGACTAAGCCAGGGAAACTACTAAAGGGAAATCTTGTTCCCAATTGGATTTACTAGGTTGTGATGTGAAATATTCTCTTCTGCAAATAAAAGGGAACTCCCTAAATCTACTAGCTTTATCTAGAAAAAATAGGGACAAAAGGATCTGTGTTTTCCTTAGAGAAATTAGAATACAAAAAAAAGAGATACATAGAATTTATATTAAGCCCTCCTCTTCTCCTCTCTTATAAGCTCCAAATCTATCTCCAAGTGTTATAAATGGAACCTAACAAATAGCTAAAACAGCTATGAGAACTACAATATCCATGTAGCAAAAACTAATGTCTCCAGTGAATGAATGAAATGTCATTGCAAAGAATAAGAATCAACATGACACAATTATAGGAAAACATAGGGGCTTTTTTATTAATAAATTAATGAGAGAGTTAAAACAATTTATGCTTGAATTTGTAGATGTCTCTCCAATTATATTGCATTTCCTTCCTACAAAAGAAACCTTCAACCTCAACCCTAATGCATCATTGGATGATGATTCCTTGAGCTCGAAATAAAAATATGAGGGCACTAGTAATCTCGAAAATCCAACCTAGACTCTATGGGAGGGAGTAGATCTATAGGGTAAATGGGGTATTTTAGGATTTACAAATATTGGACTTATATCCACATATAAAGGAGGATAAGCTCTAGGGATAAGAGATAATACCTCTAGGATAGGAGTTTGAGATCTCAATTAATAGTAAACGGTTAAAACTACCGTAGAAACTTTTGGAAATAGAAGATTCATATTTTTTTCCCTGAAATATAGAACCATAAAATTTGTAAAAAAGAGCAACCTGTACTCATCATTTTAGGTGATCAGTTATGCAACTTGCAACCATGGCAGGTGGACAGAAGTGTAGGGTATCTTTGGGTGAAAAACATAGTTTTTGAGTTGATTAACCTATAAAATCAAACTTTTTTTAGTAGTAATGCTTGAGGATTTCTAAATGGATAATGAAAAGGTGTTCAGGATGTTGATTGATATGACTTTTAGGCCATTTGATGGGATGCGACAACATGAATTTTAACCACTAAAATTCTCTATTATAGCTTAAAAATAAAGCAAATGAAGTAGGAGGGCACTTGGAATGGTGTACAAAATATGATTCCGTAAACTAGACTACTATAGGAAGAAATATGTGGAGGACTCTAGATGTTTAGTGATCTGTCGATAGAGATAGTGATATTGTATCCTCAAGATGAATAGAGAAGGGATCTAGTGGTGATTTGTTAAGTGTAATGACGTTGTGATATGTTGTTTTAAAGTAGACAAGGATCATGTGAAGAAAAAAAGGGGATCCAAAATGCTAGTTCTATACATTGATAATTTTTCCTATTGAACAAATGACAATCAATATAGAAAACACTAGTGGGGCCAAGAACTGGTGTCATAAATGAATTTCCCAAGAATATTGGGATTTCTAGCATAACATGAAAATATGGAAGCATTGTGATTACAATTTTCTCATAATTTGGCATAAAACTAAATGGCACTACACTTGCTTGGTATATTGATAGGTGGTGATCGATATCCCATGTGGCTAGTCACCAAAGTCATCATGTGTGAGCTTTTGAAGAGATTCTTGGGCTTTGAACACTCACAAATAGTGAAGAAAAATGGGTTGGCATTAAGCCATTGGAGTATAAACATTTTTCAAAAGAATAAGAGTAACGAGAACAATTTAAAATAGTTTCGATGTCAAGTTAAGGTTGTTAGTATAGTGCACAATATTACACATAATATGAAAGACTCGACTATGTTCTAGTATTTTTTAGCGATTGGCAATGTGAAGGTAACAATGGATGCATCAATCATGGTTCTAAGCCCGCAATCGATAGGTAAGTGTCCAATGGGAAATATATAAATGATTATGCTTCCTTTCCATTCAACTTTTGATCACATTTTGATATGTCTTAAAGGATCTATACAAAAGGTTGAAATCATTATAGAGATAGATCGAGTTCATTGGTATTAAAGATAAATATAAATTTATCATAAAAATTAGATAACATATTTGATCACAAAAGCATTTAAAAAGGATTTATATATTTGCATTCTAATGTATATGCTAATTATTGTAGGCTTCAATGACTTTTGAGATAATTATTCACTAGTTTACTTTATCAAGAACCAAACTTTTGAAACAATGAAGATTTTCTTTCTTATAGACATGGCACTAAATAAAAGAGTAGTATGTGGATTTGTGAATTATAGGATCTGACCGAATAACCATTGAATGTAATATGGACCATTATAGATCCATCTTAACCGCGATCAACTTTCATTATATGCAGGCAGCTTTTAGGAGTGAAAAAATTGAAAAGAGATGTACAGATCTAGAGATTTAATTCCTTATAGTTCTTGATAAATACGTTATTTAGATGAATCTGTAATGGTTTTCTTTTTCTATCTATATATAGATCATTTGTGATTTTTCATTGTTTAAATTGTATTTTTCAATAATTTATTATTATTATTATTTTATATTAACAATTGACTCAATTACAGATTTCTCTCCTCAAAAGCAACTATTATTTTTCCTTTAATCACTTTTTCATTTTAAGTATTTGAATAATTTACTAAGGTCACACAGACACACACACACACACACACACACACACACACATAACTAGTATTGAACTATATTAGTTAATATGGATATTCAAACAATTTATTTATGTTTTATATTAAAATATTTATAAAGAAAGATATATATATATATATATATATATATATATATTCTTTACTTTTTTTTTTAATTTGTGTTTACTTAGTATCTCTATAAAGTTATATAAAAGTATCTTATTTAACAAACATGGATATATTTTATTTATAACTCCAAAATTGAAAATGAAATATTTTTACCACATTTTTTTTTACTAGATTGTGATATTAACAATAAACCAATTAGCACAATTAGAATGAGTTTATCAGTATTTTACAATGACTTTAATTAAAATTAAGTAAATATGTATAGTCATTTAGGTTTTGGAATTTTTTTATTTAAAACATTTTTTAAGGGACACTTGTCAACTCCAAATTGAGCACGTACATAATTACACATTTCCCTCATAATGAGAGCCTCTCATATGAATAAGCAGTTAATTATTTAGCATTCATCATATTCATATATAGTTAAGGTAAGGTTTTTTTCATGCCTCAATTCTTAATCAATATTATGGCTCTGGATCCTCTAGCATATTGTTGGGAGTGTAACAAAAGACCAGGCCCCACTTGCGTAATAGGGATTAATGTGGCATTGAATCAATTCCATTGTGTTTAATAGGATATGTCAACTTATAGGGGGCATAACTTCTATATGTGAACTATCATTGATGTCATTTCCTTAGAGTTGGAATTCTTTAGTATGTAGAACAAATTTTATGAGTTAATATCCACCGTTGGAAATTCCTTATTAGAAAAAGTGTGATTATATTCCTAAAATAAAATTTGAATGTTTTTAATCATAAATCACAAAACTAGGACCAACCCTAAAATGGGCTTCACAAACCAATTCCTTCAATTTTTTCACTTGGAATTTATATTATAAATAGAAAATATAAACCATCCCCTCCTTAGGATATTTTCATAGTCAGTTGTAGCTACTAGCATGCATCTGAATATCCAATATTGACCACATTGTCACTAAAAATTCTAAGCTCTAATTTAAATTCTTTATATATAATAAATAAAACTTTGAAATTTATTACTTCCGAAATTACTTAATTTAATGTGTGAGTCTTGAATTCTTGCAATAATAATAACTTGGAATCAAGTGACATAGAGCCATGATGTGTTGGTTTGAATCTAAGATGGTTTTATCCTCTTATCCTCTCCTCTCTTTCACATGTAAATCCACATACTTCCCGTTCTAGTTGTATACTATCTTTCCATTCATCCTTAACAACTTATAATTGATTTCCTATATTTCAAAATGCTATAAATTTTACAATTTTCAATACCAAAAACTAACAAAAAGCGTAATGCATATTTTAAAAATATTAAATTATATATATTTTATATATATTTTTAAAGACCTATACATTCAACTATTTTCATTACCGTAGATTGATAAAAGTTGTAAGACTACTTTCATAATTTAACCATATACATTTTAAATTTTCTTGAAATATGTGACATTCACAAGAGTGAGAGGAGTAAATTTGGATCTCGGGAGAAAAATGATATCTACTTTTCCATAGGGATTAGGACAAGTTATTGTAACTAGGAAAAATATTTCTCACCATGTAAGGGATTTTGATTTCAAAGGAGGGCATGATCAACATGTTCAAAATTGTCGGAGAATCATTGCCACCATAAAAGTGATGAATGCTTTGTGATGCTGAATGGAAGTAACTTGACAAGAATTATAATTTGGATTGAAAAGGATTCCAGTTTCCTTTCACAAGAATCCTATTTCCATATCGAAAGACACCTCAACTACATGGTAGATAATTGGGCCAACATAGCTTCAGACCTTAAGATTGTAATACTATTGAAAAGTTTGGGTAACACTACATATGATATTCCATAGGTCCAAGTTCAAATTGATTGTTTCACATTTCCTTTATTATATCATAATGGAACAGATAGTTCATCATTCCACGTGAATCAATTTATAAGATATAATGGTCCTATGTAGTACCTTAAGCATGTTTCAAGTGAATTTGGTTGTGGATATTGAAGGATTTAATTATATTATATTTTTTTCCAATGGGATAATGGATCATGTATGTGTTAGAATTTGGCAGTAGCACATCCTAGTTCTAGTAGGGATAAAAAAATTTCTATGCCTGGTAATTATATTGTACCTCCCATATACATTTTATATGAAATATTAGGGCTCAACCACATCTGTAAATATTTGTGGGAAGAAAAAATTTCTAGCCTCTGGGGAATAACACAAACTTATATAGTGTATCCCTGCATTTGATGATTCTTCACTCTTCATTACCTTTCATAAACATATATTTTGTCATTTTTGGGTAGGAACATCCCTCAGTTTCTTTGATAAACATTAAGTGAAGCATTCTGGCCATATTATACTACCTCCTTCGCTTCTCTAAGTCACTTATTTAAATTTGTGGCATCATATTAATTTTCAACCCTTTTTGTTTTTCCATCCCTTATTGTGTATATTCTTAATCCTAAAATCAATAGGAAACAATTGGGGAGGGCTACCTAAAAAATCCTCTGGGAAAATGAAAATAATGAGACACAAGTTCATATTGAGGCTTGTCTAGTTTATGGTAAGTCTTACTATTTCTTGTATTCAAATAGTTGTGTCTATCCTTAATTCAGTTTTAATTGGAATTCATGCTTAGGTTCAACAACTACAAAACGTTTTAATGAAATTTCATAGAAGTATATAATTTGTAGCCCTTAACTTTGTTCAAGTTATTTCCTTCCTCTATAGATTCCAAAATCGTTTTCTATTTAGAATCCATAATTAAAAGGTTTTGACCATTAGGGATTGAGGTTATATTTATTTGATAGAAAATCATCTGAAATGGAGAAAAATGATATCAAACAATCGAAAAGAATCTTGAGAAGCTTCAAAAATATAATTAATTCTAATAAGAACATTGTTTTGTGGGCTTACTCTAAGATAAATGAATTGGAGCACCATTGTATCATGTGGTATATTGACGATATGAATTTGTTGATTCAATAGAATCAAATGATTCATTTAATGGAAGTTGATAACTAGATTATAAATTTGACATTGAATCTTCAGAATGAAAACGAGAGTGATGAGAGTATCAAATATGATTTTTTTTTTACTAACCCCTAATTTAAGGTTTATTAATTACACTTGGTTGCAATCCCATGGGTTGGATTGGATTTACTAAAAGATCATCTGGATCAACTTGTGTAGGTATAATGAGAAAATCGGTTCTTAGATTTGTATGTATAAGGAGCATGCAAGGAAGTGAAAATGGAGGAAGCTATAAAGAGTTAAAATTTTGGTAGGACACCAATGCCACAAGAGAAATAAGGCTGAGAGTTGCAGTGATTTGAGACAATGTTGGAGATGACAAATTATTGAACCCAATGGCTTATGATTATTTTTTCTTGATGTACTAAGTTTTATCCATGGGCATTTCAATGGTGACCATTGTGTCTAGGAGTTGTATCTTTGTTGAATTACTATTATCATTGTTTAGAGTGGGTTTTATCATCCATGGGTTCCCACTATAGAATAGTTTTTTTCTATTATAATTTGTTAGTTTTTTCACTTTTTATGTGTAGTTTTCCATAACCCATACATATTAAATGTTAATTAAGTTCATAAATATTATAAACGTAATAAAATAGAGTAAATATAATAGTAAGATGAGATATGAAAAATATGCCCTTCTATTATGATAAATATTGGAGGTGTTGGCAACATGGTTTTGATCGAATTTGAGGAACCATTTTCGATCTAGCTTTGGATATTCACTGAACATGGCATGAGATTTTGTAAACTCTGAAGTTTCGTGGATATTTTGGGCCTTAATTTTGAGGCCTTTACCAATATTTCCAATTTTATTTTTCCCCTCTACTCCCTCTTATAGTCTATTATCATTTCCCTTTTTTCATAATTACTCACACTATGTTCATCACATGTTGATGAGGTATGATGTTGTTAAGTTTAATGATTTCCCTTATTTTTAATGAGTTATTTGAGGTAGAGCTTTAATTTATAATTTTAATACCAAATCTTGTAACCCTAGCAAAGTTCTAATAACTCAAATTGTTAGTTTTCATATATATGCACCCCTACGACGAAATATTCCACATGTTTTTCATTGCTAGGTGGCTCAAGATGGATAAATGTTGGTTTAATTACTCCTAGGTTAGATAATGAAGAAACAAACTCATGGTTAATTCTATATTCAAATGCATGGTGCTAATTCATACAACACATCAAAAATGGAATAGTTAATTGATTTTGAGGTTTTGGTAAGTGGCATGGATATTTTCGTGCATGACATGTCATGAAAATATCGCATGCCAACATATGAATAGATATTGATGTTAGAAAGAGCCTTATTTTTAAATGGAATTGTGCCCTACTCTATTTTGTTAGCCTCACTCACACATAAAAACAATCACTAAGTCCAAAATATCAAAATAATTAAAATTGTAAATATATTCTAGAATGTGACTGTTCCTAAAACTTGGGAGTTTGTTTAGGTCAAGTTGGTTGAAATATTTACTCAATCAAAGTTATTGTGTGTGCAATATAGACACATTATCTTGAGACATAATGTTGATGTATTAATATTGTATCATTCCCATTATTTTGTAGAGAGTGTGTGTGAGAAAATATACATTAAGGCTTTATGCCTTTTCTGCCATATCTTTGGTGTCTCTGTCTCAAGGTCTAGATTATCATTATTTTTTAATAAGTTGGTATCAAAGCATGGGTGAGATCTATTGTGTGCAAGGAACATTATTGAAACAAGTTAAAAGGGAAAGCTCCACCTCAAATTTTCGGTTTTTCTTTGGGATATTTTCATCGCCAAACCTATTTTTTATCCTGGTGAGGAGGGTCATTTTTGTGCATAGGTGTAGGACGCAACAAGGGTAAGGCATTGTGATCCATGAGAAGAAAATTTTCGACCCTGTGCATGGACATACTATGGAAAGCATCATACATTGACGTGTCATGCCCTCTGGAATACTAAGCACCTTGGACAATCTCAACCTCTTCACAGTCCTCTCCCATGGCGTTGGTGGTGCTTGTTTTTATGTTTTGTGGATCTGACTGCTCGAGTTGTGACATGCTGTTGTAGCTTTACATATAGTAGAATAAATTTCAAATAAATGTTTGGAAACACGATGTTTGGTAGTGACATTCTCTACATATTGTGTTGAATGTTAGACACTTAGTTGGAGTTAACTCTGCATTGACCCTCATGTTGTTAAGACATTGAGTTATTGTATTTATTTATTAGTTCTAAGCTTATTAAATTCTATATCATGTGAATGCCGACATCCAATGCTTCATGACATGTGATCATTTTCTCACTTGGAGGACATATCAGCTAAAAGTGAGAGGCATACATAGCCTTCAAACTTACTATCATAATTCTATTAGAATTTAGAAAGAAAATTAGAACCTTGAAGGGTTGTGAAATGTAAATTTTGCTTACCATGTATCTTGAATTCAAGAACGAGGTATTTCAATTTAGGAATATTGCAACAAATTCCTACGTATTTCAATGGATTATATTTATTTTTGAGCCCTGTGAATACATTATTTGTTGTGGTCAGATGGCATATTTGAACTGCTAAAGAAAAAAAGAAAAGGGAAATTTTCACTGTGGTGAATTTTTCGTTTTTTATTTCTTCTTGTATAGTTGGTCAGAAGATGGAGAAGCTGGTGTGGCTAGTGGGATTAGAATTTGGTGTAGTCGCGAAATACAAGAGGATCAACATTTGGTCTATGTTTTGTCCAGTTATATTTTGGATAAATCGATATTGTGTGAAGGTCATCGATGTCATGAGATGGAGTTTTTGTAGCTGAAACAAAGTAAGACTACCATAGTGTGGACTTGTGCATAAGATTTTCTCCCACTAATCAGAAGTTGCAGTCCTCGAACCGGATCAAGACCGACGAACATGACCATGAGCAAATATTTATGGATTTGAAGTTGATCGTTGTAGATTTTTAGGATTGTTGACCGCATTCCTTAGATCACCCGAATGAGATTTGATATTTTCGCCTCATTTATGCCATCTAATTATTGAGGTAATGAAGTTTGTGTCTCTGACATCATGGAAAATTTTAGGGGCTAATATTCGTAGTTGGCTAATTTTCCATGTTTTTTCTAAAAAAAAATATTTGCCAATTTCCATTTTTTCTAAAAACAATTTTCCCACATTTTATAGTATAATATTATTTTACCTTACAAATTAGAAAAATTTTATATAAAATAATATAAATCATTAGAAATATAAATAATTTTACAAAAATATTTTCAAACATTTTACAATCTTTATATTAGGATTCATATTAGGGACTGGTAAGATTTGCCAAGATTTCTAAATTTAAAAAATATCCATCCTTAAAAATTTCCTTGTTTCCCACAAGATTATTGAGGCATGTTGTTGTGATAATTAAGTCTCTATAGACACAGAGAAGGAGTTACACAGTGAAAGTAGTCATTTTCACCTCAGATCAATGCAATTTCATCACTAGGGACATTTTATTATTTCCATCTGTTGTTTTCAACTCAGATCTGTGCATAGGAGTTACCTGAGTTGCTTCATTGCTTCCATATGTTGTTAGTTGGATTTTTATAATTGAATCAGAGGAATGAATAGTAAAATTATTTTGGGGCACCTACAAAAATCATGTTTGTTCAAAAGGTTCCTACTAGTAATACCACAAACAACACAACGATGTTTGATGCCTGGTGCAAGTTGGATAGTTAAGCGAAAATATACCTTTAGTACTCCCTCATATGTTATGGTAAATATAATTGTGTTACCACTAGGGGACTGTGACTGTTACACTAACTTGAATAACTCCAAATATGGGCACAAAATGTCCTTAATATACTACTACTAATTGGATGCATTCATTTTCTGAACTCCACAATTATTTTAAATGGTGGCATTGCAAATAAGGTATTTTTTCTCTTTTTGAAATCCAGTTATGTCGGTACTGACAAGGACTTTGTTGTTGCTTCTGATTTCACGTAAATTTACAACTTCAACTACTTGTGTTGAAAATCAATGAATAAAGCCACCTTCTGCATTTCACCTGGTTTCTTGCCTTTGGGTTCATACTTTTCTCAGGTTATCTTTCTCCTAGCTCTCTTTCACTATGTCGATAGAAAGTTTGAATAGTTTTTCAAGCTATACACTTTGAAGAGTGAGGTATGTAATGTTTCTTTCATTGTGTAATACCTTGAATTCTATGTCCTTAATTTCACCTCAAACAACAATAGCCATAACAATTGTTTTTAAAACATGAGGCAGCGTGGAAGTAACATTGGTATGGAAATGTGCAAGTGCCCCACCGAGCGTTGCATCACAATGTGCTTATAGATGAATTATGTGAATCCTTTTTATGGAAAACAATAGAGCACATAATGGGTATCCATATTAAATAGATACAATTATCATCCTTTAACTGTAAATCAAGTGGAAAAGAGCGTCTGGATGAAGATGATGATACTGACACAACGAAAAAAGAGGTGGCCGCCATCGAATGAATATCATATATTGAGATGAGACAACATAGTTATTTTCTACATCTATAGAGACGCATGTTAGAAGATTTGGTGGACGTATATATAACCCATTTCCATTTTTGAATAGACCATATTCGTATAGTTGTAGGACTTAGTGATGATCCTTTGGCAGCTTCAAGTGGACAAGTAATTATTGGAACAAAAAGAAAACATCAGGTAGTCATTAAAGGGTGAGTTGTATTGTAATGGGTTTGAAAAGTTTGAAGTTACTTTTGTAAAAAGCATAATTTATTTATCTTTTTAGAGATAATATGTTAATGAGTTTTTATGGAGGGATAAGAGTGTATTTTGTATCTGGAGTGATAAGTGATTTTTGAATTTTGGAGTGATAAGTTTAAAATTAGAACGGTTTGAAAAGTAAATTTTATCAAATTTAAGACTAGGTTGGAATTGAAACTATTTGTAAGAATCTGAGTCAAGTTCAAAATCATTATGTCAAATTGTTAGGGGGCTGTAGAATTCATTTGTCATCATTTCATTGTAAAAAATATTTAGGGTGCATTTTCGGTAGTATCCAACACCCTCATCCTATTGAAGAAAAAATCAAGTGAGTGTAATAATCAAGTGAAAGTGTTAAACAACAAAATGGGTAAAGGAGGAAAATGTCTTCAAAGTGAAAAAATGTAAGTCAAAGAATTGCAAGAGCACAATCATGAATTAGACAACAAAATTGAAGTGCATGAGTGGAAATTAAAGAAAAATCAAAACTAATCAATCAGATGGCAATCACATTAGAAGTAACAAAACATTTTCAAACTGAGCTAGATATGAAAGAAAAACTCATTAATGCACTCGAGATAAATTTGAGTGAAAAAAATATCTAGTTGATGCACGATGTAAAAAAAATATAGATGTAGTGTGTGACACAAACGACCTCATCCAAAAAAAAATGCAAGTTGCAACAAAGATTACTTGATTCGAAATGTTGATGAAAGTTTTGACACAAATGATCTAATCCACCATATTGATGTAAGTTGTGACTCAGATGATATCATCTAGCAAGTTGTGTTATTAAATGGTGCAACTAGTATTATTGAAGATATAATTGAAAATTTTGATGCAAAATATGATACAAATGAATTGTTAATAGAGATGATTGATGCTCAGTGTGATACATATGACTTAATGAATCCAGCATAGAATATCAACAACAGTAGCAGTGTGCATAAAAACACGAAATTGGTTTTTCCAAGAAGGTGATCACACCTTGGGATGAATTTTCTTTCAACAAAGGTTGACATGGCTTGGGATACAAAAAAGAAAAAAATTTTAATGTTCCATATTTCTCAAAACTAGTTCAATTTGCAAGTGTGGGTTTTCTAGAAAATGCTCAAAATCTTGCTAAGTGTAACCATTGAAAGAGAAATGGTTATATGGAGAGTAAATATTTAAACCTCCAGCCTTGTATTTATTGTGGAAAGACAAATCATCTATCAAATAAATGATGAATGAATACTAAAGTGAAATTTAATTATGGCTAGATAAACCCTTGGCAATGGAATCTAGAAATGAAGAAATTGCATAAGTCCTACAATTTACTCAAGGCAGAGGTAAAGATAAAGTTTCCTGAAAGAGAAACTCTCCTACACCCTAAGTGTGGAGTTCAAAAATAAAATGAAAATGATTGTCTCTCTTTTTAGTTAACAAAGGGGGAAAATGATAATTGAATTGAAGATGGTTGGCAGACTAAAATTTTCAAAAACATCAACAAATCATCCAGCGGGATCCCTTAAAGCATCGAGTGGGAATTATAAAAATTTCCATTGGGAAAGTGATTAGAAATGTCAACTTCAACAAATATGCTAGTGGGTGTCATCAAAAAAAAAAAAATTGTGGACAAGCAATTGGGAATATGAAATTCACAAAATATGTTAGTGGACGTCATCAAAATTATGTGAGTTGACAAGCGATTGGGATGCTGATTGGGATTATTTGTGGACATTTTTTTGTTCATTTGGATGGTCATTGGACCAGGCAAAGGACATATGGATCCTTTCGCATTGCATATTGACATTTTATTGAGTGGTCAAGCAACTTTCTTTTATGGATCAACCATGTAATCGATTCATGTTTCTTGGTTTGTTCTCTTCATATTGGAGTTTTTAGAATCCAGTTTTTGGTGGTTTTTCAGGAAATTCTTCATTGAGGGTCAACTCAACATTTCAAGGATGAGGACTTGGAGTTGGTACTAGGTTTTTATTTTGGGCTTATGATTGAGGATCAGAATGTTAGCATGACTCTTACATAAAAACAACCATTAAGTCTAAAATATTCAAAATAATTATAATTTTAAATCTATTCTAAAATATGATTGTTCCTCAAAATTGAGAGTTTGTTTAGGTCTAGTTGGTTGAGAGATTCTTACCAACTAGTTTGGCTCCTAGATAAGTGTATAGTTGAGATATTTACTCAACCAAAGTGATTGAGTGTCCAAGATAGACACACTATCTTGAGACATACTCTTGATGTACTAATATTGTATCATTCTCATTATTTTGTAGAGAGTTTGTGTGAGACAATATACATTAAGGCTTCAGGGATTTTCTGCCTTGTGTCTCACATCTCTTTCTCATTATCTAGTTTATCATTAATTTTTAATATTTATTATGTTTTTGGGTTCTAAACATTTAACAATTTTGTGTGTCCTCAAGAAATATTCATGGCTCAATACACACTCCCATATACTATATACCCTCAATAAAAGTTAAAGGTTGAAGGTCAATATTTGTAATATTAAAGAAATTTTCACAGAAGTAGTCAATCTGTGTATTGAAAATTTGTTCAAATTTTTCAATATGAAGGCTATATATTGGTGTATATTTTAATTTGATGAATAAGGATATGTGGATTCATGTTCACTCTAGGTCATTATAATTTTAATATGAATATGTCTATTCCTCTATTAATATAAATTAAATTATTTTTAGTTTTATTTCATAGCAAAGTACCTATATATAGTTTTACTTTGTAGCGCAAGTCAATAGGCAGGGACCTCTGCTTGTTTGCATTGCAAATTCATTTCTTTCCTTAGTTATATTAATTTATTATATAGATTTCTATTTATATTTCTATTCTATACATAATAATTTTAATTCATTACCATTTTAGTTGTTGAACTTCCATATGTTCTTCATTGCAAAAGTTTGGATTCCATATACATGTTAAGCATTGAAGGGTGAAGAGAAAAATATTTTTTAAGGGGTTGTAATGTATTCAATGCTTTTAATATAAAACAAAGTACTTTAATTAGAACTTGTAAATATATTTTGTAAACATAATCCTTATGATCCAACAAATGTGTAGCATTTTATGTTCCTCGTGATGGTTGAAGAGCAAAAGTGCTTCCTAAGGAATCATAGAACCACTTTATGTTATTTATGCCAAACAAGGGACAGTAATTGGAGATTGTAAAGTGGTCTTGAAAACATAAACCCAATGATATAAAAAGCATTTGTAGTGCTTTAATTTTCAATGTGATTGAGTTTTAATTCTATGGGGCTATCAAGACTCAAGAGGGATTAAAATCTCTTGAGGTGTGAATATATTTTAGAGTGCAATATAAAAAAATTCATTGTTTATATTGCCTTTTTTAATGTATAAATGGATTCAACCCCTTCATAATATGCTCGAGTACTTGGATTGTGTACTTTACTCAAAATGAAAAAGATTTAAAATTATCTAAAAATATAGCTAAAAAGAGGCCAAAATGTAGAGTAGTGAGACTACTAAAAATGTTTTAATCACATTTTTGTTATTGAAATACTTTACTTATAGTCCAAGTTTTTATTACTATTTCTAAATGCCACATATTAATTTTATATTAAGAGTTCCTCCGTGTATTATTATTATTTCAAAATAATTCATTTTTTTTTTTTACTTTTTATTATTCTTCCTCATTGTACATTGAAATATTTTGTTATGATCAACACATGTATACCTATTTACTTTATATATTAGATAGGTAGTTGATATTGAAATAAATTAGTTAGATGGATATTTAAATGGTGACTTAGTTTTATTTTGAAATATTGAAAAAAAAAGTTAAAGTGAAAATATAATTTTTTTCACATTTTTAATTATTTTATGGTTTCAAAGTTCATATAAAATTATGTGATTTAACATTAACATGTAAATATTTTATTTATTATTGAGATTGAGAATCAATTTTGTTGCCACATTCTTTTTGGTTGTGATGTCAACAACCAACCAAGTCAGCAAAATGAGAAGATTACTTATATGTTATAATGCTTTTAATCAAAACTAAGCAAATAGGTGTATTCCGCTTTGTTTTTAATTATAGAAAACCTTTTTTTTTTTAATTTTAAAAATGTTTTATTTTTATTTAAAAGGAGATTATATTGAGGTGTAGAATGTTATTTCTTGTTTTACTTTTAAATCTCTTATTTCATTTAAACATCAAAATATTTTATCTATGGTTGAGAGTAAGAATAAAATATTTTTCTCACAACTTTTGAATTATAATGTCAAAACAATAAATTGAAGAAACAAAGTGAAAATAACATTATTGATGTTTTTATAGTTTTTAATTAAAACTAATTAACCAAATAAATATATTTATTTTTGTTTTTAATTATAGCTTATATTATTTTTAATTTAGATTTTATTTTTATTTTTTAAATTAAGTCAATAAAATTTCTAAATACAACGATAACTTTTAAGAGATTGAAAAATAATATTACATTTTTCAAATTGACAAATTTTTATAAATGGGTGAAAGTGTGGCAGGCATCATTGGGTAAAAACATTTACATTAGAATAAACCATCTGTTGGAATTAATTTCCAACTACCCAGAAAAGGCAGCAAGGAGACAAGGCGGTAAAACAAATTCTGCGGGGGTCAGGCAGGCAGAGCTGTTGGAGGAATGAACCCCCCCGGGAGATGATGACGTCAGCAGGGTCCACATGTTTTGCGTTCACAAATGATCGCGGGTTAAAAGTTTTACCATGAAATTTATTTTAAAACCAACAGTCTGTTTTAAATGTTTTAATGTTATTTATTTTATTTTTAACATATCTGAAACATATATATTAAAAGGCCTGTTTGGTATTAAAAAAATATATACAAAGTGAATTTTTTTTTTATAAGCACAACAGCGCGGGAAGATATTATATATACAGCAGTATGATCACTGGTCGATCTGAGATTGACGGTTAGAGGTGCCACCATGCAAATTCGACATCAATGCAGTTTTAAATGGTGCCGACATATTTATGATGCCATAAATGAATTCTCAAAGTGGTGATTTTTTGTCAACGAATGACATTAAATTCATTCTGAGATATTTTGTTAAAATATAGAACAGAGTCATGTTTTTAGATATTATATTCTTTTTATGCACAACAGTGCGTTTGTAAAAGACAAAGAGTGCAGAATTAAAAAATACACAACAGTGTATGTTTTTAGGAAAAACAAAGTATACACAGTAGTGTATGTTGTTTTAGAAAGACAGAGTATTTTTCTGTGTGAGACAAAGAATAGTTTTTTGTTTGGCACTATGTCTTGTAACAATCCAGAAATTGTAATCCCTCTCTTGAGGAAGAATTTGTAACAAGTTTTTTTTATGAAATAGAAATTTCTTTTATGTGAAAACTTTGTCACTGTGGATGCAATTTTGAATATTTCTCTGTGTTAAGGAAGGGAGTTTTATTATTTTGGAATTCTAAAATATTCCAACATGGTATCGAAGCTAGTCCAGGCTATTTGAAGGTCAAATAAGCTGAAGGAAAGGAGTTCTTTGTTGCATCAGCTTCTCCAGTAGTGTGAAGACTCAGCCAAAAGGAATTGAAGGTATTTCTCTATACACTTTTGTGTCACTGTTGTAGTACAGTTAGTTAATTTTAAACACATAGTCAAGTGTTTTTGAATCATAGTTAAGAGTGCAGAATGGCTGGAGCCAGCACTGGTATGGGTATGGGGAATATCCATCTACCACAGTTTAATGGGAAAAATTATGACTACTGGTCAATAACTATGAGAGTTTTATTTGTCTCCCAATACTTATGGGAATTTGTTGAGGAAGGCTTTGAACAGCCAGCAGATGAACTTGAGTTTAATATGTTAACTCAGGCAGAAAGAGAGATTCTGAAGAGCAATAAGAAGAAATATGCCAATGCTCTTTTCTTTTTGTATCAAGCAGTTCATGAGAGTGTGTTTCCAAGGATAACAGCAGCTAAGAGATCAAAAGAAGCATGGCAAACTCTCAAGACAACTTATCAAGTTATGGAGAAGGTGAAGATAGCAAAACTTCAGTTGCTGAGGAGAGACTTTGAGACTCTCTGTATGAAAGAGTCAGACACTATTGACTCATTCTTCACTCATGTGATTGGAATGGTCACACAAATAAGATCTCATGGAGAGACTCTTGAAGACAAGAGGATTGTTGAAAAACTCTTGATAAGTTTACCCTCAAGATTTGATGTGATTGTCACCACCATAGAAGAGATTAGGGATCTCACAAAGTTTTCAGTGGATGAGCTACATGCATCACTGATGACCCATGAACAGAGATTGGGTAGGAGTGAAAACTCATCTCTAGAACATGCTTTTAAGACCCATATGTCTTTTGGAAGAGGAAGAGAGCAAGGCAAAGGAAACAAAAGAGGAAGAGGCAGAAGTCAAAATAGAGGTGGAAGGAACAACCCTTCAAATTCACATGGAAGGTGAAAAAATGAAAATCATAGCCACGACCAAGGAAGCAGCCAACAGAATGGTCAGCAGAATGCTCAACGACAAAGGTATGATAAATCCAATGTCCAATGCCACTATTGTAAAAAATATGGTCATTACGCTAATGAATGTAGAAAGAAGCAGCAAGATATAGCAAGTAGAACTAGTGCAAATTTCACTAAGGAAAATAGCAGCCAAAATAATTTGTTTCTAGCTTGTAATATGGCTGAAGAAAAGAATGAGGATTTATGGTTTCTAGACTCTGGTTGTAGTAACCATATGATAGGGAACTGAGCAATTTTTTCTATGTTAGATGAGAGTGTCTAGTCACAAGTCACACTAGGAACTGATAGCAAAGTTTCTGTTATGGGAAAAGAAGATGTAAATGTTTTAAAAATATTAGGTGCAAAGAATTCCATAATAGATGTTTATTATGTTCCAAGAATGAAGTGTAACCTCTTAAGTATTGGACAACTTGTTCATAAGGGGTATAATGTTTTCTTTGATAATGATTTTTTTACCATCATGGATAAACCACCCAGCAAACAGTGTATTGCTGAAGTAAAGATGACAAGGAACAGGATGTTCCCTCTTAGAATGAGAGCAGATTTGAAGAATGGTGAAGAGAAAGCAACAGTTGCACAAGAGACTTACCAAAGCGAACCAAAAGATGATAATTGGTTATGGAACTTGAGATTTGGACATCTCAACTTTGGAGGTCTTAATTTGTTGAACATAAAAGGAATGGTAAGTGGTTTACCATTAATAGAGAAACTGGACAACCTTTGTGAAAGTTGTATCTTGGGGAAACAACATAGAGAAATTTTTCCTTCCAGGAAAAGCATAAGGGAAAAATCACCCTTAGAGATTGTCCACTCAGATGTATGTGGACCGATGCAAACTCCATCGCTTGTAAACAGCCACTATGTGTTAACATTCATAGATGATTTTACAAGAAAAGCTTGGGTTTACTTTTTGAAAAACAAAAGTGAAGTGTTTGAAAAAAATTGCAATTTCAAAGCACTTGTTGAGAACCAGAGTGGGCTGCATATCAAAGTCCTAAGGATTGATAGAGGAGGTGAGTATATCTCTAAATATTTTCTACGATTTTGTAGAGAAAATGGTATTCAAAAGCAATTTACAACTAGATATACTCCGCAGAAAAATGGAGTAGCTGAAAGGAATAATAGAACTATAATGGACATGGCGAGGAGCATGTTAAAGGAAAAGCATTTTCCTAATGATTATTGGGCTGAAGCTGTACATTGTGCAGCATATATTTTGAATAGGTGCCCTACAAAAGCAGTTATGAAGAAAGTGCCAGAAGAGGCATGGAGTGGCACAAAACAAAGTGTCACACACATGAAGGTTTTTGGATGTGTGGCTTATGCACACATTCCAGATCAGCTAAGGAAGAAGTTGGACAACAAGGGGGAGAAATGTATTTTCATTAGACACAGTGAGGAATCCAAGGCATACAAGTTATATAACCCATCCACCAAGAAGTTTATTGTGAGCAGAGATGTTCAGTTTATTGAAGAGGAAGCTTGGGATGGAAGCATAGAGAAAACAGTGGATGTAAAACACTGTTTATCTCATGATGAAAGTAATGATGATGAGTTGGCTGAAATACATCCCCAAACAATAGCACCAACACCGCAAAGCACACCCTTGAGGAGAAATGAAAGTTCTTCTCCAAGCACACCACAAGGAGGAAATTCAAGTGCTTCTTCAATCATTTGTACACCTACTGAAAAAGGTAAGAAATTCAGAAGTTTGAAAGAAATTTATGAACAAGATTTAGCTAATGAAGGTATCAATTCTTTGTTTTCTTTATATTGTCATGTTGATGATCCTGTTCATTTTGAAGAATATATCAAGGATGAGAAATGGATAGAAGCTATGGATGAGGAAATAAATGCCATAGAGAGGAACAAAACTTGGGATTTGGTTGAACTCCCAAAAGGTAAAAATGTCATTGGAGTTAAATGGTTCTACAAGACCAAGAGTAATGCTGAAGGAAAAATAGAGAGACACAAGGCAAGACTTGTTGTCAAAGGCTATAAGAAGAAGCATGGGATAGATTATGAGGAAACTTTCGCACCGGTTGCCAGAATGGAAACCGTGAGAGAAGTATTGTCCATAGCAGCACAAAACAAGTGGAAAGTTTACCAAATGGATGTGAAGTCAGCATTTCCAAATGGAGTGTTAATGGAAGAGGTTTACATTGAACAACCTTTCGGCTATGAAAAGAAAGGCAAGAAAACAAAGTATGCAAGTTGAAGAAAGCTCTTTATGGGTTGAAGCAAGCGCCAAGAGCGTGGTACAGTAGGATAGATTCCTATCTACTAGAAAATGGATTTGAAAAGTGTGAGGGAGAACCCACCCTCTACATCAAAGAAAAAGATGGAAAAATCTTAATTTGTAGTCTTGTATGTTGATGATGTTATTTTTACAGGTAATGATGATTACCTTATTGAAAATTTTAAAACAGTCATGAAAGAAGAATTTGAAACGACTGATATGGGTTTGGAGATACTTCTTGGGAATAGAAGTAGAACAAGATGAAAATGGGATTTTTATCTCACAGTCAAAGTATGTTAATGAGGTGCTTGAAATATTTAACATGCAGGAATGCAAAGCAGCAATCACTCCGACAGTGATGGGATTAAAACTCAACAGAGAGGATAGCAGCAAGGATTTTGATCCTAGTCTATACAAGAGCATAGTTAGCAGCCTCATGTATTTGACTGCAACTACGCCGGACATAATGCATGCTATTAGTTTGATTTCCAGATTTATGGAAAAGCCAAAATAAGCACATTGGCAGGCAGTAAAAAGAATTATGAGGTATGTAAAAGGTACAAAAAGGTTTGGTATTTTATATACTGCTTCAGAAAGTTCAGATTTAATTGGTTATACTGACAGTGATTGGGCTGGAAGTGTTGATGATTGGAAAAGCACTTCCGGTTATGTTTTTCACATGGGTTAAGGAGCCATTTCATGGGCTTCTAAGAAACAGCCCATTGTAGCATTGTCTACAGCAGAGGCAGAATATGTGGTAGCTACAGCAGCAGCGTGTCAAGAAGTTTGGATGAGAAAAATGTTGAGAATTTTAGGCCAAGAACAGGTAAAAGGGACAGTGGTTTATTGTAACAATAGCTCAGCTATTGCATTCTCTAAAAATTCTATTTTTCATTAAAGGACAAAGCACATTGACACCAAGTTTCACTTCATACGTGAATTGGTTAACAATGGTGAGATAGTTTTGCAACATTGCAGAACAGAGGATCAATTTGCAGATATCCTCACAAAGCCACTTGCGCAGAAAAGATTTGAACATTTCAGGAAATGCCTGGGTACGCAAGAAAACCCAACAGTTGAAATTAAGGGGGAGTGTTGGAATCAATTTCCAACTGCCCAGAAAAGGCAGCAAGGAGACAAGGTGGTAAAAAAAATTCCGCGAGGGTCAAGCAGGCAGAACTGTTGGAGGAACGAACCCCCCCGGGAGCTGATGACGTTAGCAGGGTTCACATGTTTTGCGTTCACAAATGATCGCGAGTTAAAAGTTTTACCACGGCATTTATTTTAAAACCAACAGTCTGTTTTAAATGTTTTAATGTTATTTATTTTATTTTTAACATATGAGAAACATATATATTAAAAGGCCTGTTTGGTATTAGAAAAATATATACACAGTGAATTTTTTTTTATAAGCACAGCAGTGCGGGAAGATAAAATATATACAGCAGTATGATCACTAGTCGATCCGAGATTGACTGTTAGAGGTGCCACCATGAAAATTCGACATCAATGCGGTTTTAAATGGTGCTGGCATATTTATGATGCCATAAATGAATTCTCAAAGCGGTGATTTTTTGTCAATGAATGACATTAAATTCAATCTGAGATATTTTGTTAATATATAGAACAGAGTCATGTTTTTAGATATTATGTTCTTTTTATGCACAACAGTGCATTTGTAAAAGACAGAGAGTGCATAATTAAGAAATACACAACAGTGTATGTTTTTAGGAAAAACAGAGTATACACATCAGTGTATGTTGTTTTAGAAAGACAAAGTATTTTTCTGTGTGAGACAGAGAACAGTTTTTTGTTTGGCACCGTGTCTTGTAACAGTCCAGCAATTGTAATCCCTCTCTTAAGGAAGAATTTGTAACAAGTTTTTTTTAAGAAATAGAAATTTTTTTTATGTGAAAACTCTGTCACTATGGATGCAATTTTGAATATTTCTCTGTGTTAAGGAAGGGAATTTTATTATTTTGGAATTCTGAAATATTCCAACACCATCATGGTTACTGCCTATCTAGTTTTAGAAAAATATATAACCCTCGATTTTTAACGATACCGTTGGCGAAACGGAATAAGAAATATAATTTATATAAAACGTTGGATGACAACACGCCTACGTGGGACGCCTTAATCATGCATAATTCCGAGTACTCCATGTAGTACGTAGGAACAACAGACATGAAATTTCTCGCTGCAAAATTTTTTCCCAGAGGTTGGCCGAAACAGCCACGTAAGTAGTTAAGGGCTGCCGCCTAAATATATATGGAATTGTTAATTAAAACACACCAAATGTTGAGTTTTACGTTACAAGTCGAAAAATCATTGAAATAATTGAAAAGAAAGTCTAATTATTTTTTCTGTTTTAAAATTCCTCCAATAGTCAATCTGAATCTTATACCCAAATCAAGTAAGAAATATTTTAGCCATACCTTTAGATATATATAATTGCATTTGGAGACAATATTATTTGCTTACTCTCATTAAAACAAGAATGACAATAAATTGTATTAATTACAACAATAATGGCTATAAATTGTATTAATTACAAGAATAATTCCTACATATTAAAATTTACCACTCCAGAAAGCTTGATTTCTCAAATTATTCACCCGTCACTTTCGTTATCTAAATGCCTGAATTCTCAAATTATTCACCCGTGACCTTTGTTATCTGAAACCCTGATTTCTCAAATTATTCACTCGTGACCTTCGTTATCTTGTGAGGCAAGACGTAGAAGTATCCCGAAGATTTTTTCTCAATAGTTTTTCTTTCTCTGGAGTCAAGAGTCCCCTAAAAGTCTTGAAACGCTTGGATTGAACTTCAAGCCCCATTTCCTTTTCATGATCAGCATCTAAACTCTTACCCGTGGCTTTGCCTCCTTTTGTTTCCGATCCATTTATGTCATCGTTTGCCCATAGCTCCTGGTCAGCCTACGACTAACTAAAGAGTGGAAGATGTTGGAAAGGCAGAGGGTTCAATCACACAAATAACACGAATATTTCACATGAACAATGAGCTACTGCTCTACTATTAATCCTCTTGAAAACAATGAACCTGTGAAGGGTATTTAATCTAATTGACATGCTAACACTCTCACACATAACTAAACTTAATCAACTCGCTTAACTCACTCTTTAACTCACTCACCAAATCTAACTGTAACTCAACTCAACTAACTCCACTTAACTATTTGTCTAACTTCTGCACGAGGAAGTAATTATATATTTTAACACTCCCCCTTAATTACGACCTCTAAACTAAAACATAACTCATGACAACTCAAACATGCTTGCTGGTCTATGTCTTAGCTAGGCTTACAACGCCCAAGTTTCTTTTATGAAACTCAAACAAATCTACTGCTAATGGCTTCGTAAAGATATCAGCCAATTGATCACTCGTTCTACAAGGCTTCAAGTGAACTTCTCCATTGTTCACAAGTTCTCGAATAAAATGATATCTTGTATCAATATTCTTGCTTTTTTGGTGAAACACACTATTCTTGGATAGTGCAATCGCTCATGTGTTGTCACAGTATATCACTTTTGATCCTTGTTGTTTCTACTTGAGTCCATCCAATACTCTTCTTAACCATACTTCTTCACATGCTGCTGAAGTTGCTGCTACATATTCTGCTTATGCTGATGATAGTGTAACAATAGGTTTCTTCTTAGATGCCCATGATATCACTCCTGAACTGAGATGGAAAACATAACCGGATGTGCTCTTCCGATCATCCAAAATTCCTGCAAAATCACTATCTGTATATCCAATCAATTCTTTATTTTCTGTACTTGCATACATTATGCCATAATCTCTGGTTCCTGCTATGTATCTTAGAATTCTTTTTCCAACACTCCAATGTGTGTCTTTTGGAGTCTCCATGAATCTAGAAATCAAACTCACTCCCTGCATAATATCTGGTCTTGTCGATGTGAGATACATGAGGCTACCAACCAACCTTTTGAATAGAGTTGGATTGACATCTGCCCCTTCATCATCCTTACTTAACTTTGCACCCGTTGCAACTGGTGTAGGTACAGGTTTGGAATTATCCATCCTGAATCTTTTGAGAAAATCTGTTGCATACTTATTTTGACAAATAAAAATTCCTTTTTCAGATTTCTCAACTTCAATGCCAAGAAAATATTTCATGAGACCTAGATCTGTCATCTCAAATTATTTCATCATGGCTGCTTTAAATTCATCTATTTCAAGGTCACCTGTAAAAATCATATCATCAACATATAATCAAACTATCAAAATTTTTTTATGCTCATTTAGCTTTGTGTATAAGGTAGGCTCAATGTTGCTTCTGCAAAATCCATTCTTGATCATATAACTGTCGATTCTGCTATACCATGCTCTAGGTGCTTGCTTCAGTCCATAGAGCGCTTTCTTCAATCTGTAAACTTTATCTTCTTGTCCTTCAACTTCATAACCTGGAGGCTGCTGCACATAAATTTCTTCTTCTAAAATTCCATTCAAGAAGGTTGATTTGACATCCATCTGATACACATTCCACTTGTTCTGAGCTGTTGTCACTAGGACTGCTCTTACAGTATCTAATCTGCCGACAGGAGAAAAAGTTTCTCCAAAGTCTATTCCCGGTTGCTGCGAGAATCCTTTTGCTACAAGTCTTGCTTTAAATCTGTCAATCTCACCTTTCTCATTCACTTTGGTCTTGTACACCCACTTCACACCAATGAGATTTTTATCGTTTGGAAAATCAACCAAATCCCATGTATCATTATTTTCAATTGAATTCATCTATTCATCCATGGCTTGCACCCAATTGTCATCTCTGATTTCTTCTTCAAATGAAGAAGGTTGGAATTCCAACAATGAAAAATTTGAACTAACATCCAAATCATCATAAATATCCTTCAAACTTCTCATCTTTTTCTTACCTGATTCGCTGCTTGGAGAATTCTGATCTGTGGATCTACTTGAAGATCCATGCTGCTTTGAAAATATGGGAGTCCTTGCTGGTGTGACTCTGTTTGGTGTCTGCTCTTTTAGTTCTTGTTGCTCCTCTTCTTCTACAAGATCATCCTCCATCAATGGTGTTTGAGCATCGGTTAGTGTGTCTACAGTCCCATTCCATTACTCTTGTTATTTGAACAGAACATCTCTGCTAATGATTGTCTTCTTGGTGACAGGGTTATACAATTTGTAAGCTTTTGACTGCTCACTATAACCAGTAAATATACATTTTTCACTTTGATCATCTAATTTGCCTCTTATTTGCTTAGGCACATGTGCATAGGCTACACATCCAAAAACTCTGAAATGAGATACACTGCAAGACATACCTGACCATTCTTCTTCTGGAACTCTGTTCATCATGCTCTTTGTAGGAGATATGTTTATCACATAAACAGCACATGCAACTACTTCTGCCCAATACTCGTTAGACAGGTGTCTCGCTTTCAACATGCTTCTTGTCATGTTCATGATTGTTCGTTTCTTCCTCTCTGCTACACCATTCTACTGTGGTGTGTATCTGGTCATAAAATGTCTTCTAATTCCATGTTGTTTGCAGTACTCATGGAATGACTTCGAATCGTATTCTCCACCACGATCCGATCTCAATACCTTGATCTATTGATCACTTTGATTCTCCACCAAAGCTTTGAACTCTTTGAACTTTGAAAAAGTTTCAGACTTTTGCTTCAAAAAGTAAACCCAAGTCTTCCTACTATAATCATCAATAAAGGTGAGGAAGTAACAACTTCCACCAATCGATTGTGTCCTCATAGGTCCACACAAGTCGGTATGCACCAATTCAAGTGGTTTCTTTGCTCTGTAAGAAACTCCTTTCGGAAAACTTTCACGGTGTTGCTTTCCCAAGATGCAACACTCACACGTGCTAGCAGGTTCTTTGATGGGAGGTAAACCTCTCACCATCTGTTTCTGCTGCAACAATCTTAAACTAGAAAAATGCAAGTGTCCAAACCAAAAGTGCCATAACCAGTATGCATCAGAACATGCAGTTGTAAAAGAACTAACCTGATCATTGTAGTTCATAATGAGAGGAAAGAGTCTGTTCCTCATCATCTGCACCTTTGCAATCAGCTGCTTGCTTGGGGATTTGTCGTAAATAACACACTGTTGCCCCTGAAAGATAAATTTGTATCCTTTCTGCATCAGTTGACCAACACTAATAAAATTGTGTTTGAGTCCAGGGAAATAGTATACCTTTGATATGGTCTTTGGCTCCCCTTGCTTGGTCACAATGTTGACCACTCCTTTTCCATCTACAGCCACAGTCTTGTGAGTCCCCAACTTGACCTCTGTCTGCACTGTGACATCCAACTTAGCAACCAAATCCTTGTTTCATGTCATGTGGTTACTGCAACCACTGTCTAATAGCCACACCTTATCAGACGGTTCATGCATGGTGTTGCATGCTAGAAACATAGAGTCAGTATTTTCTGTACTAACATTAACTCTCTGATTGCCTTGATCTGCAATCTTCTTCCTACAATCATGAGAATAATGACCAAATCTATTGCAGTAATAGCACTTTACCTTAGATTTGTCAGACCTTTGATTTTTATGAAAGCTTCTACTGCTGCTGCTTCCATGTTGATGCTCATGATCATCTCGGCCATCTCTGTGACCGCCATAGTTGCTGCCTCATCCTCTGCCTCTCGATCGACCTTTGCCTTGACCTTTTGAAATATAGACCTGAATTTGGAAGGATGTTTCCAAAGTGGAATCCTTATTTCTGTCTATCCTTGCCTCATGTGATAGAAGGGATCCCATCAACTCATCAATTGTGAGTTTGTCCAAGTCCTTTGCTTCTTCTATGGCTGCAACCACAACATCAAATTTGGTGGACAGGGATCGAAGAACCTTCTCGATCACTGTTTGATATTTAATATCTTCACCATATATTTTTAACTGATTGACGATAGACATGACCCTATTCATGAAGGAATCAATGTCCTCTGTCTCCTTCATCTGCAGAACTTCGAAATCTCTCTTAGTATTCTGCAATTTAACAATATTAACTTTTTCCATACCTCGATAGCTTATCTCCAAGGTGTCCCATGCCTCTTTTGCTGATGAGGTTATCATGATCTTCTGGAACACGGCTCGATCTACTCCCTGCTGGATCAAAAGCAACGCTTGCGCATTCTTCTGCTTATCTTTCTTCCACTGTTCCCTCTCTGCATTACTGAGGGCTCGTTCGTTTGCCTCATCTTGATATTCTGCAAACCCATACTTGACATGATCCCAAACATCATGCACTTTTAGCATAGTCTCCATCTTAATGGCCCACATATCGTAATCCTTCCCATTGAAAGAAGTAAGTTGTGGCTAAAAGCTGCTTGTAGCCATCTTGCTTCAAACACAAGTTCACTGCTGAAACCCTAAAAAAAATTTGATATGCTTTTCAAAGCTTAAAAAAAACTTTATAATAAAACCCTAAGTTTTATTATTATTTTTTTTTTAATAAAAATTTCTTTATTAAAAAAAATTCTTTATAAAAAAAATATCCTTTCTTTAAAAAAACACTTATTATAAAAACTCCACCTTTTAAAGCCTCTTTGTAATACTCTTATGAAAGGCCCCTTTAAAAAATACTTTATTATAATAAAGTCCTTTTTCTTTAAAAAAAACTTTATTACAAAGCTCCACGTTTTAAAGCTTTCTTATAATATGCTTATGAAGCCCTTTTTAAAAAAAAAACCTTTTCAAAATCTCCTCACGTGCTATATGAGAGAATCTCCTCACGTGGTTTAGAAACTTTATTTAAAACAAAGTCATAAAAGCCTTTGAATATGGCGTTAAACGAAAAAAACTCCGTTGACTACTTGTTTTTTTTGGTCGAATAACGCGTCCAAGCTTCAATACCTCCGCGTGTTAACCCTCTCCTTGACACTATGTGATGCCTCACTATGTGCTGCGTTAGCGCCTTAACGCAACGGAACTTCAAGAGGGCCACGGTTCTAAACAGTGGGATCCAGCGTTATAACGCTCTGTCAGTAATTAACAGCTGCGCTATAGTGTAAAAACGCGGAAAAAAAATTTCCTTCATACCCAGAATGATTGTTAATCCGTTTTTATTCCGTTCTCTGTGACCTCGCTCCGATACCAATTTGTTGGAAAGGCAGAGGGCTCAATGACACAAATAACACGAATATTTCACACGAACAATGAGCTACTGCTCTACTATTAATCCTCTTGAAAACAATGAACCCGTGAAAGGTATTTAATCTAATTGACATGCAAACACTCTCACACATAACTGAACTTAATCAACTCGCTTAACTCACTCTTTAACTCACTCACCAAATCTAACTGTAACTCAACTCAACTAACTCCACTTAACTATTTATCTAACTTCCGCATGACAAAGTAATTATATATTCTATCAAAATCCACCATTTCATGTCACTTTTCTCGTCAATATGTGAATGCGAAATAGCATCATCTCCTCTTCTTCTATTTGCTCCCACATTCTCATTTTCTGAACAAACTGATTAATTATTGCTATTCTTGGAGGAGCCGCATTCCCATAGAGAAATCCTGACAGAAGAGCCACCTCCAACTTTGAGGGAAAGGAAATTCTCACCACAGCAGAGAGCCGTTTTCTCAGAGAAGGGCCAGCACTCTAGAGTTCCACATGAAATAACAACCATTAACGCAAACGAGGCCAAATAGAAGAAATTCAAATCAGGCCAAATAGCGAAAATCAAATGCGGCCAAATAGCAGAAAATCAAATCAGGCCAAATAGCGAAAATCAAACCAGGCCAAATAACAGAAAATCAAGTTAGAAAATAAATTATTGCAGATGAAGGGTTGGCAATCTCTCTATATAGATCGGGTCATATGGAAGAGAAAATGAGAGAAACTAAATTTCCCTGCGTCGTGAATTGTAATTATTTTGTAATTTAGATGAAGTTCCACTAGCACAACGAGTTGAGGATGGGCCTCATCAGTGAGGCGACCCAAGTTCAAACCTCACTGGGAGGTGGTTGTGCCCTGTGCTAGGGGGAGGATACATGCTATAAGCTCCAGTTAGTAAAAGGGATCGTGTGGCCCAGGCCAGATGTGATCCGCGAGTGAATTTGATGAATTAGATTCCCCTGGGTCGCGACTAATCAAGTGACATGTCAACCGTGCTAGAAAATCACAAACAACTTAACAAACACAAAAAATAAAAATATAAAATAATGTTATAATTTAATTAAGTTTTATGTTTTATTATAATTATTAATTATCATTTAAAAGAAAATCATAATTCAATTATTTTTTAAGAATTTTAAAATTTTAGTAAAGAAAGGTGCATACTAAAGCTTTTTATACTTATTATGAATGGTTTCTTATTATCATTTAATTTGTAGTGCTATTTTGAATAAAAATTTAAAATTTAATATTCTTATTTTTGCTATATAATGTTAAATGATGTTCTCAGATATTTTGTTATATTTCTAATTAATCTAAATCATTAAAAATTAAAATTTTAAAAAACTATAAAAATTTCCAAAAACAAAAAAATACTTTCTATAAAAGTAAATTAATACATATTTAAATAGGTTGCATTAACAAGCATGGAGATTCATACAACCATATATCTCGAAAGGAGGCTACTATCACGTCATATTCAAAGTGGTTAATGCAAGTTTTATTAGTTTCCTTTACACTGAGAAGAATGAATTATGGAAACCAATGTTGTAGCAAGGGGAGAATTATGAAGAACATAGGGAAGGGAAGAGTGTAGGTCCAATGGGAAGGTAGGTGCGCTCAAATTATGTCGAGAATTGGATATATTATTACATCTACAAGTTTCTGTAATGATGGTACTCCACTTTGGGAGTGTTCCAATTTTACCAAAGATTTAATTCCATTTCGTCAACTATTTATGTTATCGTTCTATCCTCATTGTTTAGTTGATGGTTGCATTGTTGTTGCAATTTTCATGGGAACCTAGTCTAACATATTTCACTTAGTGTTAGAGTAACCATTCTCTAGCTTCCATCTTGGCTCTAGTCTCCCCTCTGGAAATATTTCTCTGCATTTCTCTTACTTTGAATTCAATTTTTTCTTTGTCTTGGCTTTTCTTACATCATTTATACCTATATTCTCATTGGATCCTTGTTGGTGGTCTCTAGCTCCTTATGCTACTTTATTCTCTATTTTATCCCAATTCATGATCACTAATGGGTAATTTGTGGCTTTTGGAATCTTCTTTCCTAGTTGTCTCTTCAGTTCCTCCAGGATTTTGTTTTGGCTAATATTTCATTCTTTTTCAAAGTAATTTTAGGAGAAATGAAAAAGATTTTCAATCCTTGTATGAGAGTCATTTGTCTCTCCAATATTTTCTTGGTATTAGTTTCTCACTCTAGGTATGAGTGCCTTCTCTCTACATCCACATGTTGTTACATTGATTCTAATTTGTTAGGTGAGATGCTCAATGGTGACTAAG
The DNA here is from genome assembly GCA_034641835.2 of Pinus albicaulis. Classification (NCBI taxonomy): domain Eukaryota; kingdom Viridiplantae; phylum Streptophyta; class Pinopsida; order Pinales; family Pinaceae; genus Pinus; species Pinus albicaulis. The sequence continues at coordinate 265,808,879 of CM076580.1, read as the reverse complement.
TCATAGAAAAGCTCCTCATAATGGATTTTACGCCCCATCATCTTGAGCAAAAATGGGAATAGAGAACTCAACCAAGTTCTATTAGACCTAGAGTCCCTTAATAATTTAATAGGATATCAAGAACATGCAAAGGGTCCATGAATTGAATGAAGAGTTGTACCAAATGAAGAGGTTTTAGAGTAAGTGGGTAGTTGGGTCCCTCACATAAGCACAAACATGACCAGTCATACAAAATGCATGAAAATCATGGATATGTACTAGCAAATCGAAACAATTCTTGGCAAGGTGTTGGATATGAGATCAAAGGAGCAATAAGAGGACATAGATTATCTAGATGAGACCCAAAAATAGGTCAGGAAGACATATATAAAAGTAGAAATCTTGGCCAAAGAAACAAAAGATATATAATTTTCAGGTTCTAATGAAGACACCATTCTTCCTATCACCATCTAGGTAGATATCCTAAGGATTGCATCTGGCCTGCATCAAACTATCCTTTAGCATGGCCAATTTTTTTCCAATTGAATTTTGAATTAGTGACCTTCACATTACGAAATTCCTTAACAAAACACCCTATCAGCAGCTACTCTATGTCCCATGAGCTTAAATATAATTTAACTATTTATTTAAAAATTTATATTTTAAATATTGTTGTTGCTGTCATTTAAATAAGAAGAATTGACAATTGGGTCAGGCTCATACTTGTGTAACATGGGCTCGATTCTAGCTATTACCATTATACTCTTGTAGCCCATGAATTTTCCTCCTCTTTGTAGACCTAGTTACTTCTAGGGTATTTGAACCTTCAACTCCTAGTTTATGCAATACTTCATATAACAACGATCACCAATTGAGTTGCACCCTACGGAAAAGATTATATTAGAAATTTTAAATACATAAAATATCTTAATAAAAAAATATATATATAAATAATAACTATTGTCAAAGTTCACGAATGAAAATTATTGAATTTTTAATAGTTTATTTCAGTATATGTGCTGAATATGTCATGGCTTTGCATCTTTAAATTTTAAAAATAATATCAGTAATGTTTTTGAAAATATTTACAGGGTTCGATTTAATGGTAAAAAATGATGTGTTTTTCACCATTATTCATTGCCTTAAGGGGGTCCAAACCCAAGTTCAGAGTTTTTTATGCAACCAACAAAACCCTCCAACTACTAGCCCTTTCGACAATGATCTGCTTGTGCATACCAAAGTCCCACCCGAAGCAGTATGGGGGGTTGTTGGAACCCAATTTCCACACTCTGAGGGAGGAATATGCTATGTATCTAACCCTTTTTGATATGATCTAATCACTATTGTGTTGTGATATTTCTCTTTAACCCGATTCATATCTGAATGCAACAAACCCTTAACTTCAGTGTAGTTCTTGCACAAACAGAGAGAAATATTATTATTCAAATTTAACTTAATATAAACCCTTAATACTGATATAAATCTTGTGAAATTACAAAGCTCTATGATTATATAATTAACCCAGACAAATATGCATCAAATAACGTAAAATACATAAAAATCTATAAGAGAATCAATAGATTAACATATAAGATAGAGATCATGCAAGTAAACCAACAATTTCGCCAAAAATTCTCTTTATTAAGTAGATCTTCAACAACCATAATTATTTCTCTAGCACACACAGCAGGAGAGTCCTTGCACACAACCTAGGACATCGTTCTCCATGCACAAAGTCTCAAGAGCCTATTTGTACTTAGACTAATCACATAAAATTTCCCAAACTCCCATTCACAAAATATAGATCATAGATGATTGATTGATTCTTCACTTGACTCATACATGCCCTTTTTATATGAATTATATGTGTAAAAACCATGGACTCAAAATATGGTTTGAGCCCCATGTTTTAACCTTTTTCCTGTTATAAAAATAAGGATCATTGACCCACCCCAATGTCCTTTGACCTACGCGTTGTGCTTTAGAAAAATCTACAAAAATGACTCAGTAATCAACCTAGGGTACTGTAGCCAAAGAAGCCCCCAAAAAAAACTCGTCACTTGTCCTCGTGTCACTTTTCTCCAGATTCCTGCATTTTGGATTTAAGCACCTAGATCTATTCGTGAAGATATTGGATGGCCTGGGCACTCTACGTTGCAGCGCTCCGCCCTTATTCAACTAACTTTTTTGTGGTAGGACCCTCCGCTGCCAATATGATGCCGTGATGAGTCTAGCAGAGTCCCTTGAGTGCACCCTCAATATTTTTTGACAACTGAAGTGCTTCATTGGCCCAAGGCTAGGTCCTTGCATCCAAGAGATTATCCTTGTGGTGCAGCTCATCCATCTCATCTTGAATATATCATCCTTCCTGCAACTGGGATAACCTTTGCACGGGAAGTAGGGTCCACGCGACGACCCAAATATCCTCAAACTATTATTTTTTATCTCGAATGTCAGTCAAAAATTGTTGAAGTACTGGACCTTCTTGGATGGAGGACAATATTCCCATTGTGTCCTCGAAAAAAGTGTTGCAATCGTCCACTGCTGCAATAATGCTAGTTGTTTCTTGCTGAACAATGAAAGCTCATTGTGCCTAGACTTGTACTGGTGTCTCTCTTTGGAGCTAGGTCTGCAGGTCTGCAATATTTTGTTCCAATTCCATCCACACTATCTCTATTTCTGTCTATGAGGCCTTCAACGCGGCTGCAAGAGTCTCAAGTTTTGTAGTGCTCGTTGCATCAGTTGATACTAGGAATTCGGGGATCTGAGAGAAAAGCTAGTTGATGAGTGATTAGAGCTTGGAACGCTAGCTTTCGAGGGCGCTTCTTAATTTTTCAACGAGCTTCTACCCCTATTATAACTTGTCAGCACACTTCTTTTATTTTGAAGTGGTGAGCGATGCATAGTACTTTCGATACTGCAACTCATCCGTGATCATTGTGTGCATCGTGTGCAACTGGCCAATAGGTAGTGCAGCCAAGTTGACTCCAATATTTGACGAAGAGCAAGTGGTGGAAAATTGTCATGTGTGAGAGGAGTGGAGTTTTGCGCTAGGAATATAAATCAATATGGTTTATATGGTTAAGTTGACGGCTTGGGTGATGACTGAAAGCGCGCTTTCTTGAACCACACTTGCTTGATTCATGCTTGCCCGAATCTCACTCGCCTGAAACTTTAGTTGTTGGAGGCCTTGTTGCACATCGTCAACGATAGTCTTATATTGTTCCTTGATGGTACTTTAAGCTTCTTATGTGACTTTCTTTACAACGTTGTCAATTTCTTCAAGACCACCTCCTGCCAACACAAGATGCTAGGTTCCTATCTTCTTTGTTTCTTTCCTCATCTTGCATGTGATTATCGGTTACTGGGGCCCTATCTTGGGTCCTCAATGGGTGTTTGTCTGTGTTGAAGGTGTGTCTACACTATCTCCATCAATATCCTCCTACTCCTCATCACTGGGAACATCGATAGTCTCCTTTGGTTGTTCCTCCATCTCTTTCATTTTCGTGGTCTCATGTGTGTCTTTCTTTGTGTCTTTGTTGGTGCTTGGCTTTAATGTAGACAACTTGGGTGGGGTGGAAGAGGTGGTGCAGCAATTTGTTCCTGCAATAAACAAGGAGGGATGCAAGTTGGTGGTTACTTGGATGAGATCATCTTCTGTACAACATAAGGCAGGTCATATTACGCCTTGGAGATATCTTCTTTTGCACGGATGTGCACTTTGTCAAGTGAAGCATTGAAGTCTGCAATGTGCTTTTATTGGTCATACAAGATTGGTGAGAGGCATGGCTTCAATAGAATGACCTGATGAAGCTCTATCTAGAATAAGACCCAAAATAATTTATTTTTTGTTAGCCATGATGGATTCTTCATTGCCCACAAAGAGGCATAGCATGCCGCTTCGCATAGATCAGGGTCAATGTTGGAGATTCGTGATTGCAACAGTGACTTCCATCCCACAAGTGCAACAAGAAGCAACAACCATGCATAATGGAAAAACTTCCCTTATTCTTAGGTCTCCCAGACATTTTCCAAAAACTCGTGGCACAGATACTTTTCCCAGTTGTACTCGAAGCCTTTGACACACTTCATAGGTAGTGAAATGACTAGTGTTGGAACCTCTTTAGCACAACACTTCCTCATCAGTTACACTCAAATATTTGTGTATAAAATCTAACTGTGGGGTCGTTAATGGTGCTAACAAAAAATACACTTGTATTTTTGACCACTCCATATTTTTGCTTCATGTTGTCTATGACTTTCTTCTCCTCGCCTTGTTGGAGCTGGGTCCCTTGGGGTACATTTTTGGGTTATGTTTTGTATAATTTTTGTTGTGTAAACTATGTAAAAGAGTCAAAGGGTCTTTGGGCTAGGTCAAAGTACCTTAATCATTGTAACGGGTCTAAGCGGAAAACCATGAGTCTCAAAACATGGTTTGAGACCATGGTATGTAAAGATTGAGTTGAGAAAGGATATCTCTTAGATTTTCATGGTTGTTGTTTAATGTTTTTGAGCTAAGTTTGGGTCTTTGTGTAGAAAGGCTCCTGCTGGCTGTGCGCCTAGAGACCTAAGTCCTAGATATGTGTGGACATTGTTGGTTGTGTGCACAAAAGGTTTGAATGTACTAGAATTGATAGATCTCTTAATAAAAAAGACATATGAACCTGGACTCTTGTGTTATTGTTGTGTTGATTATCTATTATTTATTTTAGGATTTGAATTTGTTTTTTGTTGTGTATTTACTTATGTTCATGGTTAATTTCATCTATGTGAATAAGACTTGATGTTAGATGAATAGATCTAATTGAAGTATACTTGATTACTATGCGCTAACTATATTAAAGCATTCTGTGATAATCTGTGAAGGGTTTGATCTGTCGATGCAAGCATCTGTTATATTATCTATTATAAGTATGTTTAGGGACATTACAATAAAAATTCCATAGGGCACGAAAAATTGGTTCCAGCACCCCCCCATGCTTCTTCGGGTGAGACTTTGATCTGCGCAAACAAGTCACTTACGAAAGGGACAATAGTTGGAGCTTTATTTTGGTTGCACGATAACTCTGAGGCTGCGTCAAAACCCTAAAGCCAAAAAATGGTTCTTTTGTCAGGACTGGGATCATTTTGAGGGAGATTTTATGTTTTGGCATCCCATGAAAAATGAATTATAACATTGGATTGATAATAAGATACTTGAGTTTACGATCCAAGAAAATAGAAGTTTTAAATTGTCTACTGAAGATTGGGTATAAAATTATATCTATACAGAGGTCCATGGAGTTTTATTTGCTTCCTTTGCGACCAAGTTTCACGAGTGGTTGTCTTGACTTACTAAATTCCAGACCTACGCAAAGGATGACACAGTCAGTCAATGGACCCCAGATTTGGTACAACAATTAGAGAAGACTAGAAACAAGATCACCTTTGTGCTAGATCATTGGATTGATTGTGTTCTCGGAGGGTTTTTGAATGAGTTTTCTATTGATCAATTTGTATCTTATTTTGAGGTTGAATGAATGTTTTTAAAGGGTCCTTGAGGTAATCTCCTTTTCTCTCTGAAGTTGTGGATTAAAATTTTATTTTGTGAACATGGTACTCTGTGGAGTCATATTGACTGAATGTCTCAAAGAGGCCCGAATAGGCGCAGTGGAAGAACTTATCGCATAGATCTAGAAGAAAATTTTATTTACAACCCTCTCAAAAGTAGATCTGACAGTGACGAAGAATGAGAAACTAGTAGCTCTAGTGAATTTTCACACTCTGAAGTAGAAGTCTCGCAAGATTAGAATAATCTTGGGTCATTGGCTATAGTTCAGATCCCGTCAAGTCCATTTCCAAACTCATCTCACAATTCATCTAGTCCACTGCCACCTCCACCTCCACCACCAGGCATAAAGATGGATGCCTCCATGAGGATGCCTACTTTCCATGGTATTGGGAATGAAGATACAGACCAATTCTGGTTTTTCACTAACACTATGTTGACAATGTAGCAGGTGAATAATGAGGATGTTAAGAAAGCACAACTAGCCACTACTTTTTAAGATCACGTGTTGGACTAGTATATAAGGTATGTAACAAAGAATCCTCATGCCACTATTGATCATTTGAAGGCCGCACTAAAAGTCCAATTCAAGAGGCTGAAATCATTTGTACAATGTGTCACTGAGTTGAAGGAGATTCTTCAAGCATTGAATGAATCTGTATGGGATGCAGATCAAAGGTTGCAGTGCACTATCAGAGATGGTGGATTCCCTATTGAAGATACCCAACACAAATAATGGTTTATTGCAATGATTCTACCGCATTTGTGCCAACCCTTGAGTCAACAGAATATTTCCACGTAGGACGAAGCGGTAGAAATTACAATGAAGCTAGTTGCTTCATTGGTACCCGCTGCGTAGATTGAGACCCAACAGATCCAAATTAATTTGGAAACAATGAACTTATAAATACAGAGTTTTCACAAGGATAAGGGAAAGGAGGTATGTGAAGATGCATGCAAGGAATTTTTTAAGGATGGATATTTATCTTTGGCGAATCCCACTTGTCCACAATATGCAATCTGTAAAATGTTTGGAGATATTTCTATAAAGATATTCAAATTTATAATAATTTATATACACCCTATATGATGTTTTTTTGATCTTTAGGGTAAAATAATTTTGTACTATAAAAATTGGGCAAATCATTTTTAGAAAAAAAATTGAAATTAGCAAATCCTTTTTTTGGAAAAAGTATAGAAGATTAGCCCACTTGCGAATAATAGCCCCTAAAATTTTCCCTGGATGTATGGTGTATACACTGCAAAGTTGTCGGGCATCACAAGGATCAATGCCCTGTCTTCAATGATTATCTGCAAGCTAGAGGAACAATCCTACTGAAGAGCATGGGTGGACCAAGTGGAACTCCTACATTATGGTCATGATCTGTGAGGCTATGGGTATGCATGCGACATACTACTGTCCGAGGATTGATAAATTTATGATTGAGCTAAAGCAGCCTTTTTCCAAGTTTTTCTCATTGTTTGGACATGAAGAACAACACTATCATAGCTTCGATTTGACAATTGATCGAGCTAACCTCTATAGAATGCATGTTGAACCTACCTCACTAGCATCCCCATCTCGGTGTGGGGGATTTGAAACTTGAGGAAGAGGAAGAGGAGGAGGAGCTAGTCGAGGGAGGGGGAAGTTCATCTGCTACAACTATGGAGATGGTAGTAATTATGCACACGACTGTCCAAATCCAGCATGATATTTGTGCAGGCACTGTAGGCAATTTAATCGTGTTATTGAAGATTTTCTTGATTTGATTGACAAGATGCACGAAAAGAACACGTAGACTGCTACTCATAATATTCAGATGGTAAGAGGGGATTTGCGTGAAGAAGAACCAAGAGTGAATGTTGTCACTAGGAATGGTGCAGTCACTACTGAAGACAAAGGGAAGAAGCTGGATGCTGATCTCTGGCTCCAAAAAGCGCTTGAGAAGAAGGATGGATTCAATTTGTAGCAGGAAAAAGAAACCTTTGTAGAAGTGAAACATTAAGGGAATTTTGAGGTCTATAATGGGCCTCCTAAGGAAATTATAAAATAATAGTGGATATATTAGAATACGATTTGATGACATCATCAAATTTTAGAGTGAAAAATGAAATATACTACTTTTTCAACTCATATTTTCAACTTATCTCCCAAATTTTTTACTCAAATTTCGAGCAGGAGTACTCGTTGGATAAAAAATTTAAATCATCATCCAAGGAGTACCCATGTTTCATACTTTCGATGGGTCCTACTACATGAAAAATGAGAAATACCTGAAACATGTGTTTGTAATCATGTGTTTTTATGTATTTCTCATTTTTTGTGTAGAAGGGTCCATCAAAACTATGCAACATGGGTACTCCTTGGATGAGGAATTAAATTTTTCATCCAACGAGTACTCTCACTCAAAATTTGAGTAAAAAATTTGGGTGATAAGTTGAAAATACGAGTTGAAAAAAGTAGTTTTATTATTTTCTTATTTTTTAATCTTTTTACCCTTTTACTTAAAAAATGGTGAATCATCCCCCATGGTTGACATCATCATATTTAATCCTATTGGTTCTTATAAATTTTATTTTATTTGTACATTTTTCTTATTAGGCCCATTTTAGACCTCAAAATTCCCCTAATGAAGGGATTCGCAGAAGCGAGCGCGTCAACATGAAGTAAACCTATGGACATATTTTGAGTAGATGAAGGAATAAAGCCATTCCTACATGCTTGTATTAAATTATTATGAAATAAAAACGAAATTGAGAACCTCTAAGCATTGGCAGACAATTGCGTAGAGAAAGAACAACCTCGGATGGAGAAAAGGGTTGTTAACAAGATCTCTAATAATAAAAGGAAGACTGGATGGGAGATGCACTTGATTGCTCAGATTGGTGCCTATGAGATGGATCGGGTCATTTTGGATCTAGGATATGATGTGAATGTATTAACAAAGTATACTTGGTAGCGCATGGTAGAACCTAAGTTGGAATTGTCTACTATCCAATTGTGTATGGAAAATCAAAAAAATATCATCCCATTAGGAAGGATCTCACAGGTAGTACTGGACACTGAAGGAGTAATGGTGCTCACAAACTTGAAGTTATACAGATTTTGGATGATATTGATCCTTATCCTATGCTGTTGGGTTTAGATTGGGCTATTGATATGGTGGCATCAATATTTTTAAGTGAATAATTATGGTATTTTAGAATAATGGAACTAAAGTTGTGGTTCCCCTAGATCCTACAGAAGGGGAAAGATATACAGATTTGGTGCGTTGAGAGGACGATGTTGATCATATATATAAGCTAACTGTGTGAGATGAAGATTGGATCAACCCAACAACCGATGGAAGACTCAACTCGGAGAAATATAGTTCCTCCTTCTAAAATTCAAATGAATAACCGAAGAACTGGAAGACATGGCTACATGAAGTATCCGCGCTGCGTTTCAATCGAGTGACAAGAGCTTCGATGAATATCCTCAGAGGTATGAGAATTTCCTTATTATGATGGTATTAATAATGTCAACATGTTTTTAGGGGAACATGAAAAGTTTGTTCCAGATGCACAAAGATTCAATTCACTTCATATAGCACTATGCTCAACCCCACCACGCTGGTGGGAGACTAATAAGGGAAATTTGTGTAACTGGGAAGAATGCACCTGCATGATGAGATTACGATTTGAGTGTCCATGTACTAGAATGGAAGAGACCTATTCCGGAAAGGGTGGTTCACACAAACATTTGGCTAAATGGACTGAAGCATGGGGCACAGATCGGAGACCATAATGGGTGCATATCTTCATCCACACTTTGGGGAAGGTGCCTACGGATCGATACCTCAAAATTGAGCTACAACGAGGAACCAATGAATGGACTGCGTTGACAGAAATTTTTATTTTAACCTTCAGCTTTGAAAGTGGGCTCAACTGCTTGGGTAAAGCGCTGCAGGGTATTCAGGAGGTCATCTTTGACACCAAAAAACCACAATCAGAGCGCGCCTCACCAGCATGGGATGCAAATATGATGGACATTGTGAATTGTCAAAATATGTGAGTTGAAGTAAATGAGGAAGATCCAAGGAACATCACAATCCTTCAATTTGAAGGACAACGCACAGTTGTTGGCCCTTCGATTGAGTCACTAGATGTCATTAAGCCTCTAATTATTTGACAATTTAGCATTGGCACAAACATAATTATCGACTGAATGGGAAAATTGCCTAGTACCTATTTTTTTGAGGTAGCAAAAAAAGCACCGGATTTTCAAAAGTGGTGATGCAAATTCACCCTTTTTTTTGGAGCATAGCTTTGGTACTTTAAATTTTCTTATGGTTTTTAATTTTTATTTTATTATTTTAAATGTCATGATTTTCATGTCGAATTCGAAAATTGGTGATGTAGAATAACCTGTTTTTTTTAGCATATTTTCAGAACTCTAAATATTCTTTGATTTTTTTTTTTAAATGTCATGTCGATTTTTTTAGCACCTTAAGTTTTTTTATTTATCAAGTATGAATATTTGTTTTAAAATGTTAGTTATTTTCATGCTAACTTTGAAAAGTTTTGATGCAACATCAATCATTTTTTTTTAGAGTGGAGATTTTCATCTTGGTAATAAAACCTAAAAATAAAATAAAAAAAATGTGACAAAGAAAAATCAAATATAAAAATACTAAAAAAAGCTAATAGAAGTGTTAAAAAAAAGAAAAATAACTTATAATTTTTTTTTAACAAAATAATTAAAGAAACAAAAATAAACTCAAAAAAAAAGGAAAAAACAAAACTCGTAATATAAAGAAAAAAAATAAAAATTAACCAAAAATTCAATTTAACTTTAAAAAAAATAATATAATTAAAGAAAATGATAAAATAAAATAATTAAAATTTCAAATTTAAAAATAGTTAAAATAATGAAAAAAAAAATAATCAAAATACTAAAATACACAATAATTACAATTCATAGATTTAAATTTAAATTTAAAAGAACATTAAAATAAAAAAATTTAGAACTATAAACATTTAAATTAAAAATAAAATAAAACCTTCAAAATATATATATATATATATATATATATAATTTAAAATGAAAATTAAAAACGGAATTTAGAAATATAAATTAAGGAAAAAATAAAAATTAAAAAGTAAATTGAAAAAAATTAAAAAATATAATTAAGAAAAAAATTAAAAAGAAAATAATAATAAACAAAAACAAACTATTTAAATAAAAAACTAAGTAAAAAATTAATGAAAAAAAACTATGTTTCCCCTCGCACTGCGTCGATTATTTTTCTTTTATTTTTTTAATTTAAATTTTTTAAATTTTAAATTTTTTTAAATTTATATTTTTTTAGTTTTTTAAAGATTATTTTTCATATTTTCAAATTTTTTATTTCTTTATTTTTTTTTATTTTTTTAACATTTTTTTATTATTAAAAAAACAAATTAATTTTTATTTTTTTTTAGTTTTAGAGTTTTTTAATTAAAAATAAATAAATTGTAGGAATATTGCTTCTGTGATCCATAAATTGTGAAAAAATATCTTTCAGTAAAAATCACATCCAAATAAATTTGGTCGACGCGTTTCAAACCAGCTAGTGTGGCTCATCATGTGATTTTTACCGAAAGATATTTTTTCACAAAAATAAATTGATTTTTGTTTTTTTTTTTCTAAACTAAAAATATATTTTTCATATATTTATATATATATTTTTAATCTTAATTATTATTTAAATTTTCCTTTTTAATTTATTTAATTTTTCAAATTTAAATTTCTCATTTAGAAATTTTAATTATTTTTTATTTTAATATTATTTTTATTTTTTTAATTTTCATTAATTTTTAATTATTTATTTTATCATTTTTTTTATTTTGTGGTTTATTATTACGATTATAATTTTATAGCATTGGGTTTTTTCGTTTTGTCTTAATTGTTTTTTTTAATTGTGTGTGTTTTTTTTAATTTTTCTCTTTTCTTTTAATTAATTAATTTATTTTTTACGAGTGATATTTTTCTTCAATACTATGTCTTAGAATCATTGGAATTTTATTTTCATAAACATGATATTTTATATTTAATGGCATTCTTCAATTTTTAAAGTTTTTCATAGCCACAATAATAGATTATCTTTAATACCATGCCTAAAAATCGGTGGAATTTTAAGACTTGATATTTGATCTTTAATGCCATGTTTATCATTGAAATTTGAAGGTTTTTCAGAGTCATGATATTTTATCTTTAATGTGATTATTAAAAATTGTTGACAATTTACCTCAAAAGGAAAAAAATGTTATTCCAACATTAACACTTTTTATTTTCAAAGTGTTTTTTTCACACAAAAAAATGACGACGTTATTCCCGCATCAACACTTTTCGTTTTCAGGCTAGTTTTTGCACACACAAAATTGGTGATGTTATTTCACCATCAACACTTATTGTTTCGAGGGTGTTTTTTCAATCCTCTTATCAAGAAAAAAAAATGGTTTTTAGTAAAATTTTACAAAAATGTTGAAATTTGGCTCAAAAAAAAGTACGTTCTCGAAGACACAGTTTCAATGAATTAAAAAAAACATATTTTTTTAAATTAAAAAAATAAAAAATTTCAAAAAAATAAATAATATAAACACATTTTTAAATATATATATATATATATATATATATATATATATATATATTAAATTTAAAATGAAAATTAAAAACGGAATTTAGAAATATAAATTAAAAAAAAAAAATTAAATTAAAAATTAAATTGAAAAAAATAAAAAAAATATAATTAAAAAAAAGAAAATAATAATAAACAAAAACAAACAATTTAAATAAAAAACTACGTAAAAAATTAATAAAAAAAAAACTATGTTCCCCTCGCATTGCGTCGATTATTTTTATTTTTATCTTTTAATTTAAAATTTTTAAATTTTAAATTTTTTTAAATTTATATTTTTTTAGTTTTTTAAAGATTATTTTTCATATTTTTCAAATTTTTTTATTTTTTTATTTTTTTATTTTTTTACTTTTTTTTATTATTAAAAAAAATTAATTTAAAAAAATAAATTGATTTTAGTTTTTTTTTTCTAAACTAAAAATATATTTTTCATATATTTATATATATTTTTTTTTAATTTAAATTATTATTTAAATTTTCCTTTTTAATTTATTCAATTTTTCAAATTTAAATTTCTATTATTTATTTATTTATTTGTTTATTAAATTCAAATTTAGAAATTTTAATTATTTTTTATTTTAATATTATTTTGATTTTTTTAATTTTCATTAATTTTAAATTATTAATTTTATCATTTTTTTTAATTATGTGGTTTATTATGATGATTATAATTTTATAACATTGTGTTTTTTTGTTTTGTCTTAAGTGGTTTTTTTAATTGTGTGTTTTTTTTCCCTTTTCTTGTAATTAATTAATTTATTTTTTACAAGTGATTTTTCTTCAATACTATGCCTTAGAGTCATTGGAATTTTATTCTCATAAACGTGATATTTTATATTTAATGTCATCCTTCAATTTTTAAGGCTTTTCATAGCCACAATAATAGATTATCTTTAATATCATGCCTAAAAATCCTTGGAATTTTAAGACATGATATTTGATCTTTAATGCCATGTTTATCATTGAAATTTGAAGGTTTTTCAGAGTCATGATATTTTATCTTTAATGTAATTATTAAAAATTGTTGACAATTTACCTCAAAAGGAAAAAAATGGTATTCCAACATTAACACTTTTTATTTTCAAAGTGTTTTTTGCGCACAAAAAAATGACGACGTTATTCCCGCATCAACACTTTTCGTTTTCAGGCTGGTTTTTACACACACAAAATTGGTGATGTTATTTCACCATCAACACTTATTGTTTCGAGGGTGTTTTTTCAATCCTCTTATCGAGAAAAAAAATTGGTTTTTAGCTTTACAAAAATGTTGAAATTTGGCCCAAAAAAGAGTGCGTTCTGGAAGACACACTTTTTTCTTTTGGGTTGTTTATTCATGGCTTTTGAGTTTTTTTGGGCTACAATTCTCATTTTGAGGTAATAGTTCATGTTTGATCAGTAACTATGTTCTCAAAGGAAAAACTGAAATTAGCGAAGATCGGGGACGATTGGAATAATGATACGGTTGGCAAAGCTGCTGAGCTGTTGACTGAGTATCATGACCTATGTCCTATGAAGTTTTTTTAGCTGAAGAAGATAATAGGAGATCTCAGGGTGATCAAGATTACTTTGAAACCGGATGCATGGCCTATGAAGCAGTGCCAGTATAGGTTGAATCCCAAATATAAGGAAAAAATTAAGGAAGAGTTGGAGAAAATGGTTGATGCAGGAATCACAGAGCCAATGGAAGAATCTGATTGGGTGAGTCCTATAGTGGTGCAGAACAAGAAGACTAATGGAGAAATTAGGATTTGCATGGATCTGTGAAAATTAAATGATGGTTGTATACATGACCTGTTCCCGACCCCATTTTCTAATGAGATCCTGAACAATGTAGGAGGACAGGAGGCGTATTCATTTATAGATGGTTTCTCAGGATACCACCAAATCAAAATTGCACTGAAAGATAGAAGTAAGACCACCTTTGCGACAAAATGGGGATCTTTTTAGTATACAACCATGTGATTTGGTCTGAAGAATGTGAAATCTATCTTCTCACACATGTTAGTAGTTGTGTTCAAGGAATACATCCATAAGTTCTTAGAAGGATAATTTGATGATTGGACTATCTTTTGATTATTGAAGAAGCATGTGTCGAGTCTATGTCTGATGTTGGATACTTGTCGGAAGTATCAGATATGAATGAATATGAAAAAGTGTATATTTTATGTGCCATTTTCAATCTTTCTCGACGATATTGTTTGTCAACAAGGATTGATGGTAGATCCAACCAAGATCGCATTTATTGTTAACTTAGAATTTCCTGCAAATGTCAAACAGTTGTGCTCAATTTTTGGGCCTACAAGGTATTGCCGAAAGTTCATTAAAGGGTATGCGTTGATCGCTACGCCCATGGAGAAATGTCAAAAGAGTTTTGAATTAATAAAGGAGAAGATGGTCATTGTGCCCATATATGGCATTTCCAACTTTTGAAAAATGGTCCATTGATTTTATTGGACCTATTGACCTTCCAGAAAAGAAGACAGGTGCACGTTACATAATCACTGCGACAGACTATGTAACTAGATGGGCTGAAGCTATGTGCATAAAGGATTTTAGTGCAAACACAACCGCGCACTTAATTTTTTAGAAGATATTGACTCGGTTTGGGTGCCCTAATATTTTTCTGAGTGATTGAGGTATGCATTTTGTGAATGAAACTATTGAAGCTCTGACCAAGTAATTCCAGTTTAATCATCAGAAGAGTACTCCATATCACCCACAGGAGAATGGTGTGGTGGAAGATTTTAATAAGATATTGGATACTGAGCTCACTAACTTTTGCAATGCTAACTAGAATGATTAGGATGTGTGCATAACTATAGTTCTTTGGGAATATAGAACCGCATGCAAGAAGCTATCAAGAAAGACACCATTGAAGATGGTGTATGGACAGGAATTTTCTATTCGAATGGAGTACATTGTTCCTATTTTGCACATTGCAGCGTTCACTAATATGGCAGAGCATAGTATTAAGAAGAACAATTGTCACAGTTGGTTGCGCTTGAAGAGGATCGATTCATTGTAGGTTTCCATAAGAAAGGGAAGAAGGCACGTGAAAAGGCTTGTCATGACCGACACATTAGACAGAAGTTCATTAAGGAAGAGGATTTGGTTTTGTTGTATGACAACAAGTTTGCGCACCACCTAAGGAATTTCAAGATGCATTGGTTCCGACCATATGTTTTCAAGGAAATCACAAACACACGTGCGGTGCACCAGGCCACATTAAGCAGATACAGCATTCCTGGGTATGTCAATGGAAGTTGATTGAAGCCTTACAGGGATGAACCTCTCCCTGCACGCACCAAATAACTATATGGTCGGAAATATGGATCTAGGCAACAAGGATGGTTGATGTGCAGACAGGTGTGACGAGTGTGTATTATCTGCGCGTAGAGGTTGACTGGGTCACACACATGTCAGAATATAGCCGCTGGAATAGTAAAAATATAGACGAGACAACATTCTTGCCATTTGGAGGAGCATCTAAATTACATTTAATGACGTGATTATGCCAAATTTGGAGCAGTTTTAACATTTATGGGGCTACATTAATGCAAAAAACATTTTTTAAGGCATGCATATGTTATAAATATGATTGAAGTGGTCACATTAGTTTCCCTTTTTTTCTATGTTATTTTTATGAGTTGTGCTCTTTATTTTCTAAAGATCCTCAGAAGCCTATGTCTGGCCTTGATCCGCTCTTTGAGGAGGATCTACGCCGCCAAGGTTTGATTATGAAAAGCATGACTGCCACCAAGCCTACCCATTTTTCCACGCTAGGTGAAGATACCGCTCTACAGGCTGTTGAGACCCCTGTGCCAGTGAAAAAAAAGAAGGGACAGCCCTTGGGGTCCCAAATTTCCCCTCATCAGAAGACACCAAAGCCACTCTCCACTACTTTATAGCACTAGAAGAAGCCCATGGCACACTTGTCAGAGACTATAATGGACGAGGATGTTGTTGAAATCGATGAACCTATCTTGTGGTTGTCTTCATATGTCACACCATGCAAAGCCTTAGTGAAGGTCCCTACAGATCTTCATAAAGTGCCTTCATACATTAATATGCCACTGCTTCTAGAGAAAATACCTGTGGAAGCGATATGTTCGCAAAAATTCCATTGCTGAAAACGGAGTTCTGGGACCTGGCAGACTAGGAAAATTTTCCAGAGCTCACACCTAGTATTTATTTAGAACAATTTCCTTATGATGGTGGACTATTGCACGTAGAGAAAAAACCCTGGGCGTTGGGATTGAAAAAATTCGGCTTGATAAATCTATTATAAATTTCACACTTTGGGCGTAACCCCATTAACTACATTTTTGCATGACAGCTGCTCGCACTCATTCATGATGATTGTTTGTGGCTCAGAGAGTGCATTCCAATAGATTTGCGATGATCCATTGGATCACTGGCTTGCCAGACTAGCCGGCGGACCTTGTGGCAGCCTTTGGAGGAAAAGGAAAGGAGATGAAAGTTGCAAAGAAATTTAATAAATATTATAAGGTATCGTGCAACACTCGAGGATTCCTTGTGAGTGAAATCAGTGACCTGGCAGTGAAATTTGGCACGATCATCCTCGCTTGCAAGATAATGAGGAAGTGAAAACCAAAGGCGGTCCCAACCCATGTAATTTCTTTTGCAAGTAGTTAACTGTTGTATTTGTTCAGTTGCAAGTGAGTCTCGAGTTGTGAATTGATTAAATAATTAATTCACTAAACTCTCACTACCGTATCTTCAGTTAGAACTAGACACAACTTGCACAACTGAGTTTAACTCACTTAATTGAGTTAAACTAAATAACAACTCCCATAACTACTCTTACAACTCTGTCACAACTCTGCTACTTCATTTCTAAATGAGTCCTCCATGCATGAGTCACCAACCACCCTAGGAATTACATAATTCCTTTAGCCCACTGATTTGCCAAATATGCTCACTAAATTAAAGTGCTTCAAGAGAATAAGTTGATATTTATTGTTGGGTTATTATTAAGGGCTAATAATAATCGACATGCATCTATTTTTAGATTAATGATCTATAAATAGACTTCGCCCAATCTTCTAAAAATAGAATTTCATCTATTTTTCCAACTTGATCAACCATCTACAAATAGCATCCTGCAACTTATAGAATATGCTCACCATGCCTAAAAATAGACATACACCTAAAAATAGCATGCGGGCCCCACTTAGTGAAGGCGCTTGATTTTCACTAAGCTCATCATCTTGTTGAATCTCAACACTCCCTCTCAACAAGATATGAATGATCCTTCACCCCGATCTTGTCTCTATGGTATTCGAATTTGCCTCCTGGTGAGTGCCTTCGTCAGAATATCTACATCATGATCTTTCCTAGGAATGTACTAAACCAACATGATTTTCCACTGCACATTATCTCTGATATGATGATACCGGATATCTATATGTTTAGATCTATCATGAAACACATGATTATTCAAGAGTTTAATGCAACTCTTATTATCACAATGTATCACTGTAGGATCTAAATGAGAACCGAACAAACCAACCAGGATATTCCTCATCCAGATAACCTCACATGTAGCTTGACTTGCTGCCATGTATTCTTCTTCCGTTGAACTGAGTGCCATGGATATTTGTTTCCTGTTGTACCAAGAAACTGTTGTAGATCTAATACTGAAAACCCCTCCTGATGTGCTCTTTCTATCCATTAGGCTGCCTTGCCAATCTGCATCTATGAAGCCATGCAACTTCACCTCATCTGTCTGTCTGTACCATAAGCCATACTTAGATGTTCCTCTGAGATATCTCAGGACATGCTTGCCTGCCTTCAAACAGAGCTTGGTAGGCTTAACCATCGCTTGACTAAGTTGGTTCACCACATAGGATATGTCCAGTCTTGTATTAACTAAATACATGAGCGAACCCACCAACTGTCGATAGACAGTAGCAATCACTACCTCTGTCAATGTAGCATCTTGTTTCCTCCAATTTCCTAGAAGAGGAGTATCCATGGTCTTGCAGTCCTGCATGTGAAACATAGCAAGTATCTCCCAAGCATACTTGCCTTGAGACACAAAAAATTCACCTTCTCGCTGCCATATTTCCAATCTAAGGAAATAATGGAGGACCAAATCCTTCATCTCAAACTCCTTTGCAAGATCTTCCTTGCATGAGCGTATCAACTACTCATCACCCGTTAGTATTAAATCATCGACATAAAGAAAAATGATTAAAAGCTTACCCTCGACCAAAATTTGGTATAGGTTTGCATTTGCCTCACTCTTGGTGAAGCCAAGTCCAGTGAAATAGTTTTCGATCCGTGTGTACCAAGAACAGGGTGCTTGCTTCAGCCCATACAATGCTCTTTTGAGTCTGCACACATGCGACTCGCTGCTGAAGATCTCAAATCCTTTAGGATGCTTAATGTACAGTTCTTCCTCAATGATCCCATTAAGGAACACAGTATTCACATCCATCTAATGAATGTTCCAACCCATCTGCACTGAGTGAGCAAGGATGGTCCTTATGGAAGAATACTGTGTGATAGGTGCAAAGGTTTCTTCATAATCAATTCCCTTGATCTGTGAGAAGCCCCAAACAAAAAATATTGCCTTATACTTCTCAACGCTCCCATCAACAGCTTTCTTTACCTTGTAGATCCATATTGAACTACCACTGATTTACCAATTGGCCTCAGAACAATCTCCCAAGCATTGTTTCTGACAATGGAGTCATACTCCTCCACCATGACATCTACCCATGTGGGCTCCCGCGTTGCTTCCTCAAAGGAAGATGGCTCTGTCACGATACACTTTCTCATGAGAGCCATGTATCTAGTGAATCCGTTAGGTGACTATCTCTTTTTGCGCTGTGATGTAGGGACTCCTACATGTAGTGTCGCATCAAGCTTCAGTCTTTCAACTTCTGTGGTACACCTTCTACCTATTATGATGTTTGGATCTGCATGAGCGGACTCCTCAACTCCATGATCCTCATCATGTGGTTGATCCACATCTTGAGGCTCATCTTTGGGAACAAGAAGTTTCTCCTCTGCATACAAGTGTAGCTCCCTCTCAAGGGACAACTCCATGGCCTTCACCTAATTGAATTTTATATCCCATCGCACAATAGTCATCCGACTGTTTGGAAAATACACACGATAATTATGGGGTTTTTTTGTGTACCCCACAAATATCCCAATTTCTGCAGTCCGCTCCAGCTTCTTCATGGCGTCCTTTGTTACATGAATGTAAAAATATAAGCCAAAAATATTCAAATAAGAAATATCAGGCTTCTTACCAGTAAAAGCTTCTTCAGGTGTACTCATGCCAAGTACTCTATGAGGACAACGGTTTTGCACATAAACTGCAGTGTTGGATGTTTCTGCACACAAGTGCATCAGTAGGCCTTGGTCACGTAGCATAGCTCGTGCATAACCCACAATCATTATGTTCTTCCTATTTGTGACCCCATTCTGCTATGGGTTATGAGTTGCTATGAGTTCTCTTTGAATTCCTTCTTCGCTATAGAACTATTTGAATTCATTCGTGATATATTCACCACCATTATCGCTCCACAGATCCTTCACTTGCTTCGTCGACTCCTTCTCCACCAATGCTTTAAACTCATAGAGATTTGATAATGTTTCACTCTTCTTATGAATGAAGAAGATCCAGCATCTATGATAATAGTCATAAAAAAATATAACATAATAGCTATGTTTTGTTGTTGAAGCAACCGAGAAATGTCCACACACGTCTGTGTGAATTCTCTCCAGGATCACCGAAGCACGGTTCTCCTTCTCATGAAAGGTGGTCTTCAAAAACTTACCCATAGTACATCCCTTGCACTGATATGAATGTGCAAGGGTACCCTTGGGAATTCAGTAGAAATATGCTGCAAAATATTCAAGGCACCATGGTGAAGATGGTCCAATCTTCTGTGCCATAATTCGCCCTCATCCCAGCTCACCACTTCTTCTTCTTTTCCCATCATTGCAGCGTAGCCATCTACGTCTATATTATAGATATTCTTAACTGAAATCCCTATCCTATTGGTTTGAATGGTTGTTTTATTTTGCAGGAAAGATTTTTCGTCGATTGAAACAACGTCATAACCTTTGTCCTCCAACATCGCGACCGAGGCCAAGTTATTCTTCAGAGCTGGAACATGCATAACATATTTCAACCAAAATGGTTTACCTGAATCCCTCTCAAAGGTAATGGCTCGAATTCCTGTCGCACCATATCTACCATCGTGACCAATCTCTATATGCATTTGGAGATCTTTCTCCTCCAAGTCACTAAACAATTCCTTGTCTCCCGTCATGTAGATGGAAGCACCACTATCAAGGTACCACACTGATTCCATTGCACTTAAAACCAAGCATGAGATCAAAGAGAAATCAAGTTAAAATTTTGAGGCTAAGGCCTTACCCTCTTCAGCTTTAGCAACCTTCTTGTTCTTCTTTTTCTGTGGGCAATTAGTGGTGACATGCCCATGTTCGTGACAATGAAAATACTTCACTTTGGAAAAATCCAGATTCTTGCCTTTAGCCTCAAATTTTGGATGGGATTTCTTCAATTTCCATTTCCTTTATTTGGCAGCCAAAGAGTAATTCTCTTCATCATCATTCCTCATTGAAGAGCCATTCCTCGTACTTTTCCTTATCTCCTCCTACACTAGATCCGACCAAAGTCGCTCCCAATCCGACAGTTTCTCCCATCCATTGATAGAGTCCTGATAATTGTGTCAACTCTTCGGTAGACCAAGGAGAGCCAATCTCACCAATTCATCAGCTATAACTATGATTCCCACGCTCCCCATCTCATCCCTACATTGGAAAAACTTCTTAAAATATTTTGGAATATTTTCCCCCTTCTCCGTTTTGATTTTTCTGAGCTTATCATTCAACGCCAACTTCCTATGGTCATTGCTTCTTTGGAAAATATCTGTCAAAGCCTTCCACATTAAAAATGGAGTGGCTTTCCCATGAATTATTGACACAATATGGTCCTTCACACCTTTCAAAAAAATTATTCGTGTCTTCGCTACCTTATTTTACCAGGGTTCAAGTAATGCAGCATCACTAGAAGTAGGCTTAGGAACATCACTATCGATGAAATCCTTCGAACCATTATCTTAAAAAACCACCTCCATCCTGTCCTTCCAGGCTATGCAGTTCGAGCTACCCTCAAGGGCATACACCAACCACAACCCATTTAAAGCCATTTCAATGAATACTCAACTATCGAACAAAGAAATTTCTGCAGCAAATTTGAATTGTCCATGAGCACAAAAACTCAAAACCACTTCAAGATTGCAATCTCCAGTGATTAAAACTGCTCCAATACCATGTAGAAATTATAAAACATGTATGTATATTACCAAACTCCCCTGATATAACAAATTAATATTATGTTAGTGTTACACAGTAATTTGTCACTATCCCTACCATTCCCCATCCCGCACAATGGAGGACCCATTTTGTGACCTGTGAACATTGTCATGCCTTGAAAACATCATCAATGCATTCCTCTAAGCATGAGCTTTATTTTCCCTTGAGACATCTCCTTGCAAAAATCATGAAAAACATCCCTTTTGGCATTGGCGCGGGCAGGAAGTTCAGTACTCGCGCCAATGGGGAAAATCCTGCAAAGAGGTCGCGCCAACTGGCGCTCTGTCATAGAGCAGTAGTCGCGCCACCCAATTTAGGGATTGTTTTTTAAATAAAGATGGTGGAAGTTGAGTTCCAACAAACTCAGAAACCATTGCCTATCTTGAGTTGGGAGGTTTGGCTGCGGGAGTTCTATGGAGGGGAAGTGGTTTTGCCACCTCCCATGGAACCTTCCTTGTTGATAGGGCCAATCCCATAATAATAGGGATCCCAACTCCCTCCTTCCCCATCTATAAAAGCCTACTCAATCCCATGGCAAGCTAGTCTTGAAGTGCCTAAGCTTTGAATCTCCATATTCCCAAGAGCCTTTGTGCTGTAAAGAATCCTCTCTTTCCCTTAAGGCCAACTCAAGTAAGGAGACCATTGTCGAGAGACTCCCGAGAGGTTTTCCCTTTCCTTGGCGAGCTTTGCGAGACGTGGACGACTGGAGACCCATCCGAAGGAGACCGCGACGTCAGAGCTTGGTTGTAATCTCTCTTCGTTTGTTATTTTAATAGATGATTATGATTATGGTTCCACTTTGTTTTCCATCATGTTAATATGAGTAACATCCTTTCTGACTGATGTTTAGTTACATATGCTGGATTCTATGCTTGTATCTGTTCGTTTCTTCTTTGTGCAGGTGTTCATCCACGGAGATCATGGAGGGATTGTGATCTGCCGAGGCTGAGGAACGGGGATGCTTCTTCTTCAGATCATAGCGTTGGAATCCAGGTAGGCTTCTATTCCTAGTCTTTTCATTCGTAACTAGGAACTTGCATCATAGCATTGTTTGATTGTTGCTAGACCCCTGCTGGGCTAGTAGGGATTGCCTCTGTCCGCAGAGGGGATTTACCTCCTCAACAATTTGGTGACTCCGCTGGAGAGATCGTCCGGATTTCACTGTCTCGTTTGTGTTGTCTCGCCTTGATTGTTTTATGTTTTTCCTTGCTTGATGAACCTTCTAGGTTGGGTTCTTTCACTGTTTTTGCTTCTTGGTTCACTTAGCTTGCATTGGTCTGCTTTTGGAGTAGCTTGTTTTTAATTTTGGCTGAGAAACTCGACTGGCGCGGTTTTTAACCCGACAGTCGCGCCAATTGGCACACGTTGCCTTTGTCCAGCCCGCGCCAATTTCTTTCTGGCGCCATTTTCACCCTTACAGTCGCGCCACTCCTGTAAGGTTTTTGAGTTTCCTCATTTTTGAGCTCTCTAGATTTGGTCATTGTTTTTCTTCTTGATTTTCCGACTGCCTGAGTGTGTTGGAGTCCTGTTTGACTGGGAATTCACCTCTGTCCTTTGGTTGTTTACTTTTATCTACCGATTTCACGTTTTAAGCCCTAGGGCATCTAGTGGCTTAGTGTATCGAGCCCTCCTTGGGAGTTTTGGTGTTTTGATTGTCCTGTCAACTATCTGATTGATTCTCCGCATCCTCTAAGTAGTTGTTCATTTTTTTGTTGCGATTTTTGGGTGATTGTTCATTCCTTCATTCGAAATTCGTTTGGTCTTGCCTTGGACCTAGATCACACGGTCCATTGGAAGCTTTTGAGTCTTTTCTTTGTTTTGAAAGACTTTGGTCGATTTGGGGATCGGATTGCTTGTGTTGTTGAGTGAAATTTGTTTGTTTCGCTCTCTTGAAAATCGTTTCTCAAGTTGTTCTGTTTGTTTTCAAGTTTTTTTAGTGCATATTAGCTATTAAACATTGAAAAAAAAAAAAAAAATCTCTTTTGCTTTTGTTAATTAGTGCAAATTGTGATCTTTTCCATATCGCTAGTGATTAGTGTTTTGAATGAAAAGTTTTCAATTTCATTAGTTGCATTAGAGATCTCATTGCTTGTCTTCCATTCATTTCGTTTGTGTAAAAGCTCTCAACTCTTCTCTAACTAGTTTTCATCGAACGAAATGTTGCACTGTGGCATATAGCTTTGCATTTAGGAGTCTTTCGAGACACTACATACGATAGGGCCTGAAAATTGAAACTTAGTTGAAGATCAACTGTAAAATTTATTCAATTAACCTAAGGTAGCATTGGAATTTAATGAAACATATTTAGAAGGTCTAGGCTAGAGACGTGTTCCGGCGTCGTTAAACCTAGCAGCTGTCGTTCGCCTATTGGCTTTAGACAACGCTAGTATGGACTTGCGCTCCCCATACCGTTGCGTATATAAAGGGAGACCCCTCTAGGTTTTCAATACTTTATCCACAGGAAGCCGAGTTTTCCGCCCTATACCCGTGATACACCGAAAACAGCATTCGGGGAGACTACCTACACGTATGGAAAGTCCTTGGTCGATTTCTGTTTCATTATTGAAACCAAGGTGTATATTGCAGTTCACGGATATTTGGTACACCCTTTGTGCCTAGTTTTTCCTGAGCAGTGATTTGGTCTTTTCTGACTCCCTAAACTTGAAAAGACCGTCAAGCGCTTGTCCTTTCATGCTTGTGTCAACTCTGAAAGAGATAGAGTCATCTTTTTATCGTTTCTCAACTCTTAAACTATGAAACGGTAGAATTTCTTACTTTCCAATGTGGTAAAATTAATCGCCCACGATTACACACCCGTTTAGACATTGCTTGTTGACCGTTTGATCGTGTGTCTTAACTCGTTTTCAGCCCGTGTGTGTGTTTGCTCTTTTTCTCTAGTCTGTTGCCACAGTGGTGGAACCTTCGGTTTCGTCTACTGGTAGTCCTTACACGGACGATTCTTCAGAAGCTTCTCAGTCTTCTGTTGAACCACATCACCTATTGTTTCCGAGTTTCCTGACGGGGGACCGGTTCTCGCCAAGCAACCCTTTGGAGGACCAGTTGAGTTCAATTGGCCCTTTTCGGACCCTGTGTCTGAATTGAGATTAGGAGCTGATTTCCTTTCTCTTACATTGGGTTCACCGTTTGTTGCTGCTGTTTTTCCTCCTAGTCCTCGCCGTCTTTTGCGTGATTTAACGGCAGGATCAACCATGAGTGATTCTGGTGAGGAAATTCCTGGTGAAGACTACCAACGCATCCCGCGTAGATTGTTTGAGGGAGACGAATCTGAGCTGGCTACCATCTCGTCAGCCAGTCCTTCTTTACCACAGGGATACAGATCTCTGGGTCAGATCATTTCAGCTGTAGCCTCTATGGGAATATCATCTCCTGCTTCGAGGCCAACTGTCACTACACCCGGGGTGCCCCCTTCGACGCCTGTCACTTCTGTTCCCGTTCGGCCCACTGTTTGTGTGGCTGCCTCTTCTTCTGTTGTCTCAGCATCTACTACCAGGGCTGGGCCAACTCCTGAAGATGTTTATCTAGCTACTGCTATACCGGAGAATATCTCTCCGGAGGAGTATCGGTTGTCTTTACAACAACCGAACGTCAAAGCTGGACTGTTTCCCCAAGATCCTTACCGATCTTTCTTTTCGCACTATGCACAGGATGGTACTCCCGTGTATGCTTTCGCAGGTCAGTATGACGAGCACGGGGAGGTTTTGTGCCTTCCCGCTCCTGAGGCTTATTTATATGCTCAAGGCTTACCGTACAACCAGACTTATAACCCGCAGGGACAGCCCTTCCAAGGCCAACTTGCGGGCCAACCTGGCTATCTGTATAACCCACAGGGACAACCCTTCCAAGGCCAACTTGCGGGCCAACCTGGCTATCTGTATAACCCATCCAAGGCTACAATCCGCAAGGACCATATTATAGCCCTGTTGGTCAACCTGCTCAGCCTCAGCCGGGGTATCAACCGGGACCGGCCTATGGTCCTGGGGGGAAAATCCAGCCTTCTTTACCCATGCAACCGCAGTATCCTGTTGTTTCTAACGTTGCATATCAGCCAGGACCATCCTATGGTTCTGCTTCAGGTCAAACTGGTTTCCAGCAAGCACCTGGTCCTGTTCCACCACCAGGCCAACCGGTTCATCCGGTACAACCCGGTGTCCCGCCTCCAGGCCAGTCGGCCCATCCGGTACATCCTGGGGCTCACTTACAACCAGGTCAACCTGTGCAACCGGCGCCGTCTGTTTATCCGGGCCAGCCTGATCATTCAGGCCAGCCCTCTCAGTTGGGTCAACCTGTTCATTCAGGGCAGCCCTCTCATTCCGTTCACTCTGCTCAACAACCTATTCATTCAATTCCGCAGCCAAATCAACAGCTGCGCCCTACGTACCAGGCTCCGCAGGGTTCCACTTATTAGCAGCCTACTCATCCTCAGAGTGGTTATTATCCTCATGGTCAGTCTCAACCAAACTATAACCACCCCAGAGGCTCTCAGTATTATCCTCCTCCACCCGGTTCTACCTACGCTCAGCAGCCAAATCCAAACGCTACTTATACAGGGCAGACACCTAATCAGGGCCCGAACCCTGGTTATCAAGCCCCGCACTATGGTTACCAGAATCCAAATCAGTCTGGTTATACGAACTATGCCCCCCACGGTCAGAATCCTGCAGGACAGAACCCGTGGGGGCAGGGATATTCACAACCATCGTGGAGCATGGGTACTGGACCTCATCCTGGGCCTGGCATGGCAGTTAACCCTCCATTTCCGTTCCTGGCTACCTTGGAACTGCCGGATGTTTCAAAGTTGACCAATGATCCGATTTCACATAATCCATATTGGCCTCCGGTTCCCACCAAGATACCAAGTGATTGTCCCAAGTTTGAGGGCAAAGCTGGCGAAGACCCCTAGGCGCATGTGATGACGTATCACCTCTGGTGTTCGTCTAACTCTTGGGTCGACGATTCGATCCGTTTGCGTCTTTTCCAGTGTACTTTAACAGGGGCTGCTGCTAAATGGTACATAGAGCTAACCCGTGGTATATTTCAGGATTTCAACTCGTTAGCCATGGCTTTCCTCACGCACTTCCAGTTACCGGTCCTGTATGAGGCCGGGACGCACCTCCTGAATTCTCTGAAGCAGGACAAGGCCACTCACATCTCAGATCACATTCATGAGCTGCGGTGCCGTCGTCGACTGATTAAGTTTCACATACCTGATCAAATTTTGACTCACTGGTTCACCACCTCCTTTGTGAATAAAATCGCTCAAGATATCGTGATGGAAGCGTGTGTGATGGAGGAAAAAGCTATCGCGCGTACCCAGTACCTGGATCTTGTCTATTCGCAGTCTAGCACGCTTTATGACATCTTGACTGATGCTCCACGGCCCAGAACCACTAAGGCTCCGCCTACCCCTGCGGTGGATGGTGTCATTGGTTCCGTCTCTCAAAATTCGAAGAAGTCTTCGAATGGGAAGCAGAAGGCTAATTCTTCCAACAATACCTCTGCTAATCCCGCCTCATCCGATTCTGGTAAAACCGCGGAGGTGAATGCCGTCCAGGCCAATCCTGCGGACAAATCCTCCAAAGGGAAGAAGAAGGGCAAAGGAAAATCAAAATCTGATGCCCCAAAACCGGAATCTAAATCTCGAACTGAGGATGGCTCCCAACGTAAGCCGAAATTCCCTTGCCTCATCTGTGAAGGTGACCATTACACTAAGGATTGTCCACGACGGTCCGAGGTTAGTCAACTTCTTAAAGGCTCTAAAGGGACTTCGGCTATTTTAAAAGAGCCATTTCCATCTCAGCAGACCCAGATGGTCGAACAAGCATCACCATCTGCACCGTTTGGGTCTCAGGTTTTCATGATGAAGACTAATGCACCTATCACTATCGCTACGCGGTCGAAGGATTACAATGAATCGTGGCAGGCACCCGGGAAGGCAGCTGCGGATGGGCCACCTCCCCCACCTGCCTCCGGTCCATTGGAAATCGAGAAGCCGACTCCCGAACCCGTTGTGAAACCACCTCCCAAGGGTGTTCTTCGAAGATCCTCTTATAATCCAAATGCTCGTGCCGCTCAACATTACAACATTGTTGAGGATCTGGCACAGGTGCCATGTGCTATGTCTGCAATTGAGGTTCTTCAAAGTTGTCCTTCACAACGGAAGGCTTTACTGTCTGCAATCGGTGGTATCGATCCCGCCGACTCGAGCCTTCTCACCTTCGATCTGGAGAACTTTACTCCCCGGCATCCACATCAAATCGCTTTCGTCATTCAAGTCGAGATTAACGGTCTGAACATTCATAGGGCCATCGTAGATGAGGATGCATCTACCTGTGTTATGTCCTCCGCTTACTGGAAGGCCATTGGCTCTCCAGCCTTGTCGTCATCTCCCAATGCCCTTGAGGCATTTGATGGTCGGGAATCTAAACCCCTGGGAGTTCTCGAGAGTCTTGCGATCACATTACAGGGAAAAAATATCAACGTAGAAGTAGAGGTGGTTGACACTAAACTCAACTACAATATACTTCTTGGTCGCAGCTGGACCCATGCCATGCTTTGCGTGCCGTCTACCGTCTTTCGGTTCATTAAGTTCCCTCATGAGGGCAAGATTGTCACGGTGGATCAGTTTTCATTTTTCACCTCTAGCTCTGAGAACAACGTGCCATACGTGGATCAAATTCCGAATCCCCCAGACAGTATAGGACCTGGTCTTTTCAAAGACCCAGTCCTCATGGGCATATTCCCCGCACCGCCACCGAATACCGCTCAAGTCAACATGTTGTCCAGGACTGATGACCCCTGGCATTTTCCTACACCTGAGCAGGTATATGAGTTTGGAGAATCCATGCCTTTAACGCTAGTAGAGATCAGCTACTGTGAGATTGTTGCCGCAATGGACCCTCCACCTCCTCAGCATGCTCCGATGAGCATGGCTCTCGACTTCTACTCGCAATCCCCCTGGCTTGGTCAGGCTGATTCACCTGATCCTCTCAAAGAGACTTTTCCTTCAGATGAGGCTATCATTGAAACTATGTCTCTTGAGGAGCTGCCCTGGGGCGATGGACATCATCGCTCCTCGTTTATGCCCAGCTTGGGGGCAATGACTGATTGTCTGGAGCGTTATGCTACTCAGGTTCCTTCTCCTCCTCTTCAAACACCGATCTTGATGCACGAGGTCTTTTCGGAGGGTAATCTGAGTAACATTACTCAAACTGTTCCAATCAACATCTCCGTTAAACCGGGGATTGTTGAGAACATTCATGTGGGTGTGACTTGTTCTCCCAAGGAGATTCAAGTCTATACTGAGCTTTTCAAAGAATTCAGAGATTTTTTCGCATGGTCTTACGAGGAAATGCCGGGAATTGATCCTAGTATTGTCGTGCACGAGATTCCAACCTATCCAGGTGCGAAATCCGTGCCCCAACGCTTACGTCCCATGCATCCTCGGAAAGCCGCCGCCATCAAGGCAAAAGTTGAAAAACTTCTGAACGCGGGTTTTATTTATCCTATTCCCCTTACAGAATGGGTGTCCAACATTGTCCCTATCGATAAAAAGCAGGTTACAATTCGAGTCTGTGTGGATTATCGCGACATCAATCGCGCCTGTCCAAAGGATAATTATCCCACTTCGTTTATCGACCAGATCATCGACGAATGTGCCGGGAGTGAGATTTATTCCTTAATGGATGGTTTCTCAGGTTATAACCAGATCAATATCGCACCTGAGGATCAACATAAGACCACATTCATCTATCCGTGGGGCACTTTCGCGTACAAAAAACTCCCGTTCGGCTTTAAGAACGCTGGCGCCACGTTTCAGGGTGCGATGTCCTACGCTTTTCATGACATTCGCCATATCATTCAGCCTTATCTGGACGACTTGCCAGCCCATTCGGGTAAGCGAGAGGACCATCCTGAGCATCTTCGCCAGATATTTCTTCGTTGCAGATGCTACAATATCAGGCTCAATCCTCATAAGTGTGTCTTCTGCGTTGATTCTGGCTGTCTTTTAGGCTTTATAGTCTCGAAAGACGGAATTCGCCTTGACCCTCTAAAGGTCGAGGCCATCGTAAATCTCCCATCACCCTCCTCCCTGTATCAGTTACAGAGTATACAAGGGAAAGCGAATTTTCTTAGGCGCTTTATCCCGAATTATGCCGAGGTGGCCAAAGGATTCACTCGTTTGTTAAAGAAGAATGTTCCCTTTCACTGGGACGAAATTTCTCAGGAATCCTTTGAGAAGCTGAAGACATTGCTAGTCAATGCTCCGTTGCTTCGTCCTCCGGACTACCACCGCGACTTTACTTTGTATCTAGCCGCCTCATTTAGCACCATCGCCATGGTCTTGGTGCAGGATGACGATAACGGTGATGAACATGTTGTTTATTACCTGTCTCGGAACCTTCTCGACCCGGAAACGTGTTATGCACATGTCGAGCAGTTGGCCTTAGCAGCAGTACATGCCGTACAACGCTTTCACCATTACATCCTTTTGTGCACGATAACAGTGGTTTCAGACTGCAACCCTATGACGTATATTCTTTCTAGACAATTACTAGGGGGCAAGTACTCCAAATGGATCGTAATCCTGCAAGAGTTTGACTTGGAGTTCACCACTGCCAAGTCAACTAAATCACTGGTCTTCGCGGATTTGATATGTTCTCTCCCTACACACTCTGTTCCCTCATGCTCTGAAGACCATATACCGGACGAAACGCTTTTTCTTATCAGTACTCATGATCCTTGGTACGGTGACATCATAGTGTATCTTCAGACCGCGAATTTTCGGTCTGAGTTGGATAAAGCTGCCCGCCGTCGGATTCGGCACCAGTCCCAACCCTACCGTATAGTAGGAGATACCTTATATCGCATTGGAGTAGATTCGGTGCTCCGACGATGCCTTACCTTGGAAGAGGCTGAGAAAGTCTTAAATGACTGCCACAGTGGCGCCTGTGGCGGACATATGTCCGGGTATGCTACTGCCTAGAAGATTCTGCGGGCAGGTTATTTCTGGCCTTCCATATTCAAGGATTGTATCACTGCGGTCCATAAATGTCATCCATGCGAGATTTTTCAGCGCAAGATGCACGCGCCGCCATTGCCATTGCATCCCGTTATTACCGTCGGCCCTTTTGCGAAATGGGGCATGGATTTTATGACGTGTAACCCTCACTCGGCCGAGGGGCATGCGTATATCATTGTCGCCGTCGACTACTTCACTAAGTGGGCCGAGGCGATGCCTACACTAGCCGCTGACAGGAAAACGGCTGCTCAATTTATATTCAACCACGTTATTGCACGGTTCGGGGTTCCTCAAGCCATCGTCACTGATCACGGTACTCATTTCCGCGATTACATGATGGCGGAGCTAACTTCAACGTTGGGCTTGCGTCACGACAGCTCAACACCATACTACCCTCAAGCGAATGGTCAGGTTGAAGCGGTGAACAAGGTTTTGGTCACTATGCTTCAACGAACAGTTGGGATTCATAAATCCAGTTGGCATCTCCAACTGTTCTCAGCTCTCTGGGCGTACCGAACATCTGCTAAAAGTGCAGCCGGATTCACACCATTCCAACTGGTGTACGGTCTGGAAGCTACTTTGCCGGTTGAATGTGAAATTCCTTCGCTCAAATTAGCTGTGGAGCTCTTACCGGATACTTCTCCTGAGGAAGAGCGTCTTCTATATCTTGAACGGTTGGATGAAACCCGTCTTCTAGCTGCTTTGATCATCGAAGCACAAAAGAAGAGGGTCAAAACTCATTTTGATCAATCTGTTTCTCCCCGTTCTTTCATCGAAGGAGACCTCGTCCTCTTGTACGATCAGGCACATGATAAGCTTGGAGCCGGTAAGCTCCAGCCTATGTGGCACGGGCCCTATATAGTAAAGCGTGTTTTGAAAAATGGGGCCTACGAGCTTATAGATTACGAAGGAGTTCCACTGGCGCAGCCCAGAAATGGGCTGTACCTTAAAAAGTACTATGCCTGAAGTGATTTCTTGGTGTGGTGTGTGTACATAGGTGTGTGATTGTCATTTGTGTGCATAGTGTGGTGTGCTTTGTAAACATCTTTCTGCTGATCGGGTCTTCCTGGTTGTGCAAATGTCTGTTCATCCATTTGTTGGTTTCACGGATGGTGCCTCCCGCAGTACCAGGAATCTGTCTTCCGCAGCCTGGGTAATCTATGATCCTGCTGGTGAGTTGATTGACCTGCAAGGTGTGTGTCTAGGACGTACCACGAACAATATCGCGGAATATAGTGCCGTGTTGGAATTATTAACCGAGGTAGTAAACCTTGGTATCCGTGAATTGCTCGTGTACCTAGATTCACAACTTGTAGTGTTACAGCTGAACGGACACTATTCGGTAAGGAACCCATCCATCTTACGTCTGTATTTGCGTATTCGATTACTGGAAAGGAATTTTGACTACATTACATATCATCATATACCCAGGCATTTGAATACATTAACAGATGCGGTAGCAAATTTGGTATTAGACAGACATTTGCGCAATTTATAAATCATCATCACATGTAAAGAAAGACTCATCCAGAAATAGATATGTATATATATAGATATCGAAATGTTTACATAGAGTGTGTCACATAAAACTCAAAAAATATACATAATCGTCTTAATACATCCGGAGACGCTATGTCTCTCAAAAAATAGGTGTGGTATAAATCCTAAGGACTAATCCGCATGGTGCTCATGATAGCACGTGACTGCATGCACTAAGCACCTCAGGATTCGGTGGATCCGACTTAGAACTCCCACCGTGTGGCGCTGGTATGCCATCGGTACGTCTGCTAGCCGGGCATAATCTGGAATCCCGTGGGCAATCCCCTCGAGGTTCTGGATCAGCTCATCTCCTCCGGTGCCTTCTCCCTGAAGCTCAGGGGCGAGTTGTGTCCTCCGGGAGATTGGAGACATCCCAGCTGGTCTCTCAGGTCCCACATTTGCATGCATATATGATTGTGTTAGGACGAATGTGTATTGACAAAAAAAGCATATAAACATAAAATCAAAATACGAGGTCTTACCCAACTCCTCGTCCCAGTCATCTCCTTCTAGTAGTGGGAGGTCTGGGTCCCCGTTAAAGTCAGTTCTTGCATAGGGCCAGTCTTCCACGATAATCAGTTGCCGCCGTAACCACCTAAAAAACTCTGGCCTCCAGGACATCTGTTGGCCACCTCCAGATCTGGGCATCAATGCTGCCCAGCGAGCCATTCTTGGCTCTCGTGGTATCGGACTTCCCACTGTGGCCCCTTGGCCCTGGAAGATTGGTAAATGTTCTAGAATGAACGATACCAAAATGGAACCATAACCGAACTGTTTCAGTTTCCCCTGTTTGCACTTTGTGAGCTGCCTTTTCATGTTGATTGTTACTGCTTCTGCCCAGTTAAACAGTAAGGGACCCATGCATTCTGAGGCCAGCAGGAGTTGGGTCTTCGTGGCCTCATGCAGAGCCTGCGACCCAGCAGCCCGCGTAATGGTATGGAGAACCACTCTCAGTGGTAGATCAGGGATAGTGTGGATATCCACCTTCTTGCTTCCTGATCCTGTTTGTGCCCCTCGACACACCCATGCCATTACTTCTTCCATCTTCTCCCCAGATGGTCTGCTTCCAGTAAATACAGGGATTGGACCTCTGCGGGACAATCCAGTGATAAAATAAACATCGGTGACATCCAGTTCTAAAACCTGGTCTCGTAACCTGAACACCTATTCATGTTCATCCCAGATACTGATTAAATACTGGAGGACCTCGGGCTGAGCTCGTAAACATGGTGTGAGGAAGAAATTTTTCAATCCACGGTTTCTAAGTGCATTCATGCAAGCTTGACTTTGCATGGCCTGTTCATCCTCTTCTCCGTGCTCTCGTTCTTTCCATTCGATTGCCATTTTGAGTGATTACCTGCATTCATATGGTCAAAAACCCTTAGTTAGATCTTTGATGAGCTTCAAATTCCATGCAATTTGGTCTAAATGTCGAAATGTTGGGCGAATTTTGAGGTTCGGCCACTGGCGCGGCTATTTTGTGAACAGTCACGCCACATGGCGCGAGCCCTTTGTAAAAAAAAGCTCATTGGCGCAGGTCCGTGCCCGATACCCGCGCCAATGGGCGCAACCCTAAAATTTTAAAAGTGGCCACATAGAACTGGTTTTTAAGGGAAAATTATTAAAAAATGAATGAAAATGAAGAGCAAAAGAGCGCCTCTTACCTGTGACAGACGAGAAGCTGAATGATCGACTAGATTTGCCGCAATCACCGTCAGAAGTTTCTGCTCCAAATGGACCACTGTTGTTTTCCACCAAGGTAAATAGTAAAAGTAATTTTATTTTTACCAATTTGACATATTTATAACTTCTTCGACGTTAAATGAGTTTTAAAAGTTATTTTTATCAAATATTTGCATATGTTATGTCGAAAATGGATTTTACGCTTGCTTGGTATGTGCAGCAGCAGGTTTTTGCGACTTAAACGATGGAAACGAGTTGTATTTTATACTTTTTCGGACTCGGTAAATACACGAAAAAGTCA
The DNA here is from genome assembly GCA_034641835.2 of Pinus albicaulis. Taxonomy (NCBI): domain Eukaryota; kingdom Viridiplantae; phylum Streptophyta; class Pinopsida; order Pinales; family Pinaceae; genus Pinus; species Pinus albicaulis. The sequence continues at coordinate 265,774,746 of CM076580.1, read as the reverse complement.
CTTTGGAGTCATCTTTCAGCCTTTTTCTGACTCTCTAAATATGAAAAGATTGCCGAGGCCCTTGTCATTTCGATCTCGTTAAAATGGACACGAATCGACATCCACCCAGTATAAGTTTAGCCCTTTTTCGGGCTGGGATGGATTGATTACGAAAAAGGAATACCCTAGCCTATCGCGACTAGGATGTTTTCCTGGATATTGTTTTCTACCTTTTCGGATCTGGGGAACTATTTACGAAAAGGGACTTGTGGAGTTTTCTTTTTCGCTGTCTTTTCAAACTCTCTAAACATGAAAAGACGCCGAGTTATTCCTTTGTTAGACTTGTTAAACCCTGATGACATCGGATCTAGTCGAAATGACGTTCTCCGAGTTCCTCCTTCCTAGGACTCGTTAAATGCACTAGGATGGATTCGCCCGAAGGGCGAACTTATATTGCAAGCATATGCTATCCCCTTCAAGCTTGTTATTAAAAATAATTGGGGTACTCACCAGAAATGGTGGGGGAAAAATGGAACCATCGTTGTTGTCGTCGGCAGTATGTCGCTCTTGAACATGTCACTTGTCTGCATTCATGTCAGGTTGGGGAAATCTCATCTCGTTGCTTCACTTTTCCTCTGTGGGTTTGGGTAATCCCTTTTGACCTCTCATCTGCTCATTGCCTCGTCACCATGACCTCTGATCCGTTGATGTCAAATACTGCCAAGTCCACTATCCTGTCGTTTATATGTTCAAGAGAAGTTGGCCTCTGCAAATATCAACCTTCCTCTGTTTCTCATACGATCTTGGTTCACAACAAAAACATCATGTTCCTCTGTCTCGTGTCGATGATGTGGGAATCATTATGGCCCACCTTCGATCAAGGTCACTTCCTGTCGACATCAACTCATTATCCGGGAAGTTGGCCTAGAGACTCCTTATGGTACCTTGGAGCCTGCATGCCTCAATGGCAGGTTCTTTGCATTCGACGTGAGGTTTACATCATTGACCTCCGATCGAGTGATTCTGCGGGTGTTCGACGTCAACTCATTTATTCGCACGCCGTAGATTGTACCTTAGTACCTTGAGGACCATTTCATTATTGGTGGTTTCTCTCGCGCCTGTTAATAGCTTTCATCATTGGCTGGTAATCAGACGATGTTCTTGCATGTTCGACTTCAGCTCACATATTCACATGCTTGAACTTGTACTCTGTTGGGTCGAGATGGAGCGCAAGACCCTGGATTGTGTCTGTTGTAATCCAGGTTGCGATTGTGGATTATTATCATTATGTACATGACTCACTGATTGGATGGCTGCGACCATACCTGAGTCTATTTATTTGATCTTAGTTGGATGGCTGCACCCATGCCCTGGATCCGGATTATAGCATACTCTGTTTCGGATGGCTGCGTCCATACCACTTATACATCATGTACTTGAGATATCAGTTGTATCTTTCTGCGCAGGTTTTCCGACGGCGGGCCTTCAGTTGAACATGTTCTCGTAAAGCATTTCACCCCTCTCTCTCTCGGGCCTCATACTTTAGGGGCATCTGTTACACAGTAATTTGTCACCGTCCCTACCATTCCCCGTCCCGCACAATGGAGGACCCATTTTGTGACCTGTGAACATTTTCATGCCTTGAAAACATCATCAATGCATTCCTCTAAGCATGAGCTTTATTTGCCCTTGAGACATCTCCTTGCAAAAATCATGAAAAACATCCCTTTTTGCATTGGCGTGGGCAGACAGTTTAGTGCTCGTGCCAATGGGGAAAATCCTGCAAATAGGTCACGCCAAATGGTGCTCTGTCATAGAGCAGTAGTCGTGCCACCCAATTTAGGGACTGTTTTTTAAACAAATATGGTGGAAGTTGAGTTCCAACAAACTCAGAAACCATTGCCTATCTTGATTTCGGAGGTTTGGCTGCGGGAGTTCTTCGGAGGGGAAGTGGTTTTGCCACCTCCCATGGAACCTTCCTTGTTGATAGGGCCAATCCCATAATAACAGGGATCCCAACTCCCTCCTTCCCCATCTATAAAAGCATGCTCAATCCCATGGCAAGCTAGTCTTGAAGTGCCTAAGCTTTGAATCTCCATATTCCCAAGAGCGTTTGTGCTATAAAGAATCCTCTCTTTCCCTTAAGGTCGACTCAAGTAAGGAGACCATTGTCGAGAGACTCCGGAGAGGTTTTCCCTTTCCTTGGCGAGCTTTGCGAGACGTGGACGACTGTAGACCCATCCGAAGGAGACCGCGACGTCAGAACTTGGTTGTAATCTCTCTTCGTTTGTTATTTTAATAGATGATTATGATTATGGTTCCACTCTGTTTTCCATCATGTTAATATGAGTAAAATCCTTTCTGACTGATGTTTAGTTACGTATGCTGGATTCTATGCTTGTATCTGTTCGTTTCTTCTGCGTACAGGTGTTCATCCGCGGAGATCGTGGAGGGATTTTGATCTGCCGAGGCTGAGGAACGGGGACGCTTCTTCTTCAGATCATAGCGTTGGAATCCAGATAGGCTTCTATTCCTATTATTTTCATTCGTAACTAGGAACTTGCGTCATAGCATTGTTTGATTGTTGCTAGACCCCTGCTAGGCTAGTAGGGATCACCTCTGTCCGCAGAGGGGATTTACCTCCTCAACAGTTAGATACAGAATCCTTCCACTTAATTCTTTGTGGAAATTAAATCGCTAATTTCCAAACACATATGAAGAAAAATCAATCGCACATAAAAACAATTTTTTAACGGGAAAGCTTAAAGCTAAAAACCCCAACTATCATATATTAGGTATATTAATGGATCATGTAAAAATCTCATACAAATATTATTACGTCAAGCTCTCAGTACAATCAACAATCATTACACACTGTCATGTAGAAATTTGCATATCTATGCACCAATTTCCTGCCTCCTAACAGCCTGCCTCTACTGCACAATCCCTACTGAAGAACACCCCTGAATGAATTCGAATTGGCCTTGCCTTGACTCCACAATCCTCATCGTAACCTCCAATGTGTGTCAGATGCATTGAATGCATCACTATAGTCACAACAAATAGTCCATCTCACCCTTTCACCTATCTCTCCGCTGGGTCTCCACTGGAACTGACATGCAAGTAGTTAACTGTTATATTTGTTCAGTTTCAAGTGAGTCTCTAGTTGTGAATTAATTAAATAATCAATTCACTAAGCTCTCACTAGTTTATTTTTAGTTAGAACTAGATACAACTACCACAAATGAGTTTAATTCACTTAACTAAGTTAAACTAAATAACAACTCCCATAACTACTCTTCAAAATTTGTCACAACTCTACCACTTCAGTTCTAACTGAGTCCTCCATGCATGAGTCACCAACGATCCTAGGAATTGGGTAATTCATTAAGCCCACTGATTTTCCAAATATTTTCACTAAATTAAAGTGCTTCAAGAGAATAAGTTGATATTTATTGTCAGTTTATTATTAAGGGCTAATAATAATCAACATGCATCTATTTTTCGATTAGAAATCTATAAATAGAATTTTCCCAATCTTCTAAAAGTAGAATTCCACCTATTTTTCCAACTTGATCTACCATCTACAAATAGCATCCTGCAACTTATATAATATGCTCACCATGTCTAAAAATAGACATACACCTAAAAATAGCCCGCGGGCCCCACTTAGTGAAGGTGCTTAATTTTCACTAAGCTCATCATCTTGTTGAATCTCAACACACGATGATTGCCAACTTTGTATGAGCAGTATAAGTTAATTTCATATTTAAAAGATATATTTCACAATCTGCACATTCGTGCGAAGGGCGTTGTCGAGGGAGTTTGGTATGATTTTCCATAATTGTTCACAGAGGATGACCTGGTGCACGTCAGAACATAGTGACCGCCTGCCTGGTTAGATCCGCAAATCACTGGGGGTGCCTCATCATTAGTATTAAATACACCAACCAAGATACGGAATATAAAATATACGTAGCATAAAGGAAAATATGCAGAAGCACATCCTAAGCCTACTACAATAGGAAAAATAGTAGACTTCGAGAAGGAAACATAAAAATATGGTGAAGGCATGAAGGGTCTTGAGACACAAACCACTAAGTGCACTAATTTTGGTTCTTAGGCCATGGGAGGTCAATGCAAGAAGAGAAATGGGTCTGAATTGGACAGAACAAAGGGCCTCACGATCACGAAGGAAGACTTCACGAAGATTGAAAATATAATAAAGTCAGCCACAGAAGATATCTGGACAGACAGGGAAGCACCGTATAAAATTATGATTGAGGGAGTGCAATCATGTATTCAACGGCTTAATGTGAAATCGATCCATATTTAAGAGAGTGTGAAGCAAGAGAGAAAGATTTAAGAGAGTGAGAAGCAAGCGATCCATCTTCAAGCGAGCATGACAACTTTCAGCGCGCATCCCATTATCATGGTGATGCCACCGTCCCAGTATAGTCACCTGATTTAGATCCTCGATTCAGCCATTATAGTGGATTCACCTACTTTGCACGTGTCCTTGAGATACTGCAGATAAATTAGCATCGATCTAGAATTGCTACCAGTTGGAAAGCTCCATGATATCCACGACATGACAGTTGATGAGTTAGAGTATCCGAAGGCCCATGCCTTCCATGCTTTACATGAATCTCAATAGCAAGAAGTGATGCTACATCATAAGTAACAAACAAAATAATAGGCACATTGCATAGCTGAGTAATGGTGGGCTGCGTTGGAGGCTATGAATGATAAATTGTGTGGTGACTTACAGAGTTCATTTTCCTTGCATTATCCATGCCAAAAAAGAAAATTAGAGAGCTTCGCAAATGCGCTAAAGGAATCGTGCACAAAAATTTAGACAATATAGGTAGGGTTTGAGAAACATTTTACTAAGTTGTAGATGAATTTCTAGCTTGAGACACCATTGGCGGTCAGAGCACAACGTGCCATAGAGGTAAAGGAAACTACAAATAGTGTAGCAACCGCAGTGATCCAGGTGGATATTGGTGGTCGCCTTCTTATTCCACGTACTCAGTTTCACCAATTTTCTTATTTACTATTTTTAGCAGTTCTTCAGGTCCTGTACTTCCATAGCCTTTTTGAGGCCCTACACAACATAGTCCTTAACGAGATATTTCCAATGATATATCATACACACCATACATATATACTATGACCAAGTAATGACACCAAGAAGTTGGCTCCCCAACTAACCCCAACGGGGCCCATAAAATATTTTTGTTATATCTCCTCAGGTTAGCATTTTGGTTGTTTAGGGTTTTCTCTTATTTTTGAATAATAAAAAGGCCCTTAAGTCTCATTTTAAAATAGTGCATAGGCTTCTAGCCACCACATCTCTTCTCATAGATAAGCTACCTGCACCCTAGCTAGTTTATTTACATTCTGTCTATAAACAAATTTTAGTTCTTTGATATTAATGAAATGATGTGTTATTTCTGCTAAATATTTGATTTTATGTTTATTTCTATATTTTATTGCGTTCCTACATAAATCCAGATTTAGGTTACGGCTCCATGAGGGTTTGAAACATATTTCATTTTTAATGTTTTGCAGTAATATTGAGTAAACTTCGTGCAAGTACCACAGTCTCCACAGATCATATTAGATAGTGCAAAGTATTTCATTCGAAATTATTTTTATTATCTCAAATGGTTTTTTTACGGAATTTATTTTTCTTCTTGGTTTGAGAGATATGAGCAATTAATGTTACACCTATCTGGAACATTACGCCACTTTGCATCCTATGAGTTTTTTGAATCATTTTATCACCCCACAGGTCATCAAATTTCAAGTGTCTTATATCGTTAGAAATATCAATTCAATACTTCAAATGGGTACTTGACGGAATCTCATTTCATCACTTATAGGAGAAGTTATCAGCAAAGTTGTAGTAAGAGGTAAATTTCAACCAAGATCTGGATCAACGTTATTAGATCGGTCTTCTCTTTCTAGATATTTATTTTCATGTCCCCAACGAGGTCAGGGTATAAGGAGTTAGGGCTCGATCTAGTTGAAAATTTCCAAGATCAGTCTCACAAACCCTAACAACCTCCCATGGTGGAAGAAAAGAAAGTCGAGAGAGTAGGAGATCCTATCAAAATATTGCTTGATGAGGCCCTTCAGAATCAAAGGAACGAGATGATGGATACATTTTCTTAGATCCTTCAGTAACTGTCCACTGGTGATGCATTTTCATCCAATAGCCACTATGAAGGTGTCAGTCCTTTCAAGCTACAAATCAACTTTGACATTCCTGTATTTGAAGGTCAAATATATTAAGATGTTGTAGATAAATGGTTTAATTTCCTGGAACGATATTTTTTGATCCATAATTTCTGTGACAGAGAAAATATTACCTTTTCACTCAAATTTTCCCCCCATGTCAAAGACTGGTAGGAAACCTACTATGATCAAAAGGATGAGAGGGATCTCTATCTATTCTCGGCAACACCCACTTGGAATTTGTTCCAAGATGTGTTCAAGGAACAATATTAATCCTTGGGGAGATATGAGGAAAAGAACCTACAATGGACAACACTATGGCAACAAAGGGATCAGGATGTGCACTAACTAAAAAATTTGTTCCATACCCTGCGCACAAAGTTGGGTATCAAAGATTTAGAGGGACATTTTATGCTCAAGTACCATAGATTTTTTCATAGATACATTCAGGAGGAAATTTAGTTCCTTGAAATTACGTCGCTTGGCATGACATATGATATGCTGCCAAGATCAAGCAAAAATTTAAGCAAAAGAAGCGAGAATTTGGATTTGTGAATTTGAAGCCAGGGAAAGGCGCCCCCAAACCATAGAACAAGGATAAAAGCCAAAGCGGGGCGACTCATAAAAAAACCACAAATCCTAATAAGGACACTCGGAAGTGGTGTGAATTTCTTAACAACTCCACTCACAACACAAGCAAGTGTCAGACCAAACAGTGGCTGGTGGTTGAAATGAAGGCATTTGAATCATATGCATGTTTTGATTCTCAGTCAAAACTAGATAACCAGAATGAAAAAAGGAAGATGATCATTGTTGCGTATACCAGTGCTATTGTTGCCATCACCAAGCTCCAGAGGGAGGATCCCAAGGATCCGGAGGAGGCGGAGCACCTCTTCCATTCAGATATGTGGGTGAAAGGCTCTTGACTGCAATTCCTTCTCGACAATGGAAGCTGAAATAACCTCATTTTAGTAGAGGTTGTGAAGCATCTCAGCCTATCGACCACATCACAGCCATAGTCGTATACCATCGAGTGGCTTCACCAAGGAAGAGATCTTTGTGTCAACCAATAATGTTGCCTTCCATACAACATCAAGCCCTTCACAAATGAGGTACTGTGTTATGTTGCTACGCTTGATGTGTCTGATTTATTATTGGGCCAACCATACTTATGGAAGTGACATGTTTTGTATCAATATATATGTCGTTCTCTTATAATTACTTTGGGAAATAAGTTTTACACCATTCCAGAGGTAGTACCACCTCCCACCATGTCTTTGATTACTGCAAAGAAACGCAGTAAAATTATTTTGAAAACTAGGAAATTTGTCTTCATTACAATTTTCCCATAGAGAAAGAAGAAGAATATGGCCACAAACTCCAAATAGGACTCCCTTGCATGGAAGAAACAAATGGAAAAAGTTGTGGAGGAATACAAATACATTTTATCCTAACCCACAAAGGTTCCTCTACAATGCCACGTCAAGAATTACATTAATCTGACCCTAGGTGTGGCACTGCCTAATGTTGCCATACCTCATGCGAACACAAAGACATAATTCACATGTGTATTGTATAACGTATGCCAACAGGTCCACAACATCTTGGAGAAATCCAATTCCAAGTACAAGCAACGTAAGGATCAAAATTGAGTGCCACACAAGTTCCAGGTGGGGAACACATTTTGGTTACATTTGCAGAACGAATGCCTCTATGGACCCCACCGCAAGCTATTCCAAGTTCAAAGCATGCCAACTCATTCACTAGTGAATTTTTTTCACCAGGGACCAGTTTCAACAAAAATTTCCTTACATCATGGAGGCTCTACATGCAATGGGGATCATAGGGCCCTTAAGCCCACCCGCCTATTCCATGTAATCAGCTTCATCAGTTTTCCTATTTAATATTTTAGCGGTCTTTCGGGTCCTAAACTTCCATAGTTATTTCTAGGCCCTAAACAACGTAGTCCTCAGAGAGATATTTCAAATGAGGTATCATACATGCCAAAGGGATATACTATGACCAAATTACGACCCTGGGAAGTTGGTTTCCTAACTAACCCCAACGGGGCCCATAAAATCTTGGTGTTACATCTCCATGGGTTAGGGTTGTGGTTGTTTATGGTTTTATCTTAATTTTAAATAATAATAGGGCCCTTGAGCCCTATTTTAACATAGTTCAGAGCATATAGCCACCACATCTCTTCTGAGAGATAAGCTACCAGTGCTTTGGTGAGTTTATTTACATTCTGTCTGTAAAAAAAATTCATTTCTTTGATATTAATGAAATGAAGTGTTATTTCTACTACATCTCTATATTTAGTTTTATTTCTTTATTTAATTTATTTCCTTCATAAATCCATATTCATCTTACGGCTCCATGAGGGTTTGAAACATATTTCAGTTTCAATATTTTGCAGTAATCTTCAGTAAACTTCATGAAATTTACACAGTCTCTAGATATCATATTAGATAGTGAAAAAAAAATCATTTAAAGTACTTTGTATAAAATCAAATGGGGTTTTTATGGAATTTGATTTCATTTCCTGGTTTCATAGATATGAGAAATTAAAGTTACACTTGTCTGGAACACTACGCCACCAAATGTCTTATGAGTTTGTGGAATCATTTTATCACCCCAAAGGTCATCATATTTCAAGTGTCTTATAACACTGAAGAGATCTATTCAATACCTCAAATGGTCTTTGATGGAATTTGATTTTATTACCTATAGCAGAATTTATCAACAAAGTTGCAATAAGAGGTCCATTTTGAACAACCATCTATATCACGTAGTAGAAAAATGTGGAAATTTATTGGATGAAGAAATGGGTATTTGGATAATAGTTAAAAATGAACCAATGGTACAATAGCTAAGAAATGAATTGAAAATCAAGGAATAACATTTCACTGAAATCAAGATGGCGATTCCCACATTAGTAATTGCGTAAAGGCTTGCTCAAATTCATGAGGGCAAGGAAATTCAGACTAAGATAGAATACATGTGCCATCGAGAGCATCTTTTGGCAACACGGACACACCCTTGGGCTAAGGAATCCCTCCAACTCTAAAAAATTCTTAAAGGTGCCCTAAAAATCCTCCAGCAAACACATCGAAGTTTTAATTTGGCAGCTGAGGGGTCGACAACAGCAAAGTCAGTTGATGAAGCACAGAGTGTTTCCACACAAAGCATTGAAGTTATATTACCACTTAAGAGATCTATCGAAACTAGTTTTTGTTGGGGGCATGTTGGAGCGGCGTCTGATGGGGTACATTTTTGGGTTAAGTTTTGTATAAATTTTTTTTTGTGCGTTGCGTGAAAGATTCAAAGGGGCTTTGGGTCGGGTCAAAGTCCCTTAATCATTTTAATTGGTTTAAATGGAAAACCATGGTTTGAGACCATGGTATGTGTGTACAGATAGCATAAATATATGAATATTAAGTTGAGAAAGGATATATGTTATCTTGTGATGGTCCTTGTTTAACTTTTTTTAGCTAAGTTTGGGTTTTTGGGTAGAAAGGCTCCTACTAGCCATGTGAAAAGAGATCTATGTCTTGGCTGTGTGTGGACTTTGCTGGATGTGTCTGGAATAGGATTGAATGTACTAGAATTGATAGATCTCTTAATAAGAAAGATAATTTTCGTGAACCTGGACTCTCATGTGATCTCTGTGTTGATTATCTGTTATTTGTTTTAGGATCCGAATATGTTTTGTGTTGCGTATTTACTTTTGTTAATGGTTAATTGCATATGAGAGAATATCAATTGATGTTAGATGAATATATCTGATTGAATTATACTTGATTACTGTGTGCTAACTATATTAAATCATTATATGATAATATACGAAGGGTTTGATATGTTGATGCATGCATTTGTTATAATATATGTTATAAGTCTATTTACATCCATTACATTAAAACTTCCCCAGGGTGCGAAAACTTGGATCGAGCAACCCCCCATATGGCTTTGGGTGAGACTTTTATAAGCGCAACAAGGTCATTGCCGAAAGGGCCAGTAGTTGGAGGGTTTTGTTGGTTGCACGATAACTCTGAAACTGGGTCCTCAAGCCAACAAGCCCTTCCCTCTGAGGGTTTTTGCAGGGTCTTCCCCTTGGTATGGCAAGCCTATAATATGGTGGATGAGAATATCATCAATGAGAAACTGCGTTCCCCACCAGAGGTAGTTTTCATGCACTAGAGTCAACAATTGGTGCATACAAATACCATTTATGGTGCTGTGACCAAAGTGGAGAACATGTAATAGGTTGAGGAGCCCGACCTTTCGCAGTTCCAAATCCCACTACATTGGCTCTACCTTGATTACTCCAATTTCTTCATACAGGACCTACTCCAAATACTGTGATGGTTCAAGCTCATGAAACTTCATGTGGTCGGCCAAATCCCAATCCCCCAACTTCAAAGAGGGGACCCGTCCTATTAGTTCACCTTCAACTGGAACATTGTCAGGTGGGAGGGGTGCATCGATGCATGCCTTGAACTTATCATCATCCCTCGTAACATCTACTGATGGCTTTTATAGGGACATATACAGAGGAAAATGTGAAATTGGTTCTAATTCCTCTACAAATACTTCCTCCACTACAATTACCACTGGTTCATATGCCATCAGTTTCTTCTACCTATCCACGTGAGGAGCCGGTTAAGACTTGGGGATTTTCTTACATGGAGACTTCTTGGTACCTCATGGTTGAATTTTCTTCTATTTCTACGTGCCACTTGAATGATAGTAGAGGGAAACATTTGATTAGATAACTCAGAAATAAAATGGACCTTATGCAAACCTCCATGCCATTTTATAGCGATGTCATGTCCTTAACGACGTTATGTCCATTGAAACAACTTCAATAATGTTAAAACAACCCCAAATCTAGCATAATATCCTCATTAAATGTAAGTTACCCACTCCTCCAAATGGTAATAAAGTTGTCCTGTCTAGATTTATTGTTACAATGACTAGTTTCTAGTGTGTCTACGATTGTGATAGCCTCCTAGCATGACTTTTGTGATGGCTTGTCAGATACCTACGTTCCCTCAAGCTTCGTCGCACCAAATCTTGGAAATACTTTTTATATCATCTATCGATCGTATTTAAAGTCCTATACCCTCTCACAATTGTCCCAAGTGCTAAGACATTCTTCTGCCCATCTAGTCATTTAGCACGTGCAGAGATGGGGTCATCCCTGTAAGGTTTTAGGCGAATACCATTAATATATCCAACAAGTCACTCACTAGTTAACTTAGCCAACCACACTTCACCTCGCTCTGTAATTCCCTTAATAATATAGGGTCCAAGCCAGTGAATCTTAAACTTTGCTGGAAAGTGATAAAACTTGTTGTCATAGAGCAACACAAAATCATCATTCTTGAAATTCTTCTGCTTGATGTGTCGATCATGCCAAGCCTTTTTTTGTACCTTCTGCACCTGCTGGTGAAACCAACAATTAATCTATCTTCGTCAAACACAACAAGTTGTGACATAAGCTCTTTCGTAATGTCCTGGTCAGCTATGTTGGTTATGGTTGTGATGTATAGACTAGGGACAATGTATTCTATAGGAAAAATATCCTCTTATCCATAAAACATCATGAAAGGTGTTTTTCGTATCAACTTCTTACACATTGTCTTGTGTTCCCATAGAACAACAGATACACACACATCTAGTTACTGCAATTAGCATTGCAGATCTTTGTGAGTGCATTCTCTAGAATCTTGTTGAAATCTTTTATAGTTCCATTCAGCTAGAGATGATATGGCATACTCTTCTAATGATGTGTTCTAAATTCTATTGTCAACGCCTGAATGGTCTCATTTAGGAAGTGTGTACCCTAGTCACTCATTGGAACTTTTGGGTCATCGAAACCGTCTCTACGCTACAATGTTTCACAATTTGAGCCTCTACCCACCTAGTCAAGTAATCTGTAGCACTAATGATGTATCACACTCCATTATTATTCCCTAGGGGTTTAATCAACCCGACGAAATCAATTTCCCATTTTTCGAAGGCCTGCAACATTACCTGTGGTTGTAGTGGAACCTCGGCTCTACGGGAGGGTCTTCCAATCCTCTAACATACATCACAAGCATGATAGTATTCCTTAGAATAATTTTCAAAGGTAGGCCACCATATAATAGCCCTTAAGATCTTCTGCGTGGTCACTTTACTAACATAATGACTTCTTGTAATTCCTCCATGTCCTTCTGCCAATATGCTCAGTCTCTCAAACTCAGGAACATATTTCCTCAAAACTTCATCAACTCCCATTTTATATAATTGACGTGTGATCAAAGTGAAATATATTGCACACAATACCAATTATTTCCTCTACTTGACCATATATTATGCAGGCGTAATCCCATTCATTAGAAAATGGATGATATTGAAAAAATGATCATCAGCTATCTTAATAGCGAATAATTGTGCCTCTGGTAAACCGTCATCCAAATTAGTTGATTCATCACCATTTTCAGTGAGAGATAACTGGTCTCATCTTGCATTCAACCTTCCAGGATTCAAAATCACCTCAAAATCATATTCCTGCGACAAAAGGAGTCACCTACAGATCTTCCCCCCCAATACAAGCTTGTTCACCAGGTATTTCAAAGAAAAATCATCTGTGAACATCTTGAAATGACCTCCAAGCAGATAATGGCATAAATTTTTTAGCACATACAACTGAAGACTCGAACTAGGGGATCATAGCCCAACATTATTAAAGGTTCAATTTTTGTGAGGGCATACCCTAGAATCATTCAAGCACCTTTAGATAGTGGCTAGAGTGATTAGGGAACTTGAGGTAGTGTTAAAACATATGTTATTGCACTTAGAAAGATTATATTAAATGTTCTTATAACCTATGCACACATAGGTAGATTAAATCCCTCCCTTATGTCCTCATTTTCCTAAATCTCACATGGCATAGAGTAGAGATTAGTTTTGATGTTTTTTTCGTAATGGAAAATTGATATTTTTCATGAAATTTGTGTTAAGGGATAATTGATAAGGCTGACTAACGTTGACAACATTAATGATTTCATTCATTCAAGATGAAAATTGAACTCGGAGAAATGGTATATGAATATAGGCCAAAAATCACTCTTATTGAGTACACTAATGCTTTTGGTGCTCAATCTAAGATTAATAATGAAATATTAAAGAACATTGTGTATGAAAAGAAGATATACAAAGATAGGCCAACTCTACGTTTATCCAATTTTCTGAGTTAAAAATTATACTCACTTTCTAACCATAGTCTTGATTGTTAAGAAATATAAGCTAATTATAAGCACAATAAAAAAAAGCCATATGGAGAGGCCATAAACGGATTTACAGGATCTAGAAAATGAAACTTGAGTAATTAAGGCTTCATTGAAAACTAAAAAAATAATTGTATAATAATGGTATTCTCCTTTAATTTCATAATGGAAAACTGTAAGTATATTTCCACTAATAGCCAAAGGATAATTTCCCTAAAACATTAAGGTGACATGGCGAATATTTCATTGGGGGAATTTTGAGGTCTAAAATGGGTCTCCTAAGAGAAATGTACAACCAAAATAAAATTTATAAGAACCAATAGGATTCAAGATGATGATTTCAACCATAGGGGATGATTCACCATTTTTGGAGTAAAAAAGTTAAGAGAATAAAAAATAATAAAATAATAAAACTACTTTTTCAACTCGTATTTTCAACTTATGTCCCTAAGCTTTTACTCAAATTTCAAGCAGGAGTACTCGTTGGATGCAAAATTTAATTTCTCATCCAAGGAGTACCTATGTTTAATACTTTTGATGGAATCTCCTACCTGAAAAAGGAGAAATACATGAAAAAATGTCATTGCAATCACGTTTTTCATGCATTTCTCATTTTTTGTGCATTAGGGTTCATCAAAAGTATGAAACATGGATATTCCTTGTATGAGAAATTAAATTATGCATCCAACGAGTGTTTCCACTCGAAATTTGAGTTTGAACTTAGGGAGATAAGTTGAAAATAGAAGTTGAAAAAATAGTTTTATTATTTTATTATTATTTTATTCTTTTTTCCCTCTAAAATTTGATGATGTAATCTAATATTATTTTATAATTTCCTTAGGAGGCCCATTTTAGACCTCAAAATTCCCCTAATGTAGTCAACTAATTAAAGAATTTTTCCACTCCATTCATCAACTATTTCTCTTGGAAAATTTGTGAATGTTCTAATATACAACCTCGATCAACCTCTATGAGAATACATGCTCCAGCTAACTCATCACAAATTATTAGCCCTAAATTGAGACATTATCACTTAACACAATCGAATGGATTAAGTGAACAAAACTAATTATTGTAGTCTTGTTCACTTTGATATCCTAAAAAAAATGATTCTCATGTTTAAGAACCACTTCTATGCATGTTATCTCTATCCACAGGAGTCTTAGCATAAATTTCCAAGTCCATTCTAATTTTAATTATAGGAGCACCTTACCTATAATGCTTCAGCGTATTTTTTCGTGAAGTTTTCAATTGATCATATGATGTTCATAATAAATCTATCATCAAAGTTGTGTCATTTTTCCTCTTAAATGATATCAAACTCCAATTTAGAAATCAGTAAAAATTATTATAAAAGCCTTCAAATCTCCAAAATCTCAAAATATACAACTAATTTAATAAACGAGATCGACAATTTATTTAGTAAATATTTGGGTTCAAATATGACGAACCTTATTCAACAAAAAGGACATTATTTAAGTATGGATTCTCAACACATCTAACCACATACACATACATTTTGTTTTTAATATCATGTATAACAAGGTTAAGACACAATTTTGAACCATATTGATGTATAAATTAATAGGCTATAAAAAATAATGTAACTTAATATGCTTTCCCTTATTATTAATAACAAGTATTTATCATTCGTGATTTAGATAATCATTTTCTTCAATATTCCAGTTAAAGGAATCGCTATCTAGGTCATGTTGGAAATATGATGCAGGATGTTGTCCTTGATGGCAACCCACTGAATGAAGATGAAGACATGCGACTGTTGACATGTGTTGTCCTTGATGGCAATCCACCTGATGAAGTTATGTTTGACTTGATGGACTTAGTAAATGATGTAAATCTGATGTGATATAATGTTTGTTGACAATATGATGCTGAGTGTTGTCCTTGAAAGGCAACCCACTTGATGAAGATGATGACAACTTACTTGATGAAGTTGTGCTTGAGAGAATATGTTCCTGATGAAGAAAATATGATGTTTCTACAGTATGTACAGAAGGCAATGAAGAAAGGACTAATGTGCTCAAAGTATGATGAAAAGAGTATTAAGTCCTCTATGAATACGCTGGATATGTCTGAGGGAACACAGAGGCGCGGAAATGAACGTCCCAAGTCACGTATGGGTAAAAGCGCTCATAAAGTGCAAAAACAAGCCCGTGGTATTGAAAAAAGGATAAACCTATATAAGGAGAAGAAATTCATTGTGCAAATCATGAGTGTGGGAGCAAGATGTCTGAGCTTGAATGAATACTTCTCTGTGAAGTATATCTGTATGGAAAGGGTAAAGGTTTGATGATAGATCTGAATCTATGATGCACTTATGAAGAAATGATGAAGCAGGATCTTTAGATCTGAAATGTACTTGTATTTAAGGAGTCCATAGGGAAGGCCTAGATCTGTGATGAGGCGAACATCTAGGCGAACATCTGTCTGAAGTAAAGGGTTGAATCTGAGCTGAATGTCTGATCTGAAGAAGTATGCTGCTCTATAATGGTTGAAGATCTATACGCTACTTCACCGCGGAGGAAGCGCGTATATACACGGCTTCGCTGAAGTGAAAGCGCGTATGCGCAATGAAATATACACTGAGGTATGCGCTGGTTTGTGTGGACGAAAGCGCGTATATACGCGACATCAGTAAAAGGAAAGCGCGTATGCAAACTAGGGTTTGCTGAAGCAAGGGGTATGAAATATCTGATCTGTTCTGCTGTGTTTCTGCTATCTGATCTGTGTTAATATGTATCTGTTGGTGACGTATGTTTGTGCTTAAAAGTATGGAAAGGGTCCAGTATGAAAATATGATGAAATGTGGCCTGCAAATTGTGTTCTATTGAAGTTGGTTGGATCCAGTGTGAAAATTGATGAAACGTGGTCCAAGGTGGTGCTGAGGGTTGTAGCCTTCAGTCAGGGGGTTGTAGCTCCCTTCCAGGTGAGGCTGGTAAACGAGATCGGGGGGTCGTAGCTCCCTTCGAGGAGAGGCTGGTAAACGAGTCAGGGGGTTGGAGCTCCCTTCCAGGAGAGGCTGGTAAACGAGCGCAGGTGGGTGCCTGCGTGCTGGTCAAGTCTGCGCCAACACATATGTTGTAAGATGTTTTCTCTATAATAAATATTGAAGGCTGAGCAACTGCAGCGGTGGTTTTCTCCCGACTTGGGTTTCCACCTAAAAATCCTGGTGTTCATGTGTGATGCTTTGTGTGATGGTTTATTCTGTTCTTACTGCACATGTTTACTGTTTATAGAACATCTAATGAATGAATGATGGAATGATATAAGTGAAGAACTAATGGCATAATTATATCTCTGTGTATACGCGTGTTTTATGAAGGATATCCGCGTGTATACGCTACTTGGCTTCAGAAAAGTAGCGTATGGGTTTTAAGGAATGAAAAAGTAAAAAGTTTTGAATATGCAGTAAATACTGATTCACCCCCCCCCCCCCCTCTCAGTATTTTTCCCAACAATTGGTATCAGAGCCGGTCCTTCTGCAGAAGCTTGATCGCTTGAAGGAGATCCGTCACAATGGGAAAGAAGCAAAAGAAGAAGGCTACTAAAAAGGAGATATCTCAGAAAACTTGTGCAGCAGAAAATAAAGAAGATAAATCAGGTATTGATAGTTGTTCTTGTGACTCACTTTCTGGTGCATGTAATGATGAAGATAGTGTAAGTAAAGTCTTGGATCTGAAGGAAGATATCAAGAAAATTGAAGATCAACAAAGATCATTTAATAAAAGCGAAGCTATTTACAAAGAGATGATCTCTCAAATGGAAAAACAAATAGAAATGCTGAATGGACAGGTGGACAAATATCAAAGGTTTCATACTTATGCATCTAATCGAATGACAAGACTTGAAGCAGAAATCAACGAATCAAGCAAGAAGAATGAAGGACTTGAAGCTGCAATCATCTCTCTGCAAACAGATAGTGAAGCATCAAGTAAGAAGAATGAGGAAACTCTACAACCATTTGAAAAGGAAGGCCTTGAAGCAGAAATCATCTCTCTCAAAGAAGATCTGGAAAAATCAAATAAGAAGAATGAAGAGCTGCAACAAACATGTGAAGAAAACGAAAATTGGTTGAAAGAAGAGATTCTAAATATGAAGGATCAAGTAGAAGATGGAAGAAGGAAAGAAGAAAGCATGACAAAGCAATGTCAAGCCTTGGAGGTTGAGGTAAACATTCTCAAAGGTAAATTAGAAGAAAAGGTTAAACTTTTGAGGTTTCAAGATAGTACTAACATTTTGGACAACATTCTGAGTAACCAAAGGTCTCCTGCTATCAAACTTGGTCTTGGTTTCCATGAAACTGTTAAAGGTGAATCTAGCTCACAAGGAAGTACCAAAAACTCAGAGGATGTCAATGCAAAACCTGAAGTGTTGAAAGAAACAAAAGATCGACCAAAAATCATGAATTCTCAAAGGAATTCATTCAAGAACATTGAATGTTTTAAATGTCATAATTATGGGCATGTTGCAGCCATTTGCAGAAGAAGAACAATTCAGCCACAAACAAACAGGTTCTACTCAGAAAGGTACTCTGGTTTCTTCAGGGGATATTGTTTCGCATGTAACATGTATGGACATAAAGCAGTTGATTGCAAAAGGAGGAAGATTAGAAATACTCATTATGATTCTTATGTTTATTTCTCTGGCCACATGAAATGTTATGCTTGTAACAAGTATGGACATGTAGAAAAAGAATGTAGGATGAACAGATCTGGGAAAGTGGACAATTTTCAGCACACAGTTGGAAAGCTCAAGCAAATTTGGAAAAAGAAGGAGGACCGATCAGAAACGTAGGGAATTCAGACCCTACTGCAGTCATCCGCTTCTGGAAGCTTACTTCTTTGATTGACTGCAGGAATGATGTGGGATACATTATAAGATTTAGTAATGTATCATCACAAGGGGAGCAATGTATGATGTCTCTCATGGCTGATTTGATTATTCTGGTTATATGTATTTCTAACAGAACATCTGATGTGAAGAAGACAGGTACAGGAAGGACAAGTTCAGGGGGAGATAAAGGAATGTGAAAAATTTCTATGTTTCACTTTCCATACGCGGGTTCTATTCACAAAAGTCGCGTATACACGCGAGTTTCATCAGACACAGTCGCGTATGCATTGATGATAAGAGAATTTATCTGATAGCTGAAGATTTGGAGCAGAGGTCCAGGGGGAGCATCAGTCTGACTGCTGATGATTGCACTATTAGCATTATTCTGGTTATACTCATAATAATGAAATGATACATGGGTTCTTGTGTTGAACATTATGGATGAAGCATGGTTGCTTTATGATGAAGAGCATTCGTTGTTGAGATGAAAGTCTTATAATTCAGAGATGAGGACAGATCATGCAGAGATTGTTGCTGATGACTTGCTGTTGAAGGTGCTTTAGATTCCAAGCTAAGGAAGAGCATTGGTTTAGGGGGAGCAGCAGGTTGAATACTAATGATTGCATTGTTGGCAATATGACTGCTTGTTCTTTGGTTTTTGTGATACTCATGCTCAAATGATGATGACTTGGTACATTGTTTATTATGATGAGATTTTGAGCCCTGGTTGTCTCTTTTACTCACACATGGATGAGTTGGATGTCATTTGATTCAGAAATAAATCATCCAGAGTGTGTTACTATGGTTGAGAGATCTTTTTGCCTACATATGTTACTTCATGTTAAATCTTGAAGATCATGGTGATGTTGGACCACATGGATGATTGCTTGACACCTATGTGAAGATGTTGTTCTGATATGAAAATCTCTTGGAAAGATTGTATTGATGCTGCAAAGAATCTGAAGGCTTGGTTACTATTGTACTGATGCCACAACCATTGGATGACGCTTGAAGACACAACTACACCATTCTATCTATCTATAGTCCAGGGAAGCATTCAAATGTCTCAGAAAGAAGCTGAACACTGTCTTTGCCTTACAAAGAATCAGATCTGGTTGAAATTTAGAAGATGTCTTGGGATATGCGAGTTTCCTGAAACACAGTCGCGTATATAAGCGAGTTCCTGCACAGAAAACCGCGTATGACTAATTGCTGACAATTTTTGGTTGGTTCAGCTCTCTTCAGCACAGCTGCAATACTGTTTGGTATCTCTGGTGGTGTTCCAGTTCTCATAATTCTGTTTCTAATGTTTTGATGAATATGCCTTGATGATTTGTTGGTGGAAGTTTTCAGGATGCACAAACTAAGGGGGAGACTTAGTCATTTGGAAAGATTGCTTGGTTGCACAGATTTAGGGGGAGCATTAGTTTTTCTGAGTATAATGCATTGCTGGCATTATGGTGGTTCTGATATATGATCTCTCTTGAGGTATTTTTGGTATTAATTATGAAAATTCATATTTGTACTTTGATGAAAAGGTCTGGTTGAGACCCATGTTGTAAAATTGTAATATTCAGTCGTGTAAGGACTTATCAATTTGTAAACCCACTTGGTTGGGTAGTTGAGTCATTTTTGTAAACCCACTTGGTTGGGTAGCTAAGTCAAATTTGTAAACCCACTTGGTTGGGTACTTGAGTCTCATATGTAAATCCACTTGGTTGGATATTTGATGTAAGTATGAGTCATTGGTGATAGGAACTTCATAGAGTCATGTACTTCATTGAAAATATGTTTGAAGATTCAGCATGAACTCAGGGGGAGCTTGGTCACTTCAGTATACATCAGATCTGCAGAACGCTTCTTCTACATGAGAAAAAAAGGGGATGAGTGTGTTGATTTTGATCCGCCCGTTGCCCTTGATGTCAAAGGGGGAGAGTGACATGGTGTTTGAATGAAGATAATGATGTGCCCTTTTCCCTTGATGTCAAAGGGGGAGAGTGACATGGTGTTTGAATGATGCCAAAAATGGAGAGAGTGACATGGAAAATAGGGAGAATGACATGGTGCTGGCTGTAGCCCTAATTAACTCATTTGTTGGTGGCAACCAAATATCATCAGGAGCACTATCCACAGAGATGAAGATGATGTCTGATGTCCCATCAATGAAGATGAAGATACGTGATCATGTTGACATGTGTTGTCCTTGATGGCAATCCACTCCTCATGAAGTTATGCTTGACTTGATGGACTTAGTAAATGATGTAAATCTGATGTGATATAATGTTTGTTGACAATATGATGCTGAGTGTTGTCCATGAATGGCAACCCACTTGATGAAGATGATGACAACTTACTTGGTGAAGTTATGCTTGCTAGAATATGTTCTTGATAAGTTAAATATGATGTATCTACAGTGTGTACAGAAGGCAATGAAGAAAGGAATTCAGAATGTGCTCAAAGTATGATGAAAAGAGTATGTCTCTATGAATACGCGGATATGTCTAAGGGAAGTCGCGTATGCACGCGGAAATGAACGTCCCAAGTCGCGTATGGGTAAAAGCGCTCATAAAGTGAAAAAACAGGGGCCCGTGGTATTGAAGGCTCGTGGTATTGAAGGCTCATGGTATTGCTTTGGCCCGTGGTATTGAAGGCTCGTGGTATTGAAGGCCCGTGGTATTGAAAAAGGATAAACCTATATAAGGAGAAGAAATTCATTGTGCAAATCATGAGTGTGGGAGCAAGATGTCTGAACTTGAATGAATACTTCTCTATGAAGTATATCTTTATGGAAAGGGTAAAGGTTTGATGATAGATCTGAATCTATGAAGCACTTATGAAGAAATGATGAAGCAGGATCTTTAGATCTGAAATGTTCTTGTATTTGCTAGATCTGTTTATGGAAGGCCTAGATCTGTGATGAGGCGAACATCTATGCGAACATCTGTCTGAAGTAAAGGGTTGAATCTGAGCTGAATGTTTGATCTGAATAAGTATGCTGCTCTATAATGGTTGAAGATCTATACGCTACTTCGCCGCAGAGGAAGCGCGTATATAAGCGGCTTCGCTGAAGTGAAAGCGCGTATGCGCAATGAAATATACACTGAGGTATGCGCTGGTTTGTGTGGACGAAAGCGTGTATATACGCGACATCAGTAAAAGGAAAGCGCGTATGCAAACTAGGGTTTGCTGAAGCAAGGGGTATGAAATATCTGATATGTTCTGCTGTGTTTCTGCTATCTGATCTGTGTTAATATGTATCTGTTGGTGACGTATGTTTGTGCTTAAAAGTATGGAAAGGGTCCAGTATGAAAATATGATGAAATGTGGCTCAGTAAATTGTGTTCTTATTGAAGCCTAAGGATCCAGTGTGAAAATTGATGAAACGTGGTCCATAGAAGTGCTGAGGGTTGTAGCCTTCAGTCAGGGGGTCGTAGCTCCCTTCCAGGTGAGGCTGGTAAACGAGATCGGGGGGTCGTAGCTCCCTTCCAGGAGAGGCTGGTAAACGAGTCGGGGGGTTGGAGCTCCCTTCCAGGAGAGGCTGGTAAACGAGCGCAGGTGGGTGCCTGCGTGCTGGTCAAGTCTGCGCCAGCACATATGTTGTAAGATGTTTTCTCTATAATAAAATATTGAAGGCTGAGCAACTGCAGCGGTGGTTTTCTCCCGACTTGGGTTTCCACCCAAAAATCCTGGTGTTCATGTGTGATGCTTTGTGTGATGGTTTATTCTGTTCTTACTGCACATGTTTACTGTTTATAGAACATCTAATGAATGAATGATGGAATGATATAAGTGAAGAACTAATGGCATAATTATATCTCTGTGTATACGCGTGTTTTATGAAGGATATCCGCGTGTATACGCTACTTGGCTTCAGAAAAGTAGCGTATGGGTTTTAAGGAATGAAAAAGTAAAAAGTTTTGAATATGAAGTAAATACTGATTCACCCCCCCCCCCCCCCTTCTCAGTATTTTTCCCAACAGGTCACACATCTATTTAGTTTTCTCAATGGGTTAACTCACTCATAGGGACTCAAGAATAAGGTTTTGAACACATTGTATTTATTTCCAACATTAATTAAGGCCTTTTTATCCCCACTTTCACACACCCATTCACACATCAATTGAATAGCAAGCATAGGTATTCATGTATATTACTTTAATATTTGCTTCCCCTACATACTATTTATGGGGCCATCCTTAAGGATGATAATCCTCTTTAGTCAAATCACTAATCAAGGAGATCATCAAGGATCCATGGCTATACCATTGGTTAAAGGTGACAGTAGGGTAATTAATCGCCTAACCCATTACTGGTTACATTTTTCTACATCCTTAAGATATTAATATTCCTAACTTAAACATGTTATATAGTAATTGGATAGGGGTATAACCTAGAAGGTGAATGAGGACTCATAAATCATAGCCTACTAATTTTCTAACCTTGTCCTTTACCTTAATGAGTATACCCAACCCCTTAAACTTGATCAAGGATGTGTAGTGCAAATAGACTAGTGGTTAAGGTTCATTCTACAGATGATGGGTCAAAATTACCCTTTCTTCCTTCATATTAAAACATAAATTTGAGATTAACATCATATTATACTCATCAAGATATTTCAAACAATATAGATTTAACTTAATTATAAGCCTAGAGCACAAATTAATGACCATCAAAAGTTTTTCCCTTTCTAGCAATATATACATTAATACAGTCCACTTAGAATGGCACATGGAAACCCTTATCCGCATTGAACTAGTACTTGGGTCCATGTTAGTTGCGCATTTATCATATCAAACTACCACTATGCTATATAATTTCATCCATGTGCTTTGCCTAATATTCTGAGCTCTAATACGTTGATATGCCACACCATCGATTTCGACCATATATTGATATGAAAATATCAGGATCACTTCCAATTGCACATATTAGTCAATATTACGATATTTCAATTTAATTAGCTTCCACTGGCACACAATTTTCTATATGTCACTATGTCATATCAAGTTACTCGAGGTTTGGTAACTTCCTATAATAGTGACACTCCAATTTTTGGATAGGCCATGGGCCAATGCAAACTTATACTATCAACAAATACTGCCACCTCAACTCTATGCCACAATCACTCTATGACACATGTATGATGTAAGATGTCCTTATCCATGTGGAAATGATGACACACTGTTAGCCACTTGGTATATCGATATGTCCCCTAAAAAGTGGAAGTAGTGATATGTGTCACATGTCACTCACCTATGCATACCTAGCAGGCACAAACATCAAAATATAGGTGACACATGTAATTTTCATCTCATCACTTGACATCATCCTAATTTCATCCTCTACTTGGTTCCACTGTAAGCTGCCACCTTGATCCTTGATGTTTTGTTAATTTTTTTATTTTTATAACATTTAGGTTGAGGTTTTGATAACATAAGTCTATCAAAATCAAGTAAGAGGGAGACAAGGCATAAACCTTCCATTACGATAACATTTTTCCTATATGGACACAAATTATATCAAGGTTTAAGTATTTTAGATGGTTTACCAATGATCCAATATGTTCGCAAAAAATATCCTAGTTGGTTCACCCCATTGTTGTTGTTATCAAGTGGCGAGAAATAGACCACAAGTGACATCTATTATACCAAACCAATATAAAAGGTTTTTTGAAAACCTATAGTTAGCTAATATGCCATTAAACATTGTACTCAAACACTATGCTATGTTCTCATTGCTACTTTAGTTTAACTTGTAGGTGTAAAGGGTTCAGGCCAGGGTGATATTAGTGTGTGATAGAGTTAGCAATCACTAGAGAGGTTTTATGGATCAAGAATTAAACATCTAATTACTATAGATGAAGGGAAAAAAAGGAAAAAAAAGTGCAGATCTATCAAGAGTCATTATATAATTGATATCAATTTAATAATATGAATCTTATGAAAGATACACCAAAAATCTAGCTCTTGCACTAGATTCATATAAAATTATACATATTTGCATAAAATATACATAGGTTTTAACCTTGCATAGAAATGACCTGCAAATGAATTCTTAAAAAAAAAAAAACAATGGAAATAAAATAAAGTGTACATAGATATTTTCTTCTAGAACACAAACTAGGAAAACCAGATTGATTTTTTATTATATTCCTTTCAATGTTACAATACATATATATACATGTTGAAAAATTTATAAACCTCAATCCATTAACTCTGGATTAGAAAATAACCATAATTCCTTTAACTAGGTCTAAAAAATGTCATGTGAAGAAAACCATCATGCCCAAAGCGATGCACACCAACTATGCGCAAAACCACCAAAACAAAAATTCGGGCGCTACCCGAGAGCCCAAAATATTTATTTTGGGGCAAGTCGTGGAAATAATATAACACATACCCAACATTATCCCACTTTTTTCCCTTCCACATAAGGGGTTGCAAGGGTGCATAGTCTTGGTACAGAGCTTCAATTGCCATTTTTTTTCTATACCAAGAAAAATTCTCAATGGTAATAGACTTTGTCAATGCATCTATAACATAGTTAAAATTGTCCACCTTTACTAGTGATCTAGATCTTCTAACTTCAAGGATGCATTCATACTTGCATATAACAAATCATATTAACCAATTAACTTAAAATCAAATGAAAAGAAGTGTAAAACATAGGAAAACATGAGATCTTAGACCGAATGATTTTATTACAGAGTTCACCCAATGTGGTCTATGTCCTCAGGCCCTGCTCAAAAGGGGGAGCACCTTCTTTCTTTAAGTAACATTGAAGAGATAAATTACAAGAAACTTTACAAAAAT
Organism: Pinus albicaulis; assembly: GCA_034641835.2. NCBI lineage: Eukaryota > Viridiplantae > Streptophyta > Pinopsida > Pinales > Pinaceae > Pinus > Pinus albicaulis. The sequence continues at coordinate 265,749,581 of CM076580.1, read as the reverse complement.
GGACTTATACCTCCAATCCAGATGATTTCCTCAAAATGGAGAACTCGTCTCAAAACATATGCATCACCATTGGATTTGTGTCATGAAATCATATAAAAATGACTATAAATTTGTAAATTCTGACATTGGAACCTATGTCCCTCTAAGGGAATATTTTTGGCATCTCCAAAATACCCCCACTTAGGGTTCCACTGCCCAAGCCGGTTTTGGTTCTGCCACTCCTCCCCAGTCGAATGAGTAACATGGTTTAAATATACATAGGTGAGGAAAGTTTTCAAAGAGGGGTCGTTGGCCCGTTGGTAAAAGTTTTAAGTTTGGAGCAGGTTGGTCGGAGGTTCCAACCCCATGAATGCCCCAAATGGTATGGCGTGTTTATTATTTAAAATTGGCCATTTGTTTGGTAGTTGATGCTACAATGGAGGTCACATGACTGTTGGTGGAGTTTGTTATGGGAACTCCCTGTGGGCGGGTCAAACACCCCAGATGGCATGGGTTCATGCCCCGCTAGTCCTACGTTGTTCCAACAATATATATATATATATATATATATATATCTGTGTGTGTTTGTGTGTGTGTGTCATATATTATGATGGGGGTGACGGGGTTTGACCGTTGGCCACCCCATACTTAATATGTCATTTAGCTCCACCGGGGTTAGGCATGCCCATGGGTTGTGGTCCTCCCACCCAATATATAATATAATATTATTATTCTGGGGTGGGGGGGTTGGTGGCTTGCCACCCCAAAAATTATATATTTTTTAATTTATATAACATAAGCATCTAAATTTTTTTGCCAAAAAATAAAATTCACTAGAAAAATTAAGTAGGTGAAAAAATCATCCGTTCTGGTGGCTGGATTCCATGCACTAGGACAGTGCTAAATTTTTTCCTCATTAGGATTTCCACTTGGCCAAGTTTGACCATAAATTTAACCAACTGTAACTTGAGCTTACATACTCATATTTGAGTGTCATTCACACAATTGGAATCAGGGCGACGAGAACTATGATATGACTTTTATTTTTGAGCTATTTTCAAGGCCACATTTATTTCCGGATCCTCTTGGATCATTCCTCTACACCTAGTAGATTTTGGACAGAAAAGATATTTATCATTCAACTACAAAGTGAGGGAATTTCTCCCTCACTTTCTCCTTTTCCATACATCTATCCTTACTTGGATGCATTCCTTTGAACCCAATACTAAGATACTCCACGTCTCCCCATCATGGATTCCTAATATTCAAGTTGAGAATGATATCCTCTAGGAGCTTGTACAAGTATTTAGGTGCAAAATCATCCATTGTAGGAACTTGTACAACCTCTTTCGTATCCATTCTCAAAGGAGGCTAACAAAAATTCAAGATTTCGACACTCACCATTGAGTACCTCTGCATGTATGATGGAAAATCGAGATGAAAATAATTTTCTCCAATATTCTATAGCATGGTGAATGGGCCATGTCAAATTGGTCACAAATTCTTTCCTTCCCTTTTAATTCTGCACTTGCTGATATGGAGCCACACTTTGTCCCCAACCTAGAATTAATGATATACTCGGTGCTTTTCATGTCGAGAATGATATCATATTGTCGATTGTCTAAGTATTCAGGTGAAAAATCATCCACAGTAGGAATTTTTCCAAATTATTCAGTGTCCATGATCAAAGGAGGCTCATAAATATTCAAGTTTTCAATGTCCACCACTAAGTATATCTTCATGTATGCTGGAAAATTGAGACAAAAAACATTGTTTCTAATCTTCTCTAATTTTTTGAATGGGCCATATTGGATTGGTTGCAACTTCTTTCCTTCCCCTTTAATTTTGTACTTGTTTATGAGGAGCCACACTTTGTCCCCAACCTAGAATTGGTGATCGAATCAGTGCTTGTCAAGTCGAGAATGATGTCTTTTTCTAGCTTGTCCAAGTTTTTAGGTGCAAAATCATCCACTGTAAGAACTTGTAAAACCTCTTTAGCGTCCATGATCAAAGTAGGCTCATAAATCTTCAAGTTTTCAATGTTCAACACTGAGTACATCTTAATGTGTGCTGGAAAATTGAGATGAAAATAATTTTCTCTGATCTTCTCTAGTATGGTGAGTGGGTGATATCGGATTGGTCGCAACTTCCTTCCTTCCGCTTTCATTATGTATTTGTGGAGCCACCCTTTGTCCCTAGCCTAGAATTGGTGATAAACTTCGTGCATATCATGTTGAGCTTTATATCAAGCTTGATGTTTCTCCAACTACGCTTGCACTGCCTGGTAAATCATTTGTATCTGCTAAATGAACTTCCGTGCTTTGTCCCTGTCATCTTCATCTCTCCCAAAGACCATGTCTAAAGGATCATTTGGAAAATAACCAAATCATGTCTCAAATGACGAAATCTAAGTGGTTGACTTCACTTCTTGGTTGTATGCATGTTTCGCATAAGGAAGCTTATCATCCCATAACTTGTGATGATTTCTATAATATCATTAAAGTGTATAATTGTGCAATTAACAACCTCTATTTTTCCTTTAGTCTGCGGATGAAATTTCGCGCTCCTCTTCAACTTGGTGTCTGTGATTCTCCACAAAATCATCCAAAAATTTGCAATAAAGCGAGAGTATCGATCAAACACAATGGATGTGGGCAACCAAAAATGGACCCATACAAATTGGAAGAAGAGATGTACAATATTCCTTGTAGTAATCTACTTCTTAAAAGGAATTAATACACACATTTTTCTAAATCATTCCACAACAACATACAAATAGTCATGAACTCTCCTAGGAAAAGGAAAACATCCTAAAAAGTACATTGACACACAGTGGCACGTAGAGCCCCAATTTTCTATTAGCTGGATTGCAAAATGAACACAACATACATCCCTTTACATATCGAGTCACAATATTTTTCTTGTGAGGACAAACAAAAAGCCTCTACAAATGAAGCAAAGCCTTTTCGACACCCAAATGATTTGACACAGGTGAGGTATGTGTCTCTCTGATTACATGTAGCCTTTCATTCATGGGAATGAAAAGTTTTCAAAGATGGTACAGCAAATTTCCCTACAAGCGATAATTGTCCACATGTGATCGATGAGTAAGCTTTGGATAAATCTCCTTCAAATAATGATCATCAACATATTGTTCAACACAAATTTCAAAATATAAAGAATAATTTTGAAAAAATATATATGACGAAATAGGAGGGCGAGAAACCATATCTGCCACCTTGTTGCTTGTTCCCTTATTTATTTTAATACCAAGTGAAACTTCTAGAGGAATCCCATCCATCTAAAATGACGTGCATGTTGAAGCCTAGTATGCAGCTAAAGGTACTACAAAGGCTAGTGATATGTGTGAATGATGGTCTCCTTATTGATTAAATAGTGTTTCCACTTCTTCACAGTTTGAACCAAGGCATACAAATCTTTTCCATATGTGGGATAATTCAACACAACTTCGGAGAATGTCTCTGAAAGATAACATAGAGGTTTCCTTTACTGCATCAATACTACTCCCATGGTGTATCCATTGCCATTTTAATCAATCTAAAAAGGTTGTTAGAGGTCTAGTAAGTCCAAAACTCGTGTGGTGTTGATCTTCTCTTTCATTCTATCAAAGGCTTTCTACTTCTTTCCTCCCCACTGAAGGGTTTTCTTCATACTCATCAATGCATGTAAGGGGGATGCAATGATGAAGAATTTGGAAATGAACCTTCTCCAGTAATTTACTACACCAAAAAATCTATGAACCTCTATATCATTGGTGGGTTTATTCCACTTTATAATCACATCAAATTTAGAAGGATCTATTTTCAATTTTCCACCACCGAAAATGTGACCCAAGTAAACCAAAGAGGTCTTACCAAATTCACACTTCAACATTCTAACATACAATTTTTCATTTTTCAAAACATCAAGAACTTTTTCAACATGACACATATGATCATCCCATGGCCTACTGTAAACAAGAATGTAATCAAGGTACACAAGTACAAAATCATCAAGAAAATTACTGAAAATATCATTCATCACCCTCATGAATGTGGTCAGAGAATTGCATAGTATGAATAGCATCACCAACCATTAGAACAACCCATATTTAATCTTGAATGTAGTCTTCCATACATCCTATTATGCAATAATGGCCTAATGATATCCACTACACAAGTCCGTTTTTTAGAAATAGACAACATTTTTCAATTGATATAATAGATCATTGATGCGAGGGAGAGGATATCGATTCTTCACCATTATTTTTTTGACTGTCCTGTAATATACGCACATCCTCCATGAGTCATCCTTTTTCGGCACCAACATAATAGGTGAGATTCATGAAGAATAACTTGGTCTTATGACCCCTTGGTTCAGAAATTCATGTACCTGCTTCTTTATCTCCTCGATCACAATGGCTGAAAACCTATACATACCAATGTTGGGAAAAGGAGCATCCTGCTACAAGTGAATCTCATGTTGGATATCATGCTTTGGAGGTAACCCAACTGGTTCCTTAAACATTCCATCATAGTTAGAAATAATTTCACACAATTCCTTCTTGTGAGTGGGATCAAAGCCTTCGAAAGCATCAGATGTCTCCGCATATTTTTCTCTCACAACCATGAGCATGCACCCTTTTCTGAAATTCACCAAACTCTTTATCTGAACTGCACTTACAGTACTGGCATTGATTTGGCCACGAAGATATCTAACAATGTATTCCAACTCATCTTTCGTGAGATGATACTTGTTTTCATGGAGAAATAAATTTGTTTTCCTCTCATACAAATATGGACTTGCTAATAAAATACCATAGATATCCAATGGTACAACATCGAGATCAACCTCATCAACTAGTTTGGATGCAATAAAAAATATAGTCTTACACTGTTTGGTTATATGTAATTTGGCTTTATAACACACCCAACCAAGAGGGTAAGGTTTCAGATGAGGCTTGGTTTCTAATCCAAATTTTTTAAACAAGGATTCTGAAATCCAATTTTCTTGTGAGGATGGATTAAATAAGGTTTTCACTTTATTATGTTTTATTATAACCCTAATACGGAAAAATTCAATTCCCTTTCATTCATTAAAAAGAGGATCATTTGAAGAACTTGTACTTGCATGTGGTTCAAAACTTTCATTAGCATCAAGAGAAATAGTACCTTGTGTTCCCACCACTGTGATCAATGTATCGACACCTGAATCAGATCCAAGGTCCTACTGTGCGGTTTCCACCATCTACTACTTTCCCTTTCCACCAAATATCTTTGGTTTGGTTACGCAACCAGCTCAAAAAATAGAATAAAAGATAGATTAATGACTTAGAAATCAACCTCTTCAAGGGGGAAACCTCCTTTACATTACATCAATGAAAAATTATTGGATGATTCAAATGAAAAAATCTCATTTCTATATATAGGATTCTAAGTGGTCACAATATAGTTAGAGCCTACATAACAATAATAATGTACGGGCACAAAAATAAAAATAATGGGCTTTTAATGGGCCCAATAATTACAATATGGGGACTACATGGGCAGAACAATAAAAATAAGGGGGCTAAACTAACAAAAACAATAAGGGGCTACACTAGTATTATAGGGACCTAACATGTCCTTCCCCTTCCAAGAAATGTTGTCCTGAAAGCTTGAGTAGTTCTGGATGTTTCTGTATAAAAGTCTCATCTTGCCATGTGGAATCTTCAGTGGGTAAGTTCTTCCACTTGATGGGATACTCTAAAATTTATCGATTTCATAACTGTTGACTTCTTTTTTCCACGACTGATTCATGTTAGAATATGATTTTTTCTTCCTCATCAAGTTGTGGGAATATTGTTTGTGGGAATATTTTTTCATTTGCTACAATGTTGTTCTGTCCGTTGTTTCATTTTTTTATGTTCCAAAGTGAGTTTAGGTTATCCTTTAAGAGTTGGAAAATTTGTTTCTTATTATCAATGTGATATTCCACTACTTGAACCTTAGAATTTTGTCTTAAATATAATGTGATGGATGGTGGGTGATATCCGTAAAGTGCCATAAATGGGGTGATTTTTGCTGCAGTATGGAAGGAAGTTTTATACCACCATTTAACTAGAGATAACCACTTGACTCATTGTGTTTTTTTATGAGATACAAAGAAACAAAGATATCCATCCAAACATTTTTTCACTATATTAGTTTGAACATCATATTGAGGATGATAAGATGAGATATGAGCTAGTTGAGTACCGAGACAAGAAAATAATTTCGTCAAAAAATTTCTAGTGAAAATAGGATCTCTATCGCTTACAATAATCTTTGGGTTTCCATGTAGTTTTTGAATTGTTTCCATAAATGTAGTAGATATTGTACTAGATTTAAATGGATGAGATAATTCACAAAAGTGTGCATACTTGGTAAGTATATCAACTACCACCATGATGACACTCTTTCCTTTAGACTTGGGTAAACCTATGATAAAATCCATTGAAACCTCCTCTCAATGTTCACATGGAATGGATAAAGGTTGTAGTAGACATAGGGTCTTAATTGTCTCAACTTCATTTTTTGGGAGACCAAACATTCCTACATAATCTTTTGAATACCAAATTTAAGGCCATCCCAAAAAAAAAACCTTCTTGACCCCGTGGTAAGTTTTTAAAAATCCACAGTTTCCTCCTAAGGGAGTGTTGTGCAATTCTAAAAGAATATTTTTTTTTTAGTTGGGAATTCCTACAAATATATAAGTCATCCTTTTACCATAATGAATCATTTTTCGAGCTAAATGTATCAAATATATTGGGATCTTGCTGCAACTTTTGAATGATTGTCCATACTTCTTCGTCGTTATTCAGTTCCTCCCTTGCTTCGGTTATCCAATATGGTAGGATAATATAAATGGCAAAAATAAATACTTCTACATCCAAATCCTTTCTTGAGAGTGCATATGCAACAATATTTAGCTTCCCTTTTTCATAGATGATTTCAAAATCATATCCCAACATCTTTGTGATATATTTTTTCTACACTTATGAAGATAATGTTTGTTCCAAAAAATATTTAAGACTATCATGCTATGTTTTTACCTTGAAGTGTCTTCCCATTAGGTAAGGTCATCATTTATTTAGTGCATGTAGTATTTCCAACAGTTCCTTCTCATAATTAGGTTTTTATAAATACTTTCATTTGATTGGATGGGTTACAAAAGTAATGGGTCTTCCTTCTTTCATTAAAAAGACACCAAATCCATTTCATGAGGCATCACATTCCATAGTAAAGGTTTTTGTGAAGTTTGGCATCGCTAATACCGGTGCTTGGCACATTGCATCTTTAATATGTTCAAAGGCCTTAGTTTCTTATGTAGTCCAAAAAAATGCATCTTTCTTTAGTAATGTTGTTATATGTGCCAGTATTCTTCCATAATTCTTAACAAACTTGTGATAATGGCCTGTTAACCCTATAAATCCTCGTAGATGCTTTATTATTGTGCGGATTTTCCATTCATTAATGGATTTAATTCTATTAACATTTACCTTAACACCCTCATGAGATACAATATGACCCAGATATTCCACCTCCTATACTCCAAAGAAATATTTAGATGTTTTTGCATATAATTATTTCTCCTCCAATAGTTTGAGTACCCTGTCAACATTTTGAGCTTGATCCTTCCAACACTAGTTGTAGATTAGTATATCATCAAAAAATAATAACACATATTTTCTAAGGAATGGTTTGTAATGGAATTCACCAACCCTTGAAATGTAGAAGGTGCATTGGTAAGGCCAAAAGGCGTGACCAAAAATTCATAATGACCCTTATGAGTTCTAAATGTTGTTTTCGGAATTTCTTAAGTCTTCATTCTAATTTGCTGATATCTTGAACGAAGATCCAACTTGGTGAAGTAAATTGCTCCATGTAATTCATCCAATAATCAATCAATGATAGGAATGTGAATTTTATCTTTAATAGTGAGCTTTTTTAGCACCCTATAATTTGGACACATGTGCCATTATCCATCCTTTTTCTGCACCAATAATACTGGAGCAGAGCAATAACTTTGACTAGGTTGAATTATACCGACCTCTAATATTTTTGCAATCAGTAGTCCAATTTCGCTCTTTTAGGCATAGGGATATCTGTAGGCCCGATGTTTGGAGGAACACTTCCTCGAATCAAATGAATGGCATGATCGTGATCACAAATAGGTGGTAGGCCTTTGGGATTCTCAAATACCTTCAAATTATTGTCCAAGAATTTTTCGAGATCTGGAGAAATAGATGATTTCGATGTTTGAAACTCTTGTCAACATAATTGTGAAATTACGACTCTTTGTTCTTTATTTAGAAGATTTATCATGCCATTAGAGCTGATTATCTTTCCTAGTTTCAATGCGATACCTTTTAATTCAAATTCTTTTCCTTCCCAAAAAAATTCAAAAAACATTCTTGAAAATTAAAATCTATCGTATGCAAAGATTGTAACCATTGAACTCCTAGTATAACATCTGCACCACCAATTGGAATGAAAAGAATTTGGCTATTAAATATGTATTCCCCCATGGTTAGCTTGATATTATGGCTCTTTCCAAATCAATTTATAGTTCCTACATTTGCAATGAACACTTGACACTCTGGTGTTGGATATAGGAAACAATTCAATTCCTTGGCTATCTTACAATGAATAGAATTATGGGTGCTACCCAAATAAATCAACACTATTACCTTTTTCTTCTTGATATGTACTTATATATTGAGAGTTTTAGGAGTGGTAATTCCTCCCAATGCATTAAAACATATGGACAAATTCATTTCATCTTTCTCTAAGGTTGATTCCTGGTCTATATCCTCTTCTTTTGAAGTTTCTTGTTAATTTTCTTCCTCCTTTTCACAATATATGTAAAATAATTTCTTCTCAGAACAATTATGACCTTTAGTGTGTTTTCTATCACAACTATAAAAAATTCCTTTTAATTTTATTTCATCCATTTTTTGTGGTTTCAACCTTGTAGGTTGTGGAAGGTTAGGAGCAACAATAGTTCCACCTTTATAGTTGTGAGTGGTACGCTTCCTTGTTTCCAAATTTTTTCTTTCAATTTTTCTTGCCAACCTAAATTGATTCTCCAATGAATCATGTTCCCAAAGGCAAACCTCATGTTGGATGTTATCCTTTAAAGTTAATAATACATCAATCCTATGCTCCTCTAGAATATTATTTACCCTTATATTTAATTTTTGAAAGTGTTCAATGTGTTCCACCATTGAACTCTTTTCTTTGAGAATTATCAATTAGCTAAATAGTATGTTTCGGTTTGTATCCTCATAATGTGCTATCATTTCCTCCATAAAAATTGACCAAGTGACAAGTGGTTTATGAGAACAAATCCATCAATACCATGCAAACAGATTGGGTTCTAAATGTAAAGTTTCAATGCGTACCTTCTGTGTTTTTTTCACATTACGGAGATTAAAATATTGCTCTATATATAGTATCCATGTTACTAGATCCTTACCATCAAATTTCCTCATATCGATCTTTGGAATATGGTGGGTCTTCAATCCAACATTTGATTCGATGAAATCATCATCACTATTTATTTTTTTCTCATCATGAGTTTCATCCACTACCTTTTCCCCATTAGGAATAATCTCTTGTAGCAACTTTATCAAACCTTCCTTCAAATCTTCCAAGTCTTCTTTTAGACCATTTTTCATGTCTTCCATGTAGTTGTTCATTTATTCTTCTATTCCATCGATATTAACTTCCATGCCATTATTCAAAGCATCCATGTATTTATTCAAACCATCCATTTTTGAATTTAAAGCATTCTTCAGACCGCCAATATTACCTCCCATTTCATTTTTGGTTACTCTTTGCAAAAGAAAAATTTGTTGCACTTGGTCTCATCATTTTGATATATCATGTTGCGCTTCTTCCTCTTCATGCACCATAGTAGATATTTCTCAGTGCTTAATGGGTGTAGACTTATTTTTTTTGGGAGGAATTTTTGGACCAAATATTGATATCTATGCTTCAATATACCCTTTAAATTAGTTCAAACTGATTCTTCAAACAAGCATTATTCAAAATTAAAAAATACACACATTTTTCTAGATTTTTAGGAGCTCAATACTAATTTTTTTTTTATCTGTGTGATTTCAGATCTCCAATATTTTAAATTAACTCTTGTGGTATCCCTCTGAATCTTCTTTCCAATGCCACAAGTCAAACAAAATTTTGATTCTTTGAGGTAAATTTATGCCCAATCTTCCACAATGACCTGATTATAGACTCGTTCAGTAGAAATAACTTGTACAGAGTACCACATGTCACTTTTTCAACCTTTGGCTCTAAATTTTCTACATGAAAAACTAAATTCCGTGTATTTAAGATAATTTTTACATAATTCAATTGTGATGCCTGAAACGAAAGTTATGACAACTTTCCCTAGGTCACCTGTTTGACAGTGAATTTTGGAGCCTGCATAAACTCTGACTTCCTAGGATCATATCTCTGAGAATATAGCGAACCAAGATCTGAATATTTTACACAAAGTTCACCATGATTTTGGCTCCACGTGGTAAACATTTCAGCTTCTGAAGCCCTGTACAAAATAATTTATAGCCAAAATTCCAAGATGACATCTTTGAAGAAGTGAAATTCTTGAATCCGAAGGTCTGATACCAAATGTTATGAAACCAAATCACAAAATAGAAGAAAATATAGATCAATTACTTAGAAATCAATGTATTCAAGGGGGGAACCTCGTTTACATTAAATAAATGAATAATTATTTTATTATTCTAATGAAAAAATATCCTCTCTATATATAGGACTCTAAGGGGTCACAATATAATCAGAGCCTACATAACAATAATAATGTAAGGGAACAACAATAAAAATAGTGAGATTTTAGGGACACAATAATAAAAATATGTGTACTACATGGAATCAATAGTAAAAGTAATGAATCTACATCCTCTTTATTTGTAGCTGCCTTATTTTTCCTTTCCCTTGCCTTTTCCTTCGAAATTTCCATTATGATGTTTGAAAGACGATTTCCTTCACTGATCTTCTTTGTCATTCTTGCCCCGCTTTCAAGGTGAATGAGCTTAACACTAGCTGCATCAATAATAGCAGGCTCAAATAATAACAAAGAATGTTTGATGTGAATATTTAATGCACTCATATATTTTTTTATAGTTTGCGGAGAATCAAGTGGAATTCCGAAATTCAATGCTTGTTTTGTAAACTCTTCTGTGAAACTTTGTACATTTTGACACTCTCCTTGTATTAAATATTTTCATTCCGTTAAAGCCTTTTTTCGATAACCCAAATGATAGAACTTATATTTTAATGAAAAGAAAAAAAATTGACCAAGAAGAAAGGAGATTACTAATATTTTTTTTCCATTCCGCAACTTACCCTCCCACCAAATGAGAGTAGTGCCAATTAGCTAAGGGGATGAAAACTAGATATTTGCCTCATCCTCCTTGATCCGTTGAATATAGAAATTAACCTTAATTTTTCTAACACAATTGTTAATTTTATCTACATTTCAATCTCAATTAATGTGGGAAAATAAAAAAATTACATATAGCTTAAAAAATGGTTTCTTAGATGTATATCTATGATTCATGTTAGAATGAAGAGAATAGGAAGAAGAATAACTTTCATTGGTGGGTGGAGTTTCTCCTCCTCCACCTTCATGGTATATGGACACATGATCCTAAATCTATTGATTCCCATGCTTGAGTGTATTCTCATATTCTGCAAACAACTTGTCAACTTTTCCTTCCATGTTAAATAGTATCTTGTGATAGTTTTTCTCTTCTTCTTCTCGTGCATCCTCATCAGCCATGTTCCATTTTTGTGGTGCATGCCCTATTTTGGTATCAAAGGACTTGAGTTATAATTCACCATTTTGGAGCTTATTCCTGGTTAGCATTAACTCATGCAATGCACATCAATAATACCTAATTTGATACCAAACTTGACCCAGATATTTAAATTCAAGGATTCATTCAAAATTGCATATAATATAACATATTAACAATGTTATGGAAAAGAACATGAAAGGAAATGAGAAACATAAGAAAACATGAGATCAAAACACCACAATTTGATTACCGATTTCACCCAATGTGGCGTATGTCTCTCGACCCTGCACAAAAATGGGGATGCCTTCTTTCGTTAAGTGGCATCAAACAAATCAGTTACAAGAAAATTTACAAAAATGACCCTTATATCTCCAATGTAGATGATGGCATGAAAATATATAATTTGGTTGGAGAAACTGATATCACCATTGGATTTATGTCACCAAATAATATAAAAATGACTATAAATTTCTTAAATTTTGACACTAGAACCTATATCCCTCTAAGGGAATCTTTTCAGCATCTCCAAGATACCCTCGCTCAGGATTCCACTGCCTAGGCCGCTCCTATTTCTTCCATTCCTCCCTAGTCGAATGAGAAAATTGGTTTAAATATACTAGTGCGGGTAGAGTTTTCAAAGAGGGGTCATTCACCCATTGGTCAAAGTGTTATGTTTGGAGCAGGGTTGTCAAGGGTTCCAACCATATCGACCCCGCAAATGGTATGGAACATTTTTTATTTTTAATTAGTAGTTGTTTTGGTTGTTAGCACTCTGCTAGGGGTCACTTGATTGTATGTGGATTAGTTTGTGGGACCGCTACGTGGGCATGTCAGCCACCCAACCAAAACAGGTTTAAGCCCCGCCGGTCATTTTCTATTGCAACACACACACGCACACACACACACACACACACACACAGATATATATATATATATATATATATATATATATATATATATATATATATATATATATATATATATATATATATATATATATATATATATAGAGAGAGAGAGAGAGAGAGAGAGAGAGAGAGAGAGAGAGATATTATGATGGGCGTGTCGAAGTTTGATCGCCTGCCACCCCATACTTAATATGTAGTTTAGCTCCACCGGTGTTGGGAGGGTCTATCGGGGGTGGTCCTTTAACCAAATATATAATATAATATTAGTTTTGTGGGGTGGAGGGGTTGATGGCCGGCTACCCAATTTTATTTTATTTTATTTTAATTTTATTTTGTTTTTGTTATTTTTTTTTCTAACAAAACAGTTTAAATTTTCACGTCGAAAACAAGTATCATTCGAAAAATTAAGTAGGTGAAAAACTCGTCGGTTTCGGTGGTCAGATTTCGTGCACGAACACACTGCCAAATTTTTTTCGCGTTAAGAGTGCCCCTTGGCCAAGTTTGACAATAATTTTATCTAATTATAACTTGAGCATATGAACTTAGATTTCAGTGTCGTTCACATCGTTGGAATCAGAGGAATGAACACTAAGATATGTTCCTAGTTTCACTTCCATCTGATGACTTTGATTTTTGAGCTATTTTCAAGGCCACTTGTATTTATGGATCCTCCTGGATCAGCCAAAAACACATTTTTTCATTCAACCATAGCCCTCACAAATTGATAATAAAATCAATATAATTGTCTTCAAATGATAAACAATATTATTTTCCAATAAAATTTCATTTTGGCTGTCACATTCTATCATTATTTTTTATTGTACCAAACCCATACTTGAAGACAATATCTGCAACCACATTGTTTCTTTTATTTCCTAAGTGGCTACCATGTATTCAAACTTTGTAGTTAAAAGTGCCACTACAAAATGTCTCTTGCTCATCCAACTCTTTTCTCCTCTAAATACGTTAAAAACATACCCACCTGTATATATTTTGTGATCGAAATATCAAACCTAGTCTACGTCAACAATGAGATGTATGTCCAAAAATATATCTAATCATAGTCGTACTTGGTAGCACAAACCATAATCACTATTCCCACAAAAATACTTGAAAAACCACTTCACTATTGTCCAACTCTCCTTCCTTGGTTTTAACATAAACCTGCTCAATACTACCACTGCATGTGCAATGTACAGTCTGGTATAGACCATTTCATGCATAAGGCTACCAATTTCACCTGCATATGTGAAAAATGACATGTCATCTTCCTCTTCATGTTCCTTGGGACACTTTTCAACAAATAACTTTACACCTATGGGAATGGGAACCTTCACCAGTGTACTATCTTACATATTAAACCTCTATAATATTATCTTGGCGTACTTCCTCAAGTTTAACCAGAGCTTCCTCTTTTCCCAATATCATTTAATTTCTATGCCCAAAATGTAGTTCATAACACCAAGATCCTTCATGTCAAATTTAGAGGAAAATTGGGTCTTCAAAACCTCGACAATTTATTTGTCATTTCCAATTAGAAACATATCATCCACATACAAGACCGAATAAATAACATGGTAACCAAATAATTTAAAATAGAAACAAGGATTTTCGTTGCTCCTTGTGAAGCCAAGTCCCTGTATATATGTATGAAATTTATGACACAACATCCTTGGTGTCTGTTTTAACCCTCAGAAAGACTTTTTTTAACCTATATACCAATTCTTTCTGAACCTTCTCCGCAAACCCTTCTGGTTTCTTCATTTAGATCTCTTCTTCCAAATCCCCATGCAGAAATGGAACTTTCAAATCCATTTTTTAACCTCAAAATCAAAAGAAGAAATAATAGATACAAGTAATCTAATAGAAGCTAACTTGGAAAGAAGAGAAAAAATATCACCAAAATTAATTCTTGACGCTTGGGAATAACCTTTTGCTACCAAAAAGGATTTTTATTTATCCAACTTGCCTTTTGTATTCATATTCTCCTTAAATACCCATTTGATGATAGTGGGATTCCTTCGAGGATCCTAAGCCTCATTTTTGTACAAGGCTTCCATTTCTTTAATCATGGCAGTTTTTGAAAGTTTTCAATCATCTTAATCCACTACCTCCCTGAAATTCCTCATATCGTCATTAGTAATATACTTCTCTTTATTCCTTAAATTGAAAAGTGAGCACCTCAAAAATAGAGTATGAGAATCTTCCTCTTCTAATGATGTTTCCTCTATAGAGTTTGATTCTTCCTCCATCTCAAACTCTATTTTCTCTAGTTTTTTTTTCCATTCGTAGGACTTCATGTTAAACATATTTCACTTCTCTAAACACCACATGTCAACTTTACACAACCTTCCTTTTTTATGGGTTCCAAATATTATAACCTTTTAAATCATCCTTATACCCAATAAAGATGCACCTTTAAAATTTACTATCCAACTCAATTATTTTCTCCTTTGGAATATGTTCATATAAATCACAACCAAATACCTTGACATGTGTGAGAGAGGGTTTCTTACCATTAAATACATCATCTGGAGTCTTATCATACAATTTTGATGTAGGTGTTCTATTGAACAATTAACATGCAGTATCCACTACCTTTGCCCAATATTCTTGTCCCTACTCGACACCACTGAGCATGCACCTATCCTTTTCAATCAACATCCTGTTCATTATTTTTGAAACTCCATTTCATTGAGGTGTGTATGGAATTTTATTCTGTCATGTTATACCCCACTCCTTGCAGAACCCTAGAAAATATTTCATACAAAATTCTAGAACATTATCTATCCTCAATGCCTTCATCTTCTTGTTTGTCTCATTTTCCACTAGAGCCTTAAATTTATTAAACCTCTCAAATATTTCATATTTTTTACTGAAAAAATATACCCATGAATTCGTTGAGAAGTCATCTATAAATGATACGTAGTACATAGACTTCTGCAACGATGGAACTAACACAAACCTAAACACATGAATATGAAAAAACTATAATATCCCTTTTTCCCTCTTTGCAATAGAGGGGAAAGTCACCCGATTATGCTTCTCAAATATGTAATATTTACAGAAATAAAAATCCAGGGAAGAAATACCCTCTAAAATACCATTACTATGTAGTATCTATAGGCCCTTCTCTCGAATATGTCCAAGTCTTTGATTCCACAACATAGTCTTTTCTCCAAAGACTACTAGATTTTTCGCTCCACTTTCAGGAATCACAGAACTGTTGCACCCATTAATAAAAAATCTTCTCAATATATTGTAAATAATTCTAATAAAAAATACCCTCATTAATACCAATTCTCCCCAAACCATCTTGCAGGTATCATTATCAAACATTATTTTTGCACCCGCATCGTCGATCTTGCTCTGAAAAATTATATTTTTAGCCAATGTAGGAATGTCCAAAACAACAAGAAGTTTTCTAATCCTTACAGCTTGCAAATTAAAATTTAATTTTTCATGCCCTATGGTCTTGGTGTTCCCGTCATCACCTAGGAATAGATCTCCAAAATAATATTTCTTGTACTCAAAGAAACACTCTTTATGGGGAGTGAAGTGAAAGGATGTGCATGAGTAAATAGATCATGTCTCATGATCTACATGTGTACTATAAGAAGCCATCTAAACATTCCCAACTTCATATGAGGTGGTTTTTACCTCTACGAAATCGACATCATCAAATCCCTTTCCTTTCTTAGGATATTTAGATCTACAGTCCTTTTTGTAGTGTCGTTCTTTTCCACATTTGCAACAAACCTTTACAAATTTTCCTACATATTTGGATCTCCCACTTTAGTACTTATTTTTGTTTCTATTATTGGACCATCCTCTCATAGATAAGGCATATCTATTTTTTCTCTGCATATTTTTTTTCCTCATCACCTCTAAGAAAAATGATGATATTATTTCATCAAACTTTAAAGTAGTTGCATTACTACCTATTGCAACAACTAGACTATCCCACAATTCTAGTTAAGAACACAATAGATTGATGCACTTATATTCATATGATATTTTTAATATCAAGATATAAAAATTTCTTTTCCCAAATTATTGAAATAATTTAGGTGCTCAGTCACTGATTCTCCATCCTTCATCCTTAGGTTAAAAAAAAAATTCTACAAGAGCAAATTATTCACTAGAAACTTAGATTGATACAAAGTTCATAAATTGTTCCACAAAGGCTTTGTCATATGTTCCTGTTAGACTCAGTCTTGTCAGTCCTCTGTCAGAGTCAAATTCACCAAGGTTCATTTCTCGTCATTTGCAGTCATTAAATGTCATTTTGGGCAAAAAGAGTCATTTTAATTCTTGAGTCCAGGGTTTTGTCTTCAAAAGTGCTTCAATAACATGTGCAAGCCAAAGGAAGGTTCAATAAGTTTCTTATTTCAAGAGTTTCATCGTCATTAATGCTCAAGGATGATTCTTCTCCAAAACCCTATTTTGGAGAAGGAATTGGAAAATTAGTTGTTTGTAATAACCATGTAATTTTCCATTTTGAAGATTTCAAATGAAGGCTCTATGTCACCTTGCCAAACTTCATGCTAAATATCCCTGCAGGCAGACAAAGAAAACCCATCATTCTAGTCATAAAATCAAAAAAGGAAAGCAAAGTTTGTATTAATCTGAAAAAGTGCCGAGCCAGGACAGGCCACCATCCCTGCAAAAGACAACAAATAAAACTCTTTTTCTTTAGAAACCAAGGAGAAGTTGCTCAACTGGAGCCCCGAATTCATAGTAAGAACAGAGAGTTGTTTATTTACAGCTATTTTTATACCTTACTGCTTTGAAAATAAAGCTTAACTATTGAATTTGAAGGTTGTTTAAATTCAGTAAGGTTGTTTGAAGGTTGAATTATGAAAAAGATCCTGTAACGCTCCATACTAATGCATGAGATATCATGTGCAAGAATTGGGTTGTTGGAGCCAATGTTGGGGTGGCAGGGTGGGTGCAGGTTTACGGAAATATTTTATCATTCTCAACAGTGAGAGGAGGAGGTCAAAAAGTGCCATTTTCATAACCAGAGAGATCTCTAATATTGTTCGAGGCATTCCTGAAAGGCCAACCTCCTGAGCAATGAATGGTGGGACAAACACCCTAGTTAAATAAATTTGGATAGACTGGAAGCAAATCAACTGTTTGTTGTAAACTCAAATGCAGGCACCTTTAAATATCTTCAAATATTTTAATAATAAAATTCAAATATGTGGGAACCATGATTATATGATAAGGAAATGATTATTACTGTCAATTAAATTGAAATCTATGGGGCGCTATCAGAGAATGGTCCATTTTATCCCAAGGCAGGCAAATTGATACGAAATAGTTGCAGTTGGAACAAAGAAGCAAACATGCTTTATCTAGAAAGTCCTGCAGGAGTTGGATTTTCATATTCCAACGATCCATCGTACTATATGGGTGCAATGACACCACAACAGTTTCCAGAGTACAAGACAAGAGAGATATATTTGACAGGGGAGAGCTATGCAGGTCACTATATTCCTCAATTGGCAGAGCTTATTGTGGAGCGGAACAGAAAAGATAAGATCTTCAATCTAAAAGGGTATAGCTATTGGCAACCCATTTCTCGATTTCGTCATGGATCTAAATGCAAGGGCCGAATTCCTATGGTCCCATGGCCTTGTATTGATCCAACATACAATATGATGAATACGCGATGCAATTATAGTCGCCTTCTGACAGAGGCCTTCAGTGGCAGAGTGTCATCGACCTGTGAGGAAATTTACTCGATTGTCAACATGGAGGTCAGAAAATACATTAATAAATACAACATCACAATAGAAAGTTGTTTGTCATATCTTCTCATGCAGAAATATAAGATGATGTTCGGGGTGAAAGGAAACAACAACAGTTTCGACAAATGTTGGTGCAGGTTTGATCTAGGCAAAGTCATCTTGGAGCGCGGCGCACTGAGAGTGCGCGCGGCGCACAAGTCCAAAATATTATGAGGCTTTTATTGTTGAAACATCGACTATCAGAAGAGCATTTAGATGCCATTTGGGCTGCTAATGAAAAGCCAAACCAGTTTGATGCAGTGAAAGCCAATGTCTTTGACCTTATTGCTGATTTAGCTTGGTCATTTTTAGACAAATAGTTGGATAGTCTCTTTGGCAGGTTGAAACATGTTCAGGGTCGATCCAGAGGTGACATTATTAAAATCCTTACCTTCTTGAAGAAACTTGCACGAAGTGAAAAAAAAGGAATTATGGCCAAAAGATTACATGAGTTACTATGGAACATGACGTATATGGGAGAAGCACCTGGTGAAGTACTCAGGTCTGGAGCATTTACTGAAAATCCTTGGTCACTATATCTCTGTTGATCGTGCAAATCAAGATGTTTACATTTTACGATGCCTTGCAAAGGTTAAGGCTGGGAAATCTGTCATTCCATCACTTAGGCTTCTGCGAGACATTATATGGCTCGATAATGAGAAATCCTTTTACAAGGGTCAGGTTTCTCGACAGATGTGCCTGCAGCAGCTAATTAGTGATCATAACTTGATTGATCTGGTTGTAAGCGGTCTTCTGCAGTATGTTGCTATGCCGCATATGGCCTGTAATACAAGGACACCTAATTCTAAAACTTTATATGGTCAGTTGAATCATGATGAAAACATCAAGGAGAGGCTTAGTTTTCTTCAATTTGCACTGCAGTCTAAAGCTGTTTGTTTGCCATAGGAATCTGCTGAGAAGCTATGAAATTATCTAGTTGAAATACAAACGTGTAACGTAGATGGGAAATGGCATTTTGTTGTTATGAAAGTAAAACTTATTTCTTCAAATTGAAAACCACAAAATAGAAAAGCGGAGGGTTCCTTTGACATTGACCTGCCAGATGCTGAAATGGGAAAACATGTGTACACGTGTTCCTCCTGAGCTACGTGGTTATTTCCATATTGGGCATGTAAAAGGCTGCTTTTTCAAATCGATACTTTGCTTAGAGGTACAAAGGGCGCTTAATCATATGCTTTGTTGACATGAAATCCTGCTAAACAGAGTAGTGAATTTGTTGAGAACGTTTTAAATGATTTGAATAGACTCGTTATCGAAGGAGCCCACATATACCTCAGATTATTTTCCATAGTTAATTGAGATGGCTGAGAAACTAATATGTAGATGATATATCCCGAGAACAACTACCATGCAGAAAGATAGGTTCGATTGCCTATTTTGGTCCTCAGTTTCGATTTCAGAGGCTCTACATTACAGTTTCCGCATTCTAATTGGTAATCAACAAAAAAAGTGTAACGCTGCTCCTTTTTGGAGCAGACTTTTCCTGTTTTTAAGATTCTAGGTGAAACAACACCCTATTTTTAGTAATTTGTTATCACAACTTTGAGTTATATATTGTATTTAAAAAGACTTGTAAAGAGGAGAGTTCTAGGAGAAGTAGAGGGAATAATAGAGAGTTTCATTGTACAGTTCAACAGAGAAATAATGAAAGGACGCAGCTCTAGTTCATAAGATCCGTGTGGTGTGAGTTTAGCGAATTATTTTCCTTTTGTTTCATATGTAATCGTTATGTTTCACAGTTCATTAATAATCATTTCAATTTGAATGTTTCTAAGTGAGAAGGGTAGAATTCAGCTTACTGCTCTACCCTGGAGAAGCATTCATGTTATGTGTTTTTCTTCTGTTGGAAAGGATTCATTGTTTAAATGCCCTTTTCAGCTTTCTTAAACAGTCTTTACGTTCCATTTAATTTCAATCTAATTGTTAAACTTCACTCCTATCTCGCCTTATGGAATAATCTGTGCCATTGATTAAATCTCTTCTCACGCTGTTCCTTGGTCCCATACAGCCCAGAAACCCAGTCATTTATCAAAAACCCCTTTCCTATCTATTTACTAGCCTAAAATCAGTTCCCATTTTAAGTCATCTCGCACCCTATCGCTCATTTTATCGAGATTGACTAGAGAGAGCCCTCTCATGTCCTCGTAGGGCTAGCTACGAGGTTGAGCTTGCTTTGATGTTGCCTTGAACCTTGCCTTCCTTCAGCCTGAGGCAGATTCAAGTGCTAAAATAGTGGCGACTCCACTGGGGAGTTTTCCCTGGTAAAGGATAAAAAAGTTCAGATCCGATTGCTAATGGTGGACAGCAGTCAGACACCTGAAGGCTGAAACATTCACCTGGCGACTCCAACTCGATCCAGAGATTCCAGTGCTCGCTGATCCACTCATGCAATGGTAGGGTATGTGGCAAACCCTGTACTGTGTGAAGCTATAAAAGAAGTTATAAATCAGTTAGTGGATTTTGAAATTAATGTAGAATTTTTCAGTGTTTTGCTTCAATGTTTGAAATCTTCGAAGTTTCCTCTTGAAGCTAAAACTGGTGTCTGTGAGTTAATTGTTGAAATATTTGAGAAGGAGATTCAGTATTTGAATGATCAGATCCAATCATATGAATTCCGAGATCCCAAAAAGTTCTTGGAAACTCTTCCTCCTTCAAAACAAGAAACCATAGAGTTACATGTGGATGTTTGCATTGATAGTGTGCAGCTGGAAGTATGTATTGCAGAGTTGGGGCATCAAACAAATTTTGGCTTTTGCGATCCTATTGCAACATACATGGAAGTGTTTTTCAGTTTGACTGACAAATCAAAATTTCTTTTACATGATCAGCCTCATTATGCACATGTACAGCTGCCAGCAATTACATCTGTGACCTGGTGGAAGAACTATCAAGCAACATCCTTCTCCCATCTGCTGGATTAGTTACATTGGAAGGCCCATTACACATTATTGCACATATTTCATCAGTATGCAGGTGGTTTTCATCATTATTTGAAATCTTGATGGACTGCTTCCCTTCAATAAAATTTGTAAATACTTGTTTTAGTTAAGTCATTCATGAGTTATTCGTCGAGTCAGTTTTTAGTCATTTCATTCAGTTTCCAGTTAATAGATTAATCGTGTCGATTTCTTGAAATAACGGATTCCATATCCCAATGGATGGAGGCATTGTCTGCTCTCCCAAAGATCTGCTATTCTTGGCACCTCCAAGAAGCGACAGCTGCATTCCCCATTGGAGCCAATGTTAGACTCAGTATTGCCAGTCCTCTGTCAGAGTCAAATTCACCAAGGTTCATTTCTCGTCATTTGCAGTCATTAAATGTCATTTTGGGAAAAAAGAGTCATTTTAATTCTTGAGTCCAGGGTTTTGTCTTTAGAAGTGCTTCAATAACATGTGCAAGCCAAAGGAAGGTTCAATAAATTTATTATTTCAAGAGTTTCATCATCATTAATTCTCAAGGATGATTCTTCTCCAAAACCTTGTTTTGGAGAAGGAATTGGCAAATTAGTTGTTTGTAATAACCATGTAATTTTCCGTCTTGAAGATTTCAAATGCAGGCTCTATGTCACTTTTCCAAACTTCATGCTAAATATCCCTGCAGGCAGAAAAAGAAAAGCCATCATTCAAGTCAGAAAATCAAAAAAGGAAAGCAAAGTTTGTATTAATGTGAAAAAGTGTCGAGCCAAGACAAGCCACCATCCCTGCAAAAGACAACAAAGAAAACTCTTTTTCTTTAGAAACCAAGGAGAAGTTGCTCAACTGGAGCCTCGAATTCACAGTAAGAACAGAGAGTTGTTTATTTACAGCTATTTTTATACCTTACTTCTTTGAAAAGAAAGCCTAACTATTGAATTTGAAGATTGTTTAAATTCAGTAAGGTTATTTGGAGGTTGAATTATGAAAAAGATCTAGTAACGCTCCATACTAATGCATGAGATATCATGTGCAATAATTGGGTTGTTGGAACCAATGTTGAGGTGGCAGGATGGGTGCAGGTTTACGGAAATATTTTATCATTCGCAATAGTGAGAGGAGGAGGTCACGAAGTGCCATTTTCACAACCAGAGAGATCTCTAATATTGTTCGAGGCATTCCTAAAAGGCCAATCTCCTCCTAGCAGCATGGTGTAGACAGCTCACCCCATATAAATAAATGGATAGACTGGGGCTAAATCAATTGTCGTGTTGTAACCAAATTAAGGCGCCTTTAAATATCTCTAAAGATTTTGTCAATTAAAATTGAAATCTGTGGGAACTGATGATTATATGATAAGGGAAATGACAATTAAATTGAAATCTGTGGGGCGCTATCAGAGAATGGTCCATTTTATCCCAAGGCAGGAAAATTGATACAAAATAGTTGCAGTTGGAACAAAGAAGCAAACATGCTTTATCTGGAAAGTCCTGCAGGAGTTGGATTTTCATATTCCAGCAGTCATGCATTCTATTACTATAGATTTTAAACTGACTTACCACAAAGTTCAGTACAAGACGAGAGAGATATATTTGACAGGGGAGAGCTATGTAGGTCACTATATTCCTCAATTGGCAGAGCTTATTGTGGAGTAGAACATAAAAGATAAGATCTTCAATCTGAAAGGGTATAGCTATTGGCAACCCATTGCTCGATTTCGTCATGGATCTAAATGCAAGGGCCGAATTCCTATGGTCCCATGGCCTTGTATATGATCCAACATACAATATGATGAATACGCGCTGCAATTATAGTCGCCTTCTGACAGAGACCTTCAGTGGCAGAGTGTCATCGACCTGTGAGGAAATTTACTCGATTGTCAGCATGGAAGTCAGAAAATACATTAATAAATACGACGTCACAATAGAAAGTTGTTTTTCATCTCTTCTCATGCATAAATCTAAGATGATGTTCGGGGTGACAGGAAATAACAACAGTTTCGACAAATTCCGGCGCAGGTTTGATCTAGGCAAATTCAGCTTGGAGCGCGGCGCATAGAAGGTCAGCGTGGTGCATAGGTCCAATATATTATGAGGCTTCTATTGTTGGAACATCGACTATCAGAAGAGCATTTAAATTCCATTTGGGCTGCTAATGAAAAGCTGGACTAGTTTGATGCGGTGAAAGCCAATGTCTTTGACCTTATTGCTGATTTAGCTTGGTCATTTTAAGACAAACAGTTGGATAGTCTCTTTGGCAGGTTGAAACATGTTCAGGGTCGATCCAAAGGTGAAATTATTAAAATCCTTACCTTCTTGAAGAAACTTGCACGAAGTGACAACAAAGGAATTATTGCCAAAAGATTACTTGAGTTACTGTGGAACATGATGTGTATGGGAGAAGCACATGGTGAAGTACTCAGGTCTGGAGAATTTACTGAAAATCCTTGGTCACTATATCTCAGTTGATCATGCAAATCAAGATGTTTACATTTTACGATGCCTTGCAAAGGTGAAGGCTGGGCAATCTGTCATTCCATCACTTAGGCTTCTGCGAGACATTATATGGCTTGATAATGAGAAATCCTTTTACAAGGGTCAGGTTTCTCGATAGATGCGCCTGCAGCAGCTAATTAGTGATCATAACTTTATTGATCTGGTTGTAAGCAGTCTTGTGCAGTATGTTGCTATGCCGCATATGGCCTGTAATACAAGGACACATATTTCTAAAACTTTAGATGGTCAGTTGAATCATGATGAAAACATCAAGGAGAGGCTTAGTTTTCTTCAGTTTGCACTGCAGTCTGGAGTTGTTTGTTTGCCATAGGAATCTGCTGAGAAGCTATGAAATTGCCTAGTTGAACTGCAGACGTGTAACGCAGATGGGAAATTGTGTTTTGTTGTTATGTAAGTAAAACATATTTCTTCAAATTGAAAACCACGAAATAGAAAAGCGAAGGGTTCCTTTGACATTGACCTGCCAGATGCTGAAATGGAAAAACATGTGTACATGTGTTCCTCCTGAGCTACGTGGTTATTTCCATATTGGGCACGTAAAAGGCTTCTTTTTCAAATTGATACTTTGCTTAGAGGTACAAAGGGCGCTTAATCATACGCTTTGTTGACACGAAATCCTGCTAAACAGAGTAGTGAATTTTTTGAGAACGTTTTAAATGATTTGAATACACTCGGTATCAAAGGAGCCCACATATACCTCAGATTATTTTCCGCAGTTAATTGAGATGGCTGAGAAACTAATATGTAGATGATATATCCCGAGAACAACTACCATGCAGAAAGATAGGTTCGATTTCCTATTTTTGTCCTCAGTTTCGATTTCATAAGCTCTACATTAGATTTTCTGCATTCTAATTGGTCATCAACAAACAAAGTGTAACGCTGCTCCTTTTTGGAGCAAATTTTTCCTATTTTTAAGATTCTAGGTGAAACAGCGCCCTATTTTTAGCAATTTGTTATCACAGCTTTGAGTTATATATTGTATTGAAAAACACTTGTAAAGAGGAGAGTTCTGGGAGAAGTAGAGGGAATAACAGAGAGTTTCATTGTACAATTCAAGAGAGAAATAATGAAAGGACGTAGCTCTGGTTCATAAGATCCCTGTGGTGTGAGTTTAGCGAATTTTTTTCCTTTTGTTTCATATGTAATCATTATGTTTCACAGTTCATTAATAATCATTTCAATTTGAATGTTTCTAAGTGAGAAGGGTAGAATTCAGCTTACTGCTCTACCCTGGAGAAGCATTCATGTTATGTGTTTTTCTTCTGTTGGAAAGGATTCATTGTTTAAATGCCCTTTTCAGCTTTCTTAAACAGTCTTTACGTTCCATTTAATTTCAATCTAATTGTTAAACTTCACTCCTATCTCGCCTTATGGAATAATATGTGCCATTGATTAAATCTCTTCTCACGCTGTTCCTTGGTCCCATACAGCCCAGAAACCCAGTCATTTATCAAAAACCCCTTTCCTATCTATTTACTAGCCTAAAATCAGTTCCCATTTTAAGTCATCTCACACCCTATTGCTCATTTTATCGAGATTGACTGGAGAGAGCCCTCTCCTGTCCTCGTAGGGCTAGCTACGAGGCTGAGGTTGGTTTGATGTTGCCTTGAACCTTGCCTTCCTTCAGCCTGAGGCAGATTCAAGCGCTAACATAGTGGCGACTCCACTGCGGAGTTTTCCCTGGTAAAGGATAACAAAGTTCAGATCCGATTGCTAATGGTGGACAGCAGTCAGACACCTGAAGGCTGAAACATTCACCTGGCGATTCCAACTCGATCCAGAGATTCCAGTGCTCGCTGATCCACTCATGCAATGGTAGGGTATGTGGAAAACACTGCACTGTGTGAAGCTATAAAAGAAGTTATAAATCAGTTAGTGGATTTTGAAATTAATGAATAATTTTTCAGTGTTTTGCTTCAATGTTTGAAATCTTCGAAGTTTCCTCTTGAAGCTAAAACTGGTGTCTGTGAGTTAATTGTTGAAATATTTGAGAAGGAAATTCAGTATTTGAATGATCAGATCCAATCATATGAATTCCGAGATCCCAAAAAGTTCTTGGAAACTCTTCCTCCTTCAAAACAAGAAACCATAGAGTTACATGTGGATGTTTGCATTGATAGTGTGCAGCTGGAAGTATGTATTGCAGAGTTGGGGCAGCAAACAAATTTTGGCTTTTGCGATCCTATTGCAACATACATGGAAGTGTTTTTCAGTTTGACTGACAAATCAAAATTTCTTTTACATGATCGGCCTCATTATGCACATGTACAGCTGCCAGCAATTACATCTGTGACCTGGTGGAAGAACTATCAAGCAACATCCTTCTCCCATCTACTGGATTAGTTACATTGGAAGGCCCATTACACATTATTGCACATAGTTCATCAGTATGAGGTGGTTGTCATCATTATTTGAAATTTTGATGGACTGCTTCCCTTCAATAAACTTTGTAAATACTTGTTTTAGTTAAGTCAGTCATGAGTTATTCGTCGAGTCAGTTTTTAGTCATTTCATTCAGTTTCCAGTTAATAGATTAATCGTGTCGATTTCTTGAAATAACGGATTCCATAGCCCAATGGATGGAGGCACTGTCTGCTCTCCCAAATATCTGTTTTTCTTGGCACCTCGAAGAAGCGACAGCTGCCATCCCCATTGGAGCCAATGTTAGACTCAGTATTGCCAGTCCTCTGTCAGAGTCAAATTCACCAAGGTTCATTTCTCGTCATTTGCAGTCATTAAATGTCATTTTGGGCAAAAAGAGTCATTTTAGTTCTTGAGTCCAGGGTTTTTTCTTTAGAAGTGCTTCAATAACATGTGCAAGCCAAAGGAAGGTTCAATAAGTTTCTTATTTCAAGAGTTTCATCATCACTAATTCTGAAGGATGATTCTTCTCCAAAACCTTGTTTTGGAGAAGAAATTGGCAAATTAGTTGTTTGTAATAACCATGTAATTTTCCGTCTTGAAGATTTCAAATGCAGGCTCTATGTCACCTTTCCAAACTTCATGCTAAATATCCCTACAGGCAGAAAAAGAAGAGCCATCATTCAAGTCAGAAAATCAAAAAAGGAAAGCAGAGTTTGTATTAATGTGAAAAAGTGTCGAGCCAGGACAAGCCACCATCCCTGCAAAAGACAACAAAGAAAACTCTTTTTCTTTAGAAACTAAGGAGAAGTTGCTCAACTGGAGCCCCGAATTCACAGTAAGAACAGAGAGTTGTTTATTTACAGCTATTTTTATACCTTACTGCTTTGAAAAGAAAGCTTAACTATTGAATTTGAAGGTTTTTTAAATTCAGTAAGGTTGTTTGAAGGTTGAATTATGAAAAAGATCCAGTAACGCTCCATACTAATGCATGAGATATCATGTGCAAGAATTGGGTTGTTGGAACCAATGTTGGGGTGGCAGGATGGGTGCAGGTTTACGGAAATATTTTATCATTCTCAACAGTGAGAGGAGGAGGTCACGAAGTGCCATTTTCACAACCAGAGATATCTCTAATATTGTTCTATGCATTCCTGAAAGGCCAACCTCCTCCTAGCAGCATGGTGTAGACAACTCACCCCATACAAATAAATGGATAGACTGGGGCTAAATCAATTGTCGTGTTGTAACCAAATTAAGGCGCCTTTAAATATCTCTAAATATTTTGTCAATTAAAATTGAAATATGTGGGAACTAATGATTATATGATAAGGGAAATGATTATTACTGTCAATTAAATTGAAATATGTGGGGCGCTATCAGAGAATGGTCCATTTTATCCCAAGGCAGGCAAATTGATACGAAATAGTTGCAGTTGGAACAAAGAAGCAAACATGCTTTATCTAGAAAGTCCTGTAGGAGTTGGATTTTCATATTCCAACAATCCATCGTACTATATGGGTGCCAATGACACCACAACAGTTTCCAGAGTACAAGACGAGAGAGATATATTTGACAAGGGAGAGCTATGCAGGTCACTATATTCCTCAATTGGCAGAGCTTATTGTGGAGCAGAACAGAAAAGATAAGATCTTCAATCTGAAAGGGTATAGCTATTGGCAACCCATTGCTCGATTTCGTCATGGATCTAAATGCAAGGGCCAAATTCCTATGGTCCCATGGCCTTGTATATGATCCAACATACAATATGATGAATACGCGCTGCAATTATAGTCGCCTTCTCACAGAGGCCTTCAGTGGCAGAGTGTCATCGACCTGTGAGGAAATTTACTCGATTGTCAGCATGGAAGTCAGCAAATACATTAATAAATACGACGTCACAATAGAAAGCTGTTTTTCATCTCTTCTCATGCAGAAATCTAAGATGATGTTCGGGGTGACAGGAAATAACAACAGTTTCGACAAATTCCGTCGCAGGTTTGATCTAGGCAAATACAGCTTGGAGCGCGGCGCATAGAAGGCCAGCGTGGCGCACAGGTCCAAAATATTATGAGGCTTCTATTGTTGGAACATCGACTATCAGAAGAGCATTTAGATTCCATTTGGGCTGCTAATGAAAAGCTGGAGCAGTTTGATGCGGTGAAAGCCAATGTCTTTGACCTTATTGCTGATTTAGCTTGGTCATTTTAAGACAAACAGTTGGATAGTCTCTTTGGCAGGTTGAAACATGTTCAGGGTCGATCCACAGGTGACATTATTAAAATCCTTACCTTCTTAAAGAAACTTGCACGAAGTGACAACAAAGGAATTATGGCCGAAAGATTACTTGAGTTACTGTGGAACATGATGTATATGGGAGAAGCACCTGGTGAAGTACTCGGGTCTGGAGAATTTACTGAAAATCCTTGGTCACTATATCTCAGTTGATCGTGTAAATCAAGATGTTTACATTTTATGATGCCTTGCAAAGGTGAAGGCTGGGCAATATTTCATTCCTTCACTTAGGCTTCTGCGAGACATTATATGGCTTGATAATGAGAAATCCTTTTACAAGGGTCAGGTTTCTCGATAGATGCGCCTGCAACAGCTAATTAGTGATCATAACTTTATTGATCTGGTTGTAAGCAGTCTTGTGCAGTATGTTGCTATGCCGCATATGGCCTGTAATGCAAGGACACCTAATTCTAAAACTTTAGATGGTCAGTTGAATCATGATGAAAACATCAAGGAGAGGCTTAGTTTTCTTCAGTTTGCACTGTAGTCTAGAGTTGTTTGTTTGCCATAGGAATCTGCTGAGAAGCTATGAAATTGTCTAGTTGAACTGCAGATGTGTAACGCAGATGGGAAATGGAATTTTGTTGTTATGGAAGTAAAACATATTTCTTCAAATTGAAAACCACGAAATAGAAAAGTGGAGGGTTCCTTTGACATTGACCTGCCAGATGCTAAAATGGGAAAACATGTGTACATGTGTTCCTCCTGAGCTACATGGTTATTTCCATATTGGGCACGTAAAAGGGTGCTTTTTCAAATCGATACTTTGCTTAGAGGTACAAAGGGCGCTTAATCATACGCTTTGTTGACACGAAATCCTGCTAAACAGAGTAGTGAATTTTTTGAGAACGTTTTAAATGATTTGAATACACTCGGTATCAAAGGAGCCCACATATACCTCAGATTATTTTCCGCAGTTAATTGAGATGGCTGAGAAACTAATATGTAGATGATATATCCCGAGAACAACTACCATGCAGAAAGATAGGTTCGATTTCCTATTTTGGTCCTCAGTTTTGATTTCATAAGCTCTACATTAGAGTTTCCGCTTTCTAATTGGTCATCAACAAACAAAGTGTAACGCTGCTCCTTTTTGGAGCAGATTTTTCCTGTTTTTAAGATTCTAGGTGAAACAACGCCCTATTTTTAGCAATTTGTTATCACAGCTTTGAGTTATATATTGTATTGAAAAACACTTGTAAAGAGGAGAGTTCTGCGAGAAGTAGAGGGAATAACAGAGAGTTTCATTGAATAGTTCAACAGAGAAATAATGAAAGGACACAACTCTGGTTCATAAGATCCCTGTGGTGTGAGTTTAGCGAATTATTTTCCTTTTGTTTCATATGTAATCATTATGTTTCACAGTTCATTAATAATCATTTCAATTTGAATGTTTCTAAGTGAGAAGGGTAGAATTCAACTTACTGCTCTGCCCTGGAGAAGCGTTCATGTTATGTGTTTTTCTTCTGTTGGAAAGGATTCATTGTTTAAATGCCCTTTTTAGCTTTCTTAAACAGTCTTTACGTTCGATTTAATTTCAATCTAATTGTTAAACTTCACTCCTATCTCGCCTTATGGAATAATCTATGCCTTTGATTAAATCTCTGCTCACGCTGTTCCTTGGTCCCATACAGGCCAGAAACCCAGTCATTTATCAAAAACCCCTTTCCTATCTATTTACTAGCCTAAAATCAGTTCCCATTTTAAGTCATCTCGCACCCTATTGCTCATTTTATCGAGATTGATTGGAGAGAGCCCTCTCTTGTCCTCGTAGGGCTAGCTATGAGGTTGAGCTTGGTTTGATGTTGCCTTGAACCTTTCCTTCCTTCAGCCTAAGGCAGATTCAAGCGCTAACAGTTCCCATGACACATTATGTTATCCCTTATATAAAACCCTAGTTGTGGGAAAAACTCTAAGGTAACGTCGAACCTATTAGAGATTGAAATTTGGCCCTTCAACCTGTAGAGGGATCTCTCCCTAAACTATTTTACTCAAGATCATAGTAGTATAATGTTTACAATTCATTTCTATGGCCATAAATTAAAGAAGGATGGAGTTTGGTTGGATTATGAGAAAATTATACCATTGGGAAAGAATTCTGAACCAATCAAGCTGAGATAAAAACAACTTTCAATGAGAAAAGCACAAAATAATGGTAGTGACAATTCTTTTAAGACTTTAAGGAATTTGGAAGAAAAATGAAGGAAATCGGTGTACTGGTTATGTGAAAAACAATTGTTAAATTTCTGAAAATAAAGAAAGAGCATAAACATATGAGTCCCAATTTCAAACACTCATTATTTCAGACATGAGGAAAATATTGAACAAATAAGAAGGACAAGGAATCGTAATACAAGAATTTATGCAAACTAATCATAAATATTGTTGTCATTAAAATTTGAGCAATAATACACAAATATGATAATTTTTCCAAAAGGTTCCAACCCTTTTTTTCTCTACGACCACTTCTTATATAGAAAATAATAACTAAACATGTTTTTCTCTAAAATTAATTGTAGTAATCCAAAAATAATAGTACATATATGTTAAATACATGCATGTAAAAATATATTCTAAACATATATGATTTCAGTAAAAATAATTTGCTTAAATCTATGCTAAAAAACGGGTTTGAGAAAATGTATCATTGTTATGCCTCCTTCACTGTAAGATGGGCCTTTTCATCCCTCCAAAATTGTTCTTCTTGTTTTCAAACTCTTGCCTTCTCAGGTATCCATCCTCTAATTCGCTGATAATACCGTCTGCAAACCTTTAGCTACTGTAACTGATGAGTTGGCAGGCCAACGACCAGTGCTTTACTTCAAACTACTCTCTAAAATTCATTGGCAATGAACCATCAAATCTTCTTTTTTCCTTTCTTTGTTAAAACATTGACAAGTACTATATCAATGAAAAACCTAAAATTTTACTTTAATAGTGAAAAGATGAAATATCAAAAAATATGTCCACTAACTCTCACTCAAGGGTACTCGCTTCTTCCTGCATAACGTCTACCATAGCCATCCTCTGTCTTTTTCTTTGGCTAGTCTCCATGGGGATTTTACTCTTGGTTGCCTTGGTTTTTTTTTACCCTTTCGAAATTGTGGCTTTATCCCTGTTTATGATTAAGTATTTTAGTGGAACATTATTCATGTCTATGAATTATTTGGAAAGGTTAGGGTTTTTCTTCAACTTTATATTCCTTTTTAATTTTTTTAAGGGCCTGGTGTTAATTTTTTTACCTCCCTTGAACATCACAGACATGGTGGGTTCTATTTTCGCTGTAACTTCTTCATCATGGGGTTAAACCCTTTTTATTTTGGTTTTCTCTGGTAGTTGGTTTTTTGCAGGGGAACCTTTAGCAGTTTGATCTTCTGCGTAATGGTATTCAGTAGGAGGATTGACAGTAGGAAGATTAATAGTAGGAGGAGGGTTTATAGTAAGATGAGTTTTTCTAGGCCTATAGTTTTTTCTAGAATATACTTTGGGTATTTTAGGAATAGAAGTTGAGGGTTTTTATTTCTTCTTTCTTCTTCTGGTTTGCACAATGGAAGTTCCCTAAGACGAGGTTCCTCCCTGGGGGTTCTTTCTTTTTTTGGTACCCTTATTCCTTCGTCATTTAGCCTTAGGAGGTTGAGGTTTAAACCCCCATAGAAGAGGAAAATGACCCATTCTCTTACAACCTTTCCCAACTGATTTCAAATTAATTTAATTAAAGCGTTATGATAAATGAAGTGTGGAGATGGGTTTGTCCTAGCGTGAACCCGAGAAACCATAAGTTTCAGACTTTATAATAAAAACTAAGATGCATTCATTCTCAATTGTCCTACTATATGAGCCAAGAAATGAAAGTGATACAAGTTGACCTGGTTATAGTGCCCTTGACATGTTAAATAAGACTGAGTAATGTGCCTCATCCAATTCCATTTTTCGTTGAGCCAAGACCTTTGGACCCCTACCTTCCAATTCTTTTCTTTGAATTCGGCCTTTAGGAAGAAAGGAACATGAATCCCAGCTAATATGTGGCTCCTAAAGGCTCTTTCTCCATCTGTATGCACAAGCGTGACTTCTGAAATCAAGTTATTTGTCACTTACAACGAAATCCCTCCAACCTCCACACGGTGACCATCGAAACCTTGGGAAAATTCTCGTGAAAAATCATCATGGAATTCAATGCATTGTTTGAAAAATTGCTCCCATACATCCTATTGAAATTGTTGTTGAATTTCAAGGTAAATATCAAGAAGATCAGGAACCTTTCGTTCAGTTCTGTTTAACCACCCACTTTTCCCCATTGTCTATATAGTGTAGAAAACATGCAGAAGAATAGGATCGAGATTCGATGTTGGATATTCATCAAATATATTCAATAGAATGGTTTTGCAGTGATAAAAAATAACACAAATCACAATTAAAACGGGTAAATTACCGTGTGGGAAAACAATGATGTTTCAGGCATGTGCTAGATAACTTGATTGATGAGTAAGAAAAAGATTTAATCATTAATGATTATAAAATAACTATATACGTCTTCGGTAATGGAAAAAACTCTTTCAGCACGTACCTTTCACCTTTTGGATTTAACATAACATGAAAGGATAATAATCACCTTTTTATTATTATTTGGAACATGTCAACGTATTTCAAAATTGAAATTTCAAATTTCAAAGATTAGCATTGATACTCTCCTTACCAACAAATATAGGATAACGCAGACACTCCATTATCCTGCTCATCTACAATATAAATAAACTTGCAAACTATATAACTAATAAAAATAAAACTTATAACTATAAAATAATTGAATCTAACTAGAATATATCTGGACATATATCTCATGAAATGTACTTTTTCCCATCATAGTCTTGATTTGTTCTCCGAGAGTTCCCAATTTGAAAAGGAGACATAAATATTATTTATAAAAAAATAAAATATCCAATAATAAATTCATATTCACATATCTCTCATGTGATTACAACCATTTATTAATAATTATCAAGTAATATATCTAGGTATTTCCCACAAATATTTTTAAAATATTACATAAAAATATCCCATAATTCTTCTCCATCCAAAATGAATGATTAATCCTCCAAATCCTCTTCAAATATTTCATTTTTGAAGAGGAAAATTTAGTTTTGACCTTAGTGGTAAAACATATCATTGTTGTAAGGTTTAAATTTACTTGAAATAATCATTGAAGTAACCTAGTTGTCAAAGATAAGCGAAACCATGTTATCTTTACAAAATTTAATCATAAATTCACTCAAAAAACTTAAATAAATGAATTGTAAAATATTGAGTCTAATCCTACATATGAATATTGAAATGGACTAAAAATGGGGTTTAAAAAAGGCGAGAAAGGATTATAAAGTTAAAGAAAATATTGTTATAATATGGTGAAAATATGGTAATTCTAAGACTAATTCTCTAGTTGTTTTCTCATAAACTCATATTTCTTTATGTTGATGGTGTTGGAAATCCATCAAATAAGGGGTCTCTCGAATCTGAAGTCCCAATTAGACCTCACAATGTTTGGAATAGGAGCCCCATCTGGAGTATTGACTGAGTGTCCATATATTCTTATCGACTTTTCTTCTCTTCAAAGTTCAACACAATAGAGTAATGCATTTGTAGTCTCAGATCAACAACTGACTATGCCTTGTGAAATTTTCAACTTTAGATAATATCAATGTCCTTCTACCGAAAGGGAAGATAAAATTGGTCCCTTTAAAGACAGATGATAGTAATAATCTACAAAAGTAACACGAGCATATACATATGAATGAATCAGTGAACAACTAGTGAAACAGTTCACAAGGAAGTAATGTTTTTTAAATAAAATACAACACACCTTCAATAAGATGAGTACCAAAGCCACCTAAATAGTTAAATTTCCTTAGTACAAATGAAAACAAGGAGTCTTAAATGTCATATTCATCTTCCATATTTTCTTGAAACACATCCTTTCTTTAATGCAAAAACTTTTTCATGACCTACACCAAGTGCGACACCAAATATACCCTTTATGATGACCGTGATGACACTTATGCGATACTACTTGAAACTTTATAAATTAGTGTGATACATGTTTGCACGATAATACCAATGCATTTACATAAAGATCACCCCTTGAAACCACAAAAAAAAAAAACATTTGTGGAATCCAACGTAGCTAAATACAAAAATTAGTCCTGGTGGTAATCAGGTAGATGCAATAACGATGCATGGGTCAACACGTTTTTAAGTGCATCAAAATATTTTTCGGCAATCTCGTCCCAAATGAATGGAACATCCTATTTCAACAACCAGGTAACACCGTTTGTAATTTCTCCATAGTTCAGGATAAAACAATGCAAAAAGTTTTCTTTCCCTTGAAAACTTTGGAGTTTGCGAAGAGTGGAAGGAAGAGGTAGATTAAAAATAGCCTCTGCCTTTAATGGATCGACATGAATGCCCTCTTTTGAAATAGCATTCTAATTGTACATAAAATACACATTTGTGCATATTCAAATGAATGTTGTAATGCCTACATCCCATAAAGATAGCATGTAAGTGTGTAGGATGATATTTTCTACGTAAAGAATGAGTAGGTAAGTCATACAGGTAAGGCTATACAATATTATTTATATCGTGAAATGCATAAGACATAGCTCTTTGAAAATTTGCACCAACATTTTCTAGTCAAAAGGTAATTTACAATGTGAAAACATGCCCCAAGGACATATAAATGTTTTTTTAGGTTGATCATCAGAGACTATGTTGATTTGATTGTAACTAGAAAAAACATCCATAAATGAGAATATTTCGTTTCCGACACAATCATCAATAATTTGATCGATATAGGGGGTACGATAATTATGTTTGGGACAAGCCTTGTTAATATCCGATAATTAACACATACTTTGACAGTCCCTTATTTCTTTGTTACGGTAACTATATTAGATACCCAATCCATAAAAGGAATAGGATAAATAAATCATGATCGTTGTAATTTTTCAACTTTAGCTTTAATTAGAGCAACTTTCCACGGATGTATGGGATGTAATATTTTTCTAATAGGCTTACATCTAAGTATGTCTAAATTTCATGAATAATAATCTTGTACGTCTAAATTTCATGAATAATAATCTTACCATCAATACCTGGAATTTCTTCATAAGTGTTACACGTTATTTTGTCACCATGACATCTGACTATCAATATAGGTTCATCACTACCTATATTATGCTCCCTTAGAGGTAAAAAACCCTAATGTTCCTAAACCAATTCTTGGAATTGGAGAAAAGCTCATTAAAACCCTAAAAATTCTAACTCTACACTTTTCCTAGCCCTTGCCCATGGATCCGCATATATTTTCTCTATAACCTGCAGCACATCCCACACATTTTTCTTATATAACCTACAGACCCCCATAAACAGTCAAATTATGGAAAAAGTACATTCTAGAAGCCCAGCTGGTCGAATATTCTCCCAACTAGAAGCTTCTAGAAGCGTGTTCAATTCGAGCTTTATCCTATACTCATGAGCTCTATCCCTTCATTCATGGAGTTTATACCTTGGTATATGGAGCTCAAATCCCTTCATGAGAGGAATCCATCCCCCTCTTCATAGAACTGAAACTACCTCCATTTCCCTATAAATTGAGCTCATGTTTCAGTATCAAGGGTACCTTGTAGATGGTAGCTTGTAAGTGGTAGAGACACACATGTGTTCATTGCTGAAGAAATTCTTAAGAGATCATACTCTCTATACTAGCCATTTTTGATATGAGAATGATCACACACTCATGTCCATAACTTCATGCTAGTTCAGAGATAATACTTTTAAATCTAAGAGACGACAGTTATTCAGGACCCTGGAAGAACCTGTATAACATCAAGGTGAAATATTGTAAGGTTACTTCTTATTATACAATTTAATACAAATGGATTGCATTTTCTCATTGAATTGTTCATTTATCTATTTGAGTAATTCAATTCTTAGATTCCTTGATCACTGAGATAGATTGGTGTTTTCTCAATTATTATATCTTGCAAGTGCTTTTAATCCTTTTATCCATATTTGATTGTAGGTTTCACATACTGAAAATGACCTCTTTTGGAGCGACTGGATAGAATATTTCGGAAAGCATTCGACTTCAGGTAGGGGCATGTCCTCATAGTTTGTTATTAATAATTCTGAATCACAAATAATCTAGATAAAATGGTTTTCATTTGGTTGTTTGTTTCTATATATCCTTAGGATACTAGGGAGATCGTTCTTGTCCGCAAGAAGGATTTATCCGCATAGCAAAATGGCGACTCCACTGGGGAATAGAACTTGGTTTTCCTTTTCAATTTTCAGTTTGATTTTTCAATTTTGATAAGTCTAAAATTGGGTTGGGTAGATAGCTTACCAGAATCTCTGAAAAGTAAATCTGAATTTTAATTTTTTCTATGTTTTTCCTGGCCTACGCAATTTCTGTTTAAAGATAGTATGGTAGCCTCTGAAATTTTTATTTTAGAAAAGTGTGGTACCACACTGTTCTCCATTGAAATTTGTGGAATTGTGGAAATTTTTTGAAAAAATAAGAATTCTCTTTTTAGGAGCCAGATTAGAGATTCTCTGTGTTTGCCCCAACTTGTCTTGACTATAAAAGTCTTATGTGTGAAGTTCTTTTAGCAATTTTTGTGTCCAAGTGGTTTTTCATCTAATTTTTTTATAAGTGAGTGCTTTCCCTACTTTCTTGTTGCTCTATATTAGAAACCATCATATACCTTAGCTTATTGGTATGTTGTTGTTTTCTTGTTGAGCCATTGAACTTGTTGCAACCCTTGCTTTTATGAAAATTGAGTTTCATTTTCATTTGCAAATTTAGAAGAGCCTTCAGCTTCCTAAGGCCTGAATTTCACTTTAAACCATTTGCTGGATGTTATGATTTTTGCTGAGATAAGCAGAAATTCTTCTTGGTTCAATCACAAACTAAGCAAAACATCCTCAAAACTTTCTAGATAGAATTCCACATTAGTATTTTCTTTTGATTTTGAATTTTATGCTTTTAGGAGTTTTCGATAAGGTCTTATTTTTGGAAAGAGTTTGTTTAATGATTTGTAGCTTTTGATATATTCGATAAAGGATTTCATTTTGAATGAGTGATTGATCATCGTATGAAATTGAGTTCTCAAAGGAATCACCTTGTTTTCAAAGATTTTTGTTTATAAGTGAAAGAATTGGTACTTTGAAAGTTATCAAAATATCTCAAATCTTTCCTTTAAATAGGTTTCATTGAAAAGAAAAGAGTTTCACTTTCAAATAGATGCATTGATCGTATTTTTGAGTCAGACCATTAAAACATCATTAAATTTTCACTTCCATACCTTTTTTCTTAAGAAATAGCAAAATTAAAAACAACGCTTTAATTAAAATCAATTTAGATGTTTTACATTTTCTAGGGCTCTTTTCCACCAACATAGCTTAGGCTAGTGTCTTGGAATAGGTTGTACTTAACATTCCAAGACAGTTAAAACAAACAAGAAGAAATCTTGCGGTAGGAAAAATTCAATTGTAGCATGTATGCTCTAGGAAGCTCTTCTTAAAAGAGTCAAGCACGAGATCATGTCCAACCCAGTGAGGTAATCGTACCTATCTCATTGGGAAAGATAGCAAATGTGGATGTATTAAAAATGGTAAACCTCAAATAGACCATTGTCGAGGAGCCTAGGGTCACTTGTTAGTAAACCTTCGATTATATCAAGGAGCCTTCAAGGGGATTGAGCTAGTTACTCTACCCTTGAGTGTATATCAGATCATAGACTGTTCCCCAGGCATATTTGTTCCCGTTGGTGACCTTAGTGGCTATAAAATTTAGGATTCTTTCCCAAGGTGATGGTGGAGGGAAGGTCCCACTGTACCTGGAGTAGATGTCGACTAGACTTACTTGGACTTTCCGGAGGGTTATCTTCACTTCGAGATGGTTTAAGTGGAGAAAATTTCACTGGAATGTTTCATTGAGAAGGTTTTCGGGGTAACTATTCCAACCACCATTTCCACATTAAAATTCTATGATGTTGGATTTCATCACCAACTAGTGTTTTTAGTGTGGGAATCTACCGTTTGTGTGTGGATTTCTCTCTTAGATTTTGTAGGCGTGTGATCAATTTGATTGTTTCCTTAGAGACTTTAGGACATTTTGTTGAAATTTTATTTGATTTTGTGTGTTAAAACTTTTTAATCGTGGTTGAATTACCTAGATAATCATGTAGAATGCAGGGGAAACCCCCTGAGTACACACCAAGCCAGTTAGAAAAACTTAAATCTGAGAAAGGACAAACATCAGGGACTAGATCATCTAAACACGAAGAAACATCAATAATTAATCATCTTGAATATGAAGTAGATCAACTTCAAACAGCAGAGAGTACTCCAAGAAGAGTTTCAATTTTTGAACTAGTTGAACTTGTTTCTACAACTAGTGAATTATCATATGCTGATGGTGAAATTGCTAAACCAAAAACTGAACCTGCTATATCTGAGTCTACTTCTGAGTTGATTACTCCAACTCCTCATCATCCTGATTCACCCAGAGTGAAGTATCGTATCACTGAAAAGCTTCCTCCTGGTCTCATTAGTATTGAAGAAGTTATTGACACTGAAGAATAAGTTGTTCTTCCTTCAAATTAGGACTCTTTAGATCTTAGGCCAAGGGAATCGACTCACTATAGCCCTTTTCAACAAGATCCTTGGTATTCTCAGTTGACATACTTTCTACAGTACACTGGTCTAAAATATTCACCACACCGAATTCCTTTTTACGCCATACCAAGAGGTTGTAGACCTCCATTAAACATGTCTGGTGAGTCACCCATGTTTTCTGCATCACCAAAATCATATTTGTATGGTGGTCCGTTTGTTCCTGCAAGATACCAGTTGCTTTCTGGTACTTTCTCAGGAGTAGCTCCTTCTCCTAACAAACATATACCATCATCTGGTTAAAATGAATCACATACCAAAAATTTGAGTGTGAAACACATTTACATGATGTCTAGAAACATTCCTAACCCTGACCCTCAAGGTAGTAATTTACCACCTGGGGGGCAACCTCAAAGTGGTAATTTACTTCTTGGGGGGAAACCTCAAGGACAGTACATACCTCAAGTACAATATCAACCTCCAGGACAGTACATACCTCAAGGTCAGTACATACCTCAAGGACAATATCAACCTCAATGACAGTACCCAACTCAGGGTCCATAGCATCTTCAATGACAGTACCCTACACCAGGCCAACCATTTTTCTAGGGACAACAGCCTCCTTTAGGGCCACAATTCTACCCGGAACAACAGTTGTTTCAATGAGGTGGGAATTATCCAACTAATTATCAAGCATATGTTCCAAATTATCAACCTTGTTATGGTCCTTCTTATGCAACA
Source organism: Pinus albicaulis (assembly GCA_034641835.2). Taxonomy (NCBI): domain Eukaryota; kingdom Viridiplantae; phylum Streptophyta; class Pinopsida; order Pinales; family Pinaceae; genus Pinus; species Pinus albicaulis. The sequence goes on along the minus strand of CM076580.1, from coordinate 265,709,509 downwards.
CAACCTTCAACGGGACCTTCATATCTTGGAGTAAACATGGTGTGGGATCCATCCCAAGTTCAACAGAATTTGAAACCGTATGTGCAAGTATCCATTTATCAACCTGTTCAACCAATTGATTATAGTCAAATCCAACAACCTATCCAACCTTTCCTACATTTTCAACCTACGATTTAGGTACCTGCATCTGGTACAGTTCAACAGCCTGGTCCGAGTACACCTAGAACTCCACCTCAAACTGATACACCAAATTTTTTTCAAGCTACCACACATATTCCTGGATTTTCTACAACCCCTATTTCTATATCCCCTCAATTATCACAACAAATCCATGTAGACTCTACACCACAACATGGACCTACAGTTCATACTACTATTCAGATGCCTTTGGGACAACATGGTACAAGTAAATTTGTAACAAGACAACCTCAGTTTGTTTATAAAACATATTAAGGGAAGTATCAATATGGGCCTATAGCACAAAATACAGCATACCAACATCAATTGTACCCTGGTTACACGTGTCAGATACCAGCTCAACCCCAATATGGTCCGACTAATCCTAGTTATCTAGGAGGTATTCGAATCCCAAATCCACAGGCTATTCCAGGACATCCTGGATATCCTCCTCCTAGTATTGGTATAGTTCCATAAGGTTATCAATTTTCTCAGGACCCTAACCGTCAATTGCCATTCATAGGAACTTTGGATTTACCTGATTTTTTGCGCCTAATGAATGATCCCATCTATTATCTTCTGTATTGGCCACCAATGCTAAATAAGTTGCCCGATGATATCCATAAATTTGAAGGGAAATCAGGAGAGGACCCCTCGATCATGTCATGACTTACCACCTCTAGTGTGCAACCAACTCTTTGATTGATGATTCTATTCGATTATGACTGTTTCAGAGAACAGTGATACGTTTAGATGCAAAATGGTACATTGAATTAACATGTGGCTCATTCAACAATTTCAATGCTTTAGCAACTTCTTTCTTAACACATTTTCAGTTTCCAGTTAGATACGACAATGGCATGGAATTATTGACTTCATTAAAACAATCTACGTCTACATACATATCCGATCACATACATGAATGTATAAGTAGAAGATGTTTGGTGAAAGTTTTTATCCCAGATAAAATTTTAGCAGAATGGTTTATCAAATCAATACTTCCAAAGGTCACTGAAGATGTGGCTAAGGGAGGAGTTGTTACTAAGGAGTTGTTCAGGGTCTCATGCTACAAATGGTGTAATTTTTTTAGTTAACAAAACTAAAAGTAAGAAGAAGTCCTCAAAGACTACTTCTGCTATAATAACCTTACTTGATTCACTGAAAGGAGATTCTTTCCTTGAAATTTCTGCCGACATTGACATTGTAGATTCATCTACAGCTAAATCCAAAACTGGTAATAAGAAGAAAGGTAAGAATAAAATAAAATAGACTTCGTCTCCCGAAGAGAAAACCGAAAAAACTGAACCATCTCATGATAAACAAAAACCTCGTTATCCTTGCCTTATCTGTGATGAGGATCACTTTACTAAAGAGTGCCCACATCAGTCTGAGGTCTCTAAACTCATCAAATTTTCACCCACACCCGTTGTATTGAAGGATCCTTTTCCTAATCAAGATAGAAAAATGATACGATCTTATTCACACTCATCAGTAGATATTTTAATGATGTTTGAGGTTATGGTTGCGACATGATCGAAAGACTATGGAAGTAAAAATCTTGTTACTGTTAAAGAAGTAGAAAATTATAATTCAACAACAACTACATCTCGTTCGGTTTCTGATCCACTTCATATCGAGAAACATAATCTTGATCTAGTAATTAAAGTGCCTGCTAAAGGTGTACTTCGGAAATCAGTTTTCAATCCACATGCAAGGGCTACTCAGAACTACAACATTGTCGAAGATTTGGCAATTTCCCCTTGGGTAATGTCAGCCTTAGAAGTGCTGCAATCATGTCCAGCATAGATTAAATTACTTTTATCAGCTATTGGAGCTATAGATCCTCAGGATTCTAACCTTATGGTATTCGATTTAGAAAATTTTACACTGAGACTCCCCCATCAGATGGATTTTTAGATTCCAGTATTAGTAAAAAACAAACGAAGTTTTCGTACCGTAATTGATGAGGGGGTACCCATGTGCATTATGTCGTTAAATTGTTGGAAAAGTCTTGGTTCTCTGACAATTAACCAATCTTCGACAATCCTTAAAGATTTTTATGGAATAGGATTCCATCCATTTGAAATTTTACAAGATCTACCTATAGAGGTAGAAGGAAAAACCGTTAATCTAGACGTGGAAGTAGTTGATGCCCCTCTGGATTACAACCTTCTTCTAGGTCGAAGTTGGTCTTATGATATGACAGTTGTTGTGCCTTCCGTCTTTTGGTTAATCATGTTTTCTCATAAAGGAAATATTGTTAAAATTGATCAACTGTCATATTATTCGTCAGACCCAGCCTCCACATATAGTATCCAAAATGTTGGAGAACCGACTATTCCTTATGAAGATGTTGAAGTAGTTTTAGTAAAAAAATCTGCTTTGATGGAAACTTTTTATATGCCTCCAGCTAACGTACTGCGTACCATTGCTAATATCAATATGATTTCATCAAGTACTATTCCATTTGATGATCCTTCGATAGTGCCGTCAGAGTCATATAGGGATTCTTTCAATGGAAAGATGCCTTTGAGCCCTTTTAAGATAGCATACACAACAGTATAGTCATTTTCTAACACACCTTCAACTAATCCTGATCCAATGAATGTGGTCACCGAAGAGTATTCTTCACTATCAAGTTCAGCCTTGACATTTGTTTCTGATCCTTTCCAAGAAGTGTTTTATATTGATGAAAGTATTCGTGAATATTTGTCTATGGATGAATTACCCTGGGATGATATACATCATAGATATTCATTTTTACTTGAACTTGATAGATTTGAAAATGATTTTTAATCTCTTTTCACAATTGATTATGTCAAGGAACCACAAAATCCAATCACGATTACAAATTTGGATTCTGAGATTAATTTGGGAAACATTTCTACAACTATTCCTATTTTTACATATAAGTTAAACCCCGAGTTGTTGAAAACATTAATATAGGATATTCTTGTACAATTGGCGAAATTATTACATATAAAGCCCTATTTAAAGAATTTTGTGACATATTTTCTTCGTCCTATGAAGAAATGCCAGGAATTTATCCAAAAATTGTCGTTCATGAAATAATTACATACGCAGATGCAAAGCCTATTAGACAATGTTTACGTCCGATAGGTCTGCGAAAAGCTGCTACTATTAAAGTTTAAGTGGAGAAACTACTAAGAGTAGGATTTATTTATCCAATCCCATTACAAATTGGGTATCTAATATAGTTCTCATTACCAAAAAAACAAGGGACTATACGAGTATGTGTCTATTATAGGGATATTAATAAAGCCTGTCCAAAGGACAACTACCCTACCCCCTATATCGACAAAATCATTGATGATTGTGTCGGAAATGAGATGTTTTCATTTATACATGTATTTTCTAGATATAATAAAATAAACATACTCCCTATTGATCAACCAAAAACGTCATTCATTCGTCCTTGGGGAACATTTTCTTACTGTAAATTACCTTTCAGACTAAAGAATTCCAGTGCAACTTTACAAAGGGCAATGTCTTACACTTTTCATGAAATTAAACACATTGCGTAACCTTATCTTGATGATTTACTTTCTCACTCATTGCACAGGGAAGATCATCCTACTCATTTACGAGCAATTTTTATGAGATGTAGGCATTACAGGATTCGTTTGATTTCACACAAGTGTGTTTTTTGTGTACAATCTAGACGATTACTCGAACTCGTTGTTTCCAAAGCTGGAATTTGTGTTGATCCCTTGAAGGTTGAGGCCATTATAAATTTACCTCCTCCTTCCACACTTCGCCAACTCCAAATTTTGCAAGGGAAAGAAAACTTTCTGTGTATATTTATCCCGAACTATGCTGAGTTAACAAAAGGTTTTACCAGGTTGTTGAAACAGAATGTTCCTTTTATTTGGGATGAGATTGATGATCGATCTTTTGATTCTCTAAAACATGCGTTAAACCATGCATCATTATTGCATCCACAAAATTACAACTAGGACTACTTTTTATACCTAGCAGCCTCTGATTCCACCATTGGAATGGTTTTAGTTCAAGAGGATGAATTTCAAAATGAACATGTGATTTACCATCTAAGTCAGAATCTAAATCCTGTTGGAAATATTTTCATTGATGGCAAAGGATGTGGCAAAGGAATTGGCATATAAATGTAGCATACAAGAACAGAGAAGGAATGCATCTACAGTTTGAGCTACAGAGATGCAGTATCAGTCAAGGAGCAGGGACAAGCAGTGAATTGAAAGTTGTCCAGAGACAGTATAGGAAGAAAAATGCCATCAAACAGAAAAAGGCTCTACATTTTCTGTGAATTATATGTATATTCTTGATAGAATTCAGAAAGAAGGATAGTAGAGTCCCTGTGGACAGCTATGAATCATTGTCTGTAAACATCATAAACCCTGTGGAAAGGATTCGAAATTAAATATTTAGTGTATAAATTGAAGGAATTAATGGTTGCAGAGATATGATGATTGTAGCATAGTACATTGATCAGTTTGCGGAATCAAGAACTTGAATTTAGAAGCGTAACTGTGACAGGATAGGAATCAAAATTGAAGACATAGTGACCTTGTGTTGTGTCGAGGTCGGAAGGAAGCAACCGGTGTAAAGAATGTATGTTAAAAGACTCAAACAAAAATTGTGAACAGAGCGTTAAATAAAAGGCAAAACATTCAAGCGCAACTTAATTATAGCAATACATTTAAAAGGTGACGGAACCCTACGTGGAAGAGCGGAACCATGACCGAGTGAACAGTGAAGGTGGTTTATGGTTTTCATCGCACCACCTATGCGGAGTAAGCAGTATTTCCTGGTTGAGGAGCGATTCCATAGAGTGCTCGACACGCGTCCATGTACGACTTCACAAAACCACTTTTCACTATGCGCCATCGCGCGTTATAGTTCGACCCAGGATGCCCAGCGATATCGTTGAGCGCCGTTGATCTGGGAAGGGGTCATTGGACGGTCATTATTTTTTGAAGGTGCGCGAAGATTAACACAAGTACGGCGGGCCATCGCACGTTAACGTTCGACATCGGAGGTCGAGCGATATGCATATACGCCATTGATCTGGAAGCTTGCTAATCTAACGGTGATCAGACGCTGGACTTGCGCGAAGTTTACCTATGGTACCATGCGCATTTTTGATTGGCTATTGACTATATTTTTGGGCATTGGGTCAAAGATTTACCATATTATTTGAAAGCATTAAAATGCAAAGGGTTAACTTTAATCCTAAAGTTCTGTTCAAAATTGTAAATATATTTATCTATCAATTTCTTCAAATTGATAAATAAATTAAAAAGAAATCAAAGAGGTACGTAAGGGTGCTAAAGGTAATACCATTCAGGAATACCATTAATAATTGAATGGTTTTGACCCATGGTTTTAATAAAGGAAAAAACTATATAAGGTGATGAGAATTATGAAGAATGGTGAGCATGCGAAAGGGTTGATAATAAACGAATCTCTTTTAGAGATATCTATATGAGTAAAATATGATATATCTTTATCTATGGTGCACCTATGAATATGATGATTGATCAAGATCCTTAAATCAGATGATGATTAATTCCTGGTTCAATCAACTAATGAAATCATGAAGAACATATAAGGGTTGTTAATGAATAATTCACTCTGAAGTATATCTGTATGGAATGGGTAACATAATGCGAAATTAAGGATGCACCTCTGAAGAAATTAAATAAATCTAGTGACATGCAAGGTATGGTCTGCAGTGATGCTGAGGGTCGAAGCTTTCAGTAAGGGGGTTGTAGCTCCCTTCCAGTGGTAGCTGGTAAACGAGAACAGGGGGTTGTAGCTCCCTTCCAGGAAAGGTTAGTAAATGAGAGAATGTTGTAGCCTTCTGTAGGTGGGTGCCTGTGTGCTGGTATGAGTCTGCACCAGCGTAAAATTGTAAGAAGTTTTCTCTATAATAAATATTGAAGACTGAGATTACAGCAGCGGTGGTTTTCTCCCAAATTGGGTTTCCACCTTAAAATCCTGGTGTTAATATGTGTTGTTTATGTTTGATGGTTTGTTCTGTTATTTCTGTTCACGATTAATGATTATCTGATGCAATTATCTAAGAAAATACATAATAAGATATTTGGACATACATGTTGGATGCAGTACTGTAACATATGGTTTTAAGAGAAAGAAAAAGAAAGAATTGTTCACCCCTAAATACTGATTCACCCCCCCTCTCTGTATTTTTCCAAACAATTGGTATCAGAGCAAGTCCTTCTGAAAAATCTTAGCTGCTAGAAGGAAGATCAAGCAAGATGAGCAATCAAGATGGAACATCATCTATCAGGCCTCCGCTCTTTAACGGAAAAAATTTAATCTTCTGGAAAACAAGGATGAGATCCTATATTCAGTCTCTAGGAGCAGAGGTATGGGAAATTTTTGAAGAAGGATATCAATATCTAGTTGCAGTACCAATAGATCCGATGGAAATAAAGAATTATGAAACAAATTCAAAGGCGGTCAATGCTCTATTGGGAAGTCTAACTGAATCAGAATTTTTCAAATTCATGCAGCCGAATATAGCAAAGGCAATATGGGACAAAATCATTCTAAGTTATGAAGGTGATGCAAAGGTAAAAAGTGCTAAACTCCAAACTCTCAGAATTCAATATGAGAATCTAAAAATGGAGAATGAGGAGAGCATTGCCAATTTCTTCTTACGTCTTGATGATATTGTAAATCGTATGAGAAATCTGGGAGAAACTATAACCGAATCTACTTTGGTTGAGAAAGTCTTAAGATCACTAACGACAAAATTTGAGTCAAAAGTTTCTGCTCTTGAAGAAAAGCAGGATCTTCAAAATCTTATTGTGGTGCAACTTCATGGCATACTAACTGCATATGAAATGAGAAGAGGAGGACCATCTGAAGTCAAAGAAGCAGTCTTTAGAACTTCTACAAAAGGGAAGGAAGTACAAAAAACAGAAGGATCGGGATATATCTCAGAAGAAGATGAGATAAACTTTGTAAAGAAACTTCAACTTGGCACAAGACGGTTCAGAGGTAAGCTTCCTTTCAAATGTTTTGATTGTGGAAGAGTTGGTCATTATGCTGCTAAGTGTCCTTATAAAGAAACACATAAAAATGAGAAGGAAATAGCAAGAAGGAATAAGAATCGTTTTAACACTAGAAACAGTTACTATACTCATGAAGACAGTGATGGGTTATCTGATAGTGAGGAAGAATGTGAACAATATCTTAGACTTATCATGGCATTTAAAAAAGAATCTAGAGAAGAAAAGGATACTTTTGTGGATGCTCTAGAAGACAGTGATTTTCTTGATGAAAACAAGAAACTCAAAATTTACTTATAAGAGAGTAAAATAACCATAGAAACTCTGAAAAATCAGCTTGAAGAAAAGGAGAAACACAATGAGAAATTAGAGTGTGAAGTAGTAAGTTTAAGAAAAGTACTTGAGAAAGTAAAGACTCTGAATCTTAGATTTTCTAAAGCATCTGAAACCTTAGATGAGATTATCATGGTACAACATTCTCCTCTTATAAAGACAGGTCTTGGATATATTTGAGAATCTTCTCAGGCTTCAGCACCAAATTATCTAAAAGAAGTTACAGTTGGTTTACAACATGCTGCCACTCAGCAAGGGAATAAAGAATCTTTACAGGTAAAGCATGATCATCTCAATTCAAAGAACACTAACAGGAATGTCTTTCAAAGAAACACCAATCAACAGGTAAATTCATTTAGAAGATTTTATGATCACATAAATTTCTTCTTCAATGGACAATGTTTCTCATGTCACAATTTTGGTCATAAAGTTGTTCAATGTGTAGCATATAAAACTATCATGACAAGAGAAGGAAGAAAGAAAAGGATTGATATTGAAGAAAAGAAGAATACCTATAAAAAAATTTCTCCTCTTCAAAATGAAGTTGAATGTGCTTATTTCAATAACTTTGGCCATGAAGAATCTGAATGCAGGAGCAAATTTCATCCAAAAGAACATATTCCTTCAAGCTCCAAAGTATGGAAAAAGAAGGAATTATAGGTTGAAAATTGTGGTATAGCGTTGTTTGCAGAAGATGAAGAAAACCAATGGTACATTGATAGTGGATGCTCAAGAGACATGAAAGGTGATAAAACCAAACTTCTTGCATATAGTGCTCTAGGAAAAGAAAAGAATGTTACATTTGGAAATGATACTCTTGCAGTCATTAAGGGAAAAGGGTCTGTTTTTATAAAAGAGAAGGTGAAAGCCAATGAAGTCATGTATGTGGATGGATTAAAGAATAACTTTTTAAGTGTAAGTCAAATGTGTGATCAAGGAACTGAAGTTTTCTTTAGTTCAAAATAATATGTGGTACGTGATCTTGAAACAGGTAAAACAATTATAAAAGGAAAAAGAACTCCAAGCAACTTGTATGTATTCAAGAACTGCAAAGAACAATGTTATTTGAGTAAATATTTAGAAAATTGGCTATGGCATAGAAGGTTGGGGCATCTGAGCTTCTCTGAAATCAACAAATCAAGCAGACTTAAAGTTGTTCGTGATCTTCCCAATATTACTCTACCTGAAAATATCATATGCAAATCTTGCCAATTCGATAAGAAAACTAGAGTACAATTTAATTCCAAGGAAGGATAATCAAGTAAGCCTTTTGAACTCATTCATGCTGACATATGTGGACCTATGAGGAAAAATTCACCACGTGGTGAAGAATACTATATCTTATTCATTGATGATTTCTATAGAATGTGTTGGATTGGGCTGCTTAAACACAAAGATGAATCATTTGAGAAATTTCAGATCTTCAAAGCACTAGTTGCGAATGAATTAGATCGAAAATTCAAGTGTCTTAGATCTGATCGAAGAGGAGAATATACATCCAATGAATTCCTTGAATTTTGTGAACAACATGGCATAAAAAGACATTTTTCTGTAGCTGGCACTCCACAACAGAATGGCGTTGTAGAAAGAATGAACATAACAGTTCCACAAATGTCTAGAGCTATGCTTGATGATTCCAGAACACCTGACACATTTTGGGGAGAAGTAGCACATATAGCAGTAAAAATTATCAACAAAGCACATGTTCATGTAAATAGTGATAAAACTCCATATGAACTCTGGTATGGTAATCCTCCCACTATAAAGAATTTTAGAATTTTTGGGAGCAAATGCTTTATTAAGAATAATGATGAAAAACTTGGCATGTTTGAACCCAGAGCAGATGAAGGAATATTTCTTGGTTACTCCTCTAGGAGTAGGGCATATAAATGTTATAATAAAAGACTTCGGAAGATTGTTGAATGTATTGATGTTGTTATTGATGAGACTCCTGCAGCTCCAAAAGAAGAAAAGAAAACAACAGATGAAGATGATGATGACACATATCCTTCTACATCAAATAGTAATGATACAAACAGTGAACCCAGTGAAGAACCCAAAGATGATTCGTCTGAAAAGGCTCCATCTAGATATGTTTAAAAGAATCATCCAGAATCTCAAATTTTGGGAGAAAAGGGATCAGGTGTACAAACAAGAAGGACTCTTGTGGGATCTTATAGAAATCCGGTATTTCTGTCCACTATTGAACCTCACAGTGTTATTCAAGCTAGAAAAGATGAATGTTGGATTCAAGCCATGAATGAAGAGCTTGATCAAATTGAAAAGAATCACACTTGGGAATTAGTACCAAGACCTCATGACAAAAATGTCATTGGAATTAAATGGATATTCAAAAACAAGTTAAATGAGAATGGGGATGTTATAAGAAATAAAGCTAGACTTGTTTGCAAGGGGTATGCTCAAAAAGAAGGTATAGAATTTGAAGAAACCTTTGCTCCTGTAGCCAGACTTGAAGCCATAAGAATGTTTCTTGCTTTTTCAAGCTTCCAACAAATCAAAGTTTATCAAATGGATGTTAAATCTATTTTTCTCAATGGTGATCTAGAAGAAGAAGTTTATATAGAACAACTAGAAGGATTCATTTTGGGAAATGATGAAAAAATTGTTTGTAGACTTAAAAAGGCCCTATATGGTCTCAAGAAAGCTCCAAGGGCATGGTACTATGATCTTGACAAATATCTTCATCAACAAGGATTTTCAAAGGGGTTTGTTGATAGAAACTTATACACAAAAACTGAAAATGATAAACTATTGATTGTGGTTGTATATGTTGATGATATCATTTTTGGAGGTAATAAAGAGTCTATGAGTCAGAAATTTTCTTCTGATATGCAGCAAGAATTTGAAATGTCTTTACTTGGGGAACTAACATTCTTTCTTGGCTTGCAAGTGCAACAAGCAACATATGGCATATTCTTATCACAAGCAAAATATCTTAAGCAAATCCTGAAGAAGTATGGCATGGAAGATTGCAAACCTGTAAAGACACCAATGATAACCAGATGTAATCTCAGTTCTAATGATGATTCCCCCACTGCCAATCAATCAGAATATAGATCTATGATAGGAAGTATACTTTATCTCACTGGGACAAGACTAGACATTATCCATGCAGTTGGGATTGTTGGACGATTTCAAGCTAATCCAAAAGAGTCTCACCTTCAGGCTGTGAAAAGAATATTCAAATATCTATAAGGAACTCAAGACTTTGGACTATTGTATCCAAAGAATGTTGATCTTACACTTCATGCATACACCGATCCAGATTGGGCTAGAAATGTTGATGATCGGAAAATAACTAGTGGTGGTGCATTCTATATGGGGCCCCGGTTAGTATCTTGGTTCAGCAAGAAGAAAAGCTCTATTGCCTTATCTATAGCAGAAGCAGAATATGTGGCTGCGGCATCATGTTGCACTCAACTTCTCTAGATGATGCAAACCTTACAAGACTTTCAAATCAAATGTACACCTCCTATATCCATTATGTGTGATAACACAAGTGCCATCAGTATCTCAAAGAATCCTGTTATGCATTCCAAGACCAAACACATTCCCATCAAATATCACTTCTTACGTGAACAAGTTCTTGAACAAAAGGTGAAATTGGAGTATGTTCCCTCCAAAGAACAAGTCGTTGATATATTTACCAAACCTCTACCCAGGGAAGCGTTCGAATATCTCAGAAAGAGGCTTGGAGTAGTCTCTTTCATGCAGAAGATTAGATCTACTTAAATACATAAGATTAAATTGGTTGTGAGGTGCTGTTGGGCATCTCTGATTTCACAGGCTAAGGGGGAGCATTGGTCATATGAAAAGGATGCATTGTTGGCATTTATAAGTCATCTTGTTATATTATGAAGATGCAGCATGATCTCAGGGGGAGCATGGTATTGTCAAATCTTTGCCATTGATGTGAAAGGGGGAGGAAAAGCAACAAAGGGCTTCTATAAGACAATCAGAGGAAGAGTATTGCCATCAATGCCAAAGGGGGAGATTGTTGGAAATATTGTCATTGATGGCAAAGGATGTGGCAAAGGAATTGGCATCTAAATGTAGTAGAGAAGAATTGAGAAGGAATGCATCTACAGTTTGAGCTACAGAGCTGCAGTATTAGTCAAGGAGCAGGTACAAGCAGTGAATTGAAAGTTGTCCAGAGACAATATAGGAAGAAAAAGGCCATCAAACAGAAAAAGGTTTTGCATTTTCTGTGAATTATATATATATTCTTTATAGAATTCAGAAAGAAGGATAGTAGAGTCCCTGTGGAAAACTATGAATCATTTTCTGTAAACATCATAAACCCTATGGCAAGGATTCAAAATTAAAGATTTAGTGTATAAATTGAAGGAATTAATGGTTGCAGAGATATGATGATTGTAGCATAGTATAGTGATCAGTTTGTGGAATCAAGAACTTGAATGTAGAAGCAGAACTGTGACAGGATAGGAAGAAGAATTGAAGACAGAGTGACATTGTATTGTGTTGAGGTCGGAAGGTAGCAACCAATGTAAAGAATGTATGTTAAAATACTCAAACGAAAATTGTGAACAGAGCATTAAATAAAAGGCAAAACATTAAAGCGCAACTTAATTATAATAATACATTTAAAAGGCGACGGAACCCTGCATGGAAGAGCGGAACCATGACCGAGTGAACAGTGAAGGTGGTTTACGGTTTTCATCGCACCACCTATGTGGAGTAAGCGGTATTTCCTGGTTGAGGAGCGATTCCATAGAGTGCTCGACACGCGTCCTTGTACGACTTCACAAAACCACTTTTCACTATGCTCCATCGCCCGTTATAGTTCGACCCAGGATGCCCAGCGATATCGTTGAGTGTCATTGATCTGGGAAGGGGTCATCAGAAGGTCATCATTTTTTGAAGGTGCACGAAGATTAACACAAGTACGGTGATCCATCGCATGTTAACGTTCGGCATTGGAGGTCGAGCGATATGCATATACGCCGTTGATCTAGAAGCTTGCTAATCTAATGGTGATCGGACGCTAGACTTGCGCAAAGTTTACCTATGGTACCATGCGCATTTTTGATTGGCTATTGACTATATTTGTGGGCCCTGGGTCAAAGGTTTACCATATTATTTGAAAGTGTTAAAATGCAAAGGGTTAACTTTAATCCTAAAGTTCTATTCAAAATTGTAAATATATTTATTTATCAATTTCTTCAAATTGATAAATAAATTTAAAAGAAATCAAAGAGTTACGTAAGGGTGCTAAAGGTAATACTGTTCAGGAATACCATTAATAATTGAATGGTTTTGACCCATGGTCTTAATAAAGGCGAAAACTATATAAGGTGATGAGAATTATGAAGAATGCGGAGCGTACGAAAGGGTTGATAATAAACGAATCTCTTTTAGAGATATCTGTATGAATAAACTCTGATATATCTTTATCTATGGCACACCTGTGAATATGATGATTGATCAAGATCCTTAAATTATATGATGATTAATTTCTGGTTCAATCGACTGACGAAATCATGAAGAACATATAAGGGTTTGAATGAATACTTCACTCTGAAGTATATCTGTATGGAATGGGTAACATATTGCGAAATTAAGGATGCACCTCTGAAGAAATTAAATAAATCTGGTGGCCTGCAAGGTATTTTTTGTGGAAGTGGATGAAGCGTGGTCTGCAGTGATGTTGAGGGTCGAAGCTTTTAGTAAGGGGGTTGTAGCTCCCTTCTAGTGGTAGCTGGTAAACGAGAACAGGGGGTTGTAGCTCCCTTCCAGGAAAGGCTGGTAAATGAGAGAAGGTTGTTGCCTTCTATAGGTGGGTGCCTGTCTGCTGGTATGAGTCTGCACCAGCATAAAATTGTAAGAAGTTTTCTATATAATAAATATTGAAGACTGGGATTACAGTAGCGGTGGTTTTCTCCCAAATTGGGTTTCCACCTTAAAATCCTGCTGTTCATATGTGTTTTTTATGTTTCATGGTTTGTTCTATTATTTCTGTTCATGCTTAAGGCTTATTTGATGCAATGCTCTAAGTAAAGTCATAATAATATATCTGGACATACATGTTGGAAGCAGTACTGTAACATATGGTTTTAAGAGAAAGAAAAAGAAAGAATTGTTCAGCCCTAAATACTGATTCACCCTCCCTCTCAGTATTTTTCCCAACAATTGGTATCAGAGCAGGTCCTTTTGAAAAATCTTAGCCGCTAGAAGGAATATCGGGCAAGATGAGCAATCAATATGCAACAACATCTATCAGGCCTCCGCTCTTTAACAGAAACAATTTAATCTTCTGGAAAACAAGGATGAGATCCTATCTTCAGTCTGTGAGAGCAGAGGTATGGGAAATTGTTGAAGGAGGATATCAATATCCAGCTGTAGTACCAACAGATCCGATGGAAAGAAATAATTATGAAACAAATGCAAAGGCGGTCAATGCTTTATTGGGAAGTCTAACTGAATCAGAATTTTTCAAATTCATGTAGCCGAATACAGCAAAGGAAATATGGGACAAAATCATTCTAAGTTATGAAGGTGATGCAAAGGTAAAAAGTGCTAAACTCCAAACTCTCAGAATTCAATATGAGAATCTAAAAATGGATAATGAGGAGAGCATTGCCAATTTATTTTTACGTTTTGATGATATTGTAAATCGTATGAGAAATCTGGGAGAAACAATAACCAAATCTACTTTGGTTGAGAAAGTCTTAAGATCACTAACGACAAAATTTGAGTCAAAATTTTCTTCTCTTGAAGAAAAGTAGGATCTTGAAAATCTTACTGTGGTGCAACTTCATGGCATACTAACTGCATATGAAATGAGAAGAGGAGGACCATCTGAAGTCAAAGAAGCAGCCTTTAGAACTTCTACAAAAGGGAAGGAAGTACAAAAAACAGAAGGATCAGGATATATCTTAGAAGAAGATGAGATAAACTTTGTAAAGAAACTTCAACTTGGCACAGGACAGTTCAGAGGTAAGCTTCCTTTCAAATGTTTTTATTGTGGAAGAGTTGGTCATTATGCTGCTAAGTGTCCTTATAAAGAAACACATAAAAAGGGGAAGGAAGTAGCAAGAAGGAATAAGAATCATTTTAGCAGTAGAAACAGTTACTATACTCATGAATACAGTGATGGGTTATCTGATAGTGAGGAAGAATGTGAACAAGATCTTAGACTTCTCATGGAATTTGAAAAAGAATCTAGAGAAGAAAAGGATACTTTTGTGGAAGCTCTAGAAGACAGTGATTTTCTTGATTAAAAAAATAAACTCAAAATTTGCTTAGAAGAGAGTAAAATAACCATAGAAACTTTGAAAAATCAGCTTGAAGAAAAGGAGAAACACAATGAGAAATTAGAGTGTGAAGTAGTAAGTTTAAGAAAAGAACTTGAGAAAGTAAAGACTCTTAATCTTAGATTTGCTAAAGGATCTGAAACCTTAGATGAGATTATCAAGGTACAACGTTCTCCTCTTATAAAGACAGGTCTTGGATATATTGGAGAATCTTCTCAGGCTTCAGAACCAAATTATCTAAAAGCAGTTACAGCTGGTTTACAACATGCTGCCACTCAGCAAGGGAATAAAGAATATTTACAGGTAAAGCATGATCATCTCAATTCAAATAACACTAACATGAATGTATTTCAAAGAAACACCAATCAACAGGTAAATTCATGTAGAATATTTTATGATCGCAGAAATTTCTTCTTCAATGGACAATGTTTCTCATGTCACAATTTTGGTCATAAAGTTGTTCAATGTCTAGCATATAAAACTATCATGAAAAGATAAGCAAGAAAGAAAATGATTGATATTGAAGCAAAGAAGAATACCTATAACAACTTTTCTCCTGTTCAAAATGAACTTGAATGTGCTTATTGCAATAACTTTGGCCATGAAGAATCTGAATGTAGGAGCAAATTTCAGCCAAAACAACATATTCCTTCAAGCTCCAAAGTATGGAAAAAGAAGGAATTACAGATTGAAAATTGTGGCATAGCGTTGTTTGTAGAAGATGAAGAAAGCCAATGGTACATTGATAGTGGATGCTCAAGACACATGACAGGTGATAAAACCAAAATTCTTGCATATAGTGCTCTAGAAAAAGAAAATAATGTTACATTTGGAAATGATACTCCTGCAGTCATTAAGGGAAAAGGGTCTGTTTTTCTAAAAGAAAAGGTGAATGCCAATGAAGTCATGTATGTGGATGGATTAAAGCATAACTTGTTAAGTGTAAGTCAAATGTGTGATCAAGGAACTGAAGTTGTCTTTAGTGCAAAAGAATGTGTGGTACGTGATCTTGAAATAGGTAAAACAATTATAAAAGGAAAAAGAACTCCAAGAAACCTGTATGTATTAAAGAACTGCAAAGAACAATGTTATTTGAGTAAAGCTTTAGAAAATTGGCTATGACATAGAAGGTTGGGGCATATGAGCTTCTCTCAAATCAACAAATCAAGTAGACTTAAAGTTGTTCGTGATCTTCCCAATATTACTCTACCTGAAAATATCATATGCATATCTTGCCAATTCAGTAAGAAAACCAGAGTACAATTTAATGCCAAGGAAGGATCATCAAGTAAGCCTCTTGAACTCATTCATACTGACATATGTGGACCTATGAGGAAAAAGTCACCATGTGGTGAAGAATACTATATCTTATTCATTGATGATTTCTCTAGAATGTGTTGGATTGGGCTGCTTAAACACAAAGATGAAGCATTTGATAAATTTCAGATCTTCAAAGCACTAGTTGACAATGAATTAGATCTAAAAATCAAGTGTCTTAGATCTGATCAAGGAGGAGAATATACATCCAATGAATTCCTTGAATTTTGTGAACAACATGGCATAAAAAGACAGTTTTCTGTAGCTGGCACTCCACAACAGAATGGCGTTGCAGAAAGAATGAACAAAACAGTTCAACAAAGGGCTAGAGCTATGCTTGATGATTCCGGAACACCTAACACATTTTGGGGAGAAGCAACACATACAGCAGTAAACATTCTCAACAAAGCACATGTTCATGTAAATAGTGATAAAACTCCATATGAACTCTGGTATGGTAATCCTCCCACTATAAAGAATTTTAGAATTTTTGGGAGCAAATGCTTTATCAACAATAATGATGAAAAACTTGGCAAGTTTGAACCCAGAGCAGATGAAGGAATATTTCTTGGTTACTCCTCTAGGAGTAGGGCATATAAATTTTACAATAAAAGACTTCAGGAGATTGTTGAATGTGTTGATGTTGTTATTGATGAGACTCCTGCAGCTCCAAAAGAAGAAAAGCAAACAACAGATGAAGATGATGATGACACATATCCTTCTACATCAAATAGTAATGATACAAACAGTGAACCCATTGAAGAACCCGAAGATGATTTGTTTGAAAAGGCTCCATCTAGATATATTCAAAAGAATCATCCAGAATCTCAAATTTTGGGAGAAAAGGGATCAGGTGTACAAACAAGAAGGACTCTTGTGGGATCTGTTAGCCTCCTATATCAATAGGTTTCATCTTTCATGATTGTCTTGATGGAAGTGTGGAATATGTTCAAACCTTCTTACTTGAGCAAAGGTGTTCCATATTCTTGAAAACCAAAAAATCAAAAAATTTAAAAAAATGTAAAGAGGGTATACCCTAAAAGAAAAATCAAAGGGTAAAAAGAATAAAAATGGTCAAAAAAAAGAAAGAAATGAACCCCAAGCAAAAAATAGACCAAGGAAAGTGTGCAAGTCTAAATGCCACTACTTTTTTCATCTGTTGTAATAAAATAATTGTGTGCAGCTTGTGAAACTTTTGCCACAATTCATGAATAAGTCAAACCGTTTAAACTTGGCTTAGTCATATTTCAATTTCATGTTTTAGATTAGAGAATAAATATCTAGCCAAACAGTTTAATCTTGGCAGATAAGTAGCTAGGTAGAGTGAATAAAAGGTGCTCAACAGTTTAATCTGAGCCCTTGGATGTAATAAGGGTAGAAATAGATAGATTCATCATGTAAAAAGAAAAAGATTGAAAAGGGTTTGCAAGTCTAAATGCACCCTAATAAAGAAGAAAAAATGGTAGTGCTAAGTAGATAGGGTAGGTAGATGGTGCTACAAAAGTGTTATCTGATGAATGGTGCTGCTACATGTTGGTTAATCATTTACTTTCATCACAAGTACTAAAGCAGGAAATACACTGGAAAATCACAGCAAGCAAAGTCAAAATTCATTAACCTCCCTCATCATTTTTCCCCCTCAAGAGTTTTACTAATTTCCCCAAAAGTACTAAGGTAATTTGAGATCAAAGGGGCTCAAGGCATTTCCTTGACTTCTGGAGGGACCGGACCCTCGGCCTAATGATCAAAAAGACCTAAGCACTTGAGATAATTCATCATTGTTATCTTCCATCTTTAACCCTTTCCTAAGTAAAATCCTATTTTACTGAAGAAAGTGATGCAACATTCCATAAAATTCCTCAAGACAACTTGTTATTCTAAGCTTAAGTGTTGAAGATAAAATGTGCAATTTACTTCATAAGTTTTCACTTTCTTAGATGTACAAAGGTGTTTTGATTTTCCTTGTCCTTTTTCATATTAACACCTAACTCTATTATATTAAATCCCTAGTGAAATCCCTTTTTCCTATGTATATAACTCTCTTTTTCTAATAAATATCCCCAAAACCCTCTTATTATAATGTTTTACCAAAGTATATATAGTCCCGCACATTTAAAATAAATACCCCGCTTTATAAATCCCTTTGGTAAAACTCTAACCTTATATATACATTCCGCCCCTATGATGAATTAATTATATTAATTTATTCATCGTATAATAAAATATATATAGAAAAGCGTTAGACACGTAACATATCTGTTTAACACCAAAAACAAGAATAAACTACGACGGAATCCTGCGCCACCATACTCAGCATTCCACGTGGCATTCCACATGGCCAAACCCCGCCGCAATTCATTTTATAAATTCACGGGGTTAATTAGTCATTTGGACTAATTAATAACCATTCCCGCCTATTAGCTTCTCCCCGGGGTGATTAGATTACACGTCAAAACTTGTTTAAACCCCGACGGGCCCACTTTCCAAACCGCACAAGTTTCCCTTTCCTCCAGCCGTCAGATCATTCCTCCATTGATCAACGGTCCCGATCAATCCCGCTGCCCATCGCATGAGAGTTTTTTAGCCAGCGGGGAATGAGCGGGTTTGACTATTCAGCATTCCACGTGGCAAGCAGCCTGTGGAATCGCTGCCATTGCGATTTTTACCGCCTTCCTCCATACGCGGTGCGGGCTCACCGCTTACCGCTTATCGAATACCGCCGGTCCCACTCCCTTACGTCACCCCGTACGTCGAATGACGTTTATCACTCGAAACGACAAAACCCTTTGAATTTGTTTTTGAATGATGCTTTTTTCAGGTATTTTAGTTTCTGAAAGCGACAGAGCTCCCGCTGCAATTTTCAAATTTCACTGCAAATACACCAAATTACTCAGAAATTCCGCTGCGCCCGTGTTGAAGAACGTTCCTGCCATTGTCCATTACCTGTTGAAGAACCAGTTTTCATTAAAAAACAGGTATTTATCATTCCGCACCCCGACTGCAAGTTAAGCTTAGTTTCTTGTGTTTTTCTCTGAAAAAGTGGTTAAAAATCCTCTCTGAGTCCTCATTGAAGAGTTAGAACCTGTGAATTTACTTCCCAAAACCTGCAATTTGTCCCAATTTCTTCTTTGTCCATATCCTAATTTGCCCAAGAAAACCAAAAACCTCCATTTTGAATCCACAAGAACTAAAATGGAGGCTCCCTATCAAGCTAATGTCACCTTGAATGCCTGTGACTAGACTAATGGACTCTCTATAGATGAAGATTTCCAAATAAAAGACTCGTATTTCGATGATACCACCTGCTGAGCTGCCACAGCAGACACACCAAAGGGGCAAGATCTTTATAGGCTGTGGGTCCCAATTTCCCGAGATATCTCATCCCCTCAGTCCTTATTTTCCCAGAAATTATCCACTGCTATCATGCCAATTATGATCCAAATCAGAAAGCATTTTTATCCCCAAGTCAGTATCAAATCAAAGAGTACTGTTCCGGGTACTGTAAAAGCTCTGAGAGATTGCGAACAAAGTTGCTGCCAGTAGAGCCAAAGGGTAAATGAAATGAAGTTACAGAGGCAGTAAAATGGTAAAAATAAATGAAAGTAATTTCACCAAAATTGAAGTTTGTCTAAAGTGAAAGTAAAACAGTCAAAAGAGCAAGAAAGTAAAAAGATGAAAAAACATAACAAGAAGGAACATTTTTGCAGAAACTACATGTTTTAGTCATTATTTTGCAGAAAATATTGTGACCAATACAAGATGAATTTTGCAAAACTGAAGGAGGTTTATGTTCTTAAGAGTATCATCTACAAAAACCTCTCTCACTTTCCTAACAGCTATTATGGTTTTGGAAATATTAAACAATGTTGAAAAGCACTTTTTGCAGAAAATTACAGTCAAGTCATCATTTTGCAGAGAATATTGTGGCCAATTAGAAATACATTTCACAAAACTGAAGGAGGTTTTTGTTCCTAAGAGAACCATATACAAAAACCTATCTCAGTGTTTGCACAGTGGTTTTATAAGGAGAGATACATGCGCATCTTTACAGGCCATTTTTCAGACTCTGTAAAACTCTGTTTTACACATATTTTTGACAGAGAATATTATGCACAGCTGGAGAGGAATTTTAGGAAAGTGAAAGAGGTTTATCTCACCAACATATTTATCCACAATAACCTCTTTCACTTTGTACATATCTATTACGGATTGAGAAATACGAAGATATCATTGGACCCCAAGTTTGCAGAATTGTTGGAGCAGATTGCACAAAGAAAGGAAGCAGTTAGTGACTTGGATGCCTCATCATCAAATAAGATTTGGATCAAATTCGAATTCTCCTCTTTGTAATCACTTATCCATCAAAAATAGTGCCAAATAGTTGAGTGTCCTTTACTTTAGTTCTATTTATGTAAATAGTTGGAGAGATTTGTGAACCAATTTTGATATTTGTTTCAAGATATTTTAGTTTAGAATTGGTATAAATACTCCACTCTTGGAAGCATTTGGGGTGGATTCTATTACTCTGCTGTAACATTGAGGTTTTCGGAATAAAAAGCTTTTGGACAAATTTACTTGTGGCTTACTGGATGACGTTTTGAAGTACTGGACTTGTTGCAGGATTCATGTGTTGGACTTCAGTTCAATAAGTTTTCCAACCCTTGTGTTTAAATTTTATATTAGTTTATGATATCATCATATCCGTTTCTGAATAGTTTACATAAAGGATTGAAACAGAATTTGCTTAATTGTACTCTGTTTTCAAATGTGATTATTCTTGATGTTTTCTTCTGGAGTAGTTATAAGCATGAATTCTTAATTGCTCATGTTTTGCTGATTTAAACATTGTTGATTACTGTAACAAAGAATCCTTCATTGCTCTTTGCTTGTAGTCATTTCTTTTCTTTCTCTTGAATATGGTGAAAGATTCTTAGCTGCCTTTCATCCCTTCAAGACCATCCATCCACTTTAAATTTTAAGGATTGTTCTCTGTCCAGCTATCTTGCCCTGTAATACCATCTTGTGTTTAGAAAAGAAATCCAGTAAAGCCATCCTTAGACTCCATAGCCCAATGGACTGAAAGCTCTCAACCTCGCCCTTAGTTTGTGGATTCCACCATTTTCCCAAAACAAACTCTTGAATCTATAACTAGCCTAAAACCTTCCAAGAACAAAGATAAATCATAAAGAGAGAGCCCTCTCTGGATGCAGATTGGCTAGATTCTGCATCTAAAAGGTTGGTTTGTGGTTACCTCAGGTATACTTTCCTCTTACACAACTTCTAGGAAAACCCGAGTGATAACATAGTGGCGACCATACTGGGGATCTGAATCATTTCACTGTTATTATTGTTTGATTTATAAGCTATAGACAGAGTCTGAAGATCAGCCAGGTAGCCTTTGAAATTGCTTTTGCTCTGCAATTGCAAAAGTAAATAAATGCTGCTTCAGTCTATCTCTGATTTAGCTTATATATTGAATCTTAGTTTCAAATTTTTCAATCAGATTCTCTAGTTTAAACAGATCTTTGAGGAAATCTTAATCACATATCATTATTTCTTAAAGAATTTGTAGAAGTTGTATTTATTTTTCAATTAAAACCCAAAATTCAAAAACACATATTCTAAGAAAACTGGCTTCAGAAAGGATTCGACATACTAGGTCAAACCCTGACCCAAATCCACCACCAATTTTTGAAAATCCAAATCTGATCCCTAGGATTCTTAGAAGACAAGGAAGTCAAGAGAGTTCTGAAAGAGGAAGTCAGGAAAGTACAGGTAGTTCTAGACCACTCTCTAGATCTGCATCTTGTCCTGTGAAAATTATTTATATTGACGACGTTCCTTTTGACGCGAGATTTGAAACATCTTTATTTGTAAATTTTTCTGAGACTGAATTATCTAGGTTGATTCCAGATCCTTGGTTCATTGAAGAATTGCAATATAGATTTGTTTCGCATCATCTTGACAGAGAATTTCATAACTCCATTCAATCTGAGCAAGCCTTTGAAGAAAGCTCAAACATTTTTGTAATAACTGAAGCATCTCCGAACTCAGCCACTTTTCAAACACCTGTCAGACCTCCATCTCCACCTGTTAGACCTCCATCTCCTCCTACTAGACCGGCTACTCTTGTTACTCCACTTTATCTTCCAATGGCCAATCGATATGCCCCTTTAATATTACCAGCCAACCCTCCAGCTTTACCACCAGACTACCAAAGTAAGATCACACCTTTTGACGGATCAGGCACCTACACAACTCAACAACACACCAAAAGGATGACCGATTACTTTGAATTTTATGAGATTGATACTGATGATATCCGTATGAGAATTTTTGTACAAAGTCTTACTGGAGAAGTTAGAACTTGGTTTAGGGCTCTCACCCCGAACAGTATTGCTGACCTAGAAGCTTTGTATAGGGCATTTTTGAACAGATGGGATAAAAAGAAAGATCCTCTCCATATCTTATCAGAATTTGAAAAATTAAGAAGAAGACCAAATGAAACCGTACCAGATTACATCATTAGATTTAATGAATCATATCATGCAGTTCCTCTGAATCTAAGACCCCCACCCAATAACGTGTTGGTCAAATTCCCAGACGGTTTTGACTCTGAAATAGCTTATTCTCTTAGGGAAAGAGCTCCACAAACACTAGAGGAAATGCAGAGCATAGTGGTGAGCGTAGAAGCAAATCTGATAGAAAAACGAGCCAGAGATAGGGCAGAGAGAAGAATGCCTATGAAGGAAGAACCTTCAACTTTTGAAAAGAAGCTGGATGTAATCATTAAAGGTATGGAAAGATTAGGTGATAGAGTGGAAACCATTGAAAGAAAGTCTGCTACTGATAACCAGAATGTTGCAAGAAACCCAAACTTTAGGAGGAATCTCAACCAAAATATTGGAAAGAATATCCCTGATCAAAACATTAGACCACCTTTCCAAGAAAACTTTGTTGAAGGTTCGACCTCAGAAGGACCTACAGAAGATGTAGAAATAAACAATGTCAATGAGGACAAAGATGAATCAGAAATCTTCCTAACTCAGGATGATCAAGAGAATCATATCCTTGAAACATTCCACACTCATTCAGGTGAGACTTTTGATTTCAAAGAAGGCTATGACACAACAATCTACGAGGTTCATAAGCAGTACAACTTGAGAAGTAGACGGATAGATGTACCAGAGAAAAATAAACAGAAAACCACAAAACAAAATGTCAAAGGAAAACAAAACATTCCCCCTGTACAAAATACTTCCCCTGTACAAACCATTCCCCAAATACAAATTTTGCCTAGGATAACTCCTAGTTTTTCAAATCCAATAATTGAAGATGTCTCTGACAACCAACTAATTGACAAACAGCAATCTAATACATCTCCTCAAGTAGGAACTGTAGAAGAAACAGTGGAAGTTAGTCTTGAAACATCTTCAAAGCAAAACTTCATTCATGAAAAGGAGAAAAACATTGAAGATCCAGTAAACCGAGAAAATCCAACTGTGCAAAACGCTAAAGCTCAAACAGAAAAACCCTTTAATCTAGAAGCTGAAATAGGCAAACTCAAGATAGCTGTTCCTTTATCAGAATTGGCTAAACATGATGTCTATAGGAATTAGATTTCCAAGTCTTTAAACATTAATATTACTGGATTGGATGATTCAGTAAATATTCTTGATGATCAACCCAAACTTCTTTTTGGCCCTGAGGTTAATGGCAAACCAGAAAGTGGGGGAACTCCTCCATTTTATGTGAGCCTGAATGTTCATGACAAGATACTCCATAATGCAATGCTTGATTCTGGAGCATCTCACAATTTGATGCCAAAAGCAGTAATGGAAAGATTGAATCTGGATATTACTAGACCATATAAAGATTTGTTTTCATTTGATTCCAGTCAGGTAAAATGTTTAGGTTTAATTAAAGATCTGTGTGTCACTTTGGTCCAATACCCTGCTAAGTCTGTTTTAATGGACATAGTAGTTGCCGATATTCCACCCAAATATGGTATGTTATTGTCTAGATCTTGGGGTGCTAAACTTGGAGGATCTATTCAATTAGACATGTCTTATGCAACTATTTCAGTATTTGGTCAGCATAAAAGATTATATAGAGAAACTTTGATGAAGTACTTAGTGAGTAGCCATGAGAAGCCTGAAAACTTCCCTGTTTATTCTGTACATTCTGACATGGATTCTTTTATTTTATACAATGCTGAGTCAGATCTTCCTACTGAAATAGGAGCTCCTTAAAAGGAAATCATAAACAAAACCACTGTCAAAATTGAAGAAATATCTGAAAACAAAGAAACACCAGATGACCAAGAAAAACCTGAAACAACTAAACAACCAGCTCTTGTCAGAAAATCTATTAAAACAATTGATGAAGATTACGAACATGAAATTCTATGGCATTTAGAGTTTGATGGCTCAGTAAACAGACTAGGTGCAGGAGCTGGAATTTGGTTACACAATGTAGAGAACAATCATGTAGAGGGTCATGCTTATAGGTTAAATTTCAAATGCACTAACAACATGGCAGAGTATGAAGCTCTTTTATTGGGGCTTAAACATGTCAAGAAGTTAGGAGGCATTAGGGTATCAATCATAGGCGACTCTGAACTAATTATCCAACAAATTAAAGGAGAGTGTGCAACAAAGGACATGAGACTGAAACAATACCGAGAGACAGTTGTTGAGATTCTCAACACATTTCTACAAGCCCAACTTGCCAAGATTCCCAAGAAACAAAACTTGCATGCTCACAGTTTAGCAATGTTTGCTAGTACATGTAAGTTGCCTTTTGATCCTAATCATCAGTTTTCAGCTGAGATAAGACACAGGCCTGCAATACCCGACAATGTTTTGAATTGGCAAGTATTTGTGAATAACCATCAAATCAATAGTTTTTTGACTCTTCAGAATGAGTTTTCTAACTGTAATATAGATGAAGACATGACTGCTGATAAAATTGATCTAGAAAAAGAACAAAAAATGGAAATTTCAAGAGAAAATGCAATTCATATGCTGCATCCAACCGCATTCACTGAAAAAGACATGCAAAATTTGAAACAAATAGAATTTGATGAGGTCGTAGATGAAACAGAAATCATCAATTTAAAAGATAATCAATTACCCAAAGGATTAACACCTTTGGAAGATCTATTTGACTCAAATGATATTCCATTCAGACCTAAAATGGAACCTGTTAAGGCCGATATGGAGGAATGCAACTTAGGAACGCCAGAACATCCAAAAATTGTTAAGTTGTCTAAATCTCTTCCAAAAGATCAGAAGGTAAAATATGTTGAACTATTAAAAGAATTCCAGGACGTCTTTGCTTGGAGTTATGAAGACCTCAAATCTTATGATACATCCATCATTCAACATACTATACCTTTGAAACCAGACCAGAAACCTTTTAAACAAAAGCTTAGGAGAATTAATCCCGTTTTATTACCCTCAATTGAAAAGGAAATCAAAAGAATGTTTGAAGCAGGGATTATAGCTCCTATCAGATTTTCAGAATGGGTTTCTAACCTAGTACCAACCAGAAAAAAGACAGGAGAAATCAGACTGTGTGTTGATTTAAGGAATGTGAATAAAGTTTCTTTAAAAGACAACTATCCTCTACCTAAAATGGATCACATTCTGCAAAGGGTAGTGGGATCTTCGAGAATATCACTACTGGATGGATTTTCAGGGTACAACCAGATTCTGGTTTATCCTGATGATCAGGATAAAATAGCATTTACCACACCATGGGGTACGTTTAAATATGTCAAAATGCCATTTGGACTCAAGAATGCAGGAGCTACCTTTCAAAGAGCGATGGACATTGCTTTTGCTAAAGAGATACATGATTTTCTGGTTATTTACTTAGATGATTTGACCGTTTTCTCTAAAACAGATCAAGAACATTTAGGTCACCTAAGGCAAGTATTTATAGAGTGCAGAAAATATGGAATTTCTTTAAACCCTAAAAAGTCATTGTTTGGTTTGGAAGAAGGAAAGCTTTTAGGACATATCATTTCTAAAGATGGCATTAGGATTGATCCTGAAAGAATTCAAGCAATTTTGCAAATACCCCACCCCAAAAACATAAAAGAATTGCAAGCATTTATAGGAAAAATCAACTTCTTGAGAAGATTTATTTCTAGTCTAGCAGAGTTACTTAGATTACTAACTAACATGTTGAGGAAAGATTCAAACATTGACTGGACTGTAGAAGCCAAGCAATCATTCGAGGAAATTAAGATGGCTTTAACAAGGACACCAGTTTTGACCAGTCCTAAATTTGATAGAGACTTTATTATTTTTTAATTTGCTTCTGAACATACTGTTGCAGCTGTTTTACTTCAAAAAGATGACCAAGGGTGTGAAAAGCCAATAGCATTTTTTAGTAAAGCACTGAGGGATGGACCTCTAAAGTACAATATTATGGAAAAACAGGCTTTTGCATTGGTAAAAGCAATCAAAGATTTTAGAGTTTACATATTATATTCTCATGTGATAGCATATGTGCCCAATGCAGTAGTTAAAGATATTTTGACTCAAAATGGCATTGAAGGTAAACGAGGTAAGTGGATAGCTACCATTTTGGAATATGATATTGAAATCAAGCCAACCAAACTGATAAAAGGCCAAGGCTTAGCACAACTTATGACAAAAACCAATTGCCAAGCCTTAGATATCAATGAACTGGATAACGAGCAGGAGATGGCGACTCCCCAGATCAGTCAAGCTTTCTTAGATTCACCCTGGTATACTGATATAATTCATGTTCTATTAAACCTGCAAGCTCCTCCAGGATTATCCAGAACTAAGCAAAGATTTTTAAAGATGACATCTTCGAAATATTGTATTTTAGATGGCACTTTATTTTGGAAGAATCACGAAGGAATTTTATTGAATTGTCTCTTAAAAGATGAAGCTGATAAAGTGCTTAATGAATTTCATGCAGGGGATTGTGGAGGACATATTTACTGGAAATCTACTGCAGACAAAATCTTAAGGGCTGGTTTTTACTGGCCAACATTATTTTCTGATGTAAAGAAATTTGTAACAAGCTGTCACAAATGTCAGATATTTGAGGGTAAAAGAAAGTTGTTACCTCTGCCTTTAAAACCAGTTTCCACAGGAAGACCCTTTCAACAATGGGGTTTAGATTTTATTGGAGAGATTCACCCCCCTTCTTCAGGACAACATAGATGGATTTTAACTGCTACAGACTATTTCACCAAATGGATTGAAGCAATCCCATGTAGACAGTCCAATGATTCTGTAATCATAGGGTTTCTTGAAACCAACATACTTTCAAGATTTGGATGTCCAGAAAAGATTATAACAGACAATGCTGCTGCATTTAAATCAAAGAAAATGATTAGTTTCTGCCATAAATATCATATTACTTTAGGCCATTCAACAGCCTATTACCCCCAGGGTAATGGACTAGCAGAATCCTCCAACAAGAGTTTGATCAATATCATTAAGAAATTGTTGGAGGAAAATAAAAAGAACTGGCATAAGAAACTGACCTATGCATTATGGGCAGACAGACTTACAACCAAGAAATCCATTGGGACTAGTCCTTATGAGTTAGTTTATGGTTTGGAGGCAAGATTCCCATCATCGTTAGGAATCCCTGTGATGAAATTATTTCAAGAGGCTCAAGTGGAGCCAAATGACATTCAAAGAAGAATTAATCAGACAATCCACCTGCAACAAACCAGAGAAGAGGTATACCAAAGATCACAAGTCTTACAGGAAAAGCTAAAGAAAATGTTTGATAAAAGGACTAAAGCAGAGGATTTTCAATTAGGAGACAAGGTCTTAAGATGGGATTCTAGAAGAGAAGAAAAAGGAAAACATGGGAAGTTTGATTTCTTGTGGAAAGGGCCTTATATCATCCATGCCTTGCAGGGAAACAATACTTATTTTTTGAAGGACTTGGACAATTCAGAAGTTGA
The DNA here is from genome assembly GCA_034641835.2 of Pinus albicaulis. Classification (NCBI taxonomy): domain Eukaryota; kingdom Viridiplantae; phylum Streptophyta; class Pinopsida; order Pinales; family Pinaceae; genus Pinus; species Pinus albicaulis. The sequence continues at coordinate 265,681,379 of CM076580.1, read as the reverse complement.
AGAAGGACCAGTCAATGGTCGAATGCTTAAGCATTATTTTGATCCAATTTACTAGAATGTTTAAATGTTCCTAACTTGTACATAATATATTGTTTGCTCATTATATTTTTGTTACTGCAGTTTGGATTGGATGGTGACTTCTTGGAATTGAAGCCCGAAGTGAAGGCCCTAAGTTCCAAAAAAGGTTTTACTATCATATGTAAATAAAGCTACCAGAAGAAGAAAAATTCCTTACTTTCAGTTTGAAGACATTCTAAGGCATCTGATCTACTGTTCTTGACTTTCCAAAAGGAAAAGCCATCCCCAAGTGGAGCCAGTGTTAGCCTCCTATATCAATAGGTTTCATCTTTCATGATTGTCTTGATGGAAGTGTGGAATATGTTCAAACCTTCTTACTTGAGCAAAGGTGTTCCATATTCTTGAAAACCAAAAAATCAAAAAATTTAAAAATGTAAAGAGGGTATACCCTAAAAGAAAAATCAAAGGGTAAAAAGAATAAAAATGGTCAAAAAAGAGAAAGAAATGAACCCCAAGCAAAAATAGACCAAGGAAAGTGTGCAAGTCTAAATGCCACTACTTTTTTTCATCTATTGTAATAAAATAATTGTGTGCAGCTTGTGAAACTTTTGCCACAATTCATGAATAAGTCAAACTGTTTAAACTTGGCTTAGTCATATTTCAATTTCATGTTCTAGATTAGAGAATAAATATCTAGCCAAACAGTTTAATCTTGGCAGATAAGTAGCTAGGTAGAGTGAATAAAAGGTGCTCAACAGTTTAATCTGAGCCCTTGGATGTAATAAGGGTAGAAATAGATAGATTCATCATGTAAAAAGAAAAAGATTGAAAAGGGTTTGCAAGTCTAAATGCACCCTAATAAAGAAGACAGAATGGTAGTGCTAAGTAGATAGGGTAGGTAGATGGTGCTACAAAAGTGATATCTGATGAATGGTGCTGCTACCTGTTGGTTAATCATTTACTTTCATCACAAGTACTAAAGCAGGAAATACACTGGAAAATCACAGCAAGCAAAGTCAAAATTCATTAACCTCCCTCATCATTTTTTCCCCTCAAGAGTTTTACTAATTTCCCCAAAAGTACTAAGGTAATTTGAGATCAAAGGGGCTCAAGGCATTTCCTTGACTTCTGGAGGGACCGGACCCTCGGCCTAATGATCAAAAGACCTAAGCACTTGAAATAATCCATCATTGATTATCTTCCATTTTTAACTTTTCCTAAGTAAAATCATATTTTACTTAGGAAACTGATGCAACATTCCATAAAATTCCTCAAAACAACTTGTTATTCTAAGTTTAAGTGTTGAAGATAAAAATGTGCAATTTACTTCATAAGTTTTCACTTCCTTAGATATACAAAGATGTTTTGATTTTCCTTGTCCTTTTTCATGCTAACACCTAACTCTATTATATTAAATCCCTAGTGAAATCCCTTTTTCCTATGTATATAACTCCCTTTTCTAATAAATATCCCCGAAACCCTCTTATTATAATGTTTTACCAAAGCATATATAGTCCCGCACATTTAAATACCCCGCTTTTTAAAGCCCTTTGGTAAAACTCTAACCTTATATATACATTCCGCCCCTATGATGAATTAATTATATTAATTTATTCATCGTATAATAAAATATATGAAGAAAAGCGTTAAACACATAACATATGTGTTTAACACCAAAAACAAGAAAAGATTACGACTGAATCCTGCGCCACCATACTCAGCATTCCACATGGCCAAACCCCGCCGCAATTCATTTTATAAATTCACGGGGTTAATTAGTCATTTGGACTAATTAACAACCATTCCCGCCTATTAGCTTCTCCCCGGGGTGATCAGATTACACGTCAAAACTTGTTTAAAACCCGACGGGCCCACTTTCCAAACCGCACAAGTTTCCCTTTCCTCCAGCCGTCAGATCATTCCTCCATTGATCAACGGTCCCGATCAATCCCGCTGCCCATCGCATGAGAGTTTTTTAGCCAGCGGGGAATGAGCGGGTTTGACTATTCAGCATTCCACGTGGCAAGCAGCCTGTGGAATCACTGCCATTGCGATTTTTACCGTCTTCCTCCATAAGCGGTGCGGGCTCACCGCTTACCACTTATCGAATACCGCCGGTCCCACTCCCTTACGTCACCCCGTACGTCGAATGACGTCATCACCTCGAAAACGACAAAAACCCTTTTGACTTGTTTTTAGGCCATTTTTCGCGTTTTTTTAGTTATTTTGGTTTTCGAAAGAGACTAAGCTCCCGCTGCAAATTTCAAAATTCACTGCAAATACACCAAATTACTCAGAAATTCCGCTGCGCCCGTGTTGAAGAACGTTCCTGCCATTGTCCATTACCTGTTGAAGAACCAATTTCCATTAAAAAACAGGTATTTATCATTCCGCACCCCGACTGCAAGTTAAGCTTGGTTTCTTGTGTTTTTCTCTGAAAAAGTGGTTAAAAATCCTCTCTGAGTCCTCATTGAAGAGTTAAAACCTGTGAATTTACTTCCCAAACCTGCAATTTGTCCCAATTTCTTCTTTTGTCCGATATCCCGTCCGGTCTGCAAGAAAAACTGAAACCTCCATTTTGAATCCACAAGAACCAAAATGGAGGCCCCTACCGCTCTAAATGTCACTCCTTTGAATGCTCCTCACCGAGATCTAGACTACTTGCCTCTCATAGATGAAGATTTCCAAATAAAAGACCTGCATTTTGATGAAAGTCCCCGTTTGAGTTTCTGTCGCTGCAGAGACGAATACTCAAAGGGGCAAGATCTTGTAGGGTTGTGGGAATCCAATTTCCCGAGATATCTCATCCCCTCAGTCCTTATTTTCCCAGAAATTATCCACTGCTATCATGCCAATTATGATCCAAATCAGAAAGCATTTTTATCCCCAAGTCAAAGCGTATCAAAATCAAAGAGTATCAGTGGATAAAGTGTATCAGGTAAAAGTCAGAGTGAAAAGTCAAAACAAAGTTACAGAGCAGTCAAAGGTAAACAGTAAAAATGAAGTTACAGAGAAGTCAAAGGTAAACAGTAAAAATGAAGTTACAGAGGCAGTAAAATGGTAAAAATAAATGAAATTAATTTCACCAAAATTGAAGTTTGTCTAAAGTGAAAGTAAAACAGTCAAAAGAGCAAGAAAGTAAAAAGATGAAAAAACATAACAAGAAGGAACATTTTTGCAGAAATTACATGTTTTAGTCATTATTTTGCAGAAAATATTGTGACCAATACAAGATGAATTTTTCAAAACTGAAGGAGGTTTATGTTCTTAAGAGGACCATCTACAAAAACCTCTCTCACTTTTCTAACAGCTATTATGGTTTTGGAAATATTAAACAATGTTGAAAAGCACTTTTTGCAGAAAATTACAGTCAAGTCATCATTTTGCAGAGAATATTGTGGCCAATTAGAAATACATTTCACAAAACTGAAGGAGGGTTTTGTTTCTAAGAGACCCATCTACAAAAACCTATCTCAGTGTTTTCACAGTGGTTTTATAATGAGAGATACATGCGCATCTTTACAGGCCATTTTTCAGACTCTGTAAAACTCTGTTTTACACATATTTTTTACAGAGAATAGTATGCACAGCTGGAGAGGAATTTTAGGAAAGTGAAAGAGGTTTATCTCACCAACATATTTATACACAATAACCTCTTTCACTTTTTACATATCTATTACGGATTGAGAAATACGAAGATATAATTGGACCCCAAGTTTGCAGAATTGTTGGAGCAGATTGCACAAAGAAAGGAAGCAGTTAGTGACTTGGATGCCTCATCATCAAATAAGAGTTGGATCAAATTCTAATTCTCCTCTTTGTCATCACTTATCCATCAAAAATAGTGCCAAATAGTTTGAGTGTCCTTTACTTTAGTTCTATTTATGTAAATAGTTGGAGAGATTTGTGAACCAATTTTGATTTTTGTTTCAAGATATTTTAGTTTAGAATTTGTATAAATACTCCACTCTTGGAAGCATTTGGGGTGGATTCTATTACTCTGCTGTAACATTGAGGTTTTCGGAATAAAAAGCTTTTGGAAAAATTTACTTGTGGCTTACTGGATGACGTTTTGAAGCACTGGACTTGTTGCAGGATTCATGTGTTGGACTACAGTTCAATAAGTTTTCCAACCCTTGTGTTTGAATTTTATATTAGTTTATACTATCATCATATCCGTTTCTGAATAGTTTACATAAAGGATTGAAACAGAATTTGCTTAATTGTACTCTGTTTTCAAATGTGATTATTCTTGATGTTTTCTTCTGGATTAGTTATAAGCATGAATTCTTAATTGCTCATGTTTTGTTGATTTAAACATTGTTGATTACTGTAACAAAGAATCCTTCATTGCTCTTTGCTTGTAGTCATTTCTCTTCTTTCTCTTGAATATGGTGAAAGATTCTTAGCTGCCTTTCATCCTTTCAAGACCATCCATCCACTTTAAATTTTAAGGATTGTTCTCTGTCTAGCTATCTTGCCCTGTAATACCATCTTGTGTTTAGAAAAGGAATCCAGTAAAGCCATCCTTAGACTCCATAGCCCAATGGACTGAAAGCCCTCAACCTTGCCCTTAAGTTTGTGGATTCCACCATTTTCCCAAAACAAACTTTGAATCTATAACTAGCCTAAAATCATTCAAAAACAAAGATAAATCATAAAGAGAGAGCCCTCTCTGGGTGCAGATTGGCTAGATTCTGCATCTAAAAGGTTGGTTTGTGGTTACCTCGGGTATAATTTCCTCTTACACAACTTCTAGGAAAACCTGAGTGATAACAGGATCTTCTAGCAATCTCGTATTCCTGTCCACTATTGAACCTCACAGTGTTAGTCAAGCTAGCAAAGATTAATGTTGGATTCAAGCCATGAATGAAGAGCTTGATCAAATTGAAAAGAATCACACTTGGGAATTAGTACCAAGACCTCATGACAAAAATTTCATTAGAACTAAATGCATATTCAAAAACAAGTTAAATGAGAATGGGGATGTTATAAGAAATAAAGCTAGACTTGTTTGCAAGGGGTATGCTCAACAAGAAGGTACAGACTTTGAAGAAACCTTTGTTCCTGTAGCTAGACTTGAAGCCATAAGAATGTTTCTTGCTTTTTCAAGCTTCCAACAAATCAAAGTTTATCAAATGGATGTTAAATCTTCTTTTCTCAATGGTGATCTAGAAGAAGAAGTTTATATAGAACAACCAGAAGGATTCATTTTGGAAAATGATGAAAAACTTGTTTGTAGTCTTAAAAAGGCTCTATATGGTCTCAAGCAAGCTCCAAGGGCATGGTACTATCGTCTTGACAAATATCTTCATCAACAAGGATTTTCAAAGGGGTCTACTGATAGCAACTTATACAAAAAAACTAAAAATGATAAACTACTGATTGTGGTTTTATATGTTGATGATATCATTTTTGGAAGTAATAAAGAGTCTATGAGTCAGAAATTTACTTATGATATGTAGCAAGAATTTGAAATGTCTTTACTTGGGGAACTAACATTCTTTCTTGGCTTGCAAGTGCAACAAGCAACAGATGGCATATTCTTATCACAAGAAAAATATCTTAAGCAAATCCTAAAGAAGTATGGCATTGAAGATTGCAAACCTGTCAATACACCAATGATAACCATAGGTAATCTCAGTTCTAATGATGATTCCCCCACTGTGAATCAATCAGAATACAGATCTATGATAGGAAGTCTACTTTATCTCACTGGGAAAAGACTAGACATTATGCATGGAGTTTGGGTTCTTGGACGTTTCCAAGCTAATCCAAAAGAGTCTCACCTTCAGGCTATGAAAAGAATATTCAAATATCTACAAGGAACTCAAGACTTTGGACTATGGTATCCAAAGAATGCTGATCTTACTCTTCATGGATACACCGATCCAGATTGGGCTGGAAATGTTGATGATTGGAAGAGCACTAGTGGTGGTGCATTCTATATGGGGCCCTGGTTAGTATCTTGGTTCAGCAAGAAGCAAAGCTCTATTTCCTTATCTACAGCAGAAGCAGAATATGTGGCTGCGGCATCATGTTGCACTCAACTTCTTTGGATGATGCAAACCTTACAAGACTTTCAAATCAAAATTTCACCTCCTATATCCATTATGTGTGATAACAAAAGTGCCATCAGTATCTCGAAGAATCTTGTTATGCATTCCAAGACCAAGCACATTCCCATCAAATATCACTTCTTACATGAACAAGTGCTTGAACAAAAGGTGAAATTGGAGTATGTTCCCTCCAAAGAACAAGTTGCTGATATATTTACCAAACCTCTACCTAGGGAAGCATTCGAATATCTCAGACAGATGCTTGGAGTAGTCTCTGTCATGCAGAAGATCATATCTACTTAAATACAAAAGATTAAATTAGTTGTGAGGTGTTGTTGGGCATCTATGATTGCCCAGGCTAAGGGGGAGCATTGGTCATATGAAAAGGATGCATTGTTTGCATTTATAAGTCATATTTTTATATTATGAAGATGCAGCATGATCTCAGGGGGAGCATGGTATTGTCAAATCTTTTCCATTGATGTCAAAGGGGGAGGAAAAGAAAGAAACGGCTTGTATAAGACAATCAGAGGAAGAGTATTGCCATCAATGCCAAAGGGGGATATTTTTGGAAATATTGTCATTGATGGCAAAGGATGTGGAAAAGGAATTGGCATCTAAATATAGTAGAGAAGAACAGAGAAGGAATGCATCTACAGTTTGAGCTACAGAGCTGCAGTATCAGTCAAGGAGTAGGGACAAGCAGTGAATTGAAAGTTGTCCAGAGACAGTATAGGAAGAAAAAGGCCATCAAATAGAAAAAGGTTCTGCATTTTTTGTGAATTATATATATATTCTTCATAGAATTCAGAAAGAAGGATAGTAGAGTCCCTGTGGAAAACTATGAATCATTGTCCGTAAACATCATAAACCCTGTGGCAAGGATTTGGAATTAAAGATTTAGTGTATAAATTGAAGGAATTAATGGTTGCAGAGATATGATGATTGTAGCATAGTACAGTGATCAGTTTGCGGAATCAAGAACTTGAATGTAGAAGTGGAACAGTGACAGGATAGGAAGAAGAATTGAAGACAGAGTGACATTGTGTTGTGTCAAGGTCAGAAGGCAGCAACCAGTGTAAAGAATGTATGTTAAAATACTCAAACGAAAATTGTGAAAAAAGCTTTAAATAAAAGGAAAAACATTAAAGCGCAACTTAATTATAATAATGCATTTAAAAGGTGACAGAACCCTGCGTGGAAGAGCAGAACCATGACCAGTTAAAAATTAAGGTGGTTTACGGTTTTCATCGCACCACCTATGCAGAGTAAGCAGTATTTCCTGGTTGAGGAGCGATTCCATAGAGTGCTCGACACGCATCCCTGTACGACTTCACAAAACCACTTTTCACTATGCGCCATCGCGCGTTATAGTTTGACCCAGGATGCCCAGCGATATCGTTGAGCGCCATTGATCTGGGAAGGGGTCATCAGATGGTCATCATTTGTTGAAGGTGCGTGAATATTAACATAGGTACGACGGGCCATCGCACGTTAACGTTCGGCATCGGAGGTCGAGCGATATGCATATACGCCGTTGATCATGAAGCTTGCTAATCTAATGTTGATCGGACAGTGGACTTGCGTGAAGTTTACCTATGGTACCATGCGCATTTTTTATTAGCTATTGACTGTATTTGTGGGCCCTGGGTCAAAGGTTTACCATATTATTTGAAAGTGTTAAAATGCGAAGGGTTAACTTTAATCCTAAAGTTCTATTGAAAATTGTAAATATATTTATTTATCAATTTCTTCAAATTAATAAATAAATTAAAAAGAAATCAAAGAGGTACGTAAGGGTGCTAAAAGTAATACCATTCAGGAATACTATTAATAATTGAATGGTTTTGACCTATGGTTTTAATAAAGGAAAAAACTATATAAGGTGATGACAATTATGAAGAATGGGGAGCGTGCGAAAGGGTTGATTATAAACGAATCTCTTTTAGAGATATCTATATGAATAAAATCTGATATATCTTTATCTATGGTGCACCTGTGAATATGATGATTGATCAAGATCCTTAAATCAGATGATGATTAATTCCTGGTTCAATTGAATAACTAAATCATGAAGAACATAGAAGGGTTATGAATGAATACTTCACTCTGAAGTATACCTGTATGGAATGGGTAAAATATTGCGAAATTAAGGATGCACCTTTGAAGAAATTAAATAAATCTGGTGGCCTACAAGGTATGTTGTGTGGAAGTGGATGAAGCATGGTCTACAGTGATGCTGAGGGTCGAAGATTTCAGTAAGGGGGTTGTAGCTCCCTTCCAGTGGTAGCTGGTAAACGAGAACAGGGGGTTGTAGCTCCCTTCCAGGAAAGGCTGGTAAATGAGAGAAGGTTGTAGCCTTCTGCAGGTGGGTGCCTTCATGTTAGTATGAGTCTACACCAACATAAAATTGTAAGAATTTTTCTCTATAATAAATATTGAAGACTGTGATTACAATAAAAGTGGTTTTCTCCCAAATTGGGTTTCCACCTTAAAATCCTGGTGTTCATATGTGTTGTTTATGTTTGATGGTTTTTTCTGTTATTTCTATTCATGCTTAATGCTTATCTAATGCGATGCTCTAAGTAAAGACATAATAAGATATCTGGACATACATGTTGGATGTAGTACTGTAACATATGGTTTTAAGAGAAAGAAAAAAAAAAATTTGTTCAACCCTAAATACTGATTCACCCCCTCTCTCAGTATTTTTCCCAACAAATCCAACTAAATTAAGTTTTCAGATATGGATAAATTGGCCTTGGCAGGAGTTCAAGTTGTCCAAATATTTCGTCATTACATACTATTACTCTAGACAACTGTAATTTCTAATTGCATCCTCGTTATGTACATCTTGAAAAAAAAATTAGTTCGAGGGAAAATACTGTAAATTGATTACTATCCTACAAGAATTTTATTTGGAATTTGAAAAATCTAAATCATATAAATCACTTGTGTTTGCAGAAATTATGTGTGACTTTCCCAATAATGAGATGGAAACTGTGGCAGAGAATCCCATTGCAGATGAATCTATGTTTCTTATCAGTACATTAGATTAATGGTATGGAGATATCATCATTTATCTTCAAACCTGAACCTTTCGACCTGAGATTTCACGTTCAAATCAACGGAGGATCCGTTACCAATTTCAGCAATACAATTTGTTGGAGACACACTTTATCGTCATGGTGCAGATTATGTTTTTCAACATTGCATAACTCATGAAGAGGCTAAAAGGGTTTTGAATGACTGCCACTTTGGAGCACGTGGTGGTCATATGTCTGGGTATGCCATAGCCCAAATTAATTTGCACGCTTGCTATTCTTGGCTATCATTATTCAAATATTGCATTCTTGCGGTCTAGAAATGACACAACTGTCAAATATTTGATCGAAGGATGCGTGCACTACCAGCTCCTCTTCACCCCATAATTGATGTCGGTCCTTTTGCGAAATGGGGCATTGATTTCATTACATGTAACCCTCACTCGGTCGGGGGGCATGGGTATATTATTTTCGTCGTATATTACTTTACCAAATGGGTCGAGGTGATGCCTACATTCATGAAAGATGGAAATACTACAGCTACATTCTTATTCAATCATGTGATTTCTCATTTTGGTGTACCCCAAGCTATTATCACTAACCATGGGAATCATTTTTGAAACAAAATGATGACCAAACATTCTCATCAACTTGGCCTGTATCATGATAATTCTAATCCATATTATCCTCTAGATAATCAGCAGGTTGAAGCCGTTAATAAATTTTTAACCACCATGATCAAACGGATTATCGGAACTCACGAATCGAATTGGCATACCATGTTTTTTCAGTGTTTTGGGAATACCGAACCTCAACAAAAACTTCTACAGGGTTCACTCCTTTTAAACTGGATTACAGTTTATAATATGTGTTATCCATTGAATGTGAAATACCATCACTCCAATTAGCCATAGAGTTACTACTAGCTACCTCTAAAGATAAAAAATTCTTTTTGTACCTAGCAAAATTAGATGAAACTCAGCGCACTGATTCATTAGCTGTTAAGGCTCATAAAAAATGTGTGAAAGCTCAGTATGATCGAAGTGTTACACCTCGTATTTTTTAAGAAGGTGACCTAGTCTTAGTATATGATCAAGCTAATGATAAGCTAGGAGTCGGGAAATTCGAACCAATGTGGCATGGTCCTTACATTGTCAAGCGAGTGCTTTCCAAAGGGGCCTATGAATTGACTGATTATGACAGGGTATCTTTAGATAAGCCCAGGAATGGTATTTATCTGAAGAGATGTTATGCTTGATTGTGTGAAGATATAAATTGTATATTAGTTATTTTTCTAGTTAGTGTGCCTTAGATTAAATAAGTGTGCCTAGTTTAATTTTTTTTTTCTCTACTACCTCTCCATATCTTGATTACTCTTGATATTGTAGATGTCAAAATCCCTTAAAAAATACATTGGTTTTTCTAATGGTGCCTTTCGTAGTACACAACATATTTCTTCCATAGCTTGGGTTATCTATTCACACACTAATGAGTTAGTTTCTATGCATGGGGTGAGCCTTCGTCAAACAACGAACAATATTGCAGAATATAGTGCAGTGATTGAGTTATTATATGATGCCATTTCATTTGGTATTCAACGTTTGATCATTAGGTTAGATTTTGAACTCATTGTATTACATTTAAACGGAGTCTATGCAACTAAAAATCTAGTGTTATTGAGATTATTTTTGAAGGTTCGTCTCTTGGAAAGACAATTTGATTACATCGAATATCAACACAATTAAAAAAATTTAAACACATTGGCTGATGCATTAGCTAATCGTGTTCTAAATAGACATTTCCAATGTTAAAAATCGTAAACCAAAACAACATCCGATACATGTTGAACAAGATAGTAAGATAAAGTACTAATATCATAGATAGGATTTTTTTGTTTCCAAAAAATATTACATCATCTGCGGTCATAGGTTTAAACAACTTATGATTTGAAAGATACTGATACAAAAAATAAATACATCAATCCATGATGATCATCCACTATCCATGGTGATGATCATGGTAGTATACTATCACACGCGTCACCTTGCGCAGGAATCTCTTAAACTGGCCTGCAACACCTGTAACATGTCTCTGGAGATGGAGAGGAATGTCATCTGTCAATGTCTCAGATATATCTATAGTCAACCTATCTAGGTTGTGTTCCATGTAAGTGAGGATTTCTGCTAGCTGATCCTATGGTTGTACGATAAGCTATGTTTATCGCCTTTCAAAGCGGAAAAGTGTAGCTCGCTGTCATTGACAAACATCTGCATTCAAAATTTTGTTATTAATATTGGACAATTAAAAAATAAATAAAAATTAGAAGTTAAAGGTTAAAACACATCAAAATAATTCACTTACCTTTTTCATCCCCTTGTGCCCCTAGAGGTAAGGACATCTCGGGATCACCTCTGAAATCTATACCTACATATGTAAAATCTTCATGTTGGGAAAAATACTGAGAGGGGGGGTGAATCAGTATTTAGTGCAGACAATCAAACTTTTACTTTTTCCTTTCTAAAAACCCATACGCTACTTTACTGAAGGAAACTAGCGTATATACGCGGATATCCTTTATAGAACTCGCGTATGTCCAGAAAATCTAATTATGTGTTTGAATCTTAACTTAGATCATTGCATTATTCATTCATCAGATATTTCAGAAACAGTAAGCAGGTGCTGACAGAACAGAATAATCATCGCACATATGCAACACACATAAACACCAGGATTTTAGGTGGAAACCCAATTCGGGAGAAAACCACTGTTGCCGTTGCTTCAGCCTTCAAAATTTATTATTAAGAAAACTTCTTAAAATCATGTACTGGTGCAGACTCAAACCAACACGCAGGCACCCACCTGCAGAAGGCTGCAACCTTCTCTCGTTTACCAGCCTATTCTGGAGAGGAGCTACAACCCCCTGACTGAAGGCTTCGACCCTCAGCACCAGTTGCTTAATGCTTCAAACAAAACAGTGAAACCACTGTAACCAAAATATCAGATATAACCCAGACTTCAGAATAGATATGCAGAAACACATTCAACCTTCAACAACCATTAGATCAGAAATCATACGCGCTTTCATTTGATCAGAACCGCGTATATACGCTCTTTCCAGAAGATGGCCTGCGTATAATTTAGTGCATTTTCTAGAGAAAAACCCTAACTACGCATACGCTCTTTTCCTTCCGCAGACCCGCATATATACGCGCTTTTCATGAAACAAACCTGCGTATAGATCTACAAAAGATAAACTTTGCAGTACAGACCAGATCTATGAACTTACCCAGATTTTTTCAATCTCTTCAATAGGATTGCGCCAGGTCTTCTTCACTTCTTTTCAGATCATCCTTGACATTCACCATTTCTATATCTAGAGATCTTGAGCCTTCATCATGTTCATAGGTGCATCATAGATTCAGATCTATCAATTAGGAACAGGGTTCAACCATACAGATATACTTCAGAGTGAAGTATTCATCAAAGCCCCAACACATGCACACCCTTGCACAATGAATTTCTTCTCCTTATATAGGGTTACCCTTTATCAGTACCATGAGCCAAAACCACATAACTTCCAATGGTATTCCTGGACGGGATCTCATAGACAAACCAACGCTTAATACAATGGGTCAAAAACATGGTATTTACCCCTTGTTTTACATATTTAGAGCGCATTTGAGCATACGTGACTTGTGACGTTAATTCTCGCGTGCATACGCTACTTCGCCTAGAAAAACCCGCGTATGCCTTAAGACACACACTTTTCATCAATATTCTGGCACATACTGAAATTCCTTTCATCATTACCTTCTGTACTGATTGTAGATAAATCAGATTTACATTATTTAGCAGGCTCATCAAGTCAAGAACAACTTCGTCAAGTAGGTTTCCATCATCTTCATCAAGTGTGTTGCCATCAAGGACAACACTCTGCATCATATTGGCAACAATCTCCCCCTTTGGACTTGATGGCAACCACGATGGTGTTTGATCACCATAACAGATAGATACATTAAGCACAACCATATTTCATGATATTCTCCATGATATTCTCCCCTGATTCAAACACCATGTCACTCTCCCCCTTTGACATCAAGGGAAAAGGGTGGATCAAAACCAACACAAGGTTTTTATCCTCATGTAGCCATAAGAGCTCTGCAGATCTGATGTGAACTGAAGTTACCATGCTCCCCCTGAAGTTACTATGACCTTCCTATCACCAAGACTCATACTTACATCAAAGATCCATCCAAGTGGATTTACATATGCGACTCAAATACCCAACCAAGTGGGTTTACACATTTTGACTCAACTACCCAACCAAGTGGGTTTACAAAAATGAACAAGTCCTTACATGACTGAATATTGCAATTTACATCATGGGTCTCAACATGACCTTTTCATCAACTTACAAGTATGACTTTTCACAACCAAAAACAAAAAGACTTCAAGAGAGAGATCAAGTTTCAGAACCATCATAATGCCAACAATGCATTATTCTCAGCCAGGCTAATGCTCCCCCTGAAACTGTGCATCCTTTTCATATGACCAAAAACTCCTCCTTAGCTTGAGTAACCTAAACACTTTCAACAGCCAATCATCAAGGCATCTTCACCTAATATCAAAGAATGAAACAGAAATATAAGAGCTGAGACATCACCAGAGAAGCCATACAGCATCAGAGATACCAAACAGCACCATATCTTGCGCTGAAGAATGCTGACCCAGAAACTTTGTCAGCAACCACCCATACGCGGTTTTCTGTGTATGAACTCGCGTATATACGTGACTATATTTCAAGAAACCCGCATATCCAATGTAATCTTCTGAATTTAATCAGATCTGAACTTCTGAGAGGCAGAGACAACACCCAACTTCTGTCTGAGATATTCGAATGCTTCCCTGGTCATAGGTTTGGTAAATATATCAGCAACTTGTTCTTTGGAGGGAACATACTCCAACTTCACCTTTTGTTCAAGCACTTGTTCACGTAAGAAGTGATACTTGATGGGAATGTGCTTGGTATTCGAATTCATAATAGGATTCTTTGAGATACTAATGGCACTTGTGTTATCACACATAATGGAGATAGGAGGTATACATTTGATTTGAAAATCTTGCAAGGTTTGCATCATCCAAAGGAGTTGAGTGCAACAAGATGTGGCAGCCACATATTCTACTTCTATTGTAGATAAAGCAATAGAACTTTGTTTCTTGCTGAACCAAGATACTAACTGGGGCCCCATATAGAATGCACCACCACTAGTTCTTTTCCGATCATCAACATTTCCAGCCCAATATGCATCAGTGTAAGCATGAAGAGTAAGATCATCATTCTTTGGATACCATAGTCCAAAGTCTTGAGTTCCTTGTAGATATTTGAATATTTTTTTAACAGCCTGAAGGTGAGACTCTTTTGGATTAGCCTGGAATCGCCCAACAATACCAACTGCATGCATAATGTCTGGTCTAGTCCCAGTGAGATAGAGTAGACTTCCAATCATAGATCTGTATTCTGGTTGATTCACCGTGGGAGAATCATCATGAGAACTGAGATTACATCCGGTTATCATTAGTGTACTTACATGTTTGCATTCTTCCATGCCATACTTGTTCAGAATTTGCTTAAGGTATTTTGCTTGTGATAAGAATATACCATTTGTAGTTTGATGTACTTGCAAGCCAAGAAAGAATGTTAGTTCCCCAAGTAAAGACATTTCAAATTCTCGCTGCATAACAAAAGCAAATTTCTGACTCATAGATTCTTCATTACTTCCAAAGATGATATCATCAACATATACAATCACAATCAATAATTTATCATTTTCAATTTTTGTGTATAAGTTGCTGTCAGCAGACCCCTTTGAAAATCCTTGTTGATGAAGATATTTTTCAAGACGATAATACCATGCCCTTGGAGCTTGTTTGAGACCATATAGAGCCGTTTTAAGTCTACAAACAAGATTTATATCATTTCCCAAAATGAATCCTTCTGGTTGTTCCATATAAACCTCTTCTTCTAGATCACCATTGAGAAAAGCAGATTTAACATCCATTTGATAAACTTTGATTTTTTGAAAGCTTGAGAAGGCAAGAAACATTCTTATAGCTTCAAGTCTAGCTACAAGAGCAAAATTTTCTTCAAAGTCTATACCTTCTTTTTGAGTGTACCCCCTGCAAACAAGTCTAGATTTGTTTCTTACAACATCCCCATTTTCATTTAACTTGTTTTTGAATATCCATTTAGTTCCAATGACATTTTTATCATGTGGTCTTGGAACTAGCTCCCAAGTGTGATTCTTTTGAATTTGATCAAGCTCTTCATTCATGGCTTGAATCCAACATTCTTTGCTAGCTTGATTGATATTGTGTGGTTCAATCGTGGATAGAAATGCCAAATAGCTAGAGGATCCCACAAGAGTCCTTCTTGTTTGTACACTTGATCCCTTGTCACCCAAAATTTGAGATTCTGGATGGTTCTTTTGAACATATCTGGATGGAGCTTTTTCAGATAAATCATCTCCAAATTCTTCACTGGGTTCACTGTCTGTATCATTTCTATTTGACGTAGAAGGATATACATCATCATCACCGTCATCTGTTGTTTGTTTTTCTTCTTTTGGAGCTGCAGGAGACTCATCAATAACAACATCAATACATTCAAAAATCTTTCAAAGTCTTCTATTGTAACATTTATATGGTTTACTTTGAGAGGAATAACCAAGAAGTATACCTTCATCTGCTCTTGGTTCAAATTTGCCAAGATTTTCATCATTATTTTTGATAAAACATTTTCTCCCAAAAACTTTAAAATGCTTCACAGTGGGAGGATTACCATACCAGAGTTCATATGGCGTTTTGTCACTATTTACACTAACATGTGCGTTATTGAGAATATTTACCGCTGTATGAGTTGCTTCTCCCCAAAATGTGTCAGGTGTTCCAGAATCATCAAGCATGGCTCTAGCCATTTCTTGAACTGCTCTATTCATTCTTTCTGCTACACCATTCTGTTGTGGAGTGCCTGCTACAGAAAACTATTTTTTTATGCCATGTTGTTCACAAAATTCAAGGAATTCATTTGATGTATATTCACCTCCTCGATCAAATCTAAGACATTTGATTTTTAGATCTAATTCATTTTCAACCAGAGCTTTGAATATCTGAAATTTCTCAAATGCTTCATCTTCGTGTTTAAGCAACCCAATCCAACACATTCTAGAGAAATCATCAATAAATAAGATGTAGTATTCTTCACCACGTGGTGAATTTTTCGTCATAGGTCCACATATATCTGTATGAATAAGTTCAAGAGGCCCACTTGATGATCCTTCCTTGGCATTAAATTGCACTCTGGTCTGCTTACCGAATTGGCAAGATTTACATATGATATTTTCAGGAAGAGTAATATTGGGAAGACCACGAACAACTTTAAGTCTGCCTAACTTGTTGATTTGAGAGAAGCTCAGATGCCCCAACCTTCTATGCCATAACCAATTTTCTGAAGATTTGCTCAAGTAACATTTTTATTTGTAGTTCTTTAATACATACAGGTTACTTGGAGTTCTGTTTCCTTTTATAATTGTTTTACCTGTATCAATATCACGTACCACACATTCTTTTGAACTAAAGACAACTTCAGTTCCTTGGTCACACATTTGACTTACACTTAACAAGTTATGTTTTAATCCATCCACATACATGACATTATTGGCTTTCACTTTTTATTTTAGGAAAGCAGACCCTTTTCCTTTAATAACAGCAGGTGTATCATTTCCAAAAGTAACATTATTTTCCTTTTCTAGAGCACTATATGCAAGAAGTTTGTTCTTGTCACCTGTCATGTGTTTTGAGCATCCACTATCAATGTACCATTGATTTTCTTCACCTTCTGAAAATAAAGCTATGCCACAATTTTCAACCTGTAAATCCTTCTTTTTCCATAATTTGGTGCTTGAAGGAACATGTTCTTTTCGCTGGACTTTTCTCCTACATTCAGATTCTTCATGACCAAAGTTATTGCAATAAGTACATTCAACTTCTTTTTGAAGAGGAGAAAAGTTGTTATAGGTATTCTTCTTTGTTCCAATATCATTCATTTTCTTTATTGCTTCTCTTGTCATGGTAGTTTTATATGCAACACATTGAACAACTTTATGACCAAAATTGTGACATGAGAAACATTGTCCATTGAAGTAGAAATTTCTGCGATCATGAAATCTTCTATTTGAATTTACCTGCTGGTTGGTGTTCCTTTGAAGAGTATTTGAGTTGAATTTCCTTGACTTGAGATGATCATGCTTTAACTGTGAGGGGTCTTTATCCGTTTGCTGAGTGGCAGAATGTTGTAGACCAGTTGTAGCCGCTTTTAGATAGTTTGGTGTTGAAGCCTGAGAATATTCTCCGGTATATCCAAGACCTATCTTTATAAGAGGAGAACGTTGTACCTTGATAATTTCATCCAAGGTTTCAGATCCTTTAGCAAATCTAAGATTCAAAGTCTTTACTTTCTCAAGTTCTTTTCTTAGACTTACCACTTCACATTCTAATTTTTCATTGTGCTTCTTCTCTTCTTCAATCTGATTTTTTAGAGTTTCTATGATTATTTTACTTTCTTCTAAGCATATTTTGAGTTGATTATTTTCATTAAGAAAATCATTGTCCACTAGAGCATCCATAAAAGTATCCTTTTCTTCTTTAGATTCATTTTCAAAAGCCATAAGAAGTCTAAGATCTTGTTCACCTTCTTCCTCACTATCAGATAACCCATCACTGTATTGATGAGTATAGTAACTTTTTCTAGTGCTAGACCGATTCTTATTTCTTCTTGCTACTTCCTTTCCTTTAGCAGGTGTTTCTTTGTAAAGACACTTAGCAGCATAGTGACCAACTCTTCCACAATTAAAGCATTTGAAAGGAAGCTTACCTCTAAACCGTCCTGTACCAAGTTGAAGTTTCTTTACAAAGTTTGCCTCCTCTTCTTCTGAAATATTTCCTGATCCTTCTGCTTCTTGAACTTCTTTCCCTTTTGTAGAAGCTCTAAATATGGCTTCTTTGACTTCAGATGGTCCTCCTCTTCTCATTTCATAAGCAGTTAGAATGCCATGAAGTTGCACCACAGTATGGTTTTGAAGATCCTATTTTTCTTCAAGAGCAGAAACTTTTGACTCAAATTTTGTCGTTAGTGATCTCAAGATTTTCTCAAATAAAGTAGATTCTGCTATTGTTTCTCCCATATTTCTCATACGATTTACAATGTCATCAAGACGTAAAAAGAAACTATCAATACTCTCATCACTATGAATTCTTAACTTTTCATATTCAATTCTGAGAATTTGGAGTTTTGCACTTTTTACCTTTGCATCACCTTCATAACTTAGAATGATTTTGTCCCATATTTCCTTTTCTTTATTCAGCTGCATGAACTTGACAAATTCTGATTCAGTTAGACTTCCTAATAGAGCATTGACCGCCTTTGCATTTGTTTCATAATTCTTCTTTTCTGTTGCATCTGTTGGTACAGTGGCTGGATATTGATATTCTTGTTCAACAATGGCCCATATATCTGCTCCCATAGACTGAAGATTGGACCTCATCCTTATTTTCTAGAAGATTAAATTACTTCCATTGAAGAGCGGAGGCTTGATGGATGTTGTTCCCTCTTGATTGCTCATCTTGCTTGAACTTCCTTCTAGCGGTTAAGCCTTTTCAGAAGGACCTGCTCTGAAACCAATTGTTGGGAAAAATACTGAGAGGGGGGGGGGGGGGGTGAATCAGTATTTAGTGCAGACAATCAAAGTTTTACTTTTTCCTTTCTAAAAACCCATATGCAACTTTACTAAAGGAAACTAGCATATATACGCGGATATCCTTTACAGAACTCGCGTATGTCCAGAGATCTAATTACATGTTTGAATCTTAACTCATATCATTGCATTATTCATTCATCAGATATTTTAGAAACAGTAAGCAGGTGCTGACAGAACAGAATAATCATCACACATATGCAACACACATAAACACCAGGATTTTAGGTGGAAACCCAATTCGGGAGAAAACCACCACTGTCGTTGCTTCAGCCTTCAAAATTTATTATTAAGAAAACTTCTTACAATCATGTACTGGTGCAAACTCAAACCAGCACGCAGGCACCCACCTGCAGAAGGCTGCAACCTTCTCTCGTTTACCAGCCTATTCTGGAAGGGAGCTACAACCCCCTGACTGAAGGCTTCGACCCTCATCACCACTTGCTTAATGCTTCAAACAGAACAATGAAACCACTGTAACCAGAATATCAGATATAACCCAGACTTCAGAATAGATATGCAGAAACAAATTCAACCTTCAGCAACCATTAGATCATAAATCATACGCGCTTTCATTTGATCAGACCTGCGTATATACGCTCTTTCCAGAAGATGGACCCGCGTATACTTTAGTGCATTTTCTAGAGAAAAACCCTAACTACGCATACGCGCTTTTCCTTCCACAGACCCGCGTATATACGCGCTTTTCATGAAACAAACCTGCGTATAGATATACAAAAGATAAAATTTGCAGTACAGACCAGATTTATGAACTTACCCAGATTTCTTCAATCTCTTCAACAGAATTGCGCCAGGTCTTCTTCACTTATTTTCAGATCATCCTTGACATTCACCATTTCTAGATCTAGAGATCTTGAGCCTTCATTATGTTC
Organism: Pinus albicaulis; assembly: GCA_034641835.2. NCBI lineage: Eukaryota > Viridiplantae > Streptophyta > Pinopsida > Pinales > Pinaceae > Pinus > Pinus albicaulis. Next base: position 265,661,556 of record CM076580.1, on the reverse strand, counting down.
ATAGGTGCATCATAGATTCAGATCTATCAATTAGGAACAGGGTTCAACCATACAGATATACTTCAGAGTGAAGTATTCATCAAAGCCCCAACACATGCACACCCTTGCACAATGAATTTCTTCTCCTTATATAGGGTTACCCTTTATCAGTACCATGAGCCAAAACCACATAACTTCCAATGGTATTCCTGGACGGGATCTCATAGACAAACCAGCGCTTAATACAAAGGGTCAAAACCATGGTATTTACCCCTTGTTTTACATATTTAGAGCTCATTTGAGCATACACGACTTGTGACGTTAATTCCCGCGTGCATACACTACTTCGCCTAGACAAACCCGCGTATGCCTTGAGACACACACTTTTCATCAATGTTCTGCACATACTGAAATTCCTTTCATCATTACCTTCTGTACTAATTGTAGATAAATCAGATTTACATTATTTAGCAGGCTCATCAAGTCAAGAACAACTTCGTCAAGTAGGTTGCCATCATCTTCATCAAGTTGGTTGCCATCAAGGACAACACTCTGCATCATATTGCCAACACTTCAATTGTGAATATTTGGTTTTGTAGCCACATAAAATATGCAGGAGTAAACTGAACCACCATACTGCCATCACCACCATGGTGGGCCATCCCTGCAACCCAAAATACCATACGAGGTTCTCTATGTTCACCACGATCGAAAAGAATACGCTGAGGGGCGAGGAATGGAATCCTCTCCAAAGAAAAAGAAATCAGGATGGTGCCATATCCAAAGTTTTCCAACTTTTCATTTTTTTCTCTGTTCAGTTGGCCTTTCATGTTGCCCAATACCCCTTTGCACCAGTTGAAAATGGTGCCTCTGAAACATTCAACCGCGGTTTACATTTGAGACTTTGTGGCGACATGTGGAGCCACCCTTCCACACAACCTGGTTACTAGGAATGCAATAAATTTAAGATCAATTCACAAGATAGTATTTATATCTATGAGATTAGCCTTTGGATCTGCTTCATCACTACAAAACTCTTGTCTATAACTAGTAACTGGTAGGCCATGCTGCCTAGCTCCAAACAAAGAAATGTTTTCTCCTATTTTGGATAATCCAGTGAGAAAATAAATATCTTCGAGCTCAATTTCAACTTGATGATAACCAATGATAAAGCACTAATATTGAACATCCCACTTGTTCACTAGCCATGTCATCAGTTCCACCTGTGCCCTCATACCTTGAATTTCCCAGAATTTATACAAACCACAATTTCTAAGCGCATTCATTGTGGTTGGATCATTCATATCCACATTATCTGTACCTTCATTCTCACGTTCTCTCCACTCTAGCATGGTGGAATAGTCTGCAAATGGACGGTGGGAAATTTTAACCATTTTTGTGAGAAATTATCAATTTTCATGTGGTCACGACGCCTCTGTTGTTTTTGTGTAGAGACAGTGCGGACGTCCGCACGGGCTCTAAATGAAAGCTACATTAGCCCAATAATTTTCCTTTAAGAAAATTATCAGGGTCCGCAGGTAAAGCATCTATGACCCGCGGACCCCCCAGAGCGGAATTTTGAACGAAATTTCTCCTCAAAATATGATTTTAAACCCTAAAAAGAGAATTTAATTAGATATAAATGAAGAGAAGAGCGTTGCGGATTACCTAGTTCTGATGTATCTTGATTTGAGTGGTCGATTCTCTCGTTATCAACTCCAAAACATTTTCTACCAAAACCTCTCAAATTACAGCTCTGAAGACAAAAGGTGAAAATGACTTTGTCAAACTCCTTTTTATAAGTTTTTTGAATGAATAAAATATTTTATTTTATTTATTTTCCACTTTAAAAATTAATTTTTTGATGTTTTTACTTATTGGAAATAGGTATGTTTAATCTTTCAATTTTTTGTGCAGAATACAGATTTTTTCTAGTAAAAAGAATTATTTTGATGATAAGTATACTTTTATCACTTTTTCGTGCTCTTGAAAATTATGAAAAAAAGAAACCTTGGAGTTCTCTTTTAAGCCATTTTTAGACTCTCTAAACATGAAAATATCACCAAGTACTTGACTATTCGAACTCGTTAAAGGAAATGAATAGTCGTCCTTTCAGTATAAGTTTACCTATTTTTTGGACTGAAATGGACTATTTACAAAAAATGTATACATTGACTAATCATGGTTAATAGAGTTTTCTCTTGTATTATTTCATCCTTTTTCAAGCTTAAGAGACTAAATTTATGAAAAATTACAACCACAGAGTTTTCTTATGTTTTTCTTCTGACTCTCTAAAATTGAAAAACACTGAGTTTCACCTTTACTGGACTCGTTAAAATTTAACAGTAAAGGACCCGTCGATTATAAATAGGAATGAACCACTCTTTCTTAGGGTTCGATTTTAATACTAATTTTGACTCATCCAAAGTATGATCTTACAAAACAAGAAAATTTTATCCTCCTCAATATTGTCAAAAATAAAGTGGTACTTACTAGAAATGTTGGGGGGAAAAGAGAGAAAATGAATCCAGTTATCACCCTTGTTTTAATAGCATTATACCACACTTGAACACAACACTTTTTGTCAAAATTGTATATGGGTTGGGTAAATCCTTTGTCTAAAAGTTAATCAAACCATATTGAAACTCTTCAACCAGTTTCTAGGTATTAGCTTTAGGTCAATTGTTACCAAACCATATGTAGTGTTGTTATGTGTTCAGGAGATAGTTCAAATAAACCATTCATTACAAACATTTGACTCCATTCGCGTTGACCATCCCTGATTCAGTCCTTGCTAAACTTTCTTCAAAACTTGATTTAATGGTTTTGTGTCATAGGATTTCCTACGATGGGTCACTTTCTATCGACGATAGCTCATCATCAAGAAGGTTTATCTAGAATCCTATCAGTACCTTGGGATCTGCATACCCTAATGACAGGATTTTCTCCTTCGATGATAGGTTGCATCATTGACCTTCAATCGAATGATTCTGTGGAGTGTTCAACTCCAAATCATTCATTCACACTTCGTGGATTGTACTAATTACTTTGAGAGCCATTATCATTATTGGTGGTTTCTCTCACACGTGTTAATAGTTCACATCATTGACTGGTAATCAAGTGGTTTCTACCATGTTTGACTTCAACACAATCAATTTCATGAATATAATAGTACTAGTTCGGGAAGCAGAAATCAAGACCCTGGATCTAGTTTCCACCATCAAGGCTATGAAGAGTTTTATTATTAGGGATGTTGGGTATACGACTAAAGTCCCACATTGACTAGAAGTGGGGAGGATCATGGGTATATAAGGATGGACAAATATCTCCATTGGTATGAGGCCTTTTGGGGTAAAGCCCATAAGCAAAGCCATGAGGGCTTAGGCCCAAAGTGGACAATATCATACCATTGTGGAGATATGTGGTGTCCAAAATCCTTACAAGTGGTATCGAGCCATGCCCCGAAGTTAGCGAAGTGGATGAATCCTCGAATGCCGAACGAAGGTGGTGGGCCCCGGTAATATCACGATGGGATCCGTGGATGAGCTCGGTTAGACAAGCGGTATGCTCCGGATTCTTCATGGACGTGTCCTGGTCCCAACACGGTGAAGAGGAGTTGACCTGGGATAGAGCAAGCTCTCGAGGCAGGTGGTGCTCCATGTAAGGCGTGTGCTTCCAACGCATTGGAGCGGAGAATCCTGGTTGGTAGAGAGTGGACGGATGGATAATTGTTTGAGGGGAGGCTCGATGGTCCTTTGTTCGAGGGGAGGATTGTTGGGTATACGACCAAAGTGCCACATTGACTAGAAGTGGGGAGGATCATGGGTATATAAGGATGGACAAATATCTCCATTGGTATGAGGCCTTTTGGGGTAAAGCCCATAAGCAAAGCCATGAGGGCTTAGGCCCAAAGTGGACAATATCATACCATTGTGGAGATATGTGGTGTCGATCCTTACACGAGGATACAATAGACTACTTATGATAGATGGTTATGTCGATGCTCTCTCTACAATTGATGTAATTTTAGAATAATTTGTGTACCCAAAACATGTATATCACTTTGATCGAGGTATAGAATTTGTGGGAATACCTCGATAAAGTGATATAAAAATATATGTTTACATTAATTTTTTTTATAGGATTTCAACTGGCATGTCTGAAATCCAAGCCTCGGAAATATAAAGCACTTCACTCTTCAAAACTACCTCAGACTTCGCACTTTAGGGGGAAATCTATTACACATTATTTTTTCACCATGATATTTGACTATCAATATAGGTTCATCACTACCTATATTATGCTCCCTTGGAGGTAAAAAACCCTAATGTTCCTAAACCAAGTCCTGGAATTGGAGAAAAGCTCATTAAACCCCTAAAAGTCTAACTCCGCACTTTTCGTAGCACTTGCCTGTGGATCCACAAATATTTTCTCTATAACCTATGGCATATCCTGCACATTTTGCATATAAAACCTGTATACCCCTATAAACAGTCAAATAAAGGAAAAAGTAAGTTCTAGAAGCCCAACTGGTCAAATATTCTCCGAACTGGAAGCTTCTAGAAGCGTGTTCAATTCGAGCTTTATCCTATACTCATGAGCTTTATCACTTCACTCATGGAGTTTATCCCTTGGTATATGGAGCTCAAATCCCTTCATGAGAGGAATCCATCCCCCTCTTCATGGAAATGAAACTACCTCCAGTTCCCTATAAATTAAGCTCATGTTTCAGTCTCAAGGGTACCTTATAGATGGTAACTTGTAAATGGTAGAGACACAAATGTGTTAATTGCTGAAGAAATTATTAAGAGACCATACTCTCTATAGTAGCCATTTTTTATATGAGAATGATCACACACTCTTGTCCATAACTTCATGCTAGTTTAGAGAGAAGAAGGCTTGTCAATCTGAGAGAGGACAGTTGTTCAGGACCCTGGAAGAGCCTGTATAACATCAAGGCAAAAGGTTCTAAGGTTATTTCTTCTCATAAAAGTTAATACAAATGGATTCGCATTTTCTCATTGAATTGTTCATGTACTTATTTGAGTAATTCAATTCTTATATTCCTTGATCACTGAGATGGATTACTATTTTCCCAATTATTATATCTTATAGGTGCTTTTAATCCATTTATCAGTCTTTGATTATAGGTTTCACATTCTGAAAGTGACCTCTTTTGGAGTTACTGGATAGAATATTTTGGCAAGCATTGGACTTCAGGTAGGGGCATGTCCTCGAACTTTGTTATTAATAATTCTAAATCATAAATGATCTAGAAAAATGGTTTTCATTTGGTTGTTTATTTCTAGATATCCTTAGGATACTAGGGAGATCATTCATGTCCACAAGAACGATTTATCCACATAATAATAATATTAGGCAAAAATGTCTCGAAATTCTTCAAATAGGGCTTTTTAAGTTTTGATCTCTTCAATTGAGAAAGAATCACCTATATGAATGTTCTCAATTATTCCACGTTTAATCAATATGTCAATAGGAATTGTGGTAGAAATATTTCCCAATTTTTTATCAAAATCCGAATGTATAGTCAATGTAGAATTTTCAGATTCCTTGACATAACCAACTGTAAAAATATCTGAAAAATCAAATTTCAAGTTTATCAAGGTCAGGTAAAAAATAATATTGATGATGTAAATCATCCTATGGAAATTCATCCAACAATAAAATTTCTCGTATATTTTCATCAGTTGCAAATACTTGATGAAAAGGATCCATAAATGATGTCAAAGTTTAGATTGATAAAGAAGATGACTCTTCACTGACCACATTCATTTGATCATTAGAAGTTGATGTAGTGTCAGAACATGATTGTACTGCTACATATGCCGATTCAGAAGGACTTAAAGGCATCTCGCCACCATAGGAGTCCAATTTTGATTCTAAAGGCACATTCCATATGTCATAAAATGGCATTGTGCTTGATGTGATCATATTGATATTGGAAATAATTAATGGTACGTTGGGAGAAGTCATAGCGAAAGTTCCCATGAGAGAGGAATCCTTAACTAGTCCTACCCCAACATCTTCGTAAGGGATAAACGTTTTTCTGACATGTTGGATACTATCTGTAGAAGTAGGGTATGAAATGATGTAAAAAACTGATCTATTTTAACAATATTTCCTTTACGAGGAAGCATTATCATACAAAATACCGATGAAATGAAAACAATCATATCATAAGACCATCTATGACCCAGAGGAAGGTTGTAATCAAGACGGGCATCAAAAACATCCACCTCTAGTGTTATGTTTTTTCCTTCTACTTCCCTTAAAAGATCCTAGAGTATTTCAAATGGGAAAAAACCTCTTCCATCAAAGGCTTTAAGGATGTTCAGTGACTGGTCGATTATTGGAGAACCAAGATTTTTCTAATAAGCTAAGGACATAATGCATGTAGATGGTACTTCATCAATTATAGTGTGAAAAACTCACCTTTATTTGACTAATACTGGGATTTCAAAAGCCATTTTATTTGGGAGTCTAGGTACAAAATTTTTGAGATCAAAGACAATTAGATTCAAGTCTTGAGGATCAACATCTAATATAGCTGATAATAATAATTTCCTCTGAGCTGGACAAGATTGTAGCACCTCGAGGGCCAACATTGCTGAAGGGGATATGGCCAAATCTTCAACAATTTTGCAATTATGAGCAACTCTTGCATGTGGATTGAAAGTCGATTTTCATAGTACACCTTTGGTAAGTGGTTTAATAAATAAATAAGGGTTAGGTTTCTCAATTTCTAGTGGTTCAAAAACTGAAGGAGTTGATACTAGTGGTTGACTGGACGATTCAGTTTCTTTACCAGTGAGAGGACTCTTAGATCCATAGTCTTGAGATCGTGTCGCAACCATGACCTGGGACATCATTAAAATATTTGTCTATGAATTGGAAGAAGATCCGATCATTTTGATATCTTGAGATGGAAAATGATATTTTAAGACAACATGTGTGGATGAACCTTTCACAAATTTGGATACCTCGGACCGATGTGGACACTCTTTAGTGTAGTGATACTCATCACATATAAGACAAAGATAAAAAGGTTTCTATTTTTATTCCAATGGTTCGGTTTTTTCAGCTTTCTCTTTGGGAGAATATTTTTGTTTATATTTAAATTTCTCTTTCTTCCTATTTCCCAATTTAGCTTTAGTTGTAGATGAGTCTACGACTTGAATTTCGGTATAAGTTTCAAGGGAAGGGTCTCCTTTAGGTGAATTTGGTAGAGTTATAATTTGAGAAGAGTATTTAGATGATTTATTCTTAGTCTTTGTAGTATTAATTTTACCAACTGTAGAATGAGAACCAGAAGAAGTTGCAGTAAGTTGACCTAGGCATGGTAAATCAAGAAATTTTTCATATAGAGTATCGAATTGTGTGTAAAAAAGGTCTAGGTACTGCGCTTGGGCTATGAAATGTTCTTCTTTTACAATGCATCCCTTAGCTATATCCTCGGTAATATTTGGAAGTAATGATTTAATAAAAAATTCTGCCAAAATTTGGTCAGGAATTAAAACTTTCACTAACTTCGTCTACGTCACCACTTGTGTATGTGATTTGAAATGCATGTAGAAGTACTCTGTTTTAATGAAGTTAAAAGTTCTGTGCCATTGTCATAATGGAATAGCAACTGAAAATGAGTTAGGAATGTTGTTTCTAAAGTGTTGAAATTATTGAAAGAGCCACGTGGTAACTCGAGGTACCACTATGCAGTTATGTCCATCAATGTTTGCTGAAAAAGTCTCAAACGAATGGAATCATCAATTAAGGAGTTGGATGTGCACCACAGATGATAATTCATCACATGATTTGAGGGGTATTATCCAAATTTCGTTCAAAATTTGTAATATCACTGGGAAACTTAGTTGGCATTGTTGGCACAAAAAAAAGATAATAAATTGGATCATTCATCAGCCAAGAGAAGTCTGGTAAGTCTAAAGTTGCATTGAATGGTAACTGATGGTTAGGGTCTTACTGTGCAAACTAATAACCTTGAGGAATAGTACCAGTACCTGGAGGAGGATATCCAGGATAACCTGGGACAAGTTGAGAAGATGGGATTGGAATACCTCTAGGGTATGCAGGGTTAGCCATACCAAATGGAGGTTGAGTTGGTATTTTATATGGATAAATAGGGTATGGTTGACTCTGGTAAACTATATTTTGTCCCATTTTTCCATATTGAAATTTCGCTTGAAATGGTTGACTCTAAACAAACTAACCTTGAAAGTTTTGACCCGTAAAATGTTGGCCTGTTTGAACTCTAGTTACACCAGGTTGTCCCACAAAGGTTTGAGTGGTAGGCTAAAACGTAGGTCCAGTTTGATGAGAAGTAACCTGAGGAACTTCCTGTGTAAGATTTTATGCAGTCGTTTGAAGGGTTGTAACAATATGGGTTCGAGAAACTCCAGGTATAGGTGTACTTGGTTGTTGAACATAAATTTACACAACATATTGGATAGGAGTACTTGGAGTACTTGGACCAGCTTGCTGACTATTATGCACAGATGTGTGAGGGGTAATTTGAAGTGCACTTTAAATAGGCTGTTGGACTTGGGAAAAATCAAATTGTCCAGGTGGCTGAGCAATTTTATTATAAGGTACCTGTAGAGTAGGTTTCAAATATTATTGATTCAACAATGGATTCCAGACAATATTAACGCCCGTGTAAGGAGCTCCCATCAAAGTCTGCGATGCATAAGGTTGACCATAACCAACTTGAGGTATTGGAACATAAGTTTGATAATTACCCAGAACATTTGATCCTACAACTGAAGGATAAGTTCCAAAAAAAGGTTTTCCTCCTTGAAAGTATAGTTTCTCTTAATAAAATTGTTGCCCTGGAAGACGTAACTTCCCTTGAAGGGGTTGTTTCCCTTGAAGAGGTTGTTATTCTTGAAGAGGTTGATTCCATTGAAGAGGATGATGCCCTTGATGAAATTGATGCCCTTCAGCAGGTTCCTAACTCCCATGTGCTATTTAGCCGCCTTGAGATCTAGGTTGAGGAATATTTCCAGAAAACATATAGACATGTTCCATTCTCAAATATTTGGTGGTGGATTTATAGAGACCACTTGATTGTGTAAAATTTTTGGAAGATGGAGATGCTCCTAAGAAAGTGCCAGAGAGAGACTGGTATCCAGCAGGAACTGATGGACCACAATACAAAAATGTTTATGGTGATGAAGAAAACATAGATGACTCACTAGACATGCTTGATGAATCCATGTAAATACCTTTTGGGATAGAGTAAAAGGGGATGTGTCATGGCAAATAACTATAACAAGAGTTATGTAGAAATTTGGTAATTGGATGATACCAAGGATCTGGTCTAAAAGGAATGTAAGGGTAAATTTATTCAATAACCTTAGATCTAAATATTCTTGATGCAGAGGAATTGTGATCTCTTCTTCCATGTCAAAATTATCTTCAATAGTGATTAGACTAGGAGGAAGATTCTTAGTAAGAAGAAATTTCACTTGAGGTGAACGAGGATGACTAGGAGTTCAGGCTATGAATACGAAGGTGACTTAAATGAAGTAGATTCATACTCAAGTTTAGATATTTCAGGTTCAGTGAATTAAGTATCTGACAATTCACTAATAACATATTCAATTGTGATTACTTCGGAAATTTTTGGTTGTTCCTCATCTTTTTCAATTATCTGAGGTTGATTAACCTTAAAATCACGATGTATTACAATGGTTTTTTCTCCTTCTTTAGTAGACCAGGCTCCTAATTGTTGAACTCTTTCAAATTTGATTTTTTCCAATTGAATGGGTGTATATTTAGGGGGTTTCCCCTGCATTCTATGTGAATATCTCAGTAATTCAGCCACGGTTAATATTTTAACACACAAAATCAAAAAAATTCAAATGAATAAACCTAAGGTCACTAAGAAATCAAGAAAATGAACACACACCTAAAAAATCTAAGAAACAAACCACACACAAAAAATATGTTTCCACAATAGAAACACTAGCTGGTGATGAAATCCAACATCGCAAAAGTTAATGTGGAAAACTGGTGGTTGAAATAGTTATCCTGACAACCTACTTAATGAAACAATCTGGTAGAAGTACTTGTTCTATGCCATCTCGAAGTGAAGAGTACCCTCCGAAAAGTCCAAGTGAGTCTAGCCAACATCTGTTCCAGGTACAGTGGGATCTTCCCTCCACCATCAACTTGGGAAAAATCCTAAATATTGTGGCCACTAAGGTCACCAACTGAGACAAATGCACATGGGGGAATAATATATGATCCAATATACACACAAGGGTAGAGCATCAAGCTCAATCCCCTTGAAAGGTCCTCGACATGGTGAATCCAAGATTTGCTAAAAAGTGACCTCAGACTCCTCAACAATGGTTAATCCAAGGTTTACCATTTGTATTACGTGCATGCCTTTTTTCTTCAGCAATGAAGTATGTACGATTATCTCACTGGGTCTGACATGACCTCGTGCCTGAATCGTTTAAGAAGAGATTCACAGAGTACAAATGAAAAAATTGGATTTCCCTACCACAAGATACTACTTGTTTGTTTTAAATTCTTTGGAATGTTTATTATAACCTATTCCAAAACACTATCCTAAGCTAAATTGGCACAATGAGCCCTAGAAAATGTAAAAATGTCTAGATTGATTTTATTAAGCATTGTATTGATTTGGTTGTTATTTAACGCAAAGGGATATGAGGTTGAAACTTTATTATATTGTGACCTGACTGAAAATACTTTAAATGCATCAGTATGAAAAATGAAACTTGATTGTTTCGATGAATTCTATGTAGGATAAAGTTGAGATATTTTTTAATTCTAAAGCACAAGCTTCCTCAAACTTTAAATAAAATTCCTTTTCGAAGAGAATTTTTTTTTATTAAGAACATAATTTCCAAACATGATCAATTTCTCTTTTGAGAATAAATTTCCATTGTTTATGATGTCAAGAACTACAATGTTGACAAACAAATCTCAAAAGAAGGAAATTTCTAAAAAACACTAAAAAGTATAAAAATTTCAAATCAAATCAAAGTCATAATTATCAATCCTAACTAGGATACCTATGAATGTTTTTCTAAATGATTTCTCTTATTTATAATCAGAATAAGAATGCTTCCACTTATCCCAGCATAAATTAAATCATGAAAGACTATCTTGTCTCAAATTAAGCTTCAGCGATCTAGAATATTTTCCTTTTTTCAATAGAGTAAGAAACAAATATTCAAAAAAGGTAAGGTTGGAAACAATCCTGATGTCAAGGAGACAAAAACATAAAACTAGTTATCTCGGGAAAATGAATGTATGTTCCAAAAAGAGAAACAATAAAGCATGGAAAACCCTAACTTGTAAAATTCCAAAAGGATGATTAATCAGACAAGACTCTAAGATGTTGAAGAGGAGTTCTCACAAAGGTTCCCACAACTAGAGTAAATCAGATTAAACCTCAAGAATTTGGTTATCTGGATTTGAAAGAGAGAATTTCAATTTTTTCAAAAATTCCCAGGGGGTGCCCAACCTCTCAGTTAACAATAGTGCACATGAAAACTGAAATAAACTAACAAGTCAGGCAGGTTGTCGCTCTGTTTTTCACAGAAAACTGCGTAGGCAGAGAAAAAATTGGAAAAAATATTTTTTAGGTTTTCTTTCTCAGAGATTCTAAAAGGTCATGTACCCAACCACACTCAAGGAGGTCAAAATAAGAAATCTAGAATTTCAAATTGAACATAACCAAAGAAACCTAAACTTTTCTTCCCTGGTATGGTCACCGATTTGTTACCAGGATTAATCCCTCTTGTGGACAAGAGTGATCTCCCTAGTACTCCAATGACTAACTAGAAAAAAATATCAATTGACTATCTCTTTTTCTATATTATTTGTATTTTAGATTATTACAACCATAAAAGAGAGAGGAGATTCTCCTACCTTTCAAATGAGATGTCTGATGTAGTATTTTTCCTTTCGCTCCAAATTAGTTCTTCAATGATGAGAAGAACCTATAATCACAGACAAGACAAATGATCAAAGCACCTGAAATATATAATAATCATAAATACTAATCCAACTTTGTGATCAAGGAATATAAGTATTAACATTAATTCCATGAATTTAGAAACAAGACAATGAGAAAAAGATATCCATATGTATTATCATAAATTAGAAAGGGAAACCTTACAACGAGATGCCTTGATGTTGTACAAATTTCTCCCATGTATATGAGCAATCATTTTCCTTCAGCTTGATAAGCCTTCCTCTCTAGAATGACCGACATGAATTCATGGACATAAATATGTGATATTCAATGTTTCAACAAAAAATTACTAGCGCAAAAACTATGAAATCTATGAAAACTCTCCAACTTAGAAACTATACAAATCATTCTTTAGTCGCATTCGTATCTACCCTTAAACCTAAAAATTTAGCTCAATTTATAGAGATATTGAGTTAGTTTCAGATCCATTAAGATAGGGATGGGTTCCTCTAGTGAAGGTATTTTAGTTCCTTGGATGAAGGGATAAGCTCTAAGAGTAGAGGGATAAATCTTGAACTAGCGTGAATATAGAGGCTTCAAGTTGGGAGAATATTAAACCAACTAGGCTTCTAGAAGTTACTTTTATTTTTACTTTTTTTTCATGGGGGTGCATAGGTTTTAGTGGAAAATAGAGCGGTGATCATTGTGGCTAATCGAATAAGCATCATCACATGCACACGAAAAGACTATAAAAACCGCGCATGTAATCTTTTAATGGTTTTAGAGAGATTTTCTCCAATTTCCAAGACCGAATTGAAGAACATGAGTGTTTTTGACTTCTAAGGGAACATGATATGAATGGTTATAGACCCATATTGTTAGTCAAGTTTCATGGTGACAAAATTACATGTAACACCAAAAACGTTACACAAGGTAATGAGCTACTTTGAATGACATTACAATGGATATTTATGTTGATTGAGAAATATGGTGATTGTGACATGTTAAAAAAACACAAAATCCTCATTGTTCCATCCACCAAATTCTTCCAAGCCATTTTTAGGGCCTGGAATAAGAATTCCAAGAGCCACATGGGGGAAATTTCCAAGCCCCTTAACCCTGACATAAGGTTTTTTTATATTTTTTCTTCAAGAAGAGTTTCACTTGATATTGTGTACCATGGCATCTGGCTCTCCAATATCACCTTAGTGGTGTTATATTCATATATGAAAGTTTCTCACCCAAATAATATTCCCAACTATTTTTTTCTTAGTGGGTTGAATAACCCAACCTGCCTGTGCAATTTCAAGGATTTCTAGATAACATTTATGTGCCTTTTGTGATTTTATCCATAAAATTATTTCAATGAATTTATTTGAAATAGGTTTGGGGACAAACCTATTACACCTCCAATGAGGAACATAAACCTCCAGAATCCCTATTTCAGGTGCTAAAAACTTTTCCATAGAATTCAGGATTGCCCCATTATGGTTAGACCTAATCCCCCAACATATCTATTGATTCCAATGCTCAGAACCAAGCCCAAAATGTATCTCAAGGTAATAATAAAGGTGGGTTCATGTCACCTAAAAAAACAAAACTCTTAAAGAAATAAAGTGGCCACTATAACAGTGTCAATTGTCGGCAAGCCTACAGTTTTATAAGATGGGGAATATTTGAAATGACCCAAGCTCCTAATATGGGGGATTAGATACAAATTTATAGGCTTAAAGGCATGGCTTCACCAAAACCTTACAAGGTAAGAGAATATGGACTATATCACTACCACTCCACAATGATAATGACCTCATTAATGTCAAGAAGGTATGCACCCCTGTATAAAATTCATAGTTCATAACATTAGGATTATCATCCCTAGTTTGCATATTTTTTTTATACAAGTTAATTGTCTTTTTACTTCAAATGGTCATAAATTCTATTTCCAATTTGGTCATATTATTTCTAGTCTTATGGATTCCAAGAAGAAGACTCTCACTTTAGTTTCTACCAACCTTGCTTCAGTTGTGGGGTGGGACACAAACCCATTACAAAGTTGAATGTTCAACCCTACTAACATTTATGCCCTACTGGTGCTAAGGAAAAAGGAATTTCAGAACTATATGGTTGAGAAGTTGGTCGATTCTCAGGGGCTAGTTTGTAGGAACTCCAACACAGTTGAACTCTAGATGATAATTAAGGTGTGTTTCCTGTCAGAATTCCCTAGATATAGAAGCTCACTATTTCTTCATATCATGAGAGATAAACAAGGACCAAATAGAACCAATATAAAACCCTAAATAAATAAAAACAAAAAACACACAAAGAGAAGAGAAGATAATGAACAAGAGAAACGTTGCATGCAACTAAAGAATTGGGCATAAGAGAGAACTTATATCCTGATAAAACAATGTATTTTTACAATATTTGTACACAATCTAAGGTGGAATTCCCTTGCTAAGAGAATTTACATGCCCGTTAATCTAGATTGGTCCCAGCCACATAGATAAATATAATAAACATTTGAATAGCATATATTTTAAGCCAAAACCCTTGCAACACTTGAAAAATATAGAAGTTAGGTAAACCCATGATCATGTAGACATATGAGTGGAAAATACATCAAAAGAGTTGAGATCAGTGACCCTTTGCAAACAAGAAACATAGGCTTGTTAGTGCCAATATGAATAATTGTAGATAATTGAGTAGGCCTCACATCACCAACTACAGTATCTAATACATAAGTACCAACCATTTGAATATAGGAATAATGTCACCAAATAAGGTGGAGTGAATACCAAGAACATCACCATATAAAACCAATATAGTCCATTCTACAAAGAACACAACTAGATTTTTACCATAAGAAGAACCCATCTAGTCCAACAAATGAAGTCTCCATGAGTCTTCAAGAAAACCCACAAAAGGGGTTAAGAAGGGTTTAAAAACCTATTATAAAGGTGATCTTGACACCTTAGTTCAGTGGCCCTTATGGAAAATTCGACCAACCATTAATCTCATATATTGACTGAATAATATAGAAAATATCGTGCCAAGAAATTCTCCAGAATATATAGCTTCAAGTGGGCCCTGCTAGGAAGCCCTAAAAGGGAGAGAATCTTGAAAACCCTTCAAAATTTATGTAAATAAGATGATCTAAAAACTTACTAGCCAGCGTTGCAGTAAGCACATGAAGATTAGTGAAATCATATTCAAATGAGATAATCTGAAAAGGCATGATGGTCACCCTTAGGGAAATAATATCAAGCAAAAAATTCAGATCAGCTCCAAATAAGGCTGGAAAAGACTACAGTTAAAAAAAATACCAGCATGAACAACCAACGCATGAAGACATAATGTTGCGCTCCAAATTTTCCATACATAAGGTAGAATATGGACACAAAACAACCCTACATAGGGAGTCTTCCAGCCAGGAAAAAAAAACCATAGAACAACCCAAAACTTGTTCAATTCAAAATTCTTCTAGATATAGAAAATACTAGAATTATCAACCAGAAAACCTAATACGATCAAGTGCACTAGCCCTTCTGTAATCTCAAATAGGGTGGAAAAATAAAAAACCATAGCAAGTGCACATTAAAAAGAAAAATATGGCCCATAAAATATATGAAATCAACCATTTAGGATATGTGTTAAATAATCATGTAATAAGTGTTCCAAGGGATGATTGTTCATCCTAAGAAGACACACAAGATACAAGGACAAGTGGTTGACAATTAGCAAAAACTGCAAATAGGACCATTTTGTAGTTCTCAATGACTTTTGTTCTATAAAAGCAACTCCATATATTTCTTGCCACCAAAGGAAAATTATTGACCCTATTTGAAGGCCTATTTACCAAAAGAAAAAAAGTTGTTTTGATTCAATGGGAATGATATTAAAAATAACAAAGGAATTTTATGTGGTAGGGACAAGTAGGAAAGTTTCTTTATGCAAAAGATATAATGTACCATGACAAAATACTATTTTTTCCACTACGAACTGAGGCACTTCTAGACAATTACCTAACTATAAGGATCTATTTTCATAATTTTTTTCATATCCTTTTAATTTGCAGTAATATTAAGGAAAATTTGATACTTACCATACAAAAAAAATCTTATAGTAGTGGCTTGTAGCCATCACTTTGACGTAAAAATGTTATTCATTGTACTTTTAACACACCAAACATACATTCAGCAGAGCTATACTCTACTACAAAGCCTACAAATGTACGAGAAGTTCACTTGTAATTGTTTCATAAATTATAAAATACACTTGTGTCAGTAATGGTTTGCGATGTTGACAAAAGTGGATAGCTAATATAGCCCCCAACAGGGCTCAAGTCCTACCAAGTGATATGCCCCATGATTTTGAATGTATATGGAGTGCACAACAATAGATGGAACTAGGTACATGCCCTAGGTTACTTTTCCTAAATGGATATCCCCCACTCATGATTTGTAAGATGAAGGCCATTGAATTGAATGTCACTAAATTTTCCTTTGTAATGCTAAATCTGGTGTTGTTGGACTCCTCATAATAAGAGGAATCCCTTTGTGGAGGCTTATAATTCAAAATATTTATTCAAGCTGGTATTGAATTTAATCTACAAAATAGCCATCAATCTTTCTAGAAGTGTTTGGCATGATTCCACTTCTAATCCTTCTATCAAAATATTTTTATCTTCATTGCTTGCTTGACTTGGCCTTTTGAATTATTTTGAATATGACATTGTGACTAGCAACCTTCAACCATAAAACAAAATATAGTGACACTACAGACAACCAAGAACACTTTCATAAGAAATCATTAGTAACATACATTTAATCACTCTTTAGAGAGTCATTCCTTTCCAAAGGATATTTTTTTTCAATGCTCTATGGTCCCCGATAGATACAAACCATGTCCCTAAATCATGACATGAGGAAACTAGCTATATGAAACATCTAAATGTATATATGAACAAGGTAGACATTGAATAATAAATTAATCACTATACATTCTAGCTCTCTGGGCCTCTGTCGAGGAATAAGATTTCCTAAAATATGTTGGGGAAGAATTTGAAAACATAAGAATAATATTCAACATATCAGTTGAATACAATAGATAAAATATGGTGCTAGAGTATATTTAATTAACCACAAAACTTAACTAAAGAAGAGCTCAACGTCAGCATCAGATATTTTGATAAAAAATACAAAACACTGTAGAAAAATTTCTCTAAAATATAAAGGAGGATCCAACTTACCCCTAAATAACCAATTAAAGGTTGATTATTGGCAGAAAATGGCATATGAGCTGGTGGCATATTTACTACTACATCATGAAATACAAAAATGATTAGCTATATTAGTTATTGCAAGGTTGCAAAATATGGAAATGGGAAAGTTTAACAAAATCCAAAATCTATGCTTCTCTAACCAAGCTAAAAATTACATATCTTATCAGGATGATTTTATTAGAAATTTGATCCAAATTTGGAGCTACACAAAAGATTAAACCACAGGTAAAATCAATGAGTAAAATTTGTATTAAAAAATATGCTAATCAACCTGTAAGATTTCAATAAAAGATATGCTTGTTTTAAAATAAAACTATAATAATATTGTCACTCCATTTAATCATACATATATAACGACATGAATAAGAATTTTGGAATTCCCTTCATGATATGATAAAACAAAGGCATCCCATTGTAAAATTAACTCCATCTTTTGACATAAAATGGGCAATCTGTCTCACCCTGTAAAATCATAGGAACCACAATAATTAGAGAAAAAAAAAACCAAAGCATTCTCAGAAGTGAAAAACACTAACACCAATCCCAAACAATCTCAATAGAAAACCACAAGTATAGATACAAAAGGCAATGAAGCTGACAAGATTCCAATGAATTACATCAAGCAGAACACATAAGGAAAATCAACCTAGCTTTTCATCATTGGAAAGATCTAGACAACAATAACAACCATATAACACAATAACTCAAGGTGACTTTGAAATGAAAAAATTTAATTTGAAATTACTCATGACATACTCCTTTATCCATACATTAATAAGTATATAAATCCAAGCAAATACTCACAGGTCTAATTGGTAAGCCCTTGGAATTGTGCATGATAGTAAGCTTTATAGGTTTTACCATTGTTTTCCCAATTACAACTCCAAAATCCCATTTCTTATATATTCCTATAGATACAGTAGCATCCCCATGCCCTTTGTGCTCTGATATTTTTAAATATCCCCCCTCATGCTCTGATATTTTTAAACATTTCCCTTTATGCTTTGGAAGATCAAAATTTCACTTGGAAGCATGCTTGCAAATACCTCTCTTAACAAGAAAATGAGATCCATAACAAGAAATTCAGTAAACCAATAGTTCCAAAAGAAAAAATATAATCCGATTAGAAACAAATGTAGAAGATCAAAACACAAAACTAATCACTGAGAATCTTACAATGCACTAAGGCTCGCCAGGCCTCTCTAGTAGTGAAACAACAACAAGTTAGACCTGCAAAGGAAAGAGAATATGAATTTAAGGAATGATTACATATCATATTAAATGGAAGAGAAAAAATAATGCATGAAAACACAGACTGACTTGATTATCTCACTTCCTTCAACATTCTCCTTTGATTTTAAAGTTTCCAAACTATAATTTGGGTGGCGGAATAGGCCTTTTGAACCAAATTTGTAGATGCTATTTTTCATATAGTACTGAGTCAATAATATGAAAATAAACATCCCAAAAAAAAGCTAAATTAAAAAAAATCAAAAGAAATAAAAAATTATAAATAAAATATAAATTACAACGATATCAAAAGGATGTCAGCAAAAAAATCTCTGTTTAACTTACAGGACACTAAGGCTCACCTGGCCTCTCCAGTGGGGTCTCACAACTTCTAGAAATAGATGGAACCTAGAGCCACACAAAATATGTAAAATTACTGGTCCCATCAAAGTTAATCATGTGTTGTAAAATGGAAAAACCTTGTTTTCGACCTTATAGGATTGGATATATTGATTCAAAAGTTACAAAAATCTCGCAACTTACTCGAGCATTCTTTAGATTGAAATTTACAATAAACCTGTATATACCCAACATAAAGTTCATCTGATAACACTGAAAAGTAGCAACTCAATATGGGGCTAGGAAAACAATCAGTGCTACAAAAATGTAGGTGGGAACGAGTAGAGATAGAAAGAGACAAATAAATGTAAGGCTATTATTCCTGCTACGATATGAATGTCAAGGGTGAAAAATCAATTACATAAGGCTGTAAGAGTCATACCATATGAGAGAATTACACTTAAGCCCATGATTAGGAATTTTATTTTCTAAAGGAATAATTTTTTCATAGAAACAAATTACTCCCCATTACAACAAAAATGTGCAGATAATCCTAATAGCTTGATGTAAGAAATTAATAGAATATTAACATTTGCAAGTGGTAATTAATTGCCACAACACAACCCATATTCCACTAATAACATATCACATTAATAAGTTTTCTAGACTCAAAGACATATGTCTATTTACTTCACAAACACAAATGTGTAATAAAGTTTTCTTATCTTTATTATGTGCATTTGATGCTGATTATATTGGAACACACACAAATAGTAACAAGTACTACAATATAACTTCGAACATATAACATTAATAAGTTTTACAGATTGGAATACAGATGTCTATTTACTTCTCAAACACAGATGTGTAATCAAGTGTGCTTATCTTTATTATCTGCATTTGATGCTAATTAGATTGGCACACACACAAACAATAACAAGTACTACAATAGAACTTCGAACATATAATTGTTGTGATAATCAAGGATCTGCCAATTTTATGAATTTAATCTGGTTGAGGTGAAACAAATTAATCCCTAATACAATTGGGATGTGCTATCTAAGCATAAGATGAAACACGCAATTTAGGGGAAAATAATCCTGATGCCTTGATATAAAAAATTAATAAAACACTAACACTTGCATGCAGTAAATAATTTTCACATAGCCCACAATCCACTTATAACACATCACATTAATAATTTTGCCACTCTCAAATATATATGTCTATTTATTTCACAAAAACATAGATGTGTATCAACTTTGCTTATTCTTATTATCTGCAATTTAGGGCTAATTATATTGGCACACACACATAAAATAAAATATACTACAATATAAATTCAACCATATAATTCAAAATTGTTCTCATAGTCAAGGATCTGCTAATTTTGTCAAATTGATGTAGTCCAGATAATTTGGAGGAGTGTTATCATCCCCACATACTTTGAATTCCACCAAGTGACTTAAGCAAGTATATTGTTCAATAGATTTGATCTGTGTTGTTAACCTTGCCTTCTGCTCTTTGTGTTTGTTCCTATAGAACCTACCTCTCACATACCTTGGAACTTTACACACAACACTTGAGAAATAAAACTTGAACAACTTAGAACTCTATGTTGTACAAACCAACCTAGATCCATCTTAAATCTAGATCTACCAAGTGACATGAGATATCAAATGTCTTGAGATGCAAAATTCCATAGAGTGAAAAGGGATTTGATCCCTCTCAGCCCTTGGTAGATCCAGGGTTAAGATGGATCTATGTTGGTTTAATTTATTTTTAAATAGGATTCCACATGAATACCATTTTTCAGTAGACTCAATACCATGGGTTCCCATAAACCTAGAGCTCAAAAACACAGTAAATTGACCACATCAAGTTTTCCCAACAAAAATTAATAAAAATAATAATATTAATGTAGAATTTCTATTTTAATTTTTATTTATTTTTCCCAAGTCAAAATGTTTACAAGACATTATATCATCTCTACCGTACTAGGTTGGAAAGATCCTCTTAGCACAATCAAACACATATATGAGTGGAAATTGTTTGGAGATGATTGAAAATCCTAATATGGTAAGTATTTCATGTAGCCCATTCAAATTTACATGGGAAAAGAGTAGAAAAAATAGATATCTTTTGGTTGAGAATATAAGAACACAACTCATTCATACAATAAAAAATATAAATTGGGGAATAAATAAGAATACACATACAAGCACACGTTCAATCGTGAGACAAATGTATTTATTTGAAAGTGTAACCTAGTTGTGTTTTTGAATTATAGATAAATCCACCATTTATTCTGCTTCTGAATAAACAGATATTGAAGACAAGCTATGAAAGACAGATCATAAAACTGCACAGAATCCATAACAATGGGGAAGATGTGAATGGTCATCAAAATACGCATGATTGAAGATATTGGACAATCATAAAAAAAATTCGATCACAAAATGAGGGATTTTAGTAAATAAGTTACATACTATCAAGGGAGAATTATATACTACAATCGAAAGTAACTTGTATATTATTATATGATAAAAATTTATAACATAAGAGAAAACAAAATATTGTAAGTACTAAGTTACAACTTAATATAATTAAATAGAAATATAGAGTTAACAATGAACTATTTCCAGTTTGTAATTCCACTACCCGGAACCCAAAGGGGTATGATCAAACCTACAACCAGCTCCAAATTTACAGGTTCTTGTCATCATATAGTGAGTAAAATCGTTTTCTCTAGGTCGCTGAGGATAAATGGGCAAATCACTTGAACCGTCCAACCTAGGGCACTTGGCCAGTGCATTCACAGGTTAAAGAGGTTCATTTCACCCAAATGTGTTATGAGTTCCCATAAGAGTTTGTGAAACTATAAGGAGTAGAGAGAATATAACATATTCTTCCATGGTTCCATGTTTAGCCAAATGGCATTATATTCTAAATTATTTGATAACAAAAAGAATATTCATGGTTCCAATAACATTTTTATGCTGAGTATAACTACTCTTGCTATGTCTATAATGGAATAAGGAGTAGACCTTTATTCTTCAAAGTGTATGAATTTCTCAAGTTCAAAGGACTTGAAAGCCTCTACAAGGAAGTAAAAATAACAAACATCTCCCACAAAGAACTCAAGTTGTTTTCCAGATAATTTATTCCATATCTTTATTCTCTTATGAATTGAGACAATGGGAGTTAGAGAGTCGATCACAAGCTGTTGGCCAAAAAACCTACAGAAAAGGCTATCAATAGTGGGAACTTGGTATCCTCTATTTGAGAGATGAAAATTTTTTGCCCATCCACGGTAACCATTCCCTCCCACTACCATTGCTTTCTTACCTTTACCTCCCCATTACATGGTAGGGGATGTTGTTTTCACTTCATTCTCCTTCACGGCAGCAACCCTCTGGGAAAATATGTAAACATTTATTCTACCACATTTTCTTTTAAACAAATATAAGGATAGAAACCCACCTCATCCAAATAAGGCCTCTTGCTAGTAAAATCCAGATGAGGCTTAACACAAGCCATTGAATTGAAACAAGAAGCAGTAAAAAGTGTCTGTGATATGGATCCATGGTTTAAAGCTAGCATGTACCTAACCTAATATATAAATGGTACGTAATATTTACTATAAAATTTTATGCCCTGTACCAGGCCGACCTACATAACCTAGGGTTTGTAGGTTTTAGCGCAAGCTGCCCTAGGCAGAACTCCCTCCCAAATATTTAGGTCACGATCACACTCCTGGTAAGCCTTGAGGCTGACTTATGATAGAAGCCAGTGGGGGGATTGCTGCTCCCCCTACCACAGGCCAACCGCCCACAGGAGCGGCGACAGGGGCTGACATCGAAAGCCAGCAAAAATCTGGCCCGCCTCATGATACAACAAGGGTGACTCCCACAGTGCAATAGATATCCACACCAGAAATAGAAGAAAAAAATATCACATAAGACACATGCGATCCTAATTATAAAAAAAGAACCATGATCAATCTCGCTGTGCACCGCATCAATGAAAGAACATAGTTCATGAAGGATCACTCATTGATATGCAATTTCATGGGTTTTTGGCCGACCAAAAAAGCCCTCCGAGGATTGATAGCTTCCAAATGGAAGCCCAATGGTCACATTGACCTTCATCTGTGTGCCAAAATCTTCTTCAATGTGATCTTCACCTGTGTTTAAGACAAAAATAGGACCATGGATGGAGGACCATATTTCTTCAACTCGACAGTATTATACCTTCGTCACTAGGCTAAGTGCTTCAAACTAGACAAAGAATATCTCACATTGGCCCCCGTCTGGATTCGGATCTATTGCCTCCCCTAGGACTACTGGGATGAGCTAAATTTAAGGGACATAGGTAATTCCTTAGGAGAATTTTTCAAAACAACGAAGGAAACAAAGATCAATATATATGCAGCATACACTCGAATTTCCGTCTACATGAACATATAGGAGTTGCTACCTGGTGAGGTAAGCCTATTGCATGATCATTTTGAATTCATAATAAAAGTATATTATGAACATGTTCCTTTCAGATGACGGAGGTGTCACCAACACAGGAACCTATTCAAAGACTACCTCCTAAATAAAAAAGAGACAATTGATAATGAATCAAATGATCAAGCAACGTAAGGGTTTATGAAAGTAGCAAGTAATAAAAGGAAAAACAAGAGATCCAACTCCAACCAAAACCAAAAAGGCTCTCTGACTAGCAATGGTTTCGTAACCCTAAATCATCTCAATGAAAATGAGAGCGAAACTGCCAAAGAGGTAGGGATATCCTTGTAGGAGCAACCCGAGACCTCGAAGAAGCAACAAGACAATGTCCAACCGGAGGCCTTCCTAAAACCCCAAACCCTTACCCATGCAGGGGACAACTCTGCAACGAAGGGAAAAGGATAGGTGTTGGACCCAATCCCACAAGCCATGGAGGAAGAGCCAGAGAGCATTAAACTTGAGGGCTTGGATCTCATAGGGTTATAGGATGCATGCAACAAGAAGGACTTTCTCTCAATACATGAGCAACAGATCCAGAAGCTGGAAGAAATCCTCACACGAGCACAAAAACTCCCTTGTCTGGGAATTCGAGGAGGTATGTTCATGAATACAAAATGCTTCATGAAATAATCCCGCAAACGACGCTGGAAAACAATGTTGCAAAGAACAGTAGAAATGGGCAAAGAAATCGTAGAATATGGGAGATTACCAAAGTTAACTCGACCCTACCCCTACTCTCTCAACACCCCTAAATGAAGATCATCTCGTGGAGTGTCATAGGGCTCAACAACCCCACCAAGCGTAGGATCATCAAGAAAAGAATCACTGAGGAACACCCTGGAATTTTCTACATGCAAGAAACCAAATGATGCAGCTCCACTCTGGCAACAATCTTCAAAAGGATATGGAAACGCTGCAAAAAAATAGTCGTAGATTACAATGGAGCTT
The DNA here is from genome assembly GCA_034641835.2 of Pinus albicaulis. Classification (NCBI taxonomy): domain Eukaryota; kingdom Viridiplantae; phylum Streptophyta; class Pinopsida; order Pinales; family Pinaceae; genus Pinus; species Pinus albicaulis. The sequence goes on along the minus strand of CM076580.1, from coordinate 265,637,276 downwards.
CAGGAGATTGGAAATCATCTAGAACCACCACATCATTACCTTAGTGAACTATCATGCCAATAGGCATTTCATTCAAGCCAACTTTCACTTGATTGGAACAACCATCCATGTCTGGCTAAAAAATGTCTACTTTCCCCAGAATCTCAAGCAAAAATCTGAGCTTCTAGACAACATTTCAAATCTCAATAATCAGATATCTCTACCACTCTGTATGCTTGGAGGATATTTAAATATGATAGCCAATATACAAGAAAAAAGGGAGGAAGGCAACATCTAGACATGGAAAGTAATGGATTCAAGAACTTCATCTAGGACAACCACCTCATATATCTACAAACTTCCAATGGCATCTTCACCTAGAAAAATATAAGAGGAGGTATCCATCAAATCGCCTCTAGACTTGACCGGTTTCTCATCACGGGAGATTTCATACATTTGGGGGGTTGATCTTGTAGCCAACATTATTCTGTCCGCAGGCTCTAACCACTAGCTGATACTGCTACAATTTTTAAGAACAGGTACGCCCATGCCCAAACCATTCCACATTACACACTGCTGGCTCAGACATCCAAGGTTCAAAAAAATTATCTCAGACTAGTGGTCCTCCCTTTCACCACCTCAAGGAACAAAAATGCATCAGTCCCAGACAAAGCTAAATATTCTCAAAGGGAAACTGAAGGTGTGGAACAAAACCACTGTCGGAAATATCTTCAAAGATCAAAGAGAGTTGGAAGAGAAAATGAAGAAGCTTCAACAAATAATCATCTTGGAAGGTCGCTCGGCAGGTTCAGAGAACAAAGAGAAAATATTAAAAACCGAGATGGAAGAGAGAAGAAGCCAGGAAGAGATCCTATGGAAACAAAAATCTAGGATCTGCTGGCTCAAAGATTGAGAAAGAAAAATAATTTTTTCCATCGCTCCACCATTCAGCACAGGATGCATAACAAAATCACAGTTCTCAAAAATTAAAATGGAGAATGATTGGAAAAGAAATAGGATATCACAGAGGAGCTACACAACCAATTCAAGTACATAATCCAAGAACCCAATCATCAGAGGCATGAGGCTATAGGAAAAATCACCCAACATATACCTAAATTGGTCATGAAAGAACACAACTGGATGCTGCTTAAAGCCACCACTCTTGTTGAGGTGGAACAAGTAGTATTCCAACTAATCGAAGGGAAAGCTCATGGCCCTGATGAATTCACTACCAAATTATTCCACTTATTTTGGGAAACCATCAAAGAAGAGGTTTCAGGTGTAATTGAGGAAACACACACCACTCACTAGCTCATTCCAGCTCTTAATGCCAACTTCCTCACTCTCATGCCAAAAGAAGACATTGATGCAATGCCAAGTAAGTACAGACCCATAGCACTATACAATGTCATTTATAAGATAATTTCCAATGTTAGTGCTAACAAACTAAAGAAGCTCCTTCCCCTGATCATTTCCCATAGAAAACGGGCTATGTAGAAGAACAACAAATCCTTGATGAAATCATTTTAACCCACAAGGTAATTCATTCTCTCAAAACCACCAAAAAACCTGGTATTGCCCTCAAAATTGATCTATCGAAGGCTTTCGACAAACTTAGTTGGGACTACATAAAACAAGTCCTTATAGCCTTTGGCTTCAGCCACACGTGGGTAATATGGATAATGAGCCTTATAAAATCCCCTTTTCTTTCCATCTTGTTCAATGGTATACCTTCAACAACCTTCAATCAATCAAGAGGCATCAGACAAGGAGATCTACTTTCGCCCTTCATTTTCATTATTATGGCTGAAAATCTACGTCGTCTGCTTAGAAGCTCTGTCCATTCAAGAACCCTGCAAGGCATACCCCTTCACAATATGCCCCCCCCCCCCCCACTTCTCATCAAAAAATTTTGGATTATAATATGATCATGGGACACCCCTCAGTCCAGGAAGATTGTTCCCTCAAATCTATGCTAGACTATTTCTCTGAAGCTTTTGGCACAGATGTCAATCGTGAAAAATCTCAAATATTCTTCTTCCGTACTCCCCCTATCACTCAACATAATATCACCCGCATATTAGGCTTCTCCATAGCGTCCTTTCCCTCGAAATACCTTGGTTCCCCTCTCACAGCTACAACCATTAATCATTCCTCATGGCGAGCACTGCTGGATAGAATGGAAACCAAGCTATCCAACTAGACTCATCTCTCTCTCAATATAGCGGACCGCATGCTACTCATCAAAGAAGTTATTTAGTCTCTCCCCATCTACCTCTTCTCTATACTTGCATCTCCAAAATAGGTCCTCAAAGCTATGCGCAAACTACAAAGGAATTTCTTGTGGTGAGGAACCAAAGAGAAAAATAAATGGGCATTATTCAATTGGAAATAATTCTACAGGGAAAAAGGTCATAGGGCGCTAGGGCTGCGAGACCCAGAGCATAGTAACAACATCATGGGAGCCAGTATCTCGTGGAAATGGGTCTCCAACCCTCACACACCTTGGGCTAACTTGTGGGAAGCCAAATATGCGAGAAACTGGCCCAAGGAGGGCCTTAACAGAGTCAACATAGAACAAGGAGGATCGCAAATATGGAAAGCAGCTAGCAACCAAAAATAGCTGATACAAACCCACGACTTCTGGGAGTTGTGCAGTGGTTCCCAAGCCAGATTCTAGGAGGATTCCTGACAACAACTACCTAGTCTCTCCTCAATATTTCCCAGACCCCTGTGGAGTACATTATGATAGGCAAGGCATCAGAAATGTGTACAAGATTTCTGGACCAATGATACATCTTAGGGATACATGAACTGGATTCATACTGATATATGGAAAGAATACTATACTAGATGAATGAAAATAAAAAATACATTTGGAAGGAACTAACAGCTAAAATAAAAACCAGAGCCCAACTAGGAACTAATATCCTATAATGAGGTCACACGCCAAGTGGAAATTACTCCACAAAGGAAGCCTACAACCTCTTACAAAAACAGAACCTAGATCCATCCAATCTCATCTTGAATAAGATATGTTCTACCAAGCTCTGGCCCAAAGTAGCCACCTTTTTATGGCTGCTCAGTAAATGACGCATTCTCACATGGGAGAATTATTGAAGTGAGGGTTTGTGGGACCCTCAATATGCCCTCTCATACACGTCAACCTCACTGAAACCCTTGCCACAACTACCTGGAGTAAGGAAGATATCCCTACCTCTACTGCGGAGCATAACATATGGAGCAACTGGCATATGACCATAAATACCCCCCTGGACAACACCCCAAGGAACACAAGAATAACCACCGCTCCTGAATAATGTAAACCACCCCCAAATGGTTTCTTCAAATGTAACTTCGATGGCGCCTCCAAAGGAAACCCTAGAAATGAAGGATTCAGAGGTATCTTTAGGAACTTCTAGGGCGAGACCCTTCTAATCTTCTATGACAATATGGCATGGGATAACAACAACTTCGCAGAGCTAGAGGGACTCGTCTAGGGCATCTCCAGAGCCATTGAGTTCAACTATTTTCCCGTGGAAATGGAGGGATACTCTCAAATTATCACTCTAGCGGCCACATTAATTCTCCATGGCTTTGTCTCCACAAAGGTATCCACCAGCAGAGGCTTGCCAATAGGCTCAAATTCTTGGAACAACTAATACAAAATCACACAGCAACAAATTTTCCCCATGTGCACAAGAAAGTGAACATTGTTGCGGACCTCCTAGAAAACAAGGGCGTGGAAAGTCATAGAGACCTACATTATTCCAACTTCACCTAGATTTAGGATGATTCTTTAAGAAGAGAATGCCAAATTCTTATCCAACAGGAATTTCTCTCCCTTGATGTGGGTAACCGAAGAAGCATGCATGAAAACAATCTCTCCCATGCTCGAGATCATGAAGATATGCAGCCCAGGCCTTCACTTGAAGTGCAACTACACTCCTAAAATAATTCGCATGAGGTGACAGAGACCAAGCATCATGAAGACATGCAAGGACAACAACATCCCCTCTAGGGTACCTCTCTGCTACAATATTTTCAATGATATCCTAGACGGATATGATGTTTTCCCATAACTCGATGCACACACTTCCTCATGAAAACAATTCCAGCATGTAGCTACGAGCGAGCCAGAATAATTCCTAACATATTCGCATGTTCCATAGGCCTACAAAAGGGGAGGACCTATAGCACAAAGTTACTCACAGTCTTCTCCTTTTGTTTCATTTCTCTTAGTTCTAGCCCTTCTGCATGCTTAGTATATAGTGCAACTTCCCCCCAGTGTTGGGCTATGCAAAATCCCCTGGGTTGTGCACCCCCCTGAATGTGCGCCTCAGCTAGGCTCCACCTTCCTAGTGAGTTTAACCATCTTGCATGCTCCCATTATCCTGCTCCCCCTGCCAGGCATACTCTACTAGTGTAGCTCCCTTTCTAAGATCACCTCGTTGTGCAATTCATGTGTCTTGTCAAAGCCGCTCCTCCACATCTCTCAAACACCCATCTACCCTTAGATTCATTTTTCCATTGCTCCTTGATTGCACCAAACAATAATTAGAGGAGGCTAGAGAGGTGTGTTCCCTATTTTCTTCTAGCAGGGGCTAGATAACCACTTGGAGTCTGTTAAGGGCTCCTCTTCGGGCAGGCGCATTAGGGAAGCCCCCAAAGCTCTGAGCTCAACCAAGAAGAGGAAGCCCCCACTCATGTAATGCAGATAGGAAGAAGTGGACCAAGGAAATTCACCATTGTGCATTAGGAGGACCCCTTACCCCGCAAAACCGAGCCTCTTCCGGCACAGGAGGCTGACGAGGAAGACATTGACATTTGGATAATGGACTCGGAAGGCACCTGGACGCGAGTCCCGAATGCTGCGTACCTTGTTTCTCCCATCCTTTATGCACTTGCTTCCAGGCCTCCGCATTGACAAATTTCTGAAGAGGAATTCATTGCGCAGGATTACACCTATCCCATCGTGGAGGAAGATTCAGATAGCGGGGATGATGTAGAAGACTCATGACTACGCCACACCTCAGCTCTTTTTAGTTTTTGTTATGCTAGTTATTATCACAGAACCTCTACTTTCAGTGGTGCTATGACACACTTTGTAATCTTCTATTTGATGCTTTTTCTTGGTTGGTTTCCTCGAAGGAGGCATCCCCATACATGCACAACTATGAAGGCAACAAAGGGTGGGATTGGTTAAGCGTAACTTACCAACTCATCCTGTAGCATATGGATTGTTTTATTTTCGAATTAATATAGTTTAGCCTCAATTACCAAAAATAATAATATAGAAATGGTACGTCAACCCTAGACTTGACCACATGTGAGAATTAGTACATATAGAAAATATAATCATTTTTGTTTTACACAATTTATCTACATGAAAATGGTGTGTATGCTTATTTGGAGGCATACTGGTCCTCCATATAGGTTATTCTAATTAATCTCGAACATACAAAAAGCTCCCACCCTCACCTAATAGAGAATCTTAGAAAGAAAACTGAGACCTAAATTTTACCAAATGAATGCAAAATGATAAAATCAATGGTTTGGCCCTAGGGAAGTTGAACATTAGCTATTCATAGCTGCAATTTCTAGCCTCAATATTAGCCAGATCCTTCACCCTGGAGAGTACTGAATGAATATTTAAAAATTGTAGGCTAAGTAGAAACATTTTTATAACCTATGCTTGTACAAAATAACAAAAACCCAGCTAAGAATCTTACCGATGTAGAAAAACTGAACAAGATTTTTCCGTATTAAAGGAAAACGAGGTCCGCCCACAATCACCTACAAGCAGGAATCCATGTTAATGAAGGAATATGCATTTGTCTCGAAAGTTGATAGGGTCTGAAACCATATAGAGCAAGTGATTCTCCAATAACAACAGGATTAGATGTCATGTTTAGTGGGAGTAAAGGGAGAAAGTGATGCAATAACAACAAGAATAGATGTTCTGTTTAGTGGGGGGAAAGGGCTTAAAGTGATGCAATGCAAGGAAAGGAAAATTACATTACCATAATAAAGAAAAATGAGGAGGGAAACATTTATTAAAATATATAAATTAAAATAATATTGAAATTTATAAAATATAATTACTAAATTTAAATTATTGTAAAATTTGTAAAAAATAGAATGGTTAATATGAATAATGACTACTAAAACACAAATATTGAATGCAAGCATAATAGTATGAATAAGGAGGTGCATCACTTAAAAGAGTTGGTTGACCTTTTCTCCACAATAGCAACCTAAGATAATATAACCATACAGAAATATTCCATGTAACGGTTAAGTAACCTATCATCTATAAAAATACCCTCAAGGAGTAAAATCAATTGGAAGCATTGATCAAGCCTTTATAAAATATTATATTTTGGAAATGATTCATGTATAAGAAGGGTTGATTAGCACTTCCTCTAGGGTAATATTATTCACATAAACGAATGGTTTATTGAAACATGGAAGGGTCCTTTTACCCTTCCACTAATATAGTATTTTATTGAAAAATATGAGAAAGAGGAATTGTTGGATAACCCTTCCAAAAATATGGTATATTCCTCTTTCATAATCTAAAGGAAGAATAAACCAAACATTTCTCTATGATAGTATGACTAAGGATATGGATCACTTATAAGGCTCAACCAACCCTTCCACCATGATAATGGCATAAAATATTATAATCCTTCAGAAATATTCCAAGGGAGGGTCGGTCGACCCTTCCTCTAGGACAATACTCTCAAGGAGGAAAAGCAAGTGCAAGGGAAAACTAATGGTGTTGACTTAGAATGGTTGGTATATACACTCCCTCCATGTTAATGACCACAAATATTATAATATTATAGAAATATTCTAGCTTAGAATTGGTCCTCCTCTGATATAGGATAGTAATCACAAGGACATAGGTGAAGAGGAAAGGTTATCCAACCGTTGATCAAATATTGGATTTTACTCATGATTGATGTAAATGAAGCGTCAAATGACCGGTCACCTAAGATAGCATGATCAATGAGGTGGATAAAAAGGAAGAGTTGAACAAACCATATTCCAAGATAACATTCTCAAGGAGATAAAAAGGCTATAAGGGTTAGTTGATCCCTCTTCCAAAATTGTCTTTATGTGATGACATATGTCAAGGAAGGGTCTATAAAACCTTTCTCTGGGATAGTATTATTGTGGAGGTGAATCACATTAAAAATAGTGTAGTTCATCCTCTAGGATATTACTCCCAATGATGGAAATGAAGAGTAATGGTCAACCAAGCCTTCCTCAAATATGGAAATTTGGTCATGATTCATGTAGAGGAAGGGTCAACCAACCTTCCCTCCCTAATAGTACGATTAATGAGGTGGATCATGTGGATGGTTCAATTGACCATTATTTAAGGATAATATTCTTAAGGATGTGGAGAAAGTATAAGTATTATCATACCCTTCCTCCAATGTGATATTTGGGTGATAATTGGTATTTGGTATTTGTTATTTTAGTGAGATTTCTTGATGGGACTTTTTAATTTTAGGGAAAACGAATTGAGGAATTTCAAGGAATGGAGACACATGGTAGTGATATTGTTGGGAAAAATATTGAGAGGGGGGTCTGAATTAGTATTTACTTCAAACTTTCACTTTTCCCTTAATGATTTATATACGTGACTTTAATGAACCCAACTAACATATACACCCATATATCTTTAAGCAAACCTGTTTATGACCATAGATCTTATTATGCAGATAATTCTTTACTTAAATCAGTGCATAATTCATTCATCGACTATTTAATAAGCAGTAAATTGTGTAGTAAGAATAGAATAAATAATCATACATAGACATGGACACCAGGATTTTAAGGTGGAAACCCAATTCGGGAGAAAACCACTGCTCCTGTTGTCTCTGTATTCAATATTTATTATATGGAGAACTTCTTACAATATTGTACTGATGCAAACTCATATCAATACACAGGCATATACCTTAAGAGGGTTGCAACCTTCTCTCATTCTCCAGCTACTACTATAAGGGAGCTTCAACCCCCTCATCTCGTTTACCAACCACTACTAGAAGGGAGCTTCAACCCCGTGATTAGAATAGCAACTTCTACTGGCATAAAGCTTCTACTTCCACACTGAAGGTTTCAATCGCCATAACCACTGCAGACCATGTTTCATCAATTTTCACACTGGATCCCACAACTTCAACACAAATCGTCATACATATCATCAATAATAAACATAACCCAAACTTTAATCATAAGAGTGAGATCACTGTAACCAGAACACACTAATAACCCAGATTTCAGAATAAGTACATAGAATCAAGCTCAACCCTGATCATTCATTATCTTAAAACACATAGGCTACATAAATTTACTGATCCCACGTGTATACACGCTTTCCTTCAGACTAACCTGCGTATAGATATGAGAATACTAATTTTACAGAGTATGATCAGTCTCAGAACCAAATCTATGGCTTTTAGTCAAATATCTTTTTAGTATAGAAGAACCCTTAATCATTCAGTTATCATTAAACATATTTACTCACTCATTGATCAGATTTGTACATATTCATCTTAGCAGCATATACAGTATTCAAGCAACCCAGATCTACATGAAGACTTCATTAACAAGCAACATAAATACAACAACAATAAACAAATAAATTCTGTAGCAAGGTTCAGAAAACCCTGACTTCCATACACATTTTTTATGAGACAAAGACACATATATGCGTGCTTTCACCAAGAAAAACTAGTGTGTATATATATGTAAATATTAATTTTTCAAAATGTTTCATCTCTATAGAATTAGCCAAATTTGTTCACTTCACTTCAACAAACATGCACCAGATCACAAATCTAACCATTTCATGCAAGTACATATTCATTTATGGTCTAGAGATCCCAATCCATCATTGTATCCAAGGGTGCATCATAGATTCAGATCTACCAATAAAAGAGAGTTCATCCCATGCAGATATACTTCGAAGAGAAGTATTCAATAACAACCCTTATCCATGCACACAATGCACTGTGATCTTATTCTCCTTATATAGTTTTATGCTTTACCAATATCGTGAGCCAAAACCACACAAAAGCTTATGGTATTCTTGGATAGAATCAAATAGATGACACAACACTCAATACTGTGAGATAATACAATGGTAATGCTCCCTGGTATCATATTTTTATATCGCAACACGCATACACGATTTTGCGTGTTAGTACTCACGTGTATACATGACCTCTCTTCATAAAACCTGTGTATACATTATGAGATATTACATTTATCATTTCTCTGTCACTTCTGACATGACCTATAGATACATGATTTCTACATATTTAACACATAGGTTTCTTATCACAGGGCAACTCATCAATTAGGATTCCATCAAGGACAACTTCATCAAGTAGGTTTCCATCAAGGAAAACATATTGCATCATATTTCCAACAATCTCCCCCTTTGGACATGATGTAAATCATGATGGTGTTTGATCACCACAACAGATAGACACATTAATCATAACCATTATCCAAACACGAAGATACTCTCCCCCTTTTACATCAAGGGGAAAGGGCAGATCAATACCAAGATAAGGTTTCTCGTACCTTGTAGAAAGAAGAGCTCTATAGATCTGATGTGCATTGTAATTACCATGCTCCTCCTGAGTTCATGATGAATCTTTAGACAGATTTTTCAATGAATTATATGCCTCTATAACTCAAGCGAGTATGCCCTTTCCTATCACTAAGGACTCATAATTACATCAATGATCCAACCAAGTGGAATTACATATTTGACTCAACTTCCAAACCATGTGGGTTTAAATTTTTTTACTGAACTACCCAACCAAGTGGGTTTACAAATTTGAACAAGTTCCTACATGACTGAATATATCAATTTTACGTCATAGGTCTCAACATGACCTTATTAGCAAATAACAGATATGAATTTGTATAACCATGACCAAAAGAATATCAAAAAAGAGATCATAACACAACAACCAATCAAAATGCCAACAATGCATACTTTTCAATCAAGGCAGGTGCACCCCCTAAACTTGTGCATCCTAAACACCTTCAACAACCAATTCATGAAAGAACTTTCATGAAGGAGATAAATATCAAAGAAAGGTAAAATAAGGTGAATACTGTAACAATAATAGAGATTTACCCAACAACACCACAAACTATTATGAAAACTGAGCCAAAGAAATTCTGTCAGTAAAAACCATACATGGTTTTATGCATAGAAACTTGCATCTATACGCTATTCGCCTTTATGAAACCAACGTACCAAATTTAATGTACTGAAATTAAGTAGATTTGATAAGAGAAGTAGAGACAACTCCATGCTTCTCTCTGGTATATTTGAATGCTTCCCCGGGAAGACGTTTAGTAAATATATCTGCAACTTGTTCGTTGGAGGGAACATACTCCAATTTAAAATTTTGTTCAAGAACTTGTTCACGTAGGAAGTGATACTTGATAGGAATGTGCTTGGTCTTGGAATGCATAAAAAGATTTTTTGAGACACTAATAGAACTTTTATTATCACATAGAATGGATATGGGAGGTGAACATTTGATTTGAATATCTTGTAATGTTTGCATCATCCAAAGAAGTTGTCTACAACATGATGCGGTAGCCACATATTCTTCTTCTGTTGTAGATAAGGAAATAGAACTTTGTTTCTTGTTGAACCAAGAGAATAATTGGGGCCCCATATAGAATGCACCACCACTAGTGCTTTTTTGATCATCAACATTTCCAGCCCAATCTACATCTGTGTAAGCATGAAGAGTGAGATCAACATTCTCTGGATACCATAGACCAAAGTCTTGAATCCCTTGTAGATATTTGAATATTGTTTTTACAACCTGAAGGTGAGACTCTTTTGGATTAGCTTGGAATCTTCCAACAATCCCAACTGTATGCATAATGACTAGGCTTATCCTGATTAGATAAATCAGACTTCCAAACATATATCTATTCTCTGGTTTATTCAACATGGGAGAATCATCATGAGAACTGGGGTTACATCCAGTTACCGTTGGAGTACTCATAGGTTTACAGTCTTCCATCCCATACTTCTTCATAATTTTCTTAAGATATTTTTCTTGTGATAGAGATATGCCATTTGTTTCTTGTTGTACTTGTAAGCCAAGAAAATATGTTAGTTCCCAAAATAATGAGATTTAAAATTCTTGTTGCATAACAGAAGCAAATTCCTGACTCATGGACTCTTCATTACTCCTGAAAATGATGTCATCAACATACACACCAATAATCAATAGTTTATCATTTTCAATTTTTGTGTATACGTTACTATCAAGAGATCCCTTTGTGAAACCTTGTTGTTGAAGATATTTGTCAAGACGATAGTACCATGCCCGAGGAGCCTGTTTGATACCATATAAAGAATTTTAAAGTTTGCAAACAAGTTTTTCATCATTTCCCAGAATGAATCCTTTTGGTTGTTCTATATAATCTTCTTCTTCTAGACCATCATTGAGGAAATAAGATTCTGCATCCATTTGATAAACCTTTAATTGATGAAAACTTGAAAAAGCAAGAAACATTATTATGGTTTCAAGTCTAGCTACAGGAGAAAATGTTTCTTCAAAGTCTATACCTTCTTGTTGAACATACCATTTACAAATAAGTCTAGCTTTGTTTCTAATAATATCTCCATTTTCATTCAACTTATTTTTGAATATCCATTTTGCTCCAATATAATTTTTATCATGAGGTGTTGGAACCAATTCCCAATATGATTCTTTTCAATTTGATCAAGTTCTTCATTCATGGCTTGAATCCAACATCATCTTCACTAGCTTGATTTACATTTTGGGGTTCAATAGTGGATAAGAATTCCAGATAGCTAGGGGATCCTACAAGAGTTCTTCTTGTTTGGACACCTCATCCATTTTCTCCAAGAATTTGGGATTCTGGATGATTCTTTTGAACATACGTTGATGGAGATTTTTCAGATATGTCTTCTTCTGGTGCTTCATTGGGTTCTCCTTCTATATTGTTCTTATTTTATGAGGGAAAATATACGTCATCATCATCTTCATTTATTGTTGTTATTTCCCTTTTATGAGCTGTGAGAGACACATCAATTACAACATCAATACTTTCAACAATCTTCCGAAGTCTTTTATTGTAACATTTGTATGCTTTACTTCAAGAAGAGTATCCAAGAAATATTCCTTCATATACTCTAGGCTCAAACTTACTAAGTTTTTCATCACTGTTCTTGATAAAATATTTGCTTCGAAATCTCTAAAATGCTTAACAGTGGGAAGGTTACCATACTAGAGCTCATAAGGAGTTGTATCACTGTTCACATGAACATGAGGCTTGTTAAGAATATTTACTGCAGTATGTGCTACTTCTCCCCAAAAGGTATCGTGAGTTACAGATTCATCAAGCATAGCACGAGCCATTTGTTGAATTGTTCTATTAATTATTTCTACCATGCCATTTTCTTGTGGGGTTCTAGCAAAAGAAATTTGTCTTTTTATGCCATGACGTTCACAGAAATAAAAAAATCATCTGACACATATTCTCCTCCTCGGTCAGATCTAAGACATTTGATTTTTAGATCTAATTCATTTTTAGCCAAAGCTTTGAAGTTCTTAAATTTTTCAAAAGCTTCATTTTTATGTTTTAGTAAACTGATCCAACACATTCTAGAGAAGTCATTAATAAATAAAATATAGTAGTGTTCTCCACGCGGTGACCTTTTCCTTACAGGACCACATAAATCAGTATGTATAAGTTTAAGAAGCTTACTTGTTGATCCTTCTTTGGCATTGAATTGCACCCTAGTTTTCTTACCAAATTGGCATGATTTGCATATGGTACTTTCAGGGAGAGTGATGCTAGGAAGATCACAAATAGCTTTAAGTCTGCTAGATTTGCTTATTTGGGAGAAGCTCAAATGTCCCAATCTTCTCTTTCATAACCAATTTTCTGTAGATTTACCTAAGTATCATTTCTCTTTGCCACTTTTCAATTTATACAGATTTCTTGGTGTTCTAGTTCCTTTTATCATTGTTTTTCCTATGTCAAGTTCATGTACTACACATTCTTTTGAACTGTAGACAACTTCATTTCCTTGATCACATAGTTGGCTTAAACTCAACAAGTTATGCTTTAACCCATCCACATACATATCATTGTTAGATTTAACCTTTTCTTTTAGAAACATAACCTTTACCCTCAATGATAACAAGAGAATCATTTCCAAATGTAACATTCTTTTCTTTCTCTAATGCATTCTATGAAAGAATTTTATTTTTATCACCTGTCATGTGTTTTGAGCATTCGTTATCAATGCACCACTTATTTTCTTCTCCTTCTGCAAATAACGCTATGCCACAGCTTTCAACTTGCGAGTCCTTATTTCTCCATACCTTGGATTTAGTGGGTATATGTTATTTTGGCTAAAGTTTTCTCCTGCATTCATATTCTTCATATCCAAAGTTATTGCGATGAGAAAATTCAATTTCTCCTTGAAGAGGAGAAAATTTGTTGTGAGTATTCTTCTTTATCCTAGTCTCATTTCTTTTCTTTCTAGCTTCTCTGGTCACGATGGTTTTGTATGGAATACATTGTACAGCTTTATGACCAAAATTATGACATGAGAAACATTTTCCATTAAAGAAGAAACTTTTGTGATCATGATACCTTCTATTTATATTTACCTGTTAATTGATATTTCTGTTATTGTTCTTCCTTGAATTGAAGTGGTCATGCTTTACCTGGGTGGTCTCTTTGTTCTTTTTCTAAGTGGAGAAAAATTTGTTGGCTAGCTTTAGCTAGATTTAGATAGCTTGGTGTTGAAGACTGAGAAGATTATCTTATATATCCAAGACCTATCTTTATAAGAGGATAGCATTGTACCTTGATAATTTCATCTAAGGTTTTAGATCCTTTATCAAATGTAAGATTTAAAGTTTTCACTTTCTCAGTTTCCTTTCTTAGACTTACTATTTCACATTCTAATTTCTCATTATGCTTCTCATTTTCTATAAGGTGATTCTTTAGAGTATATATGGAATTTTTTTTTTCTTCCAAACATATTTTGAGATGATTTATTTCTTCAAGAAAATAATTTTCTTCTAATGCAGCCATAAAATTATCTTTAGCCTCACTAGATTCTTTTTCAAAAGACATGAGCAGTGTAATATCTTGATCAGATTTTCCTTCTTCACTATTTGATATACCATCACTATATTCATGAGTATAATATCTTTTTCCATTGATATATTGTTTCTTATTTTCTTTTGCCACTTTCTTTCCCTTTTTATATTTATGGGGACATTTAGCAACATAATGGCCAACTTTTCCACAAGAAAACCATTTAAAAGGAAGCTTACCTTTGAACATTCTAGTGCCAAGTTGTAGCTTCTTTACAAAATTTATCTCATCTTCTTCTGAAACATACTTTGATCCTTCTTGTTCTTGTAATTTCTTTCCTTTTGTAGCAACTCTAAATATGTCTTCTTTGACATCAGATGGCTCTCCTTTCCTCCTTTCACATGCGGTTAGAATCCCATGTATTTGAACAATTGTAAGAGTTCGTACATCCTTCGTCTCTTCAATAGTAGAAACTTTTGACTCAAATTTTGGAATTAGAGATCTTAAAACCTTTTCTACTAGAGTAGTGTCAGTTATGATTTCACCCAGATTTCTCATACGATTTACAATATCATCTAGATGTAAAAAGAAACTAGCAATGCATTCCTCATTATGCATTCTGAATTTTCCATATTGAATTCTGAGAGTTTGAAGTTTACCACATTTTACCTTGGCATCACCTTCATAGATCAGAATTATTTTTTCCCATATCTCCTTTGTTGTACTCAACTGCATGACTTTGACAAATTCTAATTCAGCCAAAATTCCCAATAATGTATTGACCACCTTTGCATTAGTTTCGCAGCTCTTTTTTGCAGCTGGATCTGCTGGACCTGAAGCTGGATATTGATAAACTCCGTCAACTATAGCCCATACAACTGCTCCAAGAGACTGAAGACAAGATCTTGTCCCTGTCTTCCAGAAGATTAAATTGTTTTCGTTGAAGGGAGGAGGCATAATAGATGATGTCCCATCTTGATTTCTCATCTTAGATGATCTTCCTTCTAGCAATTAAGCTTCTTTAGAAGGACCTGTTTTGATGCCAATTGTTATGAAAAATACTGAGAGGGGGGGTGAATCAGTATTTACTTAAAATTTTCACTTTTTCCTTACTGATTTATATACGTGACTTTAATGAACCCAATTATTGTATACACGCGTATATCTTTAAGCAAGCTTGTGTATGACCAGAGATCTTATTATGCATATAATTGTTTACTTAAATTAGTGCATCATCCATTCATCAAATTTTTAGTAAACAGTAAACATATGTAGTAAGAACAAAATAAATCATCACACATACACATGAAAACCAGGATTTTAAGGTGAAAACCCAATTCGGGAGAAAACCACTGCTGCTATCATCTATGTCTTTAATATTTATTATATGGAAAAATTCTTACAATATTGTACTGAAGCGGACTCATATTAGTATGTAGGCATCTATCTACAAAAGGCTGCAACCTTCTCTTATTCTCTAGCTGCTACTGGAAGGGAGCTCCAACCCCCTCATATCATTTACCAGCCACTATTGGAAGGGAGCTTCAACTCCCTAATCAAAACTCCAGCTTCTACTAGTAGGAAGCTTCTACTTACACACTGAAGGCTTCAACCCTCAGAACCACTGTAGACCATGTTTCATCAATTTTCAGACTGGATCCCACAACTTCAAAAAAACTCATTATAAAGATCATCAACAATAAACTTAACCCAAACTTCAATCAGAAAAGTGAGATCACTATAATAGAACACAGTAATAACTTAGATTTTAGAATCAGTACGTAGAATCAAGCTCAACCCTGATCATTCATTACCTTAAGACACATACACTACTTCACTTTACTGATCCTGCGTGGTTACACACTTTCCTTCACACCAAGATGTGTATAGATATGAGAATAATAATTTTTAAGAGTATGATCAGCCTCAGAACTAGATTTGAGGCTTTCAATTAGATATGTTTTTAGTATTGCAGAACCCTTAATTAGTCATTCATGTTTAAAAATATTTACTTACTCATTGATTAAATTTAGACATATTCAACTTAGCAACATATACAATATTCAATAAACCTAGATCTACATGAATACTTCATTGAAAGGCAGTAGAAATACAACAACAATAAACAGATAACTTTTGCAGTAAGCTTCAGAAAACCTTGAATTCCATACGTGTTTTTTTTTTAGACAAAGATGTGTTTATACACACTTTCACTGAGACGAGCTAGCATATATATCTCTAAATATTAATTTTTCATAATTTTTCGGATCTATAGCCTTACCCAAATTTCTTCACTTCACTTCAGCAAACATGCGCCAGATCATAGATCTAACCATTTCATGCAAGTACATAGTCATTTCTGGTCTAGAGATCCTGATCTATCATTGTATCCAAGGGTGAATCATAGATTCAGATATACCAATAAAACAAAGTTCATACCATGAATATATACTTCAGTGAGAAATGTTATTCCCTAAATCTACCTCAGGCTGAAGGAAGGCAGAGTCTAGGGTAACATCAAACCACGCTCATTATAGTAGCTAGCCCTTCCGGATCAGGAGAGGGCTCTCTCTGGGTCAATCAAAGCAAAGATAATCAATAAGGCTTGAGATGACTTGAAATAAAGCCTGATTTTATGCTAGGTATATAAGTAAAATAGTTGGATTTTGATTTTGGGGGTTTTTGTTGGATCAAAAGGAAAGGAAGATTTCAGTCCGGGGATGAGACCTAGTTTTTGTAGAGTTCTGAATGGGGCAAGGAAGGAAATTGTTTTGATGCTTTGGATTGAATGAATGGATAGCTCAGACTAGTGAGGAGATGAAGAGGGCAAGAGGCTTTCAAGAATCCTCTTCAAAAAAATGAAAACATGGAAAATTAAACAAAACTCAAGGCAGAGCAAAGAAATCTAATTAATTCCACATTTATCACTCATTTGTTTAATTTAAGATGAAAGGAGAAGGGAAATGATACACATAAAACATCAATGAACTTACAACCATAAAGAGAAACCCACCATCAAAACAGAGAGCGATATGGATCCCAAAGAGTGCTGCAAACCATGGTCTATTCCTTTTACAAAATTGCAGAGATGAAATGTACAATGAAGTGACAAGCAATCCCAAGTGTCCAAACTATGAAAATGACTGAGAAAATACAAGATATAGACAAGCCTAACTCATCCCCATGCCTTTAGGGGTAGAGCGCACCATTCTAGGAGTTTTTTCAAGAAGATCTAAACAAAGAATTGGAAAATATGCAATGAAATAGCTTGCCTATATAAGATAGGAAATTGATTCATTCAGTTACATTTCACTTTTTGGTGAATGAATCTACTTGCATGGGTAAAAATGTGCCAAAATTAGATCAAAGTCATGAAATTACATCAAGTTACATCAAGAGTTTCTAGTGCAGGAGTAACCCCGCTTCACCCACACTCCCAGTACTTTTCAAAACAAACTTAAACTATGTGTGAATGAATTCCAAACTTCATGCCTATTCATCTTCCAATCCAGACAATCTCATATTTTATTCTTTAACTTATATGCTGGCAGATTCAACACTTAATTCCAAGAGTGTTAATATCTCAAATCTCTAAGATTTGAGATATTAATTCCAATCTTTATAGCATGTGTTGTCCTACAATCTCTCAACACCCAATTCCTATCTATCCAGTCAATAGACTCTTCCTACCATGCGTATCAGACCCTCGGTCTTTTTTTTCTACATGCCCAATCACCATTCATATGGCCCACTTTGCATATTTGAACATTACACACAACATAATACTTTGGTTATAAAAACTATATATTAACCCACGTAATATCGCTCCAACAACCATTATATATATCATGCTCTTAATTTATCAACGATGTCCAACAATAATCCACAAACTTAACCAACACTTTATGAACCTTAATATATCTTCCACCGGACATATATCTCTGCCTTATATTCATGACCCAATGCATTACACATATTTCCAATTTATATATTATCTCTGGACCTTATAAAGTGCCGAATAGAATTAATAATCAATTCATATATGTATATAACTCCGTCGGGCCCCACAAGACAAACGCATACACCATACCTCGCCTAACCTCCGCGCACCTCCATTAACCTCTGCGCACCTATAGCAAGCGCTCACCATTAGATCTCAAACCTCTAGATCAATAGTACAAATCCATTTCGCTCGGCGTCTTCGGTCGATATAGAACGCGCGAAATCATAGTTTAAACGGTGGTTTTGAAACAGTGGCCTAGCCACGTGGCACATAGTCTATGGAATTGCTACGAATTCGCCATTACCATTCTCCATATAATGGTGGTGCGGAAAATACTACTCTCTGGGTTAAACCACTGTTACTGTTCCTTGGTCAAGGTTCTGCCTCCCCAGGTTCCAGTTCTTCGCACCATCTCAACGCTGGTCTCTTCCCAATTCAACTTCGTTCATCGTGATACAGTGCTCGACCCTCCGCAAAGTTCCAATACCATGCCACCGTTAGCTTTACTGGATCTTAATACATGACTCCAGTTAGGGGTTCAATTTACAACAAACAAATGTAGTTTCTCTATTACGCGAGATCCCACCAATATCGCTTATGCATGAATTAAACCATGCCCCTGCTGGGGCATACACTCACGGTTCTATCACCTCCATGTCGACAGTGTCAACATTATTTACATCGATTCCACTAACTGTATACAGAGAACCATTAATCCCATCACAGGGTTCTCAATTATCACGGATTCAAATTATTCTCCGCTAGGATGCATGCATATACGCACAGAACTTAATTAAGAAACACAGCTATACATTCACACATAAACTACGTTCACAAGACACAGATATACCGAAACATTTCTTACTTGCACAATGAATTGACATACAATTACAGACTGGCCGAATCTTCAATCTGAAGGCCTTCTTCCTTTCCTATGCAGCTCTCTGCATGTACATGTGCAGGCCTCCCTTCTTTGACTCTGTCACAAAGGTTTTTCTTATACAACTACAAGGAATCGATTCAATTCCTTGATGACTCACAGACTCTTCAACTTACTACAGATACAAATTAAACTAACTTCCAAAACTGACTATCTCTTCAGGTGCCCCTCAATCATACGGGCAGTTACATTTTTCTTTCTAATTAACTAGAATAACCCGACCATGGATATTTACATGGGGAAAAAAACATGAGACCCCCCCTCTAATGTTTATTGATGTAAAAAAAGTGTTTCGGGTCTAATTCTCCTGCATCAGACTCCCCAGGTTCAAATGATTCATGATCTCCTGATCATGTGCTTTATCTTTATCTTCCTAGATACCATACTCTGCTCTGCAACTGGTTATTTGTTACAACATTCTTCTTTCTCCTTCCTCCTGGCTGCCATACCTTGTACTGTAGCTTTCCACTTGCTATGTCCTCACAGTCAGTGACTGTCTCTTTCTTGCCGCTGCTAATTCTCTGCTTCTTTGTTGTTGTCCTCCTCTGAGGCATCCTCTGCATCAGTTTCCTTATGCATTCAATTTCTCTGTCTAATCTTTCCTCTGACTGCAGGATGCTTGCTTCTGTTTGCTGCATTCTCATCTCTTCATTTCTTACTTCTACCCAAGCTCCTATTCTTACTGCCACCCAATCATCCATGTCCTCTCTGCAACAGTAAAACTTACGCTCCTCTGCTGGTAACACTTCAGCTTGTTGCTTCAGCACTCTCTCCAGCAACACTTCAAGCTACTGTTCTGGCATTTCACCTCCTTTTATGAATACCTTCAACAAACATTCTTTCCATCTCCTTTGGCCAAAAAAATCTTCTCCATGTTGCAACTCAAGTTCAGCATCTTCTTCTTCTGTCTTGGCAATCTTCAGCAATGGCCTTCTTTCTTCTTGAATGATTCCAGCAGTCAAACCAAGTTATCTTGCCACTGTACCTTCATCTCCTGTCAGAGTGGAACTCTGATTCTCCCTTCCTGTAGCAGCCCCAAAAATCTACCATACAGTCTTCTCTTCAATCTTCTCTTGGCTATTCAAACAAGCCAATTCATCCTTGCTATCAATAGCAAAAATATTTTCCTGCCCATGAGACATTGTTGTCTCATCTTCATTCAGCTGCTCATCCTCATTTTGCAACAGCTCTTCTTCCTCTAATACAATTCCAAGTGATGGATTGTCTTCTGCCTTTCCTGTCAACATAGCCGCTTCCTTAGTTCCAAAACCCCAAGACCCAATTGTCCCTAGTGATGATTCAATCAGAAATTCTTTTCTATCTTCACCCCATTGTGTCTTCTCATTCTGCAGCCCCCAATTCTGAAATTGAGGTCTTCTCTCTAGTAAGGAATCCTGATGATCCAGCAGCTCAATTTCTCCATTCCATGGTTTAAATTCTTCCACATAATTCTCCTTCTCTTTCAATTGACTGCCCCATGCTGTCAATTCTCCTCCAGCATCAACAGGATCTGCACTCCTCAAACATTTGTTAAAACAAAATTCACAAGGCCTCAAAGCCTTTCCTTCTTCTGTCAGCACCTCAGTATGTTGTCCCAACTTTCTTTTCTCTTCCATCAACACATCAGAATGTTGATTCCAAATCTTCAAACATTTCTTGAGACTATTAGCCAATCTCTCTTCTGCACCATCCCCTTCAAGGATGTCTTTCTGTTCCAGCTCATAAAAATGAACTCGCTCATCTTCAATCATTTTTGTCCTTACCATCTGAACACCTTCCCTCTGTGGTCTTATCCTCTGCTCGTGCCACAATCTTGGCATCTCCTCCAAGAGAACATCCTCAACATCTTCATTGTCTTCTGTTGTCACTATCTCCTCTGCCTTCATCAGAATGGAATCCTGATTTCCCATCTCTGCAAAGACTCCATCTACATGTCTATCATTCTCCACATGGCCATTTAACAAAAGCAGCTTGTCATTATCAGCATTGATGACAAGTTCATCATCATCAATTCCATCGAAACAATCTCTTCTACCAAATAAGGAATAAATGAATTCCTTCTGTTGCAGTAGTTCCATCTGTTCTCCATATGAAAGATACTCATCATATCTTGCTTGGCAATAGTCAAATTAATTTGTCACATTCTCACTATGTGAACTACCTTCATTAACACCTGCATTCACACACAACTTGTCAGATGCAAAAACATAAGACCCCACGGTTTCAGTTGGTGAATTGGTCACCAAATTTTTCTGTTTTTCCAAGTCTTCTATATTTTCCAGAGATTCTTCAATGGTCTCTTCTTCAGAATCCTCAAGTTGTTCAGCCTCCAGCTTCTGGTCAATATCACAAACTAAATCTCTTCTGCTTCCAATATGCTGGAAAGCAGAATCTTTCTCCAACTGTGCATGGACATCCTCAAAACATGTAGCTGCTCCATTTTCTTCCTCGGTGACAACATCAATAGTCTGTTCACTTGCTATTCCCGAAAACACACAAAATATGTCAGATGTAAGGCTCTTGGACCCCTTGGTCCCACTTGAAGCTTCAGTCTCCAAGTCCTTCTCCAAATACTCAATTGCCCTAAGTATTTCCCTTTTCATCTGAGCATTCATCATCTGCTCCTTTTTCCTTTGTAGCCTCAACCACTTTATCTTCTTCTTCATGAGCCACTAAATTCTCCGGCTTTCTTCTATCCATCTCTTCAATTCATTAAAATCTTTCCTGATCTTAGATAATTCTCTCTGCAATTCTTCATCCGTGGATTTCTTCTTCTTCATGCCATTTTCTTTGGCATCTCCACAGACTCTTCTGCTGTGATTTCTCTCAGAACCTCTGCAATCACTGTAGTCTCTGTTATGGCCCTCAGTAGCCATTCCCTTCTCTAGGAGTTCTTCAATCACAAGCTACACTAAGCCTCTGCACAGCAAGATCTCTTGCTGCAACTCACCTCACCAAGCTTCTCTCCTGAGCTCCGGCTTTTGGCAAGTACTGGTCCCCTCTCTTTGGAACCTCCTGAGCACTTTCTCTGCTCTCTAGGCTTCACTCTGCAACTTTCTCAAGAACATCCCTTTTCTTCATTCATCCAACCTCAGTTGGGAATTATTCAGGTTCTTCCACACTCTTTATGCACTCAGAATCCCTTGCTATATTCCTCTATCACTGCTCTCAAAGCTGGTGATCTACTTCTGTTGAGATGTCTTCCTCAATTGCTTGTACTCTGTATTCTGCAAACAATACCTTCCAACCAGAGTTCAAATAAGGCTCATCTTCTCTCGAGAAAACTACAAATGTCCTCCTTATCTAGCCTCTAGCTGAATACCAGGCTCACTCTCTTACCTCTCAAGATATCTGACTGATCTTGCTTCTTTTCTCTTCTTTTCACCTGCACTGCATCTACCTGCTGCAATCTTCTATCTTCCAATAAAGATTCTGCTCATCTAGAGACCTTCACTGTATGTCAAATAAAATCTATAGTTTCCTCTTTCAAACATATTCGAATATCAACTATTCTTTTATGTTTCAGTACATGTGCATGTCCAAAATAAACTTTTCAACGAGCTAATTGAATTATAGCTCTGATACCACTTTGGTGCAAGGGTAACCCCACTTCACCCACACTCCCAGTACTTTTCTAAACAAACTTAAATTGTGTTTGAATGAATTCCAAACTTCATGCCTATTCATCTTCCAATCTAGGCAATCTCAGATTTTATTCTTTAACTTCTATGCTGGTAGATTCAACACTTAATTCCGAGAGTGTTAATATCTCAAATCTCTGAGATTTGAGATATTAATTCAAATATTTATAGCATGCGTTGTCCTACAATTTCTCAACCCCCAATTCCTGTCTATCCAGTCAATAGAGTCTTCCTACCATGCGTATCAGACCCTCGGTCTTTTTTTTCTACACGCCCAATCACCATTCATATGGCCCACTTCGCATATTTGAACATTACACACAACATAATACTTTGGTTATAAAAACTATATATTAACCCACATAATATCACTCCAACAACCATTATATATATCGTGCTCTTAATTTATCAGTGAGGTCCAACAATAATCCGCAACCTTAACCAACACTTTATGAACCTTAATATATCTTCCACCGGACATATATCTCCGCCTTATATTAATGACCCAATGCATTACACATATTTCCAATTTATATATTATCTCCGGACCTTATAAAGCGCCGAATAACATTAATAATCAATTCATATATGTATATAACTCTGCCGGGCCCCACAATACAAACGCGTACACCGTACCTCGCCTAACCTCCGCGCACCTCCATTAACCTCTGCGCACCATTAGCAAGCGCTCACCATTAGATCTCGAACCTCCAGATCAATGGTACAAATCCATTTCGCTCAGCGTCTTCGGTCGATATATAATGCATGAAATAATAGTTTAAACGGTGGTTTTGAAACAATGGCCTAGCCACGTGGCACATAGCCTATGGAATCGCAACGAATTCGCCAATACCATTCTCCGTATAATGGTGGTGCAGAAAATACCACTCTCCGGGTTAAACCATTGTTACTGTTCCTTGGTCAAGGTTCTGCCTCTCTAGGTTCTGGTTCTTCACACCATCTCAACGCTGGTCTCTTCACAATTCAACTTCGTTCATCATTATACAGTGCTCGACCCTCCACAGAGTTGCAATACCATGCCACCGTTAAATTCGGTGGATATTAATACATGACTCCGGTTAGGGGTTCAATTTACAACAAACAAATGCAGTTTCTCTATTACACCCGATCCCACCAATATCGCTTATGCATGAATTAAACCATGCCCCTGCTGGGGCATACACTCACAGTTCTATCACCTCCCTGTCGACAGTGTCAACATTATTTACATCGATTCCACTAACTGTATACAGAGCACCATTAATCCCATCACAGGGTTCTCAATTATCACGGATTCAGATTATTCTCCGCCAAGATGCATGCATATACGCACAGAACTTAATTAAGAAACACAGATATACATTCACACATAAACTACGTCCACAAGACACAGATATACCGAAACATTTCTTACTTGCACAATTAATTGACATACAATTACAGACTAGCCGAATCTTCAATCTGATGGCCTTCTTCCTTTCCTATGCAGCTCTCTGTAAGTACAGGTGCGGGCCTCCCTTCTTTGACACTATCACAGAGGTTTTTCTTATACAACTACAAGGAATCGATTCAATTCCTTGATGACTCACAGACTCTTCAACTTCCTACAGATACAAATTAAACTAACTTCCAAAATTGACAATCTCTTCAGGTGCGCCTCAATCATACGGGAAGTTACATTTTTCTTTCTAATTAACTAGAATAACTTGACTATGGATATTTACACAGGGGAAAAAACATGAGACCCCCCCTCTAATGTTTATTTATGTACAAAAAGTGTTTCGGGTCTAATGCTCCTGCATCAATTTCACATCTAGAGATAAAAAAGTCAAACTAGCCAAAACTAGGCGAAAATCTGAACTGCTGAGTGAAAACTAGGCCAAATTTCCCAATGCAGCGCGCTTGAAATCCCTATGCGTAGCGCCACTTTGAGGCTGATTCGGAGGGCCTTCCCAAAGTCCAAATTGAGTGCGGGATAGCTCGTTGGAAATCTCTTCCTATCTATTTTCCAACCCAAGTGGAATTTCTTAATTTGGCTTCCATTTTCCCCTCCAAAAATCAAATCTCCCAACACTACTTCCTGTGTGTCCAAAAAGTGGCAGAGAGGTCATTTTTAGGGTGTTTTTGACCCTTCAGGCAACCCAAAACTTGTCAAAATCCTTAGGTAATAGGTAGGCATGCATAAATTTTGATGAAAAATCCATAAATGAAAATTTTTCCTCCAAAATAGCTGCCAATTATAAGTACGCGCCAAGTGGCGCTACGCGTCGGGCAGGAAAATCTGTGTTTAGGCCAAAAAATTCAAAATTGACAAAAAATTTCCCAAATTTCTTGAAATTTGGGTTGAATGTCCACCATCAAGCACTATGCTGGGCCAAGGAAGCTTCGGCCAAGATTTGGAGTCTAACATGCCTTTTGCAATGCTTTAATGCCTCCTTGGTGCATGCAATTCAGTTGTAGAGTCACTGTCTCGGTGATAAGAAATATCAGTCTCCATGATGTCCAAGGTCTGTGTTGTATTGTATGATAACAAGAACTTTGGTGTCTTTGATTTATTTCCAAATATGAGGTAATATGGGAGGGAACATGGAGGAATGATGGGCTATAATCAAGTGAAATTGTGATTTTTCCACTTGAAATCTATGTGTTGGGACAACCACTTAGCTATTTGGGATAACTTGGGATTTGAGGGAAATTTACAAGTGGTATGGGGACAATGGGAATGGGATAGGGATGATTTGACTTTAGGGATGTCAAGAGATAGGGGAATTAGGACTGTGGTGAGCAAATAAATATTGAGGAGGGGAAAAATGAGGTAAGGGAAATGTAAATATTTGACACCAAAATCAATTTCAAAACCCTAGGAGCATTTTTTAATCAAGACAATAGGGTTTTATTTTTTTGCATTTAAATTCTCATACCAACACCCAGCACTTGTTAAGAGCAATGAGGAAGTGGCTTTCACTTATTCGAATAAGGAGAGACCAAGAAAAATTTGATGGGTTGGAAGAAACAACAAAAAAATTGCTTTCTGCCATGTGCATCACCCAATCTACCCAGTGCGCCGCACACCTCCAATGTGCCACACCAGTATAATTTTTACACTGTGGTGGCTAGCCCAATGTGCCGCGCCTGCCCAGTGCATCGCGCCGGCTACCCAATGTGCCGCGCACCCAAATTTTCCCAGTTTTTATCCAAATTTTCTCTCTTCCTTTAACATGACTTTCTCTTGTTTCAATATTTCTCTTTGGGTGCAAATAAGCTTCTTTTGAACATGACCAATGAATTATATACAGAAAAATTTAATTTTCATTTCGTAAAACTCACTTTTGTAATGCCGAAAATTTGACGCTTTTTAAGAAAGTCTGTTTTTGTTCCCTTTGTGCTTTTGACTGATGAAGAACTTCTTGTTTTTCTTTCCAGGGATAGCTGGTATGAGGTTTTGGAAAAGGTGACCAGGGCTATACATGGAGTACTTTACAACTAAAAAAACTTTGAAAATTGCATTTCATTTATTACAAAAGATGAAATAGACGATTTTTATTCAAAACAAAGTTTTGAAGAAAAATCATTATCAAGCATTACGATGATGAAATTTTTGCAGTGAAATCTTATTTGAAGCTTCCCCATGTGCCTGCTCACGTTATTAGACATTCTTAAGACTAAATTAACGAAACCATAGACCTAATGAGACTAAAAAACCTAAAATGACTCTTCGTCAATATTGAGACCAAACATGACTGTAAATGATTTTGATGAACAGAAACGGACCAGCAGGTACATGACATGAGGGATATGAGTGACAAGACCCTTCCGTAAAATGATCCATGCTCTTAATGGAATGCAACTGACTGAAATTAATGAGACACCTAAAATGAAATGCAACAAAAGAGATTTTGATCTCTGACGAAGGGATGAAGATACTGACTCTAACATTGGCTCCAATGGGGATGGTAGCTCGTTGGAGGTGCCACAAACTACAGATCTTTGGAAAGAAGGCAGTGCCTTCATCCATTGGGCAATGGAGTCAAAAACTGAAGCTGAAATGCATGACTGAAAACTGATGACTTGACGACACAAATTGACTCTCACTCAACTAAGAAATGACTCGATACTTAAACACAACCGACAAACTGGAAATATGCTTAATATGAAGCTTATTCAATAAAACCTACTCTAGTTGTTCCATTTATCACCTGATCAAGTGAAATGAAACAACCAATGCAACCATGTAAGCATTCTAGCTGCTGTTTGAATTCTCTGCAAGTGCTCGTTTATGAACAGCAAGAGAGAAATTTTGAAAGGCAACTCCCATGAAAACTTGTGAATAGATCTGTTGAATACTATGGATTCTCTATCAACCTCCAAAAACACTGCATAAGGATCTATAAGTTCATGCACACTGGGACTTAGCTCATCCAATGGATTACTTCTCTTCTCCTCATACCATGAATGCAAAATTTGATCTGAGCTTTGTGACAAGGCTCCTGCTGAAAATGACAAAAAGACCAGCTGCCGGATCAAGTTTATATCAGCACATGTTTCAAGCTTACATATAGTCAATAGAGAAAGACTTTGATTGCAGACATCATCCAACACATCACCTATTGGATCGTGAAAAACATGAAAAGACTGCTGCAACCCATTTTCTATTGGTTCCGATGAGATTACATGATTTCCTATAGGCTTCTCATTTGCAGATTTACTATGCAATTTACCCTTCAAAAACTGAAATGATTCAAAACAAAATGGTACGGAATCATCTTGCATCATTTGATCATATGTGCCAGCTTCCATGTCTTCATCTGCAACTTGACAATCAATGGATTTCGGGGGCTGCAAATCTGGATATGAGAAGTCTTGAACAAGGTTTTCATTTCCCTCAAGATGGTCCAAATCAAGACTTGTTGATAGTTGATTTCTGATTGCATGGAAGTTGTCTCTGATGAGCTGAAACGAATCAAAACAAAAAGGCGAAGATCCTTCACTTACTTCAAAATTTTCTACACTTTCCTCGTCACTGTCATAGCCGATATGCATCGGTTGATCACTGTACTCAAGCTGCTGAAAGTGAACTTCCTCCTTCCACAAACTAGCTTCTACTTTGTCTGCAAGATCAGCTTCTGTTTGGAGAACATAATCATCATCATACTGATAAAACTGAGGCAAATCATCAGTATAAAACACATCATCAAGCATACATGTCATATCAACAGGTCTCTCTTCTGCAAGATGATCTACAAAACAATGATTATCAGATCTATGAGAACTGGGATAAGAAACAAAATTTTTTGGATCAGTGACTTGTTCTTCTTCAATCAGTGAGCGATGGGCTTGAACATTATACTCATTCCTTGTGATGATCCTCTGCATCATCTCTTCCATTGCACCTACCAAAATTTCAAGCTTTACCTCTAGAGATGTTGATTTCTTCGGATCCATGTTTTTCATCTCTTCTTCCTTCAACCTTGCCCTCAAGATCAACAAACGAGCCTGTACATTAACTGCAATGTTCTGCATCTCTTCAAGTGTTGCAATAATTATTTCTCTCAACTGAAACTCCATTTCCGGATCAAAGGCACCCGGGTAGTGCAAGAGAGCAGATCCAAGAGGAGGTATTATATCAACTGGCATCGAAAAGTATACTTTGTTAAATCTAGCAGAAAATTGTTGTACTATCTCCCCTGGCAATCTTTTCAGCTAGTTATACTCTTCTATAATCAAGAAAGGGTTCTTTCTGATCACCCACCTATTGAGGAAAACTTTGACGAACTACTGGAAATCTGAGATGCTCGCATCAGGCAGGGTTTTGAACCAACTCTTGACTTGGCCTTGAAAAGAAAGAGAAAAAATCCTAATACTAACATCCCGTTCATCGACTTCAAAAAGGTCAAGAAAAGACTCAAAATTCAAAACATGTCTCTCAGCAGTGATGTTGTCGCATTCACCGTCAAATATTGGTAGATATAGGTCATGATTTTTAGGGAAAGCATGGGATATAGGAGGTAAAATCAGAGGCTTGTATCGATATAAAATTTTACAAGGTATAGGGGTATGTACAAATGCTGCAGAATTAGTCTTGGTCTCTAGAGGTTCATCAGTTTGATGACGGTCATCACAATATTGAGAAAAAGGGTCTTGATCAAGCTCAAAGGCATGCAAATCTTTGGTATCTACAATATTCAAAGGGAAAGAATCAACTACAGGCTGAGGATATTTTCTCAAATACAATATACTTTGCAAATCCTTCTTGATATTCTAGGGAAAAGAGAAGAAATAATTTACGACAAAGAACTAAATGTCTTGGATGAAATTCCAACTTGAATACCTGATCTTTCTATATTGTGCTTTCATGTTTCTGCTAATCAGGTTCATCCTCCAGTGGAGTCCTTGGATCTGATCTCGAAACTAATTTAGAGTCGCCAGGTGAATGATTTCAGCCTTGCGGTGTCTGATCATTGTCCACCATCAACAATCATATATGAACTTGATTAGATCTTATTGAGGAAACCAGATGTTCAGCTCATAAAATAGACCGGAGATTGACTGAAGCAACATTCATCTACTTTCGCTAATGCAAAGCAAGAGCGTTTCAAAGGCTACCTGGCTAACTCCAGGCTCCGTCTGTAGTTTATAAAGAAAACAAAAAAATTTCCTTCCCATTATGGTCGCCACTATGTTATTGCCTAAATCTACCTCAGGCTGAAGGAAGGCAGAGTCTAGCGTAACATCAAACCACGCTCAGTCTAGTAGCTAGCCCTACCAGCTCAGGAGAGGGCTCTCTCTGGGTCAATCTCAGCAAAGATAATCAATAAGGATTGAGATTACTTGAAATAAAGGCTGATTTTAGGCTAGGTATATAATTAAAAGATTTTGATTTTGATTTTAGGGGTTTTTTTTAGATCAAAGGGAAAGGCAAATTTGAGTCCGGGGATGAGACCTAGTTTTTGCAAAGTTCTGAATAGGGAAAGGAAGGCAATTGTTTTGATGCTTTTGATTGAATGAATGGATAGATCAGACTGGTGAGGAGATGAAGAGGGAAAGAGGATTTGAATAATCCTCTTCAAACAAATGAAAACATGGAAAATTAAACAAAACTCAAGGCAGAGCAAAGCAATCTAATGAATTCCACCTTTATCACTCATTTGTTTAATTTAAGATGAAAGGAGAAGGAAAATGATACACATAAAAAATCAGTGAATTTACAATCATAGAGATAAACACACCATCAAAACATAGAGTCACATGGGTCCCAAAGAGTGATGCAAACCCTGGTCTATTCCTTTGCCAAAATTGCAGAGATGAAATGGACAATGAAGTGCCAAGCAATCCCAAGTGTCCAAACTCTGAAAATGTTTGAGAAAATACAAGATATAGACAAGCCTAACTCATCCCCATGAATTTAGGGGTTGAGCTCACCATTCTAGGAGCTTTTTCAACAAGATCTAAACTAAGTACTGGAAAATAGGCAATGAAACAGCTTGCCTCTATAAGATAGGAAACTGATTCATTCAGTTACATTTCACTTTTTGGTGAATGAATCTACTTGCATGGGTAAAAATGTGCCAAAATTACATCAAAGTCATGAAATTACATCAAGTTACATTAAGAGTTTCACATTTGGAGATAAAAAAGTCAAACTGGCCAAAACTAGGTGAAAATCTGAACTACTGAGTGAAAACTCGGCCAAATTTCCCAATGCGCCGTGCCTGAAATCCCTATGTGTAGCGCCACTTTGAGGCTGATTTTTGAAAGAGCAGAAGTGTCCTCAGACACACAACTTTATTGATCAAGAAAAAATATTACAGGGAAAATTAGAGGATTTTACACACGTAAACTCACTCTCACATTCTCTCATTACACATTACATTCAAAATAGGAAACTAACCTATTTATATGCTCTATGCTCTAACTTAATCTAGTTATGGATCACTTGGAAAATAAACAAGTGTCCATTTACAATAAATGAGCTTCTAACCAAACTACTAACTTTTCTCCTAACTTAGAGCCTAGGAAACGACTATTTTCTAGAGTCCTAATTTTTATTAACAAATTTCTAATTCTAACTATCTCACAAATATATTAAATATTCTAGAATAATAATTATTAATTTAATATCTTAAATTAATAATTATTTTATTCAAATACTATAACCTATGATAAAAATTAGTTTTGGATCATCTAACATTCCCCCCTATGATCCAAAGATACATTACAACAGATACCAAGTTCATCCCTGAACTTAGTAAATTTTATTCTACCAAGAGGTTTTGTGAAAATGTCAGAGGTCTGATCTTCTGAAGGGCAAAACACTGGCTTGATGACATCCTTTGCAATGAGAGATCTGTTATGATGATATTTGGTGTCCACATGCTTTGTCTTTGAATGGAAAACTAGATTCTTGGCAAGCTTTATTGCTGATTGATTGTCGATGAATAATGAAGTAGCTTCTGCTGGAGGAATCCCCAAGTCCTGTAAAACTCGACGTAACCAAACAATATCACATGTTGCTTCCCATGCTGAAATATACTCTGCTTATGCTGAAGAAGTGGCCACTATACTTTGCTTCTTACAACTCTAGGAAACTGCAGCTGACCCCATGTTCATTAAGTGACCTGCGGTTGACGCCCTGTCATCAATACTGCCAGCAAAGTCTGCATCTAAAAATCCACCAAGTAAAAAATTTTTAGTATTTTTGTAAAGAAGACCAAAATATTTTGTTCCTTGGATATATAGAAGAAATCTTTTGGATGCATTCCAGTGGCTGTCTAATGGTTCCTACATAAAACGTGAAAGAATACTGACTGCATAAGATAGATCAGGATGATTGGTTATCAAATAAATCAAGTTCCAATCAACTGTCTGTAAGTCATGCTGTCCACTCTTCCCCCCCCTTCAAATTTTGAAATTTTTAAGTTTTTTTCCATAGGGGTAAGGACAGGCTTACAATCCTGCATTCCAAATCGTTGAAGGATTTCTACTGCATATTTACTCTGGGAAATGAAGATCTGATGTGGACGTTGGAATACTTCAACTCCAAGATAGTAGTGAAGTAATCCCAAATCTGTCATCTTAAAACCTACATGAAACTCATTTTTCACATGTTCAATGTGATCATCATTGTTGCCTGTAATGATCAAATCATCAACATACATAATGAGAATGACCATATATTTTCCCTGTTGGCGCACATACAAAGTATCATCAGATTCACTGCGATGAAAACCAACTTTGCGAAGGTATTCATCCATTTTGGCATACCAGGCGCGGGGAGCTTGTTTTAATCCATATAAAGCCTTGATTAATTTTCATAATTTATGTTCTTTCCCTTTAACTTCAAACCCTAGTGGTTGTGTCATGTATACATCTTCTTGTAAGTCCCCATTGAGAAAAGCGCTTTTGACATCCATTTGATGAACTTTCCACCCTTTCTGAGCTGCTAAGGCAAGTGTAAGGCAGATGGTGTTCCATTTGGCTGTGGGAGAAAAGGTCTCCTCATAATTGATCCCTTCCTACTGTGAAAATCCTTTAGCAACAAGGCGTGCTCTATACTTGTCAAGATCACCATTTTTCTTGTACTTGATTCGATAAACCCATTTGCATCCAATAGGTTCAACATGCTGAGGACAATCGACAAGTTGCCAAGTGTTGTTGTCTTGAACTGCCTGATATTCATCAACCATTTCTTTTTTCCATGCTTTATGTTTTACTGCCTCTTGAAAAGAAGAAGGTTCAGTAAAATCATTTTCTATTAAAGCAAAGTTGCTTTCATTTCGTTTTGATGCCCTTGTTCCTGTTTTGTTTTGTTCGTTAGGCCTTACATCTTTCAAGAGTTTAACTGCCCATTTTGGAAGTTGTTGCTCACTTATTTGAGGTTTTGAGAAGTCTCCATCATTGTAGAGGGGATTAATGTAAACTGATTTTCGTCGTTCAGGTGGTGAATCTGGAGAATCACTGTCAGAAGAACTGTTGCAGGTTGGAGACGCTGATGAACTGCTAGAAGACCCAGTTAAAGTAGTTGGACTGGATGACTCATCTTCAGAGGAAGGAAAATCAATTTCATACCAATTTGGTGAAGTTGGTTGACTTTGTATATTTCCTTTCCTTTTACTACCTTTATTTTCTAACTTGTGAAGAAGACTTTCGATTTCTTCATCACTCTTACCCTCTCTTTCATAAAAAATGACATCCCCGCTCACAATAAATTTTCCATTTGTCAAAAGACGATACCATTTCTTTTCATCTAAATATCCAATCATGTTGCATTTCAAACTTCTTGAATCAAGCTTAGTTCTCTTTTCTTTGGGAACTAAGGCATAACAGATGGATCCAAAAACTCGAAGATGTTTAACTTTAGGTTTGAAACCAAACCAAGCTTCATAAGGGGTGATTCCTTCTAACGAAGCAGTTGGCGATCTGTTTCATCGATAGATGGCTGTATGGATTTCTTCTGCCCAATATGTTGGAATTAACCCTTTGAAAGTTAACATGGATCTTTCCATGCCTAACAATGTGCGATTCATCCTTTCTACCACTCCATTTTGCTCTGGACTGTAAAAATTTGTAAGATGTCTTCTGATTCCATTTTCACTGCAATAAGTTTTTAATTAATTTGAGTTTAATTCTCCCCCATTATCTGTCCTGAGAGTACCTATCTTTTCTTTGACTTCATTTTCAACAAGTTGTCAAAAAATTTTAAATTTCTCAAATGCTTCTGACTTGTTTTTCAAAAAGTAAACCCAGGTCATTCTACTGAAATCATCAATAAATAGCAAGAAATATTTGCAACCACCTAGTGAACTTTGTAGTGGACCACACACATCACTGTGAATTAGTTGCAACAGCCTGTTTGCGTGCCATGTACTTGTTGAAAAACTTTCTCGACTTTGTTTGCCATAAATGCAGGCTTCACATTTAGCATTTTCTTTGTTGAAGGTCGGAAGTCCTTTAACCATCCCTTGTTCTGCAATTGAGAAAGACTATCAAAATTCAAATGTCCATATCTTACATGCCATAGTATTATAGGTGAAATTCCTGTAGTAACTGCCCCTGCAAAATCAGAATGCCTTGGAATAATTGTCCCTTTCATCCTTAACAGTTTTCCCTTTTCATATTCTGTCATCACTGTTTGGAAGTTTTGTTTGACTTAATTATTCTTAACTAAGCCATCTTCCATAATTATTTGATGCCCTGCTTGTCGAATCATGACTAAGGACAATAAATTTTTCTTAAAGGTGGGTACATACCACACATTGGAAATCAAATTTTCTCCAATTTCAGGGAGAAAAACTTTGACTGCACCTTTTCCATAAGGCGTATGTTTTGTATCATCTGCTAGAAAGATGGAATTAATATGGCACTCTTGAAAATTCCAAAAGAAATCTCGTCTACAGATCATGTGTTGAGTCGCACTTGAATCCAAAATCCAATCATCTTCATAATCACTCTTAACATAAGAGGAAATTTGGAGTGCTGGTGAAGAAGTGAAGACATATTCTGAGTCATTATCATCTTGATCTTGATCATTTGCAAACTGTGC
Organism: Pinus albicaulis; assembly: GCA_034641835.2. Lineage (NCBI taxonomy): Eukaryota > Viridiplantae > Streptophyta > Pinopsida > Pinales > Pinaceae > Pinus > Pinus albicaulis. The sequence goes on along the minus strand of CM076580.1, from coordinate 265,603,020 downwards.
TGAAGGTTGTTGAAACATAGAAATTTTATTAATAGATGTGCGACAATCTGAAGCATAGTGACCAACTCTGTTACATTGCCTGCAAACAACTTGACTCAAATAAGTGCCTCTTCCTTGAGACTGTCCTCTGCCTTGAGATTTTCCTCGACCTCTTCTTTGTCCTCTGTTTTGAGATTTTCCTCTTCCTGGATTATGTCCCATGCCTTGCTGAGATCCTATGTTTTGATTGTTGCCCTGCCTTGAGAATTGTTTCTGCCTGAATTTGAGCCTCTGTTGGAGTTGTTTCCTCTGTGTTGACTGTGACCACAACCTTGTGCTGCTTGATTTGGATTGAAATTTCCTTTGCCTTTGTTTTTGGAATTTTCAGTTGGGGAGTTGCTAGTATTGGCTTCTGTAAGAAAAACATGTTCACCAACTTTCTTTTTCTTCCCAAAATTTTTATCATGTTGAGCCAACATTTCGCAGAGTTCATCAAATTTTAGCTTTTCTAACTTTCCAGTGAGCTGTAAAGTTTCTAAAAAATGTGTGTAGGAAGAAGGAAGCCAAAAAATTAAAATTGTGACCATAAAACTATCATCAACTGCTTTAAAACCAACATTAACAATTTCCTACTTAATATTCTTAAGTCTAGAGATGTATTCAAGAATATCTCCGTCTTCAGTCAATTTTTGATGCAACAATTTTAATTGTAGATCAACTCTTTTTCATTGAGGTTGAGTATTAAAGAACTCTTTAAAATTTCTCAAAGAAGACCATGCATCTTTAGCATTTTCGATATGGACATACATTTCATCATTGACAAAGGATTTAATGAGACCTAATGCTTTAGTGTTTTTAACTTCCCATTTTGCTAGCGCAGCTGCATCTATAGCTTTATTTGGCTTTACATCTCCATCACAAATATCATGCCATAGTTCATTATAAACAAGAGTGCTTTTGATGAGGCATTTCCATGTCTTGTAATATTTTGAGCCTTCAAGTTTGTCAGAATCAAAAAAGAAATTTATCAACTTAGACATTGTAGTGTTAAGACTTCACACCACAAATCACGCTCCAAAAAATCAAGATGCGCAACACAACAGCAACACACGACGCAAAAAATGAACTATCGGGGCTTGGCCTTGACCCTCAAATATTTTTCAAAACAAGAGAAAATTTACTGAGCTTTGCAGTTGGTTCTACTCAAGTTCTCAAATGTTTACAGGATAACTTTCAAAATTTGACTTTTACAAAGGTTCTTTTGCATAATCTAGTAAAAAAATGGCCTTCCCAAAATCCAAATTGAGCACAAGATAGCTTGTTGGAATTCTCTACCTGTATGATTTCCAACCCAAGTGGAATTTATGAATTTGGTTGCCATTTTCCCCTCCAAAAATAAAATCTCCCAACACTTCTTCCTGTGTGTCCAAAAATTGGCAAAGAGGTCATTTTTAGGATGTTTTTGACTCTTCAGGCAACCCAAACCTTGTCAAAATCCTTAGGTAATGGGTAGGCATGCATAAATTTTGATGATAAATCCAGAAATCCAAAATTTTCCTCTAAAAGAGCTGCAAATTATAAGCGCGTGCCAAGTGGCGCTATGCGTCGGGCAGGAAAATCTGTGTTTAGGCCAAAAAATTCAAAATTGACAAAAAGTTTCCCAAATTTCTTGAAATTTGGCCTGAATGTCCACCATTAAGCTCTATGCTGGGCCAAAGAATATTCGGCCAATATTTGGAGTCTAAAATGCCTTCTGCGACGCTTTAATGCCTCCTTTGTGCATGCAATTCAGTTGTAGGGTCACTGTCTCGGTCATAAGAAATATTCGTCTCCATGATGTCCAAGGTCTATGTTGTCTTGTATGATAACGAGAAATTTTGTGTCTTTGATTTATTGCCAAATATGAGGTAATATGGGAGGGAACATGGAGGAATGATGGGCTATATTCAAGTGAAATTGTGAGTTTGCCACTTGAAATCTATGTGTTGGGACAACCACTTAGCTATTTGGGATAAATTGGGATTTGAGGGAAATTTAAATGTGGTATGGGGACAATGCGAATGGGATAGGGATGATTTGACTTTAGGGATGTCAAGATATAGGGGAATGAGGACTGTGGTGAGCAAATAAATAGTGAGGAGGGGAAAAATGAGGTAAGGGAAATGTAAATATTTGACACCAAAATCAATTTAAAAACCCTAGGAGCATTTCTTAATCAAGACAATAGGGTTTGAGTTTTTTGCATTTAAATTCTCATACCAACACCTAGCACTTGTTAAGAGCAATGAGGAAGTGGCTTTGAGTTATTCGAACAAGGAGAGACCAAGAAAAATTTGATGGGTTGGAAGAAACAACAAAAAATTTGCTTTCCGCCATGTGCGTCACGCAGTCTACCCAGTGCGCCGCGCACCTCCAATGTGCCGCACCAGTTTAATTTTTACACTGTGGCGGCTGGCCCAATGCGCTGCGCCTGCCCAATGCTTCATGTCGGCAGCCCAATATTTCTCTTTGGGTGCAAATAAGCTTCTTTTGAACATGACCAATGACTTATATATACAAAAATTTAATTTTCATTTTGTAAAACTCACTTTTGTAATGCGCAAACTTTGACACTTTTCAAGAAAGTCTGTTTTTGTTTCCTTTGTGCTTTTGACTGATGAAGAAATTCTTGTCTGTCTTTGCAGGGATAGCTGGCATGAGGTTTTCTCCAAGGTGACCAAGGCTTCCCATGGAGTACTTTACAACTAAAAAAACTTTGAAAATTACATTGCATTTATTACAAAAGATGAAATAGACGATTTTTCTTCAAAACAGAGTTTTGAAGAAAAATCATTATCAAGCATTACGATGATGACATTTTTGTAGTGAAATATTATTTGAAGCTTCCTCATGTGCCTGCTGACATTATTAGACATTCTGAAGACTAAATTAATGAAACCCTGGACCTAATGAGACTAAAAACCCTAAAATGACGCTTCGTCAATATTGAGACCAAACGTGACTGTAAATGATTTTGATGAACAAACATGGACCAGCAGGTACATGACATGAGGGATATGAGTGACAAGACCCTTCCATCATATGATCCATGCTCCTAATGGAATTTAGCTGACTGAACTGAATGAGACACCTAAGATGAAATGCAACAAAATATATGTTGATCTCTGATGGAGGGACAAAGATACCGACTCTAACAAGAAGTATTGAGTAACATCCCTTATCCATGCACAAAATGCACTATGATCTACTTCTCCTTATATATTTTTAGCCTTTACCAATATCATGAGCCAAAACCACACAAAAGCTGATGGTATTCTTGGACGGAATAAAATAGACGAAACAACACTCAATAATGTGGGCTAATACCATGGTAATTACGCATGGCATAATAATTTTAGAGCACAATAGGCATACGCGACTTTGCGTCTTCGTACCCGCGTGTATATGTGACTTTTCTTCATCAAACCTGTGTATACACTTTGAGATATTACATTTATCATTTCTCTGTCACTTCTAAACAGACCTGTAGATACATCATTTGTACATCTTTAACACAGGTTTCTTATCACAAGGAAAATCATCAATTAGGATTCCGTAAGGAAAAACTTCCTCAAGTAGGTTGCTATCAAGGACAACATATTGCATCATATTGCCAACAAATTTTTGATTTTTTTGTGTCCCTAGTGTAAGTAATAGGATGTGACATGGAGTATAACATGGTGGGGTAGGGGGCAGCTGTGTGGAAAATGAGTTGCATTGAAAACATGGGAAATAAATCAATCAGGTGTGAAAACATTTGGGTCTTCAACCCAACGATGAAGGAAAAAGGGTTTTAGTCAGGATTTTGAATTTTACCTCCAAAGTTGTGGAGTTTACCCATTGAGTAAATCATTTAGAGAATCATTACCCCTAGCTTATGGAAAACACAAATGAGAAATGGTTATGAATAATCATGATACCATATTAATGGGAAGGATGATGTTCATTGATGATGTTAGTAGAGGATTCATGGAATAAGTAGAAAAAAACACATAGACCCAAAATAGGGGTCATGTAATGACATAGTAGTGCCATATGGAAAAGAAGATGGTGACCATGTGGAAAGGGAGTTTACCAAGGAGTGAAATATTAATTTAAGCATTAGGAGGCCTTGATTATGGACTCAATGTAGTCTTTAAATTTTCTTTTGGTTAGCAGATTAAAGTATAGAAAGGCATCACAGAAGTTCCATAAAAACTTCTGTTCCAGGAATATTTTTCCTCCCTCCATCGAAAAGTACCAATAGTTGGAGCTAATGAGATGGTGACATCAACGAGGAGGAAAGGTTAATTAAAATATTCAATAGCCAGTGACGTCAAGAAGATGTCATACAACTGAAAAATTCAATAATGTGGAAGTGAATATAGTCATAGCCCCTTTGAGGAATCTTTTCTCGTAGGTTTTTTCCAAGCCAACCATATAAACCAATGGACAATTTTTATGGGCATGACATTAAGGTGATGTCAGCCCAATAAGAATCATATGGAGGGAAAGGATATGGTTGATTTAACAAGCCAACAACTACTCTAAAGGGCCCATTAGGGAGGTTCATTAAGGGATCTCTTTCCCCCAACTGCTAAGAGTCTTGAGGAGAGTTGTTGACGATGGAAACCAAGAGGTTAAGGTAATAGTCATAGAGTTATGATTTCACACTATAGGGTACACATTTTTGCCAATAAAAGGAATATAAATTGAGGATAAAATTATTATTGTGGGGAGGCATTATGTCTCTATCAAGGCGATGGTCATTGAATTTTAAGATCTCAAATTACCATTATAGCGTTATGGTGGTTGGGTAATGCACTAGCACATAATATATTTTGGTGAAGGAAGGAATGATGGCTAAGTGAAGTTTCACAAAAGTGTAGAATGACAACCTGGTAATATGGAAGGATGATGATGTGGTATATGAAGATGGAATAAATCTCAGTGATGCTTGAGAAAATTTATATGGCTCTTCCAGCCCCTACACAAGACAACAAGGACACCAATAAATGTAATAGCATGGTATCAAATCTCAAAATTCATGTGCCCCATTTCATGAGGAAACTAGGTGTATGATAGAGGAATCTAGACATGGAGGGGATTGGTGGAAGGTGACCCAAAGGTCATTTCATTATGAGGACTTAATGGTAGACGGGGTGTATATTTCTTGTTCCATAAATTGTGATTGTGTTTTATATTTCTTTAAATCATTCACATGTTTTGTATTTCTTTAAATCACACAAGAAATTTTAAAGAATAGTTTTTTTATTTGAGATATAAATGAGCGAAATTTGAATTTTAATGTAACATCAATGTGGTTTATAACACCTAAACCATTCCTCATCATAAATGTATGTGTCACCTCTAATCCAGCAAGGTGTCTTCTACTATGATGTCATCTTTACTCTCAATTATTGTGATAGGTTCAACTCCTTCCGCATCAACTCCAACATTCTCGCTTTAGTTCATATCAATAATTATGCCTATAATGCGAGTTATTTTTCCTAATATTTATGTGTCACTTGCACTTGAAATTATATTACAAATGTATAGAATGATTTGGTAGAATATTATATATTAAAAATTTGTAAGCATTTAATAAAATTCCAACTCATCATCACAACATAAATTATGAACACATATGTTGTTGGAGAACAATAGGCTCCCTAAGAAACACATATGGATCATCCTCCTTATTCCTATTTTTCATAGCTTTGATGCATGTTTTATTACAGGTCCTTCTAAACTTGGGTTTTCCAAATTAAATAATAGCTTCACATAAGTTTGAAATTCACATAGGCATCTTCATTTTTTTCCAACATTTAGCTTGTGGATGTGAGAACACTTTTGATGGCCTCTAAAAATATATAATTGGTCGCCTACACTCCCATATGCATCTTGATTATGGTGCCATGTCCATAAGGCATGAGTTCAATTTTGTAACCAAAAAACATATCCACAGACATTTGGAGAACATGTTAATTTTCACCTATTATAAAGAAAAATAAAATCGTAGAATATAAGTTGGTGGTTATCTTACCAAGTATAAGTTTGAAACATATAATTTAAGGTGGGACGTTTGGTATCAACTGAAGTATGCCACGACAAAATTTGGATACTCTGTAAGCACTCCAATCTTTCTGCCTATCCCAGTGTAATTTTCCCTTAGCTGGACCCGAGGTGTATGTGAAAGGACAAACTGATCCATATTCTGGATGTACTTTTGTGACATTGGAGTAGTATCTAGGATCATCATCATGATGCATGGAAAGCCTCTCAATGTTTCCTTCATTCCCAGTAGTGATATAGAGAGGGTTGCATGGATCCAACCCATACTTTTAAACTCAGTTCCTTCTCTCATATGCATTCTACTATAGTGTGATATACAAGGTTCAAAATATTTAGTGAACATATAAGATAAGCTAATAGATTTTCTATGTGATTATGGTCATATTGGTAGAGAATAAGAGCGATGACAAACTATTCTAAGTTTTGGGTTTTCCTGGCTACAATTTGGCCAATGATTTTGGTTATTTAAAACATATTTCTATCTTGTATTAATGTATTTATCACGTTGTAAACAACGAAAAATTTAATAATGGAAGTTTATCTTAATGTTTAGAAACCCTGATGAATCTTACTAGTCCCCAATATGTAAAATTTAAACAAATTGATGATATTTTTGTAAAAATATTTAGGTTTATATTTACTTTATATTAGTGTATTTAAAAATTTTGTGATTTTTAGGGTAAATAATTTTATACTATAAAATTTGGGTGAAGAATTTTTCAAATAAATTGAAATTGGTGAATTGTTTTTTTTGGAAAAATCATTGAAAATTATGCCACCTATGAATATTAGCCCCTAAAATTTTCCGTGGTTGTAAAAATTTTACAAGACCTACATTGTGCACATTACACAACTCAACCTATAATTTTAACAAGTATCTACTAAGTTTCAAACAAAATTAGCAAAAAAATATAAAATAATTGGAATACTTAGACCATAGCCATGCATTAATCATCCCTTACATGTCCATGAAAAGCTATCTCTACTCCATACTCATAAATAAAGTCTTCCATATGCTGACTCACACATTCGAATTCCTGGTAATGCTTGTTGTAACTAGGGCTATGCCATTTAACCTTGGAGTAACACTTCGATCAACGTGCATTAGATATCTCTTCAACCACTTATACTGCTATACTATTAAGAATCAGATCTCTCTTCAGCCACTTATACTTCTCTACTGTTAAGAATCAGTGAAAGGTAATACTATCACAAAGTGAATTGAGTATAACATAAAATAACCTATTGGTTCTATTATAGTCAGTATATCATGCTAGAATCACAAGCATATTCCTCCGGCGTTAAAATATTAATAGAGGTTATTTTAGGATCCAATTTCCTTACATGTGACTATGAATCTAGCATTGTAAGATGAAAATTGGACACCTCGCCATTGCGTTTCTATGTCATGATTTCTTGCCAATACCATCATAAGCACACATGAAACCAATGATTCCATGAGCCTTAAAATAAATTAAAATCGAAAATGAATAATAGAGCTCAAGTTTTGATGAAATGAAAATGAGAAAATTAAAAGGCATCTACCTTCCCTATGCATCCTAGCAAGGCTGATACGTTTGATAGAATGGACCTTTACGGAATGTGCACTTAAAGTAGGCCCCAAATTTATCACCAATGGTAATATGATTTGAGGGATATACTTATTTGGGCCTAGAAAAGGAAGAGTGAAAAATTCATGCACTTTGCTCAATGCAGATAAGGATTTGTCTCCACATATATATTATTATCTGGCATTTGGAAGGAGATCTATTCTATAAAAAAATGGCCTTTTTGATTAAAAATGAAATTCATGTAATGACTACCGACACATTGAAGGGATCTCATGTTGAGAAAATTTCTCCCATACTTCAGAAAAATGAAACAAGACTATACTTTTTGAAACTCTGGCATAAGTAAATTGTTACCATATTGATGTATGTAACAACATTTCTCACCTTTGATGAGAGCCAAGTAATAATTCCGAAGGTGTGACTTAAAATCCCGTTGTTTTTATATGGTTGGATATAGATCACAGATGTCTCTTACTCCTTGAATAAGTGTATATCACTTTTAGTGCCATAATACACATCAATCCCAACTGAGTAATGATCCAATGGCATTACCTTGGTTATGATCAGAGCATAACCAACAAAACATTATTTAACCCTTAAACTAAACATATGAAAATGAATTTCTCAACATGACAATATTTAGGTAGAAATCATTCTTTTCTAAATTATATAATGTTATATGAATGAATGATACTAGGGTCAAGAAAAAAATAGACCTGTTACCCAAGAAACGCACCTGGATTGAGGGGTAATTGAAAGCACAAGCTTTATTTGCAAGAATAGACTTTGTTGATGAGGTGAGTGTCTTTGTTGGGAAAAAAATCGCTTCCATTGCACAGAGTGGGATCTAGGGGCATAGTCTAGGGCTTAAACAAGCCTCATATTGTTATAGAAATGGAGAATGATCCTCTCATAAACACACATGACATTATATAAAACAAAATGAAAAGCTCCAACCCCATAAGTTCAACAATAATTGCAACCCTCAAGTATTCCCCATCTATATGATTGTATTTCTATGCTTGGGATAGATCTACATATAAACAGAATTTGGGCTTTTGTGTTCCTCAGCGCCCGTGGTACCAAATATTACTTTGCAATTTTATTAATCCATTTTGGAAATTTTAATGTTACATTTACAGGGCCTAACTTATAACCTAACTGATGGCCTTCCTTGAATTTTTCATTTGGGATTCTCCCTACCCTCTGTTGTGAAACCAGCTCCGAAAAGAGAAGAAAAGAGATATCAACGCCTTAGAAATAAGCCACTTTGAGGGGGAAACCTCCAATATATTACATGAATGAACAATTCTTGGATGATTCAAATTACAAAACCTCCTTTCTATATATAGGATTCCATGGGGCTACAATGTAATCCTAGTGGGGTCACAATGTAATCCTAGCCGACCTAACAATAATAATTTAAGGGCACAATAATAACAATATGGGGGTTACCAGGGTACAATAATAACAATAAGGGGGTTACACTAACAACAATAAGCGACTATACTAGTAATATAGGGACTTAATGTGCCCCTCTCCTTCAAAAAAGTGTTGTCCTCAATGCTTGAGTAGCTTTCGGTGCTTCTGTATAAAATTCACATCCTCTGATGTAGAATCTTCAGTGGGTAAGTTCTTCCACTTGATGAGATACTCTGAAATTGATCGATTCCGTAGCTGTCGAGTTCTTGTTTTCGTGACCACTTCAGGATCCAATATGATTTTTCCTTCCTGATCAAGTTCTAGCAATATTGTTTGAACTGGAAGATTTTAACCTATAACCTTCGTTAAGCATGAAACATGGAAAATTGGATGCACTTGTGAAGAAGCAGGAAGCTCCAACTTGTATGCCATAGTACCAATCTTTTGCAACACCTTGTAAGGACCATAGTACTTTGGCAATAATTTATTATCCTTCTTAGCTTGCTTGAGGGACATTTGTTTGTATGGTTGTAGCCATAAAAATACCTAGTCTCCTACATCAAAAATTCTCTCGTTGTGATGTTGATCTACCTGTTGTTTCATTCGATTTTTTGCCAAATTCAGGTTGTCCTTTAAGAGTTGGAGAAATTCTTGTTAATGCTCGATGTGATATTCCACTTCTTGAACCTTCAAATTTTCTCTTAAAGATGATGTGATAGATGGTGGATGATATCCATAAAGTGCCATAAATGGGGTCATTTTTGCTGTAGTATGGAAGGAAGTGTTATACCACCATTCAGCTATAGGTAACCACTTGACCCATTGTGTTTGTTTATAAAATATAAAACAAAAAAGATATCCTTCCAAACATTTATTTACTATCTAAGTTTGACCATCGGATTAAGGATGATAAGATGAGCTATGAGCTAATTGAGTACCCAAACAAGAAAATAACTTTGTCCAAAAATTTCCAGTAAAAATGGGATCTCTGTCACTCACAATAACCTTTGGGTTTCCAAGTAGCTTTTTAATTGTGTCCATAAATGAAGTAGCAACTGTACTTGCTTTAAATGGATGAGATAATGCACAAAAGTGTACATACATGGTAAGTCTATCAACTACCACCATGATGACACTCCTTCCTTCGGACTTAGGTAAACCTGTGATAAAAGCCATTGAAATCTCCTCCCAACGTTGACTTGGAATGGATAAATGTTTTAGAAAACCTGAGGTATTAATTGTCTCAACTTTATTTTATTGGCAAACCAAACATTCCGCCACAAAATTTTGAATATCAGATGTAAGGTCATCCCAAAAAAATTCTTTCTTCACCCTGTGGTAAGTTTTTAAAAATCCTGAGCTTCATACTAAAGGAGAAGTGTGCAATTCCAAAAGAATATTTTGTTTTAGTTATGAATTCTTACATAGATATAAGCAATATTTGTACCATAAGGAATCATTTTTCAAACTAAATGTATCAGATGTACTAGGATCTTGCTGCAGCTTTTGAATGAGTGTCCACACTTCTTCATCCTTCTTCTATTCATCTCTTGCTTCGGTTATCCAATTTGGTTGGGTAATAGAAATGGCACAAATCAATGCTTCCACCTCTTCATTCTTTCTTGAGAGTGCATCTGCAACAACATTTAGCTTCCCTTTTTTGTATATTATTTCAATGTCATAACCCAACATCTTTGTGACCCATTTTTGCTGCTCTTTTGAAGATAATCTTTGTTCCAAAAATTGTTTAAGACTATCATGATCAGTTTTTACCTTGAAGTGTCTTCCCATTAGGTAAGTTCTCCATTTCTTTAGTGCATGCAGTGTTGATAACATTTAATTCTCATAAATAGGTTTCTGTAAATACTTTCCTTTGATTGGACAACTTTCAAAAGTAATGGGTCTTCATTCTTGCATTAAAACATCACCAATTCCATTTCCCGAGGCATCACATTCGACAATAAAGGTTTTTGTGAAGTCTGGCGTAGCTAGGACTGGTGCTAGGCACATTGCCTCTTTAAGCTATTCAAAGGCCTTATTTGCTTCAAGAGTCCATGAAAATACATCTTTCTTCAATAATGTTGCTAGAGTTGCTGCTATTCTCCCATAATTCTTAAAAAACTTTCGATAATACCCTGTTAACCTGAGAAATCCTTGCAACTTCTTTATGGTTATGGGGACTTTCCATTCCTTAGTGGATTTAATTTTGTTAGGGTCTACCTTAACACTCTCATGAGATACAATATGACCCAGATATTCCACCTCTTGTACTTCAAAGAAACATTTGGATGTTTTTGCATATAATTGTTTCTCTTGCAATAGTTTGAGCACCCTGTCAACATGTTGAACATGATCCTTCCAAGATCTGCTATAGATTAGTATATCATCAAAAAATACTAGCACAAATTTTCTAAGGAAGGGTTTGAAAATGGAATTCATCAACCCTTGAAATGTAGAAGGTGCATTGGTAAGGCCAAAAGGCACGACCAAAAATTCATAATGACCCTCATGAGTTCGAAATGCTATTTTTGGAATATCTTCAGTCTTCATTCTAATTTGATGATATCCTGAACGAAGATTCAACTTGGTAAAATAAATTGCTCCATGTAATTCATCCAATAATTCATCAATCACAGGAATGGGAAATTTATCTTTAATGGTGAGCTTATTGAGCTTTCTATAATCCGGACACATTCGCCATGATCCATCCTTCTTGTGTACCAATACTACAGGAGCAGAGAAAGAACTTTGACTAGGTTGAATTATACCCGCCTCTAACATTTTTGCAATCATACGTTCAATTTCGATCTTTTGGACATAAGGATATCTATAAGGCCTGATGTTTGGAGGAACACTTCCTGGAATCAAATGAATAGCATGATCATGATCACGAATAGGTGGGAGTCCTTTGGGAGTTTCAAACACCTTGGAATGATTGTCCAAGACTTGTTGGAGATCTGCAGAAATAGATGATTTTGATGTTCGAACTTCTAGTGAGCATAATTGTGCAATTACGCCTCGTTGTTCTTTCTTTAGAAGCTTTGTCATGCCATTAGAGCTTATTATCCTTCCTGGCTTCCCTTCAATACCCCGTAATTCGACTTCCTTTCCTTCTGAAAAGAATTTTAAGAAAAGTTCTTGAAAATTAAAAGCTACCGTCCCCAAAGATTGTAACCATTGTACTCCTAGTACAACATCAGCACCTCCCATAGGAATGGAAAGCATTGGACTAGTCAATACATATTCCCCCATAGTTAGCTTGATATTATGGCATTTTCCAGAGCAATTTATAGTTCCTCCATTTGCAACCATCACTTGACATTCTGGTGCTTGGTATAGGAAACAATTCGATTCCTTGGCTACCTTACAATGAATAAAATTATGGGTGCTACCTGAATTAATCAACACTATTACCTTTTTCTTCTTGATATGTCCTTCTATATTGAGAGTTTGAGGAGTGGTAATTCCTGCCAATTCATTACACGATATGTTCGGACTCATTTCTTCCTCTTCTAGGGCTGGTTCCTGGTGTATATCCTCTTCTTGTTCATTTTCTTCTTCCTCTTCACAATCTATGTAAAATAATTTCTTCTCAGCACACTTATGACCTTTAGTGTATTTGCTATCACAACTGTAGCAAAGCCCTTTTGCTCTTTTTTCTTCCAATTTTTTTGGTGTCAACCTTGTAGGTTGTGGAAATCTAGGCGTAGCAACACTTCCTTCTTTATAGAAGTGAGTGGTAGGCTTCCTTGTCGCCATAATTTTACATTCAATTTTCTTGCCAACCTGAATGCCTTCTCCAATGAATCAGGTTCCAAAACGCGAACTTCATGTTGGATGTTATCCTTTAAAGTACCTATGAAGAGATCAATCCTGTGTTCCTCTGGAATATCAGTTACCCTTATATTCAATTTTTTGGAAGTCCTCAATGTGCTCCCCCACTAAACCCTTTTGTTTGAGATTTATCAATTGGCTAAAGAAGGTGTTGCTCTTTGTATCCTCATAATGTGCTATCATTTCCTCCGTAAAAAATTGACCAAGTGACAATTTTTTTACGGGAGCAAAGCCATCGATACCATACAAATGTATTTTGTTCTAAATGTAAAGTTGCAATGCGTACCTTTTGTGTGTTTTGCACGTTATGGAGATCAAAATATTGCTCCATCTGTAGTATCCATGTTACAATATCCTTTCCATCAAACTTCCTCATATCCATTTTTGGAATATGGTGGTTCTTCCCACCAACATTAGAGTTTATGAAATCATGATTAACATTTATTTTTTTCTCATCATGAGTTTCCTCTACTATCTTTTCACCATTAGGAAACATTTCTTGTATCAACTTTGTCACACCTTCCATGTCTGTTTTTAGATCATTCTTCATGTTTTCCATTTTTTCATTGATCTTCGCTTCCATGCCAGCTTCCATGCCATCTATCTTAGATTCCACGCCTTTATTCAAACCATCCATCTTCGCTTCCATGCCTTTCTTCAAAACTTCCATTTCATTTTTTGCTGCTCTTTGCGAGAGCGAAATTTCGTGTACTTGCTCTTGTAATTTTGATACATCATGTTGCAATTCTTCATCTTCATGAGTCATAGTAGAGCCTTCTAAAGGCTTAATGGGTGTTGAATTATTTTCACGGGGCATTTATTAGAACCCAATACTGATATCTATTCTATAATACGCCCTTGTAAACAATTCAAATTGATTCTTCAAACAATACTTATGCAATTCGAAAACAAAATACACACCTTTTTCTTTCTTTTGAGGAGCTCGATATTGAAATTGGATTATCTCTATGATTTTGGTTCTTCAATATTTGACCTTGGGAATAAGGTAGCCCTCTGAATTATCTTTTAAATTCCATAGGTCTGACCTGATTTGGATTCTCCAAGACAAAGTTATGTCCAATCTCCCACAATGACCTAATTATGGACTAGTTCAGTAGAGCGAACTTGTATGACTTGCCACGTGTCACTATTTCATTCTTCGGTTATGAAATTGATAGCATAGAAACTAAATTCTGTGTACTTGTGACCACATTTGACGGAAATCCAATCCGATGCTCAGAGAGAGATTTATGAATATTTTCCCACGATCACCTCTTTGAGATGAAATTCATAAGCCTGAAAAAGCCCTAAATTCCATAGATCATATCTCCGAAAATATTGTGAACCAACATCTGAAATTGTTTGGCAATGTTCCTTAGTAGGGTGGCTTAGCACTCTAAAAATTTCAGCTTCTGAATCTTTATAGAAAAAAAGTTATTACAAAAATACCACGATGACCTGTTTAGGTTAAATTCAGGAGCCTGCAAAATGACCTAACGTGCACAGATCATATCTCCGAAAATATTTCAAACCAAGCTCTGAAATTTTGAGATGATGTTCCTCGGGAATTTGGCTTCGCACTATAAATATTTGATATTCTGAACCTTCACGGAAAAAACGTTATAGTGAAAATGCCACGATGACCTGTTTGGAGCAGCGAAACCCTAGAATCTCAAAGCTTTGATAACAAATGTTTTGAAACCAGCTCCAAAAAGAGAAGAAAAGAGATATCAATGCCTTATAAATAAGCCACTTCGAGGGGGCAACCTCAAATATATTACATGAATTAAAAATTCTTGGATGATTCAAATTACAAAACCTCTTTTCTATATATAGGAGTCCATGGGGCTACAATGTAATCCTAGTGGGGCCACAATGTAATCCTAGTTGAACTAACAATAATAATTTAAGGGAACAATAATAACAATATTGGGGTTACCAGGGTACAATAATAAAAATAAGGGGGTTACACTAACAACAGTAAGGGACTATAATAGTAATATAGGGAGCTAACACCCTCACTCCGCATGGAAAATAAAGATACTTCCTTGTGACAAATATAGAGATTGGTACTTCACGACCTTCCTTGATCCATCATTCAGGATTCTCCCCACCCTCACCTTGTGATAATTGCAGAGACTTTGATGTGAGAAATATAGAGACTGGTACTTAACGACCTTCACCGATTCCATCATTTGGGATTATCATAGCCCTTCTGGTTCGAGAAGGACAAACACTTCCCTATGAGAAATACATACATGAGTACTCAGCAATAATCTGTAGATAGTACCGTCTCTGCAAGCTCCGCTTAACAATTTTCAACCCTAGCTAGTTAGGTTAACAAACTATTCATCAAACTAGTCGAAGAGCTTCCTAGGAAATCAAATTCTCTATGGAAATAATAATTTCCTCCTTTGTTTCATTAACATATTGCTTTTTGTAGGCAATGACGCATCCCTACTATTTATTCAATGTGATCTATTTCTTTATTCACCGTGTCCTGAGGATGAACCACATTAGATGGTTCGAAACGTCGACCTAATCATAATGATGTGATTAATCCAGAAGATATTTATCTACATTATGGATCACAAAAGTCTTAAACATAACATTATTTCCCTTTATGAAAAGGGAATGGCTGATAAGGCTCGTCAATTTGAGCGTGCTCGACTTCAATTGGCTAAAAATAAATATGATCTCACGTTTCTCAAAAGATGTAGGGATGCATCATTGATTCCAGTTTTTTCCCATATTTCTCACCCTTTGAAATTCTCTAATAACAATCTAACGGCTAGTTTCAACAACTTTTTCTGGGCAATGACACATCCCTACTATTTATTCAATGTGATATGTTTCTTTCTTCAACTTTTCCTAAGGATGAACCACATTAGATGGTTCAAAATGTCGACCTAATCCTAATGATGTGATTAATATGAAAGATATTTATCTACATTATGGATCAAAAAAGTCTTAGATCTAACAATATTGCTCCTTCTTTGGCTTCTTGCTCCTCCTCAACAATAGCATTATTATCCATAGCCGGAAATCCTTTCCTGCTTATCCAACTGGCGTACCTAGGCTCTGTCACGACATATGATCCTCCCGCCATGATGATGTGAACCTCATACAAAAATTTTAGCAAAAAGTATGACCTCATATGAAAAATCTAGTGAATTATAACCTCAATTTGAATTTTAAGATGATTTTGTTTTTCAATGAAAACTTTCAGATTAAATTAATTTTAAGAAAAAATTAACTGTTTACCATGAAAATGCTTTTTCACATCAAAAACATTTGAGATGATTTTGAATGTTTAAGATAAAATAATTATTTTTTCTTAGAGAAATAACTTAAAAGTTTTCTCTTGGTAGTTTCAAGTTTTTTATTAACCATTTGGCTTAATTTGGCTTAAAATAATTTCATTTTTCAAATATATGGTGTCATCAGCCACATGCTCGTAGTGAAGGAGGATACAAGTAATATGAAAACAAGACCCATCACTAACTCTGGCCTCTTGAGTTTTAGTGTTTTGAATCGATTTGCAGTAGTTCTACCTGTGTTCTAATAAAATGAAAAAAGTTTATAGGATTGTTGATTTTGGTCATTTGCGATAACATTTTAATAAACAAGATAAAAAAATTCACATATTTGATCTTCTCATTTATTTATTATAGATTTCATTTAATAGGCTTGGCCATCATCTTCACTGAAATTATGGACATTGGATTAAAGTGTAATATTTTGTCCTAGTTTTTCGACCTCTTATAATACTATGAAATTGTATCATAATAATATCCCAAAACATCAAATTGGAGAGTGCAAGAGGTGGGCATAGTTGGATAAAGTCCAAATGAAAAATTAGAAGTTCCTTTAAATATTATATTCTAGCATAAACGACTCTTAACCATAGCTAAGTGGTTAAATATTATCTTCATTCATTCTTACATGAGAGAATACATTTCAAGAGAATATTCATTGCCTTTTTTTGGTTATCTTTGATGGAATGTGGCATTTCTAAGACACATTTAGATGATCGGAAAAAAGTAAAATGGCTTTGTAGTATCATTTGGATTATGCCTATTTCTTCCTGTAGATAAGAAAGTACAAATCTACATTCAAATTAGAACTCCACCAAGCTACAATTTGTAGAGATAATGTCATATAAGCTACACATGAGCCCATGTGTCTAACAATTGATGAAATCATGTTGAATATTTAATGTAATATGAGATGCATTATAATCAAAACAAATGGAACATCCAAACCCATCATTAAAAATCATTTCCCCACATGGAATAATACTTTAAAATTGTGAAAAAACATTTTGAATCAATCACAATGTTTCATGAAATTCCTCAAGAACCATTCCATAAACACCATCCCAAGAAAAAAATGACTATAATTATTTTTAAACGAGAAAAGAATAGTGTAATGAGGAAAAACCCCTCACTACATACGGTTAAATCATGCCACATCCAAACTTTAAAGAATGAGATAAAAGGCATTGATGATTTTGGGTGTGTACCATATAATATTATAGTGCTTTTAATAATAACATAGTTTGTTTCTCTATATGTTTTTTGTTTTAAATAGTGCATATGATATATTGGGAAAATTATATAAATTTGGTTCATGACATTGTTAGATCACAAATTCAAACTAGAAAAGATTCAAAATGCCTTAAATCTCATAGATTTCACAAATATTTATGCTTATTACTTCATCGCATAATTGAAATCTCACAAGAAAACTTGACACATATGTATCTAACTTGGGGAAAGAGGAAATAAATAAATTTCCTTAGCTAAGAATAAAAACGATGGATCAATATATTACCAATAAAGGTTATTTTAGTGAAAAATATAGTATCAATACCAACATCAGTCTAGAACCTGGTAATTAGGTCTTTTGTTTGAAGTCTGAAAGAAGGAACTAGAACTAGCTAATTGGTTCTTTTGGTTGAAGTATGAAAGAAGGAACTAGTGAATTATGTTGGTCAATTGGAGGAGCACCAAGGACCACATGTTTTGATAACGGCACCAGAACTGGCATTGAAAGTACATCGAAGAGAAACCATGATACAATGGGGAAATAAAAGGTGCATCTTGCATATAATTAATATGTCCAATAAAGACAAATAACATAGTGTGGAAGAAAAATATCCACACAATAGAGGTAATCTATTGAAATAATTTGAGAATCATCCATATAGACATAAAATATATTTTTGTAGATTTGTGAGTATAAATTGCATTAAAGGAGTACAGAGGGGTGTCCATTTATAAAAAATCATCCATAGGATTATTAGAGTTAGTATGAATCTTTACTAGAATTTCAATAGACTTCACATCACCAACCTCATCCAATAGAATGGTACAAACCCATATAACACAAATGATGTCTCCAAATAAGGTGTATTCAATACCAATAATATCATCTTTTAAATCTATTACAATATTATTTACAAAGTACGCTTCCATATGTGTGTGAAAGAAAAAATCCATCTGGTTATCAAAAGGAAGTATTTTTTAATATGTTATGAAACCCGCTCCAAAAATAGAAGAAAATATAGATAAACACCTTGGAAATTAGCAAAATCGAGGGGGAAACCTCCTTTACATTACATAAATGAACAATGCTTCGATGATTCAAATGACAAAACATCCTTTTTATATATAGAAGTCCATGTGGTCACAATATAATCCTAGTCGACCTAACAATAATAATGTAAGAGCACAAAAATAACAATAGTGGGGTTTTATGGGGCACAATCATAACGATATGGGGAATAAAAGGGTATAAAAATATAAATAAGGGGGATACACTAACCCAATAAGGTACAACACTAGTAATATAGAGACCTAACATGCCCCTCTCCTTCAAACAAGTGTTGTCCTCAACGCTTGATTATTTTATTGATGCTTCTGTATAAAATTCTAATCCTCCCATGTAGAATATTCAATGGGTAAGTTCTTCCACTTGCCAAGATACTCTGAAATTGATAGATTTCATAGTTTTTGAGTTCTTGTTTCTGTGACTGCTTCAGAACTTCTTTTGCCATGATGTTGATCTTCTTATTGGTTCATTCGATTCTGCACCAAAGTTGGGTTACCCTTTGAGAGTTGGAGAACTTGTTGTTGATACTCGATGTGATATTCCACTACTTTGTCATCCATATTAGCTTTCATTTGATCTTTCACACAATCCAACTTAACTTTCATTTTTTCTTTTAAACCATCTATGTCATCTTTGATTGCTCTTTGTAAGATAGAAATTTGTTGCACTTAATTTTCATATCTCATACCTCAATTCGTCCTCTTCATGTGTCATAGTAGAGCATTTTGAGGGCTTAATGGGCGTGGAATTATTTTTGGTATGCATTATATAACTCAAGACTGATATACATGCTTCAATATTCCCTTGGAATTACTTCAAATTGATTTTTCAAACAAATGTTATGTAAAATTGTTTAAAAAATACACACTACTGATTTATCTATGCTATTTTGGATCTTTAAGATCTTAATTTATATCATGTATTAGCCCTATGAGTCCTCTTTCCAATGCCACAAGTCAGACTTGATTTGGATTCTTCAAGGGAATGTTATGCCAAATCTTCCGCAATGACCTAATTATGGATTAGTTCAGTAGAGCAAACTTGTATGATGTGACATGAATCACTATTTCATCCTTCGGCTCTGAAATTGATACATAGTAAACTAAATTCCATGTGATTTTGGCCACTTTTTATAGAATTCCAATCCAATGCTCAGATAGAGAATTATTATTATTTTTCCAAGGTCACCTCTTTACGATGAAATTCAGGATCATGCCAAAACCCTAAATTCCACAAATCATATTGCTAAAAATATTACGAACCAAGATCTAAAATTTTTACATGACATTCATTAGGATTTCTTCACAAATGGTTTTTTTTTTGAGTTTCTGACCGTTTGTATAAAAACAATTATAGTGAAAATGCTATGATTAACTGTTTGAAGCAGCGAAACCCTATAATACAAAGCTCCGATAACAAATGTTAGGAAACCAACCCAAAAAATAGAAGAAAGGGGATATCAACACCTTATAAATCAACCAATTTGAGGGGGAAAGCTTCTTTAAATTAGATAGATGAACAATTCTTGGATGATTCAAATGACAAAACCTACATTCTATATATAGGAGTCCATGGGCTCACAATATAATCCTAGCCAACCTAAAAATAATATGGTGAGGGCACAACAATAACAATAGTGTGGTTTTATGGGACACAAGAATAACAATATGGGGACTACAGGGGTATAAAAATAACAATAATGGGGCTACACTAACACAATAATGGGCTACACTTGTAATATAGGGACCTAACACAGGACCTCAAGAAACCCCCTTGAAGGAGACAAGAAGGGTTTGAAACCATAGAATACAAGTTAGTATATGAACCCTAGTTCTACATCCCTCAGGAGAAATGCTATGAGTTAATATTCTAATAGATCAATTAAATTACATAGGAAATTTTTTTGCCATGTGTATGTGAAAAAAACAATCCATATAGTTAGCAAAATGAAATATTTTTGAATACCTCAAGAAACCCCCTTTAAAGAGGAAAAAAGAGTTTGAAACGATACATTATAAGTTGTTATATGAACCCTGGTTCTCTAGCCATTAAGAGAAATGCTATTAGTCAATAGTCTAATAGATCAATTAAATAACCCATAAATTTTTTTTCCATGTAATTCTCCATATAAAATATCAATAGCAAGCCCCTCGAGAGGCACTAAAGAAGAGATACAATTTATTCTTAATAAATTTTTATGTGGAAACTATAGATTAGGTTGTCTTAAGAATATTTAAGTAGCTACCACTGCAACAACAATTTCTCCTGCAAAATCTGATCCAAGATTGTTAGTTTCAATATTATAGGATTTTCTTGGTTTTGTAATATCTTCTAGTATTTTCTAGGAGTAATGGTTTGAGTTACCAGAACCAACCTAAGAAAAAATTATAGGCTTGGATATTCTCAAAAAAAGAATAAATTATTGGACCATTGAGATATTTGACCAAATAAGTAAATAAATGAACCAACATTTTAAGAATGGCTTTATGATTTTTAAGACAACATGCAGGTAGGGAAGGGCTATATCTCTCTCTTACTTGAGAGTTGTAACATCTACTATAGCATGACACGCTACAATCAGGAAATAAATGGTAAGGATCAACCCAATGGTATGGAAGGAAGTAACCAAAAGTAGTTAAATGAAAGGGGTGTTAGAGCACACCGCCACCCATCAGAGGGAAGTTCTAGGAGAAACCTTTATCTAGATTAGATTGTGCCTATGATACTACTAGTACTAGTGCCTTCAAAAGGAGAAATTTATTTAATTAAGAATTAAGAATTATTTTATTTTCAATAACTGATATTCGAGTCAAGGGCCAATGGGAAGATGATGGGGCAGTGTGAGGTGCACCAATCGA
The DNA here is from genome assembly GCA_034641835.2 of Pinus albicaulis. NCBI lineage: Eukaryota > Viridiplantae > Streptophyta > Pinopsida > Pinales > Pinaceae > Pinus > Pinus albicaulis. The sequence continues at coordinate 265,581,647 of CM076580.1, read as the reverse complement.
GAATAGGTGTTTGTGATACAACTACTAAGCTATGAACTGTTGTGCATCTGTCAAATTCCCAAACAAGAAGAAACCACCGATCAATCTATAAAACTAGGTTATAGGTGTTACACAATAATTTTTCACTATACCTCTACTCCACGTTCCTAATCCTAGAGACCCTTAACAGTAACCCCTGTGCCTATTTTCCATCATGAAAATATGCCTTCATGTACTCTTCAACACAATGAATAAACACTCTATTGTCCATTCCTGAAGTAGCTCCTTGTAAACATAGTTATTTGGAGCAACGCACCTCCTCTATGTCTTGTTCGCACCGATGACCTATTTTTGGTCTAGGGCTGCGCTGATCGGCGCTAGAATTAAGCTCATACTCATGTTTATCCCCTTCTGGGAAATTTAAAAAAATGAAAGTGAAGCTTCGAGATCTGGAAGCTTCGTGGCAGAGATCTGGTTGTTTCTTCTAGAGGATAGAGCTGAGCTTATCCCTTTGGCCTCTTTGTTCCTACAAAAGTGGAACCACCAAAATGGATAACCCATTTCCCCACATAAAGTGGATCCATTCTCCATTCTCCTTATCTATATAATGGGAAATATCCCATAGATATTCTAGTTAGAATAGAGATAGAAGAACAACAGACAAACATTTTGTTGCTGTAGACATCGACTGAGAGTTGAGACCCTTTGTCCTCACATCAAGTCAAAAGATTTCTTTGGATATGTGCCTAGATCAGGACCCATCGAAGGAGAGTTGCGACATCAAGGTGTAGGTTGTAACTCCCCCTCTCTATTTTAATATAATATGATTGGTTCAGGCTTTCCATTCTTTTCTTAATGTGTGACTAGATTTTTAGTTTTCCTTTATCATCTAATTAGGTTGTATATGCATTATATATGTTATGATTTCATGCTTTTTTTCATTTTGATATGTTGTGCAGGTAACCAAGCACCGGTAGCAGTGAATATCTGACCACGAAATGTGAAGGTCCAAAGGATTCAAATGGGAATTAGCATCAAATTGAGGTAGGTGATCTATTCACAATCTGTGTGCATTTACATTCTAGGAAATTAGGTTTCTAATTGTTCACTATTGTTACTAGACACACTCTAGGGCTAGAAGGATCCTCTCTGTCTGTAGATAGAATTTTCATGCATAAAAAATGGGTGACTCCACTGGGGAGTGCTATCCCTTTAGTCTCTTATTTTTTATTTTTTTTATTTCTTCTCTTGTCCTAGATTTTCATGGAAGATCTATATCCTTGTCTCTATAGTTCATGTAATTGCTTACATACATTTATCTCTCTGCTGAAGTGATAAGCCTAGTTTTAGTTCGGAAAACCTTTTTATTTTAAATCTTTTCCTTGATTGACGTTGGTATTCCTTTGACAGTCATGTTGATTAGTGCGTTATGCATTCTACACAATCACACTTTTTCCTTTCCAGCACCAGTTGCAGTCTAAATAGCCACGTTGATTCCTATGTATGAATTCTTAGTTTTTCCTTCTTTTAATCAGCCAGTGAGTCTTATCCTTCTCAATTTTTTTTCTTATTTGATTAACCATGTTCCTTCTCTTTTTAATGACATTTCCAGTTCAATTTTTACACCTTTGGTTGTCTCTTTTGCAAAGCTAGTTGCATCCTTGACTTCCTAGGGTTCTTGGGTATCCTTGGGCCATCAGAGTGGTTGTTTTCTTTGCTGACCTCCAGACTTCCCATTGAATCAAGTCTTCTCATACCTTTGTGGCCTAGTGTTTGAATGGTTTTCATCTTTCGGTCAGTTCTTACAGATATTATTTTTTCAAGTGGCAGTTTTGAATGCATTTGAGTTTGTATCTGTCATCAAGCATATATCACAATTGCTTGTGTTCTAGCTAAATTTTGTTTTCTTTCTGTGATTAATCAGTGTGTGAATGAAGAGTGTTTTTTTTTTAAGAAAATTGTTCACGTCTCTCTTTGATTTTTGAAATATTTTCTTCTTGTATGCATGTTTGATTGATATCATTAGTACTTAAAGCATTGTTAATAAATTCACATTTACATTGCACATTGTGCTTATAAGGAAAATAAAAACATATTTTTGTTTCATTTCACTTTAGAAAAATAAATTTTCATTTCCATTCACTTCTTTGTGCATGTAGTGAAAGGGAGAAAATTGTAAAATTTTTGTTTTGCTTTAAAATTTCGCACTTGAAGAGAAAAATGAGTGTCATTTCATGCATTTGTTTCGTTTATGTATTTATTGTATGAGTTTCTCTCTCCTTCATCAGCGTATATTAATTGAAATGAAAGGCTCTTTTCTCATTTAACTACATTTTAGGGATCTAGATGACATCGATAGGGCTTTGAAACCAAGACATAATTCAAGATCAACCTTAAAGTTTAGTCACTCAATCTAACGAGAATCTGTAACCTAATGAATCACATTTAGTGGTCTAGGCTAGAGACGTTTTCTGGTGTCGTTAAGCATAGGATCTATCGCTAACAGTCTGTGTTACAACCCATGGGTGATATGCTATCCCGTGTATGGAAGAATGTTGATATATGAAAAGTATATTTTGGGACGCTCTCATCGAATGGTTACACAACAGACAACACTAATACAGATATAGACTCTGTAAATTTATGTAGGTGTTCTATGCTTGATGCAACTTTACTTTCTCTTCAATATTAGACATCAATCACATAAAAAATAAAGTAAAATTTTGATAGAACATACGAGTAGATCGACAAAAGACAAACAAGAGATATATAAGTGTGTTTGTGCGTTACGATAGTCAATAGGATGCTTCAAGAATCAAAGTCTCAATATGGTCAGCCAACTAGTAATGTCACACAACCCTCTAGGATAGCCAAATGATCGACTCAAAATTCAATCCAAAAAGTCAATAGTCAACACAAACAACAGCAGCAGCTAGGTCAATGATGAAAAGTCAAAGTCAACATTTTTCCTCAAGAATAGTGCCAGAAAATGCGGATTAGGAAAATTTAAATTTTGGGAGAGTTTCGGGTCAATTTTACCTTTTGTTCACCAAAGTCAAAGTTGGTTAAAGTTTGTTTCAGAAACCCTAGACCGAAACCCAAAATGTGCTACTTTTAGAAATTTCCCACATGTGGAGAGAAGAGCCACCAAGGACATCGAACCAATTAGACGAGGAGAGAGGAATGTGTGAGGATGAGATGAGTGAAAATTTCCTCCAACTTTAACCAATATATATCCGTCAGTGAGGGTGTGTGACACAACTGCTAGGGCACAAAACCTTAAGGCCGACCTGCACATATCTCGATAAATGCAGAATAAATATTCTGCTCATCGGATCAAGATGATATTTAGATCGATCTTACACCTCTATGAAAGAGGAACCCAATAAAAATATTGGTATCTTCATTTGAGCATCACAGCATGGAGTTTGGACCTAGTTTTCCAAAATTAACACTCGCTCTCAACTAGGGAGAACTCCATCCACCTGTGCAATCCAAACATCGTGCGTCATCCTACCGTAACTTTCTTTTTTGTCTTCTTTATTTTAGAACATTAGTGGTTCAGTCATAAAGACATCATTCCCAGCTGAAAAATTCAGCCCAGAGGTCCAAAACCTCTATAGGATTCACAAAGAATCTCATACCAGCCCGAATTTGGTTTATCTGACCCGAAGTCAGTAGGAGGTCCGAAACCTCACTAGACTTGATCCCAGATCAAGTGGTTGGACCATGCCATCCTAAACAGAAATTAGGACAATCTCTGATGTCTCCATCAGTCTTTGCTACATGTCTTTAACTTTTCCCACCTCATTGGCCAAATGAGAGGTACTTCCCATGAGCCTTGGACTCAATGGGTAGGTTGCATATGGGGCATTGATAATGAGAGTTGAACCAACTCAATCATCACAACGGTATGGAAGAAGCACACCAACAAGGTTTAGCAAGCCTAGCCCTGTGGTTGCTTATAGCTCCGAGAAGCTATCCCTAAAGTGCCTTAGAGCTCCCAGAGCTCCTCATCACACAAGACCCTCAGCATAGGGTCATTCCACAATACCAAGACTCTCATGGAAGGTTAAGAACTTGACCTTCTCTAGGAGGTTTGTAACAATACCCGCGACCTTATCATTATTTCCTATATGATCAAGCCATACGGTGCCTTGCTGTGCCATATCCCGGATAAAATGGTACATGATATCAATATCCTTGGATCGATTGTGGAACACGGGTTCTCAGACAACCGAATCCCACTCTGGTTATCATAGAGTATCACAGTGGTATCTAGCACATGCCCGAAAAAATCATTGAAGAGCTTTCACAACCAAACTACTTCACAACAGCCCATACTTACTGCAATCTATTCGGCCTCTATGGTGTTCAAAGCCACGGACTTATGCTTCCTACTCATCCATGATATCGAAGCAGATCCAAGTGTGAAGCAACATCCCGATGTGCTTTTATGATCCACCACACTGCCAACCCAATCGACATCAGTATATCCAAGGAGTGTCATGCCCCCAACAGTGTATCTGAGCCCATGGTTTATCGTGCCCCGAAGATATCTTAGAATATTATTGGTACCAACCCAGTGAGTGTGATGAGCCTTAACCATCTGTTGACTCAAAGTGTTCACTGCAAAACATATGTCCAGACAGGTGTTCACAAAGAACATGAGGGCCCATGATTTTTTAACATAGGCCCAACAGTGCTACCACTCAACTTCTTAAATTCGAGCTCCATCGGTGTTGACACGGACTTACAATCCACCATACCAAATATTTCTAGAATCTTCACAATGTATTTTCCTTGAGAAAGGAAAATCTCACCAGGTCTCTGCCAGACCTCTAGTCCTAGGAAGTAATGCATCATTCCTAGGTCCTTCATCTCAAACTCAACAACGATCTCCCTCTTGCAATGATGAATGAGAGGGTCAGCACCTCTCAGAAAGAGGGTTTCCACATACTGCACCAGAATGGGAGGCTTCTCTCTATCAACCTTGAAGTAAAGGTTTGGATCAGCATTACTACGAGTGAAGCGCAACTTCATCAGGTAGCTATCTATCCTCTTGTACCAAGCTCTAGGTGCTTTCTTCAAGCCATATAGGGCTTTCTTCAACTTGTAGAAATGGGTGTCTCGATCTTGGACTTCAAACCCCATAGGTTGCTCCACATACACCTCTTCATTTATCGCACCATGCAGAAATGTGCTCTTCACATCCATCTGACGAAGACTCCATCCTTGCGTAGTATAAAGGAATACGACAGATCATATGGTGGTATATTGGGCCATAGGTGCAAATATGTCATCATATTCCATGCCTTCCTTTTGAGAGAAGCCATAGGCAACGAATCTTACCTTGGACTTTTCAACACTTCCAACAAATCCATGCTTGATCTTGTAGAGCCATTTTGAGGTGACAACTTCTTTTTCCTCCGATCTTGGAACCACATCCCAGACATCATTCTTCAATATGGAATCATACTGTTCATGCATAGCATCCTTCTAGCCTTGATGCTTTACGACTTCCTCAAAAGATCTAGGCTTAGATTATACAATAGTACTCATGTTTTCTAGATACCCTTGGTATCTATTCAGCTTCTTTCTTTCACGAAAATGTCCCCCTTGGGGCCATATGTCCCTCGGCATCGTTGAGAGTGTCCCTAAGCCATGATGGTCTCTTCCCCCATGAAGGAGGTGGATCAATCGGGTCCATCGATCCTTCAACATCAGCATCATCTCATCCTTCGATTCTTCTTGATTTCTAGGCCTTGATTCATGATCCTCCTCAAATCTCGGAAGATTGACTACTTTCCTTTGGGAAGAATCTTCGTCAAAGGTGACATTGTGGCATATCTCCACTTCCCTTTGACCAAGCACATAGAATTTATAGGCCTTCGATGTTTCGTTGTAGCCCACAAACATTCCCTTCTTCCTAGAAGCATCTAGCTTGCTCCTCTTCTCTTTCGACACATGAAAATAAATATGACATCCAAAAACTCTAAAATGTGATATGTTAAGTTTCTTACCAGTGAAAACCTCTTCGGGAGTTTTGGAGTCCAGAGCAGAATGCGTGCATTGGTTTTGTATGTACACAGTAGTGTTCGTAGCTTCTCCCCATAGAAACTTCGATAGACCCTAGTCACATAGCATGGCATGGGAAGCTTCAACAATGGTCCTATTATTTCATTCAACAATGCCATTTTGCTCAGGAGTATAGATACTTTTTGTCTCCCTCTTGATGTCAGCTTCTCTGGAAAAATTCTTGAACTCATTTGTCTCATATTTAGTGCAATTATCGATACTCAATATGTTGATCGTCTTCCCTGTCAGATTTTCCACCAAGGCTTTGAAGGTACAGAACCAAATGAAAGCCTCATCTTTCTTCTTCAAGAGGTATATCCGGGTTTTTTGAGATAAGTCATCTATGAATGTCATATAATAAGAAAATCCTCCCAAGGATTTCATAAGCAGCATCCCTGACATATCAGAATGTATTAATTGTAAGACATTAGATGTATTTATGACACTTGAGGGAAAAGGTCCCCTTTTATGCTTTCCTTCAGCAAAAGCCTGACATACACCTTCATGATTATTTGAAAACATAGGCATCCCTATCACCAACTTCCTTGCTTCGAGAAGGGCCTTGTAGTGAAGGTGTCCAAACCTTCGGTGCCATAGTTTTGTCTGTCGGATGCTATCACATGTCATCGCTCACAGTGGACTTCCTCCAACATGGTAGAGTGTATCAAATATAAACCCAATCATGATAGCTTCATTGAAGCTCTTCTTCAATATGTGCACCTTCCCATCAATGAATTCCACATTGAAACCTTTGACTTCCATGGCCGATATAGACACAAGGTTCTTCTTCAAATTAGGTACATAGGGTACATCCTGCAAGTGGAAGACTTGACCTAGAGACAAGTGGAGGGTCATAGTCCCTGTCCCTTTCACGAGATATGTGGCATTATCTGCAAGAATAATTTCTTGATTAGTATCCTTCTCAATCATATCAGAAAGTGCTTCCTTGAACCGAGTGATGTGCCTTGAGGCACCACTACCTATCAACCAGAAATCCATAGTATCGGGTGGAGATGCAGCAGAGAGGACAGATACAAGAATGATTTCATTTCTTTTATCAACAACATTTAATTCCTCGTATCTAGAGTTTCTCAACCTTTTGAAAGGTTGACCATTTCTGCTAGAGGGAGATTTCCTCTTTCCCTTGAACCTATTGTTCCTTTGATTGCCATTCCTTTGGTTCTTGTTGTTGTCATCATCATTAGGAAAATCCTTCTTAAAAGGGAATTATCTAGCATAGTGACCTGACCTATAAAAAGTGTAACACTTTTATTTATTTCCTTGGGCCCTTGCTCTTCCTTTGTTCTTTGGATCACCAAAGTTCTTCTTTCTGGAATGAGCAGCATAGGCAGCATTTCCTTCATTTTCATACTCCTTCATTCTTGTCTCTTCTTGTACACATCTTGATAGTCCTTTGTCAAAGTTAGGTATCACATTATTATTGAGAATGGTAGTGTTGAACATATACCATTCGGATGAGAGACCTTCAAGTGCTGTGAATACCATCTCTCGATCAACTATTGTCTCCCCAATAGCTAGCAAATTATTCCTGATCTCCGTCAGCTTCAGAAAATATGATTGAACAGACTCATCCATACCTTTCTTCATATTCTTCAATTGATTCTTGAAGAATAGGACTTGATTCACATTGTTGTCCTTGAACATGTGGAACAAATTATCATACATCTCTTTCGATGTGCCTAGTTCAGAGATGTAGGAAACCAAACTCTTACGAATTGAGTCCTTGATCATAAATTTTTCTTTGATATCTCCCTTCTCAAACTTTGTTTTGGTAGCAACAGTAGCAGTGGATGGAGGCTCTTGGATTTTACCTTGCACATAGTCCATGACATCTTGGTCTTCCAAGTTAAGATCCAATGTCATCTTCCAAGAATGTAAGTCATCCTTCCCAGTCAATTTTTCATTAGCCTTAAAGCGATTGTAATTTGAGGAACCCATCCTCTTCTTCGGTGGTTGCTAAAAATTAGGGATTTCTCTTCACCTCATATATTATACCATGTAAATTTATGTAGATGTTCTATTCTTGATGTAACTTTACTTTCTCTTCAATTTTAGATAGCAATCACATCAAAAATAAAGTAAAATGCCGATAGAACATACCAGTAGATCGACAGAAGACAAGCCAAAAATATATAAGTGTGTCGGTGCATTACGACGATCAACAGGATGCTTCAACCAAAAAAGTCTCAATATGGTCAGCCAACCAACAATGTCACACAACCCTCTGGGACAGCCAAATGGTCAACTCAAAAGTCAACCCAGTAATTCAATGGTCAACACAAACAACAGCAGCAGCTAGGTCAACGATGAAAAGTCAAAGTCAAATTTTTTCCTTGGGAATAGTGCCAAAAAATGTGGATTAGTAAAATAAAAATTTTGGAGAGTTTTGGGTCGATTTGACCTTGTGTTGACCAAAGTCAATGCTGGTCAAGTTTATCTGCAGAAACCCTAGACAGAAATCAGAAATGTGCTGCTGCTGGAAATTTCCCATGTGTGGAGAGAAGAACGACCAAGGACTTTGAACCAATTAGATTAGGAGAGAGAAGTGTGCTAGGATGTGATGAGTGACAATGTCCTCCAACGTTGACCAATATATATCCAACAGTGAGGGCGTGTGACACAACTGCTGGGGCACAAAACCTTAAGGCCGAATTGCACATATCTTGAATAAATTCAGGATAAATGTTCTTCTCATCAGATCAAGATGATCTTTAGATCCATCTTGCACCTCTTTGAAAGAGGAAACCAATAGAAATATTGGTATCTTCATCTGAGTATCACAACATGGATTTTGGACCTAGTTGTCCAAAATTAACAAACTCCCACATACTATTGCATATATTTTGGGAGAGACCACTAGGCTGCAAACCCGCCATAGGTAACTAATTTGGCCGCTTTGTAGACATGATACAATGAACATAACATTCGGGGATATTGTTTGTTGTACATTAAGTCCTTGGTCATTTCTCTTTAATTTGATCACCAAGGTGTGTTTTGTAGTTCATGCCTGCCTCGTAATCCTTTTGCCTAGTTCACCCCTTTTGATTTTTTTTTTTTTTGATTTCTAAAATTTATCACCCACGATAAAATTTTACCCATTCTAATCTTAGATTGAGATCAATGGCAATGTTTCATGACTTCATCAACCTAGGGGTCACCTCAGATGGGAATCCTGGTTCGTTTTCTTCTTTTGGAAATGTTGGTGCCTCGTATATGGCGACATTGTCCCTCCCGAGATTAACCATTGTTCTGCCAGTTTGGTTAGTTTCAACACCTATGGTTTCAAATATACCAACTATTTCTCAACGGAATTCTCCTCCACCTGAACCATGTTAGCCCCATGTTGTTCTCCAGTTTTGCACCTCACCTTCTTCGCCCATTTCTTCACCTTGGTCTTCCTCTTTGCATGGTGAAAGTCTAGATTCTAGTACCCAAGAAACTAAGAAGAAGATGATGACATCGAATAATAAGAAGGAAAATAAGCAAGGAGGAAAACTTTAACTATTTCTACCCATGGCGCTAATGTTGAGAGACCTCTCATTGCATCACATAGAGTCAAATTCCCTTGCAAGATATGTGAGGGTGACCACCTTTGTCATGATTTCCCTGGTAATCCCAAGGTGCTAGAATTATGTTCCATTTCCCCAATTCATCCTTCATCATCAACCTCTGGACATCATGTTGATGATGAGCCTTCAGCTAGAGATAATAAGACTCATAAGAGATAGGGTAAAATCAAAATTCCTTGTATGTTATGTGAAGGGAACCATCACATTCACCTCTACCCTTATATGGATTAGGATTCTAAAGTGTTGGATAACCTTTCAAATTCTAAGTATTGTCTTCCTATTACTTAGTAGAAGTTTTTTCGAGTCCTCTGCTAGTGGATAAACCCAATGATTGAGGTTCATCTCTAGTTGATTTTTCTCTTTCTGAAGGTTACTCTTCTAAGTCCATTTCCGACCAATAATTGGTGGAGAAAAAGGTCCACTTGATTTCACCTACACTTCATCAGTTATTTTCTGTCGAGATTCAGCCTCATCCAAGTCAGGTTCTCTTTGTTTCCTCTGCTTCCCCGGACAAGAGGGCGATCCTCTAGTTTCCATGATCTAGGAGGGTGATCGTCTGACACTTGTTGCCATAGTTCAAGAAAGTGATCCTCCTTCTCTCATTACATGATTCTAGGAGGATGGTCTTTCTACTCCCATAACGTAGGGGGATAATCCTCTTATTCCTATGGCACCCCCTCCATGTAGTTTGACACTTCCTTTGATTGGATTTGATTCACGTGATATCATCTTCCTTATTACATACCCTTTCAGATCACTGTAAATGCCTGCAATATGGTCATACTTGGCATGATTATAGATGAAGGTGCTTCGGTCAGTATTCTATCCTCAACTACCTGGAAAGCTTTTGGTTCTCCACCGCTTGTGCCTGTCACTCAAAATATGTTGGATTTTAACAGAGGAACCAATCAAACGTTAGTGATCCTTCTGAAGTTACCTATTACTTTTGGAGGAAATATTGTCTAGACATGATGGTTCTCCAAGGCCCCTTGGATTTTAACTTACTCATAGGGTGCGACTATACTTATGTCATGGCAATGCTTATTTCTTTCCTCTTTCGTGTGATCTATTTTTGACATGAAGGTCAGATCGTGACCATTGATCAACTTTCATTCATTGGTCCTGACGTCAGATATAGTTTACCATCATCCATTCCTGGTTCTTTCCTCCCTGTGGTATCTTCCTCACCACAGGTTAATTATGTGGGCACTAGTTTGTTACCCTCATCCAGTGATAGTATCGTCGCATACCATCTACTGGGGTCATTCGATCGTGATTTCAAAGATGTTGTTCTCCCATTAGATGAGAACCTCTTGGAAGCCATTAATTCTTCTATTTCTTGATCACAACTCTAGAGCATAGTTCATTTTATTGTGTCGAGCTCCTTAAAAAATTAAACAGGCTCGTCAGAGTAGAGTTCTCTTCTTATGACAAGCTCTTTAAAAGATAAAACAAGGTGTCATGAGGATATTTCTTATATTGTGTCAACCTTGTTAAAAAATGAAACAGGTTCCTTTTCAATTTGAATATTTGATTAGATCTCATAAGATACCAGTTGAGTCTTTCATTTAATCTCATGATTGAACCTTCACTCCATCTGCCTGTTAATAACTAGCATCCTACTCAAGCGAATGCACTGAAGCTTGGGGGGCATGTACCTCGAATTGAGTCACCATGCTAGGGGCATGAAAAATATTTTTCAAGCATAGTTTATCTTTGTTGAAAGCTTGTGTAAAATTGAAACCAATTCCAGGCATAATTTTCCATGTTTTCAAGCTTGTGTAAAAAATGAAACCATTCTCATTTTGCCTCTTGTGATTGCAATTTTATCAGTCTTTTTTTCTAGATGATCCTTTGTTTTCTCATTCCATCATCACCATATTCTTGGTCGATCATATGCCTTCACTTGGTTGTTTTACCCATTCCTGAGAAACCGTTGCAATGAGTGGTATTGCTAGCCAACCTCTTGAATTTTATCATGCTTTTATCAGTTTCACCATAACCAGAACCAGGTGCTATCCTTTATACCACTTGTTCCTACCGGATGAATTAATTTTCAGCTCTTTTCTGACTCTTGAAAAATGAAATGATTGCTGGGGTATTATCCTTTTGATCTCGTTAAAGTGCAAAAAATGGCATTTACCCAATATACGTTTATCCCTTTTTCAGGCTGGGATAAATTATCTATGAAAAGAGAATACATTAGTAAATCATAACTAAGAGGTTCTCTCACACTTTGTTTTCTACCTTTCGGGTATGAGGAACTATTTACGAAAAGAGCCTTCTGGATTTTTCTTTTTGCCTCTTTTCAAACTATCTAAACATGAAAAGACACTGAGCTTCACCTCTTTCAGGCTCGTTAATATTTAACGACATTGGATCTATCATCATGATGACATCAATTTACTCCTTCTTAGGGCTCATAAAATGTACTAGGATGGATTTTTTCGAAGGAAAAACTTATATCACAAGCATATGATATCCCCTTTAAGCTTGTATACAAAAATAATTTGGGTACTCGCCATAAATGGTAGGGGAAAATGGAAAGCATTAATCAATTTTATTGGTAGTATGTCGCTCTTGAACATGACATATCCTCTATTTCGTGTCGGGTTGGCGATATCCTTCATTCATTGCTTTTCCTCCATGGGTTTGATAAATTTACTTTTCCGCTTATGACATCATTATTGTCATCGATCATGACTTATGATTCCATTTGAGTCAAATACTGCCAAATTTAGAGTCGTGTCCCTGATATGTTCAAGAAAAGTTCCTTTTATGTCTCATTCATTGCTTGGTTCTCTGATCAATCTCATTATCATATTATTTCCTTCATCTTGTGTCGATGATGTGGGATACATTATGGCGCTCCTTGAATGGATCACTTCTTGTCGACTTGAGCACATTATCCAATAATTTGATTTAGGGATCCCTTTGTCAGTACCTTAGAGCCTTCATGCCCTAATGGTAGGTTGTTCACACCCGATGATAGGCTTACATCATTGGCCTTCAATCGGGTGATTCCACTAATATTCGATGACAAATCCTTATTCACATTGTGTGGATTCTAGTGTTGGTGCCTTGAGAACCATTCTCATTATTGGTGGTTTCTCTCGTGCCTGTTAACGGTTTACTTCATTGGTTGGTAATCAGGTGATTTTCTTGCATGTTCAACTTCAGATCATTTATTCACATTCTTGAATTTGTACTTGATCGGGTTGTGATGGAGTGCAAGACCCTAGGTTTCGTCTGATAAAACGTAGGCTGCGAGGCGATATGTATTACTAATTGTTGTACACATGACTCCTTCATTCGGATGGCTGTGACCATACCTTGAGTCTATATTAATGATCTTCTTTATTCAGATGGCTGCGTCCATACCTCTGATACTATTTCATGATTAATTCTATGAATGGTTGCGTCCATACCTTATGTCATGTTATTGTTTTAGAGATATCAGTTTATGTATATGTGTGCTTATTTATGTAGGTTTTCCAACGACGATGTCTTCGTCCTGTAATTTATTCATAAAGAATTTCACCCCTCACTCTCATTCGACCTTAATGTTTTATGGGTCATCTGTTACACAAAAAATTGTCGCTATACCTGTACTCCTTGTTCCTGATCTTGAAGACCCTTAACAATGACCCCTATGCCTATTTTCCATCATGAAAATATGCCTTTGTGTCCTCTTCAGCACAATGAATAAATTATCTGTTGGCCATTCCTGACACAACTCCTTATAAACCTAGTTATCTGGAGCAACACACCCCCTCCATCTCTTGCTTGGATCGATGGCCTCTTTATGGTCTAGGGATACGCCGATCGAAATTGGAATTAAGCTCATACTCACGTTGATCCCCTTTTGGGAAGCTTTTAAAAATGGAGGGAAAACTTCGAGATATGGAAGCTTCGTGGTGGAGACATGGTTTTTTTTTCCTGAGGATAGAGCCAAGCTTCTCCCTTTGGCATCTTTTTTCCTACAAATGTGGAACCACCCAATGGGATAAGCCATTTCCCCACCTAAACTGGATCCATACCCCCTCCTCCTTTTCTATATAATTGGAAATATCCCATATCTCTACTAGTTAGAATAGAGAGAGAAGAACAGCACGAAAACATTTTGTTTCTATAGACACCGAGCGAGAGTTGAGAGATTTTATCCTCATATCATGTTTAAATAGCACTTCGGAGGTGTGGTTGGATCAGGACCATGGAATACGAAGGACCAAAGGATTTAAATGGGAATTAGCATCAGATTGAGGTAGGTGACCTATTCGCAATATGCGTGCATTTACAATCTAGGAAAGTAGGTTTATAATTGTTCCATGTTGTTAGTAGACCCACTTTAGGGCTAGAGGGATTGTCTCTATCTTTATAGAGGATTTTCCTGCATAATAATAGCCCTACATAAAATAACCCTTAGAAAAGGGTGCATCTCTCAAATACCAAAATATAGGCATCAAACCATTTCAAAACTGGTCAAAACCCCAACGTATAGCCATGAAGAGAATGGCACAATGCCACCAATAGAGTCATCATGGAATAACCCAAATCATATCTAATAGGAACCAAAACGATCACGAAGCCCCAAACATGGCCATCCCAATTCAAGCCAACAACTTGCATTAGTAGATAAGCACAGAAAAATGATTGCAGGGCACATGGCATCATGACATCCTTCACATCGATGAACCTCATCCTAGATTGTCCTCATCATATTGTGCCCCAACACCAACTATCCAACATGAAAACCCATTGAGAAGAAAATGGCGTCAAAAATGGCATCGAAATTCACAAATGTATTTTCCAATGCCCCCTTCTTATGCATAGATCTTACCAAAGAAGAGTATTCCAATTTTCTCTTCCTTAGCAAAGAACAAATTTCATTGTCCTGACCAACCACTAGAATAAAGCTCACAACCTTTGGCATATTCACCACGTCCAAACCTACAATTGAATACACCTAATTTGACCACATTACGTTGGATAACGCCTCCTCGTGTCACAATTATGGTAAACTATCAAATTGTATAAACCCTTGACCCTCACATATGCAAAGTCCTCGCCATTCACATATGATTTTAGATGTTGTAAAAAAGTACTAATTGCATATCATATTCTACCTCATGTGGTTTTTTGAACTTGTAACATCCTTTCAAGTGGTGAGATAAACAACCATCAGTGTGTTCGATATTTAGATTAAGCTTTTATTTTTATTACTAAATAGTCAATGCTACTCCATGCTTATTTTAGTAGATATCCACTAGTTTTACCAAAAACTCATTTTAATACCTCCAAAACCTATAACTCTCTACCCAAAAACCCCACCTCCAATATCTATAATATATTGGACCTATTTTTCAAAATTTTAAAACCCCATTTATGAATGAACATGATAATTAATAAAGTGAAGACACTATGGGCTACATGTGTGCTCATGTAACAAGCAAATAAATAGAAAGACTTCATTCTGGAAATGTTGACACTAATCTTTCATATTGGGAAAAATTATGTAAATATTGTAAATAGAAAAAAATAGAGGAAGTTAGAAGACAAAGAGACATTGGGATATGAAACCCAATAGTCTCCCTCATCTTGTATATATTCATATTCTCTCTTATTGTAAATAGAAAAAAATAAAGGAATTTAGAAGACAAAGATACATTGGGAGTTGAAACCCAATAGTCTCCCTCATCTTGTATATATTCATATTCTCTCTCAATAAAAAACACAATTTGATTTGGAGTTACAAACATGGTCTGACATGGTATCAGAGCAATAGGCCACAATTCAACTCTCTGCTCTTGTATCTCCTACTCACTACCATATTCCCTACCTTTATATATTGTAATATTTTTTTCCTTTGTGCTTTATATAGCTATGCGCTTATTCCAAAATTGTTCCCTTTGTGTATATTCCCTACAAGCTCATTTGAAATACAAAAGGTGATGTACAAGAAGATGATGGACCAGGATCCAATGTTGCAGAAATATTATGAAGATCAGTATCAACCCCATTCGAATGATTTGAAGGTTTCGAACATCATTCCTTCCTAATGGTCACATTTTGATGATAATTGGGATTGATAGAGATCGAAGGAGAGGATGATGTTGAATCAACGGGGTCTCTAGATGGATATTAGAGTGAAGGCGGCGAAACTAGATGTCACTCCCCACTGAATTGGTAGGATAAAGGTCTCCAAAAAAGTCCCAAATTGAATGTGAGTAGGGTTAGGGATAACATTAAATGAGTTATCATTAGTGGATTTCATTCCATTCGTACCAAAAGATAGAGTGTGGGTAGATTCCAAATTGTCCAAAGAAGGAGCAATTTTTGGTACAGATAACATTGAAGAATGTTCAATACAATCAGAATGTGATAATTAAATATGTGGATAAACAATGGATAAAGGAAATAAAGTAGAATTATTAAGAGAAACATCACTCGATGCAAAATAATTACAAATATGTTGCTCAAGACATGTCATAGGTGGTGTGATTTCAAGCATACCCGAGAAAGAGTGTTGACCAATATCCTGCGTTGTCGTTGAGTGTATATATGTCAATGGATGACTGCCATCGCAACCAGTCTCTAGTATTCCATGTCGTCAATTTCCAAATCTACGCAGGCACTTGTCAATAAAATATCAAACATTATGACAAGCCATGCAAAGAAAAGGAACTACTCAATAGTGAATTCGTTGCCTAGTAGAGAGGCCACCCTAATTGAGCTCCACCTCTACATGAAGGCCAACAACAAAGTCCACCTCCACCAAAATCCATGTGATATGTTTATCTCTCTGTAACAGGTTTTCTTCCACTAGGAAATAAAATTTAGCAATGGAATTTTTGATCATCATTAATGATTCACATGATGAGAATACAAGCGGTAAACTAGGGAGTTTAGCTTGAAACCAATTTCTTTCGTGGAAATTTTAGGTATGGATCAAATCCCACATGTTAGTGATTTAAAGAGAGGAAACCACAACCATGAACGCAATATGATCCCAAAATCTTCACAACATTTCCATTATTAATAAAGTGGAAGAAAAAACATTGATTGTATAAAATGTTGAAAAGAGGAGAGTACTTAAGAATATGGTACCAATGTTCCTTAACCCAGGACGCCATCTAAGAGCCATCCATTCGCAAATAAAACCAATTACCCACCAAATCTCATTGTTGTAATCCTACCACATGGCCCCAAAAAAGTTTGGAATAAAAAACGAGTTTCTAATAATCCAGATCAATCTTAACTTCATTCTTTTTCCATGAATTATGGAAAAACATTTTCCGTGGATTACCACATTGGGGTTCAATAACCAGTGGGGATACTGAAACATTCGAATCCACATGTATAGTTGCATGTATAGGAGATGTTCGAAAGGGATAGACTACCGAGTTGGGGCAGCCGTGACTCTTTGCCTCAATAGTCGCATGTACCAACACATCGAGTAATGACACATCACCGCCCTAGTTTCCTTGAGCATCAAGTGACATCCCACCAATAGATATGAAGGCCAGTTGTACAATAGACACCACTGACACTCTGAAATCCCGCCTATATGTGAACCAAAGTAGAGAGCATTACTAAAAAATACCTTATTTAGTAGTGTCGAAAAAAACCTCGATAAAACATGTAGACAAGGTAAATTAATGTCACTTATGAATTATCGACACCACTCTATGTAGGTTGTCACTAGCTCAATCCTCTAGGAAACCCTTTCCAATAAAATATATTTTCCAATCACCATCGACTAATTTCCTTCATAAAATAAAATCAAGCACACAATCGAAAAAGATCTTTAATGGCAAAGAAAACCATTAATAGATTGTACCTCATATAATCAATGACCAACTTCGAAAATAAAACCCCCCCCACACCAATTAATGACCCCAAGAGAATCCTTCGTGATCAAATTCAAAATTGAAATATGTTACCAACTCCACCAATCAAAATTAATGCACTTACGTAGAAGTAAAGATCCTAAAAAATCCTCCTATTGACCAATCCCAACCCAGAGAGAAACAAGAAGATCCATAGGAGCAAAGGTTCAGAAGAAATACCATGTAAAACAACCAGCCATTGTCTCTTAGATAGAACATACAGAAGAACAATAGGTAGCAGCAAATATCCATGAAAATCCCCTAATTGACCATTCCCAAACGAGAGAAGGAGCAGGAATATCCACAGGAGAAAAGGTTCAGAACTAGCATACCATCTAGTGCATCTCAGATAGACCACAGAGTATACCAACAACTAGAGCCGAAAATAAATTGTTATTAGTGTACCTTGAAACAAAAGAAACAATAGAGATCCTTGATATCATTCAGAATCAGGATAAAAACTGAATCTAGCTCACATAATTAAGCTTAGACGCATTGCACGTCCAAACAACACCAATAATTGCACTAGAAAATGCTACATTTAAGCCATCTACCTCCACACTTACAACCAAAATTACAACCCTTGCGAAATTTATGACTAATGCTTCCACAATCCTATCTTTTGTCGTCAATGTCTACTTCTCGCAAAGCTTGTGATAGATATTTTGAAGTAGACATATTGTTTACCAATGGATATTATGTAATTTTTCTTCACCATCCTTTAAGTGAATCTAATCCATGTTGTCGATGATTGTCAGAAGTTTCAGCACAACAATGTACTGATAACAGCAACCAACATATAGAAGTAAGGTTCAAAATAAATGAAAGAGTAAAAAAACGAAAATTAAAACACAATTGAAGGAGACCCCGAAGAGTACTCCAACTATGCTACTACATATCCATGTTTAGAGAAAGTTCCTCCATCGCTCGTCTCACCAAACACTTTTGTTGTCGGCCTCCATTGCACTAAGTCTCATTAGTTGTTTTCAGCCTCCATCACTCTTCTTCCTAAAGAACCCATAAAAAACATAAAGACAAACCCCTAATCCTTTACTTTTTCCTTCTTTACTAGCACCTCACATCAAAAATTTTAAACCAAAATATTTCTTTTGTCTTAAAAGACCCCTCCGTTTAGTAGTGTTGAATGCAATGAAATACAATTTGTCTCTAATTGTATCAATAGATATTGAAGGGACATAAGAGGGATTGATGTCTAAGAAATCTTGCAAGGAAAATTTATTGCGCTCTTTAGAGTGAGCTACACCACCAAAACGAAGAGCCCAAAAATTTGTTGTCTTGATATAAGATGACGTGAATGATAAGTGAAATAACAACCTCGGTATAGGCGCGAGACAGTAGTAGCCTGCACAACGGCAGACTTAGGGTGCACTATCACAGTGAATTTTGTAGGTCATGTTAGATAATATTGTTTTCAATTGATATGGTTTTCTCTTAATTGTTAATTTTCTTAAATGAATTTCGTCTTAATTGCCATTGTCTTGAGTGACCATTGTCTTAATATGAAGTTTAGTCTTAAAATATTTTTGTCTCAAGTTGTTTTTGTCTTAAATATAAAATTTTGTCTTAAAATATTTTTTTCTCAAATTTGTCTTAAATTATTTTTTCTTAAATATAAAAATTAGTCCTAAAATATTTTTGTCTCAATTTTTTTTTTAAACATAAAATTTTGATTTAAACCATTTTTTATCCCAAATTCTTTTTGTCTTAAATTTTACATTTAAGACAATTCAATTGATATTAAATTTAGATTAAAATGACTAAAATAAAAAATGACTTTTTAAAATAAAAAAATTTGTAAAAAAAAAACATATCTTAAAAATGCCCTTCGGAGAGTAGTGAATCGCACTTGAAAATTATTACCAAGTTTTAGAAACACTTATCATTCACGTATTGTTTTCTTCACCCTTGAACCAAAAATTTACATGGTATCATTCATCAAAATTTTATAAACATGGTATCTCTCATGAAACCACGGCCGTAAAGGGAGTTGTCCCTGTCGGTGTCGTCAGCTACATTCACCTATCCATGCATTTTCCCTCTACTCTCCGAATATCTATATCGTATCTCACGGAAAATTATATTTTGCAGCTATAGGTTTGACACTTGCGGAGATCTTTCTATTGTAAGAAAATGTCCAGTAGCATCGTAAGGAGCACTGTGGACGTATTTTGTAGTTGTGGCAATAACCGTTCTTGTTTTGAAAAACTGAGTGAAAATGAAATTCAAGTCCTCGCTGTCAACTTAAATGATGTTTTTGGTTCACATAATTTGGCGAAAACGAAACTCTAAAGAACTTCTGCCAACTCAAATGGACTTCGTGTTTGCTCATGAAATTTGGCATGGCTCGTTATTTGGAAATAGACTCTGAGATGGGTATTATAATGGAAGTGGGCTCTTTGGTTGTAATGATACGAATATTCACTAAACTAAAATGCAATGTCCAAATTCCACGACTGAACTATCAATTGAGTGATTATGACAACCATGCATCAATATTGGAATGATATAGCAAGAGTCACGGATCATGATGTAAGGTGTAGAGTAAATGTGTTCCCGTAGGTAAATTGGAGACGACAAAATATTTGTATTTACTCATTTTTGTAAGATTCATGAGATATAAGAAATAAAATAAAATAAGGTAGCTTGCATTAGTTTATGTGTGGTATTAAGGTCTGGATCTAATAAATATAATAATAAGTGCGTTAAAATGTTAATATTAATGTTTAATATTATTGGGTTAGTTTTGTAATATGTGATTTTTTAAAATAAAAATAATTATTAGTTTCAAAATTTTAAATATAATTTAGAGTTTTAAGTTGATATAATTTATTGAAATAATGTTCCCAAATGTTTTTAAATTATCATTTAATTAAAATTAACCAGTCGAATTATGAAAAATTCAATTGAAAATTAATAATAACATCAATTTGCATATGTAAAATTTAACTTAAGATCAAGCAAAATATCCTTTGAAAAAGATACCAATCCTTATATCAATCCTATCTCTTAGATGAAACAAAGTTATCCTTTCAAAAAGATACCAACCCTTATATCAATCCTATCTCTTAGATCTATATACCTGGAAAAAGATACTTCATTAAAAATTATATTCCCTTCTATAGAAGCTATCATCCAAGAAATAAATGTTAGTAGAGTGAGTTTGTCAGAGAACATTGTTTTATAGAAGCTATCATTCAAGAAATAAATGTTAGTATTGTAATATATTTTTTATTAATATATTTTAGTGTTAAATTTAAATGAAATTTTATAGATAAAATATATATTTTATTCATATATTTTAATGTTAAATTTAAATATTTGATAATTATAATTAATATATATTTGAATCATTTATATATTCTAAATATATATTTTAATAATTTATATTTATTATTATTTTAAAATTTTAAAAGTGAAAATAAAAAAGAACTTAAAGCTTTTCAATTTTTTGGTTTAAGATAATTTGGGAAGAAAATATGAAGAAAAAATTAAAATAAATAAAAATATAACAAATAAATATATTTTAAATATATTTATTTTTTTTATTGAGATTAATATTTTTTATAATAATTATTAGTTTTATTTTTTAATTTCTTCATATTTAATTAATTCAAAATAGTCATATTTATATAAATAACTAGGAATTATTTGAATAGTTATATTTATACAAATAATGAGGAATTATTTAAATCATGAGAGAGTTGTTTGTATGTTCTATTCCTAGAATATATTAGATCTCTTATCTTGAATATCTTTACTATCTTTAAAAGTACTTATATATTCAAACTATATGCTTATAAAATATATTTGTTACATTGTACAATTACACAATATATGAAAGAAACCATCTCATCCCTAAATAGCTTATTCCATAAAACTATATTCTATTATTTTGCATCAAACTCCTTCGGAAGAAAAATTATTCATAGATTCCTAACCATAAAGTCTACATTGCAGTTGCATTCTCAAGAAAGTTTGAAATATTTTTTGCTACATTTGCAAAACAAAATTATTTCTTCAAAATATTTTCCTAGTCTCTTTCAATTTCAGACTTTCTTTACTTCTCAATTGAGCTATGGTGTTTTTATATACTAAATTAAATTTTTCTAGAAATTTATCAGCGAACAACAATTTATTTTGCATAAGAAAAGTCTTCTTATATTTTCATCTTCAATAAGTTCTTACTTCTTTCATTACACCATGGCATGAAGAAAATATGTAAAATTAAATAATCTGTTCATTAGGTTTTTAATGCCCATCCTTAGTCATGAAAATAACTTCCATATAGATAACTCCTAAAACAAGTTAAAAGAATATTTTCTTATTCTTCTATATTTTCTAGCTTTTTTTCCTATGGTCTACTATCTCATTTCTAGCCTCATATTCATCAAATTGTACCTACATCTCTTGCTTCTACTCCTTTCTCAAATCAGCAAATATTTTATCTTCCACAACCATCTCACCACAGTATTTACTCATTATTTTCAACGTGATTTTGAGGTTTCTCACGTAAAAGCTCTTTATTTTATCTCAAGACATCCTCTTTCTGTATTTTATCTCAGGTGATCGTCTTTCTCTCCATTCTTCTATTGTTCACCTCTAATAATTTATTTATTATTGCCTTTCATCACAATTTTTTTTTTCTAAATTTTAGTATGTAATAGATAAATTTTAGTATGTAATAGATATCACTTAATGATATATACCAATTCTCCCGAATATTTCACTAGACAATTCATTAGTCATTATATTTTCATGCTTAGTTTAAAAAATGTGATTTTATAAAAGAAAATAAATTACCACAATATCTAAAACAAAACAATTGGCTTAATCTTATTAAGCAATGTATATACTATTTCATCTTTCATTTTTTTTTTCAAAATATCCTTCTTATCCGTCATTAACAATTGATTACTGATTGGTAGAAATGTGTTTTTTCACCATCCTTTTCAATTGTACATGTATTTTTCTCCCATAACAATTTTTTTTCTTATCGAATTTCCATGGTACACTAAGTAAACGATGGCCACCATCCATAGGTATTACGTCAAAGAGTATTTCATCTTGATAATTCCCTATCTTAAATTTTATTGTAGATTATCCATTCACCAAAATTTCATGTTCTTTGTGGAACCATGACACTATAAAGCCTGGTATAAATATACGTTTTCAAAACCAATTTGTCAGCCATTTCATTCTAAAACACTTAGCTTTTGACTTGTATCTATTTATAAAGAATACTTTCTCTGTATTTTCTCTTTGATCTCGTTGTTTGGCATCAAAAGTATTTTGTTTTCAACAATAATGATTCTACAAATTCCCATATTTAACTTGGACATTCTAATTAATATGATATTTGTTTGGAAAACACATAAAAGATTTATCACCAAATTTATTATATCTAAAACACTCACTCAAAAAATATTCACATATCTCTTCTTTCCTATGAATGACATTTCCTTGGACTTCAGCCTTAGACTTGGATTGTATCCTTCTCTTCCTTCATAAATATGAATTGAATTGTTGTCATCATGTTTTGTATTTCCTTTGCAATCATTTCTTCTTAGATAATTTTTATTCTACTTTAAGTGCAAAATGATAAGCTTCGTCCATTGTTGTTGGGAAATAAAAACAAATATTACCCTAAATTATGTATTTTAGACCATTTATATACATTAGTGATTTTTCCACATCTTCTTATATTCGACCTACTCTTATAGTCAACTTGCAAAATTTATTTGTATAAGCTTCCAAAATCACTTCCTTCTCTCTCAAATTTGAAGTCCTATGAATAAATATATGTAGCAGTCCCTTCAAATGAATTTTGATTTCTAATTAAATATTATTCTATCCCTTGATACTTAGAAAATGATCATACATGCTATATAATTCATTAATCAAATCAAGTTACATATATACATGAGGTACATTATCAAGATAGAGAAGCTATCTTAGACACACAATAATTTGGTTGAGAGAATATCTCAACCTCACACCAAACTAGGAACTAACTTATCAAATAGGAACAGAATCTATACATAGAGAGAACCACCACTAAAGACAAGTAGGAATTACATATTCCAACACTCCCCCTTAATGACTACTTGTATCAATATCTATCTGCAAAATTTACAACTGGTTTTGTTGTCGATGTCCATATAAAGGAACAACCATCTACTGAAATGCATGGGTTCCAACCGCTACAACTGCCAGTCTACTAGGAAGTCCTTCACATACATGGTTCATCCAACCTCTCGATTAACTCCCCCTTGATATAAAATTTCACCTTATGGAGTCTAAAACCAATACAGCCCACCCAAGTGTATCCATCTTGCATGACACACTCTTCCAGGGTGTTAAAACTCTCTGACAGAGGGAACACATAACAAAGGGGTATACATGCCTCTCTAGGTCTTACAGCACGTACAAACAATAAATGACATGTAGATTTGATTCTAATTACAAACTGTGACTCATACTCTACCATAGTCATGAGTCTATTCCAGGAAACTCACACAAAACAAACTCTCACAAACTTTATTTTCCATCCTCCTTTGCCACTCACCATACCATTCACCTCCATACTTTGGCTTTGTACTTTTGAGTCTTTGGCATCTTCATTTTACTTTGGCAAGCTGGTCTTGGTCTCCATGTTTTACCTATCATCAATTAGAGTTGCCAATTCTAACAGAATGACATCATATTAAGGTTTCAAATCTAAATATTTATACAAATTTCCAAGACTTCTCCATATTTACCCATACCAAACAAAAAAAATACCAAATGACAATATAAGCACAAGCGATAGCCATGACAGTAATACAATATCCATGAACATATTCATGAACATGAACATGCACGAGCAACACCTTTTAACCTACTTGCTAGTTCACATTTCGAGAAGCAGTAATTCACCTCCACCACTCCGGCGCTCAGCCTTGAGGAGATACACTGTATCCACCAAGGCTCAATTCAGCCACCAAGGCTCAATTCAGCCACCAAGGCTCAGCATAGCCACGAAGGCTCACCACATCCATGAAGTCTCAACACAGCCATAAAGGCTCAACATAGCCACAAAGGCTCACCATAGCCACGAAGGCTCAACACAGCCACAAAGGCTCAACATAGCCACGAAGGCTCACCACAGCCACAAAGGCTCAACATACCCACGAAGGCTCATCGTAGCCAGAAAGGCTTATCATAGCCATGAAGGCTCACCGTAGCCACAAAGGCTCAACACAACCACAAAGGCTTATCATAGCCACAAAGGCTCACCGCAGCCACAAAGGCTTATCACATCCACGAAAGCTCACCGCAACTGCACTCTCCTGCAACACCAGATAAGCTCCCGCATAACACACAACAACAATTCCATTGACAGATCCTCGAACCTCGTTGTTTGGCATGAACGAATGTAAACTTCACAGCAGATCCACAATTGAGGTCTCTTCAACCGGCATAGCAGACAAACTAAGGCACTTGGATTTTACACAAACCCAGTCACTCTTCACCATCCAGCTCTAATTGCTCTGGATCAATCGGTTTCTGACTATGAGCCTGTGAAAAGCAGCGCATGGAGTCATCGAGCTCTCGCTTGAGTCTCCGTTCCTCTGCCTCTGCCATGGCCTCCCATATCATATTGTAGTCACAGGCTCCTTTACGGACCCTCCGCAGCACGGGAGTGCTCACAACAGAAAACAATGAATTTCTACGGTGTTCAGATTGAACAAATTAAGAAAACTAAAACAATACAAATAATTTTTATTTCCCTCAGCCTAGGAGGGGCCAAGGCCAGGCCCATTCCCAAACGGGCTCCGATACCAACTTAGAAACTGATCATAGAAGCTATATATTTCATTAATGAAATCAAGTTACATATATATATGAGGTACAGTCTCAAGATAGAGAAGCTATCTTAGACGCACAATAATTTGGTTGAGAGAATATCTCAGCCTCACACCAAACTAGGAAGTAACCTATCAAATAGAAATAGACTCTATACGTAGAGAGAACCACAACTAAAGACAAGTAGGAATTACATATTCCAACATTGATGAAATCTTTTACATAATTTTTTTTGTTATTATAAATCTTATCCCACCATAATGAGACATGTCCTTTCATTAGCGTCACAAAAAAAACATAATATTTTTATCATGTTCTACTTCTATGTATTCCAAATATTTATCCATGCATGCAATCAAGTCAATCAATTACTATACATTAATACTTCATTCATATATATGAACTTATAACTCAAATTGCATTTACAATTTCTTCTTCTATACCTTCCTGCACTTCTTTTACTACTATATCCTTTTACTGCTATGTCCTCTTGCCGTTATCCTTGATCACTTATGTAACCTTATCCAATTCCATTTTCAAAGCTATCTCTATTGTTTACAAATGTTCTTTCATTTTCATTTTCCTTATCTCTCTCATCAATTCCTTTGGTATTCGTTTCCTTTTCTAAATTCTTCTAATATTTCTTATCTTAAGGATCCATCTTTTTAATATTCTCCTTGGCAATTGTTCTAACTTTTCCTCATCTATAATTTCACTTTTATTTAGCATGTGACCTTCTATCTATATCTTGATTTTATTAGCTGCATGGTGCTCATAATCATTGTAAGTTTCAATGTGGTTATTTTCGATAACAAGTCAGTTTCACTTTTTTAACACAATAGGTTACCTAGGTTTTCTCCGAAACCCGATATATTGGTATTTTTTTCAGTCCTTACCTAGGTATGGCTGTATGACTTGAGCCATTTTCTTTCATGGACAAAAGGCTTGTTGGGAAATAGCTATTTGCCTCGCATAATAAAAATTGAATTCGTCAAAGCAGGAATCCATCAATATTCATGTTAAAATATGAAAACACAATTACTAAATGTAAATTTATTGTTTATGCAAGTAAATTTTGTTGTGCTTATTCCATTTTACGGACGAAAAAATGTTACCAAAACTATTGTAATGGATCCTACTTCAGGTACTAAATGTAAATTTATTGTTTATGCAAGTAAATTTTGTTGTGGTTATTAATTTTACGAACGAAAAAATGTTACCAAAACTATTGTAATGGATCCTACTTCATATATGTTTCTAGAGATGAGGAGGTTTTATCGTAAGCCTGATGTAATAATTTTCGTGAATAATAAACCTAATAGCCTTTCTCATGGGTGTTTCCTTTACAATTTTTTAGGGTCTTAGGATGTAAATTATATAAATTTTCTATGTTTATTTTTGTCTGTCGTTTTATTGTGAATGATTTAATTTGCAGAACCTGAGCAACAAGTGTTATGAGAGGCATGTAAATTTAATTATAATATAGATTTTTTCGTTTTTGGAGACATTTCTTAGACTTAAATACAGAGAAGTCGTTGATCACTAGTTGTCGAACAACCACAAAAATTCAGACACGAGAAACAGTTTGTAGCTGAATGGATGGTAGAGTGAGACTATTACAAATGAAGCACAAAAAAATCAATAGTTGACTGGTCGAGTGAACTGTCAAAAACATAATTTTTAGAGACGAGTCATTGAGTGAGATTGTTGCAAGGTAACGATGTTTTTATTTTGTTTATTTTTATTTTTATATTTTTAAGAACTGCAGAGCCTATCTTCCTTCATCAACCACCAAAAGAGAGTCATAGAGAGAAAACAATGATAGTGAATTTGGGCCTAGCCGTCATTAGAAAATATGTTAGTTCTATGCTATAGGGAGAATATGGAGTCCCTCAGTGATGGGTTGATGATGGGCTGGTACTGTTCCACATCCATGAAAAATACGGGCAAAATTTGTCTTATGACCAAAAGGAAGTAGTAGGCTGGGAGCCATGTTTTGGAAATTTTGAGCAGACAACCAATATGAGCGTTCATGTTTTTTTGGTGTAGGCAAACTAAGAAACCCTTTCCAAATTCTCAAATATTTTGTAAAGAGGCATAGTCACAAACCCTACCTGAACGCTAAAGTTTTTCGGACATAAAGCCTCATGCATCTTTTTTAAAGTATAAACTGTGACAACGATTTTTTTTTGGAAAAAAAATGTAGAATTAATATATTACGAGGAGAATCAATTTTATTTAGAAAAATAGGGTATTGGGTTAAAAAAAATGAGTAGAGTTTATGAAGCAAGTAATTATTTTCTATTAAAAAACGTTTTAGAAGTACTTGAAGAAAAATGTTTTTTTTGTTTTTTTTAATAAAACTGATTTTATGGATAGTTATTTTATTAATGAAAAATAAAGGAGGGGTTGAAATGGTACATAAATTTTCGGAAGAGAATACTATATGTACAATATTATTGTAAAACAAAAATTTGAAATTGAAAAATTTAGTGGAAAAAATAATTTTTAATTCTGGATGTTAAAAATACTAGATTTATTAGAACAACTTGGGTTACATACGCTACTAAGTGCTAAGGGTTAAAAGAAGTGCTAGGAGTTGAAAGAATGTGATGATGATGGATGATGAATGGGAGAATTTGGATGTCAAAGCTCTTAGTACAATTTGGTTATGTATTGATGACAACATGTTATTCAACATCATTGGAGAAGTGACAATAATAGGCTTGTGGGACATGTTGGAAGGCATGTACATGACCAAATCCTTGGGAAACCAAATTTAACTAAAAAGGTAGCTATAAAAATTGAATATGAAATACTGTACAAATATTTCATATCACCTAAATTTATTTGATAGTCTTTTTTTCTTGTTAAACAATATATATGTCAAACCTTACAGCTAGACAAGTCAGTTAAATTTTTTTCTTCACTACCTGAATCTTGGGATCATTTTGTAACCTCTGTCATCTTGATCACACTAGAAACCCTTGAATTTTGTGTTGTTTTTGGAGCACTTTTGTCTGAATAAATTAGAAGTAAATCAAGTGTTGAAAGCTCACCTCTAGGGAAAAAGGAGAAAAGCTAAGAATTTATTCCAAGTAAATGTCAAAAGGAAAAAGAGAAAACCAAGATTTTGGCTCTACACCAAATAATACCATCTCAAGAAAGACTACTGGAAAAGATAGGAATTCAAGGAGGATTCAAAAAGGGAGGAAAATCTAGTTGAATCAATTTTGGGTATCATGAATGAAGTGTTGTAAACTTGTGATGATTGAGGATATTATGAAGATTTTATATTAGATTATAGTGCATCTCATCATATGTATTTACATAACGATTGGATTTCTACATATGAAGTTGTTCATGGTGGATTTTTTTTTATGGGTAATAATATTTCATGTAAAATTGTTGTTGTTGGGAGTGCAAAAATGAAGATGTTTGATGGAATTATGAAAAAATTAACAGATGTATGCCATGTAACTAAGTGAAAGAGAAATATAATTTTTTTGGGTGTATGATTCTAGTGGTTATAAGTTCACAAGTCAAGCTAGAATGTTGAAACTTTACGAGGGCACTTTAGTGTTCATAAAGGCTATGAAGACTGAGAACCTTTACAAGCTGATGGGAGGTACTCAAATAAAAGAAGAAACAATGACATTTGAGGAGGTAGTTGATTCCACTCTTTTATGGCATCATAAACTGAGTCATATGAGTGGAAAGGGAATTTAGTTATTTATCGATCACAAGTTACATCCAAATTTGAAGTCTCTGAATCTATGTTTCTACAAACAATGTATTTTTGGGAAATAATGCAAATGGAAATTTTAAAGAAGGAAATCATAGTAGTAAATATGTTACTAACAACATTCATTCCGATGTTTGGGGACCACCACCTAATATTTATTTTGGAGTATCATCGTATTTTTTGTCATTTATAGATGACTTTTCTAGAAATCTATGTAGGTTCTATGTATTAAAATAAAATGCTAATGTTTTTAAAACTTTTAAACAATTTAGAACTATGGTAGAGAAGAAAAATAGAAGGAAAATTAAATTTATAAGAACAAATAATAGAGGAAATTTTACTTCTTAATAATTTGAAGAATATTGGGATCGTAAGACATGAAACCATAGTTACAACTCCTCAACAAAATGGTGTGGAAGAATTATTAAACATGAATTTTCTGAAAAGGGAAAGGACATTGAAAGAGTTGTGGGAATAAGTAGTTGGTACTACTTATTATTTGGTGAATTAATCACCATTTGTTGCAATAAATTGCAAAATTCCTAAAGATATATGGGCATGTCATGCATGTGATTATTTGAATTTGAATATTTTCAGTTTTGATGTGTATGTTGTTACTAATAAGAATAAATGTTCTAAATTAGTCCCTAAATAAAATAAGTACATATTTATTGGCTACATGTTGTGTGGTCCTAGTTCCTGCAAAATTGTCATAAGAAAAGATGTGATATTTAAGGAATATTCTCTTACTAAATCACATCATACAAAAGATGTTGTGAAACATGAACATACACTAAATCAAAAAATTTAGTTTGAGATATAAATGTCTTCAAACACGTGGATGGAAGAAGAACCTTATGGAGATAAATAAGTTGTATATGTTTAAGACACTCGGGAATGTGTTGAAGTTCGAAAACCTACACCAATAAGATATACATGAGAGAGAAATATTTGAAAAGGTATACATAATTCATTTCATATAGTACTTTTGCTACTTATGTGGAAGAACGTTATTGTTATTGGGAAGCATTAAATGATATGAATAATGAGAAATGGAAAACATTGATGAAAGAGAAAATGGATTCTTTAGAGAAAAATAATATGTGGTATCTATAATAACTCTTGAGAGATAGGAAGGTTGTAGGATTAAAATGAGTCTTCAATTTGAAAAGAGGCATTGATGGTAAGAGTGAAAGGTATAAAGAAATAATCGTTGCACAACGTTACTCATTCATGGAAGGTATAGATTTCCATGAAATATTTTAACGAGTTGATAGTTTTTTTTTTTTTTTTCGCATTGTTTTACCACTTGTCGCTTTGATTGACTTGGAGTTAGAACAATTAGATGTTAAAAAGTTTTTTTGCATCAAGATTTGGATGAGGATATTTATATTGAACAACCAAAATTTTTTGTGAAACATCACAAACCATGAATAGTTTTCAAGATCAAGAAATCATTCTATGGCCTTAGTAAGGAAATCACCTACAAAATGGTACAATAAATTTGATGCCTTCATGATGAGCCAAGTTACAATAGAAGTGATTATGATCATTGCATGTAATTTAAAAGTTTGACTGTAATTTTTATTATCTTAACATTGTATGTTGATGATATGCTCATTAGAAGTAAGAGCATGGTAGAGATTAATAGGTTGAAGGCCTAGATCGATAGGAAGTTTAATATGAAGGATATATAAGCTCCAAAACAAATATTGGTAATTGAAATACAGAGAGATAGGAAAAAAGGTAAGATCAGGTTTTCATAGTAGAAGTATGTAGAGAAAATACTGAAGAAGTTTGGGATGAGCAAGGCGAAATTTATTAATATCCCTTTTTCTTATCATTTTAATTTTTCCTTTCATTTATGTCATACTAATGATGAAGATAAAGAGTATATGTCATGTGTACCATGTGCTAATGTAGTATGAAGTATGATGTACTCGATGGTTTGCAGTAGGCTTGATATTTAACATGTAGTTGGTGTTATGAGAAGGTTCATGGAAAATCCAGGAAAAGAACATTGGGCTATAGTGAAATGGGTGTTTTGGTATATTAGATGCACCAGTGGTTATTGTATCACCTTTAATGGTTGTAAATATTTCATTTGCAAATATGTTGACTTAAATTATGTAGGTGATTTGGACAAGAGGAATTCCAATTTAGGATATGTATTTGCTCTTGGAAGAGGATCTATTAGTTGGATCTGGAAAATTCAATAAAAGTTTCCTTTTTCCCCTCAGAGAAAAAATACATTATTGTCTCACATGCTTGCAAAGAGGCAATTTGGTTGCAGGGGCTTCTAGATGAACCTGGGAAAAAATATAGTAGCACAATTGTATTTTGTGATAGTTAAAGTTCACTACATTTCTCTAAAAATATTGTTTACCATAGAAATACCAAACTTATTGATACAAGGAACCATTTTTTAAGATAGATTATCAATCGCAGTGGAGAAGATATTAGAAAGGTCCACACTGGAGAAAATTGTGCAGACATATTTACAAAACTACTATTGATAGAGAAGATACAGTGGTGTCTTGCTTCTATTTCTTTGTAGAAAACTGCTAAGTCCCTATATTAATAGTGTAGTCCCTTATTATGTTAGTTCAACCCCAATTTTTGTTATATTTGCACCCCTGTAACCCCCATATTGTTATTATTGTGCCCTTATATTATTATTGTTAGGTCAGCTAGGATTACATTGTGGCCCCACTAGGATTACATTGTGGCCCCATGGACTCCTATATATAGAAAGGAGGTTTTGTCATTTGTATAAGCCAAGAAATTTTCATTCATGTAATGTATTGGAGGTTTCCCCCTCGAAGTGGCTTATTTATAAGGTGTTGATATCTCTTTTATTCTATTTTTGGCGTTGGCTTCACAACATTTGGTATCAGAGGTTTGGATTCTAGGGTTTTGCTGCTCCAAACAGGTCATCGTGGAATTTTCGCCATAACCTTTTCTATAAAAAGGTTTAGAAGCTGAAATTTTTATAGTGTGAAGCCGAAATCCTGAGTAACATAGTTGCAAAATTTCAGAGCTTGGTTCGCAATATTTTCGGAGATATGATCTGTGGAAGTTAGGACTTTGTGTAGGCTCCTGAATTTCACTTAAAAATGCCATCGCGGAATTTTCGTTATAACTTCTATTTTACGAAGGGTCAGAAGTTGAAATTTTTAGAGTGTGAACCTGAAATCTTGAAGAACATTTTCATAAAATTTCAGAGCTCGGTTCGCAATACTTTTGGAGATATGATCTGTGGAATTTAGGTATTTTTGCAAGCTCCTGAATTTAACCTAAACAAGCCATCGTGGAATTTTCACTATAACGTTTTTTCTACGAAGGTTCAGCAGCTGAAATTTTTAGAGAGAAAAGCCAAAATCCTGAAGAAGATCATCACAAACTTTCAGAGCTTGGTTCGCAATATTTTCGGAGATATGGTCTGTGGAATTTAGGTCTTTTGTAGGCTCCCAAATTTCATCTCAAAAAGGTGATCATGAGAAAATCTTCATAACTCTCTCTCTGAGCATCAGATTGGAATTCTGTAAACATTGGACCCAAGAAAAGGGAGTGTAGTTTCCTATCTATCAATTTCAGAGTTGAAGGAGGAAACAGTGACACGTGGCAAGTCATACAAGTTCACTCTACTAAACTAGTCCATAATTGGGTCATCGTAGGAGATTAGGGACCAATTTGTCTTCAAGAATCTAAA
Organism: Pinus albicaulis; assembly: GCA_034641835.2. Taxonomy (NCBI): domain Eukaryota; kingdom Viridiplantae; phylum Streptophyta; class Pinopsida; order Pinales; family Pinaceae; genus Pinus; species Pinus albicaulis. The sequence continues at coordinate 265,548,788 of CM076580.1, read as the reverse complement.
TCATGTCAGACCTGTGGAATTCGAAAGAGAAATATGAGGGCTACCTTTGTGCCAAATTTAAGATATTGAAGTTCTGAAATCACAGAGATAATTCAGTTTCAATATCGAGCTCCTCAAAAGAAAGAAAAAAGGTGTATATTTTTTTTCGAATTTCATAAGTCTTGTGTAAAAAAAAAAAAAAAATCAGTTTGAAGTGATTCCAATGGCCTATTGAGAATTTTTATTTGGTTCTATAATACCTGTAAAAAATAATTCCATACCCATTAAGCCCTCAAAAAGCTATACTATGACGCATGAAGAGGAAGAATTGCAGTATGAGATATCAAAATTACGGTACCAAGTGCAACAAATTTTTATCTTACGAAGAGCAACCGAAGATGACATAGATAGTTTAAAAATAGAAATGGAGGCTAAGTTGGATGGTTTAAAGGATCAAATAATAGCTAATATGGATGATAAACTAGTGGAAGATCACATCGAGCATCAACAACAAGTTCTCCAACTTTCAAAGGATAAGCTAACTTTGGTACAAAATATAATGAAACAATAGGAAGATCAACATCACATCGAAAGAAGTTATGAAGCAGTCATAAAAACAAGAACTTGACAAGTACGATCAATTTCAAAGTATCTCAGCAAGTGGAAGAACTTTCCTGTAGAAGATTCCACATGGGAGGATGAGAATTTTATACAGAAGCATCAACAAATAATCAAGCGTTGAGGACAACACTTGTTTGAAGAAGAGGGGCATGTTAAGTCTCTATATTAATAGTTTAGTCCCTTATTATGTTAGTGTAGCCCCCCTTATTGTTATATTTGCACCCCTGTAACCCCCATATTGTTATTATTATGCCCTTACATTATTATTGTTAGGTCGACTAGTATTACATTGTGGCCCCATGGACTCCTATATATAGAAAGGAGGTTTTGACATTTTTATAAGCCAAGAATTGTTCATTCACGTAATGTATTGGAGGTTTCCCCCTTGAAGTAGATAGGCATTGATATCTCTTTTCTTCTATTTTGGAGTTGGTTTGACAACAAAAATGTGATGGGAATTTGGAAAGAAATTAGGAAAAATGTTGTTAAGGTGATTGTTAAAATATTATAAAAAAAATAGTAAATGTAAATTTTATGTTTATGCAATTAAATGTTGTTGTTCCTGTTTAGTTTTAAGAATGAAAACATAGCTATGAGAACTACTGTAATAGAGCCTATGTCATACATGTTCCAAGAGATGAGGAGGTTATATCATAAGATTGAATGTAATAATTCTCTTGAATAATAAAACAAATATCCTTACCCGTGGATGTTTTCTTGATGACTTATCTGGGTTTTACGATGTAAATCCTATGTATTTTTTGTTTATATTTTTGTGTGCCATTTTATGAATGATTTCATTTGAAGAATAGGAACAATGCCTCAAAAAAATAAATAGTCCATTCTCTTTACAAATTATGATAGGTCGAACATCAATTCTCTAATGTTGATATTGTTGGACAATTGGCATTGTCTGGATGGCTAGTGGAAGCAAGTGTGTTAGCATAGATGTAAACCACATTAGCATTGATTTTGGTGGTAGTATATTTTCTTGCATTGATGTTAACCAGGCCAGTATTGGTGTCCACTACACTATCATTGATATGCATGGTGTGTCAAGCTCAGTGGGAGTCCCTTGGTTGTTGCAATCCTTGGTAAGTTACCCTTTAAGATGGTTAGGGAGTCCCAGGATTTGAAGGATTTTTTAACTCATGAGTTTAACTTAAAGGCTCATGGAAGTGGCATGGATGGATTTATTCTTAAAGAGATTTACAACTATATGTTGAAGTCTAAGAATATCCTACTAGTTTAGGAGCTATTTCTAGTCAACCTTCAACCCTCTAAAGTGGAAGTTGCAAAGATAATATTGGTGGAGGACCATTTAGTGGAAATCTATTTTGGCGATGTTTTCCAAACACAAAGAGGAATACTTTAGCAGAGTAGCTAAGACAGGATCGGGAATACGTGGCCAGATAGAATTTTAGTGGGGATGATTTTTATTGGCCTAGAGGTGGATCCATTGCATATCTCGTCATGAAAATTTTTATCCCAAATGTTTCAAAGAGTGTGGAATAATGAAGGTTCAATATGATTTATTGTCAGAAAGATGTGGCAAAGGGAAATAATTGGCCCAATAGAAAGGTAGTTTAGCTTGCATGCATAATCCACATAGTAGAAGATCATGCATAGTTGATTATCCAACGAAAGTCTCACTTCATAGCTAAGCTTGTGAGACTTTCCCTGGAAGTTTTAAGGGATCATAGTGGTGAATTCCTATGATGGAAGTGTCGAAAAGTGTTGCAGTATCATAAAAAGGAAAATCAACACAATGTTAAAATAATTGGTTGGGACCCTTAGAAATTTAACAAAGGAATTCAATAGACAATAAAGGATCAGAATCCCTTTATATCCTTTCACATGAATACATGGAAGAATGGGAATCAGAGATATGGTGTAGAGTTTTTGACTAATGGTGATGTGTTGGAAGAAACGACGGAAGGTGAAGTTAACATGACATCGGTGTAGGGGGACACAAGGCATGCAAATTCAACATTTTTAGTTACCCTAGTAGGCCAACTCTAGGTGACACATGTTAGCACTCTAGAGGCACCATGTGGCATTGATGATGATAGCATGATGACATCCCATAGGTATGACCCTTGAGGGGTTGAGCGGGGCACAAAGAGGATTTACTGGCTGTATTATAAGTGGGATGCATGTTATCAAATTCTTTCCTTACAGGTGTAATAAGTGGATCCATTGAGACACCTCATCTCAACTCTTAAACACTGGAATATTTCTTAAGGCAAAAAGGAAAAATTTTCGGTATACAGGTGCCGACACAAATTAACTTGTAAATTTGGATGTAGTAGCCAAAAGGAGAAGAGGAAAGATAACTGCATGAGATAGCTGATCCCGTAAAGCTAATCTATGAAGGTTTTTAAAGGCATACAAATTATACTATTGGGATAAAAGCACTAGAGGCCAAGCATAACCACCAAGACATGGTTTTGTGTAGTTGTAAGACAAAAGGATTCAAGGTGCAAAGCCATCAAGTTAGGAAGGCATTATTTTGGTGTTAGAAGTCAACCATACATTCTTTTGATTGGCTGGTGGCTACACAAAATGAACCTACCGTACATGTCATTTCGCAGGGCATACCCTGGAAGGATTTAAAGGGCACGATAGAAAATCCGCAAGATAAACACGTCGAAGGATAAAGTAAAACACTAGGACGCGGTGTTGTGTGTAGTTGGTGACCAAGAAAATAGAGGAAGATAAGACCTCATGGCTTAAAGATAAAATGACATGTTGAACGTAAAAAGATCCAGGGGCTAAAGTAAAGAACCAAGAAACCATTCCGTTGTGGCAATAAGACCAAGGGCATAAAATTTTTAATGCATACCATTTAATCCGTAGGGGCTATAATAAATAGAGCAGCTGAGGAGCTATTTTTTGATGGATTTTCAATTTTTTTAATACTATTGAGACCATGGGTGTACGAGCCATTTTCAATGAAAACATTTTGGGAAAGTGCTTAAAGGCCTTCAAGATATTTTCAAAGCACCTCAGGCATATAATTTAAAGAAGGTCATAGAATCAGAAACTGTTTAGGAGATTAGCACCTATAAGAATGAAAAAAACTGGTATATTTATGAATGCACAGGCCGGGCCAATGGATTCAATGACAATGGTGATTATCGAGAAACACTTAGTCAAGACAAAAAGGGCCATGACTATGTAGAATAATTAATGAAATTATTCTTTAATAAAAACAAGCAACCTGCATTTTCCTTGTACGTTATGAATAATTAAATGAAAATATTGCATGGTGTAGAAGAAGTGAATATGCAACAAATGAGTCATTTATGAGGTATAAGTTTAACTCTATGATCAATTTATGAGTTATAAGTTTAACTCTATGACCAATTAAGAAGAATGGAGAGCCTTTTTTAAGTGTGCAGTCTCACAGAGAATTAATTCTCACTATAAAAAAAACAAAAAAAAAATCCCATGTCTTTTCATTTAATGCAGTTATAGAGATCATGTAATCTGAAGTAACAAAAACATGGATAGTCATCCATAAGTACACTTTTTGGAAGTGTGGATGCCAACAAAGACTGCAACAATCACTATTTTGTAGTAGAACAAAACATTGGATTGAAATTGAGCAAGGTGGGGTGATGTAACATTATTGAGTGAGATGAGTGGAGAGATTTGTGGGTTTTTAAACTACTATGAGAGGCCAAGAGTGCATGTGTAGAATAAGAGTATCAAGAGAAAAAGACAATGTTGAAAGGAAGATGCATAAATGTTGAATGTCATGAGCTACTGCAGATTGGAAAAAGAGAGAAAATAGGGTTGAGTATGAGTGAAGGTTGTTCAGAAAAACAAATGGCTCAATGCGAAAGAGAATATAGGGCTAATTAAATGAAAGAAAACCTTAAATGAGGAAGGGTAACTACCATTTACAGAGTGTTATTTTCCTTATTGAGTGTGGGTTGGGGCTTACATATCAGTGAGTTGGTGCTTCCATCTCAGTGGATATTTGAGTAAATATTGGGGGTTGGTGTGTCCTTCAAGTTTATGCTAGCGTAATTTCGAGCTGAAATTTGGTGCTTGCAACTAATCCTTAAGGTTGGTGCTTCAGCCGGTGCTTCTAGTAAGATGATCAAGTGTCTACATAATAAGGTATTTGGGGCATCCTCCTAGTGGGTGCTAGAAAATAATGTAAGGGATTTGATGCTTCTTGTAAGTGGTGGCTTAGAAACAAATTGATGTAATAAATTAGGAGCTCATATTTACAGCATAATATAAACAATATTTGGTCATTTTTCTCCTGGAAGGGTTTGCATGTTAAAGCACAATGTCTCATGCATATGTTTCTCGTGATGTGTGTATTTATGTGTTGATTATATATTGTTGCCACATGATATGTTGTTGATAATGTATATGGTTGGTTGCCAAGTTTTAATTTTTAATTTAAATTGGCATAAAAAATTATATTATCCTTAATACAGATTCATCCCCCCTCTTAGTATTAGACTTTTTTTCCAACAATTGGTATCAAAGCCAAGTTCCTTTACGAACAACTTGACCACTTGAAGATGATCAAAAGGAAAAAATGGCTAATAAAGTTTGGCTAACATCATAGGGAGTTCAAATTTTTAATGGATTAGAGTATGACCTATGGAGGATTAGAATGGGAGTCTGTTGCATTATAATCAATGAAGATCCTTGGCAATTTGTAGAATATGAAAAGAAGAATGAATTTAATGTTGAAGCCAAGGCAATTACCATGAAAGGGATATAAATGATAAATGATGATAAAGTGAGGCATTGTGAGACAATCAAGGAGATTCTAGACATATTGCAATGTATATATGGAGGAGTGAGCTATGCAACAGTAAATAAGGTTGTTGAACCTTTTTTCTCAAGCAGTCAACTTTAATTTGTAAAATATACTACCGATGAGAAGAAGAGAGCATCGTAGAGAATAGATGTTCAAAAGATTGAGTATCTTCCTTCTAATACACAAGTTTTTGTTCTTCACTCCAAAGGTGAAGAAGAAAAATCAAACGATAATTGAGGCCACTCAAAAGATATGTTATTTTTTTGTGATAAATGTAAAGGAATAGGTTGTGTACCTTCAAGATTCTCATATGAATTGTCTCAAGGAAATGATAAAAATGCATCTAGTAGTGATGTAGATAGGCCTAATTTAGTAGAAATATCTAATGAGGGTACCTTTAAATAATATGAATGGACAATCCATCAAGAAAATGAAGGAATATCCTTTCAATGTTCTTCTATAGGAAAAAGTTAGAATATCCCTAGTAGTGATGAAAATAGAGTTGTAGGTGAAAGAGATCCTCGATATGGGTATTTAGTAACTTTGATAGAGAAAAAGAGGATTTATATCAAAAGATATATTTTAGAAGGAAGCTCATCTCTACTCTAAAATAAATGAAGGAGATCATGGAGGAAAACAAAAAAAAATAAAAATGCTGCAAGAAGATGAGCTTCACAATAATATGTGGAGAAAAAAAAATATCAATATAAATTCTCAGCAAGGTGAAGTCAACATATTGAATGAGATGTTGACAAACCAGCTACACAAGAAAGATGCTCTTTGTGAAATACTACAAGCTAAAGTAGTTTCATTAAGGCATGGTTTAGAGTGGGAAAATAAGTCTAACATCAATAAAGGAAAACAAGTGGTTGGACAACAACAAAAACAAGGAAACCAACAACAACAAAAGGATGCTCAAAGAAGCAATGTAATTAATGAGAGGAAGAAAACACAACAGAGGATTTCTTGAAGTGGTAATTAAATTATCCACAATAACATAATGAATAATCAACATGAGTCTATTGTCTCCCAAGGACATGATCTTCAAAGTCTAAGTCTTTCTAGGTATGGAAGTTGGTTCCAAGGTCACTAGTATTCTTGCAATATTTTTGGTCATAAAATCATATATTGTAGATGGTACACAAGAAATAAAAAAAATGTTGAGTGGTTGTAATCGAAGAATGCATGAGTTCCTTGGAACAAGCGTGGTTGTATTAATTAACATTTTGAAAATAATGTTTTCAAGAATAATAATTCCTTTGCCTCATTCTTAAGTGATGTTGAATGGTACAACTATGAAAATTTTGGACACAAGAAAGCAAGGTGAAATATGAGGATACAAGGCATCCTACTCAAATTGTGCATGTAAATGAAGAAACTCAATCATTGAACATGGGAGGAAATGTTGGAGAAGAGGAAGCTGAGTTTTTATTAATCACATTGTGCAAAGAGGGCATGCTAAGAAATGGAGGAAGAAATCATCAAGGATTTGAATTTTATTTGAAGGGAAAATGGAGAAAGATTAAGAGGTTTGTTCATCATATTCTAGTGGTAAAACCCTCTATAATTGCTAACTACAATGAGCAAAATCCTAAAGTGATGAATGGGAGTGGTAGCCTAGTCAATTCTTCTTTCAAGACAAAGAAGTGAGGATGGGAAAAGAAGATAGGCAAAGAGAGAGGAGCGAAAAGAGGAGTTCCCTCTAGCCATAAGAAACCAAGAAGAAATCCAAACAAGAGAAAATGAGAAGATAGAAATTTTTGTTGTTGTTAGGACTCATCCAATGAGGGTCTGCAAGAAAAATGAGCAAAATCTACTCTTTGAGAGTAGATCGTCTATTTCTCTTCATTGAAAGAAGAGAATGACATTAAAGTGAGACCAAATAAGTTAGATGAAGAGAATTATAAAGAAGAAAAAAAGAGGTGCATCTAAATTATTAGAGGTATGATTGAGTCCCCATGTATATTACAAGAATGAATTGTTTTATTTTGAATGTATCAACATTGCAAGAGAAAGGAAGATGTAGTGAGCTTGGTTTTAGGAGAAGCATACAACAAAAATGAATATTGTGTTATAAGAAGAAGAGAGGTTACAGAAAAATCATGGAGAATGAATAGGCTCATAATTAAATCAGATCCAAATGATGATTCCCCAAGCAGAATCAAGAAGGTAGATTCAATGAGATCATGAAAGAGAAAGTGCATTGGCCTAGGGGGAGATGCGTTAGTAGTAATAACATGCAACAATTTCTAGTCTTAGGAAGAAATATTGTTTAGGAGATGAAATTTGGTACAATATTTGCATGTCCCTTAGCTTTCAATTAGTATCACTATGTCGAGTTGTGGTGTTTGTTTCATGTGGAGTAACCTTCTCGTGCAAGTGAATTTTATTTTTAGAAGGATCTATAATAGTTTCCTGACACTTTTTCCAGTTTTTATCAATTTTGTTTTGGTGTGATTGGTATTAGCTAAGTAGCAGTCCCTCTTTGTTGAAGTAGAGTCTCATGAGGAGAAGATTTGGTTAATTATGCTACTCAAGAGAAGTGATAACAACCTTTGAAGATCAACAACATTGAAGAGAAAACCCAAATGCATCACTAATGGTTGGTATGCGCATGCAACACCAATACCATGAGTAGTATAATTTGGTATCATTTTATTTCTAATTTATACAAAATAGGCATTGGTAGAAAGATTACTTAGTTATTAATGATAAGGTGTCCAAAACTGGAGGCATTCAAAGAAGATGTAGTATAATTTCCGAGGGAGCACATCATATATGTCTAGTTTCTAGAGCAACGAAAACAACTACAAGAAGACATAAGAACATATTTAGATAATGAATGATTATTGCAGGTGTATTTGATTAATATTTTTGTAGCTAATCTTGGATGGTGGGATTGAAGTTCCACAATGAGGATATATCAACACTTGGTGAGGAGTCTACAAAGCAGAATGCAAACCAAGAGCTTGATTCTCATGAGATAATTGAAAGAGGGAGAAGAAGTAGTTTGTATCCCTTTTGCCATTGATGTCAAAGGGGGAGAGTACATTGTGATGGCTCAAAAAGTGGAGAGAAGGACATTTATGGCTCATCCATTGTGTTTGACAGATGTAGCATGAATATTGGCAATAAATATGGATAAGTGATGGGGTATTTCAATCAATGCCAAAGATGGATATTTTTGGATAGTTGGCATTGTCTGGATGGTCAATGGTATCACGCGTGTCAGAATTGATGTCAACCACATTAACATTGATATTGGTGGAAGCATATTTCAGGGAATTGATGTTAAAGAGGTTAGCATTGATTTCCACTTAGATAAAATTCATATGCATGGTGTTTCAAGCTCAGGGGAGTCCTATGGTTGTTACAATCCTTGGTAGAGGACCCTTTAAGATGGTTAGAGAGTCTCAGTATTTGAAGGAGTTTATGCCTCATAATTTTAACTTCAAGGATCATGAAAGTGGAGTGTTTGTATTTTTCTCAGAAACAAATTCCCAACAGTATGTGGAAGTCCACGAATGGCCTCCTAGTTAAGGAGTTATTGCAAGTCAAATTTCAATACTCCAAATTTAAAGTTGTAAAGCTAATATTCGTAGAGGATATTTTAGTGGGAATTTAGTGTCGTAGTGTTTTCAAAACACGATGGAATATTTTATCGGAGCAACTCACAGAGGACTGAGTGGATGTGGCCTAAGAATGTTGCAATGGGGAGTATTTTTATTGGTCGAGAGGTGGACCCATTACACAAATTACCCCAATTTAGTTTATCCCATATGTTCCAAAGAGCATGCAATAGTGAAGGCTCAATGTGGTAGAGCCAAAACATTGGCCCAATAGAAAGGTATCCATGCTTTCATTGATATTCAAAAAAATAGAAGAGCAACTGCAATTGACTAGCCAGCAGAGGTCCCACTTGACACCTAAGCTTGCAGGACTTATCCTGGAAGTGTTCAAGGGTTGTAGAGGTCAAGGCCTTGGATGGAAGCATTGGAAAATGTTGAAGTAGTGCAAAAATGAAGAGCGACACAATGTTAAAATAACTGGCTAGAACCCTTACAAATTTAATGAAGGAATTTGGTACAGAACAAAGGCTCATACCCCCTTTGTCTCCTTACCCAGGACTTAATGGACGAATGAGAATGGGAGAATTTTCATAGTGTGGTTACCTTAAGGTGATGTGTGAAGAAATCGTGGCAAGTGACATCAACATGAAATTGATACACGGGGACATGAGGAATGAAAACTCGATGTTTTAAGATATCCTAGTGTGCAAAATTTTGGTGACACATGTCACCATTCCAGAGGAACCATGTTCCACTAAAGAAAAAAGTGTGACACCATATTCCAAGTATTACCCCAGAAGGGTTGAGTGGTGCATAAAGAGGAGTTACATATTGACTTATCAGTGAGATACATGGTATGATATTATTGGATTGTAGGTGTAATTAGTGGACCCATTCATACTTCTCATCATGACTCTTAGACCCCAAAAGAAGTCTTAAGGTGCAGACAAGGAGCTGTTGGGAAATATACGCCAGCACACATTAGCATGTACTGTTGGAAGTGGTGACCAATAGGAGAAGAGAAAATGTGGCCCCATGGGAGAACTCATCCTGTAAATACTATCTCAGAATATTTCTAAAGGCATATAACTAATAACATGAGAATGCAATTTTTGGGGGCTAAGCTCAACAACTAGGAAACAGGTTTTTACACTGTAAGACCCAGGGCTTAAAGGTGCAAAGGCATCGAGTTATTAAGGCATTAAAATGGCATTACATGTCAAATGAGCAGGATTTTTATTGTCTAGTGGCTGCAATGAGTGGACCCACGGGGCATGTCATCACCTAGGGCAGACCTTAAAAGGATTTAAAGGGTGCAATAGAAACATTATGGGATAAAGGCATCGGGGGCTAAAGTAAAAGCCCCGAATGTGGTCCTGTGTGTGGATGATGATCAAGGGAATGGACGAAGATAGGGCCTCAGGGCTTAAAGATAAAGAGGCGCGTTGAATGTAGAAGGAGGTAGTGGCTAAACTAAATCTCCAGGACATGGTTCCATTGTGGAAATAAGATCAAGGGTGAAAAATGGTTAATGTGTAGCATTTAAGTCATTAGGGATATAGTAAAGAGTGGAACCGAGTATCTATTTTATGGTGGATTTTCGAGGATTTTTCATATTATTATGACCATGAGCCTATGGGTCTCTTTCAATAAAAACATTCCGGGAAAGTGTTTAAAGGCCTTCAGGCTATATGCAAAGAACCACATGCATATAAATTTTAAAAGGGCATACGAGTCAAGAACTATTTAGTAGCTTATCACCTATGAGCATGAAAAATAATTGGTAGCTATTTGAATGAATAATATTGGCTAATGGAGTTAATGACAATGGGCATTATTGAGAAACACTGAGTGAAGGCAACAAGGACCACAATTGTGAAAAATAATTAATGGAACCTCGATTTAATAGAAACATGTTACCTTTGATATTCCTTGCAAGTTATGAAGAATTAAATGAAAATATTACAGGGTGTAGAAGAATTGAAGATCGATCAAATGAGACATGCCTAAGGTACATTCTTTCTATGATCAATTAATAAGCATGGAGAGCCCTGTTGAATTCTTCATTTTGAAATAGAATTAATTCTCAATATCAAAAACAATCAAAGCCCATTCTCTGTGATTTAATGTAGTGGTAGTGACCATGTAATATGAAGTAACAAAAACATGGATATCCATGAAGAAGTATTCTTTCAGGTAGTGTGGCTGACAACATATACTGCATTGATTGATGTGTTGTAGTGGAAAAAAATATTGGATTACAATTGAAAACGGTCGGGAATGAAACATTATTGAGTGGGTTGAGTGGATATCTCTATGGGTTGGAAGGATACTATGAGAGGCTGAGAGCGCTTGTGCAGAAGAAGAGGGTTGAGAGCAAAGGAAAATCTAGGAAGTAAGCTACAAATATGTTAAAGATTGCAAACTATTGTAGATTGGACATAGAGTGCAAAGAGGGATTCGTATGAGTGAAGGATAATTAAGAATAACAGAGGGTTTAATGGAGAATAAAATAAAGAGCCATGTGAATGAAATTGGAGCTAAAAACAGGCACAATCATTGCCATTTACAAAGTATTAGTTTCCTTATTGAGTGTGAGATGGAGCCTACATATCAGAGAGTTGGTTCTTCGATCTGAGTGGATTTTTGAGTAGATCATGGGTGCTGGTGCCTCCTACAATTTCGTGCTTGAATAAATCCAAGGAGATGAAATTTGGTGCTTTATTAAATGCTTCTTTTAAGTTGATCATATGTTTGCAGAAGAATGTATTTGGTGCTTCGTGCTAGTGGGTGCTAGGAAATAACCTAAGAGAGTTTGTGCTTCATGTGAGTTCTTGATCACAAAAAAATTGATGTAATAGCGTAGAAGCTAATATTTACATCATAATACAACATTTGTTTCTCCTCTAAAGGTTTCCACATTAAACCTATGTGTCTCATGTGTATGTTGCTCATGATGGGTGTGTTTATGTGTTGATTTCATATTGCTACCACATGATATGTTGTTGAATATTTATATAGTTTATTCCTAAATTTGAATGTTAAATACAAATTAACATAAAATTTTAAATTATCCTTAATATTGATTTATCCCCACCCCCCTACCTAAAATTGTTTTCAAAAGAAACACTTTTCTCACGCCTAAACTGTTGTTCTCGGGAAACAATAAGGAGAAAGAAATATAAATAGATAACTTAATGACAAACTAAAACACAAAAAGATAAATAAATGAGTTTACATGGTAAAACCTTAATAGGGTGTCAAGGAAACCTCCATGGGGCAAGGGATTGGAAACTCTATTAATCCAGAATGATTCTCCTCATCTAACAAGCCTCTCGGACCATCCCAATTTAATATGGGGAGCTTCGTTATTCTAACTTCATTTCATTATACAACCAATTAATCAGTAATAACTAAATCTTTCCCAATATTACATTAATTACATTAGTTATCATATTTCAACAAACTCCACCTTCACAACAATTTTCCTAATCCCTTTCCCATGCCCATTCATCATCTCTTCTGCAAGACAAGGAAAGTGAGACACCATCTCAACTTTTCTACTGTAACTGGCTTTGTGAATATGTCTGCATGATTTTCCTGTGTATGACCCTTCTTGAGAACTACTTTTCCACCTTCGATTACATGTCTCACAAAGTGATACCTTACATCAATGTGCTTGGTCTTGTTGTGATAGGTTGGATTCATAGCCAAATGAATAACACTCTGACTGTAAGAAAATACATTCACTTTCTCCTGCATGCTTCCAATATGAGCAAGAAATTTTTTTAATGAGATTGCCTCTTTATAGGCATCTGAAGCAGCTATATACTTTTCTTCAGTAGTGGAGAAAGCAACTGTCTCTTTAAGATTTGACATCTAGTTGATTGCTCCACCTGTAAGAGTAAAAACATAACCTATATTAGATCTCCTTTTTTCCAAATCTCCTGCATAATTAGCATCCACATATCCGCAAACTGAACTTTCATGACCATTAAAGCTGATTAAATGGTCACTTGTGCCTCTCAAATACCAAAGCACCCATTTCACTATTCACCAATGTTCTTCTCCTGGATTTGCCATGAACCTGCTGACAACTCCAACTACATGTGAAATGCCAGGCCTTGTAGATACCATCACATACATTAAGTTACCTATCGCATTTTCATATGGTACACGAGACATATACTTATTTTCTTCATTATTTCTAGGACTTAAATCCACAGAAAGATTAAAATGGAAAGATAATGGAACATTAACAGGTTTCACATTGTTCATACTGAAATGTTCAAGTGCTTTATCCACATACTTCTGTTGTGATAACCAAATCTTACAATTCTTCCCGTCTCTGTGTATCTCCATGCCCAAGATATGTTTTTCCAATCCAAAATCCTTCATATCTAACATCCTAGAGAGTTGAGCCTTTAACCTGTTGATTTCTTGTATGTTTTTGCTTGCAATAAGAATATCATCAACATACAACACCAAGATAATGAATATGCCATTGAAACTTTTGAAATATACACAATGATCATACTCGATTCTAATAAAATTATGGCTCACCATGAAGGAATCAAACTTCTTGTAGCATTGTGTGGGTGACTGCCTCAAGCCATACAATGATTTCCTATGCTTGCAAACTAATCTTCTGCTACAACCTTATAAAAAAACTTACCGATGATCAATATATATCTCTTCATCGAAATCACCATGAAGAAATGTTTTTTTAACATATAACTGTTCTAACTCAAGGTCAAGTAACGCAGTTAGTGCCAAAACTATACAAAAAGAAACAAGTTTAATAACTGGTGAAAAAATCTCATGAAAATCAATACCTTCAACCTGAGAATACCCTTTTGCAACCAGCCTTGCATTATACCTCTCAATACTTCATCAAATTTTCTCTTAAATTTGAAGACCCATTTGCACCCAACAACACCTCTCCCTTTAGGAAGTTCTACAAGGTACCAGGTATCGTTATTAGCTAAGGAATCCATTTCTTCTTCCATATCCTTTTTCCATATCTCGCTATCTGCATCATCTACTGCTTCCTAATACCAAGATGGTTCTGCATCTTCAGTAAACAATGAAAAAGATAAAGCAGAAGATTCATACATTTATGTGTTTTTCTTTCCCTCGTAGACATTCTTAAAGTGACTGGTTGTTGAATTGGTTCTGGAATTTCTCCTGTTTCCTTTGCTTCATTCACCTTTTTCATCAAAAGTCTCCCCTTCCTTTCAAATTTCTGGAAAAGGATTAGTCTCTAATTGAATTTCTTGATTTGGCGATACTTGTTCCTATTCAACTTTTCGAACATATAATTTTAGAAGAGAAGATTCATCAAATTTTACATCTCTACTAATGACTATCTTCGGTGAAGAAGTATCCCACAACCTATATCCTTTCACTGCATAATCATACCCAATAAAGACACAACATTTCAATTTTGGATCTAACTTTGAACATTGATTTCTAGGAATAAGAGCATAGGCATGACAACCAAAAACATTCAAATGTGAATAATTACAAGACTGACCTGACCAAACCTCTTTAGGAATTTTACAGTTTATGGCAACCAAAGGTGATATTTTAACTAAATAACAAGCAATATATATTTCTTCTTCACACAAATCCTTTCGCATGTTAGAATTGTTGATCATTCTTCTGGCTCTTTCCATAATAATCTGATTCATACGTTCAGCAAAACCATTTTTTTGAGGAGTATAAACAACACTTTTATCTCTAACAATCCTTCATTCTTATAGAGTTATTTAAATTCTAAAGAATTAAATTCACCGCCATTGTTAGTTCTTAAACATTTAATTTCTTTTCCTCTTTTCTTTTCCGCCATAGCTTTAAATTGTTTAAAAACATTAAATACATTAGATTTATTTTCAACATATATACCCCCTAAATTTCCAGGAGAAATCATCAATAAATATTAAGAAATATAATGCACCTTCATAAGACACAGTAGGAGATGGTCCCCACACATCAGAATGAATGTAGTCTAAAATTTTTTTATTATTATGATTACCAATCTTGAACCTTTGTTTACATTTTTTTCCATACACCCAATGTTTACAAAAATCCAACTTCAAGGATTTCAAATGAAGAAGCAACTTGTGGTTCATCAGTACCTGAAGACCTTTCTTGCTCATGTGACCGAACCGCTGATGCCATAGGCGAGAACCTTCTTATGCTTTTTTCCTGATACAATCGTTGCTTCACTAAATTGAGTTCTTCCTTTGAGTTTGTATAGATTTCTAACATTTTCAGCCTTCATAACTACCAAAGCTCCTTTTGAGACTTTCAACACTCCATTATGACCTGTAAATATATACCCATTCGAATCCAAAACTCCCAAGGAAATCAATTTATTCTTTAGTTCAGGTACATGCCTAACATCATATAATTTTTTAACTGTATCATCATACATTTTACCCATCCCAACAGTTTGACAAGATGCATTATTTCCCATAAACACAGAACTACCATTTATAGTTTCATATGAAGTAAACCAACTTCTGTGCGCAATCATGTGATTATAAGCAGGAGAGTCTAATAGCCAATTTTCAGCATCTTGAGAGACATTACAAATAGGTAGAGCTTCAACAGTTAAAACTTCATCAATCATACCTGAATCAACCTGATTTTCTTCCTTATTCTGGTTTTCTGACTCCTTCCATTTCCAAAAGTATTTCTTGAGGTTTCCAATTTTGTTGCAGTACTAGGACTTGGCTTCACACTTCTTACTGCCCTTTGAATTTGATCTGGAATAACCCCTTGTTTTCTCCTCTCTTTCCTTTTACCAACCTCTTTCTACCATGGCTTTTGGTGAAGGTGTCTAAATACTAGATTTCCTTCATACTTATTCAGATAACAGAGTGCCCATAACTGATTAAAATTTCAAAGAATCCACAGTGCTCAAACTTACTGAAGTTACAAAGTGATCCCATGACTCGGGAAAAGAACACAACAAGTGTATTGCGTTGTCTTCTTCCTGCATTTTAACCTCCATATCTGAAAACTGGAAAATAAGTGTATTAAAAACATTTAAATGTTTTGGAAATTATGTACCCTCCTTCATCCGAATACTATACAATTGTATTTTTAAATAAATTCTATTGGTCAATGATTTAATCATATACAAAGTTTCTAGTTTTTCCCACAAACCTTCAACTGTACTCTCTTCAATAATATTAAAGAGAAATTCATCTGCCAAGCATAACCTAATGGTAGTGAGGGCTCAGGAATCCAAGTCCTGCCAGTCCCAATCTGTCATGCTTGCATGTTGTTTCTTCACCCCGTCTAATGCTTTGTGCAACCCTTGTTGCACTATCAAGTCCCTGACTTTTAGTTTCCATAGTGTGAAATTTTTCTTCCCTTTGAACTTCTCCACCTCGAACATCGCATTCGTCAATTTGGCCATTCTTTCCTACTATGGTTTACTGGTATTCCTTCTATCATTCCTTCTTTCTAAAAATAAAATGTTCTTCCTACTTGCATCTATGGTTTATTTCTGGTTTTTAATCTTCAAAATTCCTTTCTACAATTCTGAGCCTTTTTTTTTTTTAATTGATCTTTAAAAAAAAAAAAATTGAATCTTTCTGAATATTTTTCCTTCAATTTTTTTTTTTTTAATCATTTCAAATAATCTTTCATTCAAATTCCAGAAAAATTTCCCTTTTTCTTTAATCAAACCTTTCTTTAAAAAAAATTCTCGCATGCAGAGAAAACAAATACCTCTATCAAGACCTCTCCAAATTTCTCTCCAAGCTGAGGCAATGAACAAGAAGCTGAATTCTACTTGTAACAAAAAAAACGTATTGGACACTGTTAGCCACCTATAAAATTAGCCATATCAAATGGTGGCTAAGTCATTTTTTTCAGCCTTCAAGAAATGAGTTTTATTGCTAAAAATGTTATCTCTTGAAGACTCATGAAGACATCATGCCCTTTGTTTAACCTTCACTGTTGTTTCCCTTTTGAAATGTTGAAAATCTGCTATTTTCATAGAGAAAAGACTGCTCCAAAAAATCCCATTTTTTTCCTTCCTTCACTCAAAAAATAACCTTCATTATTTTCCCTTCTTCCCCCATGAAATTCCTTTATTTTTCATGATTTCCCTTCTTCCCTTCATGGAAATTACTTTTACAAGGTTTAAAATTCATTTTTAAACTTTTCTGAAACCCCCAAATCCATCAAAAACTTTGAAAAAATTCCCAAAAAAATAAGTGTTTTGACGATAGGCTTAAGCCCCTTTGGGCTAAGTCCTAACCACTTCCCCACCATATGCCTTGGTGTTGGAACCAAACGCTAAACCCTCTCGGCGCTTATTTCATCGGAGAGAATCAGAGCACACAAGTCTATTTCTTTCATTGAAACTTCTGATGCGATTGGCCCTCTTATACATAACTCGCAATCCCTTGTTTTCTATGGAAAGACCAAGAGTTAAGAGCAGAAAGTGCTTATCGCATCGGAGCATTTTCCATGAGCGCAACACTTTTTTCATAAACCTATGATGCCAATTGGCTCCATTTTTTATAAGCCTCATCCTTTTTTCTAATTCATATAACCCTTGGGCCCGCAATCGGGCCCTAAAACTTTGTTAATAAACCGTTCCTGATTGTTATTTCCCTTTGTAAATACATAAAACCCCTTTTTTCCTAAGTTTTTAACTAAACGCGCCAGTGAAATATTTTTTATTAGTAAAGCACCGTCAATCTTAAAACCCGATCAATGATCCATGTGATATCGCATCGGAGAATTTCTAATGGGTAGATTGAAAATCCCGCACTGTGCTTCCGATGCCAATTGGACCTAATATACATATAATCCCGGGGCCTATTGCTTTTCATATAAACCAACAACCCCGCAGCTGGGCGCCATTGTATATATATAACCCGCCCCAAGCCATAAAATCTTTGTATTTCGTTAATTTTTTATTTTAGTATATTATATATGGTCCCACTCGTTCATTGGTTGAAGTCTTTCTCCACTCTTGATCTTGGACCAATTCGATGGCCCGCGCAATCTCGCATCGGCAAAACTCATTGGGCGCGTTAATATTTTATGCCACCCCGATTGGTCACTCTCTAATGAGTTCCCTACCATCGATCTGATCTGCAGATCGACGACCCATGGTTAATCGATTCGATGACCCCTATGTTTATTACCCCACCAATTTCCAAAGCCCCGATTGCATCTGGGTCGTCCGTGTGAAGCTCAGACGGTCTAGATCCATCCTCCCAACTTTAGTTAATTTTTATACACCCCGCTTCATAATGTTTTTCGGCCAATCACATCTGTTGATCTCTGCAGATCAAAGGCCCTTATTGAACCTTGCTCCACATTTGTATTATTTAATTCAACCCATAGATCGCATCTAAGCCATTGATTTGTTCCATCTAACAACACATATTAACCCTGACAGGCCTGCCTCCTGTGGGTCCTGCCTTCCTCAGTTTTTGATCTCAGCCGTCCATCCTTGATCCAATGTCTCAGATTGAAACTACCCCTCCTCCTTCCGCCTACACATCTATCCAATATCGCGCTAGCTCCCCAGTGTTATATCTGAGGCACCAGATCTAACGGCTGATGTTCCATATCCCGTAACTTTAAGCACGAACGTTAATCTTTAGAAATCACGTGATATGGGCGGTATTAAAAATCCACGTGTCAGCCTCTGACGCATATTGCGTTCAAAAAGGTGAAACCAACTTTCTCCCATTTTTCCATGCGATACTGCCTGTTTTTCTCTCTGAAACCACTTTCCCCTTTTTTTCATTGTGTTTTATCGTGTTGTGTTTCCCACCGTTGATCTCTGCAGATCAATGGCTCAAATATAATCTGACCATACACTATCACCCTCCGCCTTCACCAAAGGGCTTTCAATGAGCGATCTCCGCCGTTGATCTCCAGTTCCAACCTGATCGAAGAGCTAAAAATCACCTGGAAACCCCAATTTCCATTTTCAATACATTTCCTCCGCCAAAGGGATTTTCCCCCTTTTTCTTTGTATTTTTCACATTTTCCGCCATAATATAGTATATGTAACCCCTTTCACATTATTATTGCCCCGATTTGTATCGACCGTTGATTAAATCATATCTATGGCTCGGACTTAATCCTATGTGCCATTCTTCCAACCGCTTTCTATCTGACCCCCGTAAGCGCATCCCCATTGTTGGATGCTTTCATCCAATGACTGTGACCTAACACGCAACCTCTGAAGCAGTTAAACCTTAAAATACATAGGATTTTCAAATTTTTATTGTTTTTTGCAGGTTTTAAATGGTTTTTTCATTATATTAAAGGAAACCAAAGGTTGGGGATGATGATCTCCAACGCCTCTGTACATAAATAAAAATCATTCCACAGGGTTCAACATCACGTTTTCATCGGTGCATCATGAGCATTGATGCTATACGAGCCCTTTGTGGGACCTGCACATTGACAAGACACAGTGAAACATGAAGAAAACAAAGAGTATCAATGTTTAAAACCCAAACGAACCAGAGATGAAGAATTGAAGATTAATTACATAGTTTCAGTGGATTACTGCTAAGATCAAAAATCAAAAGCCTAATCCACCAAAATTAAACAATTTAACAGTGTTTAAGGAAAAATCGAAATATCTGTTAGATGGAGGATGCTTCCACTTCCACATCAGAGGCAAATTGATTCCTCTCAACTACCTAATGCCACATGTAGCTTCACAGCATTCGAACAGAGGTCGAGTAATGACTAGAATAGAGCATATTTGCATCACGACAGCTGAACAGTTAATTCAACCGAAGAACTTATTGCAAAATATTTGTTGAGTTACTACAGAGATGACACAGAGCCTTAAATTCAAAAAAAGCTCCCACCGATCTTACTTCTTAAATGTAAAACAATTAATACAGAGAAAATATCTGTAAACTTTTCCATTGAGCCCCTCAAAGGCCAAGAAGTACTAAATCTGCATTAATTGAACCCTCAGATGTTTTTTCTTTCGACCTCCTCATCCTTCTATAAAATCCTATTGAGGATTTCATTATAAACGTTGGTTGCATAACTTTTAAATATACTTGTGCTCGAAACTTCTAGTTGTAAATAGTGTTCACTGGCTCTAGAAGCTCTGTTTGTGATCAAATAAGTTAGGCTGAGAAGTGAAGATGATTGTTGAGCTGAAACATTGGACTTAAATCTGTAACTAGTTTGAAGCATCAATACAAGCTGATTTATGGGATCCTGGTCTATGTCAATGGTGATGTTATTTCTTATTGTCAATTGTTATTTTATTTTTGTTTTCGCTCTATCCATCTTCTCTGATAAAGAACAGCAAGCATAGAGTTAAGATTTACTGTTTATAAGTACCCTTCTCTGACTGATAAGATTTATCTATATGTTTTCTTCCAAATTGTGTTGTTTGGGAATGATTTAATTCAGTTTAAGCAGTAAGGAATGCTGGCGTTCCCTCCTCCTACTATCTAAGCTAAATGTTGTTCTTGAATTTTATTTTCAGTTTATGTTAAGTAGAGATGAACTAAGGAAGTGATGGTGAGCCCTGTCCTTTATTTTTACCCCCCAAAATTATCTGAGAGTTTCCCTAAGAATGTGTTAAAAGCAGTCTAGATTTAAAAGTATCTTAACTGATCTTAGACTATTCTTTGTTATCTTATGTGTTTGTCTTGAAATTTTACTAAGTAAAGCAGAGCTAGGGAAGTTTATGGTTAGCCCTGTCCTCTAGTTTCTTCTCCAATAGTTTCTTTCAAAGTTTCCCTTTGTGTTTAAAATGTTTTCTATTGAAAGTATATCAAAAGCTGGCTAGCTTCGAAGTACTTACCAGATGTTAGATTACTTTTATGTCTTTCTTAAGTGTATGCTGAAAGCAAGATAGTTTCAAAGTACTTACTTGATCTTAGGCTGCTCTTTGTTCTTCATTTTTTTAATTCCCCTTATTTTTGTATCATTTAATTCCATAAAATAAACTTTAAAGAGATCCTTAGACATAAATGACTTGCCCCATGGACCACTCTTGAACCTTGTTGTCTCAGTTAAACCCTATTATGAATCCATAGCCCAATGGACTAAAAACCATCGTTATATCTATATAATCAGACAAAGCTTGTTCTGATTTCTTGCAACTTCACACCTTTGAAACTCTTTCCATTTAGGACCTTCCACCCAAGTAATAATCATGCTCAACCATCCAAAAACAAAACAAACCCTCGGCCTTCATAACTAGCCTAATATCATTACCCAAAAGCCTTAAAGATAAATCAATCTTTGCACTTATTGGAGAGATCCCTCTCTGGATTCAGGAGCGCTAGATCCTAGAATCCCAAAGTGGTTGAAATAGTGTTCTCCCTGTAGTTTGACTTTGCCAATATTGAAAATTATGGGGAGCTAAAATTTCTAGCGACTCTGCTGGGGAATCTGAGTGATTATCATTTCAAATAATCACAAGATATCAGAAATCCCTTTGTTTAAAAAGACATTTGGTCTATTAGCTGGTTGAGACATCAGGCATAACATCTCTGGCCAAACAAACATTGTTTAGTGAGTAAAAGCAGCCCTTTCAAGCACTACCAAGAAAATGGTAATCATGATGAAACTTGTTCGAATCAGTGACAAACTAGGCAAACCCTAGGATTCTCATAAGACCTTGTCAAACCTTGAAAGATCAGCTAGCTTAGCCATAAGAGTAGATTTTTTTTTTGTCATAATCGTAGCTAAGTTTTGAAACAGATCTAGGACACTCTTAGAACCAATAGGACTGAAAAATAACTCAGAAAAACCCAAAAATATTTCAGATTGGTATTCAATAAACATGGTGGTGGACCATAAAGCCTTTTACCTCCAAAGGAGCTAAAAACTTCCACTTGGTGACTCCACAAAGCCTAAACAAACCTTAAGACTCCACTGGGAAGAACCATTAACATTATAAAAACTCAGTTAAAGGAATTTAGGATTAAAAAATTTCTTATTCTAAGATCATTTAACCTCTTTAAGATTTTCATATTTGATTGAACTTTTCTTGTTTGGGAGGGTCTGAAAACACTGCATACTGGCTCCTAGAAAGATTCATACTAGAGCCTATCCTGACCTGAACCCACGTGAGATAGTTTATAACCCAGAAATTATCCTTAGGAAGTCTCCTAAGATAAAATTTTCAACTCTTTTTAGATCACCCTTGAGAGCTAATTCAGTTCCTAAAAATCTTGCAGCTCTACAACAATCGCAAGTTGACTTAATAAATCCATTTATAACTAGGTCACTTGATGATATAATTTAGATAGACTCTGAGTCTTCACTTTCATCACCAGAAACAAGTGAATATCCTGGTAGTAGAGAAACAACACCACCTTATTTACATTTCCTTCAAAATTTATGTTTCTCTCATCCAAGATCAGCTCAGCAATCTATCGTTGGTATGTCCACATGTGCTCATCCAACATCCACTATTTAAACCACTCCACTCCAACCCACTTTCCCTCTTATTAATCCACCTCTTGTGAATCCACCCCCACCTCCTATCATGGCAGCATGGTATGCTCCCTTAGTCCTTCATGTACCCTTAATCAATATTCCAGAGGACTATCAGTCCAAAATTCCATTTTATGATGCCAGTAATGCTACAAATGCATCACAACATGTGGATAAGATGAATGACTATTTTGACAGAAATGAAATTGATGATGATTTTGTCAAACTTAGACTATTTTCTCAGAGTTTGGGGGCAGAAGTAAGAAAATGGTCTAAAGGCTTAACCCCCCATAGTATAAATGATCTCCAAGCCTTCCATCATACATTCCTAAACAAATGGGAAGTGAGAAAGAACCCTCTTCAAATACTTTTTGATTACAAAAATATCCACAAGAACACTGGGGAAAGTGTACAAGCTTAATGTACTAGATTTAATAGTGTGTATAATGCACTTCCCCCAGATCTAAAACCTCCACAAGGCTTAGCTTTAAAAAAATTTCCTGAAGGATTTGACCCTGAAATGGCCTATCAAATGAGAGAAAGAGACCCTTTACCCCTTGAAGATATGCAAAAAGGGGCTCTTGTTGCGGAAGTTAAGTTAATGGAGAAAAGAGAAAGAATGAAGAATGAGAAGAGAGTGTCCTTTAGAGAGGAATCCACACCCTCTACTTCAAGCTCAAAGATGGAGAGAATGATGGAGGATATGACGAAGAAAATGAGCATTCTTGAGAGAACACAAGCAAGTCAAAACTAAACTTCTCCTCAAAATAGAAATCAAAACCAGAATCAGAATTTTAGGAGAAACTAGCATCAAAATAGACCAAGGGAATATGATCAGTACATCACTCCTCCCTTTCATCAAAATTATGTGGGTGAGGTTGAAGACACAATAGAGAAAACAAAGGACAATGATATCAATATGTTGGGAGTAGATAATGATGACTTTGAGGTTCATTATGATAGAAAACAAGGTCTATACACACCTTATGATGAAAAAGGAGATAATGATGAAAGTTATTATCAAGACATGGAAAATGTTATCATAGAGTCTCAAAGGGAATATGAACTTAGAAGTAAAAGAAATCAATAAACTCCCAACAATAAAACCTCTGACAAATCTTAACAAAACAACACTATAAATAAACCAAATATTGTAAAACAAAAAGACAAAACAGTGGCTGGAAATTCTGATAAAGGTAAAAAGAAAGGCACTCAAAACAATGAAAAACAAAGTGCAGACCTTAGCAGTACTAACACTTCAACTAGTACTCATGTTAAAACCATTTCTTTCAAATGTAAATAGAGCAAATCAGTAGACAGACTTTGCTGATAGGCTGGTAGTTAACAAGGCTGAGACAAGTACTTCAAAGAATCAGATGCCTTTCAGTTTAGAGCAGGAAATTTCCAAAATTAAAATCTCTATTCCCCTTACTGAGTTAGGTGCCCAAAATGTATATAGGACCCAAATTTTGAAGGCTTTAAACATAGAAGAGAATAATGATATAGTCAATCTTAACGATGAATAGCCAGAGCTTATTTTTGGTCCAAAGATTGAAGGTAGGTATCAAGAGGGACCTGTTCCTCCCTTTTATGTAAGTTTAAACATTCATGACAAGATTTTTCATAACGCTATGCACGATTCTGGGGCCTCTCACAATTTAATGCCCAAAGCTGTAATGGAGAGCCTCGGTCTCGAAATCACTAGATGTTATAAATACCTTTACTCCTTTGACTCAAGTAGAGTGAAATGTCTAGGATTGATCAAAGATCTCTGTATTAACTTAGCCCAGATTCCAGCCAAATTTTTGGTTATGGATATTTTTGTGGCTAATTTCCCCCAAAAGTATGGAATGTTGTTATCTAGGTGTTACACAGTAATTTGTCACCGTCCCTGCAATCCCCCATCCCGCACATTGGAGGGCTTATTCTGTGACCCGTGAGCAGTGACATGACCTAAAACCACTTTCATGGCATCCCCTTTGACAAGGAAAATCATTCCATTGAAGACAATTTGCTATGAAAAGCCCTAAAAATAGCCTTTTTAGCCTTGGCGTCACTAGCCAGTTCAGCCCTCGCACCAATGGGGGAAATCCACCAAAGAGGGCGCGCCAACTGGTGCTCTGTACTAGTGTATCACCCGTGCTAGGCTTAGTAAGGAGTGTTTTTTAAAAATAAATGGTGGAATTTTGATTCCAACCATCTCCTGAACTGGTCTCTAAATTGAGTTGGGAGGTTTGGCTCCGGATCTCCATGTAGGGGAAGTGGTTTTCCACCTATCATGGAAGCTTACTTGAGGATAGGGCCAATCCCACCATTGTAGGGATCCCAACTCCCCTTCCACCATCTATATAAGCTTGTCATTTTCCCTTTTCAAGCTAGCCTAAATAGATTTGAATCAATGGTAAGGAGATTGTCATCAGACAACCGAAGAGAGAGAGTCTTGTCCTTGTCCCGACGAGCTTTACCGAGATGTACTCCTCTGTCGACCCGCCAAAGGAAGATCCAACGTCAGAGCTCAGGTTGTATCTTTCTTTGTTCTGAATAATAATAAGCGACTTCAATTATAGTTCCACTCAGATGTTCATGTTCCATGTTATGAGTTGTATCTTCTTTCACTGATACATAATTGCATCCATTAGGGTTTACGTTTGTTTGTTTGTTGTTCCTTCTTGTATGTGCAAGTGTTCGATCGTATCGAGCGGGAGAATTGTGATATGCCAAAGCAGGGGATGAAACCACCATATTCTCCACAAACGACGGTAGCGTAGGACTTAAGGTAGGCCTCTTGTCGCATCTTGGTCTTTTGCAATTAAGAACATGCGTCTTAGCGTGACTCAGTTGTTGCTAGACCCAATCTGGGCTAGTAAAGATCACCTCTATCTGCAGAGGGGATTTACCTTTCCAAAAAACTAGCGACTCCAATGGGGAGACATTGATTGGATTTTTTCGTGTCTTTTCAGTTGATTTTGGTCTTCGCCTGCCTGATCAACTCTTTTGGTTCACTCTTTTTCAGTGTTAAACTTTTGTTTAGCTTCACCATCCCTGATTTGCTTCTTGATTGATCTATTTCATCTTTTCCATTAGTAAAATTGATTCGCACGGTATTTTCCTTGACAATCATGCCAACTGGCACATGTTGCCAGTTTATAACCCGTGCGAATCCTGTTCTGGCACTAGTTGCACCCTCACAGTCGCGCCAATTCTGTAAGGTGCTAGGGTTTGCTTATTTTTGAGCTCTTTGAGCTTGGTCTGTGGTTTTGGTGTCACTTTTTTGACTGCCTGAGTGTTCTGAAGCCTTTTTTGATTGACTGTGACCTTTATCCTTTAGTTTTTTTCACTCTTCTATCGATTTTACATTCTAGCCCTAGGGAATCTACGTGCTATAGTGTGTCAAGCCTCCTCTGGGATTTTTTGGTCCTCATTTGATCAGTCATTTTCATTATTGCTTCTCTTCATTCTTTTGGTGATTTTCCACTATTTTGTTGCGTTATTTGAGTGATTGGCTTCTTCTTCACTTGAATTCAACTTTGTTTCATTTTGAGCCTAGATTACATGGTTCATTTGAGTCTTTGGGATTTCTTTTGATTTGAGGGACTTCTTTGTCAATTTGAGGTCTGATTGTCTATTTGGCATTAAGTGAACTTTCTTGTCTTTGCTCTTTTGCTATCACTTCTCAAATTTCTCTTTTCATTATTTTTCGTTTTGTTTAGTGCACTTTTCTCTTAAACATTGAAAATAAAAATAAAAAAATCTCTTTTTCTTCTAATTAGTTAATGTGAATTGGATCTTTTTAATGTTATTAGTGATTTATAACTCTGAAAGAAAATCTTTTAGTTTTCATTAGCGTGCATTAGAGACACTAGTGGTTGTTTTTTGGTCATTTTTTTATTTTGTGAAAGCTCTCAACCTTCCTGTAGTTAGCTATTCATTGAACGAAATGATACATTGTGGCATGTAGTGTGCATTTAGGAGATTTTGAGACATAACATTCGGTAGGGCCTAGAAATTGAAACATAATTGAGAATCAACCATATAATTTATTCAATTTACCTTAAGGCAACATTGAAACATTAACGAAACATTTAGAGGTCTAGGCTAGTGATGTGTTTCGGTGTCGTTAAACCTAGTAGCTATCGTTCACCTCTTGGCCTTAGACAGCACTAGTACATATTTGTGCTCCCTGTATCCTTGTGTATATAAAGGGAGACCCCACTAGGTTTTTATCCTTTATCTGTAGGAAGCTGAGTCTACCACCTTATACCCATGATACACTGGACATAGCATTCGGGGAGATTTCCTGCACGTACGTCAAGTCCTTCGTTGATTTCTTTTTCATTTTCAAACCAAGGTGTATATTGCAGTTCACGGATATCTAGTACACCCTTTGCCTAGATTACCAAAGTAGTCATTTTGATCTTTTCTGACTCTTTAAATTTTAAAGGATCATCAAGCACTTGTACTTTCATGCTTGTTTCAAAACCAAAAGAGATAGAGTCACCTTTCATCCATTTCTCGACTCTTAAAACATGAAACAGTGAAGTTTCTAAGTTTCAATGTGGTAAAATAAATCACCTGCGATCACATGCCCTGTTAGAATTTGCTTGTTGGCCGTTTGATAGTGTGCCTTGATTTTTTAGCCCGTGTGTTGTGTTTGATCTCTTCCTTTTTTCGTTACTGTCATAGCGGTAGAACCCACAGTTTTGTCTACTGGTAGTCCGTATACAGACGATTCATTAGAGGTCTCTCAATCCTCTGCTGAACCTTAGCAGCCCATTGTCTCCAAGTTTCCCGATGGGGGACCGGTTCTATCTGAGCTTCCCTTTGGAGGACCAGTTGAGCTCAATTGGCCCTTATCTGACACCTGGTCTGGATTTGGAGTAGGGGAACTTGTCCCTCCTCTTACATTGGGTTTTCCTTTTCTAGCTGCTGTTATTCCTCCTAGTCCTCGCCATCTGTTACAAGATCTAGCAGTAGGATCAGATATGGGCTCATCCAGCCATTCTCCTAGTGAGGAAATCCCCACGTCTGGTGAAGATTAACAGTTGTTCCCAGAAGACAACCCCGAGTTATCTGTCATGTCTTTGCCCAGTCCTTCACTTCCAGCGGGGTATAGATCTCTAAGTCAGATTATGACCGTTGTCGCCTCTATGGGGATATCAACTCCTTCTACGAAGCTCGTTATTCCTTCATTATGAATGTCTCCTAGGACACCCATCACCTCCTCCCCTTAGGTCACTTTAGTACCTGTCAGGCCCACTGTCAGTGTGGCCACATCTACACCCGCTGTTACCACTCAGTCTGTAAGGACTGTGTCTCTTCTTGAAGACATCTATATAGCATCTGCTATGCTGGAGAACATTTCTCCTGAAGAGTATCGATTGTCACTACAACAATCGAACCCCGAGATTGGTCCATCCTCCCAAGATCCTGACCGCCTGTATTTTTCACATTATGCATAGGATGGTACACCCATTTACATTTTTCCATATCAATACGATGAGCAGGGAAACCCTTTACATTTACTCACTCCAGAGGCTTATCTTCATGGTCAAGGTTTTCCATCTAACAAGACTGGGAAACCTTATAACCCCCAAGGAAAACCATTTCAGGGCCAACCTTCGGGCCAGTCTGGTTATCTTTATGACCCTCAAGGATAGCCCTTACAAGGCCAACCTTCGGGCCAGCAAGGGTTGTTATACGGTCTGCAAGGACAGTCCTACAATCCTTCAGGTCAACTTGTGCAGCCACATCCTGTGGTCCAACTAGGGCAACCTCAAGGACCCACAAGGAAACGAGGGTACCAGCCTGGGCCGTTCTATGGTCCTGGGGGGCAAGTCCAACCTTATCAACCTATGCAACCTC
This sequence comes from Pinus albicaulis, assembly GCA_034641835.2. NCBI lineage: Eukaryota > Viridiplantae > Streptophyta > Pinopsida > Pinales > Pinaceae > Pinus > Pinus albicaulis. Next base: position 265,520,489 of record CM076580.1, on the reverse strand, counting down.
AGTATCCTATTGGTCTGAATGTTGCACAGCCAAGATCATCTTATGGTCCTGTTACAGGTCAAACCAGTTATCATGCACAACCTGGCCCCATTCCACCACCAGGCCAACTGGCCCATCTAGCATAGCCTGGTGTCCCACATCAGCCATGTCAACCTGTACAACCTGTGAAATATGTTTACCCAGGTCAACCTGTTCAACCAGGTAAGCCCGTTCAGCTAGGTCAACCTGTCCAACCAAGCTAGCCTGTACATCCTGTCAACCCTTCTGAACAGCAAATTTATTCGATGCCAAAACCGAATCAACCGGTGTGCCCTACTTATCAGGCTCAGCAGGGCCCCACCTATCAGCAGCCCGCTCAACCCCAAGGCGGTTACTATCCTCAAGGTCAATCTTGACGGAATTACAACCCGCCCCAAGGTTCCAATTATTACCCTCAACAACCTACCTATACCTATACTCAGCAGCCAAATCTCCAGACTGCTCAAATGGGGCAGACATATAATCAGGGTCCATACTCTGGTTATCAACCCCCATACACTGGTTACTATCAACCATATCAGACTGGTTATACGTCCTATACCCCCTATGGTCAGAATCCTTCAAGACAGAACTCATGGGGCAAGGATATGCTCAATCAGCGTGGAGTACAGGTGCAGGTCCTTATCAAGGGCCTAGAATGCCTTTGAATCTGCAATTTTTGTTCTTGGCTACCTTGGAATTACCAGACGTTTCTAAATTAACCAATGATTCAATTCTTCACAATCCTTACTGGCCTTCAGTTCCGACGAAGGTACTCGGCAACTGTCCCAAGTTTGAGGGTAAAGCTGGAGTAGACCCCCAAGCTCATGTAATGACCTACCATCTATGGTGTTCATCCAATTCTTAGGTAGATGATTCAATTCGTCTATGTCTCTTCCAGTGCACTCTTACTGATACTGTTTCTAAGTGGTATATAGAATTACCCCGTCGCATCTTTCAAGACTTAAATATGTTAGCTATGGCTTTTCTGACTCACTTCTAGTTACCGATTTGTTACAAAGCCGAGATGCATCTCCTGAATTCTTTGAAGCAGGATAAAGCCACCCACATATCCAATCATATTCATGAGTGGCGACGTCGTCGTAGACTGATCAAGTTTGATATACCTAATTAGCTACTAACTCATTGGTTCACCACCTCCTTCATTAGCAAAATCGCTCAAGATATTGCTATGGGGGCATGTGTGACTGAAGAACAAGCCATCACGTGTGCCCAATACCTTGATCTAGTGTACTCTCAGTCTAGCATGCTTTATGATATTTTGACTGATGCTCCATAGCCGGGAACCTCTAAAGCACCACCTACCCCAGCGATGGATGGTGTTATTGGTTCTGTGTCTCAAAATTCTCGAAAATCCTCAAATGGGAAGAAGAAGTCCAATTCTTCCAATAATTCTACTCTTCTCGCCCCTCCAAATTCTAGCAACACTGCAGAGGTCAACGCCGTTCAGGCTAATCCTACGGAAAAAGCCTCCAAAGCAAAGAAGAAGGGAAAAGGAAAATCTAAACCTGACGCCCCAAAACTACAGTCTTCTAAACCTCATACTGATGAGGGTTCCCAACGTAAATTGAAGTACCCCTACCTTATCTGTGAAGGAGACCACTATACTAAAGATTGTCCTCGATGATCTGAAATTAGTCAACTTCTCAAAGGCTCCAAGGGGACTCCGGCAGTTCTCAAAGAATCGTTCCCGTCTCAGCAGACCAAGATGGTTGAGTAGCCTTCACCATCTGCACCATTTGGGTCCCAGGTCCTTATGATGAATGGTGCTGCACCTGTCTCAATTGCTACGTGTTTGAAGGATTATGCCAGATCGCGTCAGGCAGCTGGGAAGGAAGTCGTTGATGGCCCACCTCCCCCACCTGTCTCTGGTCCTTCGTAAATTGAGAAGCCCAGCGCTAAACCTATTGTGAGGCCACCTTCTAAAGGTGTTCTGCGAAGATCTTCCTACAATCCAAATGCCCGTGCCGCTCATCACTACAGTATTGTTGAGGATTTTGCACAGGCGCCTTCTGCCATGTCTCCATTGGAAGTGCTTCAAAGTTTCCCATCACAATGGAAAGCTCTGTTGTGTGCAATCAGTGGAATCGATCCTCCCGTTTCTAATCTTGTTACCTTCGACCTAGAAAATTTTGTACCCTGACTTCCACATCAGATTTCTCTTGTTATACAAGTCGGGATCAATTCCCTCAACATCCATAGAGTTGTTGTGGATGAAGGTGCTTCTACCTATGTTATGTCATCCACCTGCTGGAAAGCCATTGGTTCTCTAGCTCTTACATCATCCCCCAATTCCCTAGAGGCATTTGATGGTTGGGAATCAAAACCCCTGGGTGTTCTCGAGAGTTTGTCGATTACGTTACACGGGAAGGCAATCAACGTAGAAGTAGAAATGGTTGATGCCAAGCTTAACTAAAATCTTCTTCTCAGCCGTAGTTGGACTCACGCCATGCTATGCATGCTATCAACCCTCTTTCGGCTTCTGAAGTTCCCTCATGAGGGAAAAATCATCACTATGGATCAGTTGTATTTCTTCACCTTATCCTCTTAGAACAACGTTCTTTACGTGGATCATATCCCCAATCCCTCTGATAGTGTGGGACCCAGTCTCTTCAAAGACCCCATCCTCATAGGTATTTTTCCTGCGCCACCACCGCACACCATTTAAGTTACTATGGTCTCTAAGTTTGACGACCCTTGGATCATCCCTTCACCTAAACAGGTGACCTCTTTCGGAGAATTGATGCCGTTAACTCCAGTTGAGATTAATTATTGTGAAATCATCGTTGCATCTGATCCTCCTTCTGAACATGCTCCTTCGAGCAAGGCTCTGGATATATATTCTCAATCTGCTTGGCTCGAAAATGCAGATTCGAATGACCATTTAAGAGAATTTTTCCCTTTCGATGAAGCTATTGTTGAAACCATGTCTCTTGAAGATCTTCCGTGGAGTGATGGACATCATCATTCCTCGTTCATGCCTGGCCTGGGGGCAATGTATGATTTTCTAGAGCGCTTTGCATCTCAAGTTCCCACCCCACCTCTTCAAACACCAATATTGAATCATGAGGTCCTTTTTAAGGGAAACCTGAGTAATATCACTCAAACTATGCCAATAGACATCTCCATCAAACTAGGGGTAGTCGAGAATATTCATGTGGAAGTGACTTCTTCTCCTGAAGAGATACAAGTGTATAGAAATATTTTCCGTGAATTCAGAGATTTTTTTGCGTGATCCTATGAAGAGATTCCTGGGATTGATCCTAGCATAGTCGTGCATGAGATTGCTACCTATCCAGGTGCGAAAATTGTGCATCAACAACTACACCTAGTGCATCCCTGGAAAGTCGCAGCTATTAAGGCAGAAGTTGAAAAACTTCTTAACGCGAGCTTTATTTATCCTATCCCCCTGACAGAATGGGTTTCAAATATTGTCCCTCTAGATAAGAAGCATGGCACTATACACTTCTGTGTTGATTACCAAGACATCAATCGGGCCAGATCTAAGGAGAATTACCCCACTCCATTTATAGATCAAATTATTGATGAATGCGCAGGGAGTGAGATTTATTCCCTTATGGACAGATTCTCTGGGTATAATCAAATCAATATTTTACCTGCTGATCAACACAAGACTGCCTTTATCTGTCCATGGGGAACCTTCGCTTATAAAAAGCTCCCGTTCAGTTTAAAAAACTATGGGGCCACCTTCCAACGTGCTATGTCTTATGCTTTCCATGACATACGCCATATTGTTCAGCCATATCTGGATGATTTGCCTACCCATTCAGCTCGGTGTGAGGACCACCCCAAACACCTCTGCTAGATTTTCCTTTGCTGCAGACGCTACAATATTAGGCTCAATCCTCATAAGTGCATCTTTTGCGTGGATTCTAGCCATCTTTTTGGATTCATCATCTTTAAAGACAGGATTTACCTTGACCCCCTCAAGGTTGAGGCCATCATTAACCTCCCATCCCCTTCCTTGTTACATCAACTGTAGAGTCTGTAGAGGAAAGCTAACTTCCTACGATGCTTCATTCAGAATTATGCAAAAGTGGCCAAGGGCTTTACGCGTCTTTTGAAACAGGACGTTCCCTTCCATTGGGACGAGATTGCCCAGTAATCTTCTGGTAAGCTTAAAACGTTACTTTTTAACGCTCCGCTCATACATCCTCCCGACTATCATCACGATTTCACCCTTTATTTGGCCGTTGCGTTTAGCATGATCGCTACAGTTTTAGTATAGGATGACAATGATGGAAATGAACACGTCATTTATTATCTATCTCGGAATCTTCTCGACATGGAAACACACTATGCTCATGTCGAGAAGTTGGCACTCGCTACGGTTGAAGCCGTCCAGCAATTCCACCACTGCATCTTGTTGCGTACTGTAACCGTGGTTTCAGACTGCAACCCCATGACGTATATCTTGTGTTGAAAATTTTTGGGGGGCAAGTACTACAAGTGGATTTTAATCCTTCAGGAGTTTTATTTAGAGTTTACCACTGCTAAGTCGATGAAATAATTGGTTTTCGCTGATCTGATTTTCTCTCTCGCGAGAGACTTCGTTCCATCGAAATTCGAGTATCATATCCTGGATGACACGCTCTTTCTTATCAGCACTGATGACCCATGGTACGGTGACATTATCGTGTATCTTCAAACATTCATGTTTCGGTATGAATTGACAAAGGATTCTCGACGTCAAATTCGTCATCCATATCAACCATAATGCATTGTAGGAGATACCCTATAGCATGTCGGAGTCGATTCCGTGCTCTGCTGGTGCTTGACCCTAGAAGAGGCTAAAAGAGTCTTGAATTATTGTCACAATGGCGCTTATGGTGGTCACCTATCCGGGTATGCCACCGCCCAGAATATGCTGTGTGTGGGTTACTTTTGGCTGTCTATATTCAAAGACTGTATTGTTGCAGTCCAAAAATGTCATGTGTGCCAGGTTTTTCAGCGCAAGATGCCTGCGCCACCTCTACCCTTGCATCATGTAATTACTGTAGGCCCTTTCGTAAAATGGGGCGTAGATTTTATGACATGTAACCCTCACTCGGCCGGGGGACATGCTTGTATAATCGTTGCCGTAGACTATTTTACTAAGTGGGCCGAGGCGATGCCTACGTTAGCTACCAATGGTAAGACAACTGCCCAATTTCTTTTCAACCATGTTATTACATGTTTCGAAGTCCCTTATGCCATTTTTACCGATCATGGCACCCATTTTTGGGATTATATGATGGTTGAGTTGACGTCAAAGTTGGGCTTACGCCAAGATAGCTCAACGCCATACTACCCCCAGGCGAATGGCCAGGTTGAGGCTGTGAACAAGGTTTTGGTCACAATGCTTCAACGAACGATTGATATCCACAAATTCATTTGGCATCTCCAATTTTTCTCAGCTCTCTGGGCTTACCGAACGTCTGTAAAGAGCGCAACCATATTCACACCTTTTCAATTGGTGTATGGCTCGGAAGCGAATTTCCCAGTTGAATGCAAAATTCCTTCCCTGAAGTTGGCTATGGAACTATTGCCTGAAAATTATTCGGAGGAATAACGTCTCTTGTATTTGGAACGACTGGATGAAACCCGTTGCTTAGCTGTCTTGGTTATTGAGGCACAGAAAAAGCTGGTCAAAGTCCACTTCGATCAATTGGTTTCTCCACGTTCTTTCATTGAAGGGGACCTCGTCCTCCTATATGACCAAGAAAATGATAAACTTGGAGAAGGCAAATTCCAGCCCATGTGGCATGGGCCCTATATAGTTCAACGAGTATTAAAATATGGGGCCTGTGAGCTTATTGACTATGAAGGAGTTCCCCTAGCATAGCCTAGTAATGGGCTATACCTCAAAACGTACTACGCTTGAGTTATTCTCGTGTGGTGTGCGTGTACATAAGTGAGTTTTTTCATTTTTGTGCATGTATGGTGTGGTGTGCTTTGTAAGTGTCTTTTTGCTGATTGGGTCTTCCTAATTGTGCAGATGTCTATTACTCCTTTTGTCGGTTTCACGGATGGTGCCTCCCGCAGTACTAGGAATCTGTCCTCGGCAGCCTAGGTAATCTACAATCCTACTAGTGAGTTGGTTAATTTGCAAGGTGTTTGTCTAGGGCCTACCACAAATAATGTCGCGGAGTATAGTGCCGTTTTAGAATTACTAAATGAGGCTGTTAACCTCGATATTCGTGCATTACTTGTGTATCTAGACGCACAACTTGTAGTATTACAACTTAACGGTAATTATTCAGTTAAAAACCCATCCATTTTACGTCTGTATCTACATATTCATTTACTGGAAATAAATTTTGATTACATTACATATCAAAATATACCCAAACACATGACTGCGTTAACAGATGCAGTAGCTAATTTGGTTTTAGATAGAAATTTGCACAACTTATAAAAAACATCATCACATGTAAAAAGATCCATCCAGAAATATATATATATATATATATATATATATATATATATATATATATATATATGTCGAATAGTTTGCAGTTTGTGTACATCACATAAAATAAAAAAATATACATGTGTCTCTAATAATAGCTGGAGACATCATGTCTCTAAAAAATATGCATATGAAAGCCCTAGATAGCTAATCAGCGTGGTGCTCGTGGTAACATTTCACCGCGTGCACGAATCACCTCAGCAGTTGATGAAGGAAACTATGCACCCCCAAAGTGTGTCACTGGTAAGCCAACGGGACATCTGCCAGCCATGCATAGTCTGATATTCCCTGAGCGATTTCCTCTAAATTCTGGATCAGCTCACTCCCTTTGCCACCCTCTGCCTGAAGGTCATATCTGAGAGGGGTCCTTCGTGCAATGGGCAACATGCCCATGGGCCTCTCTGAGCCAACATCTGCATACACATATAATTCTTGTTAGAATAGGCATGTATCACAAAAATTCATAAATACATAAAAAATAAAAAAGAGTCATACCCAGCTCCTCGTCCCAGTCCTCCCCCCTCTAGAAGTGGGAGATCGGGGTCTCCTCTGAAGTCAGTTCCTGCATAGGGCCAATCCTCAACCACAATCAGCTGAGGCTGTAACCATACAAAAAATTTAGGCCTACAGGACATTTGCTGGCCCCCTCCTGACCTTGGCATAAGTGCTGCCCATCGAGCCATTCTTGGCTCCCTCAATGTCGGCTTGGAGACTATCGCCCCTTCGCCCTGGAAAATTGGTAATCATTATAGAATGAACGACACCAGAATGGAACCATACCCAAACTGTTTCAGTTTGGCCTTCTTGCACTTTGTCAGCTGTCGTTTGATGTTTGTTGTCACGGCAGTGGCCCAATCAAAAAGTGTAGGATTTATGCATTCGAAAGCTAGTAGGAGCTGTGCCTTGGTTGCCTCATGCGGGGCCTGCGATCCTACGGCCCACATAATGGTGTGAAGCACCACCCGGAGTGCTAGATTGCTGATAGTGTGGATGTCTACTTTCCCACTGCCCGATCCTATTTTTTCCCCTGGGCACACTCTCGCCATTGCCATATCCATTTTCTCCCAAGAAGGTCTACTGCCTATCATAATTGGTGCTAGGCCTTTGCGTGACAATCCGGTTATGAAATAAACATCAGAGACTTCAAGTGCTAGTACTTGGTCTCGGAGTTTTAACACTTTTTCATTCTCGTCCCATATGCTAACCAAATATTTCAATAGCTCTGGTTGAGCTCCTAAACATGGTGTGAGGAAAAAATTCTTGAGACCACAGTCTCAGAGGGCATTCATGCAAGCTTCATTTTCCATGGCCATTTCATCCTCTTCCCCATGTTCCCTCTTCTTCCACTCAATCACCATTGTGGCTGGATATCTATACCAACATGGTCAAAAATAGCTTATTAGATCTCTACAACACTTAAAAATTCATTTGAGTGGCTAAAATTTGGTTAATTAATGCGGAAAATTGAGTTGCGCCATTGGCGCGACCCCTTTGCAAAAAGGAGCCAATTGGCATAGGTCCGTGCCCGATACACGAGCCAATTGGCCGAGCCATAAATTTGCAAAAGGTTTCCCCAGAGGTCAAATACACAATGGTAATTTACAAAAATGAATCAAAACAAAGCTAAGGGGAGCGTCTCTTACTTGGAACGGATGAGAACCTGAATGATGTACCGGATTGGTCACAATCGCCACCGCAAGTCTACATAGCAAAAGCTCACTGTTGCTCTCCAAATGAGGTAAAAAGTAAAAGTAAATATGTTTTTACCATTTGTGGCATATTTATAACTTTTGAAGTCAAAATTAGGTTTTAAAGGTCAATTTTCTCAATATTTTAATATATTTTGTCGAAAAATGGATTTTACACTCGCTTTTATGTGCAGCAATAGGTTTTTACGCAGCTTGGACAGTGATACGAGTTGTATTTTATACTTTTTTGGACTCGATAAAAACACGAAAAAGTCACTTTGGAGACATCTTTCAGCTCTTTTCTGACTCTCTAAACATGAAAATATTTCTGAGTCCCTTGTTGTTTTGATCTCATTAAAGTGGATGTGAAACGACATCTACCCAATATACATTTACCCCTTTTTCGGGCTGGGATAGATTATTTACGAAAAAGGAATACCCTAGCCTGTTCTGACTAGGAGGTTTTCTCGGGCATAGTTTTCTACCGTTTTGGATCTGAGGAACTATTTACTAAAAGGGACCATTGGAGTTTACTTTTCTGTTGTCTTTTCAAACTCTCTAAACATGAAAAAAAGTCGAGTTCTTCCTTTGTCAGACTTGTTAAACCCTGATGACATTGGATTCAGTCGTAATGACCATATTCGATTTTCTCCTTCCTAGGGCTCGTTAAATATACTAGGATGTATTCATCTGAAGGAAGAACTTATATTACAAGCATATGTTATCCCCTTCAATCTTGTCTTCAAAAATAATTGGGGTACTCGGCAGAAATGGTGGGGAAAAATGGAACCAGTATCATCGTCGTGTCGGCAGTATGTCGCTCTTGAACATGGCACTTGTCTGCATTCGTGTCGGGTTGGGGACATCTCATCTCATTATCTGTTTGCCTCCGTGTGTTCGGGTAATATATTTTGACCTCTCATCTACTCTTTGCCTCGTCATCATGACCTCTGGTCTTTTGATGTCAAATACTGCCAAATCCACTGTCGTGCCACCGATATGTTCAAGAAAAGTTGAACTCTGCAAGTTTCAACCTTCCACTGATTCTCATCTGATCGTGACTCACAACATTATTTTCCTTTGTCTCACGTCGATGATGTTGGAAACACTACGGCCCACCTTCGATCAAGGTCACTTCCTGTCAACTTCAACTCATTATCCAGGAAGCTGATCTAGAGACTCCGTTTCAGTACCTTGGAGCCTGCATGCCTCAATGGAAAGTTCTTCGCATTCGACACAAGGTTTTCATCATTGACCTTCTATTGAATGATTCCGTGGGTGTTCGATGCCAACTCACTGATTCACATGCCGTGGATTTTACTTATATTACCTTGAGGGCCATTGTCATTATTGGTGGTTCCTCTCGTGTCTATTAACAACTTTCATCATTGGTTGGTAATCAGACGATATTCTTGCATGTTTGACTTCAGCTCACTTATTCACATGCTTGAACTTGTATTCTATCTGGGTCGAGATGGAGTGCAAGACCGTAGATTTTGTCTGTTAGAATCTAGGATATGATTTTGTGGATTATTATGATTGGTTACATGACTCATTCACTGGATGGATGCGACCATACCTAAGTTTATTTATCGATCCTCACTGGATGGCTGTGTCCATGCCTTGGATCTTGATTATTGTATACTCTGTTACGGATGGCTGCATCCATACCACATATATATCATTTATTTGAGATATCAGTTGTACTTGTCTACACAGATTTTCCGATGGCAGTGTTTTCAGTTGAGCGCGTTCTGGTAAAGCATTTCGCTCCTCTCTCTCTCTCGAGCCTCATGCTTTAGGGGGCATTTGTTACATACTAATTTATCACCATCCCTGCAATCCACTGTCCCACACATTGGAGGGTTTATTCCGTGACCTGTGAGCAATGACATGACCTGAAACAACTTTCATGGAATCACCCTTGACAAGGAAAATCATTCCCCTGAAGACAATTTCCTATGAAAAGCCCTAACAATTGCCTTTTTAGCCTTGGCGCGACTAGCCAGTTCAGCCCTCGCGCCAATGGGGGAAATCCACCAAAGAGGGCGCGCCAACTGGTGCTTTGTCCCAGTGTATCACCTGTGCCAGGCTTAATAAGGAGTTTTTTTTTTAAATAAATGGCAGAAGTTTGATTCCAACCAACTCTTGAACTGGTCTCTAAATTGAGTTGGGAGGTTTGGCTCTGGATCTCCATGTAGGGGAAGTGGTTTTCCACCTATCATGGAAGCTTCCTTGAGGATAGGGCCAATGCTACCATTGTAGGGATCCCAAATCCCCTTCCACTATCTATATAAGCTTGTCATTTTCGCTTAGAAAGCTAGCCTGAATAGAGCTGAATCGATGGTAAGGAGATTATCGTCAGACAACTGAAGAGAGAGAGACTTGTCCTTGTTCCGACGAGCTTTACCGAGACGTACTCCTCTGTCAACTCGTCGAAGGAAGATCCAGCATCAAAGCTCAGGTTTTATATTTCTTTGCTCTGATTAATAATAAGTGACTTCGATTATGGTTCCACTCAGATGTTCATTTTCCATGTTATGAGTTGTATCTTCTTTGAATGATAAATAATTGCATGAATTAGGTTTTATGTTTGTTTGTTTTTTGTTCCTTCTTGTATGTGCAGGTGTTCGATCGCATCAAGCAGGAGAATTGTGATTTTCCAAAGCAGGGGACGGAAGCGCCATCTTCTCCACAAACGACGGCAGCATAGGACTTAAGGTAGGCCTCTTGTCACATCTTGGTATTTTTCAATTAGGAACTTACATCTTAGCCTGACTCGATTGTTGCTAGAACCAATCTGGGCTAGTAGGGATTGCCTCTATCCGCAGAGGGGATTTACCTCTCCAACACTAGGTCTTGGGGGACTAAATTAAAAGGAACTATGCAGATGGACATGACTTATGGTACCATCCCTGTTTTCAATTAGACAAGAAGAATTTACAGGGAGTCCCATATGCAGTACATGGTAACTAGCCAGGATAGACCCCAAAAATCTCCTCCGTATTCTGTAAATACAGGCCTCAATTCTTTTATCCTGTTTAGCGATGAAACATTCACTGAACAGGTGACTTTAACAGAACTGATGGCTAATAGAGAAGAGGAGGGGGACAAAACAGAACTGTTAAAATGGTTTGCTGAACCTTTAAACCATAGCAAACCAAACATGGGTCTTGAACTACAAATCATGCGTCCGTCGCTTTTTAACCTTGATAGTCAAGAAAGCATTCCTCAACGCAATGAAAAATTAGAGGAATTAAAACAGATTCAACAGAGTGTTTATTTTCAAGAAAAAACTGAAAGCATGCTAGTTAATGAGGACAGTAACTGAAACGTTGAACCCAAGACTAGTCCTCTTTGGATTATGTACTTTGACGGGTCCTGCACTAGAACCAATGTTGGTGCGGGGATCCAGTTACACAACACTGAAAACAACCACACAGAAAGCCTTTCCTGTAGATTAAAATTTCAGTGTTCGAATAACATAGCAAAGTATGAATCCCTTCTCTTATGCTTGCATCTGTTGAAGAAATTAGGAGCCAAAAGAATTAAAGTGCATGGGGATTCAGAAGTAATCATTAGGTAGGTCAACGGGGAATATAATTCTAATCACCCTAGACTCAGAGCCTATCGAAATGATGTCGTGGATTTACTTTAAAATTTTTAGGAGTCCCAATTAATACTTGTCCCAAGAAGAAAGAATAGCATGGCCCATAGCTTAGCTTTTCCAGCTAGAACATGTTTAACGCCATATGAAACCAAAGAATGTACAAATCAGATTAAATTTAGACCATTTTTCCTGATAACAACAAATATTGGCAAGTGTTTGACGGAGACAAACAAATAGAATACTTTATACAGTTCAGAAATGAATTCGAACTACCAAGTTCGGATTCAATCTATGAAACAGACTGCCCTAGTCAAGAAAATTCTCTTGGTGAAGAAGAACCATCTCCTGAGCTTGCCGATATAAATATATTGTCAAGAAAACTTGAAAACAAAATAGAAATGATTGCAGAAGTGGAAACAGAGGATTTAGAGACCCTGCAGTATAAAAATCAAAGTTTGCAGAAGGGTATGTCCCCTTTAGAAGAGTTGTTTGATTTCAACGATGTGGCCAAGAAGCCAAAAATAGAGCCTGTAGAGACTGAAGTGGAAGAGTGTAATATAGGTAGTAAAATAAAACAAAAAATGATTAAACTCTCTAAGACTTTACCAGCTCACATTAAACTCAAATACATAGAGCTGTTTAAATAATTTTCTGATGTTTTTGCGTGGAATTACGAAGATCTGAAATCCTATGACACTGAAATAATTCAGCACAAAATCCCTCTCAAGGAAAACCAAAAGCAATTCAAATAGAAGCTGTGTAGAATAAACCCTATTTAGTTACCTTTGCTTGAAAAGGAGATTAATAAAATGTATGAAGCTGGTATTATTATCCCTATTAGATATTCTGAGTGGGTGTCTAATCTAGTGTCAGTCGGGAAGAAAAGAGGAGAGATTAGAATTTGTATAAACTTTAGAGACTTAAACAAAGCTTCACTCAAGGACAACTACCCTTTACCCAAGATGGACCATATATTACAAAGGGTAGTTGGTTCAAAAATAATTTCTTTGCTTGATGGCTATTCAGGGTACAATCAGATTTTAGTCCACCCAGATGATCAACTAAAGATAGCGTTTACTACACCTTCTGGCACTTTAGTGTATGTGAAAATGCCCTTTGGTCTAATGAATGCTGGAGCAACCTTTCAGAGAGCCATAGACATATAATTCTCAGAAGAATTAGGTTTCTTCATCATTATTTTCCTTGATGATGTCAATGTGTTTTCAAAAACAGATGAAGAGCACCTAGCACATTTGAGAAGAGTATTCAAAAAATGAAAAAAGTTTGGGATATCTTTAAACCCTAAGAAAACACTATTCGGTCTCCAAGAAGGAAAAATTCTTGGGCACATTATTTCGAAGGAGGGTATAAAGATAGACCCAAAGAGGGTTGAGGCCATATTGCAAATCTCTCATCCTCGAAACATCAAGGAACTGCAATATTTCATTGGAAAGATTCATTTCTTGAGAAGGTTCATACCCAACTTGGCTGAGCTCTTTACAAATATACCAAACATGCTAAAAAAGGAGCAAGGGGTAAAATGGACCTTGGAAACAAAGAAGTCCTTCGAGCTGGTGAAACAAGCATTAACCAAAACACTGGTTCTAATAAGTCCTGATTTTTCAAAAGACTTTTATATTTTTTCATTTGCATGAGAACATACAATAGCTGCTATCCTTTTAGAGAAAAATCCACAAGGAAAAGAGCATCCTATTGCATTCTTTAGCAAGGCATTGAGAGATGCTCCTTTGAAGTATAACATTATGGAAAAGCAAGCTTTCTTTTTGGTTAAAGCTTTAAACGACATCAGAGTGTACATCCTTCACTCACACATAACTGCCTTTGTCCCAAATTCGGTTGTGAAATACATTCTAACACAAGACCCAGATGGTAAGAGAGGTAAGTGGATAGCTGTTATTCTTGAATATGATTTAGAAATCAAGCCCACTAAACTCTTCAAAGGCCAAGGTCTAGATAGATTAATGGCTGAATCAAATTTTGAACTTCTTGATATTAATATGATTAATGCTTTAGATGACCAAGAAGAATTCTCAACTCCCATTCTTGAATATCATTTTATGAACTCCTCTTGGTATGCTGATATTTTATTTGTTTTACTTAATTTGAATACACCTCTTGTTTTATCGAAAAAAAAAGGTAGGGTTTTTGAAGTTCAAGGCTGTAAACTACTGCATTATAGATAAATTTCTTTATTGGAAAAATGCAAGTGGAATATTGCTTAAATTTTTGCCTAAGTATGATGCAGAGAAGGTTAAACAGGAATTCCATGAAGGAGAATGTGGAGGCCACCTCTACTGGAAGACAACAACCAACAAAATCCTAAGGGCTGGTTATTATTGGCACACTCTCTTTGTAGATGTCCATAAGATGATAATTTCCTATCATAAATGCCAACTTTTTGAAGGCAAAAGAAATTTGCTACCCTTACCTCTGCATCCAATCACTGTTGAAGCTCCTTTTCAATAGTGGGGACTTGATTTCATAGAAGACTTCCATCCACCATCCTCTGCCCAGCATAGATGGATTCTCACTGCCATAGACTACTTCACAAAATGAATAGAAGCCATCCCTTGTAGGCAAGCCAATGATTCCATCATTATAAAATTCATGGAGACTAATACTATCTTTATATTTGGTTGTCCTACCAAGATCATCGTTGATAATGCAGCAGCATTTGGATCCAAGAATATGGTTGAATTCTGTCACAAATATCAGATAACATTAGGTCATTCCACGGCCTATTAACCTCAATGTAATGGACTTGCAGAATCCTCAAACAAAGGTTTGGTGAACATAATCAAGAAGTTGTTAGAAGACAACAAGAATTCTTGGCACACAAATCTTGTTCATGCAGTTTGGGCTGACAGATTAACATTGAAGAATTCTATTGGAATGTCATCTTTCCAGCTTGTGTATGGTACTAATGCAATTTTTCCAACTAGCCTTGGTGTGCCAGTTATGAATTTGATTCAAGAACTGCAAACTTAAGATAGTGACATGATCAGAAGAATAAATCAGACCATTCACCTTCAGCAAACCAGAGGGGAGGTTTATAACAAAGCATTACAAAAGCATGATAGCATCAAAAAGTTTTTTTGTAGAAGAACAAAGGCCAACAATTTCAATGTTGGGGACAAAGTTTTAAAGTGGGACTCAAGGAGAGAAAACAAGGGCAAGCATGGGAAATTTGAAAACTTATGGCTTGGCCCTTATCTCATTCATTCCACTGTTGGTAAATGGCAGGATGCTTAAACATTACTTATCTTGATCCATGCCATGTTTTGAAGCCCTTTTATCTTTTCTCCATTATAAATATTTCATCCTTCATTGCATTTAAAGTTAGAAAAATAAAAAAGAAAAAAACAATAGAAGAAAGAAAAGAGGGCAGATTGTAATAACAATAAAGGTACAACTGCATACCAAAAAAGAGAAAAAGAAAGTATGAAAGTTTGCAAGCTTAAATGCCACTCCTGAAAAACACACTTCTAGTTAGCCACATAGCCTAATCATGACTAATTAGTTTTAAATTGACTGCTGATAGGTTAGTGAATTCAATTTTCCAAACAACTTAATATTGGCTTATCAATTAGATAGACTAAGTTAGAAATTAAAGGTTCAAAAAAGCTCAAAATTTGAACCTAAGTATTCAAGAGGAGATTGACTCAAATCTGTTTATT
Source organism: Pinus albicaulis (assembly GCA_034641835.2). Classification (NCBI taxonomy): domain Eukaryota; kingdom Viridiplantae; phylum Streptophyta; class Pinopsida; order Pinales; family Pinaceae; genus Pinus; species Pinus albicaulis. The sequence continues at coordinate 265,504,982 of CM076580.1, read as the reverse complement.
TCTTGAGTCAAAAACAAAGGTAAAAATGGTTCTATTCAGCTCAAAATTTGAATCAGATAGCAAGCAAAAACAACTATAATAAACTCAAAAAAAGATCTGAAGAAAAGAGAAGGTCGTGCTTGAACTTTTAGATTTTAGCCTTCCATTTTGATTTAATTTTCTATAAAAAAATGTCTATGTGCAGCTTGTTCTTTATGCCATAGATCAGCTACAAATTAGAATGTTCAAACCTGATTTTGATGATTTTAAATTTCTATTTTAGAAATTAGTGAATAAAAATCTGTTAGACTGTTTAATCCTAACAGATAGTAGGTTAGGTAGAGAAACATATGAAATCAAGTGTTTAATCTGAGTTCATGGAGAAATAAGAAGTAGATTTAGATTAGATTTTTTGATTTCAAAAGAATAAAATGTTTGTAAATAATTTGCCAATCCAAGTGCACTCTAAAGAAGAAGAAATGTTAGACCAGTAGGATTGGGTAGGTAGAAGGCTTGTGTAGATGAAGATCCGTTATTTTTCATGGCTGTTAACATTTTTAAGAGCAAAAGAAGAACATCCAAGTAAAGAAAGATGCGGGCCAATGGATGAGGCACTGATCAGCCCCTAGAGAATGCGAATCTGAAGTTCTTGATGCCTTTAAGAAGGTGCCATCCCCAAGTGGAGCCACTGCTAGCCACCTATAAAATGTTTCATATCAAATGGTGGCTAAATCATGTTTTTGAGCCTTCAAGAAACGGGTTTTATTGCTAAAAATGTTATCTCTTAAAGACTCATGAAGACATCATGCCCTCTTTTTAACCTTCACTACTGTTTCCCTTTTGAAATGTTGAAAATATGTTATTTTCATACAGAAAAGACTGCTGCAAAAAACCCATTTTTTCCTTCCTCCACTCAAGAACTAACCTTCATTTTTCCCCTTTTCCCCCCATTAAATTCCTCTATTTTTCATGATTTCCCTCTTCCCTTCATGGAAATCCCTTTTAGAAGGTTTAAAACTGATTTTTTAACTTTGCCGAAACCCCCAAATCCATCAAAAACTTTGATTTTTTTTGTAAGAAATAAGTGTTTTGACTATAGGCTTAAGCCCCCTTGGGCTAAGTCCTAACCACTTCCCCACCATATGCCTTGGTGCTGGAACCAAACGCTAAACCCTTTTGGCACTTATCGCATCGGAGAGAATCAGAGCGCGCAAGTCTATTTCTTTCATTGAAACTTCTGATGCGATTGGCACTCTTATACATAACTCCCGATCCCTTTTTTTCTATGGAAAGACCAAGAGTTAAGAGCAGAAAGTGCTTATCGCACCGAAGCATTTGCCATGAGTGCAACACTTTTTTCATAAACCTCCGATGCTGATTGGCTCCATTGTTTATAAGCCTCAGCCTTTTTGCCGCTTCATATAACCCTTGGGCCCGCAATTGGGCCCTAAAACTTTGTTAATAAACTATTTCTGATTGGTATTTCCCTTTGTAAATGCATAAAACCCATTTTTTCCAATGTTTTTAACTAAACACGCTGGTGCAATCTTTTTTATTAATAAAGCACTGTCGATCTTAAAACCCGATCAATGATCCGTGTGATATTGCATCGAAGAATTTCTAATGGGTAGATTGAAAAGCCCGCACCATGCTTCCGATGCCGATTGGCACTTATATATATATAAGCCCTAGGCCTATTGCTTTTGATATAAACCAATGGCCCCGTAGTCGGGTGCCATTGCATATATAAAACTCGTCCCAAGCAATAAAACCTTTGTATTTTGTTAATTTTTTATTTTTGTATATTAGATATGGTCCTGCTCGTTCATTGGTCGAAGCCTTTCTCCGCCATTGATCTTGGACCAATCCGATGGCCCGCGCAATCTCACATCAGCAAAACTCATTGGGCGCGTTAATATTTTATGCCACCCCAATTGGTCACTCTCTGATGAGCTCTCCACCATCGATCTGTAGGTATCCACCATCGATCTGATCTACAGATCGATGGCCCATGGTTAATCTCTTTGGCACCCCCCATGTTCATTACCCCCCTGATTGCCAAAGCCCCGATTGCATCTAGGCCATCCACGTGTCAAGATCCGACGATCTAGATCGATCCTCCCAACTTTAGCCAAATTTTATACACCCTGCTTCATAATTTTTTTCGGCCAATCACAGCCGTTGATCTCTACAGATCAACGACCCTTACTAAACCTTGCTCTGCCTTTGTATTATTTCATTCAACCCACAGATTTCATCTAAGCCATTAATTTCTTCAATCTAACGGCTCATATTAACCTCGAAAAGCTTGCCTCCTATGGGTCATGCCTTCCTCGGTTTTTGATATCAGTCGTCCATCCTTGATCCAACAACTCAGATTGAAACTGCCCCTCCTCCTTCCGCCTGTGCATCTATCCAATATCGCGGTTGCTCCCCACTGTTAGATCTGAGTACCCAGATATAACGGCTGACATTCCATATCACGTAACTTTAAGCGCGAACGTTAATCTTCAGAAATCACACGATATGGGAAATATTAAAAATCCATGTGTCAGCCTCTGATGCATATCACGTTAAAAAAGGTGAAACCAACTTTCTCCCATTTCACCATGTGATACTGCCTTTTTTTCTCTCCGAAACCACTTTCCCCTTTTTTTTTCATTTATGTTTTATCATGTTGTGTTTCCCGTCGTTGATCTCTGCAGATCAACGACTCAGAACTAATCTGGCCATACACTATCGCCCTTCGGCTTCACCAAAGGGCTTTCAACGAGAAATCTCCATCATTGATCTCGGCTTCCAACCTGATCCGACAGCCGAAAATCACCTGGAAACCCCAATTTCCATTTTCAATACATTTCCTCTGCCAAAGGGATTTATCCCCTTTTTCTTTGTATTTTTCACATTTTCCGCCATAATATAGTATATGTGACCCCTTCACATTTTTATTTCCGTGCTTTGTCTCGACCGTTGATCAAATCAGATCTATGGCTTGGACTTAATCCTTTGCACCATTCTTCCAACCACTTTCTATCTGACCCCCGCAAGCACATCCCCACCGTTGGATTCTTTCATGCAACGGCTGTGACCTAACACGCAACCTCTGAAGTAGTTAAACCTTAAAATACGCATGGTTTTATAATTTTTATTGTTTTTTGCGAGTTTTAAATGGTTTCTTCCATTATATTAAAGGAAACCAAAGGCTGGGGATGACGATCCCCCACGCCTCTATACATAAATAAAATTCATTCCACGGGGTTCGACATCATGTTTTCATTGGTGCATCATGAGCACTAATGCTATACAAGCCCTTTATGGGACCTACACATCAAAAAGACATAGTGAAACATGAAGAAAACAAAGAGTATCAGTGTTGAAGACCCAAACGAACCAGAGATGAAGAATTGAAGATTAATTACATAGTTTGTGTGGATTACGGCTAAGATCAAAAATCAAAAGCCTGATCCACCAAAATTAAACAATTGAACAGTGTTTAAGGAAAAATTGAAATATCTATTAGACAGAGGATGCTTCCACTGCCACATCAGAGGTAATTTGATTCCTCTCAACTACCTAATGTCACCTATAGCTTCACAAAATTCGAACAGAGGCCAAGTAATGACTAGAACAGAGGATATTTGCCTCACAGAAGCTGAACAGTTAATTCAACCGAAGAACTTATTGCAAAATATCTGTTGAGTTACTACAGAGATGACACAGAGCCTTAAAGTCAACAAAAGATCCCACCAAGCTTACTTCTTAAATGTAAAACAATTAATACAGAGCAAATATCTGTAAACTTCTCCATTAAGCCCCCCAAAGGCCGAGCAGTACTAAATCTATATTAACTGAACCCTCAGATATTTTCTCTTTCGACCTCCTCATCCATCTATAAAATCCTATTGAGGAGTTCATTGTAAACGCTGGTTGCAGAACTTTGAAATATACTTGTGCTCGAAACTTCTACTTGTAAATAGTGTTCATTGGCTCTTGAAGCTCTGTTTGTGATCAGATAAGTCAGGCTAAGAAGTGAAGATGATTTCTAAACTGAAACATTGGACTTAAATTTGTAACTGGTTTGAAGCATCAATACAAGCTGATTTATGGGATGATTCCTGGTCTATGTCAATGGTGATGTTATTTCTTATTGTAAATTGTTATTTTATTTATGTTTTCACTCTTTCCATCTTCTATGATAAAGAACAACAAGCATAGAGTTAGGATTTATTATTTATAAGTACCCTTCTCTAATTGATAAGCTTTGTCTATATGTTTTCTTCCAAATTGTGTTGTTTGGGAATGATTTAATTCAGTTTAAGCAGTTAGGAATGCTGGTGTTCCCTCGTCCTACTGTCTAAGCTAAATGTTGTTCATGAATGTTATTTTTTAGTTTATGTTAAGTAGAGATGAACTAAGGAAGTGATGGTGAGCCATGTCCTTTAGTCTTATCCCCCAAAGCTTTCTGAGAGTTTCCCTAAGAATATGTTGAAAGCAGACTAGATTTAAAAGTATCTTAACTGATCTTAGACTATTCTTTGTTATCTTATGTGTTTGTCTTGAAAGTTTACTAAGTAAAGCAGAGCTAGGGAAGTTTATGGTGAGCCCTGTCCTCTAGTTTCTTCTCCAACAGTTGCTTTTAAAGTTTCCCTTTGTGTTTAAAATGTTTTCTATTGAAAGTATATCAAAAGCTGGCTAGTTTTGAAGTACTTATCATATCATAGATTACTTTTATGTCTTTCTTAAGTGTATGCCGAAAGCAGGATAGTTTCAAAGTAATTACTTGATCTTAGGCTGCTCTTTGTTCTTCATTTGTTTAATTCCCGTTCTTGTTGTATCATTTCATTCCATAAAATCAACTTTAAAGAGATCCTTAGACATAGATGACTTGCCCCATGGACCACTCTTGAACCTTGTTGTTTCAATTAAACCCTATTATGACTCCATAGCCCAATGGACTAAAAACCAGCGTTATATCTATCTAATTAGCCAAAGCTTGTTCTGATTGCTTGCAACTTCACAGCTTTGAAACTCTTTCCATTCAGGACTTTCCACCCAAGTAATAATCATGATCAACCATCCAAAAGAAAAGCAAACCCTCAGCCTTCATAACTAGCCTAATATCATTACCCAAAAGCCTTAAAGATAAATAAAAATTTACACTTATTGGAGAGATCCCTCTCTGGATTCAGGAGGGCTAGATACTAGAATCCAAAATTGGTTGAAATAGTGTTCTCCCTGCAGTTTGACTTTTCCAATCTTGAAAATTACGAGGAGCTAACAAACACTTCCACAAGAAAAAGATAATTGGTTCTCTCTGTCGACTCTTTCTGTGTAGACTCAAGGGTTTTATACAACATCAACTGCCACAGTCACTCTGGACTGCGGCCCTTTCTTGAGAGCATAGTCTTCTTTGACGAACAATGTGCAACCGTTTCCCTTGAAAACCATAATGCAACAGTTGGCCAACATGCAGCCTTTTCCCTTTACGGTGGACAGTTATAGATTTTTATGAGTGGAAATAGTCTTCTCCTTCGACGACCAGTAGCCTTTTCCCTCGACGATAGACAATTATAACATTTTTTAACAGCAGGTGTCTTTAACCTCTAGCAACTACAGGCAAGTTCTTCTAACCGAGTTCTTAATTGGGCTTTTTAACACTGAACAATGAATACACTCCCTTCTAAATAGTAGACTCGGTAATACAATTACAGTTCAGCCTCTGCAATAAAAAATCTTCGATTCTCTTACTACGACAGCCTTCACAAACTCTCTCAACCTTTGATACCAATTGTTGTTCTCATGAAACAATAAGGAGAAATAAATAGAAATGTATAACTAAATGAAAAACTGAAACACACAAAGATAAATTCACGAACTTACGTGCTAAAACCTTGACAAGGTGTCAAGGAAACCTCCACGGGGCAAGAGATTGTAAACTCTATTAATCAAGAATGATTCTCCTCATCTTAGAAGCCTCTCGAGCCATCCCAATTTAATATGGGAAACTTCGTTATTCTAACTTCATTTCATTATACAACCAACTAACTGGTAGTAAGTAAATCTTGCCCAATATTACATTAATTACATTTGTTGTCATATTTGAACATCTTCGTGGCTTGGATTATACTTACAACTTTAACTTCTTTCCATAACATTAAATAATAATAGTGGTTATATGGTTCAACTTATTAATAGGGATTTTGTATCCATGGTCAAACTTATCAATCAATTTTTTTTGTACTTCTCTTTCAACAACAACCAAATTTCTCTCTATTGCATCATATTCCCAATTGAAAAAACCACTCCATTATAGAATTTTCATGAGTCCTTACGATCTCACAATCGCCCTTCACTGAACCATCTCAAATGTCTTCAATTCCTCACGACTATCGATTGCATGTACTCCCCATCTAAATATTTAGTAGGATCTGTGTACATGTATTGTACACACATTTTGTTTAACAAGATTATAACTCCTATGAGAATAACAAGGGTGGTAGCTTTCTTTCTAGTCTCTACGCAACAAAAAAACACCAGTTTTCAAATTACATTGAGCATACATTGAGTATTTTCCTTCTTCAATAATCAAACAGTGCAATTTCCACTCAACTATAGAAAAATACTGTCACCTTGTTTCAATTGTGAAACACAACAAACTCATTGTTTTCCAACAACTAAACACACATCTAATTATACCTCACACATCCACACTGCAAGCTCAGATACAAAAATCATGCAAAGCTCCACCTAAAATAACAACCAAGTAGGAAATATAGGATAAAACTGAAGCTATTTAGTGTAGATGAAGCATGGCACTCAATGTATACAAGTGTATGTGAGGCATATACTATTATTATTATCCAATTTTAAGGTCACGGCGAGGCCAAAATTGGTGTACTATGCAGTGATTTTATTGCTAAATCTACAAAAGCATACATACTCTACCCCTCTAGTTTTGAATCTATAATATTTAAGAAAAAAACACATGCGCTTAACAATTATATATATATATATATATGGAAGACTTCTCTATATAAATAAATTTATCCTTTATTCCCAAACTATATCTTTCAGTACAATTTTCTTCAAACATGACAGCTTTCATAAGCAACGGAAAATCAATCTTGTGCCATTGGTTGTGCCATTGGTTGACATTCAATGTCACTTCAAAATTATTACCAGGTTTTAGAAAAACCTACCATTCACCTACTGTTTTCTTCGCGCTTGAACCAAAATTTTGCATGGTATCATTCATGGAAATTTTATAAACATGGTATCTTTCATGAAACCACAACCGTAAAGGGAGTTGTCCGTGTAGGTGTCGTCAGCTACATTCACCCTTCCATGCATTTTCTCACCACTCCAAAGATCCATATCGTATCTGACAGAAATTACATTTTGCAGCTACGGATTATGCAATTGACACTTGCGGACATATTTCTATTGTAAGAAAATATGGTATTCGACCCGCTGGTACTGATGGCACGGGTCTTTGATCAATGCCTGGACAACTGGAAAGGATGGCACGGGGCACTGTAGATGTATTTTGTACTTGTGACAATAATCGTTTTGAAAGAGAGTGAAAATGAAGTTCAGGACTTCCCTCTCAACTCATATGGAAATTTGCCTCGTTGTTTGGAATTTGACATACGTATTATAATGGAAGTGGGTTCTTTGCTTGTGATGATACGAATATTCGATAACTAAATGCAATGTCCACATTCAACGAATGAGCAATCACTCCAGTAATGGTAAACAAATCGCAAAGAAACGAGAGAACGGAATGGATTAACACAACATTGCATCAATATTCAAATGATTAGAGTCACGGATCATGACACTGAGACGTATAGCAGTTCATTGAAAATTCTAGCTTTGGGATCTAACGATTAGACTAAATGTGTTCACTCATTTTTGTAAGATTAATGAAATATAAGAATTAAAAATTAAATTAGGTTTATTGTATCATGTGATGGGCAGTATTAAGGCTTAGATTTAATAAAAATTAATAAGTGTTTTAAAATGTTAATATTAATGGTTAATATTAGTTTGTTATTTTTTTTTTGTAATGAGATGAATCTTTTAAATGAAAATAAAAAATAAATTTTAAAGATTTGATTATGATTTAATTTTTTACAATAACATAACTTATAGCTTAATAAAAATGACATTCTCAAATATTTTTCCAATTATTATTTAACTTAAATTATGGAAAATTCTCTTCCAGATTAATTGTATCTATCAATTCTTTGTATGTAAAAATTGCACAACGAACATAGATCAAAACAAAGTTATGCTTTACAAAAGGATATGATGTGATTAAGATACCGAGCATTATATTCGTACCACCTCTTGGATTTATTACGTGCAAGAAGATATTTCATTAAAAAAATATGTTCTCTTTTAAAGAAGCTATCATCATACAAAGAAATGCTAGTAGATTGAGATTTCCATATAATGAGAATGTTGTTTTTATTGTAACATATTTATATTATAATTTCTATAATATATTTAAATATATTTAGTTACTATAGTGATATAAATTAAATAGATGGGAAGTATTTTTAAGTTTTAATTTATTAAATAATTAAATAATTAGCAATATTTATTACATAACATATATAATTAAAAACTAAATTATAATTTAATTTTTTATTATTATTATTATTATTAAAAAATAAAAAATAGTTAATATATTAGTTAAACATGTATATATTAACATGAAACAATATTTGTAATTATAGATATTTACTTTTAATTTACTATGTAAGTTTCTAATGTGTAGATAGGTTTTGTACAATATCATGAATTAGAAATACCACATGTTCGAAAAATAATAATTCACCTCATATCACATTTACTCACATCACTTTTTTTTAATGAATAAGCATACATCTATCTTAACCACACATCTAACATAACTCTAGAGGGATCAAATTTCCAGCATACTTATTTTAGAGTGCAAAAAATAATGTGTACCTTTTTATTGTTCAAATTTTATTTTTGAATGCCATAGAGATTGCATAACATGTCCATTGAGCAATTTTGACAAGGCACACTAACTTGTTTTTTGTTATTAATATATTTTTAAGTATATTAATATATATTTCCTTTTAACATTTTTTCTATATATAGATATACATAAAGTTAATATCACATGTTGAAAATCTTATTTTTTACTTTTAATTACTTTACATGAAAATATGTTAGTTCATATGGACAATTAATTATATTTGACATTTCTTTTCTATTTAGAGAATAATTTATTTATATTTTAAGAGACATGGACATACTTATACATCATCTATAGTCTCACCTTCACATTGAACTATAGAATGAGTCTCTCAGCTCTATATTTAGTGAATGTTAGTGTTTAGTATTTAATAATTTTAAATTAATATATAATTGACGAATATGTATATTTCGATATCTTATGAGTTTATACATCTTATTATTTTATATTTAGATGAAATTTGAAAATTCTTCTAATATATATGTTGGGTGCAGGAATTGCACTTAAGCAAACTCCTCAACACTTAATTTGTCAACTCGGGGGATTCGTAAACTTAGAGATGAAGCACAGGCAATGCCAGAGACGGTATGAATCTTCCTAATGTAAATCCCTACTTTCTTTAAAGGAAATATTACAGAATCAAATCAAAAGAGAGAAGGGAAACTTGAAACATCCAAAATAATATAAGACTGGAATGAAGAAGTATGCATTTGCAAGAAAGAAATAAATAAAAAAGGAGATCACTCCCAGTAATGGTTTTTTAATCTACTGAGTGTGTGTTTTCCCTTAGCAGAGACACTTTAGCAGTCTCTTCAGATGGGCCCTTAAACCTACTTCCTTAGATATTTCCTTCTTGCATTAATATGTCCTGCACTAGTGTAGGATCAGAGATTTATGTAGAAGGTATAAATAGTGTCTTTACTGAAGGATTTTTTTTACTTCATTCAAGGGCTCGAACTTTTCAAGGTTCAAAGCACTCAGATCTTGTGGCAAGAAATTGGTTCTTGCACCGGATCAGAGCTTCCCGCACTTAGCGCTTAATCCTTGAAATGATTGTTCAATTATTGCAAGTGCTAGTTTTCTATCGAAACAAATTGCACACATAAAGGTGAATGTTTCTGATCTTAACGAAATGCAGAAATAAAGAAACAATCATTTATCCTGTCGTAAGCATTTAAAGAAAGAAATAAAGGTTGCGGAAAGTAGATTAAGAGAACTGTTGCATCACACCAACATGTACTGGTGCAGGTTCACTTCTCTTGCTTGGACCAGGTAGAAAAGCCAATTAAAAAAATTTGCAGCAAAGGGAAATATCACATCAACATACACTGGTGAAGGCTCGTTTCTCCTGCTTGTACCAGGCAGATGAAACCTAATTTGAAATCAAGTGCAGGAAAGTAAATTGCAAGAAAATAAAATGTAACTACTTCACATGACGGATCTGTTTTTACGCAGACAGGAATACATGTGCTGAAAGTTAAATCACACTTTGATAATATAAACACAAATTACAAGAAACAGAAAATCGGGTAAACGTGCTGGTTTGGCTGGGCCGAAGCCAACCAGCATGTTTCCCTTTTAAATTAAAACGATGCTCAGTAAATTAGTCAATTCATCAGTTTAAAGATAGAAACACAATTTCTGAAACATGAGGCGGAGCTCCCTTTTTATTAATTCATTTAGGTGAATACATGCATTAATACAATGTCCAGCCCAGATTCGGGCGATAACGAAAGAACATGTTACCGCCTATCAAACTTCGCTCTAAAAAATCTACTCAAAAATTCTCCTCCTAAGTCCTATATACGTTTTACATTATATAGGCCCTTGGCCGAAGGCAAAAATAGGTCCTTTAACTATTTACATAACAAAATGCAGAATTTAGTTTCGGCCTTCCAAATAAGACGGTTTTGCAAAACTGGTCGTAGCTAAGTAGCTTTCGCCATTTTGTGGATTGGTCTTGGCTGCCTTTGAATCACTCGCTATCGTGGCTGAAGTGGATCAAGACAAGGCAGTGACCAAGGAGGTTCAAATCTACTGCAAAGATCTATTGTGCTGGCGATGGTGTAGGATCCGATCCTGCACTAAGATCAGCAATCATGGTAAGCAATATAACCATCAAATAACCTTTGGAGATATCGATAAGTTACAAAAGTGGTTTAAAAGTAAGAAATCATGTAATAAATATTTAATTAATGCTAAATTGAATTAAAGCATAAAGAATAAAGGTTTATACGAAATATGTCACTGTGTTTGGACTGGTGCAAGATAAGGGCACATAAAAGGGCGAAACAGAGGTAAATGGTTATTATTTAGGAAGGGGAAAATGGTAAAAAGAGAGAAAATTAGGGGGCTAACATCCTCCCATCCCTAAGCTATTGTGTGTCCTCACACAACTCTTTACCGATGCAAAAAACCTTCAAAAATTTGACCGTTCCAGCTCACTCCTGCTCTGGCATACAATCATCAGTCTGCAATGTTTCAGACTTCTTCTTTTTACTGTTCTTCACTTTCTTCGTCACCTTTTTAAGTCGTCTAAAAAATTGTGCAGTATGGTACTTCCACACCCTGAATTCTCCTTTCTTTTTCTAGATCTCCGTCGTGAATTCTTCTTTATTCTGTTCTTTTCCCCCCTGCGCTTTAGCTACGAGCTGCTCTAATTTTTGCACTTGACACTCAAGCTCGACTATCCGAGCAACAGGAGCTACTCAGTCTTCTTCATTTTCTGTCCTGACAGGGGCTGTGTTTTCTTCAGGGAGCTTAGTATCCCTCGGGGTTTCAGTAAACACTTATTCCTCTTCTAGTTCTTCTTCTTCTTCTTCCTCTTCTAGTTCTTCTTCTTATTCTCGCTCTTCCGGTTCTTCTTCTACTTGTACTTCTTCCAGTTCTTATTCTTCTTCTTACTCTTCTGGTTCTTCTTCTTCTTGCACTGGTTCTTCGTCTTCTTGCAGTTCTTCTGGTTCTTCTTCTTCTTCTTGCTCTTCTGGTTCTTATTCTTATTGCATTTCTTCTGGTTCTTCTTCTTCTCCTTTCTCTGGTTCTTCGTGCACTGGTGCAGGAGGGGATTCAATGTTCTGTGGGGACTGTAGTTCTACACTAGGTTCTTCATTCTTTTTCAGGCCTTAATAAAATCGGCCAATAGAGTGTCATCTCCAACTTCCACAGATGTTGTTGTGTCTACAAGGACTGACAACAAATCTCCTTCTTCGGGGGTCTGTTCATGTACTGGTGGTGTCAGATGAGTTTCTTCCACAGGTGTACTGGCTGTATTATTTTTATTTGGAGATGTTCCCTTTTCTTCTTCTGACTTCCTGGGTCGTTTCCTTTTTGCATTAGTGTAAGAAGGACTTCCCTTTACACTCGGACCCTTGCTTGTGCTAGCAGGGGTCTCTGTTTTCTTTTCAGCAGCTGTCTTATTTCCTGCAGATGGCTTTTTATCTAGCTGCTTCAACAACGCCTTCCAGGTCATGCCCTTAATTTCCAATTGTTTCTGGACGGAGATTTTGATGAGGTAGTGGTGATATAATTTCTTATCGGCCTAGTCTACCTGTGCACCCTGCACACTCTTGGCCATATTTTCCAAAATTTTAAGCAAAAAATAAGGGAAATCAATTCTCCATCGAATGTGACGTTTGGCTTCGAAGTGTTGCAGCATCCTGAAATGATACACAAAGGTGAGGGAGTACCTCCCTTCACAAGTCACGAATTTCTGGAGGATAAAAAGGAGGTCCTGCTACTGTCCGAGCAGGACACTGCGTAGAATTCCTTTCTTCCAATTTACGTTCATATTCTTCAATGACGAAACGCTACCAACGCTTCCTCTCAAGCTTCTGATTTTTGAAGTACTGCTCACCAGTGTTTTGTAAGCCCGTCGCTGCTGCTATCAATTTTTCCATGAATATAAATCTCAGGGGCCCAATCTTTACATGGCCATTTTTAAAACTCTTTGCAAAATGTAGGGCCACTTCACTGTTGTTCCCGTCAAATTTCTACAAAAACTGAAGAAAGCCTGAGTCTCGCAATAGTGCAAGACTATTGCGAAACTCAGTGGTCTGATCTACCTTACTGAGGGATGAAGGTTCACATTGAATAGGCGGCATCTCTGCTTAACAGTTATGAACAGTCCAAAAATTGCATGAAATACCGGAAATTTTTTCTCTTTATAGATAGGGATCCAACCGTCCACCATCCCTTCTGTCTTATCACCAATCCATTCCACCAAAATAGCCATGGATGCACGGCATGTTTAGAATCGTGCGGGATTGGTACTTGTGGCGCCATTTTTAACGGCTAAGTGAGGTAACCATTATAAGTGAAGGACGTTTCAGATCATGGAAGAAAGGGTAATTATATCCAAGCAATGGTTAAACATTTCCACACTCCTTCATAGTTCAAAAAACTTTAGCATTTATTAAAAAATGATCATGATTATTAATTAAAAACACTTTGTACTTTAAATAATTTTCTCCTAGTTAATATGATAGCACAAGTACTCCTTAAATAAGTGAAAAGGATTTTTCTAAACTTTCATGATTACCACTTTCCTATGGCATATACTTATAAAAAGAACAAATTGTACTCTGCTTCTGTCAAGGTGCATGCTTTCACCGATCTGTTTACACTGCTTACTATGCTATTATGTTGGTACCATTCTGCTTGTACTATTATATAGGACGATATGCTTGCACTAGTGTAAGAATATTATCTAAAAAAAGAATAGGGAATTTAAGTAAAATATAGGCTAGACTTCTAACATGGCTTCCTCAACTGATACAGGAAATTTGCTTCGCCCTTTCTTGATGCTTCAGAGCATATTTTTTCTCTTTGTGTATGACATCCTGAAATGAATTCATGAGGGAACAAAGAAGGGAGAAAGGGGAAAAATTCAAAATGGGAAGGAATTTTGTTACAGGGATTCCACAAATAGTACCACAAGAGGGGATAAACAGAAGTGGGATAGAGAAAAAAATTCAAGGGTAAAGTGGGTAGGGTAAATTCAGAAGAATGTGGGGAGGTTAATCATTCTGGGATTTAAAGAAGAAAACTAAGGGAATATTACGAAATGGGGTGAAGAAAGGAAGAAAATTTTCTGGAAGGTCTACCTGCACTAGTGCAAGAAAAATAACTGCAGCGAGAATTCAGTGTTACTTGAATAAAAAAATCCATGCTAGTTACCCCAATGTATAAAGGTTTGTTGAACCTGGTTCTACTCGGTGGTTGCTACCATATATAAATATCAAGCAACATTCTCTTTTTATCATAAATTTTTGATCTTGTTGCCAGCAATCTTGTTTTCAGGTTGACCCTTTTGCAATAATGTCAGCGAACTGATTTTTACAATTACAAGAAAATATTTTTTCTTTACTTTTTTATTAAATTTATATTTTTTTCTTTTGAGAAGAAGCAGAATTCATGTTTTCAAAAGGTTTGTATTACCAATTACCACTAGCATCCTAAATTGCTGTTGGACTTGCTATGTAAAATCTTTCTTGGAAAGTGGTTGAAAATACTTCTTTAATCTATGTGCATTTACCAAGAATATTGAATTTTTTCCATCAATAGTTTTGACTTCTACTGCTCCAGTCTCAAATACTCAGATCACTTCATAGGGTCCCATCCAACGTGTATGGAACTTTCCTTTAAAAACTTTAAATCTAGAATCACAAAGGAGTACCCAATCAACTGGTTGGAACTTCTTTTTTTTAATAGACTTGTCATGCCACCTTTTTCATTACTGCTGAATTAGGATGTTCTGTTGAACAACATCTCTATGAAATTCATCTAACTCATTTAATTGGAGGAGACATTGTTGTTGTGCCTCATAGAGATCTAGTCCTAACTGAACTGCAGTTCCGAAAGTCTTGATCTAAAACTCAATTGGTAACAAAACCTATTTTCCATATACCAGCTCATATGGTGTATGTCCCATGCTATTCCTCCAAGTGGTTCCTTATGCCCACAAAGTTTCTGGTAATATTTCAGCCCAGTATTTCTGATGCATATTGACTGTCTTTGTAAGAATGGACTTGATCACTTTGTTTGTAGATTCCACCTAGCCATTTTCTTGCGGGTGATACGGTGTGGATTTCCTGTGATGGATCTTATATTGCTCCATCAAACCCTATACCATATTAGAAATAAAATGTGGACCATTGTCAGAAACAATTTCTCTAGGAACACCAAATCTAGTAAATATTTCAATAAAAATAAAATCAAGAACAACTTTTTCTATAGCAAAAGAAACAGCTTTAGCTTCTACCCATTTGGTAATGAAATTGGTACAAACCAAAATTTGCTTTTTACTTAAGGATGTTGGATTTATTTGCCCTATAAAATCAATAGCCCATTTTTCAAATGGCTCAGTCATAACTTGGGGGCATAAAGGAATTTAATTGGTTTGATTAGGTTGGCCTATTTGTTGACAACTATCATAGCACCTGACATATTGTTTGGCATCCTTAAACAACGAAGGCCAAAAGTAACCAGCATATAATACTTTATATGCAGTCCGATTATCAGCAAAGTGGCCTCCTCAAGGTTCATCATGAACATATTTCAATATTTCAAACACTTCCTCCTCTCTTACACGTCTACGGATAATCAGATTTGGACCATTGTAAAAGAGATCTCCTTGAATGCAAGAATATGCAGCACTTTTCTGAATAATATTTCGCTTTTCATGAGCGGACACGTGAGGTGGTGTTTTTCCAGTGACCAAATAACTAGCAATGTTAGCAAACCATGGAGAATATGTTGACATAGCAAAAAGATGTTCATCTGGAAAATCATCATTAACATGAGTTACTTCACTAGGATTATCTAATCTAGAAAGAAAATATGGTACAATATTAGATTTCCCTAGTCTATAAACAATAGTAACATTGAAATCCTGTAACAATAGCAACCACCTAGTCATTCTATAGCTTGTCAATGGTTTGTTCATCAAATATTTAATCGCGGAATGGTCAGTATGTACAAATACTTCATATCCTATAATATAGTGTATGAGCTTATTAATTGCATAAATAAGAACTAAAAACTCTTTCTCTGTAACTGTATAATTCAATTCAGCGAAAGACAAATTCTTACTAATATAATAAATAGAATAGGATTTCTTATTTTCCTCTTGTCCTAAAGCTGCGCCAATAGCCAACTTTGAAGCATCAGAGGAAATGTGAAAAGGCAGGGACCAGTTAGGACCTCGCAAAACTGGTGCTTGCACCAAATTTTCCTTCAATGTTTCAAAAGACTATTGGCAAGTTGCGGACCAAGAAAATTCACTATCCTTAGCTAGAAGTCAAAAAAGAGTAGCATCTATCTTCGAAAAATTTTCAACGAATCTTCTATAGTAACCAGCATGTCCTAAAATAACTCTTACTTCCCTTTGAGTTTTAGGTGTAGGAAGATGCAGAATGATTTCAATCTTTGTCAAATCAACTTGGATACCTTTATCAGAAATCAAATGGCCAAGTACCACTCCCACTTTGCACATTAATCTACATTTCTTGTCACTCAAAGCGAGATGGGATTCTTGACAACGAAGAAGGACCTTCTCTAAATTCTTGAGTGCATCCTGAAAAGAATCACCAAACACAAAAAATTCTTCCATATAAATTTCTACAAATTCTAGATCAGCAAAAATAGCCAGGACTGCCCTTAGAAAGGTAGCCGAGGAATTACATAAACCAAAGGGAAGCACCTTATAAGAAAATTTCCCCCATGGACACGTAAAGGTAGTCTTATCCTGATCTTCGTGTGTAATCTGTATTTGGTTATAGCCATTGAAGCCATCCAGAAAGGAGAAATATTTCTTTCCTGCAAGGGTATCAAGCACCTGATCAATGAAAGGGAGAGGGAAGTGATATTTAAGAGTGGCTTTATTATATTCTCTATAATCAATACAAATATGCCATATTCCATCTTTCTTAGGTACTAGAGCTAATCGAGAGACCCACTGATTATCGGAAATAGGATAGATAAAACCAACATCTAAGATTTTTTGTACTTCTTCCTTCACAATATCTCTTCGAGCTGGATTCATTCACCTTTGGGGTTGTCAGATATGTCAGGTTCCTTCCTTAATATAGATATGATGTGTACAAGTTTCAGGAGGGATACCCTTCATATCTTCATATCCCCAAAAAAAGGCACTAAGATGGTTTTGCAACAAATTCACAAGCTCCTCCTGCTGATATGAGTCCAAATTTGAAATTACATGCAAGGATTTACTAGGGATAATCTCAACAAGAGTAGTGTCGAGCTCAGGATTACTCAAGGGAGTGGTCAAATGCAATAGTATAGAATAATGAGAATCATGATATTCTTGAAAATCTAGGCTGAAAATTTGGCTCAAAGGCTCAAAGTTAGGCATAGTGTCTAGATTGTTCAGAAAATCTTAAATCTCATCTTCTTGCGAAGACCCAGTATAATGATGGATAAGGGAAATAGACTGAGTTTCCTCATCACTGCTTCGAACCAACCATAAATTATCTAAAAGTTCCTAAATGGATCTGGCAGGGGGGTATAAGGTAACTTTCTTCCTAGAATCTCCATGAGAAATATACATATCACTAGAATGACATCCAATATATGCATCGGCTGTAGCAAGCCATGGCCGACCCAATATCACGGGATGTCCTCCTACTAGTTTCTTTGGCTGAAGCATAATGAAATCAACAGGATATTCCCAAGAATCTAATCAGATGATCACATTGTCCAATACTCCTTCTGGC
Source organism: Pinus albicaulis (assembly GCA_034641835.2). Classification (NCBI taxonomy): domain Eukaryota; kingdom Viridiplantae; phylum Streptophyta; class Pinopsida; order Pinales; family Pinaceae; genus Pinus; species Pinus albicaulis. Next base: position 265,487,258 of record CM076580.1, on the reverse strand, counting down.
TTAATTTTAGATCTATCTGCTAACAGTGGGAGTAGGGCGAAGATGAGATAACTGAAGTTGATCCATGGTTTTCTTAGTCATGACATTAATGGCTACCCCCAGGTCTATAAGAAAATTAGATACAAGGAAATTACCAATATGAACTGAGACAATAGGGTTTCTGGGATAAATATATTTTTCCATAGACACACATCCCATCATCAACTCTGCTGCCCTACCAACAAATTGAATGGTTTGGGATTCCAATCTCTTCCTCCCAGGTTTCTTGAGACAAATTTCATTAATAATCTTGGTACAAATGGGGATCTCTTTGATGGCTTGAAGCAAGGGTATCTTAATGAAAATATTTTGAAGCTCAGATGCCAAACTAGTCTCAGAAATAGGCTCACTCCTTTCCATCACTGGCCTCTCTGGGAAGGGAGGCTGGTTGGGAGAAGATGGCAAGGATTCATAGGATAAGGGTTTCTTAGTGACAACTTTCAGAGAATGTTTAAGAGTTTCTTCTTATCCTTTCTCTTCAATGATCACCGTAGGTTGCTTCTGATTTTCTGATGTTACAGTCCTTCTCAATCTTAATTGAATATCATGAACCCCAACTAGAATAGACTGGTATTCGAATGACAAAGGAGAGTTTTTTACATAGATAATTTGCACTTCTTTACTATTATTAGTATTGGGCATAGGTTGAGCAGGCAACTGAGGAGGTCGAAAGGGTGGAGGTAAAGGCAATGGTGGAGTCGACTGACTCAGAAGTTGAGGCATTGAATAAGGTGCATGTGTAGATGGATATGACTACATAGGTGGCTGGTAGGAATATGGAGAATGAGTTGGCCCTCTCCAATATTCTTGCCATGGTTGATAAGGATTCCCATGCTGATATTGATTCCCATACTGCCACTGTTGATGAGAGTTAGGATAAGAATATGCATGTGAATTATAACTAAAATAGTGTGGAGAAAATTTAGAAGCCATACCTGTACCTGCCTAAGGCCAATTCCTTCTTTCTCCCATAGAATTCGAGTATTCAGTTTCAGGTTGTCTCCCTATAAATATAGCTTTAAGTCCTGGTATAGAGGCACATTTTTTTGTGATATGGTCTTCTGCACAAATAGCACACTTATTAGTTTCTTTCAGATTAAGAGTAAATTCTTTAGGAGGACGCTTGTCTCTACATTTAGGACAAAAAATACATAATGACTCTTGTTACTTCATGAGTTTCTATTCGAATTTTAAGGAGTCTAACTGTTTGGAAACAATGTTCATTATATCAATTTTTATGTTTTCCATTTTATTTTCTAGTCCAATAATCATAGCATTAGTAGATTCAATTTTTCTATTTCTATTTCGAGTTCCTCTACTGGATCTATACTGGTTTCTTGAAAATTTCATGCATAATTCACAAATTTGGTCAAAATTTTGCTGAGAAATATCACCTTGTCCTAACAGATTCAAATTATTTCTATCATTATTAGTAAGTCCTCTTAAGAACAAGGTTCTAATAGTGTTGGGATCAAGCTTAAGTTTTTACCTTTGTAAAATATACAAAAATATTTCCAGATAATCTTCAAGAATTTCATCATCATCTTGTATGATTGTAAAAATTTCATCCTGCATTTCCCGAGTTTTGCAATATTCTTGATATTTAGACAAAAATACTGTCTTCATCTGATCCCAAGAGGTTATAGTGTTTCCTCCTAACCCCATAAACTAGTGTAGAGTTGATTCCTTGAGGGTAACAGGAAATAATCTTAACTTTTGAGCCTCAGTTGCATAATCATAACTTCTACACAGAATATCAAACTCAAATAGAAAAGAGTCAAGATCTTCATGAAATTAACCATGGAAGTAAGGGAGAGCTGATGGTGGAATATTCTTCATTTGTGACAGAGTATCAGGATCCACAATTAGAAACATAAAAGTGGGTTGTTCTTCACTTACCTAGTTGTCACCAGTCCCTTCCAAATGATCTTCTTGGTCCACCATTGTTCCCCTTTTACTTGTACTACTCTCCATACTAATCTACACCTGAGTTGTTATCACCAGAATCCAAGTGGATTGTTCCTGCATGATGGGTTTGAATTGGATTGGGCTTCCTTCTTACAGAAGGAGACCCAATATGAATTTTTTTTTTCAGAATTATTTCGGCCCTTAGTGGGATTTGAATCCTTACCTTTTCTAGACATTCATTTCAAAAGGAAAGAAAAAATAAAAATAACAAACAACTTTTAAATTTTTTTGTCAAAAATCAATTAACACCAGTAAAATTACTTCAAAGAAAAAACACTGCAGAAATAAAGAAAAATTACCTCTATTGTATAATAAAAAAATTCTTACCAAATCAAATCGCCTCCCTGGAAATGACGCCAAAATGTTGGGTGTAGGAATTACACTTAAGCAAACTCGTCAACACTTAATTTTTCAACCCGGGGGATTCGTAAACTTAGAGATGAAGCACAGGCAATGCCAAATATGGTATGAATATTCCTAATGTAAATCCCTACTTTCTTGAAAGGAAGGATTACAGAATCAAATCAAAAGAGAAAAAGGAAACTTGAACCATCAAAAATAATCTAAGACTGGAACAAGGAAGTATGCATTTGCAAGAAAGAATTAAAGATAAAAGGCGATCACTCCCACTAACAGTTGTTTAATATATTGAGTGTGTGTTCTCCCTTAGCAGAGACACTTTAGCAGTCTCGTTAGATGGGCCCTTAAACCTGCTTCCTTAGATATTTCCTCATTGCATTAATCTGTCCTACACTAGTGCATGATTATAGATTTATGTAGAACGTATAAATAGTGTCTTTACTGAAGGCATTTTTTTACTTCATGCAAGGGCTTGAACTTTTCAAGGTTCAGAGCACTTAGATCTTGTGGTAAGAAACTGGTTATGCACCGGATCAGAGCTTCCCGCACTTAGCATTTAATCCCTGAAATGAGTGTTCAATTATTGCAAGTGCTAGTTTTCTATCGAATAAAATTTCACACACAAAGGTGAATGTTTCTAATCTTAATGAAATGCAGAAATAAAGAAACAATCATTCATCCTGTCATAAGAATTTAAAGAAAGAAGGAAAGGTTGCAGAAAGTAGATTAAGAAAACTTGCTGCATCACACCAACGTGCACTAGTGCAGGTTCATTTCTCCTGCTTGGACCAAGTGGAAAAACAAATTCAATAGAATTTCAGGAAAGGGAAATATGACACCAATGTGCACTGGTGTAGGTTTGTTTCTCCTGCTTATACTAGGCGGATGAAACCCAATCTGAAATCAAGCGCAGGAAAGTAAATTGCAGGAAAATAAAATGTAACAACTTCACACGATGGATCCTTTTTCACGCAGATAGGAATACATGTGTTGAAAGTTAAAACACACTTTGATAATATAAACACAAATTACAAGAAATGGAAAATGGGGTAAACATGCTGGGTTGGCTGGGCCCTAGCCAACCAACGCATTTCCCTTTTAAATTAAAATGTTGCTGTGTAAATTAGTCGATTCATCAGTTTAAAGACAAAAACACAATTTCTAAAACATGAGGCGGGGCTCCCTTTTTATTAATTCATTGAGGCGAATACATGCATTAATGAAATGTCCAACCCAGATTCGGGCGATAACGAACGACCTATTACCGCCTATCAAACTCTGTTCTGAAATCTCTGCTAAAAAATTCTCCTCCTAAGTCCTATCTACATTTTAAATTATATAGGTCCTTGGCCGAAGGCCAAAATAGGTCCTTTAACTATTTACATAACAAAATGCAGAATTTATTTTTGGCCTTCCAAATAAGACGGTTTTGCAAAACTAGCCGTAGCTAACCAACTTTCACCCTTTTGTGGATTGGTCTTGGCTGCCTTTGAATCACTCGCTATCGTGGCTGAAGCGGCTCAAGACAAGGCGATGACTGAGGAGGTTCAGATCTATCGTGAAGATCTGTTGTGCTGGTGATGGTGCAAAATCGGATCCTACACTAAGATCAACGGTCATGGTAAGCACTCTAACCATCAAATAATCTTTGGAGATATCGATAAGTTACAAAAGTGATTTAAAATTAAGAAATCATGTAATAAATATTTAATTAATTCTAAATTGAATCAAATCATGAAGAATAAAGGTTTATATGAAATATGTCACCGTGCTTGGATTGGTGCAAGATAAGGATGCATAAAAGGGTGAAACAGAGGTAAATGGTTATGATTTAGGAAGGGGAAAATGGTAAAAAGAGAGAAAATTAGGGGGCTAACAACATATATATATATATATATAAAGTTAAATATGTTATCTTGTCACATCTACTAACTATGTTCTCATATTACTCAACACACTAAATAAAAAAACCTCCTATGTCGTGGCATGAAATATCATAGTTATTTAAATCATATAATCAAACTTAATCTGTTCCTACATGCTATACTTACACATAGTATTATTACACATATTATCCTTGAATTGTATAATGATGAACTTTATGCTACCCCGTTTCTGTGGATAGCACAGTTATGAATGCATATCATACATATTTATTAGCATAGTTATGATATGTATGACCCAGGGTTTAATCAAAGAGTTAAAAATTTCGAACTTTGTAGCCAAATTGGTTCGGACCAGCTTCTCAACATTTAATTTTGCATTAAGCTTTTAGTGGCGGTCTTCAAGAGGTGTTGTCCTAGATATTGCATGACATCTGGTTGCTTATTCACCATTGATCACCGTATATCGTACCACACCGATGGATCTCAAGGCGGTTAGGGTAGCAACCCTACCCCCAAAACCTTCGGCATTAGTCATTGTGGATTTTCTTCTTGATGACCCTACATTCTGAAACTCCTCTTCTAAGGATAGGTATGGCTCCTCTAGTTTAGTCATTCACTAGGAATTTGTTCCTGTCGCTTCTGTGTTCACCAGTGCCAAATTCCCTTTGTCTGTCATTGTGCTTTGCTCACAAGTTCACCTTGAACATGCTTGATTTTCAAGTATTCACATGGTTTAAACTATTTAAGTTTTTAGATAAAACTCTCTACAACTGGAATATGTCATTATGATTATTCTAATTTAACAATGTCCTTGGTTTTCTGTAGGTGTGGATGCAAGAGAAGGTCTAGCAATTCTCAATGAAGTAGATTTTCCCTCTAAGTCACTATTAACACGACAAATACTCTTTCTTATCCATACCTTGTGTTTACAGTTTTACTCATTTATTGTTCCTTCACCAAACATAAAACCCCTGTCCTCTTGCTCAAACTTCAGCTTGGTTTTTGCTTTAAGATTCTGCTAAGGCTCCGACAGCTCTCGATCATTCTAGGTACTATATTTCTATCCTCTTTGAAGATGAATGTTAAGGATTGGTTAGGCGATTTCCTCGTTAATGTCTTAGTTCTATTCGTAAGTTTCTCTTTTGATAGGATTTAGTAACCCTAGTGTACTCAAGAAAATGGTTCTTGAGTCTGTCTATGGTGTGGTAATTTTTATTGGCCTTCCAGTGACTACTAATTTGGTCATTGATTCCATTGAAATTTAATAAGTCCTCCACTATTTTTGGGGAATTGTGAAAAATTAAAGGAGAGTTTTACTCCTCATTTTTGTAGAAATGTTCTTTGGCCACTCATTAGAAAAGTTATAGTGAGTGTAAATGTATTCTACTGTGCCTTTTGTTCCTATATTTTGTTCCAATCATAGATACTCTAAAGACATAATATTTTGCGAGTGGAAATGTGCAAGAATGTCTTCTTATGTTATCTGTAGCTTTAATATTACTGATCTCAATATGAATTAGCACTCATTTTCCCGGCTACTTTTCTCGAGTGATAGATCTTGTAAATTATTCATACATGGTTGGTTTAAGCACTATAGAATTTATGTATAAGCACTATATGTATTTGGAATATATACATAAATAAAATTTCTTTTACATTACTGTTTTTCTTCCCAACAATTAGTTTTCCAAAAGTCCCTCAGAATATAAAACCCTACCGGTTCCATTTGGTCTATGGTTTAAACCTCTCGGCTTAAGGTCAGTTCACTATTGCTATGTTATAAAAATATTTAGATGTATGATTAAATGGTTTACTTTTGTAACATCACATGAAATTAGAAGTGATTAATGGTTTGGGTTTACCAGTTTAACTCAAAATTATTTTAATAAGCAAGATGTTTTTCTTATTATGTTTTTTGGTATTTTATTTCGTGCATTTTCATTAAAGGCCCCTAGGCTTAGGGTTTGGGTATGACAACTATTCTTCACTGGTTTTATTTTCCATATCCATACTGGCTAGGAAACCCTACAAAAAAGGTTTTTATTTATACATATGTAGATTCTATTTTAAAACAAAGTTAAAAGACACTACAAGAAAAAATCACATTGGTCAAGGTCATGCTTGTGACAGACCTTTAAGGTCCGTCACCAATGTCACATATGGTGATGGTCCTTAAAAACCGTCACTGTAAGTGTATATAGTGATGGTCCTTTATGGTCCGTCACCAAAGACATTTTCAATGACACTTTTGGTGAGGGTTGTTAAAGGCCCATCACTGATTCTCTCTTTGGTGACACTTCTAGTGACGAACTTTTAATGACCCTCACCAATGCTCTTTTTGTTACTTTTGGTGACGGTCAAAAAATGTCCATCATCATTGATAATTAAAAAACTGTGACTATAAGTGTATATAGTGATGGTCCTTTATGGTTCATCACGAAAGAAATTTTCAGTGAGACTTTTGGTGAGGGTCATTAAAGGCCCATCACTAATTCTCTCTTTGGTGACACTTCTAGTGACGAACTTTTAATGACCCTCACCAATGCACTTTTTGTTACTTTTGGTGACGGTCAAAAAATGCCACTCATCATTGATCATTCCAATGAGTTTTCGATGACGCTATGTGCCAATTAATATAAGTTTTTTCAAAAGTTAACAATTTAATACCATTATTGTGGAGTATTTTTTATAATATGTCTAAGGCTGTTAGTATGAATCCTTTGTCGAAGTGTATGAAAAAGGACCACTTTAGCTACGCATAACTAATAGCCCTAACAACAAAAGTGGATGCCAATATCTTCAGATCTGCGATTAGTTGAACATAAAAGAGCTGCAAAAACCAGATCTATGCATGGAAAGACATTAAGCAGAAAAAATAAGGGTTTGCTCCATATACCAATAGACAAGACAAGAACAATTTTTGAAATAATTTTTATATTAATCGGGCACCTGGGAGGAAAACAAGAAGGCATATCCAATTCTCCTCAGTGGGATGGGTTCTTGGAAATCCTTAGCACTTCAGATCTAAGATTTCTCTCTCTTGTTGGTGTAGAAAACCCACACAAAGAATGGAACTCAAAGGGAGCTCACACAGCAAATGGTAGAAAAGAGTGACCAAGTGTATAGATCCAGAGTGATCTAATAGGCAACAAAAGGTGAAGAATGGTAGAAAAAACCCTCCTATTTATAACAAAATATTGGGTCATTCTAGATCTTGGTCTATGGGTTAACCAGATCTAGATCCACTTTTTATGGAATATTTTATTATATTTTTTGGAGTGAAAAGGTATTTGACTTGGGTCAAATCCCTTAATTTGTCAAAAATAAATAAATAAATGATTTATTTATCTTTTTGAGGAAGCAGTTAGAAGATAATCAAATAAATAATGATTTATTTAATTATTTAAGGAAGTGGTTGAAAGATAACTAAATAAATAATGATTTATTTAATTATTTGTGGGTGATTTGGGCATATTTAACAAGGAATACTATCTAAATAAGATTTAAATAATTATTCCTAGAAAATAATAAGATAAACAAAGGTTTATCTAATTCATTTCTTTGTTTTTGGGTTAAACATGACTGGGAATAATAATTAAATTATGGTTTAATTAATTATTCCATGAGGAAAATCAAACAAATATAGGTTTGTTTAATATTTCCTTTTGGGGTTTCCTATTTGGACCATAAATAACCTAATAAATGTGATTTATTAAGTTATTTAACATAGTGAAGGAAATTTTACTTAGGGAAAAATTGGTCTTACATGGTGTACTTGGGTCCATCTAATGATAATAGGTTAGATGACCAAAAAATGGTGTAACAGATTTCCCCCCAGCGTGCAAGTGTCAGGAGAAAATCGTATGACCGAAGTACATTGTAAGAACTCAATCACTAGACAACAAAAAGGGAAGTCAGAGAGAGAAATGCAAGGTAGATAGTGTGCTGAAGAACTAGACCCTAAGGAGACGAGACTTGCAGGTGCAACAAGTCTCTTTTTATGAGAGGGTACCTATGCTGAAGGCGACGGGGGAGGCATACCTATGCCCGCCGAGACAAAGTACAAAAGAATAGTGTGTCCAGTAAACAAGGGACCCAATGATAAAGTACAGCTGGCATAGTCATGAGCCAGATAAAAATACAATGAGGAATCCCATATACATGTTGTGCCTGGGATAACTACCAGGACTTGTACAATAATATCTGAGTACATCAGATACAAATACAACCCAAATGCCCCCTGTAAATGGGGAAGGGCTCACAAAATCTGACTGATACATGCAAATCAAAGAGGCGCTACAAGTGGCTAAGGCCAACATCATCAAATATCTGGAGCTGCATCGAAGGCTGCAAGGAAGAGGTCATCCAGGCATGTGGGGGGCTACCTGCAGGGCCACCCCCTCATGAGGGTTGAGACATCTCACACACACCAGGGAATCATCAAGAGCTGCTGCTGGATCACTGGACCATCAAGTATACGGATCTCGATCATGCTGAAAGGAGCTGGAGAAACAATCAAGTCAAAGGGAAACGAGAGATCCCTTTACCTAATCTGAGGCACCGAACAAGAGTGGAAGCTGGAACCAAGGTACACTGCCCTCTAGACCTGGCTTCTGGAATGAATGAGCTGATGTCGACAGAAGGAGGTCCGCCATAGGTGAGGCGATGAGAGACCCTCAACTAAGGCATGAGAGAAAATAGTAGAGCGATGGACAGACTGACACTAATGATGATAGTGAAATGGAAAGGATTGAGTGGCGAATGGACAACTTCCCTTGTTAGAGCATAAAGGGCATGAATGACCTGGCAGCGACTGATACAATATCATAAGGGATAGGGGACAGTAGGACTGAAGGTAATAATGTGCGACACAAGAGAGAGACCAAGCAATGAAGGATGGAGGGCTATAGCGGGGTGCAAAGGGACTCGAGATAGACTCCATGAATGCGATGATGACTCAACTTGGATGCTCTAAACAAGGGCGACTTAATGGTGCTACCACATAGGGAGGGCCCAATGGGGGACCATGAAAACATGAGTACAAGATGGCAACTCATGACGAAAATCGACACGAACAAATACAAGTAAGGAGGCAAAATGGTGCCCCAAGTACGAGTGTCGTAAGTGAGGAAATTCGATTTTAAGGAGAGGTGGAGTGACCCTTCTTGGAAAAAATGTGTCTTGGTGAAGTGTCAAACACAAAAAAAAAAAAATATGTTGGCTATCTAAAAGAAAATAAAACATGCATTTCAGAAGGGAAATGCTAAGGGTAATATTTCTTAAGATAGAGCGCATTGCGAGGATTAGGAAGGGGGTTGCCTTCGAAACCCTCTAAGAGGTATGCCCCCTTACCGAGATCCTTACTGATGATGTAAGGGCCTAGCCATAATGAGTCAAACTTCCCATGACCAAGGACATCATGGGCCTGGTCATAGACTAGAACAAGGTCGCCTTCGTGAAAAGTGCGAGGCTGGACTTTGCGGTCATACTGGGCTTTGATGCGTTTCTTGGCCGCTTCCATGGTTTGCAAAGCAACATGGCGGTCTTCGGAAGCACGCTCGAGCATGATAAGTTGTTGTTCTAGACGTTGGGTGTCAGGGAGAAGTTCGACAGCCAGATGTAGGGAAGGGATTTCACACTCTATTGGTAAGACTGCCTCCTCTCCAAAGACAAGGTGGAAAGGAGTGAACCCGGTGGCAGTTTTAACAGAAGTCCGATAGGCCCATAAAGCAGGGAAGAGCATGAGGTGCCAGTTGGTTTTGTGCTTATTCACCATCCGTTGAAGCATAGTCTTGAGAATTTTATTGACTGCTTCAACTTGGCCATTACCTTGGGGGTAATAGGAGGAGGAATATTGGTGCTCAAAACCCAACAGGGAGGATAGCTCGCGCCATATGTCATCTTCAAAATGTCTGCCATGGTCAGAGACCAGTTGTTTCGGAACTCTGAATCGAGCGATAATGTGGTTAAAGAAAAAGAGGGCCGCGGTAGCTGCCGTGTTGTTAAATGTAGGCATGGCCTCAGCCCATTTTGTGAAATAGTCAACCGCCACGATGATATATTTGTGGTTACCAGTGGATGGCGGGCAATAATCCATAAAGTTGATGGCCCATTTACAGAAGGGACCAGTGGAGATGACCGGATGGAGGGGATCTGGGGGAGCTCGCGCCTTGGGGGCGAAATGTTGGCAATTGGGACAATGTTTGACTGCCTCAATGCAATCACTGAAGAGGGAAGGCCAAAAATACCCAGCGCGCATGACTTTCTAGGCAGTAGCAAGACCGGAGAGGTGGCCACCACAAGTGCCGCTATGGCAGGCATTAAGGACCTATTTAGCTTCACCGTGTGTGAGACAACGACGAAGGACAGTATCAACCCCGCGACGATAGAGGTCGTCGCCGATAAGGAGGTATCGGGGAGCTTGGTGTCGGATACGTCGGCGAGCTTCACGATCAAGGTGGAGGGCAAACTTTTGGGTTCACAAATAAGTAAGAATATCGCCATACCATGGGTCGTCGGAAGTAATGGCAAATAAGTGTTCATCAGGGAACACTAGTACAAAATAGCTAATTAGTTACTAAAAAAATGACTAAAATTTGCATATAAACGACTATTTTTCGGTCGGTGACCAATAGTAGCTAATTTACAGTATCTTATAACACGACCAAATTTTAGTCGTTTTTAGCTTAGTCATTAATTGGTTATCTCAATTTTGTTGTCTAGTAGTATATTTGGTCATTAATTTAGTCACTGATTTAGTCATTAATTTAGTCACTAATTTAGTCATTAATTTAGTCATTGATTTGGTCATTGTTTTAATCATTCATTTGGTCATTAATTGTGACAATTAATGACCAAATATACAACAAAATATATTACTATATAATCACCTGAGAAAACTAATTAATGACCAAAGAAATATGACCAAAATGTTGGTCGTGTTATAAGATACTGTAAATTAGCTACTAATAGTCGTATATATGTGAAATTTAGTCATTATTTGTAATCACAAATTTATCATTTGTAGTGGTCATTTATCATTTTTTTAGTAGTTCCATATTCATTATATAAACGACTAATTTAGTAGTTTATATTCATTTCATTTATTTTTATTAATAATAATTATAAATGACTAATTTATTCATATATTTATTTTATTTGTGTTCATCATTAATCAATATAAACTACTAATTTAGTAGTTTTAAATTGATTTTATGTGTTCATTATTAATCAACATAAATTAATTTGTATGATTAAAAAAATATCATACAATGTGCATGTTCATCTAATATGAAAACATAAAGTTGCATATGTTAATTACAATACTAAACAATATCAAATGCAATTATAAATAATTTCAACCACATAAATTATATTATATGAAATGTTAAAGTCTTACAATGAGTTTCCAACTTAATATTGGTTGGACTACAATTTACACATGAAATGATGTTTCATCACTTCAAAACATTATCATTGTGTTGCCAAGGCATTGCACATGAATTCACCAACTCTGAAGACCTAACCATCAATATCTATATGTGTGTCTTATGCGGTATATTGGCTCTAAGGGTATCACCAGACCAGTTCTCTTCTCTCTCTTTTTTTACATTTGTCGCTCCAATGCTATTGCTCTCCTCTTTCTTCAATTTATGCTTCTTACCATCAATACTGAGTTCATTTTCTGAAAACAAAAGAAAATACAATGCAGAGTGTAAGACATGAACGACAATGAACAATAGAATATGAATTAAATTTGACTATAAATAGTTTATACGACATATACCTCAACATCAGCAATGTCAAAGCCATTTTTCCCCATACAAGTAAGAAACTCGAACAAATTTTCTTCAGTTGAGCAATAGTGGCCACTATAATGTGGTCAGATGACCTGTATCAAAGCAAATAAAATGTCACAATATATAGAAAATAACACCTTAGTAAACTTGTGAAAACAAATAATACGATGTGTGATGTTTAATCCTTGTCATTTTATTCGCAAAAACATTTCATTTCCTAACACTTGAACTTGGTCAAGCATATAAACAACATGTGCTCAAACAACAACATGAAAGTAAACTTTTTTGATATTAATGAAAATATTTTACCACAAAATAGCTATAAGGATTCCAATAAATATCGTGTAATACTAATTTCATCTCCAAGCTTTGGTTGTTGTTTAAATAGACATGATACCAAGTATTTTCAATTTCACAGTTAAACAACAAAACAAAATCAAAAGAAACATCCAAAATAAAATCAAACAATAAAGAGAGGATATCATGGAATGAAAATTGCAATTATAAAAAAATTGTTTACCTGTCCATCGATGTCATGTCTAGCATTCGTAAAACATTTGCTTGCCCAAAATAACCCTGAGGTGAAATAATTAAAACATTAAAAGCCATATGAATTCCTACTAGAAACATTTCCAAAGTTGATGGCGCATGTGCCTAAAGGATCTCTAACAACAAATGAATCATATTCAAGACGTGTTATGCATTGTCTCCCCATATTGCAGGTGAATTCACCAACTTTTAAGACTTGACCATCATTCTTTATGTGTGTGTCTTATGCAAGATATTGGCTCGAAAGGTATCACTAGAACCGTCTCTTCTCTCACTCTTTTTGCATTTGTCGTTCCAATGTTATCATTCTCCTCTTTCTTCAATTCGTACTTCTTACCATCAATAATGAGTTCCTTTTCTGAAAAAAAAAGAAGATACAATGCAGAGTGTAAGACATGAAAGATGATGAACAATATAATATAAACTGAAGTAGACTATAAACTATTTTTACGACATATACCTCAACATCAACAATGTCAAAGTCAATTTTCCCCATAAAAGCAAGAAACTCGAACAAGTTTTCTTCAGTTGGGCGATAATGGCCACTATGTAGCCAAATGACCTATCTAAACAAAGAAAATAAAATGTCACCATAAAAAAAAAACACGTTACTTAGTATTCAACATTCAGGGAAAGCTTAGGCACAGTCATGTCAACTAAGTTACATGCTAAAAAACTCGAGTTGTACATAACTTGTGAAAACAAATAATATGAGATGTGATATCTAATCATTGTCTTTTTATTCACAACAACATTTCATTCTCTAACGCATACACTTGGTCAAGTATACAAAAAACATGTGTTGAAATAACAACATGAAAGTAATTTTTTTCTAATAGTCATGAAAATATTTTAACACAAAACAACTAAAAAGGTTTCAATCAATATCATGTAATAATAATTTCATCTTTAAGATTTGGTTGTTTAAATAGAAATGATATCAAGTATTTTCAATTTCATAGTTAGAAGACAAAACAAAATCAAAATAAATGTTCAAAATAAAATCAAACAAAAAAGAGAGAATATGATGGAATGGACATTGAAATTATAAAAAAATACCTTTCCACTGATGTCTTGTCTGGCATTCATAAAAACATTTGTTTGCCCAAACCATGAGGTGAAAGAATCACAACATAAAAAAGCATGGAAACCCCTCCTAGAAAGATTTAAAAAGTGAATGGCTTAGGTACCTAAAGGATCTCCAACATCATACGAATCATATCCAAGACATGATTTGCATTGTCTCCCCATCCTTTTTCCAATCACATTTCTTGTAACCTGCCCACAACATAGTCAAGTAACAAATAGAGTTTTTGAAATATTTACACAAGGAGCAATACGTGCAAGTAGAGTTTCTAAAATTTGAAGCAAGGTGCAAGTCTTCAGCAAATTTGACAAATAATTATAAGATTAAAACATTTATATGGTGGATGAAAAGAAATTAGAGGTAAAGAACGTGTTGATGAAAAGTAATTGGAGGTAAAGAACACATCAAATACAGAGGGCCATTGTTCCATTACGAAAAGATGATAGAATAAGACTATGTCATGTTGATCTTATAGTTGATTTATTTAAAAAGGTGATAAACATATTCTAATGTCTAAGTTTGAGATTTGCAAATATTTCCTTTCCAAACTGAATTACTATGACTTTCCATGATATGAAATCAAGTATAACACCTTCACTGTTTCTCAAAGCTACGAAATATAAAATGAGAATAAGTACAAAAGCAACAAACATACACCAAATAGGCAGTACCCAATTATAAATTGAAAGTAATATATAGACTCATAACTTGAAACTTATGCTGACAATTTCAACCATGTAGATTACTTTTTCAACAATATGTGGCTTATGTAGAATATAAGTAATAAATATATGTTGAGATATATTCTAAGTAAATATTGTTAGACCATTAAAAAAAATCTTGTGTCCAAAACAAAGTACCAATAATATTGTAAGCATTTGCCAATTTGTTTAGAGTGGCCTTTCTTATTTAACCATCATGTTCTGTTGTCAGAGTAGCAACACTATTAATTTTGGTCAACTAGGTCCAAACTCCAAGTTGCACTGCTCATATGATGATGATTATATTTTTGTTGGATTCCTCTTTCGTAGAGGTGCAATATTGATCTAAAGATCATCTTGTTTGGATGAGAACATATATTTTGATTTTATTTTCCACACATGTGCTACGTCGGCCAGATTTGTAATGTAGGGTCAGAAGTCGAATAGATATGTCACACACCCTCACTGACTGATATAAATTGGAGAGATATGATGTCCATTTCATCATCATCTCATCACACACATTCCTCATGATCTTATTGGTTCGTATAGCCTAGAAGAGACCTCTCTCTCTCCCACGTGTGAATATGGATGCCGGAAATCTGGATGTCGGAAATATGGATGCAATAAATCTGGATGATGCCAGAAATATGGATGCCAGAAATGGATGCCGAAAATATGGATGATGTCGAAAATCTGGATGAGGGATTCTTTTGTTGACTTGCGTTGACTTTTGGAGCTATCTTTGAGGGGTGTGTGAGATGCTTGGAAGGTTGGCTGATCTGATGTTGAGAAAGACTTTGTTGGATGATGCATCCTGTTGATTTTCGTAACGCACATCACTCTCTATCATTGCTGGACAAGAAGAATTGTAAAATCTAATCTACATTATTTGGCTTGTCTTCTGTTGATCTATTATTATGTTCTATCGGCATTTTACTTTAATGTTTATGTGTTGAATTGGGCCTATAAGAAATATTAAAGTAAAATTGCATTAAGCATATAGAACATACCATGTTTATATAAAATTAACATGGTATCAGAGCTGAGGTGAAGACAAAGTCCAAGATAGTGTGAAAAGAAATCACCGAAGAAGAATTCTTATCAAGGACCAATGGTCTGATGATAAGTTGAATGACAAGTCTGCTTATCATGCATGGAAGATGTCCTTGGATTTGGTATTAGAAGATCAAGATTTCATGGAATATGTGCAGGGGAAGATTCATGAGCATCCATCATATTTTATGAGGCATACAGAAATCAGGAACGATCTCCTTGCCATAGGAGAAGTAGCTGATCGAGAGCTTGTCCTCGTTGCTCTTGGAGGAATTCCTCGAGACTGGTATGTATTTAATACTACGATTCTTAATAATAAGATGATTCCTGATTTTGATGAATTGTTGACTAGATGCACTCAAGAGGAGACAAGAATGATGGAGAGAGATCATCCCTCTAATGGAAATAGAGGTGACCCTACTACCTTCGCCGCTCATGCAAAGAAGAAGAACCATAGTGGCTCGAGAAATCAAAACCATGGTAGAGCGGGGCCCAAATGAAGGAAGAGAATATGTTACACTTGTAACAAATCTGGTCACTATGCAAGAGAGTGCCCCAATAGAAGGGACTCTCTCAGGGATGATGACAACAACAACTTCAGGGGGAATGGCAATCAAAGGAACAACAGGTTCAAAGGAAAAAGGAAGGCTCCCTCTAATCGTAGTGGAAATGGGCAACTTTTCAATAGGTCAAGAAATTCCAGGTATGGTGAGTCTAATGTTGTTGATAATAAGAAAATTAAATATATTCTTGTATTTTCCCTCTCTATTACATCTCCTCCCGACACCCTGGATGTCTGGTTGATTGATAGTGGTGCTTCAAGGCACCTCACTAGTTATAAAGAAGCCCTCTCTGATTTGATTGAGATGGATACTAATTTAGAAATTATCCTTGGAGATAATGCCACATATCTCATGAAAGGGATAGGGACTGTGACCCTTCATCTATATCAAGGTCAGGTCGTCTGTTTACAAGATGTGTTGTAAGTACCTGATTTGAAGAAGAACCTTATGTCTATTTTGGCAATGGAAGACAAAGGGTTCAAGGTGGCATTCCTTGATGGAAAGGTACGCATCTAGAAGAGGAACTTCAAAGAAGCTCTTACTATTGGTTTTAGAGTTGATACACTCTACTCCGTTGGAGGAAGTCCATTGGGGGCTATGTGATGTGATACAACTCTTCAAACAGTGTTATGGCATCGGAGGTTTGCACACCTTCATTACAAAGCCCTTCCCAAAGCAAGGAAGGTGGTGATGGGGATGCCCAAATTTAAAGATGATCATGAAGGTATATGTCAGAGTTGTGCCGAAGGGAAGCATACAAGGGGACCATTCCCCTCAAGTGTCATAAAGACAACTAATATCTTGCAATTGATACATTCTGATCTATCTCGTATGCTGCCCGTGACATCCTTGGGAGGATGTTCCTATTACATGACTTTTATAGATGACTTCTCCCGCAAGACCTAGATATATTTCTTGAAGAAGAAGAAGTTACAGGACTGTGTTTAGTAGTTGCAGGATTGTGTGAAGTGCTAAGTATAATAAGTGTGCTCAACGAAGTAATGCAACACAAGTAAGGGTATCATTAGAGTATGAAAATGGTGGACTGTTCATCGAAAGGAAATAAGACGTGTGAGACCAATGAGCAAGTTAAAGTGAAGGTGCAAGGTGTGCACAGGATATTCTGTAACAAGGTGTTGATATCTCAGTAAGGATCACATACAGTCGGAGAAGGGAAATACAATTAAACTGAGCTCTCTAGTCCTGGTGTAGAAAAGAGCAGGACGGTGCAGGACAGTGCAGAAAAGAAGGACCAGCTTAAAAATTCAATGAAGAAGCAGTGACAAGGTCTTGGAGGCATACAAGGGTCAAGGGTTTGTGTCATGGTCATGGTACTTGTCATCTAAAAGTCTATAGTAATAATTTCTTGTGGGTTTTCCTCTCCAAGAGGGAGAGGTTTTGGCCCTAGCTCGAAGAGCCTAAATTTGTGTCTCTTGTGTTTTGGTAATTGACTTGATGAAAGACATAATAAGCTAAAAAGAGAAGACATAAGTAAAAGAAGTAAGCTCACAATTAATTATCAAGAAGAGAATTTGAATTAAACCTAGCCCTACCTAATTCTCAACAAAGGCACACACAAACATTAAGGACAATCACAAATAAAAATTGTTTTTAACACCTTAAAGGCATTCTTCCAAATTTGCTCCTATACTATCTTATAGAGTGTATTTTTTCCTTTCCAATGAACCTTTATTTGTCCCGAAATTCCTGGTAGTTTGTGAGATATTGAATTTTAAAGACTAAGAAAATTACACCTAACAGTGAGCCGCCTGCACTTTGGCACACATGTCAGCGTCCTCTTCTAGAAGGACGTTTCCTTTAAAACATGGTAAAATAGTATAAATATAAACCTCCGCTCCTCAATTTTTGACAATAAAATTCAGTAGGAAGCTCACACATCCAGACAAAATAAAAAAATCATAAGGGGAATTTTCTGATTCTAACACTGGGAAAAGAAAATTTAAAGCAAAAGCAACAGATGACATAGCTACCAAACGGCAAAGGTTATTGGAAGTTGGCACTGCAATAGCGGAAGTTAAGGTATTTACTCTGTGTAATGCAGTTTGTAACAGTCAAATTGTTTTTGACTCGCATCTTTCTGGGAAGAAACATGTTGCTCAGGTGAAAAAATTAGAGGAAGAGGCTAAGTTTGCGTCGAAAGGTAAAGATCGAGATAATATCTCCATGATTGATGCTGAACATGAATTTAAGAACAGGGAATAGAGTAGATTGAGGTCAAAGATGTTTTGTGAGAAAGCACTTTCACATGACCTTGTGCAAGATCAGGAAGCAAAATGGTTACACCCAAAATATATTTAAGGAAGATAAGTTATGAAGCCTCATGGAAATTAATAGTTAAAATGTAGTACTTTGGCATTCCAAAGCACTAAAAGTTGGGACATTTATCAAGTTTATTGGGCCACTACATGTTGCTCAAGTTCTTAATGTAGTGCACCCCTGTTGTATATGCCAGATAATTAAATTTGAAGGCAAGGTCTCATACAATGTGGGATTTTTAATGGATTTCAAAAATTTTGTTTTAATTCAGCAACAAATTTTGGCACTTCAATTTTTAAGATTGGGCCATTGCAGTTTGTTTAGTTATTTATATTAGTACTTGTAATATGAATATCAAGCAAGTACAGATACAGTAATATTATTACTGATCAAATGTTTTCTAGGAAACAAGAAGCACGTATTAATCGATAGATACAAGCAACCGTGATGCTATTACTTAACATGCATATACATCATAACAATTCATGCACAGAGGAACCTATACTCGATGGATGGTCTCATGTCATATATTCATTTGTCTAGTTGTTGAAATTTCTATAAATGTGAATTTATTTACTATGTTTTGTCAAAGTTCAGGAACAAGGGGGGCAAAGTAGGAAGTCTTTTGGACCACTGGAGAAAACTTGTAAATTTAAGGGATATCACAACGATAGTAGATCCAGGAAGGATACAGATCTCAAATGCATCTAGGTGGACCTGAGGATGAGGTGAAAGAAGTAGAGTATAACTGCAGGAGTGACTTGGGAGTCGAGGAACAAAATTTGTTTGGGTCAAAAATCTGTGATGGTTATCTATTCCTCGGACTTGTGATAAGAATTGTGCTAGAAGACATAATTTTGGATTGCAAACCAAGCTACAGCACTAGTATTTTTTGTGGTGAAATTCTTGATCGAACTGTGGAAGATTATAGTGATTCATGCATAGTGACTATAACAGTTTCAGACTGTGTATAGACTCTTTGGCTCAGATTTCTTTGTTGGACAGTCCAGACTTCGCATGTCTCTAAAGCTTTCGGTGGATAAGACAAAAAGATACTCTCTATATTTTGGACCTATAACAAAAATTTCCATACCTTCGGACCTGTAAGAGGAAGCTACAAAACCCTTGGACCAGTGGAAACCAGAGCTCTGGACAAAGCTAAAACACTGTTGTGAATTGCAGTCCTCGAACAACTTCGGTCTTGAGTATATTCTATGGAGACTTGAACCTCCAGCAAATAGGCTAATTGGCAGCTTGGTCCTGTGAGGAGGGCTCATCGTATATATTCCTCAGATCTACAACTTGTATCTCAGATTTGCTCAAGAGTTCAGACCTGTGTGTGGAAAAAAGGCTATTCGGACTTGTGGGAAACATTTTGAGCTTGGTGAGAAGGTATATCTCAGCATTTAGACTTGAACCTATTCTTGACCTCTACACGTGAATCTGGTGCTTGATCGATTCTCTGTTGCGACACATTCTAGGCTAAGAGCTCTAAATTAAGACTGTGTGTACTTAGTCCAAGCCTCTTGCACATAATTTAGATTCCTTTTGAAGATGATCTTGGAAAACATTTTTTAGAAGGCTTGAAGAAAACTTGTTTTATCTTGAGGACAATGGTTAGCAGCTTTAGAATAGACTGGGCATTATTTGAAGTGAAATAATAACAGGTCTGAAGGGATTGTTTGGTGAATTTCTTTTAAGGTATTTTTGAAGGCTTATAACTGCTTGTTCTTTGCAATATTGAAGACATTTTAGGAGCAGGGTGTTGAAGAAGAGTTAAGGCCTATGGGCTTCGAGCACCTTGAAAAGAAGTAGAAGATATCTTGTTGAAGATCTATTTGGAGCACCTTGACGACATCTTGGAGCATCTTGTGAAGACACTTTGAAACTGAACTTGGAGATATTATTATCATGATGCATCGTCGATGACATAATGAGGTGACTTGGAGAATAGAGCTATTACACGTCTAATTGACACAAATATATAGAAATTTTGATGGTATTTAAAGTGCCATAGGCTCATAGAATATACCAAACTCGCATTCTCCATATAGGAATAAATCAGCAGTCTATCATTCCCATACTTGAAGTATCCTTGCAATGACACTAGATTCTTATGTTGGGCTCTTGATAAAAATTCTACTTCATTCTTAAGTTCATGCTCCATCTGACCACATTCTCCTGTCAATATTTTAATTGCATTTTGTGTGCTGTTAGCCTCCTATATCAATAGGTTTCATCTTTCATGATTGTCTTGATGGAAGTGTGGAATATGTTCAAACCTTCTTACTTGAGCAAAGGTGTTCCATATTCTTAAAAAACCAAAAAAAAAAAAAAAAAATCAAAAAATTTAAAAAATGTAAAGAGGGTATACCCTAAAAGAAAGATCAAAGGGTAAAAAGAATAAAAATGGTCAAAGAGAGAAAAAATGAACCCCAAGCAAAAAATAGACCAAGGAAAGTGTGCAAATCCAAATGCCACTAATTTTTACTCTGTTGTAATAAATCAATTGTGTGCAGCTTGTGAAACTTTTGCCACAATTCATGAATAAGTCAAACCGTTTAAACTTGGCTTAGTCATATTTCAATTTCATGTTATAGATTAGAGAATAAATATCTAGCCAAACAGTTTAATCTTGGCAGATAAGTAGCTAGGTAGAGTGAATAAAAGGTGCTCAATAGTTTAATCTGAGCCCTTGGATGTAATAAGGGTAGAAATAGATAGATTCATCATGTAAAAAGAAAAGATTGATCAGGGTTTGCAAGTCTAAATGCACCCTAATAAAGAAGACAAAATGGTAGTGTTAAGTAGATAGGGTAGGTAGATGGTGCTGCAAAGTGTTATCCGATGAATGGTGCTGCTACATGTTAGTTAATCATTTACTTTCATCAAAAGTACTGAAGCAGGAAATACACTGGAAAATCACAGCAAGCAAAGTCAAATTCATTAACCTCCCCCATCATTTTTCCCCCTCAAGAGTTTTACTAATTTCCCCAAAAAGTACTAAGGTAATTGGAGATCAAAGGGGCTCAAGGCATTTCCTTGACTTCTGGAGGGACCGGACCTTCGGCCTAATGATCAAAAGACCTAAGCACTTGAAATAATCCATCATTGATTATCTTCCATCTTTAACTTTTTCCTAAGTAAAATCCTATCTTACTTAGGAAACTGATGCAACATTCCATAAAATTCCTCAAAATAACTTGTTATTCTAAGTTTAAGTGTTGAAGATAAAATGTTGCAATTTACTTCACAAGTTATCACTTTCTTAGATGTACAAAGATGTTTTGATTTTCCTTGTCCTTTTTCATATTAACATTTAACTCTATTATATTAAATCCCTAATGAAATCCCTTTTTCCTAAGTATATAACTCCCTTTCTAATAAATATCCCCAAAACCCTTTATTATAATGTTTTACCAAAGTATATATTCCCACATGTTGAAAATAAACACCCCGCTTTATAAAGCCCTTTGGTTAAAACTATAGCCTTATACATTAATCCCCGCCCTATGGTGAATTAGTTGCGTATTAATTAATTCATCGTATAATAAAATATATATAAAAAGCGTTAGACATGTAATATATGTGTTTAACACCAAAAACAAGAATAAAATGCGACGGAGTCCTGCGCCACCGTGGTCCGTCCACGTGGCATTCCTCTCAAGCCAACTCCACCTCGACCCTTTACCTTTGCATATGGGATTAATTAGTTATTTGAACTAATTAATAACCTTTCACTTACCAATCGAAATCCTCCCGGGGCGATTAAATAACAGTTAAACGAATGTAAATCCCGCCGGGCCCACTTTTCAATCCCCCGCATGTTTCCCTTTCCTTCAGCCGTCGGATCATCCCTCCATTGATCAACGGTCATGATCAATCCCGCTGCCCATCCCGTGTGAGTTATTTAGCCAGCGGGGAATGGGTGGTTTTGACTAGTCAGACCATCCACGTGGCGTTAGAGCTATGGAATCGCTCCCCTTGCGTCTTTTACCGCCTTCGTCCATAAGCGGTGCGGGCTCACCGCTTACCGCTTACCGCATACCGCCGGCCCCACTCCCCTACGTCACCCCGTACGTCAAATGACGTCATCACCTCGAAAAAGACAAAAACCCTTTTGACTTGTAAATAAGCCATTTTTCGTGTTTATTCAGTTATTTTTAGTTTCTGAAAGAGATTGAGCTCCCGCTGCAATTTTCAAATTTCACTGCAAATACACCAAATTACTCCGAAATTCCGCTGCGCCCGTGTTGAAGAACGTCCCTGCCATTGTTCATCACCTGTTAAAGAACCAGTTTCCATCTAAAACAGGTACCATACATTGGCACATCTTCAGCAGCTACTCTACAACAAGCTATACAGGAAGAAAGTCCATCAGTAGCAGCAGAGCCCAAGGGTAAAGGAAAAGAACCTATAGTTCAGGTCATTGAAACCCTGGTCATGGCAGAAAAATCACAGAGTTCCAAAGCACCAGAACAATCTCAGGCTTCTCAAACACCAGCAAAGCAAATCCAAGTTCCAGAGATGGAAACTCCACTGAATGTGGAAATAGGGAAAAAGAGGCTAGCTCCAGATACCACACCTTCAAAAGGAGCCCCACAAGTTTATCAAGCTAAAAAACACAAGTCTGATCCACCTCCAGATGTAGAGATTATAGATGAAGTATTTGATGATGGTAGGGAAGATAGTCAGCAAGCAGGTACAGCAAGTGAAACAAACATAAGCCAGAAAGGGATACAAAAGCAATTAAGCACTCGAGTATCTTCTTTCAGACCGCCAAAGACAGATACTGGAGACATTAAGAAAACCTTCATTAATATCAAAACAAAGAATGAACCATTGAAAATGAAGGTATACGATCAGTATATGAAGATGGCTCCTCACAATCAGCAAAGGTTGATGTCAGCATTTGATATGTCACAAGGTAAAATGCAAATGAGCCACTTCAAAGCAAAGGTGCCAAAGCCAACTTCAGCAACAGATTACATCAGAACAAATTTTGAAGTTTTAGCAAAAGATATCCATCCCTTGGATCAGATAGAGCTTCATAGACAAACAAGGGAAATGGTTTATTCTACTCTCACCAACAAAGCCATGGCAGCTTTAACGCTGCAAGATTCCTTGAATAATACCACTGCAACATTGAAGATTGAAAGGGCCTCCTCACAGGCCAAGGACACTAGAATAAAGTCTCTAGAAGAGATCATCATTGGTTTGGGTCACAATCCCAAAGACACTAAAGGTATTGAGGCACTGATAAAAAAGAAAGAGGATGATATAGCTGCACTCAGAAAACAGCTGAAAATACCAGCCTCGAGGCACCCTCAGACACAGGAAGTTATAAAAGGAAATTCACAGGAAGAAATGATGGAGTTGCTCTTGAATTTGACAGAGCGACTAAATGAAACAGAAAAGGAGTTGAAAAAAGCATTGCAGGAACAGGAAAATATCAAGCAGACTTCAACAACAGGTACTACAACTACAGGACAGCAGGAACAACCATCTCAGGTGAACTTTTCTAATTTGAATTCTGAGGATTTAATTAAACAAATGGAGAGTTTGCAGCTAAAGGTCACAGAACTCCAAGAAACAAAATTACAATTAACAAAATTGGAGGGAAAATATGACACATCCAAAAGGACAGCTGCTGACAACCTCAGGGAAATAAAAAGATTGGAGAAATTGGTTGAGGCTTTGCAAAAAGATCTTTCACTGGAAAAGCCTCTAAACGAAATAAATGATATTCTTTGGGACAACATCATTAACTTAATAAGAGATATTTGGCCTTCCATCCAAGCTATTTTTGAGCATAATGAGTTAGTCAAGATAGCACAAGAGGAAATAAATAAAACTAGACATGAATTAAGGGGCAAGCCGGAGCATGCCCAGCAGATCATTCAATTTTTGAATTCCAGAACAAAACAACAGCTTGCATTGTTAGGAATTGATGACAGAACAGGTGTAGTTTTGGAAGCAAAGAGAGTTTTCACCAAGAGGACTTTCATGCAAAATCTAGAAAGAAAGTGTACTGACATTTTGGTCGATATCAACGTTTTCAGAGAAAAGTTTCAAGCTCTGCTGGACAGTGAATTGCCAAGTCCCATGCTCACAGAGGATCAAATAGTAGACTTGGAAACCTATGAGAAAAGAATAAAAGCTCATGCTAAAAATACAGCTATAGGTTCTACTAGCTCATCAGAACCTGTATTACCAACCGGGAAAAGTATTTATGAAAAAGAGAGGAATCTATTTCATCTGGAGCATGAACTAAAGTATCTATTTCCGAACGAGCCCACTTTTTATAAACTTACTGAAGCAGATGAAACTTTAAGGAAACTCAGAAGAACAATGATACCAGATGATCAGTGGTGGAAGGAAATGCTGGAAATTTTGTAAAAAATGTTTTCAGGATGAAAGTTTATCTTTACTATCGAGTAAATGGTAAAAAACAGAAAAGCAGATGAAAGAGTATCAGATGAAAGGTTAAAGAGTATCCGTAAGAAGAAAGAGTATTCAACAAGTCAAAGGAATACGCAAAGGACAGCACAGAGCCCTATTTTAAGCACTTATCCTTAGCACGTCCATGAAGAAAGGAACAGCACATCAGCCGTTACTCATTATTCTATTTTTCGAGACCATGTGTCTCTTGTTTGTTTGTAAATGTGCTTTAAGTCAGCCTGGATTATTGGCTAGGATAGAGTAAGATTGTTAGGATTATTTTTTGTATAAATAAACCCTCAAAGAGAGAGTTGAGGGTGGATTCTATTACTCTGCTGTAACATTGAGGTTTTCGGAATAAAAGCTTTTGGACAAATTTACTTGTGGCTTACTGGATGACGTTTTGAAGCACTGGACTTGTTGCAGGATTCATGTGTTGGACTTCAGTTCAATAAGTTTTCCAACCCTTGTGTTTAAAATTTTATATTAGTTTATGCTATCATCATATCCGTTTCTGAATAGTTTACATAAAGGATTGAAACAGAATTTGCTTAATTGTACTCTGTTTTCAAATGTGATTATTCTTGATGTTTTCTTCTGGATTAGTTATAAGCATGAATTCTTAATTGCTCATGTTTTGCTGATTTAAACATTGTTGATTACTGTAACAAAGAATCCTTCATTGCTCTTTGCTTGTAATCATTTCTCTTCTTTCTCTTGAACATGGTGAAAGATTCTTAGCTGCCTTTCATCCCTTCAAGACCATCCATCCACTTTAAATTTTAAGGATTGTTCTCTGTCTAGCTATCTTGCCCTGTAATACCATCTTGTGTTTAGAAAAGAAATCCAGTAAAGCCATCCTTAGACTCCATAGCCCAATGGACTCAAAGCCCTCAACCTTGCCCTTAGTTTGTGGATTCCACCATTTTCCCAAAACAAACTTTGAATCTATAACTAGCCTAAAATCATTCAAAAACAAAGATAAATCATAAAGAGAGAGCCCTCTCTGGATGCAGATTGGCTAGATTCTGCATCTAAAGGTTGGTTTGTGGTTACCTCGGGTATACTTTCCTCTTACACAACTTCTAGGAAAACCTGAGTGATAACATGTGCCATATTCTAGAGTGGATCTATATACCAATCCAAAGCCTCCACAACCAATGATGTTTTCCTGCTAAAAATTACCATTAGCTTTCAAGAGATCAGCAATAGCAAGATCTTTACGACAATGATTCTGGAATAACAACACAATTTATATCCCAAGGCGTCATAAAGCCTGTGAGGCATGTCAAAATCTGTCTTGTCTGAAACTCGCTGCTCTGTTACCTAACTTCTTGATTGATTCCAAAGAATCGCAGCCAGAAGAAAAGCAATCCCAACACCAACACTCATGGGTATGCCAAGAATGGTATTTCTGTCCAGCCTATTGGATTCTGTGTGCAGCAATAGGTACCCTCGGTATTGACACAGGTGGACTGCAGGTGGCAGTAAGAGGCTGGCCACATAGACCAAGGTTTCCTTCAAAACTAGACTTGTTAAAGGTATCAAGTTGATGTCCAGAAGGTATTAACCAATGAAAGTGATTATTAGAGACATTGAACCTTACTAGGAATGTGAGATCCTTCAGGGATGGTGGTATGATTCCAACAAAATTATTATTTGACAAATCTAAGGTCTCCAAATTTGTCAAGTTAGATAGTGTGTCTGGGATTATCCCCGAGAAATTATTATGACTCAAATATAGAATATGAAGCATTTTCATCTGGCCAATCTCAGGGCTTAGAGTGCCACTGAGATTGTTTCTGGCCAAGTATAGTGAAGGGGGAAGATTAGACAACTGATTGTAATGCAGCCCAAAAAAATTTTGATTTTGCTTTACATATAAGGGGGGCTTAAAGGGAGTTTGAGCTGATACAGGGGTATTTGTATTGACTTAAAACTAGGTAACTCCATAAGCTGCTTTGGAATTGGTCTTGACAGAGAATTATTTGACATGTCCAAATAAAAAAGATATTGAAGAGTGATTAAACAAATAGGAATAACTCCGTTGAGATTACTCCAGGAAAGATCCAAGACCTATAAATTTGGACATTTCAGGAGCCAAACTGGAACTTGCCTGGAAAGAGCACAATTTCCAAGATTTAATGTCCAGAGCATGGGAAATTCATGTGTATCAGCTGGAATCATATCCCCATTAAAATTCTTTGACAGAACCAATGTGGTAAGGTTATGACAGTCCTGCAGAGCTGTTAGGGCACTTGTAATATTGATAAAATTGTTGTTTGAGATGGAGAAAAAAGAGAGAACCTGAAGGGATGCCATACCAGGAGGAATTTCACCACTTAATTTGTTTATTGCCAGGCTCACAGATTGGATATTTCTGCAGGTCCACAAGCTAGGCGGAATACTGCCAGACAAATTGTAGCTAGCTAAATCTAGATAAATTAGTTCAGGCAAGCTTGTAAAATTCAGTTCAATAACTCCCGTGAGAGAGTTGTTTTTCAAATTCAAAACTTTCAACTTCTTGAATTGGGACAGACGAGAAGGTAACTGGAGAATGACTTCTAGAGTAGGTTTCTGGTGGAGCTGGAATGTTGTTCTCCCTTGTAGATGTCAGTTATCAGCTAGCTTGCTGCCAATTCAGTTGATGCCTTGGCTAGGGTGTCAAATTTAGTATTATTCTTTGTGTAGATGTGAGAGAATGATGTATGCTCAAAGAGTGACATTGTTTTTGAGCCAAGTGGAATTCAACCTATCAATAATGATGTTGTCTTCCTTATCAAATAAAACACTGCTAAAATACCTGCACCTGATACAATGGGGTTGAATGCCTCAAATGTTAAAAAATGGGTGCATAATGACCCCTTTGTCTCAAATGCCATAGATAAAGAAGACAGTGAAATTAAAATCAGGACATATGATGGTGTCATTAGTGCCCCTGAAGATAGTTCAGATTGCCAAAATTATGAAAGGGCATATGATCTTTAGGAATCCAAATTTGAGCGGTATTTTGAGTTTGAAGACCCACCTTAGGAGCCCTTGGAAACTGGAAATGACTACAAAATTGATCGTCGACTCCATGAGGGTATGTTTGTTTTCCTGGATGCTGGTGGAAGTGATAAACATACCTCTGATACTAACATACATATTTATCTGTTGCTGCAAGTTGGACGAAGCAGTCATAAAATGGTAATGTTTAAGACCCTTCCTATTTGTGATACTTATGACAAGTTGGATAAAGAAGGGTTTGAGAATTTAGTGAAGGAGTTACCCTTCATTATGGTGAGTTTTCTGAAGATGCCCATACAAATTTTTTTGAGTTTGGTGAACTTGTAAATCTCAAGTTCTATGGGAATGCTTCAGCTCATCTTTATGGAAATACTCATGTGCGCCGTCAGTGTCATGAAGCTACAGGTGCAATGAAATTGATCCTATCAACCTTAGATTCTTGCATGATGTCTCAAAGAAAACGTGCATCCAAAATTGCTGAATGGGTTTCTGTGAATTCAGAGTAAGGTTCATCTCTAACAAAAGCTTTGCATTGGTGATATGCCACATAAATCCATTCAAATATTTGAAGTATTGGAAGTAGAATCTTTGATATATAAGTTTGTTTCAAGTACATCTCTCCAATATTGTAGGCCAACATAGTTATCTACAGTAGAGTGCCAGCATAAAGTGTTTGCAAGCATAAGATGCTCTTCTATGAGGAAAAAAAAAACGAATTTCAGAAGGGAGGGATTGTGCAATAGCTATGATCACTATATGTTGAATATCCTTATACTGTATTTTGAACCAGCTGAGATATCAACATGAAAATTTTGGCATATATCTGCTTTGAATATTGCTGAGGTGCGGACAAAAGGAACACTGTACAGACCAAAAGAGAGAACCTGAAGGGATGTCATGCCAGGAGGGATTTCACCACTTAATTTTTTTCTTTCCACGCTCACAGAATGGATATTTTTGCAGGTCCACAAGCTAGGCATAATACTACCAGAAAAATTGTTGCTAGCTAAATCCAAATAAATTAGGCCAGACAGGCTTGTAAAATTCAGTTTAATAACTCCCGTGAGAGAGTTGTTTTTCAAATTCAGAACTTCCAACTTCTTTCTTTGGGAAAGACGAGAAGGTACCTGAAAGGAGAAAGCTCATCACGGGTAACTGGAGAATGACTTCTAGTGTAATTTTCTGGTGGAGTTGGAATGTTGTTTCCCCTTGTACATGTCAATTATCAGCTAGCTTGCTGCCGATTCGGCTGATGCCTTGGCTAGGGTGTTAACTTCAATATTATTCTCTGTGTAGATGTGGGAGAATGATTTATGCTCAAAGAGTGCCATTTTTTTTTAGCCAAGCAAAGATCAACCTATCAATAATGATGTTTTCTACCTTATCAAAGAAAACACTGCTAAAAGACCTACACCTGATACAATGGGGTTGAATGGCTCAAAAGTTGAAAAATGGGTGCATAATAACCCCTTTGTGTCAAATTTCATAGATAAAGAATACAATGAAATTAAAATCAGGACATATGATGGTGTCATTGGTGCCCCTGAAGACAGTTCAGATTGCCAAAATTCCAAAAGGGAATATGATCTTCAGGAATCCAAATTTGAGCAGTATTTTGAGTTTTAAGACCCACCTTAGGAGCCCTTCGAAACTGGAAATGACTACAAAATTTATCGCAGACCTTACATTTATCTGATATCTTTTTCTAAATTCTAGCATACTTCATTTTTACTTGACTTTCCATGCCATTTATTTTTTATAGCCATTTACTAAGCCTCTTACTACATAAGCTTCATTTAGATCCCCTAATGATGGGTGCAGAAGGTTCAATTGGATCCCCTGATGATGGGCATAGTGTCCACTTGAAATGTTGGGACATTTCTACATTCTAACACAGTTCATAATACATATGCAGAAAGTATGGCACAATTATGGCTAGCAATTAAAATATTCATACTAAAATCATACTAATTTTTCACTGGATTTGACAACTGATCAGATTTTCATTTTCCTATTCTGTTGTCCTCTAAATGAATTTGATCATTCAACACAAATTTAAAGAAAAACATCAGCCATATATATGCTTGAAACATATGGTAAAAGTAGATAGTGAAAATGGGAGAAATTAAGCTCCAAAATGTCATATGCACATCCTTGAATGTCTCATAGCTTCCTTTGTGAGCCTTAATCCTAGTAATCCATAAAGTACATAAAGAAAAATTGAAAAATATGATATAATTTCATCACAACAGTAGCTTGTTTGATAATCCAAATTCTCAAAAGTCGCAGGTTATATTCATCTTATTTCTCAACAAAAGAGATTAACAAATTATTGGGGAAGGTGACTTAGCATCCTTTAAAAACAAAATTCAATAGTAAACATCATTCATGTTGCAATGCTCCATGCAAAAACAATGATTGTAAAAAAGATATATCTAAAATAAAAGTTGGCTATTTACTCATCCAACTATATGACTGGCAAACTAAATGTTTCATCTTTTCCCCCTCTTCTAATGTTCAAAGATATAAAACTACTCAATGTATTTTACCATTTCCACAACAAAAATCTAATCAATGCATTACCTTCATTACGAGGATTTTACAACTCAGGTTTACCTAACTATTCATGTTCTTATCATTTTCTTTCTTGAACTAGTTTCCTAGTTGTTACGGCTTGTTCTCAGATATTAGATCTTTTCTTATTTTATATTTATGACAACTTAGATATTGGATCTATTTCTTGTTGATTTTTTATGTAGCTTGGGTGGTACTCCAAACCCTCGTGATCAAGGGTTGGAGTTCAAAGCGCCACAAATGGGCTTGTGGGCTTGAGATGCAAGCTTGGGCGTTTTTCACCCATCTTGTTTGGGCCAAAACCATGATGAGAAATCTACATGTGATGGATGGGGATGATAGTGCTCGATGATACGATTACAACTCATTGATAATCGTTCGAATCCGAGTTGTTGTTAGAGAGAAATGAATTTTTGAAGTTGACTAGGTAATTATTGGTTGCCAAGTCATGTAGGCTTGGTGTAAAAGGGTTCCAACATATGGTCCTCTTCAAGCAAATTCATGGAGGCTTAAAAGGCTATAAATAAGAGATGTGTGAACCTCATTTTAGCATCCATCCTTGTGCAACACAACACAAACATAAGCGTTGAAGGGAAAATACATATCTTTGATTTGGCCGCAGTGAGAAGAGGGCATACCAGCATGGGAACAAGTCTGTTTTAGGGCTGCAGGAAGGTGACTGAGTAGCTGGAGAAGGGTTTGAGCTGAGTGCAGGACCAAAGTTTTGTTCTTGAAGGCCAAAGTAAGGGAGGGTTGTTTTGAGGTGAAAGGAAGGTGGGCAGACTCTTAGAAGGGATGTCGCAGCCCTACACAGCCTTGCTGTAGGGTGCCACAGCTATTTTAAGGGAGGTCGAAGAGCTGGTGGAGGCTATAACAGCCCAGCATCATCAACGAGGGTCATATCCTTTCATAGAAGGGTGTATGTACCTCCTTAAGGCAATTCTGGGCAGAAATTAAAGGACTGTTAGGGACTGGTTTATATGCCCCAACCAGGCCTAGATTGCAGCAGTGGAGCTACAGCAAAAGAGTCAACAAGGTATGTGTCTTTGATGAAGTGTTTGTAGGTGTTGGATCCTAGATAGGACCAGTTTTGGATTAGTTTGATAAGGAGCCTCTGGAAGTCAAAGAGGAGGGGCAGACCTTGTGGTTAGAGACCCTAGACCAATGACATTTTCCACAGTGAATGAGCAGCATACTTGCAGCAGAAGATTATTATGCATTGGGTCAGAGTGTTGAAAAAATAGCCAATATTGAAAAAATACAATTTCTTGCCACCATTAAAGGGTTTATGGAAAATATATCACATACTTTATTCACATTGCAATTGAAAACAACTCTGAGAAATAATTTGGATTTTTTAGAGGTAATATGGCTTTCCATCCATTGAAATAAAACACTCTCAAAATGATTCACTATAGGTTTTTTAACAGGTGACACTCACACATCATCTGGAATAATTAACCTAGATACCTTAAAAGAAAGTATTCTTGCAACTTTTGAGATGGCAGGTTGATAATTAGTGTTGCAATATTCTTTCACTAAATCCACTATTTTGCAACCAGTCAAAAGTTTACTCCCATTAATTTGTTGTTCAACCTATTTTATGCTCTTAATAGGACTAGAGCCTTCAGTGAGATTTGATGGTTGAGCAGAACAAATCAAAGGAAGAATCTCATTTTCTCCCTCACTTGTCAAGATATTTTGAACGTCTAAAAATCAATAATTTGCAACTGTTGTATTCAAATAAGCCACACATTGATTTTGTTGTACTTCCCAATAAGGATATGAAACATTGTCTATAGTTGTGGACAAAAAATCACATTGCCCGGGCATGGTGCTAGTGAGCTCCAACACTTAACTACCATTCCACTTACTATATATGTTTCTACTTAAAAAAAAATTGAAAGCACTGAGCCTTGATAAGGCAGGGACAATTGAATTTCTAAAGAAATGGTGTAAGAGAGAAAGAGAAAGCAATGGATTCAATGAATTAGGAGAAACACTAGGGGAAGAAAGCACAAGAAGAAGATTTATTTCTGCTTCCTTTTGGATTGCATCTGGATCAATTGAAAATTGAAATGGGTGGTTTTTTATCTCTGGCATTTGGTTTTGACTTTGATTTTGGCATTGATGGTAATCTTACCAAACAATGGAATGCATCTCATTTATGTTAGAGGCAAGTGCATATCTGTGGAGCAATCATCCCCAGTTGTAGCTCTAGGTTCTTCTGTTGTTTATGCTTGAGCTGTTGGGTAAAATTACAATTAGTTTGATAACCAATGGGACTTGGAGGGCAATATGGGTGGTGGTCCATGGAGGTATGCTTGATCAGGGCACTTATTTTATGCTGAAGGATCTAAGGATGTATCTAAATATTTATCATATTGTATGTATTTACCACTTCATAGTTGCATTCTCCATAATAGTCTTCATGTTGATAGGTATTCTACTGAAAATACTGATCTTGAACAGTTTGTAGAAATGTCTTTTGTTTCCAATGAGGAGATGAAAAAGTGGAAAATGTTGGCACTGAATCTAGAGTTTTATAAGTCAATTATATGTCTCAAATTAGTGATACATTCTCATTTGAAATTGAAACAAAGAATGTTCCCATTGGAGAGGGTATTTATGGCTCAGTCGATTTCACCCAATATGGTGAGAGAGACAAAAAAGTTGGATGCTAGAAACCCTTTCAGACTAGCCAATCAAGTGAAGTGATTTAGAGAAAGGCTTCTAAAATATGCCAATTTCTTTCCACCCATATATTATTTACAAAAATATTAGTAAATATCATATTATGTTTCTTATCATCTATGCTAAGATGAACTGCCAAAATAATTACAGGTCCTCTACTTGAGTAAATAAGAATAGAAAGAACTTTTTTGAATCTCTATACCCCTCAGGGTGCCTCAAATGTTTTAGAAACAAGTTTTTGGTGTAACCTGTCAATAAAATCTCATTAACTTACAACGTTTGAACAATCAAACCCTCTTAACTATGGCCAATACTTCCTAAACATAGTAACTTTAACCAAATGAATGTCTTATTGTATCATGATTCATATCCTCCTCACTCACATAGATGATAGAACACCACTCTTTGGATGAATGCCCTCAAAAGTACCAAGAAATGGTTGAAAGTGCAATTTAGAAAGAAGCTATAAATGCATCATTCATTGCCAATCAAAATCAGTTTCCGACCAACACAACACATTCAAAAGAAGAATTCAACTCTTAGAATAAGATTACATAAAGGACTCAAAACCACTATTTTTGTTTTTCTTCAATGAAGCAAAAAGGAGAAGAGAAGAAATTTGCTCTGTAATCGAGCTAGAACCTTCAACAGATTTATGATTCAAGAGTAACTTCCATGATCATCATTCAGACAAGTCTCAGCCATAATTTCATTGGGATGAGTTTTCCACCGCTGCCTATTATGACCGACTAGGCATCTTCAACAACTTCCTTTCTCCTCATCAAACTCTAGAAGAAGATGAAACCTGCTCCAATGACCATAAACAATGCATGTTGTCAAACGAGTAACTTTGATGCAAAATTAAGTTGGTCTTTACATAGTATCATTTACATTATAAAAGAGTTATTTATTTATTTCTATCTTATTTATGTAGATTCTCATGTTATTTATTCAAAACAACTAACATGTGGTGGTTGATAATATTTTCAGAAAGAGATCCAAAAACTAAACCATTAACACTTCCACAGGGATGTTGGTTTGCAAGGATTCAGAATATTGTCAAACATAGCCCTCAAGGTTGCTGACTGGTATTGTCATGAAAGAGAAAGGCATTTAAAAATGATATAAGACAAAATAGAAATTTAGCATTTGCAAAGTTGTTGGGACAAACTCATTCCATCAATCCAAGGGGAAAAGCACTTCATTGCTACCTCTAAAATCTGTGCTTCAAAATATATATTCAATTATCAACTACAAACCCCAAAGTTACTTGAGGACATCACCCATTTTCACCTTGGTGATCATCCTTCTCACATAAGGCTAGCTCTCCTCCAACATAAGGGAGGAATCCATGATAAGCCTACAGATCTGTCGTTCAAATGCTAAAAAAACAGATTTGGAAAATGATATTGTTTATGTCTTTTAAGATTTAAAATGGAAAGCTAGGCAAGGCCTAGTTCCTAGTCCCTGGGCTATAGACTCTAGGCAACAAACAAAACTTTAAAAGTGATGAAAAATATGTGAGTCATGACAAAACAACCACACATCAAGTGTTATCAGTCAATAATATATCCAATAAATATGTAACAGTGCTATCTCCTAATAGATGGAACATTTGAAGACAATGTTCTTCCCCAACCTGATCTCTTGTAAGTCACATAGCTGAAAATTCCCTTTGAGGTGTGTGATGTAGTGAGCTATATCAAACCAAAGCTAGTGGGAGCCCACTCTGAATGAACCAAGGGGAATACTAAGGTTGTGCATCCAATGTCTAATAGTATAGATAGGCCTAACAATAAGATTCACTTAGCTACATAAAGCACTCAAAATAATAAAATGACTTATCCAAGTGATTTTTATGTAGTTTGTAGATATCCTCTCTAATCTCTGAGGTTAAGTCACATTTAGATGGTAGGAGCTGACCTAGAGTGTCCAAATATTACCTAAAAAGGGCAAGTTGATTGATAGAAACGTCCACTAACTAAAGCAATTAAGAAGAACCCACAACAATTACACCAAGGAGGGGTCTATTGAAGCAATACCCTAAACTCCACCTAGATGATAGATTGAGGAATTGCATGTTAGCAGCAAATGAAGCATCATAATATAAGGGTTTAGAATCTCTCTATCCTATCCCAATCAACCCAAAGCAAGCCAGTTCCCCAGACCTTGAAGCCATAATGGGTCATGGCTCTAATGATCATGTCCAAAGAAGTGCATCTTGAAAGAGATGTCCTAGAGCACTATCTCTTTAGCCAAGAAAACCATATTCCTTATTAAGTTGGAGCTAGAAAGCATGCCTCAAGCTAAACTAGACCCCTAAGATCTGACCCCCAAGTATGTGTAGGTTGTAGTAATATGAATCCCATCCCCTCCAATGTAAAAATGGTAGTCAAGGAGAGCATGCTGAGACATGTGAAGATCGTAATCTTAGTCTTACTAAGTTCAAATTTCAACTATAAAAGATCACAAGAGTTGGAGAAGGCCTCAATTTTTCTCTACAACCCCTTAGATGAGGTGCCAAGAGGATCATGTTGTTGAAAACTAAAAGCAAGGAGATCAAGACATCGGGTAGAAAACAATCAGCACCATCCTATATGTGCTCCTAAGAAAGGAGTCCATCTCATCGATATAGAACCCAAAGATATTTAGTGAGAGAGGGAATTCCCATTTGACCTCTATAGTACTCCTGAAGTAGTCTAAGAAGATGTCGACAATGCAGAAATGACCAAGCAATAACTAATATAGTCTCATGATAGAAGCCAATGCCGTATCACCTCTAAAACAATGCCTCTCATGACAGAGTCAAATGCCTTACAAAAGTCAACAAATCAACAAAATATTTTCAAAGAGAAATGATGGGCCTCTCTAATAATGGCACAAAGAGTGAAATATGTGGTCAGTAGTTTGGTCAGTAGATGATGGGCCTCTCTAATTAAGGATTCATCTTGACAAAGACAAGAGGAGTGTAAATTTGTAAGCCTATACAGGGAGGTCTATCTCGAATGCAATCATTACAGTCCCATTCTATTTCAATGACACTCGGCATCAAGAAACTAAAACTCCCAAACACATGATCACTAGAGTTCAAATAATTTGGGAAGAAAACTAACATGATGGCTACAGGTGCATCTTTTGGAACGCTTTCAGCTACAGAAGTAGAGGTTGAGAAGAGACCTTGAGCATGGCATGCAAATGTAAATAGGACACCACAGAAATTATGCTTGCAATCATAAACCAAGTCCTGAACTAACTTGGAACTTGAAGGGAGGAAAAGAATACAGATAACCATGCCTAATTTCATAGCAGAAGTTGCCCAAGAGAATTAATTGGTGTAAGGTATCTCTCCTCTGTATAATATATATAGGTATGTGCACTGGAATTAAAAAAGAAAATTAAAGGAGGGGGGGAGGACAACCTAAATTTGGGCCAAAATCAAATTTTGTTGTTGGAACCAACATTTATTTAAGGTGATTTGTACACATGTGAAATGAAATTTATGATGGGCTTACGTGTGCGTGTAAAGTCTTGTGACCATTGCTAGGAGTAATTTTTTCATCCTATGGGGGATTTCCTATTGAAGAGCCCATTTATTTGCACAACAAACACATGGAAGAAATGGGGTGCTCAACCCAGCTTATGAGGACCCAGAGGATGAGTTTTCCCACCTTTAAAGGAGCCAGATGAGTTCACTTTGAAGCACTCTACACTTGGAGGAATCTTGGAGGCGTAGTTTTCCCTTTGGTCATTCCTTTGCCTTGCTTTGTGAGCCATGTGCCCACTTCATAACAATTTTGTAACCCTTATAATAAATATTTTGAAGGTCTATACACCCTTTGAAGGGTCATTTATTGGACATACATGAGCCTATATCATAGAAAAAGGGTTTATTGCCCACTTTGAAAGACATTTGGAGGTGGAACTCCCTTGTTTAGTGGAGGATTTGTTACAGATGTGGAGGATCTTGAAGGTCCCCCTCTCCCACATAGTCAATGGCATTGGGAGCCCTTGTACCCACCTTGGAGGAGAATTTTTGGGGTTGTCTGCCCACTTTAGAGGCTTTTGGTGGGCAGATTTAAAGACTTCTTAGATAAGCTATGTTGTTGATGGGCCTTGGGAGGCTGGATGCCATGCCAACAAGCCCTTCATCCCCTTCATTTATGGAGATGGGCACTTTGTGAGGGCTCATTCCCCTTCATCATTGTACATGTGGCATGAATTCCCCTAAATTCATATAATTTTCATTAATTAATTATACAAGAAGGCCTTTGCACCTCCTTGAGCTAGAATTGGGGTTTTAGCTTAGAAAAATAATATTTCTCTGCGAGGAAAATTGAGCACCTCCTCTATAAATATAGGTGTTTTCCTTTCATTTTATCATGGTTGGATTTGGGGGAGAAATCTCCTAGAAGGTCTAAAATTTCTGTGATTTTTCTCTCTTACAATTTGGCTATGGATGGAAGAGTTGAGTGACTTTTCTTTCTTGGGTGCAATTGGAAATTGTGTGGTCTCTTGTCATGGATGCTTATGGTATATCTTGGACGATGCTTGGTGAAGTAAGTTGATTTATTTACTTTGTCCTAGTATATTGGAATGTGTGTGATTAGGAAAGGCAACTAAAACACTATACGCAACATTTGGCCAGGGTTAAACTCATAATTTCTCAACAAAGACACAATCACACAAAAGACACACTTATTTTTTTTTCAGGAAACCCAACAGGGAAAATCTTCCTCCTTGATGTGGCTATTTTATTGATTGTTCTTGAGCACCTGGATCTCTTACAAAGAAATCTGTCTCTCTTGAGAAAGTGTTCTTCTTCTCACAAAAATCTCAGCTAATATAATTGATCTTGGCCTTCCTTCATCACAACTTGATCTCGGTTCCTGCACACAATTGATCCTCTGTTGCCACCTTGACTTGCTCTGCAAACCCTGCTCTCTTCTCCTTAATATTGCACACTTGTGACTTACTACTGCTTAGGACACAAGCTCTGCACACAATCAATCTCTTATTCCCTAGTGCTCTTGTTCCTCCTATTTCTTAGGACACAATTCCTACACTCTCCACAATCAAGGCTCCTCTCACAAACTCGTGAGATGTCTTGTCACACAAACCTTTGTGCATGAAACAATTGTCCTTTCCTCGTGTATTTTTCCTCTCTTTATAAATTCGATCTATGCTAAATAGTAAATTAGGCTATTTCAAATTTGGAACTCGAGTTTTTAATTAACGAGTTAACTGAGAGAGTCACTCTTTCTCCCTCCAATCAACACTGGAGTTCTTAACTTGTTCGTCCTTCAATCAAGACTGAGGCTCGAACATGTTCTAACTGAACTCATAACTGCCACCCAATCATGTAGTTAAACTGACGAAAACTCCTCTTATAACTGAAGCTCAAACTCCATGCATGCTAAATTGATGATTATTCTAGTAAACTAGAAATAACTCATCCTAACTGAAGTCTAACTCATGAGGACAATTCGAGGTCTTCACTGGCTAAGGCACAAGCCAAAATACCTTGCTAGCTACATTTTCAACAGTAAATCATTTATTCAAGTTGTTTAATTGAAAAAATCCTCGGTGCAGCTTACCTATAGCACTCTCTTCTTGAGTTCTTATGTTTGGATGGTGATCTTTTCTCTTATGTTGGATTTCTTTCTCAAGCTGATGTTATGGGTTCATCTGTAGTGTGATCATTTTTTTTTTTTGAATAAGACTAATTTCTATGATATAGTACAAAAAAGTACTGTCATGTTGCCCCTTAGGGGGAAACCAACTCAGAGAGATAGTTCAAAAAATCAAAAATGGAGCTGCCCCAGGGTGGAAACCAACTAATAGAGAGTACCATAAAACATAGGAGGAGCTGCCCCAGATGAGGAAACCAGTTGTTGACAGAGTAGTCATAAAACTAAGATTACTGTGCATAAGAAAAGTAAGCAAAGAAACTATAGCAAGGCCTGAAAATACTAGAGACAAAGGAGAAATGGAACTAATGAAGTTGGTCCTTTGTGTCTTGTTGTTGCATATGCAGAGGTTCTTCCACAATGTAGCACCCATCGTCAGAGAGAGCTTCCTCCTTCTTGGAGAGAAGAGGAGCTAGCTCTGGCATGGAGGTGGAGCGAGCGCCTGTCTTCCGCATTGCCAGGTTGCCTGATGCCTTCAGCAGAGCTGCTGCCCATGCTGTAAGAGGTTTCCTCCAAGGTTTTGACAGGTAGGGCCACCATTTTTCTGGGCATTGGGGAAGAAGAGAGAGAGAGTGTGGATTTTCTCGACCTCTTCCTAGAACAAGCGCTGGAATTGTCTTGTTGAATTTTTGGAATTCAAATTGAGATATGGGCTTAAAGAATCTAGGGGTCAGAAACCTTCGGTGCATCCAAGGCCACTGAGAAAGCCACAATGCGCTTTGCCAAGAGCGGAATTGGAGGGCGAGAGGGACCACCACGACCACCACCACTGCGGAAACGCATACGATGGTGGCAAGGCATGATTTCTGTGGAGTGCTAGGAATGAAAGGGAGGGACACAGTGAGCAGAAAGAGACTGATGAGAAAGGGACGGATGCGCAGCAACATGAAACAGATGAGCGGAGAGCTGATGGACGACAGCGTGAGCAGTAGATGCATAGTGGGGACAAGCATAACAGAGAACAATAACTTGCAAAGCAAGCTTGAGAGATAACCAGATGGAGATGCATGAAGAATGCAGGGGGAGATGGTACCATTGCCCATAAAAGGCCAGTGAATGTAGTGAAGCGGTTGAGGCAGAATTGAATTCTCAGTACACCAGAGTGAATGCCTAGAAATGAATGAGGTCGTCAACTAGCTGAGGTTATTTAAGGCTCTCGCACCTGAAGCAAGTGTCGCCTCGTGGTGAGGCCAGCTACATGACAGTGGAGAGGCTATGTGGCCTTCCAGCAAGGCCTTTCTATTCACCCGCATCCGGGGATCTGTAGTGTGATCATTATTAAAGTGTTATTTTTTTTTGTTTGGCTGCATTAGGCTTTGTTGAAGTGTAAACTTTAAATCTTAAAAATCCTTATGATCTTCTTAAGCACTTGTGGTTGTACAGTGAACTTTTCAATCTCGTGTTGAATTTCTTTTTATGTTTTTCAAGCTCATGGGATAGGTTCATCTCTAGTGTGATCATTATTAAATTGTTGTCAAGCTTTTTGTTTGGCTAGATTAGGGTTTGTTGAAGCGTTCACCATAGATCTAAAAACTCTTTGAGATCTCAACAGCCATTTATTAAATTGGCCCTATCTCCAAACAGAAAATGATAAATAAACCTTAATGCCACAAGTAACCATAGAAGTAGAACCAAAAAATCCAAAAACTAGGAAAGAGATTGTTAAATCTTTTTTTTTTAAATTGCATAATCTTAAAAGATAAAAAGAACATAATAGAGAGAAAAAGATATAAAAAAACATACATCCTACCAACACAAAGATATATTTTCCAACAATGTGATTAAATTTCAATGCGTGCTAAGCCATTTGTGTGGTAGCAAACCAGCATAAATGTAAAATAATCCAAAAATAAACCATCAAAAGGAACATCAACATGCATCCACAAATCATTTTATGAAATGAAATTTTCAACAACCGACTAAACTTCATAACCCTACATAATCAATAGAGGAGAACAGAGTGGATTACCTGTGTCTAGTATGTAAAGGCCGTTGTAATATATCTCGTCATATTCATCTTGAGCTTTTCGAAAACCTCCAAATATAAATAGACGGTGATCAATGAGTGCAGCGTTGTGCCCCTCACGAGCTGCTAGTCCTTCGCCACTTACGTTAGGTTTCACCCATGTATTTACAGTGGTGCCCAGTTCTCTGGACTAGTACTCTATTTCCTTTTGCTGTAACCTTTTCCTCCGGTGTGATTCAACATTTTTCTCTTTATTTTGTTATTTTTGGGGTTTTCATCGCTGTTTGCCCTAGATAATTGAAGAGGTCGAATGGGGCGGACAACACTATTTTTCTGAAATGGTTGAATGGGTCGGAGAACTCTGTTTTTCTGAAATGGTCGAATGGGGCGGACAACACTCTTTTTCTGAAATGGTCGAATGGGGTGGAGAACTCTGTTTTTCTAAAATGGTCGAATAGGGCGAAGAACACTGTTTTTCTGAAATGATACTCAATATGGCGCCTTTTTTATTTTCATATAGTCACACAATTCAAAAGATATTCATTATGGCGCCTTTTTTATTTTCAATAAGGAAAATAATAACATTTTAAAAATATTTTAAAATTAATAACATTCAATAAGGAAAATAAAATTCTATATAGATTGGAAAGTTAATTTTATTTTCAGTTAATTATCAAATTGAATATTTATAATTATTTACATATATTTTATTTTAAATTAATAATATTTAATTGAAAAATAGAATTCTATATAGAT
This sequence comes from Pinus albicaulis, assembly GCA_034641835.2. Taxonomy (NCBI): domain Eukaryota; kingdom Viridiplantae; phylum Streptophyta; class Pinopsida; order Pinales; family Pinaceae; genus Pinus; species Pinus albicaulis. The sequence goes on along the minus strand of CM076580.1, from coordinate 265,445,846 downwards.
TAAACTGAAAATACTTAATTGGAAAATAGAATTTTATATTGATTGGCAGGTTAATTTTTTTTAGATAGTTATAAAATTGGATAGTTAAGAAATTGAATGTTTATAATTATTTACATATATTTTAAATTAATAACACTCAATAGTAAAATAAAATTTTATATAGATATGTTTAAAATTCTATATAGATGTTTTTTTGAAATTTAAAAAAAATATATATATGAGAAGTGAAGTGGACAAATTATTTACTTGGTGGGTAGTAACTACTAATAAAACTACACATTTATAGTTTTACTTTTACATAAGTGTTAAGGAACACATTAATAATTATGGAAGTAACCCTCCTTACGTATTCATATCCATTTTTTATGCAAATATTTACTCAAATTATACTGGAAATTAAATTATGGTAAATATGTTATTAACTAGAGTATAAGGTATCTTCAAAGATTTTATTTTTAGATAATTTTCCTACAAATCCTAAGAATAAAAGATCAGTGAAAATATATTTTGAAATCATGCATGAATATTGCAACTATATCCATGAATTATATATATATATATATATATATATATATATATATAGAGAGAGAGAGAGAGAGAGAGAGAGAGAGAGAGTATTAATAATAAAAAGTTTCGTATAGTTAAAATATGTGGGTTTGTGAACATGGGCTATGAAAATGACTAGGAATTGGGGTTGGTCCATGCTCCTTTACTCAGTCCGCCTCTGCGACAGGTCCTGTGGGTGTGATACGATTAGGGGTCAAGGCTCACCGCTCAACCCCTCCTCCCAACGTGCCCATACATGTCGTTCAAATATAAGTGACAGACATTATGGTTGAGAACCACCTATAGGTGAGATAGTAAGGCTTTGGAGTTTGTTATGGCAGGTCGTTGGTTTGATTCATGTGAAGGCCTTTCGACCTTTAACAATTTTTTAGCCAATGTGGAGGGGCCACGTGGTGGCCTCTAGTTGGGCCACATGGAAGCTTCCCATTGGGCCACCAAAATACACTGCAACGAATAAAATTCGGCCAAATCACACTTCAGTATCAAAATTGCAATTTTTCATTTCTAGAGTGACACAATTAACAATTACTAACATAAATGACTAATTCATATACTTGTTGTACTTATTATTTGGTCATATATTTTAGTCCTAGATTAAATTAGTCATTTTAGTTAGTCGTTTTTAGTTTGGTCACTTATTATCTAGTCATATATTTTAGTCTTGGACTAAATTAGACATTTTAGTTAGTCGCTTTTAGTTTGGTCACTTATTATATAGTCATATATTTTATCCTTAAACTAAATTAGTCATTTAAGTTAGTCATTTTTAGTTCGGTCACTTAAAATTTCTCAAATTTAGTAGTAATTCACTTGATATAATTGTGGTGACTAACTTTTTTAGTCACCTAGTCACTAATTTCATCATTTTTTACTAGTGGAAGTCATCATTAACTGGAGGGTCTTGCGATCCGGTAGGTAATTCAGAAATGAGCTCAGCAAGGGCTAAGCCTTTCTTACTCTTTGGTGTGATAAATTCGAGGTCGAATTCCTAAAGAATACCGACCCAACATGCATACTTCCCAGTGAGGATTCGATGACTTAATAGGAAAGCCAGGGGGTTGGAATTAGTCACAACCTTGGTGGAGCGCATGAGGATATAATGACGAAGTTTTTGGACTGAGAACATGACAGCCAGTGCTAATTTTTATTCATATGAGTAGGAAACAGGGGGACCTACAAGGTTCTTACTGACGTAGTAAATCACATGCTCGATACCATTGTCATCTTCCTGAATAAGGACTCCAGCAACCGAATAGGTGGAAGCGGAGATATACAGGATGAAGTCCCGATCAAAGTCGGGAGGGCGGATCAACGGAGCGGATGTGAGAGCCTGCTTGAGGGCATCGAAAGACTCATGAGCATAGGAATCCCAAACGAATGGGATAGTAGATCAGAGGAGTCTAAGGAACCCATGTGCGGTGGTGGCATAGTCAGGGACGAACCGACGAAGAAAATTAGCTTTGCCTTGGAGACTTTGGAGCTGGCGAAGGGTACGTGGAATGGGAAGTTCAAGAATGGCTTGAACTTTCAAAGGGTCAAGGGTGATTCCATCCTTAGACACGATGAAGCCTAAGAGATGGCCGGCAGGCACGCAAAAGATGCATTTCAACAGGTTAATGTGGATAGTATACTTGCGACATCGGAGAAAAATGGTACGCAGATCGTGTAGGTGCTGCGCCCGATGCTTAGAACGTGCAGTGAGGTCATCTAAATAAGCAAGGATAATATGAGCTAGGTCATGGAAACAATAAGACATGGCCCGTTGAAAAGTGGTTCCGATGTTTTTGAGGCCGAAAGGCATGACCCGGTAAGCAAAAGTTCCCCATGGACTAATGAACCCGGTTTTGAGTTGATCAGTAGGACAAATAGCAATTTGGTTGTATCCAGAGAAACCATCCATAAAGGATAGAACCTCATGCCCCGCACACTCGTCAATGATTTGGTCAATGAACAGTGTGGGGAAGTTGTCTTTGGGACAAGCTTGGTTTAAGTCGCGAAAGTCTATGCAGACACGGATGGTGCCTTGTTTCTTGAGAACAGGAACTGGGTTGGATACCCAAGTGGTGTATTCAATGGGGTAAATGAAACCAGCCTGCTTGAGCTTATCGATTTCGGCTTTGATAGCGTCATGTCTGGAAGGATGAATGGGTCTCAACTTTTGACGGACCGGTTTGGCATCAGTCCATGTGTCGATATGGTGTTCGACAATGGCAGGATCGAGTCCAGGCATTTCAGAATAGGACCAGGTGAAAATATCGCGAAATTCTTTGAAAAGATTGGTGTAAGCTTTGATTTCTTCCGGGGTGCATTGGGCGCCCAAGGTGATATATTCTTCGATTCCTGGTTTGACTGAAATGTTAATTTTGATGGTAGGAGAGATATTGGCCATGTTTCCTTCTTCGAAAGCATCAGGTGCAGGGATGTGGTTTTTGAACCAATCGACTGCATTGGGAATGAAGTCTTTGGTTTCCGCAGCAAATTAGTCATGGGACTATTGTGGGAGGAAGTATGCGCGATGGTGCATATCGTCCCATGGAAAGTCAGGGTTGGTCATGGCTTCCATAATGTCTTCATCGGACTGGAAGATGGGAAGACTGGGGGAAGAAAGGTCACCCGAGGAGGTAGTGATGTGTGATAGGTCATCAGTAGGAGAAGGGCTCAGATGTGCAATATCAACAGATCCAAGGTCGGCGGAGGAGGAGTCGAGAGTATCTGCAAGTTGAAGGGTAGGTGAATTATCTTGCAAGGATGATGACAGGTACAAAATGGTGGTTGACGGCTCTACTGGTTCGATGGCGGGAGGAGGAATGTTAATGGGAGTAGGAAGATCTTCTGGTCCAATCGAAGTAGCCTTGAATCGGCATTACATGTCCAAGGAGGAACGATACTCGTCAAGGTGGGGAGAGAGGTGGGTATAATGGCCGTGGAAATTGCACAAAGCACAAGGGTGGTTTGTACGCAAGGTTTTGAGTTTCGGGATAGAGTCCAGGATTGTGACGTAGACTTCTGGGATGTCAGAGTCAGGAAATGTCTCGTTGACCAGGATCTTGAGGTGCGGTAATTTAGGACACCTATGGGTGGCCTGACCGACGATATCGCACAAAGCGCATTGGATAGCGGGCTTTGGCGGTCGCGGGGGGGGGGGGGGGTAGGGGTTGTCGGGGTCGCTTGGTCCTGATGGGTTGCCCCCTTACGAGCTTTTCCTTTCCTTCCCGGGGCTGGCACCACATAAGTAGGGTCCTGGGGAGGGGCGGTGGGCCCGGAGGAAGTGAGGGGGACTGGTTGAACCGGTGTCAAAGCAAGATAAGGTTTTGGGTGACCGGGTGGGGTAGCGACTAGAGGGTCAATATACCAGACGGGTATGCCCAGGGCCAAGTGAGGGAGAGAGAGGGTGGCCATGACGGGGATAGAAAATATTCCGGGAGGGGGAGCCAGGAAAGGTATCTGCCTAGCAGGGTAATGACCAGGAGGGACAGCGCCGAGATGGTTAAGGCCAGGGGGAACCAATCCGGGAGGATAGAGGGGTTCAGGGATACCAGCAGTAGGTGGAGGGCCAAAAGGATGAGGTCCGGCTGGCTGAGCTGAATGGCTAGGAGCCGGTTGCGGAGGGCGAGGGGGAGGTTGCTGACTAGCCGAAGCAGGCTGCTGAAGGGCAGCCTGAGACGATTTCATCATGCAAAAATTCGATAAGCTGGGATCAGTGATGGGAGGAGGAGGGAGATTAGGAAAAGTTCCAAGCAGGGAGGAATCTTTGTAAACATCGGAGACACTAGTCAAGGAATCGACGATTTGCTTGTTGGCTACAGAAGAGATGGTCGTCTCAGGTGAGGTCTGAGATGTTGGCTCATGATATGTGAACTGGTCAATGGTGACTATCTTTCCATTATGGGGGAAAGACATCTTGCGAAAGACCGCGGATGGGACAACAGACATAGCATAGGTGTAGCTTCGCCCCAATAGAATGTTGTAGTCTAGCGGGGCATCTATGACTTCGACGTCAACGCAAATAGTCTTACCGGCGAGGGTGATAGGACAATTACGGAAAAGGCCAATGGGCTGGGAGGCATGGCCGTCCCACGCTCGAAGGGTGATCGTGGAAGGGGCCAGCTCAGGGGATCCGAGTTGCTTCCAAACCGAAGCGGACATCACATAGGTGGATGCCCCCTCATCAATTATACACTCTGAAACGTTGGCGTTCTGGATTTTGTGATCCATATTTATGCAGGAACGCAACAGAATAAACATATAAACAGAAATACAACGATGCAGCGGAAATAATACCTCATTTCATTAATATCAAAGAAGTGAAATTTGCTTACAGACAGAATGGAAATAAAACTAGCTAGGGCGCTGGTAGCTATCTCTGAGAAGAGATGTGGTGGCTAGAGGCCTCTGAACTGAGTTACAATGAGGCTCGAGGGCCTATTTATCATTTAGAAACAATGGGAAATCCTAAACAGCCAAAACCCTAACCCTAGGAGACGAAGCACCAAAACTATGGGCCGCGTTTGGGTAAATTGGTGTTTCAACTTCCCAGGGGCGTAACTTTGGCATACGATCTCCGTTTGACGCGTACCATACCTCGTTAGAAAGATCTATCCGAGGAATACAAATTTCGAATGAGCAACATGGGTCCATGGACCCATGTTGCTCTCCGTTTTCCCAAAAAACGTCGTTTAGGGCCTCAAAACGGCTCCGGAAGTTTAGGACCCGAAAAACTGCTAAAAATAGTAAACTGTGCCGAAACTGAAAAACTGAAATAGACAAAGGTGGAGCCCCAAGTGGAATAGGCGGGTGACCACCAATATCCACCTGGATCATTCCTCCCCCCTTAGGAAGCAATGGTCCCCATTGCGTTAAGTTCCTCCATGAGATGAGGAAATTTCTGATGAACTTGGTCCCTGGTGAACCACTTTCCTTGGTGCAGGAGTTGGCCAGCTTTGACAACCCGATATAGTTGGATCTGCTGCTGGCGAGTGTTCTTGATTTGCATGTCCATGATGCAATCTGTGGTGGCCTGTTCCATGCAGTCTGGATTTAACTCAGTTGGTGTGAGTTGTTCTTCAATGTCCGAGGTGTCCAGTAGAGGTGGGAAGTAAGGATGAAGGCGATCCACATTGAAGATTGGGTGCAGACCAAGGAATGGTGGAATACTGAGCTCGAATGCATTGTTCCCTACAGCCTTGGTGATGGTGTACCGCCCGTATCGGAGCGGGCGAAGCTTGCGGTGGGGTCCAGTGAGACGCTCCTTCTGCAAATGTAGCCATACTTTGTCACCCACCTGGAAGTTGTGTGGCACCCGGTGTTGATCATGGCGTTGCTTGTACTTGGCATTGGCTCTGTCCAATATATCATGAACCTATTGGAGGATGTGTTGAATGTGCTCGATGAAGCTACTGGCTTTGTCAACTTCAGATTGGACATGAGCTGAATTGGCCTGAGCAGCTGCAAATGGCATGGCTACGTCAATGGGACATAGTGGCTGGAATCCCAAGCCCACCTGAAAGGGGATATGGCCGATTGAACTGTGGAGAGCCCGATTATAACTATGTTGTACATAGGGGAGGCTCTCGTCCCATGTGCGTGGATGCTTTGAATTGTACATGCGCAGAATGTGTACAATCATTCTGTTGACGACCTCTGTCTGGCCATCTGTTTGGGGATGGAAAGCTGTGGACTTGGTGAGCTTGGTATCCAACATCGACCAGAGGCTGGACCAAAATGTGCTGAGGAACCTGCTATCCCGATCTGGTATGATAGACTGTGGGATCCAAAAGTGCACCCACACTCGTTCAAAGAAGAGTTTAGCAGTGGCTTCTGCTGTGATATTCTTCTTGCAGGCCGCCATAATGGCCATCTTCGAGAATCTGTCAACGACCACAAAAACACAGTCATTTCCCTACTTAGTAGAAGGCAGGCCCGACATGTAATCCATGGAGATGGATTCCCAAGGTCGACTAGGGGTAGGTAGAGGAGTATATAGGCCTTGCTTCTTGATGGTCGGTTTGGAAATGGCACAAGCAGTGCAGGATCTGATGTGCTTCTCGACATCCTTTCGAATGTTCGGCCAATAGAAATACTTCTGCGGGATTGCTACTATTTTCTCGACCCCGAAATGCCCAGCGACTTGACTGTAGTGTGCTTCCCATATCATCTTGGCACGCTCGCTTGAAGGAACACAAAGGTGTCCCATGTGACATAAAAGTGCATCTTGGAGGTGAAAATTTGGAACTTGCGTACCCCCCAAGAGTGCCTTGTAAGTTTGGCCAAATTATGGGTCACTCTCATAGAGAAGCGGCCAGTCAGAAGTCTTGTGCCCACAAGAGTTGAGCACCGTGGTGAGCACCACGATTGGTGGTCGGCTAAGGCAGTTTGCAACATGATTGGTGCTACCCTTCTTATACTTGATGTTCAAATGAAATTGTTGCAGATATGTAGACCACTTCTGATGGCGATCATTCTGCAACTTCCCTTGTGTCTGTATGAATTGTAGGGGCCTGTGGTCTGTGTGGATGATTGTTTCCTTCCCCAAAATGTAATGCTTCCATTGTCGACAAGCTTGCACAATGGAGTACATTTCTTTGTCGTATGTGGGGTACTTGCGAACTGTGTCAAACAATGTCTCACTGTGAAATGCCACTGGATGTCCCTGTTGAGTAAGAACTGCCCCAATAACATAGTCAGAGGCATCTGTCTCGATCTCAAATGGCTGTTGCAAGTCTGGTAAAGTGAGCGCTGGGGCAGAACAGAGGCGGTTTTTCAGTTCTGTGAACGCCTTCTGTTGAGGTTCCGACCAAAACAATTTTGCTCTCGCTCCTCCCTTGGTGACTTGACTCCAAGGGCAAGTGATATGGGAGAAATCCCCAACGCGAACCTCGATAGAAATTAGCAAGACCCGAAGGCACAACGAAGCTGTTGTTATAGTGGTTGGGGGGTGGCCAATCTAGGATGACTTGGATCTTGGTGGATCCACATGCACCCCCCTTTCATCAATAATGTATCCCAGATATTGAACACAGGTCATGCCAAAAGTGCACTTCTCCAAATTGGCACACAACTTGTGTTGCGCAGTGTTTTGGAGGACTTGTCGGATGTGGTGAGTGTTCTTCCCAAGTACGAGAACGAAGATCGGAATATCATCCAAGTACACCACTACAAATGAGTTGGGGAATGGCCGCAAGATGTCATCCATCATCCTCATGAAGGTGGCGGGAGCATTCGTACGACCGAAGGCATGACCATCCATTTGAAAATTCCTTCCTTGACTTTGAAGGTAGTCTTCCACACATCGAAGGGTTCAATTGGTACCTGGTGATACCTGGAATTCAAGTCGATCTTGCTGAAATATTTCGCCCCTTTGAGTTGGTCTAGAAGGTCATCAATCCATGGGATCGAGTACCTATTCCAAACAGTGATCTTGTTCAGCGGCCCGATAGTCAATACAGAGTCTCCACATCCCATCCTTCTTCTGTACCAACACACGATCGGGCTCCCACAGGGCGATGAACTTGGTCTGATGTGACCTTTCTGCAACAACTCCTGAATCTGCCTCTTGATTTCATCATTCTCCAGAACAGAGCGCCGATAGATCGGTCCATTAGGTAGAGGCACACCTGGGGTCAGATCAATCGGTTTCTTGACCTGACAGTGCAGAGGAACCCCTGTGGGTGAGGTGAATATGTCCTCGTACTCCTCCACAACCTTATCCATTTGTTTTTTTTGTGCAGAGGAGCCCTGTCTGGAGGTCGTGGCCATAGTCTTCTTCTTTCCCTGGGGGCGGATCATTAGGAAAATGAATTTCCTGGTTTGGGAAATGAGCTTACTGCATTGTTTTGCAGTAACCAAAGAGATAGCCGCAGGAGGTCGTACCTCTGGTATCCTGTACAACTTATTTCCCAAAGTAACAATAACAGCATGATGTCGAGACTCATACACAGCATGACACTTCCACAAGTATGTTTGTCCTAATAATACATTAGAAAAATCAATAGGAGCAACGTCACATAATGCCTCATCCGTGAAGGGCTTGATGCTATAGGGAAGGTAGCACTGCTGGCTGACGCGAAGATCTCGTCCTTGGTGAAGCCACCTGATGGTGTATGGATGCGGGTGAGCTGTGGTCAGCAAGCCCAACCGCTTCACGGCGTTTGCTGAAATGAGGTTATTTTGGCTCCCATTGTCAACAATGAACTGTACAGGGGAGCCCTTTACCCACATCTCGGAGTGGAAGAGACGTTCCTCCTCCTCTGGATCTTCCGGTTCCTCCTTCTGGATCTTTGCGGTGTACTTGATGGCGTTGGGCTCCGCATCAATAATCTGTTTCCCTTTTTCATTCACCTTTTCAGGTTCTGATTCGGAGTCAGAGCATGCATCTGACTCAGAATCCCTCATCTCGGCCACTAGCGACTGCTTGGGCCGACACTCACTTGTGTTGTGAGTAGAGCTCTTATGGAACTCACACCACTTTCCCGCGTCCTTCTTTGGCTTTGTGGTGTTGTTATTTTCTTGTGGCTTCGATGAGTTTTCTTTAGCCGCCATGCCTTGGCTCGGTCCTTTTTTTTGCAGTTTGGAAGCACCTTTCCCTTGCTTTTGATTTGCAGATCCAAAGTCTCACTTCTTTTGCTTGAATTTCTGCTCAATCTTGGCAGCATACCGGTATGCCGTACCAAGCGAGGAGATGTCAAGGAACTCCATTTCCTCGTGAATGTATTTGTGCAGACAGCTGCGATACTTTAGCACCAGATGTTTCTCTGAATCTTTGATACCCAACCTTGTGCGCAGGGTATGGAACAGATTCGTCAGCTCATGCACATATTGATCCCTTTGTTGTCACAGCGTGGTCCATTGTATGTACTTGTCCTCATAGCTCCCCACGGGATAGTACTGTTCCTTGACAGCGTCTTGGAAAGAATTCTAAGTTGGTATGGCCGAGAACAGAGAGGGTTATGTCTGGTCCTTGTTCTCACAGTAGGTTTCCCACCAGTCCTTAACATGGGGGGTAGCTTTGAGGAGTGCAAAAATAATCTTCTCCCGGTTTGAAAAGTCATGAACCGAGAAATATCCTTCTAACAGATTCAACCATCTATCTACGACATCTGCGTCTATTTGACCCTCAAATATGGGAATGTCAAAATTTACTTGTACCTTAAAAGGAGTCGCGCCTCCAGAGTGGCTGCTGGATGCAGATGCGCTGCCGGTGGGTAGCCGTTGAAGGATCTGAGCAAAGTTATCCATCATCACGTTTCTTTGTCTTTCGAGGGCCTCCTCGAGCAATATTTTGATAGGATCTCCTGCTCCCTCATCTTTCTTTTCGTCCCCCATGGGCGTCCGTCGAGGTTTGCGAGGATGATCTTGCAAAGGTTCCACCAGATCGAGCCCTAGCTCCTTATACCCGACCTCGTTGGGGACCCCGACCTCGTTGAGACATGCAAAGAAATCGAGAAAAAGCAAACCGTTTCGTACACGATACAGATTTATGCGGGGGAACGCAACCAGTGTCATGCTCACAACAGAAAACCAACGACCGTGGCATCTTTATCCTGGTTTCATTAATATCTTGAACTAAGACCCATACACAGACAGAAACCAAAACCTAGCTACGGTGGCTAGGTAACTATCTCAGGAGAAAAGAATACTTTGGCAGCTCTGGACCTCGACTGTGAGAAGAGCTACAACCAAGGATGGGGGCCTATTTATCATTTAGAAACAATGGGAAATCCTAAACAGCCAAAACCCTAACCCTAGGAGATGAAGCGCCAAAACTATGGGCCCCGTTTGGGTAAATTGGTGTTTCAACTTCCCAGGGGCATAACTTTGGCATACGATCTCCATTTGATGCGTACCATACCTCGTTAGAAAGATCTATCCGAGGACTACAAATTTGGAATGAGCAACGTCAATCCATGGACCCATGTTGCTCTCCGTTTTCCCAAAAAAACGTCGTTTAGGGCCTCAAAACGGCTCCGAAAGTTTAGGACCCAAAAAACTGCTAAAAATAGTAAACTCTGCCGAAACTGAAAAACTGAAATAGACAATGGTGGAGCCCCAAGTGGAATAGGCGGGTGACCACCAATATCCACTTGGATCATTTTGAGTGGGATTTGGAAGGCGACGGAAGCAGGAAGAGGGGGATGGTCCGATTGAGTGGCGTAAAAAACAATCATTTGGTCATCAGCAGGATCTACAGTGCCCACGGCAGATAGTAGAGCCTTCTTCTGGGAAGGGCACGACTGGAGGAGTTCCAGTGTGGAAATGGCAGCAGGAGATTGCGCTAAATCATCTAATATACTATACGAATGAGCAGCTCGACCGGAAGCAGCGTTTTGACGTAGGGGTCCCTTAGGAATATTGGTATGGACCTCAACTTTGGGTTGAGGGATATGTAAGGGGCCACTGGATGTCGAAAGAGGCTCTGTAGAACCTGAAGAAGGAGGCTCGGGGGCAGACTGAGCAGGGGGCTTGGGGTACTGGTGAGACTGAGTTTGAAGGTGAAGGTCGACGGTCGGGGAAGGATCAGAGTGCATCATAAGGATCTGGTAATCAGAGGAACCAGAAAGGGAAGGGGGAGTGGCGACCTGGCTATCAGGTGATTGGGTAGCCACGAATCCTTGCTAAGGGAAAGGATCAGTAAACACAGTTGGTTGGGTAGTGGCCACATTAGGAGGAGCATGAGGGGAGGCGTGTTGTCTGTGCAATGTGGCTTGAGACTCCCACATCTGCCGCATCTAGGGTAAGAGGGAGAAATAATGGGTGTAATGACCATAAACACCGCAACACGAACAAGGCTTGTTTGTGTGAAGTGGCCTGTCCGGCTTGGGCTGAGTTCCCTATTGCTGGTTGGCAGTGTTGGGGTCCACACCAGAATTGGGTCCATGGGTACCAGGGGCAGATTGGTTTTGATTGCCTCTCCACCTTCTTTGAGAAGAAGGGGGATTAGTCGCGCCCTGCTGTGCAAATACTTGCCCTGGAGGGGGCTGTAAGTGCTGTTGCGGGTTTTGAGGAGGCAAGGGAGATGGAAGCACATATGTTGGAGGAGCTGGCATACCAGGCTGTGGATAAAGGTCATGGTTAGGTTGGGCAACATTGAGGTAAGAAGGAGGTTGGGCAAAAGGAGGAGGCATGCCATATGCTGGATACATGCTACCGGGAGGGGGAAGAGTGCTAGAGGTGATGACCCCTCCCTGAGGGAGACCATAGCCCATAGGAGGTTGAGCGTACGGATGGGAAAGGGCTCCAACGATACCGTCGGCGAAATGAGATGCCCCTGGGGCGTTAGCGCCGCCAGGCCTGGGGAGGTCAGGAAGAACGGTATAAACATAACCAGATTGAGCGTAGATCAGGTCATATTTCAAGGCTATTTGGAGGGTGGCTTCTTCTGTTTGAGGAAAGTGAGAGGCGACATCTTTGCCGATAGGAGCTAAGAGGGTGTAAAGGAACTATTCCATGTAAACCCGATCTTCAAAGGGGGAGGGCTCGACATAAGCTTCGTCTTCGTCACCATTCCTGAACATGGGCGGAAAGGCGGGTCGAAGAGGTTTGCTTGAATGAAGTCAAGAGCTCCGTGCCAGTATCGTATCAGAGAGGGAGCTAGAAATAAGATAAAAAGGCTTGGGAAAGGGTCGCAAAGGTGGTATGGGAAGAGGTGGCTTGTTCAACATACCATTTAGAAGCTTCGCTGGTAAGCGTGCGTTGGAACAAACGAAGACGGATGGAGTCATCGGTAATGGAATTGGAGGAACACCACATGTGGAAAGATCAGACATAGTGGTTGGTTCTTCCTCGTAGGAGCCTTCCTCTATAGGGATGTCGGAAGGGAGCTTGGTTGGCATGGCAGGCCAACCAACATCATGGTGGATGGGGTCGTTGATCAACTGATTGAAATCGGGGAGGCTAAGGCCTGCAATGTACGGCAGCAATGGGGTGGCTGGAGTCGTTCCTGTGGCGGTTCCGCTAGTAGTCGGGCCGGCATTCGGGCCGGGAGAACCGCTAGCGTTAGGCCCTGGACCAGACATGGTGGTAGGGGGAGAACCAAGAGGAGAAGAACTTTGATGAATCAAGAAGAAGGAGTCGGGTGCGGACCAGGAGAGGACTGGCTCGACGTGGGCGGGGCGGAGAGTAGGTCGATCGACTAGAGCGAGAGTGAAGGCCAGAAGTCTCTAGAAAGGCCTTGGGGGCACAATGACGACGGGAAGAAGGAAGCCAGCAAGAATGACGATAGTCAAGTGAGGTCAAGGGCAGAAAATGTGCAGTGACAATTGATTTTAGAGTCTTTGCCAGGCGGTGTTAACCAGGCGCTTCTTCACTTAGGGTCAGTGTGTGGTGTGCGTTAATTTTAATTTTTAAAACACTTTTCGTTTTGAGAGAAAGAAAAAAAAAAAGTGTGTTGCGTAACTGAAAATAAATCTGCAGAGAACAGTATATAATGTTGAAATAACATAAAATTAACAGCTACTATTGCATCTATATAACCCAAGAAGGTGGGTCCCTCAAAAATAGTCTAAAAGGGGAAAAAATCTAGTCAAAACACACTGAAAAGAGGCCAATAGATCTAAGGTCGGGAGGGACATGGATCTAAAGGATAAAGCTGCTGAAAAGAGGTGCAGATCACAGCCAAGAGACAGAGGCAAGGTGGCTGGAAAAAGGGAGGAAATCAGAAAAAAGCGGAAAGGACAGGGGGGAAGTCCTAAAAAGAGGTCCAAAAAAAATGACAAGAGGTGATTTGAAAGGAAGAAAGGCTGATTTAAAGGGATCTGAAAAGGAGGTATCAGATCTGGACAAGGGGGAGCTGAAACTCAGAAAAACAGAGGCTGAAACAACTAAAAACTCTTCCACAAAAAGTGGAGGGTACTGAAGCCCTAAGGGGCTAGGTTCCCACTTAGATGAGCTAAAACAGATCAAAACCAGGTCAAAGGAGGCTGAAACAGAGTCTGGAAAACCCTGACAGAAGCTTCAGCAGAACCCAGAAAAATTGCAGAAAAATCACTGAAAAATTGGCAGGTCGCGAAAAGAGAGCGAGAAAGAAGTGCGACTGGAGGTCCAAATCGCGAGGTTATGGGCCAAAAAATTACGACCCCGTTCGGTTGTCTGGCGGCGGAATTTTGGAAAGAGTTAACAATCTCAGTTAAACCATTTTGTCCATTGTCGCTTCTGTATAAGCCCTTGCATAACTACGGAAGTTAGAAATTTTAATGTTTTAGGGTTTTATGTGAGAAAAACAACATAAAAATAGGAAAAATAAATATCTGAAAAGAAACCCTAGGGTCTGAAGTAGCTGGATATGCAGGAATATGAAAAACGACAGCGGTCGTAATTTAAAACCCGTGTGGAGTCGCCATTTGTTAGTATGAATCCTTTGTCGAAGTGTACGAAAAAGGACCACTTTAGCTACGCATAACTAATAGCCCTAACAACAAAAGTGGCTGCCAATATCTTCAAATCTGCGGTTAGTTGAACAAGAAAAGAGCTGCAAAAAACCAGATCTATGCATGGAAAGACATTAAGCAGTAAAAACAAGGGTTTGCTCCATATACCAATAGACAAGACAAGAATAATTTTTGAAAGAATTTTTATATTAATCGAGCACCTGGGAGGAAAACAAGAAGGCGTATCCAATTCTCCTTAGTGGGATGGGTTCTTGGAAGTCCTCAACACTTCAGATCTAATATTTCTCTCTCTTGTTGGTGTAGAAAACCCACACAAAGAATGGAACTCAAAGGGAGCTCACACAGCAAATGGTAAAAAAGAGTGACCAAGTGTATAGATCCAGAGTGATCTAATAGGCAACAAAAGGTGAAGAATGGTAGGAAAAACCGTCCTATTTATAACAAAATATTGGGTCATTCTAGATCTTGGTGTATGGGTTAACCAAATCTAGATCCACTTTTTATGGAATATTTTATTATATTTGTTGGAGGGAAAAGGTATTTGACTTGGGTCAAATCCCTTAATTTGTCAAAAATAAATAAATAAATGATTTATTTATCTTTTGAGGCTGTTAGAATGATAATCAACAACAACATTTATTAATATTAATAGTAAGGATATAATTAAATAATAATATTTATTAATTATTTAAAATTATCATATTCACATTCTACAAGTAAACACGCACAAAATTTAAATAAGATTTGTACATTTATTCTAAAATACAAGATAAACAAGGTTTATCTGAACAATTCCTTGTTTGGTTAAATGACTGAGTCATGAACAAATTATGGTTTAATTAATTATTCCATGAGGAAAATCAAACAAATATAGGTTTGTTTAATACTTCCTTTTGGGGTTTCCTATTTGGACCATAAATAACCTAATAAATGTAGTTTATTAAGTTATTTAACATAGTGAAGGCAATTTTACTTAGGGAAAAATTGGTCTTACATGGTGTACTTGGGTCCATCTAATGATAATAGGTTAGATGACCAAAAAATGGTGTAACAAAGGCCATAGTGGTTCGCGTTAGTCAATTTTTTTAGAAGTAATTAGTGTTTATCATTTCCCTCAAGTAATGACTAGTCAAATAGAGATTTCCTATGAGTCAACACATGATTCATATATATTAAGTTTATTATCTAGCAAATTCCCTTTAGATAAAGTTCCATTATTGTGTGTAGGAAATATATTATTTAATACATAATCAAGCTTTGACATTTCTATTAATGAGAAATACCTAACGATCCTCACTAATCTGGGCACGCCTTAAATTAATTCTTTGGCACACACTAACATTTCTTAGGACCCCACATGTATTGGAACATCTTTATACCTAGAACATCTCGTGATGACACTGACGCCCAAGCACATGGCGGCATGCGCTAGAACAACATGGAACTCTCCTAGCATGTGTTGGCATGCTGCATATAGTCCCTAGCATGCCCTAGAAAACCTTGGTTGAATGCATTGACATACATTAGCACTTTGCACACAATGCCACTTGGCATGTATTGGGACCTGTTATTAGTGTGCCTAGCATGCCCCTTTTCAAAAATATAAAATCTTGACTTATTAACCCTCTTATTGGTTCCTCCTTTTGTTCCCTTAACACATATTGACATATCCTGGCACCCTGCACCACATCCTTATCACCTACCATGTATTGGCATATCTTGGCATTATTAATTGGCACGTGATATAATTAGCACACCTTGGTACTCCCAAGCACACTTTGGGAATTCTTAACATGCCTTGATATTCCCTAGCATGCATTACCAATGCTTAGCATACCTTGTCAGTCCCTCCTTGGCATGACAACTAACACTCATTAACACTAGTCTCTGGCACACGTTCCTCATATTCATTAACTTCCATGAATTTTTTCCTAGTGCTCCCTTAATGTTTTTTTCTAGTAATCCTTAACACTCATCAACATGCATTATCACTCTCTAGCACACCTTAGCACTCTTCAACATTCCTTTCCACTTCATAACATGCATAACACTAGTCCCTGACACATATTGGTGCTTGGCACATGTTGGCGCTTGGAAACTCTTAGCATGTATGGAATATGTTGAGATGCCTTGGTATGATTTGGCATGGTTTAATATTAAATTTATTTGTGATTATCAATTGTTGGAAAGTAGATGCGAAGCAACAAAGGAATACTTGGCACTTAGAATGCACTAAGACTTTGCACTTGGCACCTAGTGTTGGTGTACCTAGCATGCCCCTCTTGGAAAAGGTAAATTGATGACTTATTAACCCTCTTATGTGTTAATTTCCTTGTAGTTTAACTTTTTTCTCCCTTTTGTTGTCTTGACAGTCCCTGACACGCATTGACACACCCTTTCACATCTTGGCATGCCTTATCACTTGGCACATCTTAGCATGTTTGACATGTATTCCCACTATCTGGCACATCAAGGGGGTGAAGAGAGATGTAGTCCAAAGGTAGGTTGAGTACGAGGGCTGAGTAAGGGTTGCTAAAAGGAGGTCATGCTCATCCTCCGAGAGCAAGATCATCATGTGAGGGTTCAAAAGAATGTTGCATACCTTAAGGGTCGGTTTGCACTAGGAAGTAGGATGGCATATTGTTGGTTCTCTTCTGGAAGATCAAGCTCAAGAAAGGTTTCTCATGAGAATATGGGCATGGGATTTCAATGGTCTCTTTGTGTGAAGGCCGCATCAAATTCTAAAATGTTTAAATTTGCAACAAGAAACGGTGAGATTAGAAACTAGAAAGGACAAAAAAAAATGCACCCACACTGGTGAGGAATTTTGATGCACCACGAGTGAGGAATTTGGGATGTCTAATTTATTTTTCCCTTAAATAAATTGGACAATAAATTGTAATTTTATCTCATAACAACTTGTGTCAGTTAATTAATTCATGATGACCAAGTTAGCTCAAGAAATTCAAGTACTTGAGGGTCTAAGATGAGACATCTAGAGGGATTATAATATTTTTGAGGTCCAGTTGAAGTTGATGTATTATTAGGGTGCAAGATTAATTAACTCGATTAAATGAGTTAAAATCAGTTTAACTGGTTCTAACTTACTGATGAGCTAGTGAGAGTTCCAGTGAATTAAATTAGATTTAATTCACAATGAATGATCAATCATATAACTGATAATTTGCTATTAATAGTTGCATGCATATCATTTTCGAGGAATGCCCAGTTGAGACAGAGGTTAAAGGGAACATAACTATTAGTTTTATTCAGAGAAAATTTCCCATGTACAATTATAAAGTCATTGGGATGCCATTATGGATTGCGCAATCAAGGAAGACTGATTTTCCTAATTAATACGGAGTTCATTCCCTAGGAATTACATGATCAAGGTAGGCTGAAGTAAGGCTGAGAATTGGCTAAGTACTAGATCGATTTTGCCTAGATCAACGGGAGACAATTGACATAGTGCTGGAGAATCTCATGAGAGATTAAGCATTAATGTATTGTTTCATGATTCCTTGACCTAATACACAATAGAGATAGAGGGGTTTTGACCAGTTTCTTTCCCCAAATACATCATGTTGTTGTGCGATTGATAACTTATTTCTCTTACTTATATGTGATTGTGCGATCGTGTTTTGTTTCCGAAAATTGTAGGAAGGATTCAATATCTTGTTTTAGTAGATTACAAGATTAGATTGAATCTCGTTGGTTAGATTTTATACATGGTATCAGAGAAGGAATTTTTTGGGTGGCTAGTTTACAGAGAATATTTGAATATTTTGGTGTAAAATTTTCAAAAAGAAATAGAATATTTGGATTCCTCGCGAAACTCTACCCTAACGGGAAAAAAAAATCGGTCGAATAGGAGCTCGGATGAGGGAGATATCATCGATTTAAAATCAACTCTTTTTTAGAAACTTTTTGTAACGTCGGGACAATTACACTGTCCGCGAGTCAAGAACCTATATGTAATTGAGGTACCAGATGCATGCAAAGCTTTGAGGAGAAAGGCATAATTTAGAGACTTGGTGTTTTAGAGGGAGCATAAATTACCTCTCAACAAGCATCCTCATGAGAAGCAGTCTCAGAAGGTTGTGGAGTAGCTGCCACAATTGGAGAAGCAGAGAGGAAACTAAGTGGAAGCATCCACTCAAGCAAAGACCTCCATGAGGGGGAAATTTCGAGCCAGATGGGAAGAGGGAGCATCCATACATCGAGGTATAAGGTGGCGTGATGTGTAGACATAATCCCAAGATAAGAAATTTGGGCAAGGTCCATTGAGATGGTGTGTCTCATGGATTGAACCTGGCAACGAGGAGCCCACAGTACAATAGTATTAGGAAGGATCAGTTAGATTGATGTAGTCAGATGTCAGCAAGACAGAAATCAGAGTGACATATGTCAAATACTAGATTACAAATCAGAGTCATAAATAGTTCAAAGGGCACGGATGCAGATGTCAGTAGCAGCGTCGAGAATCCAGTACTAGACAGGTGTAGTAGCTAGCAGTAGTCAGAAAAATATGATGACAGATGTGTTATACTGAGTAAGTTGTTTGAAGGCTATTTAGTTTCAAGATTTACAGGTGCAAACAACACTAGAGAAGTGTAACATGCAGAACATTCCAAAGGTACCAGATGGGGATATATTGAATTCCTTTCTTGCTGAGAGGGAGTGTTGAAATTTGCAACAAGAAACATTGAAATTGGCAACTAGAAAGGACCAAAAAAAATGCACCCACACTAGTAAGGAATTTTGATGTACCAGGAGTGAGGAATGTGAGGCATCTAATTTATTTTTCACTTAAATAAATTGGACAATAAATTGTAATTTCGTCTCATAACAACTTGTGTTAGTTAACTAAGTCATGATGATTGAGTTATCTTAGTAAATTCAGTTTAAGGTGATCGAGGTGGATATTGGTGGCCACCCACCTATTCCACTTGGGCCCTCACCATTGTCTCTTTCAGTTTTCCAGTTTCCTTAATTATAGCACAATTTACTATTTTTGTCAGTTTTTTGGGTCCTGAACTTCTGGAGCCATTTTGAGGCCCCAAACAACATTTTTTTGGGCATGAAAGGTTTTATGTTGTAGTCCTCGAAGAGATCTTTCTAACTAGGTATCATGTGCATCAAACGAAGATCATATGACCAAGTTATGACCCCAAAAAATTGGCTACCCAACTAACCCCAACGGGGCCCATAAAATCGTGGTGTTACATCTCCTCGGGTAAGGGTTTTGGTTTTTTACGGTTTTATCTTATTTTTAAATAATAAGAGAGACCCTTCATCCTCATTGTAACACAGTTAGGAGGAACATAACTATCAGTTGTATTTATAGAAAATTTCCCATGTGCAATTATAAAGTCATTGGGATTCCATGATGGATTGTACAATCAAGGAAGGTCGATTTTCCTAACTAATATGGAGATAATTCCATAGGAATTGCATGAGCAAGGCAGGCTAAGAATTGACTAAGTATTAGACTAATTTTTCCTTGATTAGTAGGAGACAATTGGCAGAGTGCTGGATAATATCAAGAGAAATTAAGCATTGTATTGTTTCATGATTCCTTGACTTAATACAAAATAGAGATGGAGGGTTTTGAGCAGTTGCTTCCCCAGATACATCTAGTGTTGTGCGATTGATAACTTGTTTCTCTTACTTATATCTGATTGTGCGATCGTGTTTTGTTTCCACAAATTGTAGGAAGGATTCAGTATCTTGTTTTAGTACATTACAATATTAGATTGAATCTTGTTGGTTAGATTTTCTACATGAAATAGAAGAGAGGGTTGATACCATCTTGCCTTGTGGTGGTTAGTAGGCGGCAAGGTCTATGATAAAGAACAACATAAATGGAGGAGGGCTTGCACTATAATTTAAAGCCATAAAATAAGTCGACGCAGGCATAATATTGACTGATTTAACCCTAGTTTTAGGGTCGACATTGAGATATGAAGTTAATGTTAAGATTATATCAAAGAAAAGCCCATAATCTATGGATCCATATGAGCTACGTCGAGTCCCTTATGGAGGCAAGAGTCATGTTTTTTCTATGTGTGGATAGGGTTTGTTCTACAACAATTATAAGTACACAAGTATAATGCCCAAGTTAAGACAATTTCCTAGCATGTTTAGTTCATAAGGTATGCCCTTAAGACTATGACAAATTTGTGTAGAAGAAGACGGGTTGTGACCCTTAGAGCGAGGTTTATTTCTGCAATAAAGACCGCAGATCGGGAAGATGGTTTGCAGATTCAGTATGTGTGGAGACAATAGATCCAAAGGAGGGTGGAACCTGAGTAGAAGATTGTGCATGCAGAAGAAATGTGCCATATGAAGAATGGATTGACATGCAAAGGAGTTGATTTTGGTGGACTTTCCATAGATTTTTAAACAAATATTTGAAGAAACCTATAAAAAATTAGTAAATGGACTGTTAGTGGCTAATTTGTAACCCTATTTCAGTCATCTACAGATTGTTAGAAGTATGATAAGAGGAGTAGTTCATATTTTGTCATAGATTGGACAAAAAAGATCAAATTGTCGATACACAAGAATAGTGATCTTGAGAGGACTCAAACCATTCTTAGGTGGCAGATTTGAAGAGCCCTAGATGAAGAAAACATTGTGGGACCTAGATTAGTAAAAATAATTGACTGTAGTTGCGAAGATTGATGGTAGTCCAAGTATAGTTAGAGGGTTGTTAGGTTACTGTCAAAGAAGAGCCCTGAATCTTGTTCTGGTGAAGGACAACAAAATTGGTAGAAGGGTAGGTGTATAGGGCCTAAGGATGTGTAGAATTTGAAGGACTAAAGTAACAGTCAAGTAGGAAAACCAACTAGCCCTAGTTCACTATATTGTAGAGGATTGATTCAGAGAGAAGAAGGGCAGCCTCCATAGCCCTGGACTTCTCATCTTGGAGCTATAATATGGAAAAAGTGGGCTTACCAAAGAGTTGTTCACAAATTGAGTTGTGAAGAACTTGCTACCACTCAAACTAGTAGTGGACCTAAAAGGGGTTCCTAAGAGAGCAACTGCTAGGACAAGGGAAACGATGGAGGCTTAGCCCATTGTCACCACAGCTAAGGCTCCTTTCTCTTCATGGAATTTCATCGATGGGTTGAGTCCCAGTAGTTTAGGAAGTCACTTGTAGCATATAGGTTAATGAATAAGTGGGAAGTGACCCTCGAAACCCTTTCCCTAAGATAAAATAAAGAGTGGGACTTGCTTTCCTTTTAAGCAAGTGAATTTATCTTCTAGGGAGAGAGGAGGGGGATTGAAGGGTTGAGGGAGAAGAAAAATACTTATGAAGGAATTTTTTAATCCCTAAATTCCTTTGGGCACTTGGATTCCCAAATGGTCCTTGATGAAAGGCCTTTGACACCAAATGGTACCACACGAGGCCAAGTGGACCTAGCCCAGGTTCGGGGATGGAATTTAGCAACCAATGATGCCTATCCTAGACAAGGTGAGGGGAAAGGATTAGACAAGAGTTTTTACTTCAATAGGTCAAATTTATCCTACTAGGTTCTATCCTTGGGACCACCTAGGAAAAAAATTACCCTAGAGCTAGGGCTTGAGGAATTCAGAGATTCCACCGTCAGAATTGGCCCAAGTTCCGAGGAGAGTGAGGGCACCCAACAATGTAGCTGCCTCTAGGAGATAGAATTTTTCCTCTAGCTAGATTCCTGGGAAATTGTTGCCCTAGGTGACCTAATGGGGCTAGACCTAGGGAATGTGAAAATTTCTTAATCTAAGAAACCCTACTACAGTATCTTGATTTACTTCTCCTACTTGAATTAAGTTACAAGTTAATTTATGAAATATTTAATAAATTAGCGAAGTAAATAGCAAACACAACTAGCGACCTATGCATACAGATCAAATATTGAATAACATGCTCATAGAGAAAGTGGCCAACGGATTTTCTGGACAACTGTCCCCGGAAAAAACCTAATGCAGGAAAACCTGTGTAGCTAGCTCTAAAGGTTTTTCATTATTATGCAGAATCTAAGTACAACAATCCTGGGCACCAAAATTGGCTCACCCAACAGAGAAATAAAAATGGCAGTAATACGTTGCTCTGAATCCCTCTACGTCAACCTGAATGGCCTATGTCAACCTCTGCACTACTCAGTAAGGGTCTACGTCACACCTGAAGGGCTTACACTGCCCCTGCGCTACCCTGACTGGGCCTATGTCAGCCCTGTGTGGCTCCTCCCATCTCTGCGCTGCCCCTGCTAGGCTTTGGCTGGACTGAGTGGCTCTTGCTGTCCTGCTGGTCTGGCTGGCTAAAATTCTTATGCAAAAAAGCATAGGTAAGAAAGAAGTCACTAGCCAAAGGTAACGCATAACATTCAGAAAAATTGAATAAATGAAATGAAAATAGATCAATGTCCACAAATAACTGAAATAGCTCAATGGGACTAGAGAGTAAAAGCTTTGACAACAATGATAAGTTCTTATAGCATCAGCTAAGAGAACATAGGAGACTTTTTCATGAGGTTAAAATGTTGTATAATTGTTGGCATAGGAAAACTGTAGAATTTTTAGAGTAAATATTTACAGGTACCATTAGTTGGTGATCATCGATAATCATTTCATTTCATCAAATACCCTGATGAATGGGCCTTACAAGCTATTTCAGTAGACAAATGCCACAGAAGCTGTGTGATGGAAAAATATTCACACTATATTGAAGAAAACACCTACCAAATATGGATGACGTTTCAAATGGGGAAAGAAACAATAGAGAGATAGACATTGAAAAAGTTAAAATGCTAGGGCAACAGGAAAGAAACTAGGTAGCATGGTACAAAGAACAACAAAGAAAATTATAAAAATGGAAATCCCTACAAATTAGCACCCATCCAAACATCACCAAAATTTTTTATTTAACCCTAGTTAGGACAATTTCCTAGCATGTTTAGTTCATAAGGTATGCCCTTAAGACTGTGACAAATTTGCGTAGAAGAAGAACGGTTGTGACCCTTAGAGTGAGGTTTATTTTTGCAATATAGATCATGGATATGGAAGATGGTTTTCAAATTCAGTATGTGTGGAGATAGCAGATCCAAAGGAGGGTGGAACATGAGCATAAGATTGAGCATGCAGAATAAATGTGCCATATCAAGAATGGATTCACATGCAGAGGAGTTGATTTTGGTGGACTATCCAGAGAGTTTTATACAAAGATCTCAAGAAACCTATACAAAAAATAGTCAATGGACTGCTAGTGGCTAATTTATGACCCTAGTTTAGTCATCTACAGATTGTTAGAAGGATGATAAGAGGAGTAGTTTCAATTTTTTCATAGATTGGACAACAAAGAAAAAATTGTCGATACACAAGAGCAA
Source organism: Pinus albicaulis (assembly GCA_034641835.2). NCBI lineage: Eukaryota > Viridiplantae > Streptophyta > Pinopsida > Pinales > Pinaceae > Pinus > Pinus albicaulis. The sequence continues at coordinate 265,422,529 of CM076580.1, read as the reverse complement.
TGATTTTGAGAGGACTCAAACCATTTTTAAGTCGAAGATTTGAAGATCCGTAGATGAAGAGAATATTGTGGGCCCTAGATCAATAAAAATAATTGACTATGGTTGGGAAAATTTATGGTAGTCCAAGTACAGATGGAGGGTTCTTAGGTTACTGTCAAAGAAGAGGCCTAACTCTTTTACTTGTGAAGGACAACAAGATTGGTAGAAGGGCAGGTGTATAGGGCCTAAGGATGTGTAGACTTTGAAGGACTAAGGTAGCAGTCAAGTGGGCTAGCCAACTAGCCCTAGCCCTAGTTCACTAGCCCTAGAAACCATTTCCCTAAGATATAATAAAGAGTAGGACTTCCTTGCCTTTTAAGAAAGGGACTTGATCTTATAGGGAGAGAGGAGGGGGATTGAAGGGTTGAGGGTGAAGAAAACAACTTATGAAGGATGTTCTCAATCCATAAAATGCTTTTGGGAACTTGGATTCCCAAATGGTCCTTGATGAAAGGCCTTTGACACCAAATTGGACCACACGGGGCCAAGTGGACCCAGCCAAGGTTCAGGGATGGAATTTAGCAACCAATGATGTTCCTATCATAGAAAATTTGAGGGGAAAGGATCAAGCAAGAGTTTTTACTTCGATGGGTCAAATTGATCCTACTAGGTTCTAGCCTTGGGAACACCTAGGAAAAACTTGATCCTAGAGATAGGGCTTGAGGTATCTGGAGATTCCACCGTCATAATTGGCCCAAATTCTGAGGAGAGTGAGGGGACCCACCAATGTAGTTGCCTCTAGGAGATCGAAGTTTTCCTCTGGCTAGATTTCTGGGAAATTGATGCCATAGGTGACATAATGGGGCTAGACCTAGGATCAAACTCAATGCAATCACATCTCTAATGCACACAAAAAGTACAAGATACCCGTAATATGTGGCCTACACCCTTGCACCTCCCCAACACTCCATGAAAAATCTACTCCAATGGTCACCTTCTAAGTTCCAATAACTCCTCTTGCAACACGACAAAACCACCTATATATGTTGCAACAACCTTGCCAACTTCTTTAGTGGGTTCCACATATATTTCACATTTCTTCTTTGTCTTTCAAAGTGGTAGTGCCAAGGAGAGGGTATCAACATTGATGAAATAATTTTGAATTAATACCACTGCTAAGTTTTCTTCATGCAACTTGTCAAATATCTTAATTTTGCTTCAAAACTTATCATGGTGCTTAACTTGCTTTTCTACACCTCTAAGTGAGACTACAACCCCCAAAACTTCTCTAACTATTCCACCTCTTCAACCCTTGTTAGAGTCTTCTTAGACGTGCACTCATGCCTCAAGAAGAACACAACACTAGCATACCAAATGTACATGCTCCTTCCATCATTTAATGCCTCACTAAAACCACATTATCACACTCCTAAAAATGAAATGTTCACATCTTAAGACAAAACAGATATTTTACTTATGACAACCTAAACTATGAGAGTGACTTCGAGATGAATCTATTTTCTGAAGATGAAAACATAGACTCTTACAACCCCATTCACGCAACCATTTGAATATATCTAACCTAAAGAAGAATATGCACCCTACTCCTTCGAAATTTTTCATATAACATTTAAGTGACTAACACTTTTTAACTATTAAACCCACTTACCATAAACCCTCTTTTGTTAACACCCACCAAAAAAAAAAAAAAAAAAAAAAAAATTCAATACAACTAAGTTAAAAGTACTTTCACATTAAAATTCCAAAAATACAACATTCCTATCCTAACCAATTTTAATAATAAAATCATTAAATAAAATAAATAATCTTAAAAATATATTATTATTATAATAATAAATATTCCAAAATATAACCCAAAAAAAAATTGCTTTCATCACAACCAAAAATATACAATAAATGCTTTCAACTACTATTAAAAAAACTTTGGAAATAAAATTATAGGATTTTTGTTTTCTTTTTTTCTGGATGATTTACAAAACCCGTGGCAACCCAAATGTTCCGAAGTAGTATTTTTTTTCTTTTTTTACAGGGCGGGAACGAAAAAATTTACTCTCAAATTATCTAAATAGAATCTTTTCCCTTTACACAGGGGCAAGAGCAAAAGAAAGATTGAAGAGAGTTGGGATTTAGGGTTTTACTAGGGGCAGACCGGATATCCGATCTCGAACCCCACCATCAGATCTTCAGTCCATTTACAGTTGACGGCGCTACATTTTTTCACTGCTTTTCCACAATTTTTAGTGTTCCACAGAGAGGAGTACACACATGTATCCGGTTCTACTATTTTTTTCGCATCCATGCTTGTATGTTTCGACTTAATCTCTATTCTGCATTTTGTTACTATTTGCAGGGATGACGTTGGCTTCTGATGAGTTGGGGAGGCCATTTTTCATAATAAAGGAGCAAGAATAGAAGACCTAAATGAGAGGTTTAGATGAAGGCCAACACTGCGGCCAACATAGTTGTTGTGAGAATCCTCTGCACCTCACTCAACCTCAAGGGAATAGAAAAGATGCTTCAGAGACCCCGACAACAATGTCACCTTCAATAAGCTTCTGTTTCATTTATTTATCCTCTATTTTTAGATCGGTGAAACCTCTTAAATTATGAAAATAAGTAGAATTTATTTTTAAAAATTATGATTCATAAGTAGAAATTACTTAATTTTTTTTAGATATTCTATAAAGAGTGAAATAAGCCAATACTCTGAAATCATTTTACTCTTTCTCACAAATTGCGAGGCCCAATTCCACAAACCTAAAGCAATTCCACAAGCCTTTGGGATGTAAAGGGGTAATCACTCAGTGAGTAAAAGAGAAAATCAACTTAAAGTGATTCTGCAAAACTTTTGGATGCACAAGATTAGTCAAACAGCCAGTAAAAGACCATAGTCGTTGACAAACTCCTTTGACAAACTGTATGAGGCATTTTCAAATACCACACTACACTATCTTAGAAATTTTCCCTATTAAGAAGCACTATATACTTAATTCATATACCACACATTTCACAATCTATGCTGGAATTCTGTAAAACTTTTGTTTTTGAAAAAACTGAAACCACATTAAATATGAATCTCCCTTTCCTTCATAAGGCTCCCACCTACAATGTGAATGAAAGCCATTCTACCAAGTAACAAGGATAAAAAATTTAGAATACAAAACCCCTTGACATGTACTAAGGCCGTGATTGTAGTTATTGATTGATCAGTCACAACAAATAAGGGGACCTGTAATTCATGCCAACTCCTACCAATTAACACATCTAAATTTTTGAAGTTGTATTTTCCAAGAAGCTTTGTCGTTTCACCTATTGAATGTTTTGGAAAATGATCTTCAATGTTGGCATGTCCTTCTTGCCTTTTTAAATGTCTGTTATTCTTTGCAACCCTTAAATTTTTGTTGCTACCACTTCCTTTAGCCTTTTAGGGATCATAGTGTTGTATGCTGTAATTGAAGAACTATGAGCATGCTCACAGCTATTAGTGCAACCTTGGATACTACTACACCGGCCATTCTATGCTTTGGATTTGAATTATTCAAGAATTGGATACTGCAATTAAGAAAATAATTAAGGCCATTATAGCATTTGTTTTTAATTTTTACTATGTTCATTGGTTTTGTCATTTTAATTACAGTGGACTGTTTTATTTGCTTCTCTAGTTGAAGATGTTTTGCGAGCACAACGGTTTGAATGTATATCCTCTTCCTCATCTTTGTCACTAGAAAATGCTAGAGCTTCTTGAATAACAGTTAGTTCTCTGCCACAATGTTCTCTAAGTCTTCTTAGAAGCATGAACCGACTTTCCTCCAAACACATTAGAGTTTCATGTTTATCTATGATTTTCTACAATTACAATGTCTGTTCAAGCAAAGACAAGTTTAGACTGCAACTCTTATAGAATACAATTTGTTATAAGTGTAATGGTGAAAAGTTGAAGACCATTATAGAAAGTCTGTGTTATTAGGTAAAGGAATATTTCAGAAAACAATGACGGAGAAACACCCTCCTAAATAGATCTTCCACATTGAAAAGTTATTATGCAAAGATGCTCGTTTTTTCAAGGCAACACTTAGCCTAGCTATGAAAGTTACTATTATCCTAAAAGTATTAGAAAAGTCTAATTCAAAATAAAAGCATATGTTCGAGAAACAAACAACATCAAAAATCTAGTTCAAGAAACTTGTCATATAGAAAACTCAAATTGAATAATCCAGTGATTGTAAAACTTGGAAATATTGACCCAAATTCAAATATAACAATCACAAAGTCAAAGGAGAAATCAATTCAAGAAATTTATTAAATTGGAAGGATAAGTCAGAGACCTGTCAGACCTAGTACTTGATGTTTTGTCAAATACATAACATCAACATTTTACGCATACGAAGGAGTGAATGAAACAATGGTTTGTTCCAATGGATCTGTAGAAACGTTGGTATAGGTTTTAGATTTCTCAAAGAAATGTGTGTCTGAATAGACCATCTGTATGAACCAGAAGAAGGAAAGGGTGAAGTGTTATTGTTCTACATTTTTTTTCTTTTTCACTGAACACTAGCAATAAATTCTTGGTGAGGGGGAGAGGGCACTTGAGAAGAAGGGCATACATTTTGGAGGTGACCTGGCTATTGGCATACTTGTAACGGAAGGCTGTGTTCTCATAATCTAGTGCTTGTGAGTAAATACTCCCCTCCAATTCAGGAGGACTTTATCAGGTAATCCCTTGTTGAAATCATCTTCCATGCATATTCGTGCAAAGGTCACAATACCCTTCGCTAGCTTGTGCATGTTTATATTAATGAATTAGCCTAGGGCATTACCAATATCGGCTAAAATATAAGGGTGCATTAACTTAAGAGGTAAATTAGGGAGTTGAACCCAAGTAAGAATGGCCAAATCTGGCATTATTAGGGGTTAAAATATACAAACCATGGTTGAATGGAGAGCCCTAATCATCCCAAAACCATGCTGCAAGCTCAAGGACCCCTTGTCGATCCCTCTAGTTCTTGAAATATACTATAAAGTATCCATATGAGGAGAAGAATAGATAAATATACTTAGACCAGGTCTTAGCCACCCAATCTCAAAGTACATATGCTGAAGGCCAAAATCCATTAAATCGACAAATTAGAGCATGCTGCATGTAGTCAACACTAAGAGAGTCAGATTAATTTTTTGGCACACCAATGGATGGGATTTTCTCTATTTGATCCACAAGAAAGGCTGGCACTGAGAGCTCCTTAGGAGGCTGGTTCACAATCCCTAGCTTTAATGCTTCTTTTAAAAGATTTGGGCTGAGAGGAAGAGGGCCCACCCCTTCCTTGAGCTTTGCTTCACAATCTAGAAACTAGATTTATTACTGTGTTGCTTACTATGTTGTGCTCACTTAGTTTATTTTTATCCTAAAGTTGTTGGCCCTCATAAAGGAGATGCATAAGGCAGAGGGTATCCTGGTCCATTATTGAATCTTGGTTGCAAGGGAGGAGACCATATTTGTAGCTCGCACTTGCAAACATAGTATCCCCCTGAGAGGGGTCTCACAAGAACTCAGAAAAAAAATAAAAATGAATCCCTGATTACAACTAGGGGGGAAGGTGGATTTGACTTCATACAACTCTCCGAAACTATCTGCCGCTCATTATGACTGGAGAAAGGGCAGGCCTGCACCAAGCCTTTTAAAAGAAGGCCCTTGACCACTACAATGTTGAGAAATCTAGGGGATTTAGTGTTAAGAGATTACTCTTCATTAGTGAAAGTTTGTGAATGCCTTTTAACTTCTTTAGATTAAGATATATTTCTTGTTAGATTATTAGTGTTCTTTCTTCATCAAACATTAACCAATGCATAAACATAAATAGAAAAGAGACAACATGTAGGCTATGAGCCAAGGCCAAAACATCTCACTCTTTGAGAGGAAAAGCTGCACAAATTCTTCTTATAGAGATTCCAATTGACAAATACCAAGGCCAAGGCCCTTGACCTATTTCGCCACTCCAAGACCAAGACATAGTCGTCTTCCTTGATCCTTTGATCTTCAAATCATAATCCCTATAGCAACATCCAAACATAGTGATTCATCACTAAACTTCATGTTATCACTACAACATCGAGTAGCAACAAGTGTTGAGAATTTAGGGGGCTGGTGATTAATTCAATTTCTCTTCTTGATAATTAATTGTGAGCTTATTTGAGTTACTTATGTCTTCTCTTCTTTAGCTTATTTAGTCTTTCATCAAGTCAATTACCAAAATACAAAAGACACAAAGTTAAGCTCTTCGAGCCAGGGAAAAACCTCTCCTTCTTGGAGAGGAAACCCCACGAGAAATTCTTCTTATAGAATTTCAAGATGACAAGTACCATGACCAAGACACGGACCCTTGACCTATTAATGCTTCCAAGACATTGCCACTGCTTCTAAGTCTTCCTTCAATACTAATCCTTCTTTTCTTCAACAACTTTCACTGATCTGCATCAACCTTAGAGAACTCATTTTCTAAGTTCATCTTCAGACATTTCTTATTGCTTATTCAAATATAAGAGACCAAATCATTTGAAGTCTCATCGCTCACTTGTCATGCATTTGGAGTTGTGTAGCCTTTTTGAGAGTAGGAAGGTAAATCATAGATATACCTTCCTCCTTTTCCCATACTTATACTAGCCCTTAGACTTATCATCACATCATGATCGTTGACCTTAACCCTTCGCATAGCATAACATTTGAATTCTTACAGTAATTATAATACATAGAACACTGAACTTATACTATTAGTGAATTCATTAAAAGTTTGACCACACTTCACTTGACCGTAGCTTCTTCATACTAATCCACCTTCACTACTCCAGAATGCTACATAGAACAGAACCGCACTTACTGCTTCAATTTTTATTTTAACCCAAAATTTATTATGACGTAACCATCACAGGAATGTCCGCAATTCTGTCCTTTAGCCAACGCTTTTCTCCTTCCTGAAATCTGCACTTTTATGCTTCCTGAAATCTGCACTGTTTCCTGTTCAGAGATCCGCAATTCCTTGGTTCAAATGACCACAGAGTGGAATATATATATAGGCATCATGTCACTGTTGTTCGGCCAAGCCTTCAAGCTGATTGGAGGCCAACTAGATCATTGGGTATATAGGCCGACATATAGTGCAATTATTCTAGTTTTTAATGAGGGTGAACATGACAAGGTCTTGGAGCATTTTGATGACTACTCTTCATATTTATGACCCTTAATTACATTTATAACTAGAAGATGAATCCTAATAGACATCAAGAAGAAGTCTATTGACCTATAATAAAATATTGCTCATGAAACCCATGAAGCAAGTACAACAAAAATACATTTTATTATCTTTGTCTTCTTCTTTACATAAATACATAATTACATATTCAATATGAAGATCGATCCTAGTTACACTTTTCAACACCAAGTAGCTTTGAGCATCTTAGCATCATAACTTCAGTGAGCATAGTACCTGTTGAGTCTCAAAAATGTTCTCCATATTCATACATATTTCCATTATGTCATAACCATTTAGCTCTTATTTCATAGCCATTTGACCTAAAACCCTACATCAAGTAACCATTTTCATAAATATATGGGTTAGGATCCTTGTTTTCCAAAGTTATTTATTTTATGTATTTTAAGTGAATTTATGATTAGAAACTAAAAAATTAACATAGTTTCATATATCTATATATGTGTTATGAGTTTTGTGACATGTGTAGGTCAAAAGGAGACTTCTAGAAGACCCTTATGTGGCACTCTAAAGCCAAATTCGAATTTGGTTGGAGAAGATTATGGAATCAAGAGGATATGTGTCTCACTTCCTTGTTGTATTGAAACTCTAAGAGGATATGTGTCTCATTCCTCAAGTTGTGTTGAAACTCTAGAAAGACATGTGTCTTATCATTTCCTATTTTGATTGTAACTCTAGAGTTGGAGGGAGAGAATCATGGACTCCCATTAATGAGATGACTCTTCATATTTTGTATAAATAGGAGAAGCTTTCTCCTATCATAGGTAATGAGGAAGTAATGAGAAAGTAATGAAGAAGTAATGAGAAAGTAATGAAGAAGTAGATTTGTAACTAAGTTCAAGATGGAATGGGATGTAGATTTGTGAGTTCTTTTTAATAGAGAAATTCAGTTCTTTGATGGTGTTTTGATTACAATTTTAAGGAGCTGAAGGACTTCACCAAATTGGTAGCAGAGAGCCCCTGCTATCCAAGGAGGCTTTTACATGTTTTCTAGATAAGTTGCTTAAAATTCTGTTTTGTCATATTTCCTTACTTACATTACTTTTTGAAATCATAGCTTTTAGCATAATTTTTCATGGCAGCCCAGGCATTTGCATATCTTTTGACTAATGACATGGAATCAATATTGTTCTACTGCTAATTTACTTTTTGTTTAATTCCAGCACTGCTTTGTTTATTTCAGTCTTGCACATTTGTTTCAGTAGTTAGATTTAGATATATTAAGCTGCTCATGTCATTTTCAGTTACCTCTGAAAGCCACAGCTGAACTGATGGTGAGGGATTGAAGTATGAGTGTGTAGTTTGATATTAGTTTACTTTATGCAAGTTAGATATATTAAATTGCTCATGTCATTTTCAGTTACCTCCGAAAGCCACAGCTGGACTGATGGTGAGGGATTGAAGTATGAGTGTGTAGTTTGATATTAGTTTCCTTTATGCAAGTTAGATATATTAAATTGCTCATAACATCTTCAGTTGCCTCCGAAAGCCACAGCTGGACTGATGGTGAGGGATTGAATTATGGATGTGTAGTTTTATATTAGTTTCCTTTCTGCAAGTTAGAAATATTAAATTGTGCATGACATCTTCAGTTACCTCCGAAAGCCACAGCTGGACTGATGGTGAGGGATTGAATTATGAATGTGTGGTTTGATATTAGTTTACTTTCTGCAAGTTAGATATCAATTATTCAAGTTGTTTATGGTTACTTCCGAAAATCATAGCTGGACTAATGATGAGGGATTAGAAGACAAGTTGATGTAATTTGATTTAGATTTACTTTATTGCAACTTTTGGATTTCTTTCAGCATAGTTTCTTTTGTGTTTAGACAGCAGCAAGAATAATTTGGTTTCATGCTCACTAGTTCATTGTTTTGATTTATTAGATTAGCAGCACCTTTTTTTATTTCAGTAGCACAATTTCATTTCCTTTCAAGTTTTGTCATTGTATGTTTCAAATTCCTTTTTCAGTTTCAAGTTGGTAAATCATTATAAAGGACATCATTGCCTTGAATATCCATAACCATACTTGTTTTTTAGAATTTCATAAAAATCCAAAAACGACAAAAAGTAAGAGATAGGTTATCTTGCACATATAGTGTGCCACACTTCGTCAGCTTACGAATCCCTGGTTGATAATTTATGTTAGCAATTTAGGACACACTAAATTGACCAAACATTTTGGCGCCGTTGCCGGGGAAGTGTAACTAGGTAGCCTTATTTCTTACATCTAAAAAATTATTAATAATTCTTGAGTATGCTCTCCTCCTGCACTTTGTGTGATCTAGAGGATCAGAAAAAGGATTGTTATGTAAAAAAAAAAATTAATAATTCTTGAGTATGCTCTCCTCCTGCACTTTGTGTGATCTGGAGGATCAGAAAAATAATTGTTATGTGAAAAAGAAAAAAAAAAAAGAGGAGACAAAATAAAACTTCATCATTTCAATTGATTCAACAATTTAAAAAAAAAAAAAAAATTGTTTTCATGAAAAACTTTGATTTCAATAAATTGTTTTGTTTAATAAATATATATGTGTATTTTTAAAATTTTTGAAAATATAACATACATAATTTTATTAACAAATCAATTAAGAAAAAAAAAAAAAATTATCATGGAAATAAGACCCACGCATACGCATGAGGCCATTCTTTGGCTTGGCTTTACGCATATATGCAGACCTTCAATCCACACAAAGACCCATGCACTGCCATTTAAAAAAAAAAAAATGAACTTTCTCTTTTTCATATTCGTTTTTCCTCAAACAACAGTTATTAGAAATCATTTAAAAAAAAAAAATATCACACAATGAATGTATATCACATGAAGAAACTGTTGATGAAGAAAAGATTGCAAATTGTTGATGAGAAAAAGATTGCAATTTGCTGATGAAGAGGAGATTACAAATTCAATTGTAGGGACATACAATGGAAGTGTATCATATGAAGAAATTGCTGATGAAGAGAAGATTTCAGACTGTTGATGAAGAGAAGATTGTAGATTCCATTGCAAGTAATTGGAATGAGGAAGATCAATCTGAACTTCTCTGTGAGACACAAGCCATTACACTTCAAAACCTGCAAAATAAAAACAAATCAAACCACAAGTAATTGCCAGAAAACGAAATGCGTCATTGTCAAAAACACCCGATTTTAAAACGTATTCTCTGAGCAAACCAGGACGAATTAGAAAAAAATAAAACATGGGTTTTTTCGGGAACGGGGTGAATTAGGTAATCCTATAAGAACTTTATGAAATTCGCAGCCATTTGGGATAAATTCAGGGTTCTTCAGAGCACTAATTTGCAGTGTGCGTGAGAGAAAAATAATTTTTTTTATGATGAAAACAGTCACGGTTTTGAGAAATAATCAAGGAACTAATTTCCTTATTTGAGGGAAAATGTGGCAGAATTCATGTGTGGTGGCACATGATGAATGACAAATGGATTATTTGAGGCAAACACATTATCACATGTACATCAAATGCAAGTTGTATAAATTGAAAAGGACTCTGCCTTCATCTCCTTCATAGTTAGGAATTTGACTTTAGAAATTTCAAGCTTTTTATTTTTATTTTGCATGAAAAAGGCATTGGCATGACTTTGTTTCAAAAATATTCATAAAGACAATTATTTCATCCATGCTTTATTTCATTTAAAAAATAAAAAAAAAAATTTCAAAAAAAAAAAAAAAAAAATTTCAAAAAAAAAAAAAATTTCCAAAAAAAAAATTAAAAAAATTGAATCAATGAAATGAATAAGTTATTTGCTCACTTTTCTGAAGGTATTGAGTAATTTTGGATTCATGATGAAAGATGAATGACTAACTTTTTATTCAAGATTTTTAGCAGCTGAAAAACCTCAATGTTCAAATCACCCTAACTTTCTCATACAAAATCAGATTTTGATGATTTAAGTATCGTTGGAAAGGTCTCAACAAGATCTACACAAGAAATCCATCATTAGAGTTTGAAATGGCAAATAATGAAATAAATTTATGAAAAGAAGCTACATTCAACTTGAGGCACTAATTCCAAAACAGGTATAAATTCTTTTGATTTTTCCTTTGAGAACTTGTTTCATTAATACAAATTCTTAGTTTTGTGTGTAAATGTCATAACTAGAGAGATTGATCACCCCTCTCCCTTTGATAATCTTACATTCCATTGCAGAAGAAGTATTAGTTTTTTTTGCAGGTTCCAGGAGGAAGGACAAATGACTACAAAAGAATGGTGTCTCTCTAAGAGACCAATTTGTTTCATAAGAGGATGATCAGCAACAAAGAGGAAATATGCTGATGCAAAATCAGATCCAAACACTTGAAAAACTTTCAGATACCATTGTCTCCATCACATCCATACCTCATAATAAACTATTCACCTCATTTCACTTCATATTTTCCATTTACATTCACATCCACTTTCCATTTCTTTTTGTCCATTCATAACCACAAATAAAAGCAAGAGGCTCATTCACATGCTTATTGCCCATTGTCATTTCTCATTCACATGCTTATTGTCCATTTCCATTTTCATCTTCCATTTCCATCTTCTATTTCTTGTCATTTTCATTCCGCAAATAAGCCCTGCTGCAATGCAAATTATTGAGTCCATAGTCCTTTGAGTCTAAGTTCTTTGTAAAAACACCTTGAGGCTTGCATGCCTTAATGGCAAGTTCTCATGCTGACAAACAATGGGAATACATTAATGTCTCTTGTTCGTCAGATCTTCTAGGTGACTCGACATCAGCAAAATCATTCGTACGTAGCAAGATGTGTTTAGGCATCTTGACTCTCATTGTCATCAATGGTGAGAGTTCTCGTGTTGACTAGTGGCATCCATTAATGGCCACTAAGTCAACAATTTCCTACTATGTTCGACATCAGAACATCTTTTCACATAGTAGGAATTGTGCCAATAAGTTTTGAAGACATGAAGACTATTATTTTCAGCATTTTGGAGCAGATTTCAGCAAGTTTTAGTAGAAGCAATAAAAAGTCATCTCATCTCTTTATCCATGACTCCTCTTGTTCAGCCACTTGAAGAGGAATATGATCAGAATTTTGCAGCCACCGCACATACACAACTCATCCACATTTAAGGTAAGTGAAGGTATGTTGTTTTCTAATTTTTAGTCATGTAATTCATTAGAATGCTAAAATTGTAACTTTGGAAAAATTCCTCACTCCCTTTTCCACATTGTCATATCTTTAGTTGGGGGGGGGGAAGGGACATCATTTCATATCCACATGTCATACACTATCACACATTTTCATTTCATTTCCACCCACATATACTTCCCAACCAACTATTGTTGCAACATGATCTAAAAGATTATATGCCTTGCAAATGATCAATTCATTGATGAAGAAATTGATTCTAAATGTTTTCATGAACTTTGATGCAACAAATAAAATAAAGCATTGTTACACAAGAACCAATGCTTCCAAAAAAAAAAAAAAAAAAAAAGGAAAAAAAAATGGTTGTCACACAAGAACCAACCAATGAAAGAAGAAGAAGAAGAAGAAGAAGAAGTTGCAATCAAATGTATTATACTTTTCCAAAAAGGAAAAATCAAGAAGCAAAGTTTGGAATAAATCTATATGAGTCAAAACTCATAAAAGATCAACTCATGGACAAATGAATCATTGCAATGGTTGCATGAGGACATGCAACAACTTCAGTTGGGGGGTATGTTGAGTCTCAAAAATGTTCTCCATATTCATATATATTTCCATTATGTCATAACCATTTAGCTCTTATTTCATAGCCATTTGACCTAAAACCCTACATCAAGTAACCATTTTCATAAATATATGGGTTAGGATCCTTGTTTTCCAAAGTTATTTATTTTATGTATTTTAAGTGAATATATGATTAGAAACTAGAAAATTAACATAGTTTCATATATCTATATATGTGTTATGAGTTTTGTGACATGTGTAGGTCAAAAGGAGATTTCTAGAAGACCCTTATGTGGCACTCTAAGACCAAATTCGAATTTGGTTGGAGAAGATTATGGGATCAAGAGGATATGTGTCTCACTTCCTTGTTGTATTGAAACTCTAAGAGGATATGTGTCTCATTTCTTAGTTGTGTTGAAACTCTAGAAAGAAATGTGTCTTATCATTTCCTATTTTGATTGTAACTCTAGAGATGGAGGGAGAGATTCATGGACTCCCATTAATGAGATGACTCCTCATATTTTGTATAAATAGGAGAAGCTTTCTCCTATCATAGGTAATGAGAAAGTAATGAGGAAGTAATGAGAAAGTAATGAAGAAGTAGATTTGTAACTAAGTTCAAGATGGAATGGGATGTAGATTTGTGAGTTCTTTTTAATAGAGAAAGTCAGTTCTTTGATGGTGTTTTGATTACAATTTTAAGGAGCTGAAGGACTTCACCAAATTGGTAGCAGAGGGCCCCTGCTATCCAAGGAGGCTTTTACATGTTTTCTAGATAAGTTGCTTTCAATTCTGTTTTGTTATATTTCCTTACTTAGATTACTTTTTGAAATCATAGCTTTTAGCATAATTTTTCATGGCAGCCCGGGCATTTGCATATCTTTTGACTAATGACATGGAATCAATATTGTTCTGCTGCTAATTTACTTTTTGTTTAATTCCAGTATTGCTTTGTTTATTTCAGTCTTGCACATTTGCTTCAGTAGTTCGATTTAGATATATTAAATTTCTCATGTCATTTTCAGTTACCTCCGAAAGCCACAGCTGGACTGATGGTGAGGGATTGTATTATGAAATGTGTAGTTTGATATTAGTTTCCTTTCCGCAAATTTAGATATATTAAACTGCTCATAACATCTTCAGTTGCCTCCGAAAGCCACAGCTGGACTGATGGTGAGGGATTGTATTATGAAATGTGTAGTTTGATATTAGTTTCCTTTCTACAAGTTAGATATATTAAATTGCTCATAACATCTTCAGTTGCCTCCGAAAGCCACAGCTGGACTGATGGTGAGGGATTGAATTATGGATGTGTAGTTTGATATTAGTTTCCTTTCTGCAAGTTAGAAATATTAAATTGTTCATGACATCTTCAGTTACCTCCGAAAGCCATAGCTGGACTGATGGTGAGGGATTGAATTATGAGTGTGGTTTGATATTAGTTTACTTTCTGCAAGTTAGATATCAGTTACTCAAGTTGTTTATGGTTACTTCCGAAAATCATAGCTGGACTAATGATGAGGGATCAGAAGACAAGTTGATGTAATTTGATTTAGATTTACTTTATTGCAACTTTTGGATTTCTTTCGGCATAGTTTCTTTTGTGTTTAGACAGCAGCAAGAATAATTTGGTTTCATGCTCACTAGTTCACTGTTTTGATTTATTAGATTAGCAGCACCTTTTTCATTTCAGTAGCACATTTTCATTTCCTTTCAAGTTTTGTCATTGTATGTTTCAAATTCCTTTTTCAGTTTAAAGTTGGTAAATCATTATAAAGGACATCATTGCCTTGAATATCCATAACCATACTTGTCTTTTAGAATTTCATAAAAATCCAAAAACGACAAAAAGTAAGAGATATGTTATCTTGCACATATAGTGCGCCACACTTCGTCAGCTTACGAATCCCTGGTTGATAATTTATGTTAGCAATTTAGGACACACTAAATTGACCAAACAGTACCTAGAAGTGCCAAGGTTATACATTATGATATAGCACCTTGCACTGATGAACACCGTAGCATAGAGTATTATTCCTATTAACACAGTGCCTGAGACCTTTGCTAAGATTTATGAGACTCTATGGTGTACTGCAAGCTCTTTTTGTGGTGGCATCGAACCACACATACCAAATCATAATGCAAAATGGCCTCAGATTTGCTTCGACCCATGCTCCCAAGGGTCTCAAAGCAAAGAAATTTGATCTCGAAGAAATGACTTGGACTCAGACAAGCAGGATCAAGCCTCTATGCTAAAGGAGAAGCTTCTAGAGGCTACTAAACCCACTGAAAAGGTAGCTAACTACATTTTTTTAATTGTTTAATTATAGGAATTACTGCAAGAAATTTTCCCATGAGGGACTTCCATTGGCTTAGTTCTTGGGTTTGAATGGTAGCTATTCTACCAAAATTGATGACCTTTAACAATCAAACCTTTATTTTTGGAAAGAAAAATGAAAGGAGAAATGAAGAAGAATTAGGCATTTATAAAGCTCTAAACACCATTCATTGAGCACATGAGGCCTATTGGGGCCTTCTTGTAGGCCCCAACTTGTTTAAAAAAAGGTAAAAATAGCTTTTCCAATTGTCTTAGGACTAGCCCTACTCTTTGGGGAGTGTTCAACATTCTCTAGACAACATGAATATGTAGATTGTGAGCGTGCTCTTGAAAAAAGGTTGCAAGGAAGTGCCTCCCCCCTATCAAACCCGCTCCTTGAGCGCGCTCTCTCGAACCTGATCCTGGAGCGCGCTTCCAGAGCCAATGCTTAGAGGGTGATATTAATGACAAAGATTCCTATACGAATATAGAGGTAATGATAAACATACCTTTGGTTCAATCTATGTTATTTATGTCTAATTCACCATTATACATGCTTTTGTTGACATATATGCATCAAAATATAAAAAATATAAAATACATATATATTAAAAAAATGCTACTCGAAACGCTCCCGGACTGGGAGCTTTTGAAAATGGCGCTCCTGCTCATACTCCCGCAACCTATTTTCGCTCCTACTCCTAATTAACCTTTCTTGAAAACACTCGATCAGGAGTATTTTGGGAGTGCGCTATTGTAGATACTTGCTTGAAAGTTGAGCAAGGGGATTTCTTCCCTAGAATATTTCCTTTTCCTAGGTTTTTCTTAATGGAGACTTGAATGACTAACACATCTAGAAGGATATTGTTATACAACATCTACTAATGAATATTGAAAGATATTATGATGTGATTTATATTAGCAAATCTCAAAGTAGATATTATTATGTGACATATAGAAGCATGTTACGTGGAGTGCCTATTTTTTGGATTTCAAGTGGAATTCTGTGTTGTTTGGTCAATTATTGTGTTTGTACATATTAATTATCTAGATTTCGGTTTTTTCCAGTTTGCTAGGCTTCCTTATCAACCTTATCTCTTTGGTGAGCTGTGTACTTCATAGGTAGGGGTCTCTTTTTCATATCTATTATCCTTCACTCTTGGTCTTAAATAGGTTTTTATTCTTCCAGGCTTAGTCCCTTATTTAACTAAGGGACTAAATGCATCAATCCTCTAGACAGTCTGCGCCCAAAGAAGGCCTTTTACACTCAGCACTTCCTGGAGATCAGAGATGGAATCATCACTCGGCCTCCTTATACCCTCTAACATTTGATGCATGCCATCAAGAACCCCCTTGGGCAACTCAGAGTTGGATCGCACAAGCTTCGGGTGGAAATAAACCACCATATTGACAGGACAGAGAGGATCTATCAACTTTGTCACTTACAGGAGGTGTAAACTGAGTCACAATTCATCTTCAGATGCCCCGTCTACTATGGGATCCGCAAGCACTTTTATTGGTTATCAACCAGCTTCCTTAGATACACTGACCAAAGATGCTTGGCACTTTACCTCCAGGAGACCTTCAGACACCGTTTGACTCTACTCCAGCTTCCATCTGCCTTGGCCACCACATAGAGGATCACTGAATTCTTCAAAGCACTCCCAGCATCGCAGGGCACCAAGAGAGCCACCAATCGATCCTTAGACCATGACTCCAAGTCAGTGAAAATACAAGAATCTCGTGCCTCTAGACCCCATCAACGATCCAGAACCAGGCACCCCCCACCTCGAGGGGGCGCCCCAAATCCTCCCAACGGTAGCAGCAGAAGTCCAGCTCCTCTTTAGGGCAATAGACATTGGCAAGTTTCTTTCATTCCTCTTCTAACTGCCTCGGATGTTAGGAGGAGTCTCCCCCCACTCTGAAGGCTCATCCTTATCCTCTAGGACTTCTTCACCACAACTCATTGTCAAGATGTTTCAGTCATCCAGACTTTTACTTTCATATTCTTTGTAGTTTTTCTTTTCCTTCTCTTATAAAGAAAGGGGACCGTTTGGTCCACCAGCTAGTATGCTGTAATCATTTTAACCAGCCGTCCCATTGACCTTTTTGTGGTCATTCGTTGGACGTTAATAAAATTATCTTATCTTTATCTATTACTTTGTCTTCCCTGTTAAGTATATATTCTTTAATGACCATAATGTTTATTTCAAGGATCGAGGTTCATTTTTCTTTAATCTATCCATCTCCATTTCTGTCTCACTCAGAATGATGTATTGGGAACATCATTAGTAGAGCTTTCTATGGAGAAGGAAATATAACCAATTGAATTGTCAAAGTAATGTCTGTTATCTTGGTATCTTAGATAAAGTTGAAGATGTCGCTAGTCAGGTATGAAGGGAGGGTATCAGGGATGGAAAAAAAGATAAAAGAAGTAGCATTTCCCTGGCCTAGTGGAATTTGTCTGGGATATCTTTTAAGAACATCATCTGAGAATTTTTTACAATTTTTTTTTTATATCAGCAAATAATGGACCCTACCAAGAATTTTTGTAGTGAACATATCGAAGTTAAAAATGCATTTCCCTATGTCAGAGTAAAATGAGGTAATAAATAAAAGATTACATAAGTTGAAAATTCATTGAACAAATGTATAAATTAGGATGTGCATACAAATGCAAAATAATGGAATAAAAACCCTTTTAGCTAATTCATCCATCCATTCTTCAGGCACTCTGCTGTCCACTATGATGTAGGCTCTGGCTTGCAGAGTAAACAAGAAATTGGATGATGAAGACAGGGTGGTCTTTAGCTGTTTACAAGGGTGATGAGATTGTGGAGTAGTTGCACTAATGCTTTGAGCTGATCTTCATAACTCAATTTTTGTAGCTTCCACAATTTGGTGTGTAGTCATATTGTAAATTCAAAAATTTGGCTAATAAATAATAGTTATGTAGGCCCCAGGGTTGGCTCAATTAGTTGAACCATATGCCAAAAGCATGTTGTTGATGGGGATGGCATAGGTCACAGGTTCAAAGCCAGTCGAGTCTATCAGGGTTTCTAGCTGTTGTTGTGGCTGGTGGTTTTCCTGCTCTCCATGGTGGTCTTTGGTTGTTTACAAAGATGATGAGATTGTGGAGTAGTTGCACTAATGCTTTGAGTTGATCTTCATAACTCATTTTTTGCATCTTCCACAATTTGGTGTGTAGTCATTTTTAATTCCAAATTTTGGCTAATAAATAATAGTTATGTAGGCCCAAGAGTTGGCTCAATTAGTTGAACCATCTGCCAAAGGCATGTTGTTGATGGGGATGGTATAGGTCACAAGTTCAAAGCTAGTCGAGTCTGTCAGGGTTTCTAGCTGCTGTTGTGGTTGGTGTTTATCCTGCTCTCCATCTGGATATTTGGGGGAAGGGAGGGTGGGGGGATCTTGGGAGGTTTTCTTTGAAGAAAAAAGTTATTCATCCTTTTCATATGAACCATGAATCATCATGTAATTTCTCATGCTTTATCATTTAAGAAGTAAAATATTGAAATATATTTGCATTTATATTGTTTTATATCTCCTTTATCTTTCATGTTCTCATTTTTTTTTTGTTTGAAAATTTCTATTTTTCGGGATGCACACTTCCTAGTTCCTAATTTTTTTTTTCCATCCACATTCTTGCTTCTGGCAAAATTGTTATCAGCTACATGTACAAGAGGATTTCAGAGTATTTCTAATGTTTGCATCAATTTTTTCAGCATTATTAAGAGCAGTAACAATACAAAGATTGTTTGTCCCTCCTTTAACAACTAATAAGCATAATGGGGATTTATTGTACATTTTATGGATTGCCTCTTTTTTTGGCTTGGGTTGTCATCATTGTTGTTTGAGCTTCTCACTGGCAAAATGATTAAGTGAGGCAACTGCTCCAAGCACCTCTCCCAGTGGCTAAGTAGCACCTTGTTGGCATCCACTTAGTCGCTTGTTCTCTTTGAACCATCAGTGTACAATCTAATCTCCTTGACTTTGAACTTAGTTTTGCATTGAACTGGGAAAGCTGGAAAATGTAGTCAAGCTTGTTGTAATGTTCTATACTTAACTCAATATCAGCAGCGCTATTTTCTTCCTCATGCTTCAACACTCACTTAGCAAACTATGCCATAGCTTTTTCCATTATCTCCCTGATGATTTCTTTCACCTCCAACTTAAAAAACAGATTATTATCCTCCAGTCATTGAAATCTCTCACCCACACTGACAAGTGACTCGTGAATTTATTGTTTGAGGAGCACATGTTCAAGGAAAATTTTCACTTCCCAAAGGGTTTCTTAGTATCATTCCATGTGGAGGACTCTTCCTACCTATGAACATATTGCTTGTCAATCTGGACTGTCTCCTTAGAGGATTTCCATCATTTTTAACTATGCAATTAACAGGCAGGACCCTCTTTCCTCACAGCTCCTTAAGGGATCATTTGGGATTTTCTCCTCTCCTTTCTAGCCTTCTTCTGATTGCTAATGGCTAACAGAGATTGAGATAATGCAGAGAGAAAGTGAATTAACAAGTCCAGTTCTTCTCCAAGTGTGAAAGCAAACAAAAACTGCATAAGAATTAAACTATGATTTATACTACTCACTAATGGTTGCCACCATTGTCGCAAATTATGGAGGGATTTGAAATCAGTCCATAAATTTGATGTCCTGTAACTTAAAGTATCCTTCCTTACTCTTTCTAATTGAAAAAATAGGGACATCTATGTCAGCTCCCCAAGGCCTAGTGTTTTTTCTAAGTCTCAACATTTTGACTTACTATTAATTTCAATATTTCATTATTCTTCCTTTGAACCTCAGGTTTTGAAAATCTTGATGTCATATACTTGCCACTCAATGGCATGTTAGAAAGCCAATCAGCAACCTTGTTGGATGCTCTTATAGCATAATGAGATCTATTTCTAACCTTTCTGCTGAAACCTCATTTTAATCCATTGACATTGGGGGTTCAAACTTCCAAATTTGGGAAGAAATTCATTCTGTCAT
This sequence comes from Pinus albicaulis, assembly GCA_034641835.2. Lineage (NCBI taxonomy): Eukaryota > Viridiplantae > Streptophyta > Pinopsida > Pinales > Pinaceae > Pinus > Pinus albicaulis. The sequence continues at coordinate 265,402,254 of CM076580.1, read as the reverse complement.
CACAACATTGATTATAATCTGAGAATTCCACTCCATTCCATTTCAACTCTTTCGAGGCTAGGCCTAGGAAAAATTTAACTTCGCTATAAGATCCCTCATTCCTGCTTGATTTTTTATGTTGATTCCTATTTTTTCCATATATATTGCAATCATCTCCCCATTCCTGCTCGTTATTACCCTTCCACTAACTACTCTTCTGGGATCTCTTTGTGCAGCCTTATCAAAATTTGACTTAAATTGTCCTCCCTTTGGGGGTTCCATTTTGATGATGACTAGGAAAGCAAAAATGAAGTATGTATAGGTTACCAAATATAAATATTGAGCATCTCTTATCAATAATTCATCCACAGTTAATAGCTATTCATGTACCTCATTACACCACATGGAACAAAAAGTAAACAAAAAAATGGAACAAAAAGTAGATAGATAAATAAATTTTTGCTAACTTACACTTAATATTTCTAGGGAAAACAAATCAAAGACTCTCAATCATTGCCAAATCCCAATGAAGGAAGAGTGGACCAGATAGCTACAATTTCCAAACAAGGCAGCACACTAGTGAGCACAGCATTGAAGGAGAACTAAATATTGGTCCTGATTATCTTTCCAAAAAGATTAGAAACGGTGTAATTTGTGTGCTGACCTATCTTCTAGATCAACTGACACCCCATCTTGCATTGAGAGTTGGAGTTAATAGATTCTGCTAAAGCAACAAAGGTTAAAGCCTTTGTGGTTGATACTACTGCAAGGATTGACCAAATATACACCCCGCATCCCTGCAAAATGGCCTCGATATCGCAATGTTATTTTTCAACACATTGGGCAAAGGATGAGCCCCCCCATCCTTGTGGAATATTTTCCTTCCCATCATAATTTTACCATAGGTATGATTGCATGATCTGCTCTAAATGCTGAAATTGAGTCTTACTAGGCAACTAGCAAGATACATAATAAATGTGTGAGGCATAGGGGATCTGTCCAACCCCCTTGTCAAGTTCCCATCTAATGAGAGGTCCTTATGATGCCAAATTCAATCCTTACTCTAAAATTTTTGAAGACACGGTACACCAATCTTGGATAGCCACTGATGAAAGCCTCACTTCAAAATTTCAAATGCAATGCCTAGATACCTCACAATTACCCTCGGTCGAACATAAGTCTGAGCTGTGGGAATATAGTAGGCTGAGAGTCTAACTCTAACAACTAAAAAATTGTCTCGTGGTCACTAACCACAACATCTAATGTAGATCCAAAGATGTGCAAACAAGTATGAGAACCATCAACCAAGCTCTGCTTAACACTCATAGAAATAAAGGATCCATTAGCAAAATGATTGTTGACCATGTCTAACCCATCAGGATGTAAGATGTCCTTCACTTGCCCCTGAATTCCAGCAACATCAAACAGGTGAGCTAAGGAATCCATTGTCAAATATACAAATCTGGGGAAAAGGGGCACCCTTGAAAAATAGATTGATTTAGAAAAATTTCGGGGATAATGAGTTACTAACAAGGAGAAATGTTGATGCATTAGAAAGTAGTGTGTTCACCATGGCCACACATCGTGGTCCAAAATTCAGGTACAACTGTTCAAGAGGATCTGCATTCAAGTGAATTGCATGCAGGTTCAGTTGTTCCATATCATACAAACATAAAGCTTCAGAAAGATTGCAATCCTGGTGAATTAACTCTATATGATATCAAAAAAAATATCTACCAAAAAAATGTACAGGAAGCTTACAATGATGCAAATTGGTTAAAAAAAAAAGCCCATAGCTTATTTAAGCTTGGTTTCCTAAGTCTTGAGCGTAGGGAACAAGTTGAAGATGTTTATGATTCTATTTCATATAGTGTCTTAAAATTTTGTAGACTCTGAGTTACCAGATGAAGTAGATAAGCTTAAGAAATACTTAGCAGCGACATATCATATCAACTTATCTATTTTCCATTCCATACCTGATTCATGGGCCATAAATCAAGTTTTCCCTATAATGCCTTTGCATCAGTTGCATGAGAAGCCAAATACATAGGCAACCTTGGCTGATTTGACATGTGACAGTGATGGAAAAATATAACCCTTTATTGGACCTAGTGGGAAGGTTGAAAGTGTGCTCTCTATGCACCATTTGTGTGAAGGAGAACCCTACTACATGGGATTGTTCCTTGCAAGTGTTTATCAGGTATCCTCCAAACCTTTAATCATCTTCTCCATGAAGAACCGTATGTCAGGTTTAATGTTTAAATGGCCAATCTAAAATTTGTGCAGGAAATATTGGGAAGTGCTCACAACCTATTTGGTGGAATTAATTTCATTCATGTAAGGTTTAAAGGACTGGAAATTGTAGATAAAGCAAGTAACAACAAGGCCAAATGGAAATAAAGTTTGGAACGAATAGTGCGGGCTCAGACAATAGTACAAGAAAAACTAACATGTCTGTGATGAAGCTTCAATCCGTAGAAAACAAGGCTGGTAGCCACTATCTCAAGCCCATTCCAAGGCCTCTCGAGTCTAGATTACGTGTCTAGAATAATTGGACCTTGTACAAAACCTGTCTGTTCTTGTTGAACTACCTTCCATGCAATTGAGAGCCATTGCTTTAGCCATGATATTGTATGAGACACCGAGGAAAGTATTGAGGCTCCAACCTCCAATAGTGCCCCTGGCTACATTCTTGTTAATGTGTTTACTAAGGCCTTGATTGAGAGATTTAGATAGCCTTTTAGAAGAGAAATTTTCAGTTGTCAAACAATAGAAATAATCTTGTATTGTGTTCAACATGTCCTTGTGGAAATCAAAATGAAGCCCATCCATTCCTGATGAAAAAATCACAACAAAGGCCATCCATTTCCGATGAATTGATATTCTTCATAGAAATGAGAGCTAAAAAAACCCCTCTCTTTCGAAAATTCACTATCCATTTTGACTCAATCACTACACCAATAGATAGAAATCTTTCATGGAATGACTCTACAATGAGCGTTCCTGACATCCACCACATGATCCGTAACAGAATTAAGAGAAAATATTTTGAAAATGCAATCGGAACATGCCTTTCACCATTGTTTGATCCTCTGTAAGAGATTCATCCTGATGATGCAAACGAAGAATATTGTAACTGTCACTTTTGCTTTCAAGTAGTCAAAGTAGACTTTGGAATTTGGATCTTTCATCCCCTTCAAAAAATCCACTATAGTTGAGAATGCACCCTGGAACCCCTTGTAATGCAGTCCATTTCCTTACAAACTGTCATTTCCCCTTGAAGGACCATATTGTAGTGATCCCTCTCAAGGAAAATGTGTATCTCCTTGAGTGTAAGCAGAGCATCCTGCAACTCTTTTAAGCTTTTCACTTTTGTGGGCCATCATTCTGTCCCACCCATTCTATTACAAATAAGACATTTCTCATACCCATCCTTATTTTTCCTCTTCTTTTCAAGATGATGTCATATGATTTGAAAGATCACATCCATGCAGTGTGGTCATCTGTTTTCTTTGAATTTACACCATTAAAGCATTGGTATTGTTAGACTCCTATACCAATAGGTGTCATTTTTCATGATTGTCTTGATTGAACTATGGAATATGTTCAAACCTTTTTCTTGAGCAAAGGTGTTTCATATTCTTGAAAAACCAAAAGATCAAAAAATTTAAAAAATGTAAAGAGGGTATACCCTAAAAGAAAAATCAAAGGGTAAGAAAAATAAATTGGTCAAGAAAATGAAAGAAATGAAACCCAGGCAAAAAATAGACCAAGGAAAGTGTTCAAATCCAAATGCCACTACTATTTCATCTTTGTAATAAAGCAATTGTGTGCAGCTTGTCAAACTTTTGCCACAATTTATGAAGAGTCAAACTGTTTAAACTTGACTCATTCATGTTTCAATTTCATGTTGTAGAATAGAGAATAAATATCTGACCAAACAGTTTAATCTTGGCAGATAAGTAGATAGGTAGAGTAAATAAAAGGTGCTCAACAGTTTAATCTGAGCCCTTGGATGTAATAAGTTGAGAATTAGATAGAATTGCCATGTAAAAGAAAAGAAAATTGATAAGGGTTTGCCAGTCTAAGTGCACCATAATAAAGAAGAGAAAATGGTAGTGTAAAGTAGATAGGGTGGGTAGATGGTGTTGCAAAGTTTCATGTGATGAATGATTCTGCTAAATGTGTTTAATCCTTTACTTTCATCACAAGTACTGAAGCAGAAAATACATTAGAAAATTCACAAAAAGCAAAGTCAAAATCATTAACTTCCCACATCACTTTCTCCCTAAGAGTTTTACTAATTTCCCCAAAGTGCTAAGGTATTTGAAGATTAAAAGGGCTCAAGGCATTTCCTTGACTTTTGGAGGGACCGAACCCTCGGCCTAATGATCAAAAAGACCTAAGTACTTGAAGTTATTTATCATTATAATCATTCACTTTTAATCTTTTCCTAAGTAAAATTCTATTTTACTTAGGAAAATCATGCAAATTTCCATAATAATCCCTCAAAATTACTTGCTATTCTATGTTTAAGTGTTGAAATTGAGATGATGCAATTTACTTCAGAAATCTCCACTTTCCTAGTTGTGTAAATTATTTTGAGTTTCCCTTGTCCCTTTGTCATATTAACATCTGATTTATTTATTAAATCCTTAATAAAAATACCTTATCCTATTGTATTTAATTCCTCCTATTTAATATCCCCAAAACCCTCTTATTATAGATTTTAGTCAAAGTATTTAATTCCCTATGTTTGAAATAAAATCCCTCATTACAATACCCTTTGGTTAAAAACATATCCTTATAAACTATCCCCGCCCCTATGGTTAATAAATTGCATTAATTTATTACCATATAATAAAAATATTGAAAGAGTTTTAAACATATGTTTTATGTTTTAAACGGAAAAATGAATACAACCCGAAGTTTTAATTTAAACCAAAACTTCGAAATACACCGTCTGTAACCCCGACCCCTATTAAAACACCAAAATTAATTAATCATCTGGATTAATTAATCATTTAACCTCAATTCAAAACCCGCCCGAAATGATTAATTAACATTAATCACATTGAACCCTCGCTTGTTAACTCACTGCCAATTCCATGTTCCGCCAACTGTTGGATCACTCCGCTGGAGATTTACGGTCCACAAACATTCTGCTAGCCATCCCTTGTACAAAGATTAACGCGATGGTTTTCAAACAATGCAATGGCTACGTGTCATTTAACCAGTGGAATTGCTGCCTCCCCGCGGAAAACCGCCTGCTCTCGAAAGTGGTGCGAAATTTACCACTTACCGCCCGACCCCAGTGACACATCCATCGTACATCAGTGACGTCATCCCATAAAAATAATAAAAATCCCCCCCCCCCCACTTGACTTTGCCGATAAAACAAAACATTCACGTCTTTTTCATCATTTTGTACGCCAGTGAAAGAAAATGCCTTCCACGTAGAAAAATTCAAAATTCGAATTTGTGAAGTCCACTTACCTTATACTTTCAAAGAAGATTGCAGACAAGCCTCCCAGAAGATTATCTACCTTAGCCGACACCTATCCAAACGCTGTTCTCTCCAAAAACAGGTATTTACCCTAAATTCAAACTAAACTCTGTTGAAATCTTGGCTTTCCTTTTTTCCTTCACTGAAATAGAGTTAGAATTAATTACTAGTTCATTCTGTGACCCTGAGAACTGTAATTGAATTAGTAAATCTGCAAATGGACCTGTTTTTCCCGTGAATTTACTAAATTCCTCACCATTAGCCAAAATTCCATTTTTCCACAAGAACCAAAATGGGAGTTCCTGTAGCCTTGAATGATGCTCCATTTTGAACCTGGTCAAAACCTCACTCCCTTGTCCATTGGGGAATTGCTTGAAAAATCTACTCGGTTGTCCCCTGAAGAGGTGATCAAAAGATCACATCATTGGATAAACAGTCTTAATACTAGTCATAAGATTTGTTTACTCCAAGATTTTTATCAAATCTATTCAAACAGAGGTTAGAAAGCATAACAGCTAAAGAGTATCAGTGGTTAAAGTGTATCAGGTAAAAGTCAGTGAAAGTTAAAATGAAGTTACAGAGCAGTCAAAGGTAAACAGTAAAAGTAAATACAGAAGGCAGTAAAATGGTAAAATGAGATGAGAATACTTTCACCAATAGTGAGGTTTGTCTAAAGTGAAATTAAAACAGTCAAAAGAGCAAGAAAGTAAAAAGATGAAAAAACATAACAAGAAGGAACATTTTTGCAGAAATTGCATATTTTAGTCATAGTTTTGCAGAAAATATTGTGATCAATCCAAGATGAATTTTACAACACTAAAGGAGGTTTATGTTCTTAAGAGGGCCATCTACAACAACCTCTCTCACTTTTCTAACAGCCATTATGGTTTTCGAAATATTAAACAATGTTGGAAAGCATTTTTTGCAGAAAATTATTGTTAAGTCATCATTTTGCAGAGAATATTGTGGCCCATCATAAATACATATTAAAAAACTGAAGGAGTTTTTTGTTCCTAAGAGAACCATCTACAAAAAACTATCTAATTTTTTTGACATTGATTTTATACTGAGAGATACATGCACATCTTTAGAGGTTATTTTTCAGACTCTGTAAAACTCTGTTTTACACATCTTTTTGCAGAGCCTATTGTACACAGTTGGAGAGGAATTTTAGGAAAGTGAAAGAGGTTTATCTCACCAACATATTTATATAAAATAACCTCTTTCATGTTGTACATATCTATTACGTATTAAGAAATATAAAGGTATCATTGGACCCCAAATTTGCAGAATTGTTGGAGCAGATTTGCACAAAGAAAGGAAGCAGTTAGTGACTTGCATGCCTCATCATCAACTAAGAGTTGGATCAAATTCAAATTCTCCTCTTTTTCATCACCTATATATACAAAATAGTTCCAAATAGATGAATTAGTTTGAGTGTCCTTTACTTAAGTTCTATTTATGTAAAATAGTTGGAGAGATTTGTGAACTAATCTTGATATTTTTTCAAGATATTTTAGTTTAGAATTTGTATAAATACTTCACTCTTGGAAGTATTTTGGTTGGATTCTACTACTTGGATGTGAAATTGATGTTTTTGGAATAAAAGTGTTTTGGATAAATTTATTTGTGGCTTGCTGGATGACAATTTGAAGCTCAGGACTTTTTGCAGGATTCATGTGTCTGATTGCAGTTCAATAAGTCTTTCTATCCTATGTCTTAAGTTTTATATTTGTTTATAATATCATTGTGTCCATTTCTGAATACTTGACATAAAAGAACAACTCATAATTTATTTAATTGTACTCTAAGTTCAGTTGTGATTATTCTAAATGTTTTCCTCTAAATTAGTTATAAGCATCGAATTCTTAATTGCTTTTGCTTCGCTAATTTAAACATTTTGATTACTATAGTAAAGAATTCTTCAATGATCTTTATTTGTAATCATTTCATTTCTTTCTTTTGAACATGGTGAAAGATTCTTAACTGTCTTTCATCCCTTCAAACCCATTCCATCCACTGTAAATTTTAAGGATTGTTCTCTGTTTGACTATCTTGCCCTGCAAAGCCATCTTGTGTGTAGAATAGAAATCCAGTAAAGCCATCCTTTGACTCCATAGCCCAATGGCCTGAAAATATTCAACCTTGCCCTTAGTTGGCGAATTCCACCATTTTAAAACAAACTCTTGGATTTATAACTAGCCTAAAACTTTCTAAGAACAAAGATAAATTATAAAGAGAGAGCCCTCTCTGGATGTAGATTGGCTAGATTCTGCATCTGAAGGTTGGTTTGTGGTTACCTCGGGTATACTTTCCTTTTCCACAACTTCAAGGAAAACCTAAGTGATAACAGGTATCACAAATTGTTAAAATGGATCTATGGTAATGATCCAACTGTAAACCAAAAACAAAGCACAAACTCTAATATTTTAAAAGATTGAAGGAGTGAATCCACAGTTACTATCCTGAGCTGTTTTTCTATCTAACATAAAGACTGCTTGTTTCAAATTTCTTGTTTCTTACTAAGTCAATGCGCAACATTGACATTTATAAAAACATTAAGATACATTGATGATTCTTGTTACCTCAAAAACCTACACTTTAAGTGGTAAAGCCTTAAAACACATGTAAAACCTTTAGGGGAACTATGAGGGTTTGTTCGTTGCCACCACAATATTGTCCTCTCTTGCGTTCGGCTGTCTATCGCCTGGAACAAGGGGAGTTTCCTTAATTAAAATATGAGATATATTTAGACATAGACTGTGATGTAAGACTGGGATTAGTGGGGATTAGTGCCTATCCATTTATGGCAAATGGAGTCAAGAGGCAACCTTCAGAGGGTTTGAAATTGTGAATGTGGATGGCATGATAGTGTTGTTACAACATGCCAAAAACTCAACCTATCAATTTTTTTTCCAGATTGCAGAAATTACATAGAGAGCCCTTACAAAGGTGCTCCTTAATACACACTCATGGCAACAAAAGGGGTGATTGTACTAGAAAATGCAAATGTGTCCTACCATGAACTGAAATGACAGCAGTAATTTGTCTAACTTAATAGTAATCGGCAAGGGAAATTGATAGGAACACCTCAACCAAATCCCTTCTTCAAATGACAGACTTTTTCCTAATATGAAGCCTAATTTTGTGGGAAAATTTTAATGAATTTCCAGAAATAGACAAAAAATAATATGCATGCAATGATGAACCTGATATTACGAAATAAATCCTTGAACTTTCTTTCTCCAGTAGATCTTCAACTAGGCTCATAGGGGAATTACCCATTAATCCATCCATGCCTTTACAATGGAGAGAGATTCTGCGTGATGCCTTTTGTAATCCCCATTGGGATTAGTGCTTATCCAATTAGGGAAAATGGAGTCAAGTGGAAACCTTCAGAGGGTTTGAAATTGTGAATGTGGATGGCACGATAGTGCTATTACAACATGCCAAAAACTCAACCTATGATTTTTTTTTCCAGATTGCTGAAATTACATAGAGGCCCCTTACAAAGGTGCTTCTTAATACACATTCATGGCAACAAAAGAGGTGATTGTACTAGAAAATACAAATGTGTCCCACCATGAACTGAAATGAAAGCAGTAATTTGTCTAACTTAATAGTAATCACCAAGGGAAATTGATAGGAACACCTCAACCAAATCCCTTCTTCAAATGAAAGACTTTTCCCGAATATGAAGCCTAGTTTTGTGGGAAAAATTTAATGAATTTCCTAAAATAGACAAACAAAAATATGGATGCAATGATGAACTTGATATTACAAAATAAATCCTTGAACTTTCTTTCTCCAGTAAATCTTCAACTAGGCTCATGGGAATTTCCCATTAATCCATCCATGCCTTTACAATGGAGAGAGCTTTCGTGTCATGCCTTTTGTCATCCTCCTAGCCAGAATTTTCCCATGAAATGTGCTCATTTGACCAAATGTTAGGGTCTGTTGTGCCACGTGTATGTCTTCTCATTGGAATGTTTTTCAAGGCAGTTTCTTCACATCCACTCCCATTAGAATAACATTATCTGACAAATCAATGGGGAACTCTTTAAGATGTGGAATATCTTTATTAGAGAAGAACAGGAAGGATTTTGCACTTTCCTATGTTTAAACATGGTAGGATGTGCATTCTATTCCAATGCTTTATTTGGTATACCATTCTATGCATGGATTGAATGATTTTAGGCCTAACAAATATACTTTGCAACATGTGTCAAATTTGAACCTTCTTCGTATGTTATTATCCCTGATCCTATTCATTTATTCCTTGACATATTCATCCCCTTTTATTATGGTTATTAAATAAGCTTTTGTTAATGAAGTGGGCCTAATTTTGGCCTAAATTCCATGACATGACTGTATCTATTTCATCAAAATTATGCAGGACATTGCCTAGGAACAACTGCCTAGGCTTAGTTATTGATGAGATATCGGACGATAACACAAATTGATAGAATTAAATAATGACATCATGTTCTTGAGGGGAGATTACACTTGAGTCTCCGTGATGATAATACATTTTATTTACAACTTGATCACAACCCGCTTGACAAACATATTTTGGCAGGCCTCAAGGAGAACATGGGGTGGCCCTGGGTCCATAACATGTACACGAATTTAATCACTTCCTGATGGTGTAAGTTCAATGAAGACCTCCACGTGATGGGTAAAAGAAATGTGAATGGAACCTGGTTGGTAGTGTTTGCCTCAAGGAGAATGAGGGTAGGCTTGGTTTTGCAATATATGCACATGGTTCATCACCTCCCAATGCCATAACTTCAATCCCTTCCTATCTCCCATGGGTGAAGCCTATTAGAATGGAATCTTGACCAAAGGTGTGAAACTCCTTGCTACTAATGGGTAGTCCCAAGCATGTTGGGAATTGGTGTATTCTCCCCATATCTGGATGTTGTTTTTACATTTTTGAGCAAACTTTTTTAGTTATTTGGCCTTTTCTACCAAGGGAGTCATTGTGTTGGGGGGTGCTCAAGGGATATGACATGGTAGGATGGCAGGGTGGTTAATGAATTGTATACATTTAGCTTTAAAACATGTTTCTCTTAGAATATTTTGATAAGAATGGCTCTCTGTTCATGAGGAGTCACATCTGGAATTTCATTGCAAGGGAGAATTTTTCTCAGCTTTGTTATTGCCAGTTACATCCTCCCCATTTTGGACTTATGGATAATTTTGTTTGCAGGTTTTGTGGCTCCCATTATACATGTCTGGTGCACTCATCACATGCAAGGACTTATGGTCATTTGTGGGACAAAGTTGTGGAATTCAGCACAATAGACTATTCAACTACATCTTCTGTGGGTTAGGACGTGTGGACAATTCAATCAAAAAGGTGATGTGATGGGTGCATCTGCAGTGGTTGCAACTTGCAAATCCTCAGGTGTGGACAGTTCAGCCTAAAAAGGTAGTGTGATGGGTGTAGCTGCAATTGTTGTAAAGCCTTAGGAGTTGTGTGTGTGCCATGACTCATGAGGGATGAATTCACATTTTGTACCCATTTATTTACATAAGTCCCTAGTTAAGTATTGGTTTAAGACTCAAGACTATGTTCTCTAGTGATAACATCAACTCAGAAAGTTGTATATGATATCTCCTTGTCCTTGACGCAAATATTTTAACTCTAAACCTTGTACTTGTTCCCTAACTCAAATTTTTTCTAATATGATATAAAATGTTAAGTCATGTTGAAGATGGATTTTATTACTATAATTTTTAAAGTTTAGAACAATATCTTCATAGTTGTAATCTGATTTTCTGCAAGATTTTTGTTGAAATATGACCTTGGTAATTTTAGTGTCTTTTCATATGTTTGAGAGAATAAGTAAAATTCTTTAAATTATGAAACAACCAATCAACAATTATACCATATCTATAAATATAATAGTTGGTTAATGATAACCTTATCATTTTCTTTCTTGGATTCATGTTTTTCGTCTTTTCAAGGATTAAATTAGTGAGGCATTAATAATTTAATTATGGTTTTCATTGTTGGCTCATGTTATTTGTGACATGCAGGTCACATTGTACCATCGTACTCTCACAATAAATCTTGAATGATGAAGTGGTTGAGCAAGCATTTTAAAGGTTCAAGTCACAAAGTGTCAGATGGACACTACGTAGGGGTGCATTTGGAGATGACAATGTAATTTGGCATGTGCCCTCTAATGCCACGGTAATCCCTAATTCATCAGAGTGTATTGTCTTTTAAACTTCAATCTTCTATCTGTTACCTCTAACAAAGTTAGCACCATGCCAGTGATTAATTTGAAACTGTATTTAGTGGAAAAATTCACTGTTTTTCTCCCAGCTTCTACCATACATACTAGTTATAATTTTGGCCTTTGGAAATTGAGCATGAGTCGATGCTCATTCTGTTGCGGGTACACTTTCTTCTCCAAGACTATTTACCAGGTGCTTCTTTTGTGTTTCTCTTCACGCAACTTCTGAATTTTCAATTTTTGACCATTGAATATATTTTATCTTAATTATGAACTGGCAAACCCCAGGGTTCAAGCTTAACTCCATGCTTAATAACCACCCATGGCTTAAGAAGTCCACACCAGTCACTTACAAATTCTGAACATCACAATCTATCTACTTACAATTTCACTTATAATAGCCCCAGTGCCTTGAGATGCTATCTTTTACTCTTAAAATGTGGGAACAAAAGGTTTAACTTAACGGGGAGGTAGCACCTTCATTAAGAACTGATTATTTTATTAAACCTATCATTAAGGAGTGGAAAGATGGAACCTTAAAAAGTTCTCTTTAGATGTTTCTTCCCACGTCAGTCTTGTTGTCGAGTGTGAACTTCATCCATGCTTTTTGTCCCCTGAGTCATCCTGAAGTCAAAGTCTTTCTGCATATACATCAAAAAATGTTAGGACATGCTAGTGAAAATTTGGAAACTACTAATTAACTATTATCTGTTTTCTTTTCGTTTCTTTTTTTTTTATCACAAGAATCGATAATTACTATTTTCATTTTTCTTTCTATTTCTTTCTTTCTTTCTTTCATTTTTTTTTTTTTTTTTTTAGTATTAGGAAAATTTCTTTCTTTTTCCTTTATTTTTTATTTTTTGGGTATTAGGAGAATTCCTAAACTTACTGCCTGTCTCAGAGGAGGCACAGGGTCATGTTTGAGGGATTGGACCTATACTCCTGAACCTAATGCATTGTGCAATTGCCCACATACACGCTAGGTGTGTTAACTGAGTTTCAAACCTAGGTGGGGCCTAAATATTGCTCAGCAAAAACTTTCTTCCTTGGACTAATCTGGGGGAGGTCTAGGATCAACCTTTGTGGCTGCCTTATAACACCAAGAGTATATCTAGCAACCTCTAAGCCAGATATACCAGATCTTATGATTTAGCAAGAGCCTTATAACACCAAGAGTATATCCAGCAACCTGTAAGCCAGATATAAGCCAGATATACCAGATCTTATGATTTAGCAAGAGCGGAGACTAGGAAATGGGGAGTCTACTCCTTGAGGCGAGATCATAGCAGGCCATATACTCAATGGGATTTGAACCACGGTCTCGTTAGTTTCACCCAGTGAGGCCATATTCTCAATGGGATTTGAACCACGGTCTCGTTAGTTTCACCCAGTGAAACTTACCGTTAAACCACATATCACTGTATAATTAACTATTCTCTATTACTTGAAACATTTCTAAAACATTAAAGTCCCTGGCTGATTGGATTGCTCTAACACTGAGCCGCTTGCCCTTTCATGAGGTGGGTTAACTGAGTTTTGAACCTGGGCGGGGCCTCAATATTGGTCAGCAAACACTTTCCAATGCAGGTCGTCCACCGTTTGGCCTAGCACAATAGGCTAATTAACAATTGTTTGTTACTTGAAACATTTCTGAAACTTTTAAGTCCTTGGTTGGTTGGATTACTCAAACACTGAGCCACTTGCCCCATGCAAACACTTTCCAATGCAGGTCGTCCACCGTTTGGTCTAGCACAATAGGCTAATTAACAATGTTTGTTACTTGAAACATTTCCGAAACTTTAAAGTCCTCGAATGGTTGGATTGCTCTAACACTGAGCCACTTGCCCCTTCATGAGGGACACCCTTAAGGGTTCAACATAGATGTGTGTATTCCTATTTCCAACACCCTCGTCAGGCCACACTTTGGCTAAGGTCTCCTGGCTAACCTCAAGAAAAACTAGGTCTATCCCCATCTTGAAAATTATACATACTAATATTTACCCCAGATTTTCCCTTGGCCAGTGTGCTATTGTACTACTAAGCTACATGCCCCTTCATTGTGGGCATCATTAATGGTTCGACCTAGATGTATGAATTTCTATCTTCAACAAAGAAAACACCTAATTTGGAAGTAAAGCATCAAAACTGAACGAAAGAGAATGTATAATGAACAAAGTTTTTATGCCAACACTCTACCATATTCCAAAGTTTTCATGTTTGAATTCTAAGTCATTTATATAGATTTTAATCATTTCTTTACGTTTAATTGAGTATAATTGTAGCCCAAATTGTTTCATATTTAATCATCCCTGAATTAGGTGTGCTCATGCTCCTAAGTCATGACTTTTCGACCTGTGTGTGGAAGTGCTCGTTGCTCTGTTTCCAAAGGTTTTGAAAGTGGTAATCTAAAAATTCATCCCCATTTCTAAATTTTGTCCTTACCCTGTTTCAGGCAACTAAGACTTCAAAATATTGTGTTCTTTGCTTGAATCGAAAATTTTATTTGCATATTAAAGACTGGGAATCCAAAAGGAAAAAAGTGGCTCCATTTAAAGATATGTGCAACCTAAATTATCCAAATTCTTTTTATTACACTCCATCCATATATTTCGTTGCAACATTCCAAGTCCTTTCGTATTCAATTATAACTCTATAAAATCAAGATGGCCATCCATATTCAAAGGTTTATGCTTTTCTTTGCGTTACCTTTTAATAAGTATTTATATTTCCAAGTAATTCAACTACAAAGGTACTACATGTGAGTAGAGAAGTAATTCAACTACCAGTTATTCTCTTACACAGTACATGCTTTGATAGATTATATCAAAAGTCTTACCAATACAATAACATTTATTGTTGTATGTGGACATTTTTGTTCAAGATGGTCCATTACATAATCAAGATGAGGAGCTGGATCATGCAATTTCACTTTCTCTTTCCGAAGAACTAACCAAACCAAATGGTATATGATGGCAATTTTATTTTTTTACAGTTACTTTTAGTTTAATTATATCATTTGGCTCGATGCTTTTCATATATTCAACTAAAATTTTGTTGCTTAACAAGACTTTGTCATTTTCATGTTTTAGTGAAACTGTTTATGGTTTTATACTCTCATACAACCTTTATCAAGTTACATGCACCCTCATTAGAGAAAACAGGAGAATTTTTCTTGCCATGACTATCTTTCTTTGTCATTGTTGACTTAAGAAAGTCTTTTAGCTAAGAAACTAGTTTCAAGGTTATGGCATAAGTTGTCATATAAATTGAACAGAAGTTATATCCAAAATGTTAACTTGTAAACTACTTAGTTGGTTTTAGGCTTTCCATTTAAAATCTAATTCAGTTTGAACTTTGAATGAGTTGTTCCATAGACTTGAATATTAAGATATTTTGGTGTAAGGATTAAAAATTAGCCTATAAGGCCTCTCAGTTATTCATTTATTTTATCTGAATATAAAATTTACTATTAAATTAGAACCACTCGGCACAAATACATTATAGATCAAGATCATACTTTGTAGAGTGTCGTAGAATAAAAATAGGAGAAAGGACACTAAATTCTTTCATTTTTCCTGGTTCTTATTCCTTTCGTGTATCTTTGCACCTTTAAGGGCAATTTCTACTTTAAATTATAATTCTTTAAAGGGTGCTAGCTCAATGGAAGAGCACGTGCTTTACAAGAAGGAGGTTGGTGGTTCGATTCCATCGTGCCCTGATATTCATATATAGGGAATGACGAAGATCAATTTTTGGTGACGGATTCTCTTTTGACCATCACCAATGAGCTTATGGTGACATTTTTTGACCCTCACAAAAATATGAAATGGTGACGGTCAACGAACGCCACAATATATATGCATCAATAGTGACGACCATTAAAGGTCTGTCACCATAAATCATTGTTGTTGATATGAAATGGTGAGGGTCACTGTTTGTCATTATAGTCATTATTCGTGATGGATCTTGATGTAGCCAATGAGTTTATGGTGACGGTCAATGAACGTCGCCATATATA
Source organism: Pinus albicaulis (assembly GCA_034641835.2). Taxonomy (NCBI): domain Eukaryota; kingdom Viridiplantae; phylum Streptophyta; class Pinopsida; order Pinales; family Pinaceae; genus Pinus; species Pinus albicaulis. The sequence goes on along the minus strand of CM076580.1, from coordinate 265,386,503 downwards.
TATGCACCAATAGTGACAGCCATGAAAGGTCCATCACAAAAAATCGTTTCTATTCATATGAAATGGTGACGGTCACTATCCGTCATTATAATCAATATTCATGACGAACCTTCAATTTCACCACAACACATACTTTCGGCGACGCCACCTTTGGTGACGTTCAACTTTTTGGTGATGGAGGCTATTGTCCGTCACCATTGCTCATATGAAATGGTGACGGTCATGATCTGTCACTATAAATCATTATTGGTGACGGACCTTGAATGTCACCACAACACCTATACTTTTGGTGACGCCACCTTTGGTGACATTTAGTTATTTGGTGACGGTTGCTATTTTCCATCACCATTTCTCGTATGAAATGGTGACGGTTACTATTCGTCACTATAAATCATTATTGGTGACGGACCTTGAATGTCACCACAACACCTATACTTTCGGCGACGCCACCTTTGGTGACGTTCAGTTTTTGGTGACGAAGGCTCTTTTGGCCCTCACCAATGAGCTTATGGTGACCATTTTCGCCCCTCACCAATGTGATTTTTTCTTGTAGTGAGATAAAGGTTTAAATGCGAGTTAGATTTTGGTATGCTTTAATGCTCAAAAAATAAACACTAAGAGTACCCCCTTTAATCTACTACCCATACCCCTTCTGTCACAAAACTATAACAAAGCTAATAAATAATAATTAGTGCTATATTTTTTCTTTCAGAGAAATTCTTTCATATCATTTTCCATTTTAAATTAATGTTTAACATAATTATCCATACATAATACATATAGTACAGTAACATCGTAAATTCTCATATTAAACACATTACTCATAAAAACTTATCTGGAATTTCCGCTTCACTGGTTAGACCACCGAACCATGAGTGAGGTGATCACGTACTCAATTCCCCTCGTGCTCCTCACAAGAGCAGCAGTAAGCAGAAGGATCTCTCGAGTTAGACCTCGAGAAAAGTTGTCCAACATTTTCTCCTATCCAATTAGCATAGTTCCACTACTTTTAAACCAACTCTGGACCTCTCTGTTCATAGCTACATGTTGTCCCTTTCTTTCCTTTTTCACAGAACCCCTTCCCCTGTCTGATATTTCCTTCTTATTCTAAAAGGAGAAGGTAAGTGTGAATAACTTCTTATTCCCAACCACTCTCGAGTCTGGGAGTTACTTACTAACCAGTCATAGAAATTCAAAATGTATTTTTTTTTGTAAAATCTAAACTTAGGTTCATTAACCAGTTTAACACATTCCATAGTCTCTTTTATAATTTAATAGTCAAATGTCATTTTTGAAATTTTTTTAAAATAAAATGAGATAATTAATTTGGGTGTTTCATCTTCCCCCGCTTCAGGCTAACATCGTCCTTGGTGTTTTACTCCATCATAGAAAACAATTTGGGATATGCTTCTCGTATAAAACCTTCATCCTACCAAGTATACTCTTCTGGGCCAAATTTCTTCCATTGCACTTTAACTTGGGATATCACTCACCTCCGGAGCATTATTTCTTTCTTCTCGAGAATACATTGAGGTTCTACTAGGAATTCACCATTTGATTCTACCTACAACCAGCGAGAAATTTAATTAATTAATCAAGTACTCATATTATTTTCAGAGGACATAGCAACAATTACCATTTACCTGTATATTCTGCCAATGTACTATATGCTTCGAATTGTGAAAATATTGTTTCAATATAGATACAAAAAACACATTGTGCACCCATATGGGACTAGGTAACACCATCCAATAGGCCACCGACCCTACTCTTTCCAAAAACTGGAAAGGCCCACAGAATCGGGGACGAATTTTAGCACAGGTATTCCACCTCATCGCGGTTTTCTTGGGTTCAATTATAACATATACATGATCTCCCACTCTGAATTCTCGTTGAGTCCTTTTGCAATCTACATACACCTTCTACCGGTCCTGGGCAGCTTTTAAATTTTGTCGGATATTCCCACCTCATATTCCATTTATTCTAACATTTCCCACCCAGGCATTAACTTGGTCTCATGGCTGCTCCAATTTATGGGTGTCCAGAATTGTCTCCCATACAATACCTCAAAGGGGCTCATTTTTAGTGACTCTTGGTATCCATCATTGTAGGAAAACCCTACTAAATGTAGATAATCTTCCCAATTTTTCGACAGTTTCATTACATAAATGCGTAACATGTCTTATAATATTTGATTCACTTATTTAGTCTGCCATCTATTTGTGTATGATATGCAGTGCTGAACTGAATTTGTGTACCCATACCAATGAGCAGTGATTTCCAGAAAGCTGAGGTAAACTTCATGACATCCTGATATGAGATAACTATTTTTGGGATACCATGTAATCTAGACACTTCCCTTATAAATATGTGAGTGATTTGTACCATTTTGTAAGTCGAATGGACCAGTATTAATTGAGTTCCTTGCTGAGTCTATCCATAACCACCATAATGGAGTCAATGTGTTTTTTAGTCCTTGGTAAGCCTGTAATAAAATCGAGTGAAATGAATTCCCATTTCCACTCTAGTATAGTTATAGGTTGTGGTAAAACCGCAAGGTGTTGATGCTCCACCTTGACCTATTGACATTCCAGACACTTTGTCAAGTATTTAGCAATATGATTATGCATCCAAGACCAAAAGTAGTCTTTTATAATTGTTGTCTACATTTTTTGGTATCCTGGGTGTCAGACATAAGAGCTTCGATGATACTCATCCAAAATCAGCTCCTTCAAGCTCATTTGATTAGGAATTTATATTTTCTCTCGAAAAACGATTAGCTGCTCATTGTTGATCTTATAATCTAGCTGTTTCTTTTGAATTTATGCTTATTGTGCTTCCTACCACAGAAAATGATATTCGGCATCTTTTTGCATTGCCTCCGTCACTTGCTCCTAGAACTTAAATTCCACTTGGTTAAAATAGATGTCATAAACATAATGTATTTTTCTACTTAAGTCATCATCTACACCATTTTTTTACCTTTCACATGTTGAATTTCAAATTCAAATTCACTCAAGAATTGGTTCCACCTTTCTTTGCCAACATTCATGTAATACTTCTTAAAATAGCTATTCAGGCTTCTCTTGTCTATATTTAGTAGATACTTTTTCACTAATAAGTAGTTTCTCCATACTTTGAGTGCGTGAACTTCTCCGATCATCTCTAAATCATAAGCAAAATATCACTGCTCGTGATCCTTAAGCTTCTTCGACCCATATGCAATTATTTTCTTGTCTTTTGATAACATTTCCCCCACCCATTCCATACAAGCATTGGTGCAAACTCCAAAATCCTTTTTTGGGTTAGCCACATTTTTTGTGTTAGAAAAAGATACATGGCTTGAATACTGGATATGTTCTTTGTAGAAATCACACTTACTGAATTTTGGATAGAGCTGATGGTCCTACAACATTTTCAACACCAAATGTAAATTTTCCTTTTGATTTTCCATGATTTTGGAATAAATTAATATGTCATTAATAAAAATTAAAAAAAGCTTGTCCAAAAAGTGGATGAAAGATGACATGCATCAAACTCATGAAAGTTGTTGATGAGTTGTTTAATAAAAATGGTAAAACCATGAACTCATAATGTCAATATCTTGTATATGTCCTCATATTTTTTCCGTATAAGGTGATATCTGGATCTTAAATCTATCTTGGAGAATACACTTTCTCCATTTACTTGATCGAAAATATCGTCTATCCGTGGTAGTGGATACAAGTTTTTAACAGTCGATTTGTTAAGCTTCACGTAGTCCATACACATCTGCAACGTACTGTATTTCTTTTTAATGAACAATACCACTGCCCCCAAAGGAGACACACTAGGGCCGATGTATCCCTTTTCTAACCATTCCTATAGTTTCCTTTTTAACCCAGTCAACTCAGGTACACTCATTTGCTATAGAGCTCATGACACATGGGTTGCCCTTGACGTTAGTTCGATTGTGAAATCGATATCCCACTTTGGAGGTAGTCCTAGTATGCTCTGAAGAAACACATCAGTAAAGTCCTGAACTACCGATATACTCTCCAGCATAGGGGTTTTGTCCTTAGAGTTTGCGAATCCTACTTGAATAGAATAAATCTCACACGCTTTCCTGATGTATTTCCCCAATTGGGATCTAGTGATGGGGCGCAATTGGAGTGGTTTCTTAATTCCTTGTATTTCCTGACGAGTACTATCTTCATCCATATAAGTGATGGTTTTTTTCGTGCAATCTACCACTCACTAATGCCACTCTAACCAGTCCATTCCTAGTAGTAAGTCATAGGAACCTAAAGGTTGAATGTTCATCTCAAAATTTATGTGTTGGTTCCCTATATCTAAGGGGCAGTTCAAGACTTTGGCATTAACCTTCCTCTTTGCCCTGGTGGCTAATTGCACCAATGAGGGCTTCTTAAATTTCAGAATTTGTAAATTAAATTGTTCAACTATTTTGGGATTGATATAACTTAAACTAGCACCAGGATCAACCAAAATAGGTACAGTTGGAAAAATAAATTACCTTCCAGTTATATCATTGTTGGCTGGTAATCTGGGTATTGATCCTCTAATGTAGCATTGATTCTTAATATATTACTTGCAACATCTCTCACTATGGATGATTCTTGCAAATTAGCTACAGTTTCATTTCTCCCACGGTCAGGACGATTTTTATAACAATGTGCTTAATCGCAACCCCAAAATTGCAAAGGGGGATTCTGGGTCTGATGGTGGTCTAGTCTGTTGGATGCCTTAGTGGGCCTGTGTTATGATGGCCATTTAGTTTTTGGATGATTTTTCCTAGGTTGTCTATTCATATAATTCCTTCCAGAATTCTTGTAGTTACCCAGTCTATTACTTTTAAAATTATGATTACTCTTCTACCATTTCCTTGGCATCCAATTCCTATGAGAATCTCCTTTCATTTCGATTGGTCATAGGACATTTTCACTTTTCGAATCACCTCATAAATAGTTTTTGGATTGACGAACTTGATCCTGTCCTTTATGTGCGCATGCAAGCTACTCAAAAAATATTGTACCTTTTCTTTCTCATCCCTCAAATACGGTACATACCTTAGTAAGGAGGTAAATTTAGTTATGAACATGTCCATAGAAATTTGCCCCAACCAAAGATCATCGAATTATTGGGATTTTTCACCGTTACAATTCCCTGTTAAATATTTTTCCTTAAAATATATTTGGACCACATCCCATGTCAATTTTTGGTCCTCAATACCCCACATATTTTTAACTTCCTCCCACCTTAAGGTAGCCTTTTCCTACAATTGCTAAATATTCAATGAAGGTTTGATCTTGCTTCTATATTCAAAAAATTGGAAGTATTTACTCATGTTAATAATCCATGCTTCAACCACTTCTTTTGCTTCTCCATTGAACGTGGGAGGCTTAATTTTTCTAAATTATCCCTAAAGTTCCACTTTCTATTTTTTATTTATTTTTGATCAGAAGCATTCCCAGATTCTGCTTCATTGTAATCTCTACTCCTGTTACCTCTTCGGGTGTGGCTCCCTTAAGGATGATCATCATCTTGCTCTTTATGGTCATCGTCATCTCGGGTTCCCCACATAGGACTTGGTTGTGTTGTGCGATGATTCTATCTATCTGAGAGGATTTATAGAATCTTCTTGTACTCTCACATTAATATCTCATTATCTGTTCTTACTCAAACCATTTCCATTTGACGTTTTTGCACCGTTTTCATAAGTTTGTTGGTCTGACATTGTTGTTATTACAGTAATCTACTAGTCTATTAAAGCTAGTCAACAGTCAATTGTAACCACATTTCTGGGTTATTTTTTGGATTAGACAGATTGTGAGATTCCCATGTAGCGTTGCATGGTTGATATCCAAATACCCTCCTTATCATAATCTATCACTAGCTTATTTATTTTTTTCATTGTGCACAATTCCAATGCAACTATTATTATTTGAATGGGCCATCTGGGTCCCATCGTGTTAACTCAGCTCTGATACAATATGTCACATCTACTAACTATGTTCTAATATTACTCAACACAGTAACTAAAAAAGAAAAACTCCTATGTCATGGCAAGGAAATCATAGTTATTTATATCACTTAATAAAACATAATCTTTTCCTATGTACTATACTTACACATAGTATTATTACACATATTATATTTGCATTATATATGTGAACTTTATGCTACCCCATTCATGTGGTTTTCACACTTATGAATGTGTATCATACATATTTATTATCAGGCTTATGATATGTATGACCTAGGGTTTAACCAATGAGCTAAACAACTGGAAATTCATAACCAAACCAATTCAAACAACCTTCTCAACATTTAATTTCACATTAACCTTTCAGTGGCATTTTTTCACGAGGTGTTGTCCTAGAGATTGCATGACATCTGGGTGCTTGTCCATCATTGATCACCATTGATCATACTGCACCAATGAATATCAGGGTGGTTAGGGTAGCATCCCTACCACCAAACTCTTCGGCGTTAGTCATTTTGGATTTCCTTCTTAGCGGCCCTCGGATCTACAACTACTCTTCTGTAGTTGGGTATGGTTCCTCTCATGTAGTCGTTCACCAAGAATCTGTGCTTGTCTCTTCTGTGTTCATCAGTGCCAAATTCCCTTGGTTTGTCACTGTTATTTGCTCGTAGCTTCACCTTGAACATGCTTGATTTTAGGTATTGGCTATGTTTCAACCATTTAAGTTACTAGATAAAACTATCAGTAAATGGAATATGTCATTTTTACTATTCTAATTTAAAAAATTTCTAGATTTTCTACAGGTATGGATGCAAGTGGACGTTAATACATTCTTGATCAGGTAATATTTTCCCTCGAGGTCATTGTTAACATGAGAAATCCTATTTCTTATCTATACCTTGTGTTTACAATTTTAATAATTTATTTGTTCCCTCACTACATGTAAAACCCCTCTCATCTCACTCTCCCTTCAACTTGGTTTTGGCTTTAAGATTCGGACAACACTCTGACAGCTTGCAGTCATTCCAGGTACTATACTGATATCCTCCGTGAAGGTGAATGTCAAGGGTTGGTTAGCTTCTTTCCTATTATTTGTTCGCACAATGAATTTCGCGGTTAAGGTTTTAATTCTATTCATAAGTTTCTATTTTAATAGGGTTTATTAACCATAGGGTACTCAAGCAACTAGGTCTTAAGTCAGTCAATGGCGTGGTATCTTTTATTTTCCTTCGAGTAACTAGTAAATTGGCCATTGATTCCACTAGAATGTAATAATTTATCCACTCTTTTTGGTGAATTCTAAAGAGTTAAAGGATGGTTTGACTCCCCGTTTAATTAGAAAGGTTCTCTGGCCGCTCATTAGAAAAGTTGCAGAGAGTGTAAATGTATTCTTTTGTGCCTTTGGTTCCAAGTTTTTGTCTCAAGTACAAATACTCTAAAGGCATACGATTTTGCGGTGGAAATGTGCAAGAATGTTTCGTTAAGTTTTCTATAAATTTAATATTATTGATCTCGGTGTGTATTGGCACTCGTTTTTCTGGCTAGCTTTATCGGGTGATAGATATTGAAAATTATTCATACATGGTTGGTTTCAACACTATATAATTTACAAATAATTTTTCATTTTTGTACTATATGTATTCAGAATATCTACATAAATCAAGTTTGTTATTCATTAAAATTATTCTTCCTAACAGTTTGTTTTCCAAAAGGCCCGAAGGACGTAAAACCTTACTGGTTCCATTCTATCCAAGTTTTAAATCTCTAGGCTTAAGGTCAGTTCACTATTATTGTGTTATACCAATATTTAAATGTATGACTGAATGATGTACTTTTGTAACAACACATGAAATTCCAGGTTCTTTATGGTTTTTGTTTACCAATTTAACCTGGAATTATTTTACTTACCAAGATGTTTTGCTTTTGATTTTTTTTGGTATTTTATTTTGTGCATTTTACTAAAGGCCCCAAGGCTTAGGGTTTGGCTATCACAACCATTTTTCACTTGTTTTCTTTTCCACAACTTTACTGGCTATGAAAACCTACAAACAAGGTGTTTATTTATATACATGCAGATGTTGTTTTAATACACAGATCAAAGATAAAGGTTTAAATGCTAGTTGCAATACCCGATCCCTTAGGGAAAATTTTGATTAGTGTTTAATTAATCTGTAAATGATGACTTATAATTTTTGAGTAATATATACACTTGTGAATTTGTAATTTTATTTTATTTTCACTGGGAGGACTTTTATTATTTGTTTCATGTCTAATATGTCTTCTCAAATCAGATCTTAGATATGGTATGGTATTCCCTCATTTATTTCTAAATAAAATCTAGATTTTTTACACCCAGTATGTCTTCTCAATTCAACTTGTAGATAAAGCATGACCTTCTCTCATTTATTTCTAAATTAAACATCTAGATTTTGTGGACCCAATATGTCTTCTCCAATTTAAATTTTGGTCTTCTCCCATTTATCTTTGAATAAAATATCTCTATTCATATCTACTTTTGATAAGATATGATAATAAAGTCAAGGTTAATAAAATAGAAGGATGATAGGTAGTCATGGAATTAATGGTAAGTAGTTGAGGTGGATGAGAGTAAAAGCTATAAAAGGGAAGGAAGATGACAGAAGAAGGGGAAAGCTACTTCTTCTATGTTTTGTGATTGGAAGATCCTTGGTCTTGTTTGGCATTGGAAAGGATCCTTGGTATTTGTTTGGTATTTGAGGGTGTTGATTCCAACTTGGACACATTACATTTGGTTGGACATGGGCATGGAGGGTTAGGGAGCCTATGGAGGTTCCCTGGGCTAGGAAACCAATTCTAGTTTATTGAGAGGTAAATCCAATCACGTAATACAACAGAAAAATCTCAATATAAATCAAAGGGCATCTCAACCAAAATATTGATACAGGTATTCTTTGATTATTGATTACTCATGTAAATTATTGAAAATGAAATTTCTTACTTTACTTGTTAAAAATAAATTTTACCTGTATTTTATCATCAATAAATATTTAGATATAAATAAATTATTTTCCTTCTTATTGTATTTAAATTAAAAGGATAATTCTAGGTTTAGTTAAAACATCTTGGATTCAAGTTCTCACATATGGTATGAGATCTTTAGATTCAAACACTGAGGTCTAAATCTCACGAGAGCATCCCTGTACAACCAAAAAAAACTAAAAAGAACTCCAATAGAAATTATATATATATTAAAATCTTAAGAACAAAAAAAACACACACACGATATGGGAGGCTTATCACTTTTAGAAAATGCAATAATATGTCACCTCTCAGCATCATTTTTAACTAGATACCAAGAAATGACAACTCATCATTCATAAGTACAATCCTTCCTGTCTCAACTATGTTATTTGTTGTCCTTGAATAAAAGAATTCAAAAAACAAAGAGAGCATTGAATTGTGCGGAAGTTGTTGCATTTTTTCAAATCCATTCAGTGCCAAATAACCCATTTTTAGTCGATTTTCCGCAATTTTTAATGCCCCAAAATTTCACAAAATTGACATGACACGAGCATGAGAGGATACATGTTCTTTATTTGAACCAGTGAATTCATTAGGTGTATATAGCATGAAACTATTGGGGGATTGATTAATTTTTATCCATTTGGTGCCAAATAACCCATTTTATGTTGATTTGATGCATTTCTCAGTTCCCCAAAATTTTAGATTAATGGGTAGAAGCATGATATGATAATTGTTGTTTCGATGCCTGATAAATTCTAATCACATCAAGTTTTTGTGCTCAATTGTTCACTTCTGAAGCTTGATTTGGTGAATATTGATGAATTTTCGAACCCATCTGGTACTAGTTGTCCTACCTTTAGGAAATTTCTGGAGTTTGGAGTTCTTAAAGGAGGTTTGTTGTTGAGATTTGAGGGCATGGTTGAGAAGTTAGACATTTCAGGCTTCCTTAAGTGGCTAGACATTCTCTTTGTATACCTCCCATTTGTGTCCACTATCCTGCTTTGACACAGAAATCTCTGCCTCTATGTTTATAACTGCAAATTTGTCCATGGCTCAAATTTCTTCCCAAGTAAATTTCAGTCCCAGAAACCTGAGAAAAAGGCATAACCATCAAGCTTGACAGAAAAATTCTTCTTATATGTTTTCACTTTTAGTTCTTCTCTGAAAATTTATAACTTTTCTTGCAATCTAATAGCAACCTGATTAAAGGTGGCATGGCGCCACCTACAAGAATAGGTAGCAAATTATCTGTGTGTTGACAGGTTGTAGAAGGCCATCGCTTAGGGCATAATTTTAGCCATATATCCCCAAATGTGTCACTTATGTAGCCTAGATACTGGTAGCATGCCCAGAAGGAAAGGTTCATTGCTTCCGATACAGGTTCGATGGTTGCCTTGTGGAAAAATTCAATAGATAATACGTAGAAAATATATTGGAGCTGAGATGCCATGAAGAGTTACTCCATGTTATTCTTGTTTGTTATGCCCTGATCTGAAATGAAGAAAACAAGTCACATTTATGGATATTGTAGGGATTTCGACAATTAAAAATAGATAAACAATTGTATTCCATAGAAACATTTGGATCAGGCTTAAATTAAATTTTCTGCGATATCTAGTTCCAAGGTATCAAATTTAATACTTGAAAATGAAGAAATCACTGGATTTGGTGTAATATTTTTGAGATACAAAGATCTAGATCTGCAAAGCAATGAACAAGCTTTCAAGACAAGGAAGGAAGTGAGGAAGAATTGAGAAAATAATGAAATTGATTCTCCAATATTAGTTTTTGGAATAAATACATAAAAGCAACTAAGTTAATCTTAGTTGTACATGCAATAACTATATATAGTTAAAGCTAACTGAAGATAAGTGTGCTTTATCTTATGTTAATGTGTAAATGTGCCACATGCAAGCAGTGAGTTAACTTAACTAAGCAAGTGCACATCACATGAAAGAAGTAAGTTAACTAAAGCTAATCTAGGTGCATGTACACCAACACCCCCCCTTAAGCATAACTTAGGTGAGTGTGATGCAAAATAAATGAGTCCTGACAACACAGCCATTTTAGGTACTCATATACAATGCATAAAAAGGAGGAAAGAGGGAAAACCCAGTGGGAAGAAAACCCCCCCTCAAAATATAATGCAAAAGTAGAGAAAAGACAACTGTTAGACATTTGTGTCCTTCACCGCAAGACGATCTCGCAGGAATCGAAACTTCTGCTCAGTGAAAGTCTTGGTGAATATATCAGCAGTTTGCTTGGAACTAAGACAGTACTGAAGATCGACGATCCCATCATGAATGAGTTCTCTAATGAAGTGCATGTGGATCTCGATGTGTTTGGTCTGCTGCCGCTGCACTGGATCTCTGCAAAACTTTAGCGTACTTTGATTATCGCACCAGATGACAGTTGGATGATGGAAACTAATCCCAAGCTCAGATAGGAAATGTTGTAGCCAAATTTCTTGAATAGTGGCATTGACTGCTCCTCTATACTCGACCTCTGCTAATGATAAGGCAATGGCAACCTGCTTCTTGCTTGACCAACAAATTGGGCTAGATCCCAAACTAAGTACATAACCGGAGGTGGACTTGTGATCAATGGTGTCACCAGCCCAGTATGAATCTATGAACCCAATGAGATTCAAAGAAAAATTGGTTGCATAATGAATCCCATAGGTGATTGTCCCCTAGACATATCGAAGGATGCGCTTTGCAACATTCCAGTGTAACTCATGTGGCTCCTGCATGAATCTGAAAACTGCTCCGACAGCGTAGGAGAGATCGAGATGGGAGTGAGTGAGATAAAGTAGACTTCCCACAAGCTGGTGGTACAATGTACAATCAACCAATGGTGTGTCTTTGCCGTTCTCAAGCTTTATCCCTGATAAGAAAGGTGTGGCTACTGGCTCGCAGTCACTCATGTGAAATCGTGCCAAAAGATCTCTAGCATATTTTGGTTGAGAAATGGTAATCCCAGAATCAAGCTAATGGATCTCTAGTCCAAGGAAGAAATTTATCAAACCCATGTCTGTCATAGAAAACCGCTTATGCAATGCAGTTTTAATGCTAGTAATGAGATAAGCTAAACTACCTGTTATCAAAAGATCATCTACGTAGAGTAATATGATCAACAAGGAGTCAATTTTCTTCAAAAAAAAAACATTGGAATCAGATTTGCAGCATACAAAATTTTGAGATAACAAATAAGAATCCTTCTTTGCATACCATGCTCTAGGTGCCTACTTGAGGCCATAGAGACACTTCTTTAGTTTGCATACGAGAGATGAATTGTGCATGTATCCCGGTGGCTGCTCCATGTAGATTTCGTCCTCGAGATCACCATGAAGAAAGGCATTATTCATATCCATATGATGCACCTCCCATCCTCTTACTACTGCAATGGAGAGAGCTATCCGAATGGAATCCATTTTTGCCACTGGGGCAAAAGTCTCATCATAGTCAACACTATGTACTTGCTGGAAACCTTTTTCTACCAATCATGCCTTATATCGACTAACTTGGCCATTTGATTCCTTCTTGGTCAAGTAAACCCACTTGCACCTCACAAGTTTGTGATTGGAAGGTATCGGAACCAAATCCCAAGTCTGGTTATCAATGAGAGAGTTATATTCCTCATCCATTGCGGTTTCCCATTCAGGATGCCCAGTTGCTTCTGCATAAGTTTGTGGATCAGATCCATGCATCATATAAGCATGCATGGGCATGGATGGCTCCATAGCTAAGAGTGATTGCGGATCTTCCTCAAATAGAGGGACAGAGGCAGGATCATCAAGGATATCACTCATGTTACGCCATTTTTGTGTTGAAGGTGGTTGAGAGTCTTCCGAACTACATGTGGAAGTATGATCTCGATGTTCAACAACTGGTTGTCCAACAGGGGTCACAGGAAAAGACTCATCTTCATCAGAATTCTAATCTGAAGTTTCATCTGCACACTCATCAATGAGTGGTGATGGAAACTTGGTAACAAGTTCATCTACTGGTGCATGCAAAATATCTTCTTCAAAATTTACACTCCTTTCAATAAAGAGCTCTTCAGTGTGGATATGAAGAAATCTGTACCCTTTGAATTCATCAGAATATCCAACAAACATGCATGCTTTTCTTTGAGGCTCCAAAGCCTTTCTCTTCTCTGTAGGAATGCGGGACCATGCTCGAGATCCAAAAATGAAGAAATCACTAACTTCAGGTTGCATGCCAGTCCAAGCCTCAAAAGGTGTTTTTCTAGTAACATATTTATGAGGAGATCTGTTCTGGATGTATGAGGCACAATTTCGACGGAAGAGATCTTGCATGCAACATGAAATTAGCCATCTCTTTCAAAGATCAATTTTTCCTTTCAGCCACTCCATTTTGCTGTGGAGTGTAAGGAACCGTATGCTGCAACTCTATGCCTGCTTCATTACAAAGATTCTTGATATCTTTTTTGACATATTCCGTCCCATTAGCTATGCAGAGTATCTTAATGCGTTTTCCAGACTGATTTTCCGCATGCGCTTTGAAAATCTTTAGATGTTGAAAAACTTCAGACTTTAGTTTCAAGAACTAAACCCAAGTGAAGCTCGTGTAATCATCTATAAATGACAACACATATCTTTCTTTGCTCATTGAAATCATTGAAAATGGACCCATGAGATCACTGTGTACAAGTTCCAAAGGTGAAGAGGCTCTCCATGCATGCCCCTTCTCGAATTTGTCTTGTGGATGCTTTCCAAGAGCACATCCATTACAAACACCATCTGAAAATTCAATGGTCAGCAATCCTTTGACCATCCCTTTCTTACTAAGCTATTGCATATATCTAAAATTCAAGTGCCCAAATCTCTTATGCCAAATCCTACTTTCTTCATTTGCATGCGTAAGTAGCAAAATAGAATCTGATTGAGGAACAAAATCAGAAAATGTATACATACGAGATTGATCATTTACCTTGCCAGATGCAATCTTCTAGTTGGTTTGCATGTCATAAATGCTCACGAAATCTGGGGTAAATTCCACTTTCCTTCCGCTCCCTGTGGGTGTCATCTGATACACTGAGAGAAGATTCATAGAAAGCCTTGGAATATGCAAGACATTTTCAAAAATTCCATCTTCGAATTGCACTCTTCCTTGTCCAGTTGTTGCAACTACAGAATTATCTCCCATGAGAATGGGAGGACCTGAGTATGCATGTAGAGAAGAAAATGATTCCTTTGAAGAAGCCATATGATGTGAAGCTCCTGAATGGATGATCCATTCTTGCAGTGCAGAATGAAGAGCAATCAAAGCATGCCCATTACGTCTTGGATCTGGGGCTTTCTCTATAGACTTCTTCTTGGGATTCTCAGGAATGTGGTCTCCAAGATTGTCTTGATGGAGTGTCTGCGCCATAAGATCTATAGTCTTCTTCATGCATGCAGATTTAGGATGAAAACCACGGTGGCAATAATTGCACATTGATTTCCCTTTTGTTCCTTTCCTTTCCTTTGAGCCGGATGATCCATCAGGGGGTTTGGGATTTCCTCCCTTTCTTGGATCAGGATCCTTCTTCCCTTTTTCTTTCTGATGGTCTTTGGAATTTTCCTTTCCTTTTTCATGTACAGTAAGTGCATGCGCTTTGGAATTTTTAAGTGTGCCCATTTTGATGAGCTTATTTTGCTCATGCATCAAAGACTGAATAAAAGAATCCAGTGAGGGCATCTTCCAATCTGCACCAGTTGTAGAACTGACTGTGTGGAATGTAGAGACAAATAATGCATACTGTAGACCAAGTTTTGATAAAATGGAAAGAATGAACTGATTTTCTTGCTTGGATTTGTCGATCCCGCATCCTTTCAGTTGAAGCAACAAGGCTTTATACCTTGTGAAAAAATCTTGAATGTTCTAAAAATTTCTCGGATCTAATGAGTTTAACTCATTTTTGAGAATGTGACCTTGCATTTCATCATGTTTTCCAAACAATCCTTCCAAAATTTTCCATACTTCATTTGGAGTTGAACATGATTCAACATGAAATAGCAATTCCAATGAGATAGATAAACATAGCATGCCGAAGGCCTCGTCCATGCGATTGAAATATCTTGTTTTCTCCATTGCCGAATTTGGTTCAACTTCCGTTTCCATGGTTATTCGAAATAAGCCTCTACCTCTGAGATGAATTAGAATCTTTGGCTTCCATTCGAAATAATTATATGGAGTAAGAATTGTCGATTGTGGAAACTCCAATGTAGACTTCATTCTTTGTTGTTGCTTCAATCTTCTGAACCTGCAAATAAAATTTTTTGTGCACTGATTACAAATCCCTGTGTTCCGATACCATGTAATATTTTTGAGATACAAAGATCTAGATCTACAAAACAATGAACAAGCTTGCAAGAGAAGGAAGCAAGCGAGCAAGAATTGAGAAAAGAATGAAATTGATTCTCCAATATTAGTTTTTGGAATAAATACATAAAAGCAACTAAGTTAAGCTTAGTTGTACATGCAATAACTATAGATAGTTAAAGCTAACTAAAGCTAAGTGTGCTTTATCTTATGTTAATGTGTGCATGTGCCACATGCAAGCAGTGAGTTAACTTAACTAAACAAGTGCACATCACATGCAAGAAGTAAGTTAAATAAAGCTAATCTAGGTGCATGTACACCAACACAACTAGTCTAAGTGCATGTACACCAACATTTGGCAATCATAATAATAACACTTACAAGAATAGCTCGAAAACCTTTATTCCTAGTTGTCTACATTATTCTGCAAAATCTGCAAAATGAAAGAAAACTCATGTAGCTCAGCTAGTAGGAATGATATCCATAAGCCATTTTGGCATTCATTTCACATCCCAACACAGATTTAAAAATAAAAAATAAAAAAAATTCTAGAGGACCAACCATTCCCACCTTGAGGAGTCTAGACAAAGGGCAGAGCCATCCAACCCGCAAGACTTGTTGGTTCACAAGAGAAGTGGTATCACTGCTCTTAATCCTCTTGCCTTTCTGTAGATGTAGATGCATCTTCCTAAGTGTGCCATTGGTTGGATAGATGCCAGCCTTAAGTTTCTTATTTTTTTTCCAATGATTTTATTGGATTACTATTTAGAGAATGATTAGCTAAGTCATGCACGAATTCTATATAGAAAAGGATTTTACCAAACAAATTATGTTTTGTGCTCTTTGCACTGCTTGTATTTTCTAAATAGAGCACAAATTTTATTTACGAAATTGCAGTTAGCACAGAGCACGGAGAATAAACCGAAGGCTAAATCTTAAACAAGAATGTGTTTCTTATGAGATTGAATTTGTGAATTTGGATTCCCAAGGAAAAAAAAAAAACTATTATTAACGAACTATATGAAATATTAAAATGTGACTGCAATCCATTATGACCATGGCCATTTCGATCGATACAAAAGCTAAGGTGTGATTTCCAGACGATAGTCCAAATGTAGGGTATTGCTATGAATGAAGCATTTGAATAACTATTATTTTAATCACAATAAATGGCCAACGAATAAAAACAAGGAATGAAATTCAACAACCAAAATGTACGGCTGGATATCAGATGTTAGAAGCCTAAACCAACCAAAATGTCTATTTCTCACCTGCAGATGAAATATTTATACAACAATATGAAATTATTATCACACAAATTAGTTACAAAAAATTGTTCGAGTCTCAAAAGTAGTAGCTTGAGAGTTGCCCAGTTCTTTGTTTACATGGGACTGGCTTTTATTCTGATATTGGGTTAACTCACATTAGTTTTGGTCATTCTTGACTTACGGTGTACATTGACATTGGGTATATAGTTTTTTGTGAACATTGACTTGAGTTCAGGATCGTTGTTGCTCTCAATGTGGGATTTGGGTTGGGCTCCATATTGTTTGAGCCTTGGGTAAACTATCGAAGTTTATTTTCTTGTTAGGTTGTCATTTCCTGGAGTATTTCTGGGAGAGGACAATGCCCCTTAGCCCATTGTTACTGAATATACAACATATTTAGATGTATATGTTCAATCACTAAAAGTTTATTCCATCAAGCTGCTCGGGACTATGTATGAAGTTCTGCTTTTTTTCTATTTGTATTATAATATTATTTTACTGTGCAGTGAGCCTTAATGTTGTTGTGAATATGTTTGACCACAATCGTTCATTTTTTTAAATAAACGAAAATAAACGTTTTCATTGGATTTACACTAATAACAATGCCTCGAGGAAAATTGTTAAAGTTGTTGAAAGCTCTTAAAACTTATATGGCATAACCTTACTTTTGGGTTAGACAAAACATCATTTGTTTTTTTGTTGTTGTAAGGAAATATTCTTTCCCTTTGCTTGCTATTTGGAAGGGATTCTTCTTTTCCTTTGCTTGTTATTTTTTTTTACTGAAATTTTGCTATAATTTGATTACTATCATGCCAGATCCTTTTTTTTCTTTCTTAAGAGGGATTGACTTGATTTTCTGGAAAAGATGCATTAACATCTCCATAATATCGCTTTTGTGTGGTTTTTCCTGTCAAATTGCTTCTGAAATTCTTTATTCTGATATTCTTCTTTCTCTTGCTTAGAGAATGTTTGGGAGTTATTTTGATTCTTTTCATATTCCACTCTCTCAAGGTTCCTTGCTGGATGTCACTTCTTTGTATTACTATTTATATTTGAAACAATTTCTTCTTATATTTGATTAATGAGAAAATATACTGAGTAAAAATAGGGGTATGTATTCTCATTTTCCTCCCTATATAAGCATGAAGGAAAAACATGATTGGCTTTTGCTCCATGTATATTTTTTTTAAAGTTTCTATCCTACCTACAATCTGTATTTGTGGTGTACCTTCTCAACTGAATATTTTTTTTGGTCTGCATCACCATCCATTTATCCCAAATATCATTCCCTTCCACCATATAGGTGCAATGAATTAGATTGTATTTTCCTGCAATCCAATCCCAAAAATTAAAATTAAAATTAAAATGCTTCTTTCCAGCGGCCCCAAAAATAGACGCTTCATTGTTTTTCCATATGCGAAATCATGTCGCAACATCTATAATGCCTAGAGGCTAATTCTTATCTTTCACTGCCAGCATATTATTGCGGGCCAATCTTCTGAGAACTCTAACTTTGAATGAACTCTAACTTTCAATGAGACATATTCTTTACAGGGACGTGAAATATCTGAATCCATTTGGCTTCTTGATTATTTTATTTTATTACAATTTATCTCATTTTATTTTATTACAATTTTCTATTGAACTTATTTGCTACGAAATGTTTGAGTGTGTCCTATCATAAAGCTTTTAGGTCACGTTAACACTGAATTTTAGCTTCTAAATTCCAATGTTTTATCCAACCATTGTAAAACTACATCTTTTGACCCTCGGAGTTCAAGATTAAGCCGAGTTCTTGTTCCATTGGGATACCATGTTCAGTGTTCCAATTTAAGTTCATATTAGTGCTTTAGTTTAGATTTCAGTTATATTTCTTTTATTAGGGAGTCTATGTATGTTATATACAGGACCTAAAGCCTGCATGAGTTATTTGCCTCAAATGGTTACCCTTTAACCTTCATATTTTCTATTTTGATGAAGTCTCTATTTCCAGTAGTACATTATTTTTAGTATCTCATTGCACTTTAGAATATTTATTGGTATTTTTGAAAAAGTTGTTTGATAATTTTTGAAAATTGATAATTTTGAAAAGTTTTACAAAATCTAATTTGGGAAATCCAAGTTTTACAAAATTTATTTTGGGAAACCAATTGGGTTTCTGGATATTTTTTTCTTAAGAAAGAAAATCTTACTTTTGGTAATGATTAGAGAAAATCTATGTCTGGGATTTCTACATTTGAAAAATATTATATTTTTAGTTATTCATTAATAGTAAAAGATAGTTAAGGAAGAGAAATAAAATTTAAGACACGCATGTTGTGTCTTATGTGAAGTAATTACCTTGGTGTTTCATTACTCAACCATTTCTTTGTTGGAATTTTCTGAGTAATTCCGAACAACAACACACATTGTAATATTCCTAATTAGCCATAGCTAATTGGAATATTCTATTTTGTTTAGCTTGCCGTCTATAGTTTGTAAATAAATAAAAAGTGAGTGAAGAGGGTCTAACTCACTTAAGTGAAATAAGACATCCACCTAGTAGCACAACGTTGTGACTTAAGTGGGAGTCAAGCAGGGCCTAACACCACGTAGAGGAGGGGGCCTATGTACACTCTAGAAGCTTCTGCAAGCTTCTGCGCAGATAAGGATGAGGATGTGGAGGAGAGAGAGAGGCTACGTTGGGTTTTGGAGGGAAACCAACATTATAAAAGATGGAGGAGCCTCCTCATTTCATTCATTCTTGAGTTGATGATTTTGGAGTGAGACTTATGTCTTCTTGAGCACGCTGGGTATTTAGCCTGTCTGCAGCACTGTTTAGTGCATTGAGTGTCTCTAGTCGGAGATCTCGCCCTTAGCCGTGGGGGACTTCGAGTTCCTGCTTGGGCAAGGTTGGTTTTTCAGTATTTTGTGAGTCGTTTTATTTTTTGGGTTTGTTGCGGAGCTGAAGCTTATTGAGACTACGTAGTCACTGAGAGAGAGGATGTAGTCCACTATGGAGGAGCTCCGGATTGGGGTTTCTGCGGGTGATTTAGCTGAGATTTTGAGCAAAGGGTCAACCTTTGCCCGTCGGAGGGTTTTGGCGAATTTTGTGGCAGTATTTCAGCTATTTCTATCTAGCCACTACGCAGTGCCTTGGAGGCGAGTGTAATTCAATGGGGAGGCAGTTTCTGGTGTTTTCTCGGGTCGGCCATTCTTGAAATGGTTTGTGGATCGTGTTCAGGTTGTTGAGGAGAGGAGGTTTTCCGATTTTTAGCTCATTTCGGCAAGGGGATTAGCCACTAGTCTTTAGTCCATTCCAGCAGTAGCAGCTACATGACAGTTTCCAGCAGCTAGGACGCAGTTCCTAGAGCAGCCATTTCTGGTATCCTTTGAGAGTCTTTTCGCACTTGCCTTGCGCAAGATTAGTCTATTGTACTCCATTTCATTTCTCAGATTAATAAAATGGCTCAACATTTCTTCTCTATGTTTTCTGGATAAGTTGCCATAGTTTCCCTCATTGTCGTATTCTCTTTCTATGATATTATATGTCTATTACTGTTTTTGAGCATTCTAGTTCTATATAACTTGGTGTGTTTGTCTTTCACTCTTAGACAGAGTCTGGAAAGGGCCAGGTAGCCTCTGGATCTCGCCCTCTTTTTAGAGGTGAAATATCTGGTAAATGCCCTCTGAGTGCATCTCTGGTTGGAGTTTGTCGTGTTTTAGAGATATCCCTGAAACGGGATATTACAGTGGTATCAGAGCATAGTTCTGGCTCAGCCTATGGTCTATGACATCGAGGCAGACGACACAGAGGCCAAATAGTTTTGGAGGGCAACGATTGACAGTAGCAGCTGCAGTGCCAAAAAAAAAACCAAATTTGGAAGAGGGCCAAACTACAAAGGGTTAGATTTTGAAGGTTGGAATTAGAAGAAACCATTTCTGGGTTTTTATGGGTTTTGGGCAAGGATCACCTTATCAAATTCTTATAATTTTCTGAGTAATTTTCAGTGGGTAAATCAGAGGCCAAAGTCAGGAAGAAGTGTATTCTTGGAGCAGCAATGCAGTTTCTGGAGGAGCCTGTAGACACAGAACATGAGGAGCCTGTGATAGACATAGCATAGGAGGAGCCGATGGCAGGTGATGATGATGTGAAGAGATTTGGGGAGATGCTCCTCAAATCAGTACAGGATCTGTCGAGGCAGATTGAGGTGATGGGGTAGAGATTAACCACTGTGGAGGCTAGACAGCATGAAACCCGAAGGGATTTATAGATTGGTGAGGGATCAGGCACATCCCACCATTTTTCGGAGCACGATGCCACTCAGTATATGGCATCACATACACCCACATGTTCCACTATGCCCACTTTTTTGGGTGCAGACACAGGGGTAGGAGCACAGCAGCAGCCAGAGCCTAGCCACATGGGTGATTATTTCGCCGAGTATCAGGCATATGGGCAGGAGTTTAGGGATGCCCTTCCATTCAAAGATTTTGTTCAGCTCCAGTGGGATAGCAGACCCCACAACTTTCAGAGAGGGAACAAGCACTCACATGATGGGGGCTTGCAATGCACAGTGGGCAGATTCCATTTACCAACATTTGACGGGTCATCCAAGCGTTCAGAAAAAGCTTGGGTGGAGAAGTTGGATGCCTCTTTCCAGATTGATCGAGTATCGGAGGGGGAAACCATCAAAATGGTTAGCTCGCACTTGGAGGAGGAGGACACACATGATTGCAGGGAGTTCGAGGATACACCTAGTGTGACATAGGACTCACCCTCATTGGATACCTCCTTGACCATGTCGGTTGATATCGTAGTGGAGAAGGTAGAGCCTACCCTAGTAGAGCCATCCATTGAGGTAATTACTGGAGTCGTGTCTGAGTCTTCAAGTGGTAGCAGCACATGATAGATGGGTGAGGTGTCAGGAGATGTATCCACCTTCGATGAGGCACTAGGAGATACAGAGGTATTGGATGATGGTCGCAGACAACGGTATCATCAACTTCGAGCAGACCTTCTAGTTTTGAAGGGGAAGGCCACGTCAGTACGGGAGGCCATTTTGTTGGAGGACAAGGAGCTGGAGGGCATGAGAGTGGCTTGTGCCGAGTTGGCATCCAAGTTGGCCTGCATTGGGGAACAATTGGATTCCCTGATGGTACAACCAGAGGGCACGGTGGAGCGTCAGATCATTCCCCTTCAGGCATGCATGGATTGGACTAGCAGCATTGTTGGGTCACTTCTTCCCATTGGAGAGAGAGCGACAGAGTCACCTAGTTAGATCTCATACGTTAACTTGGTTAGCAGGATGAGACGATCGGGGTTGCACAGGGTGCAACATCCACATGTTGAGGTTGGATGGTGAGAGATCTTGAGTTGGTACTCAATGGAGTGGGTTATGGAGATAGTGGTGGACCCGGGTGTAGTTCAGCAGGAGTTCCCAGGTGCTAGGCATACAGGAACCTCGGATTGGCATGGGGATCTAGGCGGGATCACCTATCATTTCCCAGGCAGGTTGGTTGACTATGTCTTGAAGGGTACAGTTGGCCTAGCAGTGGAGCATGCACATTCAGTAGGGGAGTTTGGGTCAACTCCAGTGGCCAAACAGTTTATGGGCAGACTCCCTAGGTTATCTTAGTATGACACTTATACACAGGATCACGGGGTCGTCAATATACCTTGGCAGGAGATTTTCGAAGGAGGTGGCATTGGCAGGCCACCAAATGGCGCCTTGTATGGGGCCAAGGATTCTTCACCTTTTTGTGGGGCACAGAGTATGTAGCGGAGCCGAGCAGTGGTGGTAACACTACTAACACATAGGGAGATTCACTTCTCGGACCCCTCGAGGAGTGTTTGGAGTGATGATCCATTCGTCGACGGATATAGTGATGCAACAGTGGAGACGATAATACCGATTGGGGGTAGTCCAACATGTAGAGGCACAAATCTAGGTCATCACATCCAGGGATGTGTGGGAGCCTCTAGCAATATGAATTGGACTACCGGTGGACATGGAGTTGCATGGTGGTGTACTGTAGTGTGTGGGACATCATTGTGGAGTAGGGGTGTCCTACATCACATTGAGAGCACGCAGGGAGAGACCAATGCCTGGACAAAGTCAGGGCACGAGACGGTACAGGGTGGTAGAACAATAGCATGGGGTATCTAGCAATATACAGGGGTATGCCTCAGTGTGCAGTGGCATGTCGAGGAGTACAGGGATGATCGGTGGTATGCGAGGGCGTATGGTGTTACACAGCAGGATTTTAGAGCATTGCCTCCAGGGAAACTCACGGACAGGGACATCGGGCTTACCCTTGGGGGTATTTCACCCAAGATCGATGGGGAGATAGATGAGCGATACTTAACGGTACCCGTGGGGACTCATGCACCTGACCCTCTACTACATCACTCAATGGCATAGTCGATTTTGTCGATGTCCCTTGGCACCTTGGGCATCAACAGCGAGGTACGCAAGGCTCACCCAAGATATTTGGATGACACTCAGCACACTAGGGGAGAGACTTCTCAGCAGTGGCACTGGGTCGGGGCGCCAGTTGACAGCCACAGGTTAGGGGATGAGATGATCCTTAGTAGGGGTGGCACATCAGTCATCGCTGAGCCTACGCTTGGGGAGCGGGTCATGAGGGAGACATGTGTCACTTTTACCTCGGGGCATGTCGAGATCATGCATGAGCAGAGGATACTGGGTATAACAGAGGTAGCATCCCAGTATGTGTCTAGGTTGCAGACATTGTATCGACACTTTATCGAGAGGGTGGATGGCATATTCAATGCAGATGAGGTGGCAGAGGTGGAACAGGAGGGCATTCCTTCTGTATGCCAGGGTGAGGACTCTTTTTCATATAAGTCCATAGGATCAGTTGAGGATGCTTCTGGGGAGCGAGAGCAGTCATGCAGAGATGGTGACAGTAGACCGAAGTTGCATTCCAATGTCCAGGGTGAGCAGTCACGGGACTCTTTGGGAGATACTCTGGGTAAAGAGTCACTTGTGACGATTCAGCTAGAGTGATAGGTGATGGAGCCTGAGTCGACAAAGGAGGACACTATTCACATCATGCACGATATTCCTTTGGGGGAGATCCATATGGGCACCCACATTGAGCCGATGAGGGAGATGTGGCTAACATTGGGGTCAGACATTGAGGTGGGGCAGTCAGATGCACTGACATCGAGTACGGTGAGAACAGTTGCAGATCCATATCCTCTGGAGGTGTCGGAGGTTGATGGGACTGTTTTGTAGGGGGCTAGTAGACAGCGGGAGCATGAAATTCCTGATTAGGAGTGGCAGGAGCTGTTGGATATGGTGGAGCATCCATCTATGGGTCGACACAGGGATGAGGCACAGATAGATGTACACACAGTCAACAGAGCCGCAGTTTTTTTAGTGGGTAGCACTCCCTAGGAGTACATCGATGGAGCTCGCAACATATCTTGCCCACTTTGGCCCATTATAGAGAGAGGGGCTTCCTTCTACAGGCATATTTCATTGGCAGATAGGGCAGAGCAGTGGGATTTGATTACAGGCTGGTGGCAACACTCCAGGCATGTTCCATATGAAGTTATTGTTGATACATCGGATTCTTCTTCTAGGATGGACTGGTGGGAGATCATGAGTTGGTACCCTTTTGATGGAATGATATTATTCATAGGGAGCACAGCAGAGCAGGGGCCCTTGGACATAGCAGATGTTACAAATTCTAGCTAGTAGGGGGCACAGGTCGTCGTTTCTTCAGCACTCTATCCAAATTTCAGCAGAGTAGGATCAACATGGGATTGAGTCAAGACTTGGATTGGAGAGAGGTGATGAGTTGGTACACATTTGATGGGATAGTTTACACAATCACAGATACAGTGCAGCAGGGGTCATGGTCTTCGCCTCTTAGAGCATCATTCATAGCCAGAGGCAGTGCGCAGTCCGAGCCGTGGGACTTGGGTGATTATTGGCCAGGGTGGCGATGGGATCTGAGAGGACTGTTGGTTGGTGAGAGATCAGTTTGGGATCATGGCATTGAGAGATCCCTTCATATCAGGGTGATGCAGACGTCAGAGAGGTTTCAGTGGCGCATCTGGGACCGAGGCACATTTTGCAGTTTCAGTGGGGAGCATCAGCTAGAGAGAAGGCTTGTTTAGGCAGTTGCTTGAGGACAAGCAACATTTTGTCAGGGGGGGGACTGTAATATTACTAATTAGCGATAGCTAATTGGAATATTCTATTTTGTTTAGCTTGCCCTCTATAGTTTGTAAATAAATAAAAAGTTAGTGAAGAGGATCTAACTGACTTAAGTGAAATAAGACATCCACCTAGTAGCACAACGTTGTGACTTTAGTGGGAGTCAAGGGGGGCCTAACACCACGTAGAGGAGGGGGCCTATGTACACTCTAGAAGCTTCTGCAAGCTTCTGCACAGATAAGGATGAGGATGTGGAGGAGAGAGAGAGGCTATGTTGGGTTTTGGAGGGAAACCAACGTTATAAAAGATGGAGGAGCCTCCTCATTTCATTTATTCTTGAGTTGATGATTTTGGAGTGAGACTTATGTCTTCTTGAGCACACTGGTTGTTTAGCCTGTCTGTAGAATTGTTTATTGCATTGAGTGTCTCTGGTCAGAGATCTCACCCTTAGCCCTGGGGGACTTTGAGTGCCTGCTCGAGCGAGGTTGGTTTTTCAGTATTTTGTGAGTCGTTTTATTGTTTGGGTTTGTTGCGGAGCTGCAGCTTATTGAGACTGTGTAGTCACTGAGAGAGGATGCAGTCCAGTATGGAAGAGCTCTGGATTGGGGTTATTGTGGGTGATTTAGCCGAGATTTTGAGCAGAGGATCAGCCTTTTCATGTCGGAGGGTTTTGGCAGTGTTTGTGGCAGTATTTCAACTGTTTCTATCTAGCCACTGCTCAGTGCCTTGGAGGCTAGCGTAATTCACTAGGGAGGCAGTTTCTAGTCATTTCTAGGGTCGGCCATTCCTGGAATGGTTTGTGGATCGTGTCCGAGTTGTTGAGGAGAGGAGGTTTGCTGATTTTCAGCTCATTCCGGCAAGGGGATCAGCCCCTATTCTTCAGTCCATTCTAGCAGTAGCAGCTACACAACGGTTTCCAGCAGCTAGGACACAGTTCCTAGACCAGCCATTTCCGGTATCCTCTGAGAGTGTTTTCTTACTTGCCTTGCGCAAGATTAGTCTATTGTGCTCCATTGCATTTCTAAAATTAGTAACATGGCTCAGCATTTATTCTCTATGTTTTCTGGATGAGTTGTTGTAGTTGCCATAGTTCTCGTCGTTGCCGTATTCTCTTTCTATGATATTATATGTTTATTATTGTTTTTGAGCATTCTAGTTCTATACCACTTGGTGTGTTTATCTTTCAATCTTAGATAGAGTCTGGAAAGGGCCAGGTAGCCTCTAGATCTCGCCCTCTTTTTGGAGGCGAAATATCTGGTAAATTCCCTCCCAGTCCATCTCTAGTTAAAGTTTGTCATGTTTTAGAGATAATCCCGAAATGGGATATTACACACACAGAGATAAAACCTAAAACTTAAATTTTAGTCACAAAGATGAAATATGAAACACTATTTCATTAAACAAACTGACTCTGTTACGACATATAATTCTTCAGAACAAGGTTCTGGATTCACAGTGGAAAATTTCTCTTGGCTGTTACACACACAGTGCTTCAATATCTCTCTGTCTCTCTATCTTCAGCCTTCAGGCATAAAATCAATTACACAACTAATACACTGTACAGTGCAATTCAAGCTATATAAGTTAACTAATTGACTATAGGAATTTATTTCAAACCTAATACTATTGAATGCCACTAAATGGCACAACAACAAAAAACACCGTTTGAACATCGCATTGATGGCCTCATTAACTAAGGCTGCACCGGTTGGTAGGTTATTGCGGTGGTGGTGCTTTGGATATTTTTAGGCGGCGACACCCCTCTGGTGGTTCTATGGAGGCACTTCTCCGTGAGTTCCAAATGGTAGGGCTGTGCTATCGCAGTAGATCACAACCATCGATCTCTGGTCAACGCGAGATGGGGCGGTCAACTGTAGAGGCACTCCCTCGGCATAAACAGATGGCTAGTTTTTCTCCTGCAGTACCATTGATCTCAGATCAATGTTAACTACACTTGTTAACATGCGCAGATGTTTAATACATGGCAGAATTCATAAACTCTGATCAAAACTTGATTTGATAAAACATTGCATCCGACTTCACTTCGGCGATCGACGATCTCAATGCTGTGGATGGCTTGGACCTTTAGCGCTTGCAATGTGCGATGTGCGATGTGGGCCATATCGCATTGCGGTCCATCTCATCGAGGTGGAGTGCCAAGCCGGTGGAAGTGCCAATGTGCGATGCTGCGATATCGGCATATTGCATCGGCGCTGGGACAATGAACCGTGTTGTGGTGTCGACGAACATTCGAAGTGCAATGTGCAACGTGGGCTCCATACAACTGACGTGGACGATTTAAGTAAAAAAAATGGCGAAAAATGTAATGGTTGGCTTACAAACAAAAACCAACAAAAATGGACTTCTGTTGTTCTTCCTCTGCACAGTTGGATTTAATATTTCCAACACTCCCCCTTAAATACAACTACTGGGTTTTTCCTGCATAACCAGGCATTTTCTAAAATAATTAAAACTTTTCTATGTTAAAGGTTTTTTCAGGATATCTACAAATTTTTCCTCAGTTCTGCGATGTTTCAAAATTACTTCTCCATTGTTCATTAACTCCCTAATGTAGTGAAACCTGGTATCAATGTGTTTCGTTCTTTTATGAAACACATAATTGTTTGATAAATCTATTGCTGAGTTTTTATCATAGTAAATGGTTGTTCCTTTTTCCTGTTCATGACACAAATCTATGAGTACTCTTCTCAGCCATACTTCTTGGCATGCTACTACTTCTGCTGCCACATATTCTGCCTCTGTTGTTGTTAAAGCAACTACTAGTTGCTTCATGGAAGCCCATGAAATGGCTCCCGATCCCAAATGAAACAAATATCTAGATGTTCTCTTCCTGTCATCTACACTTCCTGCGCAATCATTGTCAGTGTAACATGTCAAATTAAAATTTTCAGATGAAGAGTAGAAAATAGCATACCCCTTCGTTCCATTCACATACCTTAGAATCCTCTTGGTTGTCTGCCAATGAGTTTCTTTCGGCCTTTCCATAAATCTAGAGATTAAACTTACAGTGTGCATTATATTCGGCCTAGTTTCACTCAGACACATAAGGCTGCCAACTATGCTTTTATACAATTTTGGATCAAAATCCTTGCTGCTGTCTTCTTTGCTCAATTTCAACCCCATTACTGTTGGAGTTACAACTGCCTTGCTTTTCTGGATGTTCAATCTTTTCAACACTTCTTCAACATATTTTTCTTGGGAAATGAAAATACCATTTTCATTTTTCTCTACTTCTATTCCAAGAAAATATCTCAAGAGACCCAAATCAGTCATTTCAAATTCACTCTTCATGACTGCTTTAAAATCAGCAATGAGAGAATCTTGATTGCCAGTAAAAATTAAATCATCTACATATAAAACAATAATAAGAATCTTACCGTCATTTTCCTTTATGTAGAGTGAGGGTTCTCCATCACATTTCTCAAATCAATTTTCAATCAAGTAGGCATCTATTCTTCTATACCATGCTCTTGGTGCTTGCTTCAGCCCATAAAGAGCTTTATTCAACTTACCTACTTTGTGCTCATGGCCTTCAATCTCATAGCCTGGAGGTTTTTCAGCATATACCTCTTCTTTCAATACTCCATTCGAGAATACAGATTTCACATCCATCTGATAGACCTTCCATTTTTGTTGTGCTGCCATGGACAACACTGTTGTCACGGTTTCCATCCTTGCAACTAGTGTAAAGGTTTCTTCATAGTCTCTTCCTTATTGCTGCTTGTAGCCTTTGACAACAAGTCTTGGTTTGTGCCTTTCAATCTTGCCTTTAGCATTGCTTTTCGTCTTATAGATCCATTTAACTCCAATGACTTCTTTATCTTTAGGGAGGTCCACTAACTGCCATGTATTACTCTTCTCTATTGCACCAATTTCTTCATCCATTGCTTCAATCCATTTTTCTTCCTTTATAACATCTTCAAAATGAATTGGGTCATCAACATGAAAATATAAAGCAAATAAATAATTCAGACCAGAATTATCATTTACCTCTCCTTGTTCATAAATCTCACTCATATTTATGAATATTTTTCTTCTTGGTGTACTTGGAGTTCCACTTGAACTTGATGGAGTTTCAGTTCCCTGTGGTGTGCTTGAAAAATCACTTTCGTGATTTCTCAAGGTTGTTCTATTTCCAGCTTGTGGTGTGGTTTTTTGTGCTTGTGGTGGTGGAGGAGGAGCCACCGTGGAGGGATTATTTTTTGCTGTCCCTTCCTCTTCTTCTTCATGAGACACTCTAGTCTTCACGTTCACTATTTTCTCTAAAGTTCCATCACAAGCGTCTTCTTCTATAAACTGCACATCTCTACTTATTACTACTTTCTTCGTGGATGGATTATAGAGTTTGGATGCTTTGGACTCATCATTGTATCCAACAAAGATAAATTTCTCCCCCTTAATATCAAGCTTCTTTCTCAGCTGATCCAAAAAATGTGCATATGCTACACAGCCGAATACTTTCATGTGGGTGACGAACTGTTTTCTGCCGCTCCATTCTTCTTCTGGAATTCTGTTCCTGACAGCTTTGGTTGGGAATCTATTCAAGATATATGCTACACAGTTAACAGCTTCGGCCCAATATTCAATTGTAAAATGTCTTGCTTTCAACATACTTCTGACCATGTCCATGATGGTCCTATTCTTCCTTTCTGCAACACCGCTTTGCTGAGGTGTGTACCTTGTGGTAAAATGCTTATGTATGCTGTTCTCCCTACAAAAACACATAAACTCTTTGGATATGTATTCTCTACCTCTGTCAGTTCTCAGCGCTTTGATATAGTGCCCACTCTACTTCTCAACAAGATTTTTGAAGTGGTGGAACTTCTCAAACACTTCGCTCTTCTGATTCAAGAAATACACCAATGTATTTCTGGTGTAATCATCTATGAATGTCGAAACATTTTGTTGACAGCTAAAGATGGTGTTTGCATTGGTCCACACAAATCAGAGTGGACAATATCTAAGGGTGCTTTTGCCCTTATACTCTTCCATGCCGGAAAGCTTTCTCTGTGTTGTTTGCCCAAGATGCGGCCTTCACATAGGTTGTCTAGTTTCTCAATCAATGGTAATCCCTTTACAATTCCCTTTCTATGTAACAAGTTCAGGCCTCCGAAATTGAGATGTCCAAATCTCAAGT
Source organism: Pinus albicaulis (assembly GCA_034641835.2). NCBI lineage: Eukaryota > Viridiplantae > Streptophyta > Pinopsida > Pinales > Pinaceae > Pinus > Pinus albicaulis. Next base: position 265,356,588 of record CM076580.1, on the reverse strand, counting down.
TCCATAACCAGTTTTCATCTTTCACTTCCTTTTGAAAGACCTCTTGTGTTACAGCTGCTACATTTTTACTTTCCTTCAAGTCTACTCTGAGCTTGAGAGGAAACATCCTATTGCTTGTCATTTGCACCTCTGCAATGACTTTCTTGCTTGGAGGTATGTCCATTATTGTGCACACTTCATCTTTAGAAAAAACATTGTAGCCGTTGTCAATGAGTTGTCCAAGGCTCAAAAGATTACATTTTAAGCCAGGTACATAATATACATCTGGCACAAACTTATGTTCTCCATTTCTTGCCAGGATACTGACTCTGCCTTTTCCCTTGACAGATATCTTACTATCATTTCCTATTGTTACCTCAGATTTAACATCTGCATCAAGATTGGAAAACATTGCTATGTTTCCAGTCATGTGGTTACTACAACCTGAGTCTAAGAACCATACATCATCTTGTTTATCTTGTGCTATATTACATGTTAACAACACATTCTTCTAGTTCTTATTTTCTTCTTTCGCAAAATTAGTATTCTGCCTATTATTCATGTCATTTTTCCTTTTCCTACATTCATTGGAATAATGCCCATATTTCTTTCAATAATGACACTAGACTTGGGATTTATCATACCTTTTTCCATGACCTTGTTGTTGGCTTGAACCTTCAATTTGGTTATGATTGTTGCTCCTTCCACTCAAACTTGCAAGGCTGTTTCTCCCTCTATTTTGGCTTCTGCCTCTTCCTCTATTGTTTGCTCTGCCTTGACCTCTGCCTCGGCCAAAAGATATTTGAGTCTTGAAAGCTTGTTCCAATGAGGAATTTGATCCTATGTTCAGTCCGTGTTCATGAGACATCAGGGATGCACTCAACTCGTCCACTGTAAATTGTGAGAGATCCTTTGTTTGTTCTATTGCCACTACTATGGAATCAATTCTTGAGGGTAAACTTCTCAAGATTTTCGCCACAATTCTTCTTTCTTCAATAGTTTCTCCATGAGATCTCATTTGGGTAACCAACCCAATAACATGAGTAAAAAATGAGTCTATAGTGTCAGATTCTTCAATACAGAGAGTTTCAAAATCTCTCCTCAACTTCTGCAACTTTGACGTCTTCACCTTCTCCATTCCTTGATAGGCAGTCTTAACAATATCCCATGCCTCCTTAGACTTTTTTGTTGTTGCAATCCTTGGGAAAATACTCTCATGCATTAATTTAAAGAGATAAAAGAGGGCTTTGGAGTCCTTGTTCCTGTTATCTCTAAACAAGTCTCTTTCTTCTGTTTTCAAAGTAGCCAACTGTGCGGCATCTGTTGGTTCTGGGTAGACATTCTCAACTACCTCCCATATGTCCTGTGAAGCAAACAGGGCTCTCACAGTGACTTCCCAATAATCATGATTCTTCCCATTAATCTATGGAAGTTGGGGACTCATCATACTGGTTCTTGTTGTAGCCATCGCGACTGTGCAAGCAAAATAAACAGTAGCCTTCTCTGCTGCAGAAAACTACTTCAAATAGCTTCTTACAACTTCTACAGTGAAGAGAAAACTATGCTGCATTCACTGAGCACCTAGACTAGTTCTGATACCATGCTGGAATTTTCTGAGTAATTCTGAACAACAACACACATAGAGATAAAAACTAAAATTTTAATTTGAGTCATAGAGATGAAATATGAAACTCTATTTCATTAAACAAACTAACTCTTTTACAACATAGAATTCTTCAGAACAATGTTCTCGATTCACAGCGGAAAATTTCTCTTGCCTGTTACACACACAACGCTTCAATATCTCTCTGTCTCTCTGTCTTTAGCCTTCAGGCATAAAAGCAATTACACAGCTAATGCATTGTACAGTGAAATTAAAACTATATAAGTTAACTAACTGACTATAGGAATTTATTACAAACCTAATACTATTGAATTCCACTAAATGGCACAACAACAAAAAACACCTTTTGAACATCGCATTAATGGCCTCATTAACTAGGGTGGCACCGCTTGGCAGGTTATCGCAGTGGAGGTGCTTCGGAGGTCCGTAGGTGGTGGCACCACTTAACAGGTGGCAACACCCCTCTGGTGGTTCCGCGGAGGAACTCCTCCATGAGTTCCAAATAGTCAGGTTGTGCTACCCCAGTAGATCATAGCCATCGATATTTGGTCAACGCGAGATGGGGTGGTCAACTGCGGAGGCACCCCCTCGACATAAACAGTAGGCTAGTTGTGCTCCCGCGGTACTGTTGATCCCAGATCAATGTTAACCACACTTGTTAATGTGCACGGATGTTTAATATATTACAGAATTCAAAAATTCTGATCAAAACTTAATTTGATAAAACATCGCGTCCGACTTCACTTCGGCGATCGACGATCTCAATTTTGTGGACGGCTTAGACCTTTGGCACTTGCGATGTGCGATGTGAGATGTGTTCCATGTCACATTGTGGTCCATCACATCAGCGATATCGCATCGCGTTGAGGTGGAGTGCCGAGTCGGTGGAAGTGTCGATGTGCGATGTTGCGATATCAGCATGTCGCATCGGTGTTGGGATGATGAACCGTGTTACAGTGCCGACAGACATTTGAAGTGCGATGTGCAACATGGGATCCACATGGCTAACGTGGCCGATTTAAGTCAAAACAAAATGGTGGAAGATGTAACGGTTGGCTTACAAATAAAAACCAAGAAAAATGGACTTCTATTGTCCTTCCTCTGTGCAGTTGGATTTAATATTTCCAACATTCTTTTCATGGTTCATGAATTCAATAATACGTTTGTAACTTTTATGTATTCAATATTATGGTTGTGTTATAATTTTTTAAGTAATTTATATAGATAATATAAGTTATTATATATATTTATGTTTAAGTTAATCTAGTTGGATGAATGCTATAATTGAGATATATTGTTGATAAAAGTTAGAAGTTCAAATTAGATTGATTTTTTTCTTCTTCTTTTTTTGTCGTGATTAAATTTTCATTTATTTAAGTATTTTAGGGAAAACAGATGAAAAATAAAATAAAACAAAATAAAACAGAGTTCTCAATGGGTTAGCTTATTATCAAGGTTGATGGACATATAATTTAGCCTATGTCAATAGAAACCTATTGTGAATATTTTGGATGAGATGCACTAATCTACACCAATGAGTTTACTAGGAATATTATTCGTAAATATGGAGAATCACCACATAAATTTCCCCATGAGGTTTCCTTAAAATAAAATATAATACTATTCATAAATTATTTTAAAGAAAATATTTAATGTATATCTACGTTTCATAAAAATATCTTTAAATGGAGTTACAAGGTCATTTAGATTAATCATCGACACTAGGGACATACGATGCAATCATCAGAATCGACTGGCTAGAAGTTCATCGAGCTTTGGTAGACTCTTCCAAAAGAATGTGATTTCTTTAGATGATGAAGGTAGGTCAATTAAGAGTTGTGGTATCTCGTGAGGAGTATCCCTACAATTGATATCCACGCTGAAGTTGAAATTTTGTCTCCCAGAAGGCTATAAACTATATGTGGTCATGTTGGTAAGTTACCAAAAGGAACCTTCCTAAATCAACACCCAGTTTTATCAAAATTTGAGGAATATGGAAGGAAAAATCGCAAAAACTGCCTTTTAGTCCTATTTTGGGCACTATGAGTTCGTAGTAGTGCCATTTGGTTTGACCAATGCACCAACAGTGATTTGTGCGTGTTATGAATAACATGTTTTGGAAGTGTTAGGAAAAAATCATGCAAGTTTTTTTAAAAACATTCTCATGTATTCCAAGAATGAAAAGGAGAGTGAAGGAAACCTAAGGAATGTGTGGACATACTTAAGGGAAAATCAGTTGTATGGAAAATTATCAAAATGTTCCTTCTTTAAAAAACAAATCATTATCTTAAGCACATCTTTTCAGGAGAAGGGATTTTAGTTGAAACAGAAAAGGTAAATGCCATAATGGATTGGCGAGTGCCAAAAAATTCTAATGAGGTGCATGGCTTCATGGGGCTAGCAAGTTATTCTCGCAGATTTGTGGAAATGTTTTCAAAGATTACAAAAACCATCACCACATTAGAGAAAATAGGGTATTATCTATGAATGGACATATGAATGTGAGACTGTATTCACTGAAGTAAAGAGGATACTAACTAGTGCACCAATCCTTCGAGTGCCTGACATGGAAAAGGAATTCGTTGACTGCATAGATGCTTTAAAGAAAGGGTTCAGAGAAGTGTTGATGCAAGAAGACAGAGTAATAAATTACACATCTAGAAATTTGAAGAAACATGAAGAATTGTATGCTACCCATGAATTAGAATTAGCATCAGTAATGTTAGCTTTAAAAATTTGAGTTAAGAACTAATCATCGTAGGTTAAAGTACCTCTTCACTCAGAGAGATTTGAATTCTAGGCAGAGGCAATGGAGTGAATTCATGAGTGAGTATGGTTTTGGGATCTCATACATTAAGGGAAAGGAGAATGTGGTGGATGATGCACTAAGAAGGCGGCCACATACCTTCTCTTTAGTACCCTTGAGGGATAATTTTAGAGAATGTGTGTTGGAAAAACTATTTGAAGATAGTTGGTATCTAAAGGCTGTATCAACACTCCAGAGCGGGAAGCAAATAGAACCAAATTTTTATGGTTATGTCCTTGAACCAGATGGACTGTTGAGATTTCAAGGAAGAATGTATATCCCTAATTAAGGGAGTATAAGAAGAGCCATCCTTGAAGGGTCACATAGAGCACTCTATTGTGCAAATCGTGGAGTGAAGAATATGTATGTTGACATAAGAAAAATCTTCTTTTGGGTAGGTATGAAACATGGCATAGTTGATTTTGTTTCCAAATATCTTGAATGTCAATGAGTGAAGGTTGATCATCGCCATCTAGCAGGACTCCTACATCCACATGACATCCATCTATCTAAATGAGAGGTAATTTCAATGGATTTTGTGGTGGGTTTTCCACTCACTTCATAGAGGCACAATTCTATATAGGTTGTAGTTGATAAATTAACCAAAAGTGCCCATTTCATTCCAGTGACAAACACTTATGATGTTACTGATGTGGCACGATTTTTTGTAATTGAAGTTATTCAACTACATGGGTAACCCAAAAATATAATTTCCGATAGGGACTCTCGCTTTACATCTAGATTTTGGACAAGTTTGTAGTCAACATTTGGGACTTAGTTGAACCTGAGCACTGCATATCATCTAGAAACAAATGGGCAGACTGAAAGAGTAAATCCGGTTATGGAATACATGATCAGAATGTATGTCATGGATAATCCGACTCAGTGGGAAATATACTTACCATTAGTATGTTTTTTCTATAATAATAGGTACCACAGTTCCATTGTGATGCCTCCTTATAAAGCTCTATATAGGAGGCCGTGCAAGATTCCATTGAGTTGGGAAAAGTTAGACGACCAAGTAATATTTGGGTCAGAGTTGGTACAAGAAATGGAGGAACATGTAAGACATATTTGGGAAAGTTTAAAGGGAGCACAAGATCAATAAAAGAGTTTTTCCAATGCAGATAGGAATGATCGTAGTTATGAGGTAGGAGACCAATTTTTTATTCTTATTCGACCCAACAAAAGCACCATACGGTTTGGGAAAGGGAAAAAGTTGTCACCTTGGTTTATAGGACCTTTCAGAACCAAGGAGAATATTGGACCAGTTTCCTATCATCTTGTACTGCTTCCCCATTTGCATAAAACTCATGATGTTTTTCATGTATATATTTTACGACATTATGTTTTGGATGAATCTCACAAGCTAGATTGGAGCGAATCGTAGGTCTCGGACATGGGAATCGTAATGGTCAAACCATTACACATATTGGAACATAGGGTTTGACATCTCAGATGATGCATGGTGGACCAGGTTAAGGTCTAGTGGGACAATTATAGCCGAGGATCTACTACTTGGGAGGATGTAGAGACTATACATCGTGACTACCCCTCACTTTTCGAGCATCTGTGATGCCCATTTTGACTTAGATAACTACTTATGCTAAGAATCTATTAGTAGTTCCATGTTATTTTATGAACGCTACGTAATCTTGTTGCATTTCAGTTGGAAAAATGAAACTATTTCTATAAATCAATATATATATTAGGTATTGTTGATTAAAATATTTGATGTATGACTTATTTGATGTACGACTTACTTGGTTAAGATTTATCTAGTGTATGAATTCTCAGAGCTATTTTTGTTTTATGTGTGACTTAAGGGGATATGATTTATCTAATGAATGACTTATCAAAATTGTGATTTATCTAATGTAATATTTATTTCCAGTATGATTTTTATGAAATGAAAAGTTAAGACATGGATGTTGGACTTCATAATATTAGGATTAAGATCACTTATATATATGTGTGTGTGTGTGTGTGTGTGTGTGTTTTTGGTTGTTACATATATGCATGAATGAGAACTAACCTGCAGATTGGAAAGAACTATATGATAACCAAGATCTACCCTTGCAATGGGAAATGTTCATATATCCGACGCGGAATGGTATGATGTACATTTTTCTATTACATTTTGTGTGTACTTGATATGCACTATTATGACATGGGTAAGGTGTAAATGATACAAGTGACAAGACTACCTCATTGGATTATTTGATGAAAATTATCCAACCAGTGTTATAATGTGGTCCATATTAGGGTTTTGACCCTAATTATGAGGAGGAGTGGAGGAATTTCCCACCGTGTAGCCTCCAAGATTCAAATCGTTGGAGGGTAATGATGGACACACTCCCCTAGACATGTGATGATGATTTCCAATTGGCTACTGGGGAAGTTAGCTCTATATAGGTGAAGTTTCCGCCATATTGGTTTTATCAGTGGTTAGATGGTATAGCCGATGCCATAGTATATTGTAGCAGAGGACAGATAGGATGGGAGGGGAGGTAGGTTAGGAAGGATAAGAGGTTTTAATTTATATTGGAGAATCTTGATTAGAGGTGGTATCATTGTTTGACTTAAATTGACTACTATATATATATCTATTTTGTTATGCCTTGTTTTCAAAATCCTTGTGTCATTTTCAATCTAAATTCGGGATGAAGTTTTCTGAGGGAGGGGTGTATGTAATGTCCCACTTGATCCCATAAGGAAAATATTTACTAGTGTTTAACTAATCTGTAAATGATGGATTATATTTTTCGAGTAATATCTAAAGTTGTGAATTTGTAATTTTATTTTATTTTTACTGCTAGGAATTTTATTATTTATTTCATGTCTAATATGTATTCTCAAACCAAATATTAGATGAGATATGGTCTTCCCTCATTTATTTCTAAATCAAATATCTAGATTTTGTACACCCAATATGTCTTCTCAATTAAACTTGTAGATAAGGAAGGGCCTTCTCTCATTTATTTCTAAATCAAACATCTAGATTTTGTACAACCAATATTTCTTCCCAAATCTACATTTTGTTCTTCTCCCATTTATTTTTGAATATAATATCTATATTCATATCTACTTTTGATAATATATGGTAAGAAATTCAAGGTTAATAAATTAGAAGTATGAGTGGATAGTCATGGAATTAATGGTAAGTAGTTGAGGTGGATGATAAAAAGAGATATAAAATGGAAGGAGGATGAGAGGAGAAGGGGAGAGATCCTTGGTATATGTTTTGGAATTGGAAGATCCTTGGTCTTATTTGGAATTGGAGGAGATCCCTGGTCTTGTTTGGTATTGGAAAGGATCCTTGGTCTTTGTTTGGTATTGGAGGGTGTTGATTCCAACTTGGACACAGTAGAGTTGGTTGGACTTGGGCTCGGAGGGCTAGGGAACCCATGGAGGTTCCCTAGGTTAGGAAATCAATCCTAGTTGGCTAGGAGGTAAATCCAGTCGGGTAACACAACAAGAGCATATAAATAGAAATCGAAGGGCATATCAACTAAGCTATTGATACAGGTATTCTTCAATTATTGATTACTCATGTAAATTATTGAAAATGAAATTTCTTACTTTACTTGTTACAAATAAATTTTACTTGTATTTTATCATAAATAAATGTTAATATATAAATAGATTATTTTCCTTCTTATTGTGTTTAAATTAAAAGGATAATTCTAGGTTTTGTTAAAATATCTCGGATTTGGGTTCTCACACTAGTCAAAGTTTTGGATGCTTTACTGATGAGAAAAATAGCCCCTAGCAATACCCCGTTTAATTTGCTACCCATACCTCGTCTATCACAGAACTATAACAAAGCTAATAAAAAATAAAAAGTTTTATTTTTTTCCTTTTAGAGAAATTCTTGCATATCGTTTATGTACTGTAAATTAATGTTTAACATAAATATCAATACATCATACATACATTAGATTCACATCATAACTTTTCAGATTAAACACATTACTTATAAAAACTTATATGGAATTTCCACTTCACTATTTAGACCCCCCAACCATGATTGAGGGGATCATGTCCTCAACTCCCCTCGTGCTCCTCACAAGAGAGGAAGTAAGCAGAAGGATCTCTAGAGTTAGACCTCAAGACGTCTTGTCCAAAATTTTCTCCAATCTGGTTAGCAGAGTTCCATTCATTTTCAACCAGCTCTCGACCTCTCTTTGCACAACTACCTATTGTCCCTTTCTTTCCTTCTTCACATAACCCCTTTCCATGTATGATATTTCCTTCTTATTATCAAACGGGAAGCTAATGGTCAATAACTGCTTCTTCCAAACTACTCCGGAGTCTTGAAATTATTTACCAACAAGTCATAAAAATTCCTAATGTGAATTTTTATTTATAAAATCTAAACTTAGGTTCATTAACTAGTTTAACACATTCAATAGTCTCTTTTCATAATTAATAGTCAAATGTAATTTTTGCAAAAGTTTAAAAATAAAATGAGTTTAAAAATAAAATGAGATAATTGAGGTGGGTGTTAGATTTCTCTACGAAATCTGAACCATAATAACAATAAATAGAAATATAATGGATAAAATATAATTATATTTTATTGTTATTTGATTTAGATTATAATTTTAGGAATAATTATTAGTTTTATTTTTCATATTTTTTTTTGGTTTTTTAATTAATGATTATAATATTTATATAAATGATGAGGAATTGTTTAAATTGACAATTTGTATGTTTTATTTCTATAATATATTAACTTTAATGAGTTGAATATCTCTACCAAGTACAAAACTTCTCTAACTATATGCTTATTCAACAGATTTTTTATGTGACATGATATATGAAAGACTCCAATGCATCCCTAAGAGGCTTACTCCAAATAGATCTAGAGCGTATTACATTGGAAGCTCAAACTGGACTAGGAAAAAATTTCAAAATTTAGGTTCATCTGTAAAATAGAATGACTTCTTAGAATATTTTCCTCTTAGCTCCCAATATATATATTTTTATATATATGGCCTTGTTTTTCTTATCAATTCCACTTTAATATTTTTGTCTAAAAATTTTACTTTCTGAGATTCCCATGATTCATTTATTCATTTTTTTTATCTTCAATCTACTTTTGTCTCATTTATTTTTATCAAAATGAATTCCATATAGATAACTCCCTCAAAAAGTTGAAATAATTTCTTCCCCTTATTTTTTTATCTTTTCTTCTGTTGTTCTATATATGTATGGTCCAGTATTTCACTTTTTACCACCTCTTTCTTTCAACTCTTCTTACTAAAATTCATAAATATTTTTTCTTCCACAATCTTCTCATAGCAATATTTATTCATATTGTTTTCAAGATCTATTTGATGTTTCTCACATAAAAACTACAATATACATACCGTAAACTATCATAAAAATATTCATAAAATGGGAGTTATTAAATAATTAAATATTATTAATTCTTATATTGATATTACATGAAGAAAATTTTCATGTAATTCTTAATTATAAGATTATTATAATAATTAATTCTTAATTATTTTGTTTAGAATATTTTTTATTAATCTATCTAAATAAATTATATTTCCAAGTTGGTATATTTTACGATTTTATAATTAATGGATAACAATTTTAGAAAATTTATGGATAAGTGATATTTTGTTCACAAAGAAAAAGCAAAGCAAAGAAATAATTTATTTGCATATATAAAAAATAAGAGAATTATGTTGACAATTCTTGGAAATGAGTTAAGATATTTCATTTAAATTATTACCTGGGATTTTTTTATAGTGCATATAAATTATAGTTTTAAAGAGAAATATTGTGCTGTTAAAGAGAATAGGTGTTTATGTGCATAGGAATAATATCTAGTATATTGGATCTACTCGAATTAAATATGTGATTTTACATGCATGAGAAGCTTTAGTGCTGTAGAAAGAGATAAGTAACTATTTTGTGGAAGATTTCACATAAAAACTATTCATTAAAGTCTTATTTGATAAGGATTTTTTATTCATGCTATTTCTTGAGGAAATATTAAAAAATTGTCCAATTTGTTAAATGATAGGAAAATATTTTGTATTGCATTCATAATAGCTAGTGAGTGAGCTAAATATAGGAAAAATAATAATTAATGTTCTATATTATCTGGAATATATATATATATATATATATATATATATATATATATATATATATATATATATATATATATATATATATATATATATATATATATATATGCAAGGAAGTATTTTTTGGGTTATAACTCTTCTAAAAGAAGATAAGAGAAAAATATGTCACCTGTATGCGTTATTGAATTAGATCCTTGGAGAGGAAAGATGGTAATCCCATGCATTATTGTGTAGATATTCCTTTGGAAGATATATTAGGGAAACATATAAGCTTGCATGCATGGAAAAGTATAGTTTTGGTATTGGATTTCTAGTGAAAAGGAAGGTGAAATCACATAACATTGATTATGTTAGCTTTTTTTCAAGAAAAATAATATGCATTTTCATACCTAGAGGGATTGACTATGGTATTAGTTTTATTTTGGGAAGAATATTATGTATAGTTATTTGGATAGATAATTTGGTAAGTAGAAAGTGTTCTTTATGTGTATGAAATAATAAATGTTATGTGTTTGATCCCTTAGAAGCAAAATGTGTTTATCTGTCCATGCAAGATTTAGTTACTTTCCTCTCGAAAGAAACATATGTTTCACATGAAAGAAGAACAAGCTATCATGTTATTATCTGTTGGAGATGATAATTAGTTGCATGAAATAAATTATAGCTATTATGTTAAATTTGTTCAGAATAGATCTTGCATTTTAATACATGATAGCGATTATGAATAACTCTCGTGTGCAAAGGATGTTTTGGAAAAGAACATGCATTAAAATTCGTAAGTATAGAATCTATTATGTTATTCTCGTTGGAAAATAAAAAATTATAGTAGGAACAAATAAAATTTCTTATTGGTCTAGTTCTGTTGAAAATTGTTTATGCACTTGGATGGATAATAAAATATCTAGTATGTTAGCTTTCCTTCTGAAAAAATATGAAAGGGCATGCTATATTACGTTAGCATTTAGTTGGAAAGAGGACGCTTGATAATGATTTTCTTGTTACTAATGTATGTGCAATGGTATTAAATAAGGCATTGCACGAAATTATGTTTATATTTTATGCATGCACACGAATAGATGTTGAAGTGTTACTAATAAATATTGATTATTGGTGAATTAATATTTTTTATCATGATCAAGTATGTAGATGACAAAAACAAAAGGAAAGGATGATGACTTTTGCAAAGGATAATTCATATTTAACATTGTCGCAGATAAATATTTGTTATTCCATGTAAATTTAGGAATGCCAATTTTTGGATATTCCACTCACGGGAAGAACGAGGTTGTAAAGACCATGGCTTCATGGGTAAAATGATATCACAATGATTGTAATAGTTTATAATTATATTTCCTCAATTCAAAAGATAATTCTTTGTATTATTTTAAACAATCGTTAAGGGATGGACTCCCGTAAAAGCCATTAAGTGAGGGGTGAACACCCTCACCATCATTTAATAGTAAAATTAAACATTTGTTGGTTTTCACCCTATGGGTTTCCAGGCTACATCAATGTCTAATGTTGTGATTGTTCATTATGACATTTTTATGATGTTAATTTATTTCATGATGTGAGGTTTATATTATCAAGTATGTGATTTACTAATGTTGTTGAAAGAATTAATAAATCGATGAATAGTTATAGCAAGAAATTTAAGTTAATATGTTACACAAATAGAAGCTAATGGTTGTGTAAATCAGTATGCTCACTTATTATTTCTCTAGGTAATGAAAATGGTTAATATTCTCATGGTGATTGAGCTAATATAGAAAGTATTTTAAAAGGTTACACATTGGTAAACGTTGAAAAAAAATCCTAACTCCATGCATTTCCTATGAGATTTATTAAGGGATGTGACAATATATATATATATATATATATATATATATATATATATATATATATTCTCATTACATTTTAGTTAAAAATTAATTCTACATTATATTTTGATGCTCATTTAACAAATATTGTTTTCTAAAAGAAAATAAATCACATTAATATTAGAAATAACTAGCTTTATCTTATTAGACAAATGTATATATAATCACATATTCTATTTTATTGTTTGAAAGCTCTTATACTTGATTACCAATGTCTATTATTGCTCTTTAATCCTAAAATGGTAGTAATGTGTTTTTATTTCCCTCATTTTTAAGTGTATATGATGTTTCTCCCATAATGAATTTATTTCTTATCAAATTTCAATTGACCACCTGCACTTTCATCCTAAAATGGTAATAATGTGATTTTATTGCCCTCTTTTTTAAGTGTATATGCAATTTTCTCCCATAATAAATTTATTTCTTATCAAATTTCAATGGTGCACCTAATAAAACATAATAACCATTCATAGGTATTACATCATGAAGAATTTCACCTTGATAACTTCAGATCTTAAATTCTATTCTAGATTGTTCATTCACCAAAATTTCATGTTCTTTGTTGAACAATGACACATTATAAGACATGAGATGAGATTATTTTCTCAAACCTATTTTTTCAAACATCTCAAGAGATACTAAAATATCTATATTACCACTATCAATAATAATTTTGCATCACTTACCTTTTTAATTACATGTATCTCGAAACAAATCCTTTCTCTGTGTCTTCTTTTTCATCTCCTTGTTTTGCATCGTAAGTGTATTTTTCATTAGAAATAATGATTGTATAGTTCCCCATATTTAGTTTGGACACTCTGATTAATATTTTCTTCATCTAATAATTTTAACATTTATAATATCTATGACCATATTCATTACATCTAAAACATGTACCCCAAAAATTCTTAGCTTTTCTATTTGATGCTCTTCTCTCTTACGAATGAACTTCCCTTGGAATTTGACCTCGAATTTGAGTAAATCCTTCTCTCGCTCCATAAATATGAGTTTAATTGTTGTCATCATGTTTCCTATTACCTCTAAAATAGTTGTTTCCTACCTAACATTTCTTCTAATTTAAGGGCAAGTTGGTAAGCTTCCTCCAATATTCTTGGAAAAAAAAAATATCATTCTAAATCTTTAATTTTAGACCATTTATATATGTTTCTACTTTTTCCACACATTATTATATGTGTCTTAATATTATAGTCAACTTGTAAAATTATTTTGTATAATATTTCACACTCATTTGCTTATATCTCAATTTTTAAAGTGTTTTGAATAAATACATGTAGTAGTCCCTTACAATGAATTTATATTTCAAATTATATAAAATTCTATCCCATGACGTGATATTTTACTTGCCTTTATTTTTTCTCTTATTATGAATGTTATCCCACCATAATGCTACATGACCCGAATCTTAAACATAATCTTTTAATTATCTTCCACCTCTTCATATTCAAAATATGTATCCATGGATGCAATTGATCAATAAATTGTTCTAAATTAAGACTTCATTCATACATACTAACTTATAATTAGGGTTTATACCTAACCTTCATGATTCCTTTTACAATTTTTCATTCTATGCTTTCCTGCTCTTCTTTTACTTCCATGTCCTCTTGTGGTTATCCTTGATCACTTATGTAACCTAATTATATTTCACTTCTCTAAGTTGTCTCTATGGTCTACAAATTTTATTTCATTTTCCTTCTCTATCACTAACGCACATCCTATTTGTTGCATGCTCTAACTTCTAATAGTGATTATCTTTAGTTCCATCTTTGAAATATTCTCGTTTGAAATTTTTCTTCCATTTCTTCATCTATTATTTCACTTTTGGAAAGACATTTCTATAAATATATTCACTTCCTCAGTTTCATTGTGCTTACCTTTATTGGAAGCTACAATGTGGTTATATTCTATAGAACGTATGCTTCACCTTGCTAACAAAATACCTCACCTAAGTTTTATTTCAAACATGATATGTTTATATGTTTTGTTAGTCCTTATTCATTTTACAATATGGTTATTACATTATAAATTTGTACCATAAAAAACCAACAAAAAAAGGGGATGATTATCAATTCTTTTACCTCTCCAATTAGACCTTCCAGTTTTTCCCTTTGTTTCTTTTTTCCTCTTTCATATTTTTCTTTTATTTATAGCTACACTTCATCATTAATTTGTTGGCATATATTCATAATGTTGGGAACTTAACGATTTATATGAAATATCATCTCTCTCATGTTCATGGCAATTTTCTTCTTAACATGTGCATGCATGAAATCTTCATCTACGACCTTGTATATATTGTTTGCCAAATCACCAATATGATAATAATATCATGAGGAGAATATTGTACATAATTTTCAAAGCTTTGGATTTTTGGTAACATGAAATCACTCATGATCTCAATTTTCTACAATACTTGTTATAGCTTCAAGTTTCATTTCCATTATTTTTATATTTGTTTTCGATGTGCCAAGTGATAATGATTTTTCTCGTATCCATTCATGTCAATCATCCATCCAATAACACAACAATTCTCATGGTGTATTGTTTTCTCTGGGGTGTTAATTCCATCAATGAATTATAGTGGAAGTATGTTATAGCTTAATTTCCTTCAAAATTGTGGAATAAGAAGAGGACTTATACTTCTCTTGATGATATTTTGACAAATTTAAAATATCTCTTTCGAAATTAGGATGAAATGAGAGGCCACATGCTCAAGGAAGAGTTGAATTCCTTGGACTTGAGAAGCTTTGAAAACATCCAATACTTCATTACAAATTTTATGTCCCTTATTATTCAACTAAATATATGTGGCATTTACAAATCAACACAACAAAATAAAATAATCCTTAATATTTTTGAAAAAATTGGCTCAGAGTATGTTGTGTCCATCTCAACATTCCATACAATGAGATTCAGTACAAGAGGGACATGGAAAATTCCTAATTTGGATCATTTTATTGATTCCATAAACCCTCAACAAGGTAAGCTCATAAAAATGGAGAAAATAAAGGGTTCCAATGCATATGCACTTGTTATACATGAGGAAAATAAGACATTTAATCCAAATTTAAAGCATAAAGGAAATGGAAATGTTCATTTTGAACAAAATAAGAAATTAAATTCCAAATCTTTTGATGATCCCTTTGGCTCCAAAGGTGGAAAGGGAAAGAAAGGGAAGCAAAAATGTGGTTACTACAATCTCGGCTATTGTCTTTAATCATCCTGAATGAAAAATACAATATATCTCATTGAAAAATCACTTCTACAAAACAACATTGGGTATTATATTCATGAGAATGCCAAAACTAATTTCAGTTACCAACTGCTAGACAAAATAGGTAATTATAATGTTTTAATTTATACTCATTATTCTCCTAATGAATACCTCATGGATTTAGGTGCATCACATCATATGGAAGGCATAAAAAATGTTATATATTCTATTTTTTCATGCACGGATCCTCCCATACTCATGGGTAATGATACTAAACTATAGGTCATTTTACAAAGGAGAGTGGAAATTGAACATGGAAGTTTTGAGATTGTCTTCAATTTTTGACAACTCTCCATGAATCTACTCTCTGTTAATTACATGGAAGACTCATGCATAGGAAAAAGAGTATAATTCATACCCAATTCTGTGACCATATTTGATATGCATGGTAACTCCAAGATTTTTGTTGGTGAGTCAAATCATCATTCATATTTTTATACGCTTATTAAGTTTATTACTAAAAATTATTCTTCTCTACTACTAGTACACATGCCAATGATGATATTATACTCTGGCATGAGATGTTTGGTCATTTAAACTTCAAATACATGCAACAATTTTGCAAGAGGGGAATGGTCACTCACTCTCCTGAAATACACTTTTAAAAAGGATTTTGTCAACGATGATTTCTCGAAATGCATCCTAAAGAGAAGCTTGAAAAAGTAAAGGCTTGGAGGGCCTCCTCTCCCATGGAGCTCATCCACCTTGATCTCATGTGACCCTTTCTTCACCTGTCTATTATCATAGTAAGGTATGTTCTTACATTCATTAATTATGTCTCACTATACACTTGTGTATTTTTCGAGGTAGTAGTTTGAAGCTTTGGACAATATATAGACTTCAAAGCTGTCGTAGAGACTTAGTTCGGGAGTAATACCAAGATCCTTCAAATAGAAAATGGAGGGGAATATGTGAATGAAAATGTTGAAATTTTGTATTATAGGTTTGTATACAACTACAACATACAATACCACACAATCTACAACATAATGGAGTAGTCAAGAAAAATTATATATCCCTCACAGAGATGACCACATTCATGTTGCATGCAAGGTCTCTTCCTTCCAAGCTCTGGGCCGAGGAACTTAATTGTGCCAGAAACATTCATAACATCTCTCCTCACAAATATGATGGATCAAACTCAGTTTGAGGCACAGAGTGGAGAAAAAACAAAATTCACCCACTTCTGAATATTTGTATCATGCGGATGTGCCTGCGTACCCTATAAAAAGAGGAAAGAATTAGACCCTAAAAGCACTAGATCAATATTTGTGATTTATCTAGATGGTGTTAAGGGTTATACATTGATTGATCCCTCAATTGAAAATATCTTTGTTGAGAAAAGCTTCCACTTTGAGGAAAGTTTTTTGCATCCACTATTAGAACCACATGAAGTGATATATGTTCCTTTCCCTCCACTAGACATCAACGATGATGTTTCTAGTCATTCATATGACATCTTAGATCAAATTTCATAATTTAATTTTGAAGAACATGAGCATAATCTACATCCAAGCCCCAATTAGGCTTCTAGAGGTGGCTCATTATCCCCTTTTATAAATCAAAGAATAAGAAGTTTAAGAGAGATATATGGAAAATACTACTTATATACAGGCACTGATATTCCAAGGGATCTAATGGATCCAAATATGACAAGGTCCTAGTTTGAGGATCCTCTTCTTGAACTCAGAGTGACTGAACCAATTATTCCCATGAATTGTTACATGGTTCTAGCGTGAGACCCACAGTCCTATGCAAAGGTTGAATGGAATCTGTTTTGGGAATCAATAATGCATGACGACTACAACTCTCCTCTAAACAACTAGACTTGGGATCTAGTTCCAATTCCTTCAGACATGAATCTTGTTAAATTCAGGTGGGTCTATAAGACCAATAATGACATATATGCACAAGTGAGAAGGTATAAGGAAATATTGGTTTCCAAACAACTTCAACAGATCCATGGGATAAACTATGATGAAGCCTTTTCGCGAGTATCAAATATGGACTCCATCTAATTGGCCCTTTCCATTGCTATATCTAGAGGGTGGGAAATTCACCAGATGGACGTGAAGAACACCTTTATTCAGGGGGATCTATTTGAGGATATTTACATGGATAATTCTGAGGGGTTGATATAAAATTCATCCTTAGTATGCCAACTTAAAAAATCCCTTTATGGCCTCACGTAAGTGCCTGGAGCATGGTATGTGAACATGGATTCTTACCTAATTTCTCAAATATTTGTGAGATGAAAATAAAATTAAAATGTCTACATGCTAAGAACCGTACATTCCTTAGTGATATTATATGTATATGTTGAGTACCTCCTGATCACAGGAAAAAAAAATTCAGCAATTTCTATTGTCCAATGCATTCTGCATGACAGGTTCTCCATGACAAACTTAGGTTTAGTGTAGTATTTTCTTAGCCTTGAGATAAATTAGGATGCTTCCAACATCAAGCTATCTTAGCCTAATTATTCCAAGTATATATTTGTTATATTCTAGGTTAATGACTACAAGTCCACACCCATGCCATTTTTTGCTAGGGATCATCTTGAGGATGGAAGTGATACACCATTGGTTGACAACACCTTATATCAACAACTTGCAGGGATAATTTTTTATCTTAACCACACTCAACCAGATCTCTCATATGTAGTAGGGGTAGTTTCCAAGTACATGCAAGAGCCACATGAGTTACATTGGAAATATGCCAAACACATCCTTAGATATTACATGGAACCTCTAGTTATGTGTTCCACTATGCAACATGTTGTTCAATAAATCTCATGGGATTCACATATTTTTATTAGGTCGGCGATCAAACTGATTGAAAGCCCACTTCACGATACATGCTTAGTTTGGGTCATTTTATTCTTTGTTGGTCGAGTAAAAATCAATCAACAATTTCATTATCATCAGTATAGGTTGATTACTGAGGAGCAATCAACATCTCTATTCAAACACTTGGCTTCATAACTTTCTTAGTGATCTTGGAATCTAGTTCCATCATGCAAATATCATTTGGTGTGACAACCAGACTACTCTCAAGTCTTTTAGAGACCCGATGCAATGATACCAAACAAAATACATCAAGATCCATATGGATTTCATGATAGAGATGGTTCATGAGTATATTATCAATTCTTAGGACTATACATCTGTTGACAATACTACAGACATCTTCACCAAGATATTTAATATGCAGAAGTTTCATTTTTTGTGTGATCATCTTGGAGTGAAGGAGAGAGTCTCTTAGCACTTGCCTTTTATGTATTCTTCTTTCATACATTGTACTTTGAGGGGTTTTTTTCCAATGAGGTTATTAATTTTTCATCTTATTTAGCTATTCTATGTTATTTATATCCATTGAAAAATTGGTACCTAACATGGTTTCTTGCCAGGACCCATTCATTAGGTTCTCCCTAATAGTGCTTCTGAGGGGGCATTGGAAAAGTTTCCTTATTGGAGATGTTTCCTCCTTATTGTTGTTAGATGTTTCCTCCTTATTGAGGATGTTTCCTTAAGTATTGATGTTTCCCCAATTGCATGGATGTTTCCATAAACATGGATATTTCTACACATATATCTAGATTCACTAATATTTTTCATTAGTTTAGCCATGTATAGTATATTATGTAAGTTTTTTTCATTATTTTTGTCAAGCTTGTCTTAGTGCTCCTTTTCGATTGAAATCTTTGTGTGATTTTTCTGTTAGCTAGGTTGACTATGAAACTTTTACAATATTCTCATATGAAGACACCATTCCAATGTATAATTTTCTACAATCCTTACTATCACATGGTCACCCTCCACACAACCATCTTATCATCCTCAATTTTTCATGAATATCATTTCCATGGAATCCCTATGTAAATTATTTATATTTCAATGTAGATATGTATTGTACATACTTTTGTTTCACAAGGTTATAACTCCTATCAAAATAATAGTGGTCATAGCCTTCCATTTAGTCTCTACTGAGGAATTATTTGACACCAGTGTTTAAAGTACATTGGGTATTCTCCTCCAATAATAATCAACCATGACAATTTTGACTCAACAACATGAAAAAAAGCTTCACCTTGTTTCAACTATGCCACACAAAAAACATAATGTTTTCCAATAGGCAAAATCCAACATAATCATATCTCAGAAATATGCACTCCAAACTTTAATAACAAAATGATGCAAGTCACACTCTGGGTAGTAATTATTAATTTTATTCTTGTACATTTCTGCATGTACATTTAATCCACAATAAACATATTTATACAAATAATGAGGAATTTCTTGAACCTTAAGAGAATAGTAGATATCCTCCATCCTTATAAAATATTCAACATAATCTAATCCCTTGAATATATTTACTATCACAAAAAGTACTAACCCATCCAAGTATATGCTTATTTGATATATTTTTTACATTACATAATATTTGAAAGAAACCATAAATATATATATTTTATTTTATAAATTTATATATTTTTAATTATATATATTTATAATTAATTTTTGTTGGAAAATATATATTTGATTAATATTAATATTTTATTTTTCTTTCTTAATAAGGTTGTCTTACTTTAATCAATTCAATTTTTAAATATAATTTTAATAATTTCTTGGGGGTAATTCACTTGGAAATGCATGTATGTGGGTCATATATATTTTGAAGTCCTTTTTTTAATCCGCCATATTAACCAATGTACACATTTCATATTTGATAGTTGTTAGAGTGGTTTTATAATGCTTAACACAAGAAAATGA
The DNA here is from genome assembly GCA_034641835.2 of Pinus albicaulis. Lineage (NCBI taxonomy): Eukaryota > Viridiplantae > Streptophyta > Pinopsida > Pinales > Pinaceae > Pinus > Pinus albicaulis. Next base: position 265,336,122 of record CM076580.1, on the reverse strand, counting down.
CAAATTTATAATGAATTTGAAATGTAAAAGATTGCAAATTTATTGAAATATTAAAGATTCCTAAAAATTTACATAAAACTGAAATTTTTAAATCTTCTTAATAAGTCTTCAGAAGGTAGCTTAATTAGTAATTCTTTATATGAATCATTGTATTTATCAAAATATCCAAAGTTCAAGTCCCCTCCATCTAACCCTAGTATGAGACAAACCATATTAAAAAGATGTAAAAAGTGAATTATATTAACCCTATATATACTAAAATTCCCGTCCAACATAATCATTATTGAACAACAGCCCTAAAGCTATGAAATCAAAAGTAATTAAATAAATACAAGGATTATACGTAGAGAAACCCATAGAATATAAAATATTTAATAAATGAGAAGTACAAACAAAAATATAGCAATTAAAACGAGGAACCCAAAAGATATATAAGATTTGGTAAATGAAATTAAACATTAGAACACAAATGAAACAGAAATGAACCTCCTCCTCGCTTTCCTCAAATTTTAGTCATCGTATAGCCATGAAATGCTCTTCAATTGTCTTCACTGAATAGTGGGCAATTAGAAACATGTTTTCACATAGCGAAAGGGCAGTTAATATCCTTGAAATTTCAGGGTGTCAAGGTGGATACCATGTATAGTTTGTTCAAAAATCTTGACAACTCATATACACCAACCATTTCCTTTTAAAAACTGTGAGCATTCAATTTTCCTAAAGACTTAGAAGAGAGTAATTTTACAATTATATTTTTAAATGCAGAAACTTACCATCCATAACTCGGGTACCCTTGAAATATCCAAAATCTAATTAAATGAACAGTGTGATAAATAATTTATTTAAAAAACCATTCTCAAAGTAAAATCAAAACTGAACAAACCAAAAGAAAATTATGTACGGGAATTTCGAACCACGAAATGAAACTTATATCTAACGCTAATGTAACTAGTAGATATAATTTTTCGTTCAAAACCTGTGTGGGAAAAATTTGTAGAAACAGTTTTACAAATCTACATATTTCAATTAAAAGGGTTGGTTTCAATAACTATAATTATCATTTTTTAATGTGTGGATTCCTCACATCCTAATAGAAGGATTTACAAATTTTTGTTTATTATGAAACTCTGAAATATCTAGATTTTTCTATTGGCCGTTAATTTCAATTACAAAAACTCAAAAAAATATTTTGTTCATATAATATAAATAATTATGGAAAAAATACTAACAATTACTTAATGTTTGTGCATGTGTTTTTAAAATCCATATTGAAAGAAACAATATGGCATATATTGAAAAGTATAAAAAAGAATAAGACATCTTTTCTTTATTAATTTTAATAAAAAATTTGTTAGTCTTTTTAATAAAACTTGACAGTACTCCAATCTTTTTTATAAAACTTCACAATACTCCAGACATTTTAAACTTGAAAGCTCTGCCATAATTTATTGATTTAAAGACACATTTGAGTGAGACGGTTTCCATGGACACAAATAACCCTATAAAGTTTGATCTTCATCATTCCGGCACCCTTCATAATCCACTCATGGAGGAAACACATTTTTTTTTCACCGTCCCTCATCTAAATGTAAAGTTTCTTTTGTTTCTGAGGAAGTCCATACTCCCTGGACACCCCTTGTAATCCTATCACTGTCCATATTTCACGAACATCCTCTCTGATCTAGTGCCTATGGTTCTCCTAGGCTCCACCACTATCAAAGAGCTACTAGGAGCCCTTGTCACGCCTCGCTTCCTTGGCACTGGACCTGCCTCAACTACCTGTTTCCACATTCGCTAAATACACCCAATTTATGATTTATAATCAATATATGCAATATCACGTAGGAATAGGAACTACACAATTTTTTGAATATGCATAGGAAATAAATACGATTTCATATAGTTGTATGTATAGTAGCCTATATAACTTACTATTACAGAATCTAATCCCAACCACATGTGTCGAAACCGTCAGTTCAAGTGTCCTAGTTAAGTTTCAGTTAGTCCAGTTTAGTCAAGTTTAACTCTAGTTATTTATTACCGATGTTTCCAATGTAATCCTATTTAACTAATTCGTAATATTGTGAAGATCAATCCTCTATTCCACTTCTTTTCATTTTTCAGTTATTGTCATGGTATTGGAGCTAGCTTACATAAGCCTCCCCAGAGAGAAGCAACAGAGCCAAGTTGGAGCACTAGAGAGGAGAGGCGAGCCTGCATAAGACTCTTTGATAGAGCAACATAAATTTGAGGAAAGTTGAAGATGCCTCCTATGAAGTAGCAGCACAAGAAAGAAAAATCCAAGGGAAGCCGGTGAAAGCATCTGCGAAACAAATTGAAGAAAGCCAACTCGAAAAAAAAACTGATATTTTAATTTGATGTGCATCCAGTGTAACAGAGTGTTTTAAAGGATGCTCAACGTTATTAACGTACCCGAGAAGGGAAAAGAGTCACGTTAGCATTCCTACTTTAACACTCTGTTTGAGAAGAGTCCCAGCATTACTAACGCAGTAGCCAAGAGCATCAGTCACGTTATTTCCATTTACTTGCACTGATCTCAAACTGAAGCTCGACTAAATCACTTGCGTTAAGCTACACGCAGAACCAAAGTTCCAACATCTACGTTAACGTATGTTTGTTTGTTAAAAGGATTTACGCAACGATAGAGCAAAAATCAAGCCAAGAAAGAGGAAGCGGATTGAATCCGTTTTATAAAGGTTCTTCATCTTTTAAAATGATTTCCCATTTATTCGAATTCCTTAATGTGAGATGAGTTTCATAATATTTATAAAAGGCCATGTAACTCCACCTGATTTGGAAAAAGGAGTTAGACCATTTTTATACGAAGAAAAAATGTTTTTCTATTAAAGTCTGTTTTAAAAAAAAAAAACTTTAAATTTGTAAAAGGAAAAAGGTTGTATTTTTTTTATAACTTTTTAAAGCATTTGAAATTTCCTTTCATGTAAAAGCCTTGTAAAAGTGAATGTAAAGAAAAAGAGATATATTTTTAGGAAAAGAATTTTTTAGAAGCAAGGTATTTGATGCATATGTAGACTCGTTTGTTTGTGGAAGCCAACCAATGAGGTCATGGGAAAATCCAAGAGGCTAAAACAAAAGTAGAAAATTTTCGAGATCTTTTTAGATCTGGAAATAAAGAGACAAAAACATGCCTGTGCATTAAAATGCATAAAAGAATCTGTCGATGACAATATTCTCCCTCTAATTTTAAATGCCAAGAGAGCCAAGGAGGGTTGGGATACCGTTGAGAAGTCTTTTGGTACAAGGGGGAGTATTGAAGATGAAGATAAATGTGGCTATGTAGCAGCAAATCTACATCGAGATGAAAATTTCGTTGAATCCCACTGTGCTTAGTCACAGGTGGATGATGTCTACGAAGAAAATGCAAAAGTAGTAGAGAGAGAGGACGAAGATGCTTGTGAACCCCACTGTACAAAACTACAAGTGGACGAAGATATGATGAATCCAACAAGAAAGCTTGATGACGAAGATATGAAGAATCTAGCAACATAGCTTTTTGCGAAAATATGATGAATCCAGCAATAGAGCTTGCTGACAAAAATTTGATGATTCCAGCAACACAGTTTGTTGATGATGACTTGTTGATTCTAGCAACATAGCCTGTTCATGATGATATGGTGAATCCAACATCACAACTTGTTGATGAAAATTTGATGGTTGATATAAACTTTGATAATGAATTTTTGGCTAATGATGAATGGTTGCAGATGATGCATCAAAAACATGATATTGACATAATGTTATTTGGTTAGATAACCCCACTTCAGTTAGTGGAACACAAATTGTTTGCAGTAGCACAGGTTAGTAAAGAAAAGATAGAAACATAAACAGAGATAAAGACAGTCTGCAAAGGGAAAGAAGAAACAAAGATAGAGGCAGTAGCAAAGAAAGAAAAACAATAGGAGAAAGCTCTCACTGTAGAGAAAAAAGATCTGAACCAATGTCGTTATGAAAATATTTTTAATTCTAACATTGATTTCCAGTGTGTAGGTACGAATGATGATTATGAAGAGGACTTAAAGCTCCTTGAAACATGGCTTGCAACACCATGTATAGTTGAGATCTACACAGAAGATGTAGATATGAATGTTGAAGATGATATCCATGATGAATACATCAATGAATTTTCATACATTGGAGTTTTGAATAAATAAGATATTATTCTAATCTTATGTTGCAGCAAATTGATGATGATAAGTGCATTATAGAAGACAATATGTTGCGGCAGCCCACAAACAACTCAGTTCTTGAAGAAGTCTAGGACATGCTTAGACAACTTGGAACAATAAAAGACCCTCACTAGCAAATGAAGAAACAAAGGTTTGAAGAATACAATAAGAAGAAAATGATGAAACAATTTAGAGGCTACATAATCTGGAAGAAGAGAAAACGAAAAATAAATCTAGTTGAAGTCAATTTTTTTTAAAAATTGTAAGCCTCACTGAGACATTGACCAGCAGGTATCTTAATTAAATTTTTATGTGGTTATCATTAAAGGGGCGTGTTAGAGAATCTAATCCCAACCACTTGCTGGTGTCGAAACCGTCAATCCAAGAGTCCTAGTTTAGTTTCAGTTAGTCCAGTTTAGTCCAGTTTAACTCCATTTATTTATTACCAATGTTTCCAATGTAATCCTATTTAACTAATTTGTAATATTGTGAAGAGAAATCCTCTGCTCCACGTCTTTTCAGTTTTCAATTATTTTCACTTACATGAGTCTTCTATCTACAACTAGAATATTCAATTGCACATTTATAATTCTCAACCCAGGAATTTTGATAATAGAATTTTTTGGAAACCGTAAAAGGAATTGGTCATGTCCATGTCACTGATCAACAACCTTAGTTTAAGCACGCGATTTCCATGTATTTTCCTTTCCAGCACAATTACAGGAACACAATTTCTTCAAATTTTAAGGGAAAAAAAATTGTCTAACAATAAAATTTTCTTCAGTAATTATGGTTCATGGAAACCGTAAAGGAAATTATTGGTGCGGGTGTCATCGGTCCTCATTGATGATTTATGAAGGTCAAGGCACAAACCAAGAATTTCAAAATATCTATCAAGTGCCTCATATCAAATTATATTGGAAGCCAAACAGACACTACCTTATTCAACAAAAGATCGAATTATAATTTTTTCACTGGACTTGGTATTTGATCAACGCCCATTGGTATTTCATGAGAGTTTTGTATGCTTATTTTTATGAGTTATCAATGCTTTTATTGTTTGTCAAAAGCCCTCTATGGTTTACAAAATTGAGTGAAAACAAAATTCCAAACCTCCATTGCCAATTGACATGGAATTTTTTGGTTTATAGCATTGAGGGTGGACTTTTCCCTTTAGGGAGGTCACTTGTCAATTCCAGAGGACATTTTAGGTTGCCACTGGAATTTGGTTCTTTGGTTGGAATTATAATTTGAAATGTATGTAAATATATTAAATGTAATCTTTACTATGTTAAGAGGTGTATCCTACAATATATAGTATACTATATATAGTATGAAGAGTTGTATAATTTTTTTAATACTTAAAATTAAATATATGTATTTATATTTTATATTTGGCTTATATTTATATATGATTTAAAACTATCATTTGTATCAAATGATGCAAATCAAAATTTTCAAGAAAGTGGCCTACCAAACAGTGTCATTAATAATGAATGTGTCACTTACAACATCTTGAGCAAAAGAATGGATGTGGTTAGTACTAAAAACCAATTCAACATTTTGAAACATTTTGAAAACATACAAAGTATTATTAACTATGTTTCTCAGTTGTAGAAGTCAATTACAAAACAAAAGGGAAAAATTCAAATAATCAATAAATTGAAACAAAAATGCACATTATTGCTGCTGCACCATCTCATCATACAACTAGAATTCGATTTTTTTGTAGGATTTCTAAAAAAAATGTCAGAGTTCAATACCATACATGTTAGTTAAGGAAACATGAAGTAATAAATTTCTAAAAAAACCATAAGAGTTCAATACCATAAATGTTAGTTAAGAAAACATGAAGTAATAAAAAATGGGAATAACTAAAGGAATAGAGAGGTTCTTCATATGAATCAGATAATTGATCTTCTCAAGGATAAATGAGGGCATATAGAGTCAAAGTGTCAATTTGAGGGCACCGTTTGATACTTTTCAACATTTGAGCTATAGATGTTGATAATGGGTATTCACATATATGTTACACATTATAAAAGAGTTACATATTATAATAGAGTTGTGACACATGAAGCCAAATAGTATAGGGTATTGACAATATTTCTAGGTGTAGTCTGACCATATTGTGCTTGTCATCATCACTTGCAAAAAATCTTTTTTCTTCTATTCTACATCAAAACTGAGGTTGTGGGTGCATTGAATTTAAAATATATGTGAGCATAACATTTGTGCTTTTAGAATAGATACTCATTCAAATCAATAAATGTAGTTTGTGATACAAAATATTGTGAGGAGTATAGGTAATAGATTAACATAAATTCATCCTAACTCCAATTATATTCTCTTAAGTTCAATTGTAATGAGCATTTTTTAAATTTAAACAAAAAAAGCAACTAAAAACCTCTCAGTATCTATGATCTATGCTAGTTTTTTTTATATTTATTAGTAGTTTTATTTTTAAGATGTTTGATATTTATTTCTGTTCAATTTGATATTTTATGTGTTTATTTTACAATCACATCTCATACAACAAAACCTATATGAATTCACTTCTTTTCTCTCCACAAATAAATTTATTGTACTAATTTCAAAGCACCTTAATATTAGTGCACATATATACATTCTCAAGAGTTAGCTCAATTGGTTGGACCATTTACCCAAGGCATGTTGTTGATAGGGAATTATTGATTCGTGGGTGAAATTCAGTCAATTTGTATCTATCAGTGGATATTTTTGGTGGTAGTTTAACCATTTTCCCTATAAATATTGTAGGAATGAGTAAGGGATATTGTGAAATTTTTCTTTAGGAAAAAAATATGCACATATAAACAATAATTACATTAATTAGAACACACAAATATTCCATGAATATAACTTCATTTATTGAGTATCGATTTAATACAAAAAAGAATTCAAAATAAATAAATAATGGCATACAATTCACCATAATAATAAAACTAGAGAATGTGTACTCCAAACACATCAATTGACAACATAGTTTGTGAGTATGGTATTTGGATAACTTGGAAGAATTTGAATGCAAGTCTTAACGTTCCTCCAAGAAAAATTTTAATCCTTCATTTATGAAATAAATGGAATTCATAATCCATCTCAAACTCAAGCTGAAGACTATTTTCAAAATAAACTTCTAACTTAATCTTTTATTAGTCCCTACCTACGACATGGGCAGGGACTATAGTAATCGATTTTATTGTCTAGAATTAGTTATTTTTTGAATTAATCCAAAGTATTTTCCCCAATTCATAAAACATCATATAAAAAACTATTTACACAATCTATAAACGGTTTATTCAACCTATAAGATCATCGCACCGTCATTTGTGGCGAATGTCTAGTTTTGTGGTCTTATTTGGCCTCTTCCCGAGGCATCCGTTTATATACTTGGTATTTTCACTTATTCCTTAAGACTTAAGGGTTTGCACTATTGGTATTTTCTCAACTCGCAGTTACTCTAACTAATGAAAACATTAATGGATTAGCATTAAATTCTTAATTTAATTAAAATATGAAATGTCCTTTGTTTCCTTAGTTAGTCTCCGTTATCGATGGAGTCAGCTATGGATGGAATTTCCACTTGTATATGATGCCATGTGTCATCTCCATATAGTCTGCTATGGCAGGTGCTGGTGAATGGAGAAATCCAGCGGTCTGCGAAATATGCAAGGGAAGGCAGCATTTGTTCGTCTTTTCCTGCATCCACCCTCATGAGCTCCTCATACCATTTTTCTTCTGGTCTTGCACTGCCATCCGTTAACACTAGTGAGCTTGACTGCTACGGTTACCTTCCTCAACCACCTCGAAAATAGTTTCAAACAACCTCCACCTTGCAGCTGATATGTTGTCTTCCTTCGGGTGTTAGAATTTCTAGATAAACAAATAGGTGCAGTTGTTTATAGAAATGTTGTCTTATTGTGCTTGTCAATATATGAATTTTTATCACTGAATTTAGTTATGTAAGTGGCTGCAGGAGAATCCGAAGCTCTGAATCCTTCAGGTAATAATTTTCGTCTACCTTTTCTTTTCATACATGTTTAAAACCCTTGGCTTCTTACTGGTAACTTAATCTGTTTTATGCATGTAAGGTCATGTCTAATAGAAGAGATTAAGTCTACATGATGTTTCTTATTTCAGTGAAGATTATGAATAACTTACCTTTTCTGCTGATGCTCTAGAAGGCGACTACATAGGGAGAAGGCTGCAATAGAGTGATAACTATATCTCTCGGAAACATATTGCATAAAGATTCTCTTCTTTTGTTTTTAACACATGCGAACTAAGGATGATCTCCTCTGTCTCTTGGAAAAGCTTTGCAAATTCTGCCTATTCCCAAAGATCCATATCGTTCAACCGTTGATGAGCCCTTCCAACAATCAATTCATTTGCTTTGATATGCAATTTCTCAAACCGGGGATTTCCTTAAAGAGTTCTCTAGAATGCATCTCCTACACTTGCACTTGAAACCCCAGCTCTTGCACTAGGCTTGGTGCTGCAACAAGGGAATGATGGTATTTTTTATATCTAATTTCTCAAACCAGGTATTTCCTTAAAGAGTGCTCCAGGATGCATCTCCTACACTTGCACTTGAAATTCCAGTTCTTGCACTGGGCTTAGCGCTACGACAAGAAAACGATGGTATCAAAATAAGAAACAACTATCTCTTCTCCTCTCCCAATGGGATTGGAAGCATGTATAAACATGGAATTTTCGACAACCAGCCAGCTCGAGTTCGACATGCAAGAATGGTTAATGAGAGATGGCAATAGCCAGAGTCTAGTATATTTTTGTTCTTGCGCACCAAGCCCAACTTCTTTTATTTTCGATTTTGAAACAAACATCTCTATGCCTTCAGCGAATGAGTTCAGTCTTACAATATCCGAACTACGGTTAACATCCACCTGCAAAGTTTCATTTTTTACTTCTTGGCCTAGAAGGATTTGATTGTACATATTAAATAGATCTATGGTAGGAACATGAAGGTTACCGGGAGTAGAGGAACCGAATAAAGTATAAATTTGACAGAGAAATCTATGAGATTTTCTGTTATCACAGACTACCATTGTCACCACTGGAATATTCAGAAGGTTTTTCCCCATCTTTGGAGATGCACAAAGCTGCGATCATGAGAACCTGAGAAGAGAATCAAATGCAGGAGGCTCTATCATAGGCTCTATCATAGCATTAACTTGAGAACTTGGTTATCTTGTAAGTTGCTGTTATTAGTGTGTCTCCAATTTGTCTGTGCAAAAAAAAAATCTGTGCCTTATATCCTTTTTTCTTTTCGGTAGGTTGATAATGGTTGCAGGTTAAAATTTGGGCGTTTAAAATAAAGAATTGTTTCAACCTCATAATGGTTGTGAGCAGGTTAGATGATAGATTTTCATAATACAATGTTAGGTGGCATTGTTTACCACCCTACATGCATGCTAATTTATGGAGAAGGAGGTGAGACATGTTGCCATCATGGGAGGGATCACATGGTCATCGAGTTTTTTTAAAAATTTTTGAAATCACTTTAATGAATTTCAATTTTTTAAATCAATTTAATGAATTTCAGCTAACATGGCTAACTAAAGTGTACCTATGGTGGGCCATGGTGCTACCCATTAGCACTTAATTGCATAATTTAACCATCCAATTTTTGGGTTGACCTTAGAACTCTCATAAGCACTCATACGAAACTTACAGAGATTTGATAGACTTATATGTAATAAAAATTTATATTGTTGGCTTTTTCTCTAGGTTAGCTATGAATTACAATATAGGATGCAAGAGTGCAGTATCAAACATAATTATGGTTGTAATATTCATGGTTACTCCTCTTATTATAACTCCACTCTTCTACCACACTCCTGTTGTGGTGTTATCATCAATAGGTGTAGTAGTATTTATTCGTCTCGTCGATATCCCTACAACCCATTTTATATGGAAAGTAGATAAGGTGGATTTATTTGCATGTATGGGAGATTTTGTAGGGGTAATCTTCATCTCAGTTCAAACTGACCTTCTCATAGATGTACAATATATATATTCAATCCAATTTCTGTACAAATTTCATTCATTATTTTCCATTTGCTGGAAACAATATGTATTATAGATAAGTGTTAAAAATACTCTTGGATGTAACAAAACCACAGAATTTTCTCCTCGGCAATATTCCAGGCACAACATTGTACATAAATATGGAGCAATAAAAGGAAGCTTTAAGAGTTCCTGGGTTTCTAATTCTTGGGATTGCACAAAAAATTCATTTATATCTTACTCTTTAAATTGAGGGCCTATAGAAAAGCATTTCACTTTTCATAAATGATTTATTGCAGAATTTTGAGATGGGTACAAGATGAGGAAGATTGCATAGAGAAGGAAAAGATAAATACACTTCAGTATGTCATACTAGATTTCACACGTAATCATTTGCTACATTTATAACAAAATTATAACTTCTACTGAACATGATAAGCAATATGTCATGAATTCTTAAGATGATAACAGGAATTATTTTACTACTAGAAAAGATCAGAGAAATAAAAATCTTATAGAAAAATGTCATTATATTCTTGCAACTATGACCACCATTGACACCACAGGAATTAATAGTCTTCTAGAACTAAAAAATACACTAACGAAACAGGGACTTCAGGTGAAACCATTTGTTTGTTTTTGGAATTCTTGACTATACATTTACTAATCTCATTTTTTCCATTCAGCTCTCTGATTTCTTATTAGCAGTAAATAGAAAACTCATTTAACTGGCGTAAGAGTAACCAGAAATTTACTTAATAAATCAGCAATTAATTTCATGAGTTGGGTTTTTGTTTGAGTAGATTCTCTTTGAAGAAATTGATGACTATCATCCATGACAATATCTTTCAAGAAATTAGCATAAAATTATTTAGCAGATAATCTAGAGGAATTAACACTTCATTTCATAATTTATGCATCCAATTTCTGGGTTGATCTCAAAATTTTCATAAGCAACATGAAATCTCCAGTATAACAGTGATTCTTAACATCATTGGTGAAAGATTGTGTTAGGTCTCCCTTCGCTGCGTCCCTCACCTTGTCTGCCAACACCCACTCAAGGCAGGGACTAGTTGCCTTGCAGCCATCCTTGTTTATTTATGTAATTACGAACTTGCCAAGTAGGCTTAAGTGTAGTCCAATGATAATACCCGAGCTTGGAATTTTATCAAATATTTTGTTGTATATTATGTATAGTTATTTCTAAATCATCGAGAAGAGTCGTAAATATCGTCATATTAATGGAAATTATTTCAAATTAAAACCACAAATTTTATTGGAAATATTGAAATTTTGTGAAATACAAACTTAATTGACCCAATACTCGAGGTTCGTTTTAAATATTTTATGAATATTTTACAAGCGTCCCTCTAATTTTACACCTGTGCATAATCATGGCCCTCTGAGGTGATAATAAACCTTTCTCCTTCAAGTTTACCCTATAATTCATCCAATTTGATTTCTTGTGAGCCTTTCCTACTCTTGTAACTTATTTTATGAGTTATTTTAATCATACTCACCATTCTGAATTTGCTCGAGTAGTTAGTGAATAATACATTCATCAAAAAATTATCCTGTAACGTGGAAGCTATAATAAAATTAATTTGTAACCTATAATTTTTGTTCTATGACAATTTTCAATTCATCAGTTTGTACATGCTTCTCTCATAGTATTTTCAACTGGTCCTTTAGCATTTGGCTTTTTGCATCTTTCTTCTTAATTATAGAATGGATTGGATTTGAATCATTTGGGTCAAATCCCATATTCAAAATTCTTTGTTGTAGTTTTAATTTAGTGAGCTACCAAGATCTACATTCCAGTTGTTCCTCCTTTGACTATGTGTCAATTTTCTTTTTAGTTACCAAAAATCTATCCCTTTTAATAGTAACCTTGAGATAATCAGTATGTGTAATTTCATTTTTTTTTCTAGCTAAATCTATTTTATGTCTTGGATTAATTTGATCTAATTCAAGGCTTACCTCAAAGATGACATAAATTTGATGAGATTTTCTTGTTTTGTCCTTTGGATGCAATAATGATAAGTTGAAAGCATTGAGATCACTATTTGGAGCTAAAATTAATAAAGGTATCCCTTTATCAGTTATTTGAGATGGAAATTATTTCTTGTAATCATTACTTAATTTTTTTATCTCTCAATTTTTTTTTATCAAGCTAATTGAGCTATATTCACCTATTTCAATCCTTTGGATGAATTATTTAGCGGGGAATGGTTGAAAAACAAACATTCCCGTTAAATCATGTTCCTAATCTCTCTAGGATAATGAATATTCTCCCTCAATGATCATTTTCAAATTTTACTTTTGAGTCCCTTGGTCATCATATTCATCAATTTCCTTTATACATTGAACTCTTAATTGTTCAAGATCTTAACTATTTTCCCAACTGCTTGTTCAGAGTTTTCTTCTTCATAGGCTTCCTAATTAGAAATACTTTCCCATTCAAGATGCTCTTCCTGTTCATAAGGAGTGTTTTTATGTTCTCGCCTCCTTTCAGAAATAATATGTAGTGGATCATATCCCAACTACTTGTCTTTATTTAAAAAATAATAGCTTAGTAGCTTCTCAGCAATGGGAGCTACCATTTTTCCATTTACCACAAAAGGGACAACCTTTTCAGGAATTTTAAAAGTAGTTTTGAATTTTCTTTCAATAAAATGCATTTATAAGGAATCAAACTTTTTCCTGATAAACTCTAATGAGAATAGCATTGAAGTAAGAAAGGAGATGGTAAGGTATCGATTATGCCCCATATACTCTTCTAACCATGTAATCCTTAAAAAGGAACCATTCACCAAACTTCCATTAAACACACTAAAACAACTTCAATTCAAATTGAATTATAGGGGGAAGCAAACCATATATCCAATTGAATATTTTCTAAACAATTATGTTTGCATATTGGAAAAAATATCCTTCTTGTTGTTGAAATCTTACGATTTTTGACCAACAAATGACTAACTTCATCATATCATCTTCTGTATATTTTTTGATCGATTACTATTCTACCAAACAGTTGTCAAGGGATGCATGATGTATCTTGAGAATAGAGACACCTGAACATGTTGAAGGCAATGTGAGCTTTAGAAGACTTAGTGCATATTTTTTCCTTAACGAACATACTTGATTCATTTTCTATGCAATTTTATGGTAATATGATATATTAATCCGATGAAATAAAAGTAAAAAAATATATATATATCATCATGAGCACCAGTTGAGGTTTATAAGTGGTAAGATTACAAACTCTCATTACCTCCTCTTCATTGTTTTGTAGTTCGTAATTTATGATGGTTCTTAATATTATTTCCCTTATAGTTGAGACATTATCCATTGGGAACTTGGAATGACCATAATTATTATGATATTGACAATATTATTAGTGTTCCCTTATCCTAAAGCATGTGTCGTTAATATTTAAAGTTTAAAATTTTACCATTTTAGACATTCTTCTAAGTTGTAGTGAGTAGAAATAAATGCACAGAATTTAGAAGTAAATTCCTCTCACAAATCAGAGCCCAGGTATTTCCAATGACACTTGCATATATGTTTGGATTTTGCACAAGTTTGTGGCAAAGAAATTTTCCAAGGCTTATGGTCAATTGCAGGATGCCTATGAGGGACACATAATATCACATTGGAAAATGACCCTCCCAGTATCATAAAAGCTCATAGTACTACAACCATACTAGCCTTCCACTATATGGCTACATTTGATTTTGATTTTTAGATGATAATGATCAGGGGTGAAACATAACATATTCTTATTAATCATGTGCCCACATTCTCATCATGCTTTGGGTGGCCTACATTGGATGCTCGAGAATATTTTTTCACTTTCATTTCTTGTTACAAGTATTTTTAAAGAGTGATGGGAATTTGTTAACTTCATTGAATGGGGCAACTTGTTGATAGTAGTGATAATGCTTGTCCATCTAGGTCTTTAATTATGTAGAAATGACAATGTTGATTAGAATTGGTAATATAGTAGGAAACATTAGTTGTAATATCAGAGGCTTGAAGAAAAAAATAAATGAACATTAATCTTATCACCGATCTTAATTCCAAACATGGAAATCAAAGAATAATTACAACACAGAAATTTGTATCTTATGTCACATAGGATAAGACTTAAAAAAAGAGGGTTGTGTTAATAAATACACATATATATAAAAGAAATCATTCTTTAATCATGTTGATTATTGACATAGGAAGAGTAGCACTATATCAATTGTAGTATGATATATGTGAATGTTATCATAGTAGATGTAATGGCGCATACCATGGTTTGCGCGTAAATTTTTATTTCTTTCAAACACACTAACTATAATAGTTAAGCATGAGTCCTTTTGTCCATTGTTACTTTAAGAAAGGAGGCATTCTGTAGACCCATCCTTGAGGCCAATTTTACTTTGAAACCCAGATCGTGGAGTAGAGAAATATTAGACTCATTGTATATCATATCATTTTTTTTAACACATCCTGGAGGTACATGGTGTCCACGAGTAACATTCTTATCCATTTGCTTTTCCTAATTCTTCCCTTTAGCAGGCTTATGCACATGCCTTTCACTGTTCAACTCATGAATTTATCCCAAATCCACTTTACTGAGCACACCCTTTCTCACTAGTTTTCTAAAGTAAAGACCTTTGTGAATCAGAAGCTTACAATAAGGAAGATGGACTTGCCTAAATAATTTGGCAGTTCAAATTCTAGATAATATATCAAGAACCATAAAATCACACTCTTGGTTCTAATTCATGACCTAAGATTCCGCAAGTGATGAAGGTTTTTGTCAAATATGGAGGATACAAATTTCTCAAATGAATTGGTAACATTAATTGTCATATGCTCAATCCAAAACCATTCAAATATAACTCCCTAAATTTGGATTCTATATCGGTGTCATCATTAGAATTCAATTCTAATTCTTCAGTGAGCTACGAAATCTTGTTAAATATTACTAAAGGAATTTCATCTTCATCCCTATGAAATCCTTCCAATTCGTCATTGCAGAAAATTTATTGCAGAGAGAAGCCCCTAGGTAATTTGGTATGGTTACTTGTTGTCCTACGCATCATCAATTTACTTCAATTTGTTTTTCCTTTGCATAGGACATGTAATAGAATTTTTTTTAATGTTTTTACCCTAAAACATGTGGTCCTCTGTCGTAAATTCCCTTTTGTTGGAACTTGTTTCCTATTTGAATCTTTTGGATTAGTTGGAGATGAATTTTTTTTTCCTATTGTCTTAGATATTCTTCCCAACCTAATTTTGTGGCACTCAATTCTCACAAACTAGCATATTATCTAGTCTTAGTCTGCCAAAGATGTACATTTCTATTATGTAATTTTCTTAATCTTTTCTTGTGAAAATTCTGCATATTTCGATCTAAATTATTTATAGAACTCTCATTTCATATCAAAAAACTCTTCATTGAATAATTTGGGGCATGAGACTGCTAATTAATGTTATTCATAGCATGTACCATATGTTGGTGTTGCTTTTACAGTGATGAAATTTTATGGAAAGTATAAAAAACATTGTTAAGTCACTAGACACTTTTGAACCAAATTTTGAGATTTCTGCACTAGCAGCTTCTAGTCGATCAAAACCCAAATTGTGGCAAACGATAGCTTCCATGGCCTTCTGTAACACAGACTACAAGTACTTAACATGAGCTTCAATTTAGAGATGAAAATGTTGTTGTACCTATTTCAAACATATTAGATTAAGAAAAAGAGAGCCAATATTGAAATCCTTTCCCGTTCTATCTTTTCACCCCAAATCAAGAGAGTTGTCTAGACAGAATCAATGGAAACACAAATTAATCTCAAATCTCATGTCAAGTTCAAATTTTTTTTCTTTTCATTTAAACATAAACCTAAAGATAGAACAAAATGTGTTTACATGAATTAAATATTCAAAATAAAGTTCACAATGAAAGTTCTTGGAGCAGAAAGTGCAACAAAAATACTAGTTCCCTTTCTATTCATATCAACCCCGAAGTATGAAATAATCCTACATTACTAAAAAACAAGATTTGAAAAATGGATATGACATGAGAAGCATAAATTATCATGGTTTGTACAAGTAAATTGTTTTGTTTTTCCAATATAAGGAGAAGGCGCTCTAGCAGATGTTTTTGAGGAACCCGTTATAAAAACAACCCATATATCTATTTGTAGTAGAGGTCTCTGGAGGAGGTTGGTGGCTGGAGGTTTTTGTGGATGTTTATTTTTTGCAATGTGTTTCTCATCCTAAATAGCATCGGTTCGCTTTACACAAAACACACTGGTGTGTACTAACAATTGGCACACTAAGACACTGTGCTCTCCATACAAACCTGCCTTGTGCATCTAATTACTATAGCACACTAGTGTTCTACGCATAAATATGCTCGGTATGTCTTCATCATCCAGCGCACTATAACAATGTGTAGTGCGCCATCGATGATACCGCTCAATGCGTCTCAAAAACCCACGCACCAAAACAAGGTTAAATAAACAACATTAGCGGCTGTAAAAATGTCATTTTTATTTCTTCGTGGCTGCAGACCTCTCAAGCACTAGTGTGAGTTTGTCTTGTGTGAGGCACCCTGCCATTAGTGCTCCCATTGCACGGATTTTTGTCCTCCATTAAACAGCTTGTGGAGTTCAAATTTTAGAAAACGGTTGGGAAATTTGGTTTCTTAAATTCCTTAGCAAATATGCCTTCTCGATGCACAAATGTATAGGTATTCTACTTGTTTCTTAATAACTAAACATTTTAGTGGATTAGATTTTGAAAAAACCTTAAAATTAACCGTTTTCAATATATATATATATATATCTACACGGTGTGCTTGAACCATTCACGATGCTGCTTGTAAATTTACACGCCAAACCGCAAATGGTGTTAATGGAAACTGCACCGGGTTCTAGTGCAGTACCGAAAAAATGCACATTGTGACTAATTTAAAAAAATAACATAGAGGTGCGGTGATTGAAACAACTGCACCATTGACTATTTACTAGTGTTGGGAGGGCGATAGTCAGGTCAATGCACCACCCACCTGATATGATTACATAGTCAAAGGTGTGGTCATTTACAGGACTGCACCTTTGACCATGTACTTTTTTTTGGTGGTTCGTTGACCAAACTATCCGCCCCAGGGCTAATAGTTAGGTCATCACCTCGCCTGCCCAACAGTAGTACATGGTCAACATTGTGGTCATTTATAGGAGCACACCGTTGACAATGTATTTTTTTTGGGTAGTGTATTAAACAAAATATCTACCATGGGGCAGATAGTTTTGTCAATGCACCACAAAAAAATATTTCTATGTTTTTTTGTGCGCGAATATTTTCCATGCACACCGAGCGTGCTGGGCAATAAAAACATACACACTGGTACTAGTGTGCGACTGTTTTTTGGGCACACTGAATATTTTTTATTTTTCATATATATATATATATATATATATATATACACACACACATTTTTCATTTAATAAAAATATGCATTTAATATGTGAATCATTCAACGACATCAACAGAGAGAACAAAGGTAACAACAAGAACATATGGAAGACCAGTATAACGTGATTCACCTGTAAGAGGCACGAGAGAGGGAGAGAATTATGTACCCTTTCCCTATTATGGAAACCACCCAGCTGCTCCTAAGGGAGGTAGGCCTCCTCAAGTTCTATGAGGAGGTTACATCCCTGAAGGGCCATAGTGGGTTATTGGGATAATTGATCTTTAGGTGGGATGCCCACCGATGGTATTTCGGGATCGGCCTTGGCCAGTGGTTTGCACCTAGAGAGGAGGACATATATTTTATTACTGGCCTATCTAGGAGAGGGCATGATTTTCCCTAGTTCACAGATGTCCCCATCGGCTATGCAACACAGACTCAGTTGGCGTACTCCCAGAGATACATTAGGGATGATATTGCTTCTCTTGGAGACTTTTAGGTGTCCAATGGTTAGTTACGTATGGTTTTATTTTTTGCATAGGAGGTGAGGCACCTGTCACTACTGCTGGTGACCATCACACACTATAGAAGTGACAGGAAACACATTAGTTTCCAGCCTTTATTTTATGTTGATTCTTCATTCCATGCGCCACAACTTCTGAGATGGTATACAATTTTTTTGCGGAAATTTTGTACATCATTAGATAGATGTCGTTCTCAAGCATGTGGAATGTTCACCTTCCCTTTTGCTTCAAAACTATTTTATTTATTTTTTAACAAGTTTCTAGAGACAAGGCCTACATTTTTTCGACGGCCTCATAGACAATGCTGCATGTACGGATGCAGATGTGGGGCCAAATGATGCCTAAGAGGGGCCATTCTGAATTTCCTACCAGAATATCTCTTGATTCACTAGAGTTTCTATCTAGTGTTGATGATCACTCGTTCGTTCTGGTGCCACATATGTATGCCGATTTGGATTGGTGAGGGTGTACCAACATCCTCCTCACACAGGATGAGTCATCGAATGCGAGAGGTAATACTATTTTTTTCTTTAAATTAATACAGTTTCATTTTATTGTCCTAATTAATTAATTAGAATCATCAAATTTATTCTAACACGTTGGCGACATATTTTTAATCATTAAAATGTCTAATTATTGTTTTGTACTATATATTTTATAGATGTTGGGACATTCATTGGGGACATGATTCCACCCCCACCTAATGGTCCTGGTGTAGATGATGATGAGGAGCTGAAAGAGGTAGAGGATAAGGGTGATATACGTCATCCTAATCAGGTGCAGATATGTGTGGGGGTGAACCGTAGGTCGGACACCTGGTTCTGGATGGAGTTGGGTGACCAACTCTATCGACTCCTATTTCATGAGGGAGTTGTCTCGACTATGATTAGAGAGATCCAAGATGATCGTACACTCACACAGCCATGGAGAGGCATGCCCTATGATATTTTGACCCTCATGTGTCATATCATTGGAGCTGCCAGAGAACTCTCACAGGTTAGGAGGGTTAGGATTCATGGAGATGCACACCAGAGCAGTGCATCATATGATGATCATGATCATGAGGGGAGTGATCATAATTATATTACTCCACATCCTCCTACTTCACATCGCGTCAAAGATCATGATGAGTAGGCCACATCTAGCCTTGATCAGCAGGCATCGTCTAAGCAGTTTGCACCATCTCAACAAATACATAGTCCTGAGCAAAAACTTGATATTGAGAAGGCTGCACCATCCCCTGAGCAGGTTGTACCATCGAAAAGCCATCAATAGGCATATCCTAAGCAGACTGCAACATCGACTGAGCATGCCTCAACTAGTACTAGTATTGATGTACCACCAGATATTTTACATGAATATGCAGTTATATTACAGTTATATAT
The DNA here is from genome assembly GCA_034641835.2 of Pinus albicaulis. Taxonomy (NCBI): domain Eukaryota; kingdom Viridiplantae; phylum Streptophyta; class Pinopsida; order Pinales; family Pinaceae; genus Pinus; species Pinus albicaulis. The sequence continues at coordinate 265,316,483 of CM076580.1, read as the reverse complement.
ATATATATATATATATATGCTCCATGTATTTTATGTTCATGTTGATGTACTTAATTTACATGTTCATGTTCATCATGATGTGTATATTGTTAGGTCATGTTAGATATGTTCACTTAATATGGTTGCGGATAGATGTGTATGTGACAAAAGTTATTTGACATGAGATGTATATTTGATGTTTGTACGATAGTTATCATGATCATGATGTTTATTTTAAATATTAATCATGATATTTATTAAATATTATGTCGTTATTGTAATTGAAATTTTAACTTTAATTGTATGTAAAATTGTAATTGTAATTGTAGGTAATTATATTGTGAAACTATAAAATTCTAATTGTAATTGTATGTATTCATGTCATGATTTAATTTAATTAAAATTGTAAAATCTGTAAATTTGTAAAATTATTGTAATTGTATCCGTCGTGATTGTAATTGTAATTTTAATTGTAATTGTAAGTAAAACTGTAATTGTAATTGTAATTGTATTGTGAAAATGTAAAATATAATTGTAATTGTATGTATTGTCTTCATTCAATTTTATTAAAATTTTTAAATTTGTAAACTTGTAAAATTGTAAATTAATTGTAAATTTTGAACCATAACTATCCTAAGTAAAATGTATACCATAAATATTGTTAAATTACCATAATTCTAAATTGTAAATTTGTGCGAATAAATTATTGTAAAATAATAAATCTAGAATAATATGAATTTTTGTAACATAATAAAGTTTAGAAAATAATGCAAATAAATTCATGTTTAGAATTATCATTATTTTATTATGATCTTACATACCAAAAATAAGAGTATACATTTTGAAGATATCATTCACACACATTTAATGCAATCAAGTAGTTGTATTATTTTAGTAATTGAAATTATAAAAATATTTACTTGATATAATGCGCCATTGTTTTTGAGATCAACATAATTGCAAATTATCAAGTGAAATGACTTTAACATTAATACAATGAAAACCAATTAATTCAAAATAAATATTATAATGTTTCAAAAAAATATCTTAGTTATAAGGTTAAGTCCTCTTCTTTATAAAAACCCATCTTAAAAAGTATAAATGATGAAATAACACATGTACCATATCACTCTCGGTTCTCATGAAAACGCTCATTATATTCTACCTTGCTTGGCATGATAACACTATTATTCTCAAAAATGTGTTTTTATATAGGGTCATGTCTCAACACAAACCACCAATCCCTATCTAAAACATCTTGGTAAGAAAACACCTCGTTTTCAATGTTTGGGGAAAACATAGCACTCCTTAGCTTCATCCCACATCTTTCTAGAGTTGACACATATTAGTCTACTATCACAATATTGCTTTACATTATTCCGATCAAAGGTGTCCCATCACTTGCACCTAAAATAACACCTTGGAAAAAAGAGAAATCCACTTCAATGATCTCCTATATCTTTCCAATGTAATGTAACAGCCCTCGCACTAGGTTTTCGTCATGGTGGATAGCTCAACTAGATTGATCAAACTCGACTTCCACTCCACAATATTTTGTCATGTCATCAGCATTTTCCCTGTGAAAATGGTGTCCTTATGCCCACATAGATGGGAACAAATTCACCTATAAAAAAGTTAAAAAATAAAAGTGTCATGTCGCTTATAATAACCCAACTATTAAAATATGAAATATAGATGTTATATTTCAAAGGTGAATTCTTAAGCTTAAAATGTAAATAAATAGATTATTACCGAGTGGGTGCACCCGAACCCTACGTTTAGCACATCCTCTTCAACACGCGTGTAATGACCGGTTGCACCATATTTCTCTCTGACTTGGTTAGTAACCGAATTGTTGGGGCATATGATTGGCATAATTTCTTTTAAATGATCGGGAAAAGACACACTTCTAACATTAAAATTTCTGAATTATTTCCTGTCACTACCCCATTTCATTCTCTTTATTTTGTACAATGTGACCAATGGTTGTCTCACTTTGGAATTGTAAAGAATTAATTAATTTATTTCTTCAATTTTTACATTCACTGATGAAATCAAACCGACATATAGTACATATGAGATCAAAATATACATTATATCGAAGTTCATGGGGGAGGTCATGTTTCACAAACCCATGCACGAACAAAGGATAACGACACTACAAAGTTATAAATACATGAAATAATATACAAAATTAATTATGTTTTATGATCCCTGCATGGGATAAAATTTATTAATATAACAAATAATAAAATCATTATTTTGACATTATATGTACTTTTAGAAGATTCAAATGGTCATGTGATTTCAACTCCAACAAATTTTCATCCACGGTGAAGCAACGTCGTTGTGAAGACCCATATGAAGATGGCACCCTCACACCTATTATAACTTCCTTTGCCAATATCAGATCATATTTTTTTTAAATCCATGGGAAATCAAATTCTTTGAAATACCAATTAGAGGAACTAGCTCCCTCTCATCCTGTACTTTATAATCATTTTGGCTGATGTTTATTTTTATTTTTTGAAGTAATAATATCTTTCATAACAGCCAATGTGTCACTTTGTTTTGATGATGTGTTCCTCCATAATGAAGATGAAATTTTTTTAAATATATATACATGGGATCTAATAAGTGTGTAATCTTAATATGCTCCCAATATGGGATGTTATAAAAGTTAGATTTCTTTTTCATCCCAATGGGAAATTTTTCAACATAGGTGTCGAAAATTTCTCGATCATCGAACATAGGCTCCCTATTTGAATCGAACATTTCTATGAACTCCTTATCCTTCTCTCTCTCATATGATCTAAGCCATTTAGCTAGCGTTATCGTTGGAGGCCTTTGGGTTCTCTCTCGTTCATCATTGAAAGCAAATGTTTCTCTTCCATAAGGGTGTTCCTCTAGGAGGAATATCCTCGAGCAGTCATACACTAACTTTCGTAGGTCGTAGTACCATCTATCTTTCAAGTAAAGTCCACAACATTTACATCCAAAATACCCTTTTTTTACAAGACCTGGGAAATTATTGTATACAATATGCATGGCAAGTTAAATAATATCATGAATATTAGAACAATTACAATGAATTAAATAACTAATATGAAAAATGATATTGTTACATATATAAAAAAATCAATAAAAATGTAATTTACTAGAGTAAACTCCTCATCCTAGATAATCATGTTTCGTGTAAGCACATATGCCATACAACGTAAAACTCCTCTCTCCTACAATGAGCCTTGATACATCGTATACATTTATCCCATCCCATAATTCCTTCAATTAATTTACCATTGGTTGTAAGTAGACATCCATATTCTTCACTTGTCTTCTACCAGGGACTATGAGAGCCAACATAAGATGTCCATTCTTCACAGACAACCATGGGGGGATATTTTTATTGATCACTACTACAAGGAAAATAGAATACTTAGTGTTCTGGAGGGTATATGGGTTGGCACCATCCATGGCTATGCTGAGTCATAAACTTCATATTCATCGTTGAATTTTTCAGGCCATGTATCCTCTATATTCTTCATGGCTATTGAATCTTTTGGGATTCGTAGAACTCCAAACTCACTTCTGTGTGAGACATGCCATCCCTCCAACATAACTAATTATTTGCAATGAAAGAGACTTTTAATCCTTGGGATAATAGGCACGTGCCTCAATCTCTTAAAAGGAGAACCATGTGATTTACCCTTCTTTTTTCATTTATCATACCTATCATGCCCACATTTCTGACATATCTCTTTGTTTGCACATTATTCTCTCTCTATATAATAAAATCATTTGGACATGCATGATATGATATGTACTCAACACCCAAAATATTCAGGAATTTATTTGCCTCTTCGCAACTACCAGGAAAGACATTATCACTCGGAAGAAGCTTACCTTTGAATAACCTATAGTTGGTTATGGGAAATATTAAATTTACATTAATGCCGATATAATTATTAACATCATAAAATTGACCATTTGTAATGTTCATTGTGTGATTATATTTCTCAAAATATAAGGGGGGACTTGATGGTCAATTACCTCAAAATTTACGTGAAACATGTATTCGACAATCCAAACATTGCTTTCAAGTTGTATAGTCAGATAATTGTCCCCAACTGGGTAGAATTTGACGAACCATTATGTCCAAAGAGAGGAGTGGTGGAAGCTTTTTTAAGGCTTTCGAAAAAGGTATCAGCGATATGAGCATCATCCCCTAGTTGATCATCATTCTGGAATGCATCTAAAAACATTGTCTCCATGGCAGTCATATCCCTTAAGTAATTATCCATAACAACCTTTATTTTATTGCCTCCATTTCCAACTTGTGAAGAACTACTATTGTTGTAGTCATTCCTAATTGATGAATCTGGACGTAGTGGGAATTGAGTAGGTGATTAATTTAACCATTCTTGCTATTTTTCATCTCTGAGTTTTTCTCTTAATTCAACCTTCTCTTGATTTGAAATTGTCATGGGGTGAAATAGAAGATGGTAGGTAGGTTGCTCATCATCACTAGAATCCTAATAATTAAAAAAAAAAAAGATTGAACATGATTAGTACAAAATCAATGATAATAAATATTAAGTATGTAAGAAATGCATGATTAATTGGTTTTAAATTAAAATAATTACATTAATATACCAAATAATTATTATTACCATCATTTTTCCAGGATTGTGGCTAGAAGATGAAATGTTACAATTGGCAGGGTGAACTGGTTTCTCATTTTTATCTACCAAATGCGAATTGCGGTATGCTGCTCCTGATAAGAGCTTTCGACATTTTGGATCGGTTTGAATATTTTGTGCATATGAACTCGATTTTTAATCTGCATGAACCTACAAATTTGTATACATTAATTTTATTGAGGAGATTGACATGAATAAAATAAATAAGTTCAATTAGGTAATGAAAATATAAATAAAATATGAAGTAAATATTACATCTGGAGATGGATAGGGAGAACTCTATGATGAACCTTCAGAAATGTTATGGAACAAGCTGGATTTTGAAGAATTGTCCATTTGATATAATTGTGAGATTTTCTCCCTCCATTTGAGAAAAATCAACAATAAATTTTGGTGTACATACATAACTGTAATTTTGGTGACTTAAAAATGGACTTATTGTTATCAGTGCTAATGTAAAGTTAACTGCACCGTGAGTTTTAGTTATTGGACATCGGTGTGGCGTTATTAACTTATGCACCAGTGAGGTTAGTTCACAAACACACCGAATATCCAGAAATTAAAAAATGAAAATTTATTCCTTTTAAGTGAAAAAAATGGATAAATTGAAAAATGGGTGACAAATTATTTTTAGAAATCTAATTTCATAAAAAAATTCTTTAAATAGTAAAATCTATTCATTACTTCATTATTTTTGCAAAAACTTTCAGGGAAGGATTTTCATGAGAGACATACTTGGACCAAAAGAGCATGAGAGCATTGTGGAGCTGCAAAATACTTTTGAAAACAACACTATTGAGAGAATCAGAATTTAAAACATCTAGTGATTCACACTAAAACCTTGTAGTATAGTAAATTTGTTAAGTTGTACTGTAATAATTATTTTTTTACAGTTTTAGTTGGATTTAATACATGCATAGTAAAAAAAACTAATTTTATAGTGCATTTTCAGAAGAAAAAAAAAGAAAAAAAAAATCGATTCTTATGATAAACCCTTGCTTCTTATTGTTTATGCGACTTCTCAATTAGGGATTTTCATTTTAGACTTATATCGTTTTCATGCATATATGTGTGTGTGTGTGTGTGTGTGTGTGTGTGTGTGTGTGTGTATCACATCTAACCCACATGACCACTTGCAGATTCGGATCCCAATCCATGTTGGCCCTTGCGCAATTTTTTTAAAAATAGATTTTTTTTAATCGGTGCACCCTAATTAAAATAGGGCACCAGTGCATTATTATAGTAGCGCACCAAGTGCATACTGAAAAAAAAAAAAAAAATTTGATAAAAACTATTTTTTATTAATTTATGTATGTGTTAATTGGTGCAGCGGTTAACATATATCACATCAGGTCTCCTTGTTGACATAGAGCATCATACAGTTTTTCTACTTTTTTAGAGGTGTGTTTATAAGAACATACGACACTTCCTTCGGTGTGTACTTTTTGAAAGGTGCTATGTTTTCTTGTTTTTTTTTTTTTACTTGAAAATTATGTGATTTATTTATAAAATATGTTAATGAATGGTATGGTACTATTTCATATTGATAAATAAATTGCTAACAAGAGATCAAGTAACAAAAATACTCATATCACATCGAGAAAAGTAAAAAAAGGGCAAGTTCTTTGTAAATTATTTATAAACGCTATTAACTTTTAACTATATGTAACTTTAACTAATATGTATTGTCGATTGTGTATCATACAGAGCCACAAAATCGAAGCTCGATAAGATTATTTTTTATCTAAGACTAGAAGGGCATAAAAACTTGATTGAAAAATTGCAAAAGGATGAATCAGGTGAATGAAAAAATACTATCGGTCCAATATGAGTTTCTTTTTTGAATTTTCATTAATAATATACTTAAAAATATTAGATAATGTGTTTCAAACAATATATTAATTTAAATATGTTTAATTTTCTACAGGGACCAACAACCAAGAAAAGGAACGTTGGTCTAAGAAAAGAGAAAGAAGAGAACATGCAAATGAAAATGAATTTCTCCTTAGCTCATCTGCAGTGGTGTTGGAGGTTGATGAAAGGGGGAATTTTTTTTACAAAAAATTGAGGGATATAGCGGAATGAATGTATAGATGTTCTTTCCTCTTGAAATACAAAAATGAATCCAATGATTGCAAGAACCAAATTTTATTTAAACTGCAAGATGAGCTTCTAGAGACTTCGTCAATGAGACATGTCATACTTTTAATAGCAAAAATGTACAAAAAACAAAAAGGAATGAAAAAGTAATATTACTTTAAATGCTTTTCTAGAATTATATGTATATATCACTAGAAAGAAATCATTTATAAATGTCACTTTTGTTATATTTACTTCCTTGTAACAACTAAACTAGATTTCATTTTTGTATATTTTAAGCTTTTTTACAACAATCATCATTGAATGTATTCAAACACATGCTAACATACAAAGAATAACAAGCAAAAGAATTGATTGAAATTGGGTTAAATATGGGTTGTGAGTATATGTTGGCATATCATAAATTAATTGTGGAATTGATAAGCATATATATTGTTTTAATTAGGTTCGTTTATAATTAATAGAACAAAAAATCTTTTATATTAAATATATGAATTTTTATGTGGTATAAAACTTGCAGGAAACAAAATATGGAATTGCATCAACAAATGAATCGTTGAAATATGGCATGAAATTTGGTTTTGAAATAATTTATATAGTTCATGAGTTAATTATTTCTCTAGTACATTTCTTTTCTATTTAGGTTGATGTATATTATTTAACATTGCAATTTTCATTATTCTCACCAATGTATATACACTCATTACACTTTATTTTTATGTTTTTATATGGAACTTGAAGAAGAAGAAAACAATTGACATAATGAACAAAACATTCCTCAAAATAACCCAACTCATGGAAGTATATCGAGTAGTGACAACAGTTTCAACAAGGAATGACGATCAATATGTTTGCATATCAAACCAAGGCGTTGTATTCTTTGAAATATTTTTCTGTGAAATCAAACATTTTTTTAATGTAATGGACATAGTGTCCCGATTGAAAGCCAAAGGGATACCAACAACTGTCCCATTTCGTATGAAACTGAGTGCCTTAATAATATATATATATGTGTGTGTGTGTGTGTGTGTGTGTGTGTGTTTTAAATTATTCTATTGTGTTCTCAATTGTTGCTGTGAAATTTTATGCCAGTGATTAAATATATGGATGATTAAATATTATAATGAAGAGATGCGAAATCTCATGATATGATATAAAAAATTAATGCAAACATCACATTCAAATCCAATAATAAAAGTTTAATTCATACAAATATTGTTATAAGATATGTGTCATCTTTTAATGAATAAAGAATTTAAAAAAAACACAATAATTTCACTACCACAGGTCGATTTTTCTAAAAAATACAAAATGAACATCGTTGCATGTTAGTTACTCCGCACATGTGTGTGTGTGTTTGTGATAATGTGCAACAGTGCATTTATACGACCTTTTGACACCGCACAAACACAAATACCAATTAGAATGCCCGGTGTGCTTTATTGACGACTACCACTTGGGCTGTCTGATAGGCGTTGCATGCACCAGTGCATTTTTCATTTAACCTGTCGGTGCAGTTTTATAACTTAATGGACCAATATGTTTTAGCACCTAGATGGCCCGATGCTGTTTTACATCTTGATGCCTGGTGCATGCACCTTCCATCGGCCTGGTGTGACTTTCTCGCTGACATGTACTGGGCCATTGCTAAATGCTTGGCGGCGTCCGAAATTGGTTTTCCATCATGGTGCTTGGTATGTTTACAGTACTGGTGCGTTCATGGTAAAACATATCGGTGCGTTCACTACAGATGCACGCACCAATGAGAAAAAAGTATGTAACAACCTTCGGTCGCCCGTTTTTTTTAAATATGTTCAAATTCTATTAGAAGCTCCATCAAAACCTCCATTACTGAAAATGGATGTTCTAGATTTTTTTTTTTTTACAATTTTGGCCAATTTTATAACACTAAAAACCTATTTTATAACCACCACTAAAGGGTCTTTTCCTAGTAGTGTATTAATATTTTGTAAAATTATTAATGGGAAAAAATAATAATTCCAGAGAAAGTAACCAATTTCATGCTCTTTATTGCTTGACATGGTACCTTTGTGTATTTCCTCTACAATTGAAAGAATTAATTCACAAGGCCATTTTTTCGCTTACCATGGAAATAAAAGCATTCAAAATTTTAAATTAAATTCTCAAGTGTTAATCCAGAAAACAAAGGCATGAAAATCCAAAAATGTGGATAAAGATAATTGCAACAAAGTAGAAGTAAAAAAAAAACCCAACAAAAACCTAATGTATCCCAACCTTAATAAACTCTATTATGTGACATAGAATTACATTGAATGGAATGTGGTTTTGGCTCTCCTCCTGGATCAAAGATTCCAAGATCAAAGAGTCAACCTTGTACAACTTTACTATGTGACCTAAAGTTACACAAAATGAAATGTGGTTCTAGCTCTCCTCCATGATCAAAGATCCCAATGTTAGCTTCGAAACTCTCAAGCCTAGAGTTACACAATACACTGTAGTGATAATAAAAATAAATGAACTAGCCGATTTGCATGCCTAAAACAAATACAATGAATAATTCCAAAACAATTTCATGGTAGATCCACTAATTTTATATAAAGCTAGGATAATACACAACAAGTTCAAGTATAAGATATGTTTAACAAAGTGAAACTAAATAGTCAGCTTCCCAAAAAAAATGGAAGTCATAATCTGTATTAAGGTTACAATTCTATGTAGGAAGTACTACCCATTTGAAGAATGTATTAAACATAAGATGGCACAATAAATATATCTTACAATTAAATACATCGCATATATACCAATTCATGTATTCTTTAAAGTATACATAGTTGACACCATATCAAAATTTCCTTCTCATTCCTCATTGCATATAAGCATTTTACTACATACGTTCCAAATAATACAAATTATCCAATCCTCTTGGTTGTGATAGCCTCTTCTTAGCCTATAGTGTATGAAAATCATAAACACAAAGCTTCATTGTAGAAGCTGAATAAGCTTCCTAAATTTCATATCTAGGCAATGATACTATAAATACATATGTCTAATAATCTCCCAATGGTTCTATTAATACATGTGTCAATTAAGCTTAATCACATTTTGGATAACGTGCTAAAATTCCTCAGGCTGAAAAAATCTTTTGTAAGCACACCATCACAACCACCAACTAATTTAGATAATGAGTATTACAATAATTCCATTGTTATGGAAAAAGAATTAGATTTTAAAATCATTTCTAGCCAATGGGAAGGGATAATATTGAGTTACTGAAATAACCTTGCCAATTTTATTTGATGCTCATTGTTGAGGAAAATGACTATATTCATAGCCTTGACCAAAAAAACATGATATCTAACCAGAAAAACCCTCATTTTAATAGTTTATATTGAAAAATTTAGTGAACCGAAGGTTGGTATGTTCATGTCCATTTCAGTTTTGGAATTTGAAATATACAGTATCGGAGTGATTGTAGTGCATAAATTTTAATATAGTAGAATAATTACATGTAAACACCTAATCTATGGAAATTTGATGTATTGAATCAAATTAAATATGAAGCATAGAAACCAATAATGCATCATACGTTTCAAGTAGCAAAAAAAAAAGGAAAAATTAAAGGAAGACATTCCCTAGAAGAGAAAATGAGTGGAATGATCCTTAGATCAATAAATGTGACGATAATAGTGGCTTTGAAATCACAATTCAAATAGTTTCTGTCGTGAATCTGATAGTAACTACTCATTGCATATGAAGCATGGTCATGAACGGTATTTAGATTATAGCAAGGTCCACCATGATTAATTAAAGAAAAATATACACCACCTTGGTTTGGAAATGCAATAGAAAAAAACTGCCAAGGCCTCCCCTTGAACCTTTTGATGGTCTTGAGAATAAATAAATTGGGTTAGGCAGTGGGCTTGTAGGAGGCGAATATGGTGGAGGAGGATATGCACACCAACCACAACTAAAATCTACATCATGTACAACATATACTCATGGGTAATGATACTCCAATACCACACATTGGGGAAAGGACAGTCGAACTCAAACATGGGAGTTTTGAGAATGTCTTGAATGTTTTGCAACTCTCCATGAACATGATCTTCAGTAATCAGATAATGCACTCAGGCATAGGAAAAAGAGTAGAATTCACAGTTGATTATGTAACCATATATGATAGGCATAGTAACTCAAACATCTGTTTTGGTGAGGAAAATAATAATTCATGTTTGTATACATTTAGTGAGTTTATTACTAAATCTTGTTCTTCTCTCCTATTTCTATTACACATACCAATTATGTTATTTTACTCTGGCATGAGAGGTTTGTTCTTCTAATATTGAAATACATGCAATAAATCTGCAAGTAGGGAATGGACATGAACTTGCTCAACATACACTTTTGAAAAGACATTTTTCAAGGATGAGTTCTTGGCAAACATCCTAATGAGAACTTTGCAAAAGAAAAGGCTTGGAGGGCCTCCTCTCCCTTGGAGCTCATCCACCTTGATCTCATGGGACCCTTTCGTAATCTATATATTACAAAAGTAAGCACATGCTCACATTCATTAATGATTTCCCATGATACACTAATTAGGTGTATTTTGATAAGAAAAATTTCAAAGCTTTTTAGCATATCATAGACTTCAAAGCTCTCATAGAGTCTTAGTTCGGGAGTAAGATCAATATCCTCCTCATAGACAATGATGGGAAATATGTGAATCGAAATGTTCAACATATTTTCTCATAGTTTCTTATACAACTACAACATACAATACCCTACACTTTAAACCAGAATGTAGTAGTCAAGAAAAAAAATAGATCCCTCAAAGAGATGACCTCTAACATGTTTCATGCAAGGTCTCTTGCTTCCAACTTATAGCCTAAGGAACTTAGCTATGCCAACTAAATTTAGAATAGGTCTCCTCACAAATATATCAACTATCAGACTAATTTTGAGGTGTGGAGTTCCAAAAAACTAGAAATCACCCACTTCCAAATATTTGGATCACGCGCATGGGCCTGCATGGACTCTAAAAAGACGAAATAATTAGACCCTCAAAGAACTACATGCATCTTCAAGGGTTATCGTGATGGTATGAAGGATTTTAGACTGATTTATCCCTCTACTGGTAAGCTGGTTGTTGATATAAGTTTCCTATTTGAGGAAAGTATGTCGCATGCACCACTAGAACCACATGTGGTGATATATGTCCCTTTCCCTCCACTAGTTTCAACGTTGATGATTTCAGTAATTTATACAAGCTCTTAGATCAGATTTCAAAATTTTATTTTGAAGAAGCATATTCGAAATCCAAGCCCCAAATGGGCTTCTCGCAGTGACTCATTATCCCCTGCCAGAAATAAAAAAATTAAGAAAAATAATAGAGATGTATGCACAATACCACCTTGCTACATGTAGCTATATTATAGGGGATCTAGTGGATCCAAGAATGACAAGGTCATACTTGAGGATCCTCCTCTTGTACTCTTAATGAATGAACCAATTATTACCATTCATAGTTACATGGTTCTAGTCTTAGACTCACAGACCTTTGCAGAAGCTGCAAGGAATCCCTTCTGGGAAGTGGAAATGCAAGAGCACTAAAACTCTATTCTCGTGAACTAGACTTGGGACCTAGTTCTACTTCCTTGAAGAATAAATCTTGTTAGATGTGGATAGAGCTATAGAACCAAGAAGGTAGTAGATGCATATGTGAGAAGGTATAAGGACATATTGGTTTCCAAAGGTTTTCAACATATCCAATAGAAAATATGGACTCCATCTAATTAACCCTTTCCATTTTTATAGCCAAAGGGGGTAGATTCACTACATGTAGGTGAATAATCCCTTTATGAATGAGGATCTCTTGGAGGATATTTACATGGAGAAGCCTCAAGGGTTGATATATAACTCTTCGTTAGTATGCCAACTTAGAAATTCCCTTTGTAGCCTCAAGAAAGCACGTAAAGCATGCTATTTGAACATGAATGCTTAGTGTCTTCCTCAACACTTTGTGAGATAGAAATAAAATCCAAATATCTACATGATGAGAACCTCAGATTCCTTACTAATATTGGATTTATATTTTTAGGAGTGCCTGATCACATGAATTTGGACTTCAACAGTTCCTATGGTCAAATAAATTTTGCATGACATGTTCTCTATGACATATTTTGTTCTCCTCTAATATTTTATTGGTCTTGAGGTAAATCGAGATGATTGCTACATCAATCTATCTCAGACTAAATATGTCAAGTATATGTTGGTCAGATTCCACATGAGTCACCACATGTCGACGCCCACATCACTTTTTCTCTGGCCTTAGAAAAGAATGTAATAAAGTATAGAAATACACATAAATGAAGAGATGTAGTAGAAATAAAACTTCAATTCATTAATATTCTTACATAGAGAATGGAAATAAACTAGCTAGCGCGCTGGTAGCTTATCTATGAGAAGAGATTTCAGGTTTATGGGCCTCTAAATTGTGTTACAATGAGGTTCAATGACCTTCTTATTATTTAAAAGCATAGGGAAACCCTAAACAACCAATACCCTAACATGAGGAGATGAAATGACAAGAGTTTGTCGGCATCGTTGGGGTTTGTTGGGAAACCAACTTCTGACGGTTGTAACTTGGTCATATTATATTCATTTGGCATGTATGATATATCATCGGAGATATCTCTCTGATTTTTATAGGTTTCATAGTAGGTCACTTCCTATAGCTATAGGGCTTCTACAGGCCTAAAAAAATAGCATTTAGTGGGTCAAAACGGCTCCCAAAATTTCAGGACCCCAAAAACTACTAAAAATAGTAAATGTTGTTATACAAAGGAAACCGAAAAAACTTAATAGAGGTCTGGGTGGACTAGGTGTGTGGGAACTAATATCCACCTAGATATTTCCTCCCCCCTTAGGAATAAATGGTCCCCATATCATGTAGAGCTTCCATGACGTAAGGAAATGTTTGTTGAACATTGTCCCTCATGAACCACTTTCCTTTGGGAAGTAGTTGGCCTACTTTAACAACATGATATAGTAGGATCCTATGTTGGATGGTGTTCTTGATCTGTGTTTCCATGATTAGATCATTGTTGGCTTCTTTAATGCAATTTGGGTTTAACTTTATCGGTGTGAGTTGTTCTGCCATGTCGGATGTGTCCAGTAGAGATGGAAAGTAGTGTCGAAGGTAGTCCACATTGAACACTGGTTTCAGACCAAGGAATGTTGGAATACTGAGCTCAAAGGAATTATCCCCTACAACCTTGGTGATGGTGTCTATCCAATAGCATACAGGGTGAAGCTTGCATTGATTTCTAGTGAGGCGCTCCTTATGAAAATGCAGCCACACTTTGTCACCCACCTCGAAGCTGTGTGGCACCTCATGTTGATCATGTCACTCCTTGTACTTAGAATTGGTTGTTTCCAATATTTCATGAATATTTTGGCCGATGTGTTGAATGTTATCATTGAATTTATTCTCCTTTTCTGCTTCAGACTACACATGAGTTGAATCTTCCTATGATCCAAGTGGATATTGGTGGTCACCCGCCTATTCCACTTGGGGCTCCACCATTGTCTATTTCAGTTTTTCAGTTTCGGTACAGTTTACTATTTTTAGCATTTTTTCGGGTCCTAAACTTCTGGAGGCGTTTTGAGGCCCTAAACGACATTTTTTGGGAAAATGGAGAGCAACATGGGTCCATGGATCGATGTTGCTCATTCCAAATTTGTAGTCCTCGGATAGATATTTCTAACGAGGTATGGTACGAGTCAAATGGAGATCGTATGCCAAAGTTACGCCCCTGGGAAGTTGAAACACCAATTTACCCAAATGGGGCCCATAGTTTTGGCGCTTCATCTCCTAGGGTTAGGGTTTTGGCTGTTTAGGATTTCCCATTGTTCCTAGATGATAAATAGGCCCTCAAGCCTCATTGTAACTCAGTTCAGAGGCTTGTAGCCGCCACATCTCTTCTCAGAGATAGCTACCAGTGCCCTAGCTAGTTTTATTTCCATTCTGTCTGTAAGCAAATTTCAGTTCTTTGATATTAATGAAATGAAGTGTTATTTCTGCTGCATCTCTATATTTATGTTTATATGTTTATTCTGTTGCGTTCCTGCATAAATCCGGATCAGTGGTATCAGAGTGGTCTGCTTTTTCTCGATCCTTCTTTGCATGTCCCGAACGAGGTCGGGGTATAAGGAGCTAGGGCTCGATCTGGTGGAACCTTTGCAAGATCAGCCTCGCAAACCTCGACGGATGCCCATGGGGGATGAAAAGAAAGATGAGGGAGCAGGAGATCCTATCAAAATATTGCTGGAGGAGGCCCTCGAAAGGCAAAGGAACGTGATGATGGATAAATTTTCTCAGATCCTTCAACGGCTACCCACCGGCAGCGCATCTGCATCCAGCAGCCACTCTGGGGGCGCGACTCCTTTTAAGGTACAAGTAAAATTTGACATTCCCATATTTGAGGGTAAAATAGACATAGATGCTGTAGATATATGGTTGAATCTGTTAGAAGGATATTTATCGGTTCATGACTTTTCAGACTGGGAGAAGATTATTTTTGCACTCCTCAAAGCTACCCCCCATGTTAAGGACTTGTGGGAAACCTATTGTGAGAAAAAGGAACAGACAGAACCTTTTCTATTCTCGCCCGTACCAACTTGGAATTCTTTCCAAGACTCCATCAAGGAATTGTACTATCCCATTGGGAGCTATGAGGACAAGTACATACAATGGACCACGCTGCGACAACAAAGGGATCAAGATGTGCATGAGCTGACGAATCTATTCCATACCCTGCGCACAAAGTTGGGTATCAAAGATTCAGAGAAACATCTGGTGCTAAAGTGTCACAGCTGTCTCCACAAATACATTCAGGAGGAAATGGAGTTCCTTGACATCTCCTTGCTTGGTACGGCATACTGGTATGCTGCCAAGATTGAGCAGAAATTCAAGCAGAAGAAGCGAGACTTTGGATCTGCGAATCAAAAGCAACGGAAAGGTGCTTCCAAACTAAAGAACAAAGGACTGAGCCAAGGCATGGTAGCTAAAGACAACTCATCGAAGCCACAAGAAAAGAACAGCATCGCAAAGCCAAAGAAGGACACAGGAAAGTGGTGTGAGTTCCATAAGAGCTCCACTCATAACACAAGTGAGTGTCGGGCCAAGTAGTCGCTAGTGGTCGAGATGAGGGCTTCTGAGTCAGATGCATGCTCTGACTCCGAATCAGAACCTGAAAAGGTGAATGAAAAAGGGAAACAAATTATTGATGCGGAGCCCAACGCCAACATTGCTAACGAATCCAAGGAGGAATCGGAAGATCCAAAGGAGGAGGAACGTCTCTTCCACTCCCAGAGGTGGATAAAGGGCTCCCCGGTACAATTCATTGTCAACAATGGGAGCCAAAAGAACCTCATTTCAGCAGAGGTCGTGAAGCGGCTGGGGTTGCCGACCACAGCTCACCCACATCCATACGCCATCGGGTGGCTTCACCAAGGACGAGATCTCCGCGTCAGCCATAGTGTCGCCTTCCTATAGCATCAAGCCCTTCACGGATGAGGTATTATGTGGCGATGTGCTCCTATTGATGTTTACGATGTATTATTAGGACAACCATGCCTTCAGGCGTCATGTTGTGTATGAGTCTCGGCCTCGTCTTTGTTATTGTTACTTTGGGAAATAGGATTGTCTGAGGATACGGAGGGTACCACCTCCGCCACCATCTCTTTGGTCATACCAAAACAAATGCGATGGCGCTCATTTCCCAAACCCGGGAAATTTGTTTTCCGATGACACACCCCAAAGGAAAGAAATCTGTGGCCACGACCTCCCGAACGGGCTCCTCTGCACAACAACAACAAATGGATAAGGTTGTGGAGGAGTACGGGGACATCTTCACCTCACCCACAGGGGTTCCTCTGCACTGTCAGGTCAAGCACTCGATTGATCTGACCCCATGTGCGCCGCTACCCAATGGACCGATCTATCGGCGCTCTGTTCTAGAGAATGATGGAATCAAGAGGCAGATTCAGGATTTTTTGCAGAAATGTCACATCAGACCAAGTTCATCGCCCTGTGGGAGCCCGATCGTGTTGGTACAGAAGAAGGATGGGACGTGGAGACTCTGTATTGACTATCGGGCGGTAAACAAGATCACTGTCCGGAATAGGTACCCAATCCCACGGATTGATGACCTTCTGGACCAACTCAAAGGTGAAAAATATTTCAGCAAGATCGACCTAAAGTGTGGGTATCACCAGGTACCACTTGAACCCTCTCATGTGTGGAAGACTGCCTTCAAAGCCAAGGAATGCCTTTTCGAATGGTTTTTCATGCCTTTCTGGTTGACGAATGCTCCCGCAACCTTTATGAGGATGATGGATGACATTTTGCAGCCATTCACCAACTCATTTGTAGCGGTGTACTTGGATGACATTCTGATGTTTAGCCAGACTTGGGAAGAGCACCTTCACCACATCCAACAAGTCCTCCAAACACTGCAACAACATAAGTTGTGTGCCAATTTGGAAAGTGCACTTTTAGCATGACCCGGAGTTCAATATATGGGATACATTATTGATGAAAGGGGTGCATGTGGATCCGACAAGATCAGAGTCATTCGGGATTGGCCGGCCCCAGCCACTATAACGAGCTTCGCGACTTTACGGGTCTTGCTAATTTCTATCGGAGGTTCATGTTAGGATTCTATCATATCACTTGGCCCTTCGGTCAAATCATGAAGGGAGGAGCGATAGGAGCGAGAAAAATTTTTGGTCAGAACCTCAATAGAAGGCGTTCACAGAATTGAAAAATCGCCTCTGTTTTGCCCCAGTTCTCACTTTACCAGACTTGCAACAGCCATTTGAGATCGAGACAGATGCCTCTGACTATGCTATTGGGGCAGTTCTTACTCAACAGGGACATCCAGTGGAATTTCACAGTGAGACATTGTTTGACACAGTTTGCAAGTACCCCACATATGACAAAGAAATGTACTCCATTGTGCAAGCTTTTCGACAATGGAAGCATTACATTTTGGGGAAGGAAACAATCATCCACACAGACCATAGGCCCCTGCAGTTCATACAGACACAAGGGAAGTTGCAGAATGATCGCCATCAGAAGTGGTCCACATATCTGCAACGGTTTCATTTTAACATCAAGTACAAGAAGGGTAGCACCAATTGTGTTGCGACTGCCTCGATCGACCACCGATCGTGTCGCTCCTGCTTGTGTTCAACTCTTGTGGGCCTGTAGAAGACTTCGATTGGCGCTTCTCTATGAGAGTGACCCAGAATTCGGCCACACTTACAAGGAACTCTTGGGGGGCACGCAAGTTCCAAATTTTCACCTCCAAGATGCACTTTTATGTCACCTGGGACACCTTTGTGTTCCTTCAACCGAGCATGCCAAGATGATATGGGAAGCACACTACAGTCGAGTCGCTGGGCATTTCGGGGTCGAGAAAATAGTAGCAATACTACAGAAGTATTTCTATTGGCCGAACCTTCGAAAGGATGTTGAGAAGCACATCAAATCCTGCACTGCTTGTGCCATTGCCAAACCAACCATCAAGAAGCAAGGCCTATATACTCCACTACCTACCCCTAGTCGACCGTGGGAATCCATCTCCATGCCCATGTCGAGGATACCTTCTACTAGCGGGGAAATGAAGCCACATTGTTTTTGTGGTCGTCGATAGATTCTCAAAGATGGCCATTATGGCGGCCTGCAAGAAGAATATCACAGCAGAATCCATTGCTAAACTCTTCTTTGAACGAGTGTGGGTGCACTTTGGAATCCCATAGTCTATCATATAAAATCGTGACAGCAGGTTCCTCAGCACATTTTGGTCCAGCCTCTGGTCAATGTTGGACACCGAGCTCACCAAGTCCACAGCTTCCCATCCCCAAACTAATGGCTAGGCGAGGAGGTCGTCAACGGAGATGATTGTACACATTACGTGCATGTACAATTCAAAGCATCCATGCACATGGGACGAGCCACCCTTATGTACAACATAGTTATAATCGGGCTCTCCACAGTTCAATCGGCCATAGCCCCTTTCAGGTGGGCTTGGGATTCCAGCCACTATGTCCCATTGACGTAGCCATGCCATTTGCAGTTGCTCAGGCCAATTCAGCTCATGTCCAGTCTGACGTTGACAAAGCCAGTATCTTCATCGAGCACATTCAACACATCCGCCAACAAGTTCATGATATATTTGACAGAGCCAATGCCAAGTACAAGAAACGCCATGATCAACACCGGGTGCCACACAACTTCCAGGTGGGTGACAAAGTATGGCTACATTTGCAAAAGGGGCGCCTCACTAGACCCCATCGCAAGCTTCACCCGCTCCGATACGGGCCGTACACCATTACCAAGGCTGTAGGGAACAATGCATTCGAGCTCAGTATTCCACCATTCCTTGGTCTACACCAAGTATTCAATGTGGATCGCCTTCGTCCTTACTTCCCACCTCTACTGGACACCTCGGACATTGCAGAACAACTCACACCAAGTGAGTTAAATCCAGACTGCATGGAACAAGCCACCACAGATTGCATCATGGACATGCAAATCAAGAACACTCGCCAGTAGAAGATCCAACTATATCGGGTTGTCAAAGCTGGCCAACTCCTGCACCAAGGAAAGTGGTTCACCAGGGACCAAGTTTAGCAGAAATTTCCTCATCTTATGGAGAAACTTAACACAATGGGGACCATTGCTTCCTAAGGGGGGAGGAATGATCCAAGTGGATATTTGTGGTCACCCGCCTATTCCACTTCGGGCTCCACCATTGTCTATTTCAGTTTTTCAGGTCCTAAACTTTCGGAGCCGTTTTGAGGCCCTAAATGATGTTTTTTGGGAAAACGGAGAGCAACATGGGTCCATGGACCGATGTTGCTCGTTCAAAATTTGTAGTCCTCGGATATATCTTTCTAACGAGGTATGGTACTCGTCAAATGGAGATCGTATGCCAAAGTTACGCCCCTGGGAAGTTGAAACACCAACATACCCAAACGGGGCCCATAGTTTTGGCGCTTCATCTCCTAGGGTTAGGGTTTTGGCTGTTTAGGATTTCCTATTGTTTCTAAATTATAAATAGGCCCTCAAGCCTCATTGTAACTTAGTTCAGAGGCATGTAGCCACCACATCTCTTCTCAGAGATAGCTACCAGCACCCTAGCTAGTTTTATTTCCATTTTGTCTGTCAGCAAATTTTAGTTCTTTGATATTAATGAAATGAAGTGTTATTTCCGTTGTATCTCTGTATTTATGTTTATATGTTTATTCTGTTGCGTTACTGCATAAATCCGGATCATCGTGAGTAGCCACATATGGCATGGCTACGTCAATTGGACATAGTGGCTTCAATCCCAAGCCCACCTGAAAGGGGCTGTGGCCAGTTTATATGTGGAGATCCTTGTTATAGCTATCTTGTACATAGGCAAGGCTCTCATCCGATGTAAATGGATGCTTTGAGTTTTAAATGTGCAAAATGTGTATGATCATCCTGTTGATGACCTCTATCTATCCATAGGATTGGGGATTGGAGGTTGTGGAATTATTGAGCTTGGTGTCGAGCATCGGCCACAGGTTGGACAAAAATTTACTAAGGAAACTATTTTTCAGATATGAGATGATATACTATTGGATCCCAAAGAGTACCCACACTCATTCAAAGAAGAGTTTAGTAGTGGCTTTTTCTTTGATATTCTTCCTGTGGGCCACCATAATGGCCATCTTGGAGAATTTTTCAATGACCACTAAAAAATAAATGTTTACATGCTTAGTAGAAGGAAGGCCTAACATGTAATCCATGGAGATGAGTTCCTATGGTGGAATATGGGCCAGCAACGGAGTATAGAGGCCTTTCTTCTTGATGTTTGGTCTGGTAATGGTGTTGTTAGTTCAATATTTGATTTACTTCTCGACATCTTGTCGAAGGTTTAACCAATGGAAATACTTCTGTAGTACTACCATTGTTTTCTTGACCTTGAAATTCCCAGAAAACCAACTGTAGTGCGCTTCCCAAACCATCTTGGCACAATTACTTGAAGGAAGACAAAGCTTTCCCATGTGGCATAGCAGTGCATCCTAGAGGTGAAATTTTGAAACTTTATTACCCGCCAGGAGCGTCTTGTATGTTTGGTTGAATCCTCGATCACTTCTATAGAGAAACAATGAACCAGAAGTGTCATGCCCATAATATTTGAGCACTATGGTTAGCACGATGATCGATGATCATTTGAGGTCGTCTAGAACGTTATTGGTGTTTCCCTTCTTGTACTTGATGTTCAAATGAAACTGTTTCTCGTATCTGGATCACTTATATTGGTGATTATTCTGTAACTTCCCCTGTGTCAGTATGAACTGTAGGGGTTAGTGGTATGTGTGGATGACTATTTCCTTACCCAAAATGTAATGTTTCCATTGTCGTAAAGCCTGCAGAATGGAATACATCTCTTTGCAATAAGTGGGATACTTCGGTACTGTTTTAGAATGTTTCAAACTATGATATGCCATAGGATTCCCTTGTTGAGTAAGACCTGCCCCAATAGAAATTCATATGCATCTGTCTGTAGGTTTAAACTCTGTACAGAAACTATCTGCAAACGAATATTTAAAAAAAATAAAATAAACAATAGTGAGACATTAAAACATAAAACATATATACATAGGCATTTTCCCGTGGATCCCAAATCAGGACTACCATCTTGATTTTTCATTATTATTCATTTGAGTGTTACAACACACACACACACACACACACACACACACACACACACACACACACACACATATATATATATATATATATATATATATATATATATATATATATATGTATATATGTATATATGTATATATGTATATATATACATATATATATATATATATGCCGAAGCATTCATAAACCCTAATCCAGTAACCCTGGATAGAACATAACCGTAATTCCCTTGACCGGATCTACAATACCATTGGTCGAAAACCATCATGCCCGTAAACCATGTGCAAACCCATGCAAAAAAACATAGGCAGGTCTGCCCACCAAAAATTAGGGTCCAAAAAAATTTCCCGAGGCGGTCCCCTGAACCCTAAATAGGGGGGGCCACCACCCCCCATGTAACCCCCCAGCTGC
This sequence comes from Pinus albicaulis, assembly GCA_034641835.2. Classification (NCBI taxonomy): domain Eukaryota; kingdom Viridiplantae; phylum Streptophyta; class Pinopsida; order Pinales; family Pinaceae; genus Pinus; species Pinus albicaulis. The sequence goes on along the minus strand of CM076580.1, from coordinate 265,294,556 downwards.
GCCCGACACAATGTATAGGTATGGATTTCACCCCTCCATGACCCCCCCACACGTACGACTAATCATGGAAATAATATAACACATACCCAACATTCTTCTACTTGTTGTTTTCTTTCCGTAGGGGCCACAAGAGAGCTCATTCATTAGTCCAGCTCTGCAACACCCATTGTTTCTCTTCACCGAGAGAACTTTTGAGTTCTCACAGACTTCTTCAATGCATCTACAACATTATTCAAAGTGTCCACCTTTACCAGCAACACCCTTTGATCCTCAACCATATCTCTCACAAACTGATATTGAACATCAATGTGTTTTGTCTTTCAATGGTAAACAGGGTTCCTAGCCAAGAAAATTTCACTTTGGCTATCACAGTCTATCCTTATAGCTCATTGCACCAATCCCATACTTGAACAAAATCTCGACAACCAAACTTATTTCATGCTTGCATGAGTGGTTGCAATGTATTCTGCCTCTGTAGTTGAAAGAGCCACTATAGACTATCTTTTACTCATCCAACTGACTCCACATCCAAACAGGCTAAACACATACCCACTTGTAGATCTTCTTTGGTCCATATCTCCAGCCCAATATTCATCAACAAAACCATGGATGTCCAAAACTCTGTCGAATCCTTGTCTTCCCTAGTGGCACAAACCATAATCACTAGTGCTAGACAAATATCTGAAAACCCTCTTCACTACAGTCAAATTCTCTTTCCCCGGTTTTGGAATTAACCTACTCAATACTCCCATTGCATGTACAATGTCCTGTCTAGTATAGACTATTGCATACAGTAGGCTTCCAACTACACTTGCATATGGAACATGAGACATATCCTCCTCTTCTTCTTGTGTCTTAGCACATTGTTCAGCAAAAAAATTTACACCTACAGGAATAGCAACCTTCAACTGTTTACTATCTTGCATATTGAACCTCTGAAATATAGTCTTGAAATACTTCCTCTCGTTTAAACATACATTCCTCTTTTCCCGATCTCTCTTAATTTCCATGCCCAAAATATAGTTTGTAGCACCAAGATCCTTCATGTTGAATTTGGAGAATGCTTGGGTTTCCAAATCTTGGATAATTTCTTTGTCATTTCCAGACATCAACATATGATCCACATACAAGAACAAATAATAACATGGTCACCAATTAATTTAAAATAAACACAGTGATCCTCTTTGCTTCTGGTGAAGCCAAGTCCCCGTATATAGGTATCAAATGTCTGATACCACATCCTTGGTGACTGTTTTACGCATACAAATACTTTTTTAACCTACATACCAGTTCTTTCTTACCCTTCACCATAAAACCTTCAAGTTGCTTCATGTAGATATACTCTTCTAGATCCCTGTGAACAAATTATGTCTTCACATCCATATGATCTAACTCAAAATCAAATGCAGTAGCAAGAGAGGAAAGTAATCTAATAGAAGTAACCTTGGCAACAGGAGAAAAAATATCACGAAAATCAATTCCTGACACCTGGGAATAACCTTTTTCTACCAATTGAGATTTGTATTTCTCCACCTTGCCCTTTACATTAATATTCCTTTTAAATGCCCATTTTCTCTCGATGGGATTCCTTCCATCCGGTGACTCCACCAAATTCCATACCTCATTTTTGCGCAAGGATGCCATCTCATCATCCATGGCCTCCTTCTAGAGTTTTCCATCCTCTAAATCTATTGCCTCCCTGACGGTTCTAGGATCATCATCAGTTATATTTAAAGAAAATTTTTAACATAAACCAGATGGATTATACCTTTCTAGTTTCCTTCTTTCCCGAACCAATCTTCTCACAGTTCGAGTTTGTGGCTTTTCCTATTCTTAATATTCTTCTATTGTAGAGTCTAATTCATCCTCCTCTAGCTCAAACTCTATATTCTTAGGTTCTTTTGGTAGGGAATCACGTTTAACAACATATTTCACCTCTCTAAACACCACATCTCAGTTGTACACAACCTTCCTTGTTTTTTGATTCCAAATCTTGTAACCTTTTAAACCATCCTTATACCCAATAAAGATGCACCTTTCAGATTTATTATCCGACTTGGTCCTTTTCTCCTCTGGAACATGTACATATGCATCACATAAAAATACCCTCAGATGTCAAAGAGATGATTTCTTACCAGTCCATACCTTATGTAGAGTCTTATCCTCCAACGCTGATGAAGGGGATATGTTAACCAGGTAACATGCAGTCTCCGCTGCTTTTGCCCAAATTTTTTGTCCTAACTCAGTACCACTGAGCATGTTTCTTTCCTTTTCCATCAACTTTTTTTTAATTCTTTATACAACTCTGTTTTTATGAGGTGTGTATGGCTTAGAATTCTATAGTGCTATACCACACTTCTTACAGAATTCTTCAAATTACTTCTTGCAAAACTCTCCACCCTTATTCATCCCCATCACCTTTGTCTTCTTCTTTGTATATTTTTCCACCAGAGCCTTGAATTCTTTAAATCTTTCAAAGACTTCAAATTTCTTCCTCAAGAAATATATCAATCTATTCTTTGAGAAGTCATCTATGAATGAAACATAGTACATAGAATTTCCCAATGATGGAACTGAAACAGGTCCAAACACATCAATGTGCACAAGTTGTAATATCTTGTTCGCCCTCTTAGCACCAGAAGGAAAACTCACTCGATTTTGCTTCCCATATACACAATGTTCACAAAAATTGAGTTTTAGAGAGAAATTAGACATGCCTTCTACAATACCATTTCCATGCAGTATCTGAAGCTCCTTCTCTCCAATATTTCCAAGCCTTTCATGCCATATCATGGTATTTCCTCTAGAGACCATTAGGCTTTCCACTACACTTTCATGAACCACAGAACTGTTGCACCCATCAATAACAGTGTTTCCCTGAAGCTTGTACAGAGTTCCAATTTGAGCTCCCCGCATTAAGACCAGTGCTCCCAGAACCATATTGCATGTATCTTTATTGAACATTGTTTTTACACCTACATCATCCATCTTGCTTAGAGAAATCATATTTATGGCCAATGCAGGAATATGCAGAACACTAGGAAGTTTTCTAATCCTTTCACCTTGCAGCATCAGCTCGAATTTTCCACGTTTGACGATTTTGGCCTTCCTATTGTAGGTTTTAACCATGAACAAAAATTATCTACACACGAACCTTATAACAGAAAATAAACAATAGCGAGAGCATAAAACATAAAACACATAAACACAGAGATTTTCCCATGGATCCCAAATCGGGACGACCAACTTGATATTTCATTATATTCCTTTTAGTGTTACAACATACATACATACATACATACATACATACATACATACATATATATATATATATATATATATATATATATATATATATATATATATATGCCGAAGCATACATAAACCCCAATCCATTAACCCTGGATTAGAACATAACCGTAGTTTCCTTGACCGGATCTACAAAATACCAGTGGCTGAAAACCATCGTACCCCAAAACCATTTGCAAACTCATGCACAAAACATGGGTGGGTCCTCCTATGAGTGGGACCACACACCAAATTTTTTTTTTGTCGGGGCGTTGCCGTCCCCCCTGTGACCCCCCGGCTCCACCCAGCGCAACGTACAGCGTGTGTGACTAGTCATGGAAAGAATATAACACACACCAAACACCTATCATCTCTAAGAAGACATCACCACCATCATACTTCTCATACTCTCCAAGCCACTCCCTATGTGAAGTGAAGTGAAAGGATACACCTCAGTCAGTCAACCATGCCTCATGATCTACATGTGTATTTCAAGAAGAAGCCAAATATAGATCCCCACCTTCATTTGCGGTGCTTTTTCCTCTGTTGAAGGAGAATCACTAGATCCCTTTCCTTTCTTAAGAGATTTATATTTTCAGTCCTTTTTGTATTTCCCTTCCTTTCTGCATTTCTAGCACACCTTTACAAGAATTCCTGGAGATTTAGATCTCCCACTAGATTTGGATCACCCACTCGAAAACTTATTTTTGTTTATGTTTTGGGACCTTCCTTGTACATATAAGGCATCTCTATTCTAGCCCTCCAAATTTCTTTGTCTCATTTCCTCCAACAACAAGGCTGAGACAATTTCATCAAAATAAAAGGTAATTGTATTTCTACCTATTGCAATAACCAGATTGTCCCACGAATCTTGTAGAGAATAGAGAAAATTGATGCAATTATCTTTATCTGACATTTTAATATCGATAGATGATAACTAACTTACCATAGTATTGAAGGCGTTTGCATGCTTTTTCACCGACTCTCCATCCTTCATCCTCAGGGTATACATTTTTTTTCCGTAGGAACAATTTATTCACCAGAGACTTAGATTGGTTCAAGGTCACTAGCTTGTCCCACAAAGTCATCGTCGTAGCTTCACCAGATACATTCAACAATACAAAACCTGAGATACACAACTACATTGTGGCCTTCCGATCCAACTTCTTCCAGTCTTCATCTAACATTTTCATTGGTTTAGTACCTGGATATACCATGATCCACTGACCTTTATCCACCAGCAGATCCTCCATCTTGAGCTTCCAGAATTCAAAAATTTGACCATTTAATTTCTCGATCTCTATATTTCCACTAATCTTCATCTTCTTTCACCTCAAGAATCGATCCCGTAGATCTCCCACTCATCAGGGTCTACGACATGCTCGATCAAAAAACCCCTCAACAGCAAAGACGTCCCATTGAAGTTGAAACAACTCTGATACAAAATGTAGGTTCTAACCCTATATATAAATTTTATGCAAACTAATCTTAAAAAACATAAATAAATAATAGCAAGAGAATAAAACGTAAAACATATATACATAGATATTTCCCCTGGATCCCAAATTGCGACTACCAACTTGATTTTTCATTATTATTCCCTTTAGCGTTATAACACACACACACACACACACATATATATATATATATATATCGAAACATTCATAAGCCCCAATCCATTAACCCTATATTAGAACAGAACCATAGTTCCCTTGACTAGATCTACAGAATACCAAGGAACAAAAGATATCATGCCCCAAAACCATGGGTGGGTCTTCCCACCGAAAAATAGGGTCCAAAATATTTCTCCTGAGACGCTGCCCTGGACCCTAAATAGGAGGGGTTGTGCCCCGAACAATATATGGGGGGTGGGTCACCTCGTTGTCGCTCCCCGGTGCATGCGACTAATGGTGGGAAGAATATAACACATAACGAACACTGCCTCAATCTCAAATGGTTGTTCCAAGCCCGAAAATCTGAGAATTGGTGTAGAGCAGAGGAAATGTTTGAACTTGAGCAATGCCTTCTTTTGAGATTCATACCAAAATAATTTTTCTTTCGCTCCTCCCTTGGTGACTTGACTGAAGGACCAAGTGATCTAAGAGAATCCCAACATGGACCTGCGGTAGAAATTGGTAAGAACCAGAAGGCTGCGGAGCTCTACTAGAGTGGTTGGGGCTAGCCAATCCCGAATAACTTGCATGTTTTATGGATCCACATGCACCCCCTAGTCTTCAAAAATGTATCCCGGATATTGAACCTCGGTCACGCAAAAAGTGCAGTTTTGCCATATTGGCGCACAACTTGTGTTGTTGTAGTGTTTAGAGGACCTTTCGGATGTGGTGGAGGTGTTCTTCCCATTTATAACTGAAGATAAAAATGTCATCCAAGTACACCACCACTACTGAGTTGGTGAATAGCTGTAAAATGTCGTCCATCGACCTCATGAAATTTTCAGGAGAACTCTTCAACCTGAAAGGCATATCCAAGCATTTGGAAAGGATATCCTTGGCTTTGAAGGCAGTATTCCACACATTAGAGGGTTAAATTGGTACCTAATGATACCCAGACTTCAATTCATTCTTCTTGAAAAAAATTTCCCCCTTGATTTGGTCCAAAACATCATCAATCTATGGGATTGGATACCTATTTTGGACAGTGATATTGTTCTATACCCGATAGTCAATGCAGAGTCTCCAAGTCTAATCCTTCCTTTGTAGGAACAAGATTGGGCTCCCACAGGGAGATGAAATCTGTCAAATGTGACCTTTCTACAACAACTCCTGAATATGAATCTTGATTTCATCATTCTCCTAAACAATGTGCCAATATATTGTTCCATTATGAAGTGGCACATGTGGGGTCAGATCGATGGGGTGCTTGACCTGTCAATGCAAAGGCACCCCTACAGGTGAGGTGAAGATGTCCCCATACTCCTCCTTAACCTTTTCCATATGTTGTTGTCGAGCAGAGGAGCCTTGTATAGAGTTCATGGCCACAGTCTTCTTCTTTCCCTAAGCATGGAGCATCAAGAAAAAAAAATTCCTAGTTTTGGAAATGAGCTTATTAGATTGTTTTGCAGTATCAAAAGAGATCGCGATAGGTGATGATACCTTCAATATCGTCTATGAATTATTTCCCAAAGTAACAATAACATCCTAAGGACTGGACTCATATACAAAATGTTGTGTCCACAAGTATGGTTGGCCTACTAATACATCACAAACATCAAGAGGATAAATGTCACATAATACCTCATTTGTTAAGGGTTTGATGTTGTAGAGATGTTGGCTGATGCAAAGATCCCATCCTTCGTGAATTCACTCAATGGTTTACAAATATGGGTGTTATGTGGTCAGCAAGCTTGGCTGCTTCATGACCTCTGCTAAAATGATGTTATTTTGGCTCCCAATGTCGGCAATGAGCTGTAGCATTGAACCGTTTACCCACATATGGGAATGGAAGAGGTGCTCCCCCTCCTTTGGATATTCTAGTTCCTCCTTTTGTATCTTCGTGGTGGAAACAATGGCATTGGGATCCAAATTGATAATATTCTTCCCTTTTTCATTCCCCTTTTCAAGATCTGATTCAAAGTTAGAGCATTCATTTGATTCAAAATCCTTCAGCGCGTCCACCTGTTTCTGCTTGCCTAAAATACACTTGTGTTGTGAGCGGATCTCTTATGGAACTCACACCACTTTCCCATGTCCTTCTTTAGCTTCATGGTGTTGTGATTTTCTTTCAGATTTGGTAGGTCGTCTAGGGCCACCCCACCTTGGCTTTTTCCTTTATTCAATGGTTTAGGGGCACATTTACCTTGCTTCTGATTCACATATCCAAAGTCTCACTTCTTCTATTTTAATTTCTCCTCAATATTTTCAGCATACTAGTATGTTGCACCAAGAAAGGAGATGTTAAGAAACTCCAATTTATCATGAATGTATCTATGTAGACAACTATGGTACTTCAACACTAAATTTTTCTTTGAATCTTTGATACCCAACTTTGTGCTCAAGTTATGGAACATATTCATCATCTCATTCACATCTTCATCCCTTTGCAATCATGTGAGGTCCCTATACTACTAGTGTAGTCCCCTATTGTTGTTAGTGTAGCCACCTTATTGTCATTTTTGTACCCTGTAACCCCCATATTGTTATTATTGTTCCCTTACTTTATTATTGTTAGGTCGGCTAGGATTATATTGTGACATCATGGACTAATATATATAGGAAGGGGGTTTTTTCATTTGTATCATCCATATTTGTTCATTTATATAATGTAAAGGAGGTTTCCCCTTCGAAGTGGCTTATTTCTAAGGCGTTGATCTCTCTTTTCTTCTATTTTTGGAGTTGATTTCATAACATATGGTATCATAGCTTCGGATTCTAGGGTTTCACTATTGGAAACACGTCATCGCAGAATTTGTGATATAACTTTGTTTCTACAAGGTTTCAGACAATAAAAATAACACCCATTTCGAACAAATCCTGAGGAACATCATGTAACAATTTTAGATCTTGGTTCGCAATATTTCTAGAGATACGATCTATGGAAGTTAGGGTTTTTGTAGACTCCAAAATTTCATCTAAAAGAGGTGACATTGGGAGAATCGTCATAACTCTATCTCTGAGCATCATATTGGAATTCTGTAAAAATTAGATGAAAGTAAACAAACTAAATTTTCCGGTGTATCGATTTCAGAACCAAAGGAGGAAGCAATGACACATGGTACATCATACAATTTAGCTCCATTGAACTAACTCATAATTAGGTCAGTGTGGGAGATTGGGCATAGCTTTGTCTTGAATAATCCAAATCAGGTAAAACCTATGGAATTTGAAAGAATATTCATAGGGCTACTACAGGACTAAATTTCAGATATTTAAGATCTGAAATCCTAGAGATAATTTAGTTTCAATATCAAGCTCATCAAAAGAAAAAAAAACGTGTTTATTTTTTTTCAAATTACATAAGTCTTGTTTGAAAAATTAGTTTGAAGTGATTCCAATGACATATTGAAGCATAGATATTATTATTGGGTCCTAAAACTCCCCTTAAAAGGAATTCAACACCACTAAACCCTTATAATACTCTAGTATGACTCATTAAGAGGAAGAAGTGCAACATGATATATTAAAATTACAAGATAAAGTGCATCAAATTTCTCTCTCGCAAGTAGCAACAAAAAATGAAATGGAAGTTTTGAAGAAAGGCGTGGAAGCTAAAATGGATGGTTTGAAGAAAAGTTTGGAAGCTAAGATCTATGATTTTAAGAATGGCATGGAAGACATGGAAGAAAAAATTGAAGACATGAAGAATGATACAAAAGTAGAAATGGAAGGTTTGAGGGAAGGTTTGACAAATTTGATACAAGAAATTATTCCTAATGGCGAAAATATAGTAGAGGAAACTCATTAAGAGAACAAAATAAATGTTAATAATTATTTCATAAACTCTAATGTTGGATTTAAGACCCACCAAATTCCAAATATCGATATGAGGAATTTTGATGGAAAGGATCCCGTAACATGGATATTACAGATGGAGTAATAGTCTGATCCCAATAACGTGAAAAACACACAAAATGTATCTCTTGCAACTTTATATTTAGAAAAAAAAAAATTTGTATGGTATCGATGGCTTTAATACCGTAAAAAGTTTTCACTTGGTTAATTTTTACGGAGGAAATGATAACACACTATTAGGATACAAAGAGAAACACCTTCTTTAGTCAATTGATAAATCTCAAACAAAAGGGTTTAGTGGTGGAGCACATTGAGGGCTTCCAAATATTGAATATTAAGGGTAGCTAATACTCCAGAGGAACATAAGATTGATGCCTTCATAGGGAATTTAAATGATAACATCCAAAATGAGGTTCTCCTTTGGGAACTCGATTGATTGGAGAAGGCACTCAGGTTGGCAAGAAAATATGAATGTAAAATTATGATGACAAGGAAACCTACCACTCACATCTACAAATATGGAAGTGTTGTTACTCTTAGGCTTCCACAACCTACAAGGTTGATACCGCAACAATTGGAAAAATAAAATTAAAAGGGATTTTCTACAGTTTTGATAGCAAATACACTAAAGATCACAAGTGTGTTGAGAATAAATTATTTTACGTATATTGTGAAGAGGAGGAAGAAAATAAAAAATAAACTTCGAAAGAAGATGAGATACACTAGGAACGAACCCTAGAGAAAGAAGAAATGAGTTTGACCATATCCTGTAATGCATTGGCAGAAATTACTACTCCTCAAACTCTCAATATAGAAGGAAATATGAAGAAGAAAAAGGTAATAGTGTTGATTGACTTGGATAGTACTCATAATTTTATTCATTGCAAGCTAGTGAAGGAGTTGAATTGATTCCTATACCCAACACTAGAATCTCAAGTTATGGTTGCAAATGGAGGAACTACAAATTTCTTTCGAAAATTTCATAATATCAATGGTTACAATCTTTGGGGGTGATAGTTTTTAATTTTCAAGAAATTTTCTTGAAATTTTTTTCAAAAGGAAAGGATGTTGAATTATGAGGTATATCAGGGAATCTGGGAAAAATAATAGGATCTTAGGTCAAGATAAATCTTCTGTAGAAATAAAAATTGGGTGTAATTGCACAATTATGCTCACTAGAAGTATCAAGAACAAAATCGTCTATTTTTCCAGATCTCAAAAAATTCTTGGAAAATCATTCAAAGGTGTTTGAAACTACTAAAGGAATCGTACCTAGTCGTGACCGTGGTCATGCTATTAATTTTATTCCAGGAATTTTTCCTCCAAACATCAGGCCTTACAGATATCCTTATGTCCAAGAGAGTGAAATTGAATGTATGATTGCAGAAATGTTAGAGGTTGGTATAATTCAAGTGAGTCAAAGTTCTTTCTATGCTCCAGTACTATTAGTGCACAAGAAGGATTGATCATGGTGCATGTGTCTGGATTATAAGGAGCTTAATAAGCTCACTAGTAAAGATAAATTTCCCATTCCTGTGATTGATGAATTATTGAATGAATTACATGGAGAAATTTATTTTACCAAGTAGGATCTTCATTCAGGATATCATCAAATTATAATTAAGACTGAAGATATTCCTAAAACAAAATTTCGAACTCATGAGGATCATTGTGAATTTTTGGTCATGCCTTTTGGCCTTACCAATGCACCTTCTACATTTCAAGTGTTGATGAACTCTATTTTCAAACCATTCCTTAGAAAATTTGTGTTAGTATTTTTTTATGGTCTACTAATATACAACAGGTCTTGGAAGGATCATGTTCAACATGTTGACAGGGTTCTCAAACTATTGGAGGAGAAAAAATTATATGAAAAAACCTCCAAATGTTTCTTTAGAGTACAACAGGTGGAATCTCTGGGTCATATTGTATCTCATGAGGGTGTTAAGGTAGACCATAACAAAATTAAATCCATTAAGGAATTGAAGGTCCCCACAACCATAAAGCAGTTGTGAGTATTTCTCGGATTAATAGGGTATTATCGCAATTTTTTTAAGAATTATGGGAGAATAACAACACCTCTAACAACATTATTGAAGAAATATGCATTATCATGGACTCTTGAAGCAACCAAGGCCTTTGAAAATCTTAAAGTTGCAATGTGCCTAGCACCAATCTTAGGGACGCTAGACTTCCAAAAACCCTTTACTGTGGAATGTGATGCCTCGAGAAATGGAATTGGTGTTGTTTTAATGCAAGAGGAAAGACCCATTTCTTTTGAAAGTGATCAAATCAAAGGAAAGTATTTATAGAAAGCTATTTATGAGAAGTAAATGCTGGCAATACTACATTCACTAAATAAATGGCGACCTTACCTAATAGGAAGACGATTCAAGGTAAAAATTGATCATGATAGTCTTAAATAATTTTTGGAACAAAGATTATCTTCAGAAGAGAAGAAAAAATGGGTCACAAATATGTTGCGTTATGACTTTGAAATCATCTACAAAAAAGGGAAGCTAAATGTTGTTACAAATTCACTCTTAAGAAATTATGAAGAGGCAAAAGCATTTCTTTGTGCCATTTATATTATCCAACCACATTGGATAACCAAAGCAATGGATGAATGGAAAAAGGATGAAGAAGTGTGTACACTGATTCAAAATTTGGTGTAAGATCCTAGTACATTTGATGCATTTAGTTGGAAAAATTATTCCTTATGGTACAAATATCACTTATATATTTGTAAGAATTCCCAACAAAAAATAAATATTATTTTGGAATTGCACAATTCTCCCTCAGGGGGACACTCGAGATTCTTAAATGCTTACCATAGGGCGAAGAAAGAATTTTTTTGGGATGGAATTAAATCTGATATTTGAAAGTTTGTGGCGGAATGTTTGGTTTTCCAGCAAAATAAAGTTCAAAAATTAAGACCCCGGGACTTCGACAACCTTTATCCAGTCCAAGTCAATGTTGAGAGGATATTTCAATGGATTTTGTCACATTTTTACCTAAGTCTGAAGGAAAGAGTGTCATCATGGGGGTATTTGATAGAATTACCAAGTATGCACACTTTTGTGCATTATCTCATTCATTTAAGGCAAGTACAATTGCTACTGTATTTATGTAAACAATTGAAAAGATACATGGAAACCCAAATATTATTGTAAGCGAGAGAGATCTCATTTTACTCAAAAATTTGGACAGAATTATTTTCTTGTTTGGGTACTCAAATAGCTCATAGCTCATCTTATCATCCTCAATCTGATGGGAAAACTGAGATAGTGAACAAATGTTTGGAAGGATATCTTCTTTGTTTTGTATCTAATAAAAAAACACAATGGGTCAAGTGGTTAGCTGTGGCTGATTGGTGGTATAAAACTTCCTTCCATACTATAGCAAAAACAACCCCATTTATGGCACTTTATGGATATCATCCACCATCCATCACATCTATTTAAGAGAAAATACTAAGGTTCCAGTAGTGGGATATCACATCGAGCATCAACAACAAGTTCTCTAAATCTTAAAGGATAACCTAGATTTGGCACAAAATTCAATGAAACAATAGGAAGATCAACATCACAATGAGAGAAGTTTTGATGTAAGAGACTGGGTATTTTTACAGCTACAACCATACAAAAAAATGTACCTCAAGAAACCTAAGAAGGATAATAAATTATCACCAAAGTACTATGGTCCTTACAAGGTGTTGCAAAAGTTTCGTACTATGGAATAAAAATTGGAGCTTCCTGCTTCTTCTCGAGTGCATCCAGTTTTCCATGTTTCATGCTTAAAGAAGGTTATAGGTGACGAAATTCTAGTTTAAACAATATTTCCAGAACTTTATGAGGAAGGAAAAATCATATTGGAACCTAAAGCAGTCATGGAAACAAGAACTCGACAGCTACAAAATCGATCAATATCAGAGTATCTCATCAAGTGGAAGAACTTACCCATTGAAGATTCTACATGGGAAGATGAAAATTTTATACAGAAACATCCAAAGTTACTCAAGCATTGGGGACAACAATTTTTTGAATGATAGGGGCATGTTAGGTCCCTATATTACTAGTGTAGTCCCTTATTTTTGTTAGTGTATCCCCCTTATTGTTATTGTTGTACCCCTATAACCCCCATATTGTTATTATTATGCCCTTACATTATTATTGTTAGGTCCGCTAGGATTATATTGTAGCCCCATGGACTCCTATATATTGAAAGGAGGTTTTTTCATTTTTATCGTCCAAGAATTTTTCATTTATGTAATGTAAAGGAGGTTTCCCCCTCGAAGTGCCTTATTTATAAGGAATCGATCTCTCTTTTCTTCTATTTTTGGAGCTGGTTTCATAACATATCACAATGCAGTTCATTGTATGTACTTATACTCATAGCTTCGAATGGGATAATATTCTTCCTTGATGGCATCTCAGAAAATATCCAAATTTGGTGGGACCAAGAACATAGTGGTTTCCCTCTCGTCCTTTTTTCACAATAGGTTTTCCATGAGTACTTGATATGGGGGGCAGCTTTGATGAGTGAAAAAGTAATATTTTCCTAGTTGGAAAATTCATGAACTAAGAAATATCATTCTAATAGATTCAACCATCTATCTAAAATATCTGCATTTATTTGGCCCTCAAATATGGGAATGTCAAAGTTTACTTGTACCTCAAAAGAAGTATTGCCTCCAGAGTTTTTTTTTTTATGCAGATGCAATAAGAAGTCATTGAAGGATCTTGGAAAATTTATCCATAATTGTGTTCCTTTGTTTCTCAAAGGCCTCCTTGAGAAATATTTTGATAGGATCTCCTTCTCCCTCATCTTTTATTCCTTCCCCCATGGGCGGTCCTCGGGGTTTGCAAGGTTGATCCTGCAAAGGTTCCACCAGATCGAGCCCTAACTCCTTACACCCTGACATCATTGGGGAAATGCAAACAAGGATCGAGAAAGAGCATACCATTATCATACCACTGATCCGGACTTATGCAGGAATGTAATAAAATATAGAAACACACATAAACATAGAGATGAAACATAGATAAAAAATTGTTTCATTAATATCAAATAACTGAAATATGCTTATAAACAAAATGAAAATAAAGTAGCTAAGCCACTAGTAGCTTAATTATGAGAAGATATCTCACATCTATAGGCCTCTAAACTATGTTAAAATGAGACTCAAGGACCATTTTATTATTGAAAAACATAGGAAAACCATAAATAACCAAACCCTAGCCCCAGAAAAAGAAACACACAGAGTTTTGGGGCCCCGTTGGGGTTAGTTTGGAAACAAACTTCCGAAGGTCATAAATTGGTCATATTATGTCTATTTGGCGTGTATAATATAGCATCAGAAATATCTCTCCAAGTAATAATTATTTTTTCTGCAGACCCTTCCCTATAGATATGTGCCTGTTGAAGACCTAAAAAAAACACCGTTTAGGGGGGGAAAATGTTCCTGAAGTTAATGACCTGAAAAGATCATAAAAATAGTAAATTCAGCTATAAAAAAAGGAAACAAACGAGGGTGGCTGGAGGTATAGGTGGAATAGGTGGGTCACCACCAATATCCTTAGTATTCTAGGATAAAAGGATGCTCTATAGCCTCAAGAAAGAACCTAAAGCATGTTGGGTGTGGAGCCTGATTTTCTTCCAAATTCAAAGATCCTTGTTTTAGCTGGATGTATACCCCAGGAAAATTGTACACCCTTGCACGCGGGGGGGTACGGGGGGGACTTGTCCCCCCCCATACGGTCCTAGGGGGATGACGCCTCGGCTGAGGGGTCTGGGGGCCAGCGGTCCCCCAACGGGGGTTTTTGGGGCAGCGCCCCCGAAGCCAAAAATAGATGTAAAATCGCCTTGTAAAAGTATAATAATTTCTAGTCAATCTGGGCCGTTCATTAGGTGGATGATATGACGGTATAAGTTATGTTTAGTTTAGGGTTTTTTTTCCGTAGAAGGCAACCCCTCACTTTTATGAGGGTATTGTATTACGGCTGCGCATTGTAGGTGTATTCTCTGAGCGGGAAACAGATAGGGAGACTGTGAGATAGAACAAGGGATATTACAACTGATACGATGTAGGTTTTGTCTCTTAATTTTTACTGGATAATAGAAAGGACTGGCTATTCGAGGTGGACGTAGCCCGAACTGGGTGAACCACGTATATCTGTGTCTCTTTGGTTTTGATGTCTTTTGTGTGCTTGTATTTTCTGCATATTTTATGTGTTGCATTTCTCTGTAATATTTAATGTTCTAACAACTGGTATCAGAGCTGAAGGTATATCTGGCTAATAAACTCGTAGGAAAGAAGGGTTCCTGGTTCGAGTGGGAGCAATGGCAGAAGATGGTAAGTTTAGGGTCAAGAAATTTAATGGCCAAAACGTCCCACTGTGGAAGATGTAGATGGAATATTATCTATATCAGAAATATATGTACCTACCATTGAGCAGAAAAGAAAAGAAGCCGGTAGCCATGACAGATGCGGAATGGAACATTCTCGATAGAAAGGCACTCGGAACAGTACGGTTGTGTCTTGCAGCGTCATTCGCCTTCAATATTTCGAAGGAAACAACAACAGAGAGTTTGATGCAGATGTTGGCGAAATTATATGAAAAACCCTTGGCCTCAAACAAGGTATTTCTTATGAAACGACTATTTAATATGAATATGTCGGAAGGTGGATCTGTTGCAGACCATTTAAATGATTTTAATACAGTTACCAGTCAGTTAAGTTCTATAGGGGTAAACTTTGATGATGAAGTTAGAGCTCTGTTATTCTTGTGCTCATTTCCAAAGAGTTGGAATGGTTTAGTAATGGCCATTAGTAACTATGTAATGTCCATTAGTAACTATGTCTTTGGATCTAGTACTTTAAAGTTTGATGATGTTGTCGGTACTATCCTTAGCGAGGAAATGCGACGAAAAAGCTCTGGTGAGACATCGGGTAATGCTTTGAGTGCAGAGTCTAGGGGAAGAAGAATGGAAAGAGGAAAGAGCTCAAGATATCGCAGCAAATCAAGGAAAAGCAGATCCACGTCCAGATCAGGGATAGTGTGATGGAAATTTGGAATGAAAGGACACCTAAAGAAAGACTGTAGATCTCGGAAGGGAAAAGAAGGAGATGCAGAACAAGAAAATAATCATGAAGCAAATGTGACAGGTGATGTGTTACAAGATGATTTGATTCTTTATTTCGAAAATGTTACTGATTATTGGGTTGTAGATTCAGGGGCTTCATTCCATGCCACACCTGATAAGAAATATTTTCATGACTATGTTCAAGGAGATTTTGGACAAGTTCATTTGGGTGATGATAAACCCTGTAAAATTGTTGGAATGGGTAAGGTTCTTGTAAAAAAATAGAATGGAAACCAATGGCTACAAAAGGAGGTAAGGCATGTTCCAGATCTAAAGAAAAATATGATTTCAATAGGGCAATTAGGCGGTGAAGGTGATGTGACAACTTTCACAGTTAAAGCTTGGAAGGTCACCAAAGGAGCCCTAGTAATAGCAAAAGGAGAAAAGTTTGGTACATTGTATTTATGCAATGGTATTTCTAACTCTGTTAATGCTTTAACTTCCAAAGGAGCAGATGCAGCACTATGGCATCATAGGCTTGGACATATGAGTGAGAGGGGGATGAAGATTCTTCACTCAAAAAATTTGTTTCCAGCTTTGAAGAATGTTGATTTGGATTTTTGTGAGAATTGCAATTATGGAAAACAAAAGAGAGTCAGATTTCTCAGAGTTGGGAAAGAAAAGAAGAGTGAAAAATTGGAGCTTGTGCATACAGATGTATGGGGACCTTCTCAGGTATCATCTCTCGGTGGCTCTCACTATTATGTTACGTTTATTGATGATGCAACTAGAAAAACGTGGATTTATTGTATTCAAAATAAATCTGATTTATTTGATACTTTCAAGAAATGAAAAGATTTGGTTGAGATTGAGACAGGAAAGAAGTTAAAGTGTCTGAGATCAGACAATGGAGATGAATATTGCAGCAAAGATTTTGATAGGTACTATTCAGAGCATGGAATTCGTATAGAGAAGACAGTTCCAAGAACACCACAATAAAATGGTGTGTTAGAAAGGTTGAACATAACAATCATGGAGCGTGCAAGGTGCATGAGATTGCATGCAGGATTGCCTTTACAATTTTTGGTAGATGATGTAGATATTGTTGTTTATCTAATAAACAGACGGCCTTCAAGTTCCTTGGATGGTGGCATTCCAGAGGAAGCATGGACAGGTAAAAGGTAAAATACTCTTTTTTAAATCCGTTTGGTTGTGAGACCTTTGTCCATATTAATAAAGAAAATAGAAAAAATATTGAGGCAAAATCAAATAAATGTACCTTTATTGGGTATGGTGCTAATGATTTTTGTTATCGCTTATATGATTATGAAAATCACAAAATCATTAGGAGTAGAGATGTAATATTAAATGAAAAGTTCTTGTATAAGAATCAGTTGCACGAAAAGAAACAAGAAAAAGAAAGCAAGGAATACACGGTTCTTGATGAGATAACTGAAAAATTAGAGGTTTCTAAAAATGATAATAATCAACCACCACAACAGCAACGAGAACCTTAAACACATGAAAGTGGTGTTAGAAGATCTACCAGGATAAGTAGACCCCCTGAACGATACTCTCCTTCCTTATATTATTTATTTCTGACTGATTCTGGTGAACCTAAATGTTATGAAGAAGCAATGTAGGTTGAAAGCAGGAAGAAGTGGGAGCTAGCCATGGAAGAAGAGATGGACTCCTTAATGCATAACCAGAATTGGGACTTAGTCAGGTTGCCTGCAGGTAAAAATACATTGCAGAATAAATGGGTTTACATGCTGAAGGAAGAAGATGGAGGAAAACAGAGGTACAAAAAAGAGCTTGTATGGGTTAAAACACGCTCCAAGGCAGTGGTATCTAAAATTTGACAAGTTTATGTTTGAACAAGGTTATACTAGATGTCACTTTGATCATTGTGTTTATCTAAAAAGGAAAAATGATGGTAGCTATATTATATTGTTATTGTATGTACATGACATGCTTGTTGTAGGTTCTAACATGCAGGAAATAAATGTGCTCAAAAGAAAATTGGCAAATTCATTTGCAATGAAGGATTTGGGAGCTGCAAAACAAATCCTTTCTATGAGGATAACTAGAGACAGAAAAAATCGCAAATTAACACTGTCTCAGAATGAGTACATAGAAAAGGTGTTGAAAATATTTAATATGCACAATGCAAAACCTGTTAGTACACCTTTTTTTAGCCATTTCAAACGTAGTAAGGAGATGTGCCCAAAGACTCAAGAAAACATGGATTATATGTCTAAAGTTCCATATGCATCAGCAGTTGGAAGCTTAATATATGCAATGGTTTGTACAAGGCCCGATATTGCACATTCAGTGGGAGTTTTAAGCAGGTACATGAATAATCCAGGAAAAGAACATTGGATGGAAGTAAAATGGATTCTCAGATATTTGAGAGGTACCACAAATCAAGAATTATGCTTTGGTGGTTCAAACATTTCTCTACAGGGATATGTTGATGCAGATATGGCAGGTGACAGAGATAACAGGAGGAGAACTACAGGATATGTATTTACTATAGGTGGAACAACTGTTAGTTGGATTTGAAAAATCCAAAGTGTTGTTGCACTTTCAACAACAGAAGCAGAGTATGTTGCGGCTATAGAGGCTAGTAAAGAAATGATTTGGTTACAAAGGCTTATGGGTGAATTGGGTAAGAAGCATGATATGGGCACATTATATAGTGATATCCAAAGTGCCATTTATCTTGAAAAGAACTCATAATTTAATTCCAGGACTAAACACATACATCTCAAGTACCATTTCATATGGTCAGTATTGGAAGATGGAGAGTTGAAGCTAGAAAAGATACACACTAGCCAGAATCCTGCAGATATGCTAACAAAAGTTGTAACCAGGGAGAAACTGAAAATGTGCTCAGTTTCAATTGGTCTTCAAGGATGATGATGAAGATGAGGAACAGCAAGGTCCAAAGAGGAGTCATTGTCTAGCAAATGAAGTAGCGATGGAGTTGCTACAATCAGTCTCTAAGTGGGAGATTGTTGGGTGTAGAACCTGATTTTCTTCCAAATTTAGAGATCCTTGTTTTCGTTGGATGTACACCCCAGGAAAATTGTACACCCTTGCATGCGGGGGGGGGGTCCAAGCGGGAATTTTCCCCCCCGCGGGGTTCAGGGGGGCTGACCCCTCAGCTGGGGGGTGCGAGCGCCAGCGATCCCCCGGCGGGAGTTTCGAGGGCAGTGCCCCCAAAGCCAAAAATAGATGTAAAATTGCCTTGTAAAAGTATAGTAATTTCTAGTCAATCTGGGCCGTTCATTAGGCAGATGATCTAACAATATAAGTTATGTTTATTTTAGGGTTTTTTACCCTAGAAGGAAACCCCTCACTTTTATGAGGGTATTGTATTGTGGCTACACATTGTAGGTGTATTCTCTGAGGGGGAAACTGATAGGGAGACTGTGAGAAAGAATAGAGGATATTACAACGGATCTGCTGTAGGTTTTGTCTCTTCATTTTTGCTAGATAATAGAAAGGAAGGACTGGTTGTTCGAGATGGACGTAGCCCAAACTTGGTGAACCAGATGAAGGTTCCTTAGTTAGTATTCTATCTTCAACTACCTTGTAAGCTTTGGGTTCTCCGCAGCTTGTGCTTGTTACTCAGAGCTTGTTGGATTTTAATAGAGAAACAATTCAACCATTAGGGATCCTTCCGAAGTTTCCTATTACTTTGGGAGGGAAAGGCATCTATATATACATAATGTTGGTCTAGGCCTCTTGGATTTTAATTTACTCTTGGGGTGCGACTATACTTATGCAATGGGTTCGCTTGTCTCTTCCCTCTTTCCTGTGACCTCTTTTCCACATGAAGGCCATATCATGAGCATTGATTAGCTTTCATTCTTTGGTCCTGATTTGGCTCCTGGTCCACCATCATCCCTTCCTAGTTCTTACTCGCTGATGATGTCTTCCCCTCCACATGTCAATTATGTGCCCACCTGTTCAATGTCTGTGTCGATTGATAATTCAGTTAGTGAGGTGGTACACAATGTACTGGGGGAATTGGTTCCTTATTTCCAAGATGTTTTTCTCCCATCAGATGAGAAAATATTAGAAGCCATGACTTCCTATTAATCATGTCATATTTTCGGAGCATAGTTCGTTTTCTTGTGTCAATCTCGTTAAAAAATGAAACAAGAGTTTTGGAGAAAAGTTCCTCATCTTGTTTCAAGTTCCTTAAAAAATGTAATAAGGTCTTCAGAGAATAGTTTGTTGTCTTGTTTCAATATCCTTACAAAATAAAACAATATTTTTGGAGCATAATTCATTTTCTTGTATCAAGCTCCTTAAAAAATGAAACAATTTCATCCGAGCAAAGTTCTTTTATTGTGTCAAGCTCTTTAAAAATTAAAACAAGGTATCAAGAGCACAGTTCTTTTACTATTACAACCTTGTTGAAAAATGAAACAAGTTCCCTTTTCAGTTCGATTCTTTGATTAGATCTCGTAAAATCTAGGTCGAGTCTTTCACTTGATCTCGTAATTTAACCTTCATTCCATCCACCTGTCAGTAACTCGTAGTCTACTCTAGTGAATGCACTAAAGCTTGGGGGGATTGTACCTCGAATTGAGTCATCGTGCTGGGGGCATGCAAAAATTTTCAAGAATAGTTTATCCTTGTTTCAAGATTGTCTAAAAATGAAACCAATCTCAAGCATAGTTTGTTTCTGTTTCAAGTGTGTGTGAAAATGAAACTAGTTTCAAGCACAGTTTGTTTCAGTTTCAAGCTTGTGTAAAAATGAAACCAACTTGAAGCACGGTTTCCTGATTTCAAGCTTGTGTAAAAATGAAACCATTACCATTTTACCTCTCATGATTTCCATTTTATGAGCCTATTTTTCCATACGAGCCTTCGTTTTCTCATTCCATAGTTACCATATGCTCGATCGATCATATGCCCTCACTTTCATTGTTTTACCCATTCTTGAGGAACAACTGCAATGATTGGTCTTGTTAGCTAGCCTCTTGAACTTTACTTGTTTTGAGCAGTTCCACCATCAACAGAATCAGTTTCTACCCTTAATTCCATTCGTTCCTCTAGGAGGAGTCAATTTTCAGCTCTTTTCTTACTCTCAAAAAGAGAAAATATTACCAATAGTATTGTCATTTTGAACTTGTTAAGGGGTGTGAAATTTCATCTGCCCAGTATACGTTTAACACATTTTTGGGTTGGGACAAATTATTTATGAAAGAGGAATACCTTAGCCTATCATGACTAATACGTTCTTTCAAATATTGTTTTCTACCTTTTTAGATTTGTGAGACTACCTACGAAAATAGACCTACTGGAGTTTTACTTTTCTCTTCTTTTCAAACTCTCTAAAAATGAAAATATGCCGATTTCTTCCTTTTCCGGACTCATTAAAACTAAATGACATCGGAAATCGTCACCATGATGTTATTGAGTTCCTCCTTCCTAGGGCTCATAAAATGTAGTAGGATGGATATTTCTGAAGGACTAAATTATTTGACAAGCATATATTATCCTCTTCAATCTTGTCTAAAAATAAAGAGGTACTCGCCAGAAATGGTGGGGAAAAATGGAAGTTGTTCGTCAGTTCTATCGGGACTATGTCACTCTTGAACATGATGCTTATCTGTAGTTCGTGTCGGGTTGGGATATATTCACTCTGTCACTTTTCCTTCATGCGTTTGGGAAATCCGTTTGCCTTTCATTCGATTACGAATATTTTCAACATGACCTCTGATCCTATTTGAGTCAAATGCTACCAAATTCCAAAGTCGTATCACAGATATGTTCAAGAGAAAATCCTTCTATAGTTTGTACATACTCAAATCCTCTGTTTCAGTTTTCATTAACACTCATATCAAATTCTCTATTTCGTGTCAATAATGTGGGATTCACTATGACCCTCCTTTGATGGATTTCTTCCTATCAACTTCAACTCATTATCCAAGAAGTTGATCTAGAGACTCCCTCCTAGTACCTTAGAGCCTGCATTCCTTAATGGCAAGTTCTTTGCATTAGACAATAGGTTCTCATCATTGGCCTTCGCTCAAGTCATTTCATGGGTGTTTGACCACAGGTCACTGTTCGCATTTCATGGATTGTACTAGTAGTACCTTGAGGACCATTAACATCATTGGTGGTTTCTCTCATGACTATTAACAGTTTACATCATTGAATGGTAATCAGGCGATTTTCCTGCAGGCTCGATTTCAACTCATTTATTCACATGCTTGAAATTGTACTTTCTCAGGTTGTGACAGAGCACAAGACCCTGGATTTAATTCTCTAGAGACTAGATGGTGAGGTGATATGATTTTTCCATGATTGGATACATGTTTTTTTTAGATGGATGGTTGTTACCATACCATGAGTCTATAAGAGATCCTTCTCAACTGGATGGTTGCGACCATACCATGGACTATTTTACGAATGGCTGTGTTCATACCTTGATTAATGTATTTTCATAAAATATTTCAGTTATGTATATGTATCTATGCTTGATTTTCAAGTCTCCTGACAACAGTGTCTGGTTCCTTGCACGTACTTGTAAATAATTTCACCCCTCACTCATTTTTTAACTTCATGCTTTAGGGGGAATCGTTGCAAAGTAATTTTTTAATTTCCTTCTACTCCCTATTTCTCGATCTTGGAGGACCCATACAATGATCCTTTTTTACTTTACAAGCATGAAATACATACCCCTGAACCACACTTTGTATGCCAATTGATCTCTATTTACAACGTTTCTGGAAGATCCTTATAAAAACCTGGTTTTCATGATTGGCGCTTTGTCTTAGTGTCTAACCCGTGCCGATAGCAGATATGTTCAATGGGACCTGCGCCGATCGACGCTCTGTCCCAATGTCGGACCTGCATCGATCCTATTTTGGAAAGTTTTGAAAATATAAACGAAGATTCCATGACTAGAAGCTTCACAAGGTAGCAAGCTAGAAATAGTTTTTGAGGATATGTCCAAGGAATTCCCTTTTGGGTTTCTTGTTCCCAAGAAATACAAACTACTCCAAAGGATAAGCTCTTTTCCCATTATTTGAGGGCCCATATCCTCCTCCTCCATTGTTATATAAGGAGACCTCTTTCACCTCTGCTACCTTAGTTAGAGCTAGTTGGTTAGAGTTAGCTAGTTAGAAGCTGTTATCATAGAGAGAATAATAAATTATAGCTTCAGGAGAATAGAGGAAAGTGTGATTATTTTTGTGTGTTAAGAACATAGTGAGATCTTGGACCTTTGTGTATGAGGGTGTTGCAAACGTGCTTGGATATAGACCTACAAAAGGAGAGCCTCAAAATCAAGGCTTGGTTGTAAACTCCCCTTGTATTTATCATAATAAAATGCAACGGATGTTTATCTTCAACTCTTGTTTACATTTATAATGATATTTCCATAATTCCTTGATCAGTTAGATAGATTGTAATTTTCTTAGGTTTGTCATGATTTTATGTTTTTCGTGGTGTCTTGACTGTCGATACAGGTAATCAAACGTCGGTAGCAGCATGTATCAAGCTTGAGAAGAGCGACGAATAAAGAATATTTGATGGAGGATGACAAAATAGCATCAGAAAGAGGTAGGTCATCTTCCTTGCTGTAAATTTCATTTACAATCTAGGAAGGTAGATGTTAGTATGTTCCCATATGTTCTAGACCCACCCTAGGGCTAGAGGGATTTCCACTATCCACGGAGGGGATTTACCTACACAAAAATATGCCACAGGATGCTCATGTTACATAAGACCTGCCCCAACAGCATAGTCAAAAAAATTTGTCTCAATCTCAGATGGTTGTCGCAAGTCTGGTAAAGTGAGCACTGGTGTAGAGGAGACACAATGTTTCAACTCGAAGAATTCCTTCTGTTGAGATTCATACCAAAAGAATTGTTCTTTCGCTCCTCCCTTGCTGACTTGACTCAAGGGCCAAGTGATATCAGAGAATCAAAATACAAACCTATGTTAGAAATTGGCAAGACCCATAAACTTGTAGAGGTCTGTTACAGTGGTTGGGGATGGCTAATATTGAATTACTTGGATCTTGGCTAGATCCGCATGTACCCCCTACTCATCAATAATGTATCCCAGATACTTAACTGGAGTCATGCCAAAAGTGAACCTCTCCATATTGGCACACAACTTGTGTTGTCGTAGTGTTTGGAGGGCCTGTTGGATGTCTAGAAGGTGATCTTCCCATGTATGGCTGAATATCGGGATGTCATCCAATTACACCACCACAACCGATTTGGTTAATGGCCACAAGATGTCGTCCATTATACCCATGAAGGTTGCGGGAGAATTTGACAACCTGAAAGGAATAAATAGCCATTCGAAAAGGCCCTCATTGGCTATGAAGGAAATATTCCACTCATTGGAGGGTTCAATTGGTACTCAGTGATATGCAGGCTTTAAGTCGATCTTCTTGAAATATCCCTCCCCCTTAAGTTGTTCCAGAAGGTCATTAATCCGTGGGATTGGGTACCTATTTTGGACAATGATATTTTTTAGTGCCCGATAGTGACTGTAGAGTCTCCAAGTCCCATCCTTCTTCTGCACCAGCACGATCGGGCTCCCACAAGGAGATGAACTATGTCAAATGTGACCTTTCTATAGTAGCTCCTGAATATTTCTCTTCATTTCAAAGTTCTCCAGAATTGAGTGGTGATAGATTGGTCCATTGGGAAGAAATGCACCTGGTTTTATATGGATGGACTGCTTGATGTCACACTACAGAGGTACCCTTGTGGGTGAGGTCAATAATTCCCCATATGCCTCCTCGACCTTCTCCATATGTTGTTTTCCTACGCAGTAGCCTTTTATGGAGGTCACATCCACAGTATTCTTCTTTCCATAAGGGTGGATCATCAAGAAAAAAAAATTTCCGCAATTTAAAATGAACTTATTGCATTTTTTTTGCAGTAACAAAAGAGATGGTTGTAGGGGATGCTACCTCTGTTATCCTATACAATGTATTGCCCAAAGTAAAAATAACATCTTGAGGCATGGAATCATACACAACATGTGCTTCCACATGTATGGTTGGCCTTATCATACATCAAAAACATCAAGAGGAGAAATATCACATAATACCCCATCCGTTAAGGGCTTGATGTTGTAGGGAAGGGGACATTGTTGGTTGATGATGAGATGTCATCCTTATTGAAGCCACCCGATGGTTTATTACTATGGGTTTATTATAGTCGACAAGCCCACTTGCTTCATGACCTCTACTGCAATTAGGTTATTTTTGCTCCCACTATTAACAACGAATTGCAATGGGGATCCATTTACCCACATATGGGAATGGAATAGGTGCTCCCCCTCCTCTGGATCTTCTCATTCCTTCTTGTGTATTTTTGTGGTGGCAAGGGTGGCATTGTGATCTGCAACGATAGTATGCTTCCCTTTCTCATTCTCGTTGCTGGGTTCTAATTCAGAGTTAGAGCATGCATCTAATTCAGAAGCCTTCAGCTCAGCCACTAATTTTTTCCACTGTGGTAGTCACTCATGTTGTGAGTGGAGCACTTATGGAACTCACACCACTTTCCCATGTCCTTCTTTCACTTCACAGTGTTTCTTTTTTCTTGGAGATTTGGTAGGTTTTCCTTAGCCGCCCCACATTGGATGTGTCCTTTGTTCAGTGGTTTCAGGGCACCTTTCCCTTGCTTCTGATTCGCAGATCCAAAGTCTCACTTCTTCTATTTGAATTTCTACTCAATATTTATTCTTGATGGTTGGTTTTGAAATGGTGTAAGCAATGCAGGATCTGATTTACTTCCGAACATATTTTTAACGATTTAACCAATAAAAATAATTATGTAGTATTACCATTGTTTTCTTGACCCCGAATTTCCCAATGACCTGACTATAGTGCACTTCCCAAACCATCTTTTCATGCTCACATGAAGTAACACAAACGTATCCCAGGTGACATATCAGTGCATATTGGAGGTGAAAATTGAGAACTTTCTTACCCTCTAAGAGTGTCTTCTACGTGTGGTCGAATTCTAGATCACTTCTATAGAGAAGCAGAAAATCATAAGTCTCATGCCGAGAAGAGTTGAGCATGGTGTTTAGTGCCACAATAGGTGGTCAGCTGAGGTAGTCTACAACATTATTGGTGTTTCCCTTCTTGTACTTGACGTTCAAATGAAACTACTGCAAGTATGTGGAGAAATTATAATGGCAATATTTACACAACTTCCCTTGTGTTTGTATGAACTGTAGTGGTCGGCGGTCTGTGTGGATGGCCATTTTCTTCCCCAAAATGTAATTCATTCATTTCCGGAAAGCCTGTACAATAGAGTCCATCTCTTTGTCATTAGTGGGATACTTTGAGACTCGTTCATAAATGGTCTCAGTATGATATACCACAAGATGCACATGTTTAGTAAGACCTACCCCAATAGAATAATCAAAGGCATCTATCTCGATCTCAAATGGTTGTTGCAAGTCTGGCAAGGTGAGCATTAGTGCAGAGCAGAGATGATCTTTCAACTCAAAGAACACCTTTTGTTCAGATTCATACCAAAAGAATTGTTCTTTCCCTCCTGCCTTGGTGACTTGACTCAAGGGCCAAGTGATATTAGAGAATCAAAACACAAACCTATGTTAGAAATTAGCAAGACCTATAAACTTGTAGAGCTCTGTTAGAGTGGTTGGGGATGGTCAATCCTAAATGACTTGGATCTTTGGTGGATCCACATGTACCCCTCGCTCATCGATAATGTATCCGAGATACTTAACTGAAGTCATGCCAAAAGCGAACTTCTCAATATTGGCACACAACTTTTGTTGTCATAGTGTTTAGAGGACCTGTTAGATGTGGAGAATGTGATCTTCCCATGTATGGCTAAGGATCAGGATGTCATCCAAGTACACCACCACAACTGAGTTGGTGAATGGTCGCAAGATGTGGTCCATTATCCCCATGAAGGTTGCGGGACATTGGAGAACCCGAAAGGAATAACTAGCCATTTGAAAAGGCCCTCATTAGCCTTGAAGGAAATATTCCACTCATTGGAGGGTTTGATTAGTAGCCAGTAATACCCAGGCTTCAAGTCGTTCTTCTTGAAATACCACCCCCCCCGCCCCCCCTTGAGTTGGTATAGAAAGTCATCAATCCATGGGATTGGATACCTATTTTGGACAATCATATTTTTCAGCGCCTGATAGTCAATGTAGAGTCTCCAAGTCCCATACTTCTTCTACACCAACACGATTGGGCTCCCACATAGTGATGAACTATGTCATATGTGACCTTTCTGTAGTAGCTCCTGAATATTCCTCTTGATTTCAACGTTGTCCAGAATAGAGTGTCAATAGATTGGTCCATTGGGAAGAAACACACATGGGTTTAGTTCCATGGAGTTCTTGATGTCACACTATAGAGGCACCCTTGCAAGTGAGGTAAATATGTCCCTATACTCCCCCATGACCTTGTCCATATATTTTTGTCGTAAGGAGCAGCCTTGTCTGGAGGTCACATCAACAGTCTTCTCCTTTCCCTACCAGTAGATCATCAAGAAAAAAAAAATCCTGGTATTTGAAATGAACTTATTGCATTTTTTTTGCAGTAACCAAAGAGATGGTTGTAGGTGATGCTACCTCTAGTATCCTGTACAACTTATTTCCCAAAGTAAAAATAACATCCTAAGGCAAGGAATCATACAGAACATGTGCTTCCACAAGTATGGTTGCCCTAATAATACGTCACAAACATCAAGAGGAGCAATGTCACATTATACCTGATACGTTAAGGTCTTGATGTTGTAGGGAAGGAGACACTGTTGGCTGATAGTGAGATCTCGTCCTTGGTGAAGCCACCTGATGGTTTATGACTATGGGTGTGTTGTAGTTGACAAGCCCAATCGCTTCACAACCTCTGCTGCAATGAGGTTATTTTGGCTCCCAGTGTTGACAACAAATTGCAGCAAGGAACCATTTACCCACATATGGGAATGGAGGAGGTGCTCCCCCTCCTTCGGATCTTTTGGTTCCTTATTTTGTATTATTCTAGTGGAAAGGGTGGTGTTGGGCTCAACAACAATAATTTGCTTCCCTTTCACATTCCCCTTGTTGGGTTCTAACCCAGAGTCAGAGCATGCATCTGATTCAGAAGCCTTAAGCCCATCCACCAATGTTTTCTTGCGTGACATTCAGTCATGTTGCAAGTGGAACACTTATGGAACTCACACCACTTTTCCATGTCCTTCTCTGGCTTTGTGGTGTTTTTATTTTCTTGTGGATTTGGTAAGTTTTCCTTGACCACCCCACCTTTTCTTTGTCCTTTGTTCAATGGTTTTGGGGCACCTTTCCCTTGCTTATGATTCACATATCCAAAGTCTCACTTCTTCTATTTGAATTTCTTCTCAATCTTTGCAGCATACCGATATGCTGTACCAAGAAAGGAAATGTTGAGGAACTTCATTTCCTCTTGAATGTATCTATGCAGAAAATGGTGGTAATTCAACATAAAATGTTTCTTTGAATATTTGATACCCAACTTTTTGCACAGGGTATGGAACAAATTTTTCATCGCATGCACATCTTGATCCCTTTCTTGCTGCAACACAATTCATTGTATGTGCTTCTGCTCATAGCTCCCAACATGATAATATTGTTCCTTGATGGAATCTCAGAAAGAATCCAAAGTGGGTGCAACCAAGAACAGAGAGGATTCCCTCTCGTCCTTTTTCTCACAATAGGTTTCCCAACATTTATTGACATGGGGGGTGGCTTTGAGGAGTGAAAAATTAATCTTTTCCTGGTTGGAAAAGCCATGAACCGAGAAATATCCTTCTAATAGATTAAAAAATCTATCTTCAACGTCTGCATATATTTGGCCCTAAAATATGGGAAGTTCAAAGTTTACCTGTACCTTAAAAGGAGTAGCACCTCCAGAGGGGTTGTTGGATACAGATGTTTCATTGGTGGGAAGTCATTGAAAGATATAGGCAAATTTATCCATCATCATGTTCCTTTGTTTCTCGAGCAACTCCTCGAGAAATATTTTGATAGGATCTCTTGCTCCCTTGTCTTTATTTTCTTCTCCCGTGGCTGACTTTCAGGGTTTGCAAGGTTTATCTTGCAAAGGTCCCACTATATCGAGCCCTAAATCCTTATACCCTAACCTCATTGGGGACATTCAAAGAAGGATTGAGAAAGAGTAGACCACTCTCATACCACTCATACACACTTATGTAGGAAGGAAATAAAATACATAAATACACATAAACATAGAGATGGATTAGAAATAAAGTTCCATTTCATTAATATCAAATAACCGAAATACGCTTAGAGACAAAAATGAAATAAAATAGCTAGGGTGTTGGTATCTTATCTCTGAGAAGTGATGTTGCGACTAAAGGCATCTTAACTGTGTTACAATGAGGCCCAATGTACGTTTTATTATTGAACAACATAGGAAAACACTAAAAAACCAAAACCCTAGCCCCAGAAGATGAAACGTCAAGAGTTTTGGGGCACCGCTAGGGTTAGTTGGGAAACCAACTTCCCGAGGTTGTAACTTTGTCATATTATCATTGCGCATATGATATATGATCAGAAATATCTCTCCCAATATTATAGGTTTTGTTGCAGGCACTTTCCTATGGCTATGGGCCTTCTTTAGACCTCAAGAGAACACTGTTTTGGGGGAAAACCTGCCCAAAAAGTCCACGACATGAGAAACTACTAAAAATAGTAATTTTTTCTTAAAAAAAAAAACTAATGAAAGTGACTTGAGGTCTAGGTGGAATAGGTGGGTGGCCACCAATATCCACCTGGATCAATTTTTTTGGGGGTACATCTTTAGGATGGCATGGATACACCATTGGTGGGAAGTGCTTTGTATCAATAGCTTGTGGGGAGCCTTCTTACCCACGGTTGACTAGATCTCTCACATGTAGTAGGGGGAGTTTCTAGGTACATTTAGGAGTTGCATGAGTTACACTGGATATATACCAAGCACATCCTTTGATATTTTATGGCACCACTAATTATCGGTTCCACTATGTAGCAAGTTGTGTATTAGATATCATGAACTTCACATATTTTGATTGAGTTGGTGATAACACTAATTGAAAAACCACTTCAAGGGATGTTCTTTGTTTGGGTTCTCGCTTTATCGTTGGTCAAGTAAAAAGAAACCA
The DNA here is from genome assembly GCA_034641835.2 of Pinus albicaulis. Taxonomy (NCBI): domain Eukaryota; kingdom Viridiplantae; phylum Streptophyta; class Pinopsida; order Pinales; family Pinaceae; genus Pinus; species Pinus albicaulis. Next base: position 265,264,552 of record CM076580.1, on the reverse strand, counting down.
AAAATATATTTATCATAAGTACAGGTTGAGTATGGAGGACTGATCAACATCTCTATTGAGACACTTTGGATTCATAACTTTCTTATTGAGCTTGGCTTCAAGTTCCTTCATTTGACTATCATTTGGTCTGACAATTAGAGAACTCTCAAGTTTTCTAGAGACTCGATGTAATGATGTTGTACAAAACATTTCAAGATCCATATGCATTTCATCAAAGAGGTGATTCATGATTGTATCATAGATTTGTAGTACTCTACATCTAGTGACAAGACTGCAAACATCTTCAGCAAGACATTTGCAATGCAGAAGTTTCACTTTTTGTGAGATTGTCTAGGAGTGAAGGACACATTCGCTTAATACTTGTCTTGTATTTCTTCTTCTTTGGTACATTGTACTTTGAGGGGGGATTTCCCATGAGGTTTTCCATTTTTCCTCTTATTTAGCTATTTTATGTTATTTAGATGCATTGTAAAATAGGTACCTAAAATGGCTTCTTTCCAGGACCCATTAATTGTGTTCTTCATAGAAGTGCTTCATGGGGGTATTAGAGATGTTTCCTCCTTATTGATGTTAGATGTTTCCTCATTATTGAGGATGTTTCCTTAACCATTATTGTTTCCGGAATTGCATGGATGTTTCCATAAACATCGATATCTCCACACATCCCTCTAGATCCATTTTTATGGCTCATTAGTCCAGCCATGTAAATTATATTATGTTTTATTTAATTATCTCTTTCAATCTTGTCTTAGTGCTCTTTTCTCTTGCAAGATTTGTGTGATTTTTATGTTCACTAGGTTCAATCTGAAATTCTTACAATATTCTCATTTTAAGACACCACTCCCATGTATACTTTTATACAATCCTTACTGTCACATTTTCCCTCCACACAACCTTGTGATCTTCCTCAATTCTTCATGAATATCATTTGCATGGACTCCCTAGCTAAATTATTTAATAGTTCACTATAGATGTGTATTGTACATACTTTTGTTTCACAAGGTTGTAAGTCTTATCAAAATAACAACGGCCATAGAATTCAATCTAGTCTCTACTCAAGAAGAATTTGACAGTAGTGTTTAAAGTACATTGGGCATTCTTCTTCAACAATGATTAACCACTACAATTTCCACTGTGCAGCATGAAAAAAATCTCACCTTGTTTCAACTATGCCACATAACAAACTTAATGTTTTCTAATAGGAAAAATCCAACATAATCATATCTCACAAATCTACCCTCAAAACTAAATACCAAAACGATGCAGATCAGACTCTGAGTAGTAATTATTAATTTTGTTTTTCTACATTTTTCTATGTATATTCAATCGAGAAGAATCATATTTATACAAATAATAAGAAATTACTTGAACCATAAAATAATAGTGGGCATTCTCCATTCCTATAAAATATTAAACCTAATCCCTTTTTTAATATCACAAAAAATACTAACACCTCCAACTATATGATTATTTGATATATTTTTTACATTACATAATATTGGAAAGAAAACATAAATATAGATATTTGATTTTATAATTTTATATATTTTTAATTATTGACATTTATAATTAATATTTTATGGGAAATAATGAATTTAAATTTGAATATAATTTTAAAAACAATTATAATAGTTTGACACGCAATTCACTTGGAAATGCATGTATGTGGGTCATATATATTTTGAAGTCTTTCTTTTAATTCACTAGATTAGCTTAGGTACATATTTAATATTCAATGGTTGTTAGAGTAGTTTTATAATACCTCAACACAAATAACAAATTCTTATTAAATTTAGAATGACAAATAATTTAAATTTAATGAAATATTAAGGATTCTAAAAATTCTTATAAAACTATTAACTTAAATTTTGAAATTGTTAAAGTAGTGTGTTGAAGAACTAGATCTGCATATCTGATTATGCTCATAGCAATCCTATCCCAAAAAAGAGTTCTTTTAACACAAATACTCACGATCCATCAATTGGGTACCCTTGAAATATCTAAATATCTAATTAAATCAATAGGTGATAGATAATTTGTTTAAAAAGCCTTTCTCGGAATAAAAACAAATCTCAATAAACCAAAAGAAAATTATGTACGGGATTTTTGAACCACGACACGAAACTCATGTCTAACGCTAATGGAACTAGTAGATATAATTTTTGCTCCATAATTTGTGTAGGAAAAACTTATATGAAACGTTTTACCAATCCCAATAATTCAATTAAAAGGGTTTCTTTCAATAACTATAATTAGCATTTTTTAATGTGTGCTTTTCTCTCATCTTACTCGAAGAAAGTGTATAAACTAGCAATTGCACCACATGTTGCAAAAGAATCACTTTAAAGCAGTAGTATAAAAAAGAATAGTCCAGAATAAGATATATTATGCAATTTAATTGAATATTTAAATTATAAATATCAATTATGTTATTTTATTTTAAGTATATGACCATAGAATTCATGCAAGCATCATCATGTTGAGAGTAGATCATGGTGTACTATAATGATATTCATTTGTTATTTACCAAAACCATATTATATCCTATCTATAAACCTTCAAATACATTAATATAAAAAATTAAGATACTAAATAGACAATTAAAAAAAAAAATCAATCAAATTTATTTTAATGGAAAATATTGTAATTATAAATTATTAAACCTATATAATTTGAATATCATATAATTTAAACTAAAACCTACCAAAATAGGATAGTAAACATTTACAAAAATAAGTTGGACAAGATCATACTCACTAAGAAATGAAAGATGTGTGAGAGAACATGGATGGAACCATGTGAATAACCACTCTAAGGTATTGCCCTAAACTACAACCTACCAAAATAAAAAATAATAAATGTTTCATATTTCTTTGAAGAGGTAAGAAACTATATCCTTGAAATAGAAACTATATTTTTTAAACTTCAAGAGACACTATACCATTGAAACTCCCTAAATATGAAAATAGGACAACAAGGTCATATTTGATGAATTTCTCTAAACTACAATCTACCAAAATTAGAAATAGTAAATGTTTAAGATTTTTTTGAAGAGATGAGAGACTATACCCTTATTTCAAAGTGTTTTTAAATTCGACTAAACTTCATATAATCTTAATGATAATAATCACCATATTTTTTTATACATATTTAACTATTTAAAATTACAAATTTTCCAAATAATAATCCAATTGTGACCTTCAAAACTATACCCTTATTCCAAGTGCTTTTAAATTTGACTAAATTTCATATAATCTTAATAATAATCATTTATTAATACAACCAAACTCAACCTAATCACCAATTTTTTTTATACATATTTAACTATTTAAAATTACAAATTTTCCAAATAATAATCAAATTGTGACCAAATCCAAAAAATTATCTAGAAATATTAATACTTCTACCAAATGACCTGGCCCAAAGTTTGACAGTGGAGGGACCATCAATGTTGACTGATGGCCCTCACGTCAACTTGAGCAACAAAATAGTTTGGAATTTAGCCTTCACTCAATAAACACTTGCGTTTTGTCTCGGATTAACATTTAGAGGGAAGAAAAAATCCTTCCCACGAAACATCTTGCACGACTGTAGATATGAAAGATCTTGCACACCTGTAGATTTTTGTAGAGTTGAAATTGGACATAACTGTAGATTTGTGTAGAGTTTAAATTAGTTTACTCCAGAAGAAGATGATGTGCAGTATTTTTTTCAATTCAAATTGTTTTTTTTAATTATGTAGAGATGATGTGCAGTAGTTTTTTTAATTCAAATTATTTTATTTTTCTTTGTTTTAGATAGATATGTAATTACTATAAAAATATTTTTAGTCATATTATAATATTTTTAGTCATGGTTCTCATATTATTAAAAAGAAATTAAAATTAGTTAAGAAATAACAACTATTCTATTCAACCATCACAATGAACAGATTACAACATTTTATAAAAGTAAAGTTATGTTTATCAATGACAAATATCTTACTTTTGCAATAGAAATAACCTCTCAAAAAATTATCATAGTTAAATCTTACTCTTGGAATAAAGATAATCTCTCATAAAAAAAAATTTATCATGGTTAAATTCCAACTTTGAGAAACAAAAATGATTTTTCATAATCATTCACGCTTTCAGTGTGTCCTCAAGAACTCTAGATACAATAGACTTATATTTCGAAAGAACATGCTCTGTGAAATGATCCCGCGTGATTATAAATATCAAATATCTTTAGCAGGAAAAGTTATTTGCAGCCCACTTGAAAAACATAGCGCGCTTAGATGTACCAACTATTTTGAATTTAAGGTTTTTGTGAATAGAGTATTATGTTTTTTGGACTTGCAGAACGGAATGGGTTTAATTCAAATGAGAAACTGCAACAATGTAGGACTGCGGTGAAGCTTTTCTTCCATCAATGTCCAGATATCTTTTGTGTATTCAGCCACTTCGTTTTCGGAATATATATACGAGTGGAAATGCCTACTTTTTGATAAATTGTCTGTTTTAACGCGAAGCAAGGTTTAAAGAAGCGATTATTTCTAGCATTGACGGATATATACAGACATCTATGTAGGATGTTATGCTATTTGATTTCCTTAATGGATAATTTCTTATCCAATAAAAGATGCAGAGCATTGGATATCAGAAAATAATGGAATGCTTACGAATCAGTTCTTTTTATTTTATTAAAACCCTTCTCATTTCCAATTTCTTAGAACGGTTTGCAATAGTTTATTTATTTTTCAATTCGAAAAACATCTTAATTTATAATCACATAAATACATAAATTAATTATACATAAATACATAAATTAATCATACATAGTTTATTTTTTAGAAAATAAAATTATTATTATTATTATTAGATTTAATTCATTTTAAAAAATATTCTTAACATTTTAAACAATAATTTTTATTTTATTTTATTTTTTATTTTATTTTATTTATTTATTTTTTTAATTTAAAAATAAACTATTTTATTTATTTATATATATTTATATTAACAGAATAAATGCAGTGTCCATAGTTAGGTGTTTTTAGCCATTGGCCATAAACCAACTTAACAAACTCTAAATAAGAATTATATTAACAAATAAGGGTTTCTTCCAAGTCTCATGCTGATGGCGATTACGAAAAGTTACAGATATTACAGTAGCCGGACGGCGCATTAATAATATATGGTCGTATTAAATAACAAAGTTGAGCTGATACATAATGCATTTGAATCATAACTCCATTAAAAGTCAAAATCGAACACATAAACGGCTGGAACATTAGAACCTGGAAATCTAATAAAACTTGTAGCAAGTGGTCCTTCGAAAGCCATAAGGGATAGCTCACTTTCTATTAACAAATAAATCCTACCATTAATTCAGTAAATAAACCGAGAGAAAACGTTTTAGGAAAGGAAAATAGAAGGAGACCGATAACTTATTTTACACTTGAGGCTATGGGAGAACACTAAATAAATCCAAATGTCTGTGCAGTGATTAAGAAGTTAGCAATTCAATTCTTGAGAAATTAAAGAATCCTGTCGTGAGTACGGTGAAATGAACTAAAATAAGTAAGTTAAAAGTTATCGAAATACCAATTGGATTATTGTGGGTAAATCATATTCGGTGACTATTGTATAGCTGCCAATAATTGTATTTTGTTTGATAGATCCTGTATAGCTGCCAATAATTGTATTTTGTTTGATAGATTGTGGATGGTGATAATGATGGAAAGCTTCAATTGGTTTATAATTTTAGATTGAAGTGCATATTATTTAGAACTGAAGATAAATTCTTCTCGGAGGGCTTAGAAGGGTTTTTCAAGCCATTTGCCAAAATCGCACTATAAACACGGAAGCTGGAAGGCTTGTTTTTTTTTGCTGGGTTCTTTAATAGTTATTAGGATATTGGAAAACTGAAATCTTTCAAACAAGTAAAAATATTGTGAAATCCATAAACATCTCATGGCATTTGTATTTTCCCAGGCCGAAGTGATTCAAAGGAATCTTTAGATGAATTCCGTGTGATATGAGCAGGTGTGTAAACATAACACAACTAGAATAAAAATAAGAAAATTTTGCAACAATGTGGAAATAGATATTGCATGAAGAATCTGTTTAAATCTTAAACATTTATGTTACGATGAGGAGAAGATTGAAAAAAATCAGCATCAGTGCCAGAAATTTGCACTGGTTTCAGAAACTTCATGCAGTATTCATTGTGTTCTTCGACAAAATACAATATATTCACAATTTTGGCTGTGTCACAGAATGAAAGAAAGAACCAAATTAAGAATGAAAAACCAGTAATTCACAGAGTCCAGCAATGAATTATAAGCATACATAGGTGTTGACACTCTTCTTCTTGCCGCGCTCGAACGCCACAACCGTCAGCAAGAAGAGAACAACAGACTGACTTGTATCTATATCTCCGAATACATTTGAGACTCGTATACAGAAATATTTTCTTCACCTCTGTGCAAATGCCACAACAGCCAACAATAGCGAAGAAAATTTATGGATTATTTCTATAACTTATTAATAAGTGTATTTAATCTAATGGTAGAAATTCTTTGAATCGTTAACATTAAAATCAATGGTTCATAATTGTACATCTGGCAATTTTAGGAAAGTTGTTTTCAAATAATAACGCTTTACACCGTAATTTACATATTTTGTACATTATATTGATAGTTAATTTTAATTACAAAAAATTAAAAAAGTATATATTTGTTTTTATATAATTTATGTGATGTATTTTTAAATATATATTAAATGGTTTATGGGTTTTAAAAAAGAATAATAAGACATATCTTTTCTTTATTCATTTTACTAAAACTTGTGTTGCAATCTTTCTAATAAAACTTGACAATCCTCTCTCTCTTTCAACGTACATAATGAAAAAAAATTGTTTTCAAAAGAGAAATTTTAACTTTGAAAGCTCTCCGATACTTCATTGATACAGAGACGCATATTTGAGTATGTGGGTTTCAATGCCCACAAAAAAACCCTATAGAGTTTGATCTTCATCATTTCGGCACCCTTAATGATCCAGTGATGGAGGAAAAACATTGTTTTTTTTTCACCATCCCTCATCGAAATGCAAATTTTCTTGTGTTTCTGAGGAAGACCATACTCCCTCGACACCCCTTCTAATCCTATCACTGTCCATACTTCAGGGAGGTCGCTTGTCAATTCCATAGGGCTTTTTCGGTTGCCAATGAAATTTAGTTTTTTTTTTGTTGGAATTATAATTTGAAATTTATGTAAATATATGAAATGCAATTTTTACAATATATAGTAGGACGAAGATGTATATTTTTTTTATATTTAAAATTAAATATATGTATTTTTATTTTATATTTGGCTTAAAAATAACAATGCTGAAAAATATATAGATATATATTATTTAAAACTAGCAATTGTACTAAATGTTGCAAAGGAAATATTGTAAGGAAGTGGCCTACTAAAGAGTATCACGAATAGTGAATGTGTCACTTACAACATCCGGAGCAAAAAACCTGATGTCCATAATACTAAAAACCAATTCAACATTTTGAAAGCATACAAAATATTAAGAACTATGTTTCTGAGTTGTAGATGTCAAATACAAAACAAAATGGAAAAATACAAAAAATCAGTAAACTGAAACCAAAATGCATATCGGCTAATAATATTGCACTCTGCACCATGTCATCATACAGTGGGAATCCAATTGTTTTGTGGGATTTCATTTTCCACTTCCACAAAGGGAACAAAAAACCTAAGAAAACCATAAGAGTTCAATACCATACATGTTACTTAAAAAAACATGAATTAATCAAATCTACAATACCTACTAGAATAGAGAGATTCTTCATATGAATCAGATAATTGATCTTCTCGAGGATAAATGAGGGCATATAGACTCAAAGTGTCAATTTGAGGGCATTGTTTCTATGTTTCAACATTTGAGCTATAGATGTTGATAATGGGCATTCACATATATGTTACACATTGTAATAGAGTTACAAATTATAGTAGAGTTGTGACACATGAAGCCTAGCAGTATAGGGTATTGACAATATTTCGTGGGGTAGTATGACCATACTATGCTTGCCATCATCACTTGCAATACACCTTTTTGCTTTTGTTCCGCGTCTAAAGTGAGTTTGTGGGTTCATTGAATTTAAAATAGATGCTAGCGCAAAAGATATCAGAGCCATCTAAATTGAGGTTGTGGGTGCATTGAATTTAAAATAGATGTTAGCATAAATGTTGTGAGTTTAGAATAGATACTCTTTTAAATAAATAAATGTAGTAAAAGGTTGTGAGGAGTACAGGTGATAGGCTAGCATATATTCATCTTAACTCTAATTCTATTATCTTAAGTTCAATTGTATAGAGCATTTTTGAAATTTAAACCCCCCCAAAAAAAAACTACAAACTTCTCACTATTTATGATCTATGCTAGTTTTTTATATATTTTTATTGGTATTTTTTTCTTTTCCAGATCTCTGATATTTATTTCTGTTGAGTTTGAGATTTTATGTTTTTATTTTACAGTGACATATCGTACTACACAACCTGTATGAACACACTTAACTTAATTTATTGCAGTCATCTAATTTCAAAGCACCTTAATATTAGTTCACATATATACAGCCTCAAGTGTTAGCTCAATTGGTTGGACCATTTACCCAAGGCATGTTGTTAATGGGGAGCTCTTTATTCATGGGTGAAATGCAGTCAAGTTGTAACTTCCAGTTAATATTGTTGATGGTTGTTTATCCATTCTCCCTATGAGATGAGTAAGGGATACTGTGAAATTTTTCTTTGGGAAAAAATATGCACATATAAATAATACTTAAATTAATTAGAACACAAGAATATTCGACGACTAGTCCGGCATTTCCAAAAGAAAATTCAACAAAAAAATAATGGGGTACAATTCATCATCATAATAAAACTAAATAATGTGTACTCCAACCACCTTAATCGAGAACATAGTTTTGCGAGTATGGTATTTGGATAGTTGAACCAGAGTCTTAATTCTCCTCCAACTAACATTTCAATCCTTCATTTATCAAATAAACGACATTCATTATCCATCTCAAACTCAGAGGAGGTTCTCAAAGTAAACTTCTAACTTAATATTTTATTTATTTATGTAAATACTAACCTACCAAGTAGGCTTAAGTGCAATCCAAGGATAATACCCCAACTTGGCATTTTATCAATTAGTTTGTTGTAGATTGTATATAGTTGGTTCTAAATCATCGAGAAGAGTCATAAATATCGTCATATTAATGCAAATTATTTCAAGTTAAAATGACAGAGTTGATTTGAAATATTTAGATTGTGTTGAATACAAACTTAATTGACCAAATACTCAAAGTTACTTTTAAATAATTGTGAAATAGTTGACAAGCGCCCCTCTAATGTTAGAATTGTGCATAATTTTAGCCCTTTCAGGTGATAATCAACAATTCTCCTTCAAGCTTACCCTAGAACTCATCCAATTTGATTTCTTGTGAGCCTTTCCTAATCTTCTAACTCATTTTATGAGTGATTTTAACCATACGCACTATTGTGACTTTTGTTAAGAATTTAGTGAATAATAATTTCATCAAAAAATTATCCTGTAATGTGGAAACTATAATACAATTAACTTGTAACCTATAATTTCTCTTTTATGAAAATTTTCAATTCTTAAGATTCTACATTCTTCCCTGATAGTATATTCAATTGGTCCTTTAGCATTTGGATTTTTTCATCTTTCTTCTTAATTATAGACTGGATTGGATTTTAATCATTTGGGTCAAATCCCATATCCAAAATTATCTGTTGTAGTTCTAATACAGTATATCCGTTGTAGTTCTAATACAGTGAGTTGTCAGGATCTACATTTCATTTTTTCCTGCTTTGACTATGTCAAAATTTTCTTTTTAGTTACCAGCAATTTATCCCTTCTAGTAGTAACCTTGAGATAATCAATATGTATAATTTCAATTGTTTGTTTAGCTAAATCTATTTTATATATTGGATGAATTTGATCTAATTCAAGGCTTACCTCAAAGAAAACATAATTTTGATGAGATTTTCTTGTTTTGTCCTTTGGATGCCATAATGATAACTTTAAAACATTGAGATAATGATTTAGAGATGAAATTAATAAAGGTATCACTTTATCACTTATTTTAGATTGCAATTATTTCTTGCAATCAATTGTTCATTTTTTTTATCTCTCCATAGTTTTCTATCTAGGTAATTGATCTATCTTCACCTATTTCAATGCTTTGGATGAGTTTGTTAGCAGGGAATTGGTGAACAGCAAACATTCTGGTTAACTCAATCTCCTAATCTCTCTAGGTTAATGAATATTCTCCCTCAGTGATCATTTTCAAATATTTATTTTGAGTCCCTTAGTCATAATATTCATCAATCTCCTTTATACTTTCAACTCTTGGTTGTTCAAGATCTTAACTATTTTCTGAACTGCTTGTTCATATTGTTCTTCTTCATAGACTTCTTGATTAGAAATTGTTTCCCATTGAATATGCTCTTCATGTTCATAAGGAGTATTTTTATGCTCTCGCATCCTTTAAGAAATAATATTTATAGTATCATATCCCAACTAATAGTCTTTATTTAAAAAATAATAGCTTAGTTGCTTCTCAGCAATAGGAGCTACCGATTTTCCATTGACCACAAAACGAACGACCTTCTTAGGAATTTTAAAATAATTTTTGAATTTTCCTCCAATAAAATGCCTTTACGGGGAATCAAACTTTTTACTGATAAAATATAATGCAAATAGTATTGAAGTAAGAAATGTTGGGATATGGTAAGGTCTCGACTCCTGTCCATATACTCTTATGACCATGTAATCCTTAAAAAGGAACCAGACACCAAACTTCCCTCTAGGACACTCAAACAACTCCTTGAATTCAAATTGGATTTAGGGGGACCCAAACCATATATCCACTTTGATATTTTCTAAAGAATTATGTTTTCATATTGGAAAAAATCTCCTTCTTATTGTTGACATATTGCAATTTGTGACCAAAAAATGACTAATTTCATCATCTCATCTTCTATATATTTTGTGATCAATTCCTATTATACCCAACTGGAGCGAATGGATGCAAGATGTATCTTGAGAAGAGGGACACCTAAACATGTTGAAGACAGTGTGAGATTTAAAAGCCTAGGTGCATATTTTTTCCTTGAGAAACTTATTTTCTTCATTTTCCATGAATTTTTATTGTAATATGATATATTAAGAAAAATAAATAAAAGGAAAAATAAATATATCATCATGAGCACTAGTTGAGGTTTAGAAGTGTTAAGATTACAAACTCTCATTACCTCGTCTTCATTGTTTTGCAATTTGTAATTTTTTATTCTTCTTAATTTGATCGTCCTTACAATTGAGACATTCTCCATGGGGACCTTGGAGTGAGCATAAGTATTATGATATTGACAATATTTTGGTGGTCCCTTATCCTAAATCATGCATCACTATTATTTAAAGCTGAAAATTTTACCATTTTAGACATTCTTCAAAGTTGTAGTGAGTAAAAATAAATGCAAAAAATTTAGAAATAAATGCCTCTCACAAATCAGAGTGCAGGTATTTCCAATTACCCTTTCATATGTTTTTGGATTTTGTACAAGTTTGAGCTAGAGAAATTTCCCAAGGCTTTTTATCAATTTGGGGATGACTTTATTGGACACATAATATAACATTGGAGAAGGACCCTCCGAGTATCATAAAAGCTCATAGTGTTGCAACCATATTGGCATTTCATTGTATGGATACATTTTTTATTTTTATTTTGAGCTGATACTGCTAAGGGCTCTAGCGTAACAATGCTTGTTAATCACTTTCCCACATTCTCATCATGCTTTGGGTGGCCTGCATTGGATGCTCAAGAACATTTTTTCACTTTCACTTCTCCTTACAAGCTTTTTTAAAGAGTGATGGGAATTTCTTAACTTCATTGAATGGGGAAACTTGTTGATAGTAGTCAAAATAGTTTTCCATATAGGTCTTTAATTATGTAGAAATGGAAATGTTATTGGAAATGGTGATATTGTCAGAAAAATTAGTTGTAATAGCAGAGGCTTGAAGAAAAAAATAAATGAACAAGATTCTTATCACTGATCTTAATTAAAAACATGGAAATTTAAGAAGAATTACAACAAAAAACTCGTTTCTTTAGCCACATATGATAAGACTTAACAAAAGAGAGTTGTGCTAATAAGTGCACATACATATAAAAGCCACCGTTTTTTAAACATGTTAATTATTGACATAGGAAGAGTAGGACTATAATAATTGTACTACGACATATGTGAATGTTATCATGGTATATGTAATGAAGTATACCATGGTTTGGACCTAAAATTTATACATCTTTAAAAAAAACTAACTGTAATAATTAAGCATGAGTCCTTTTTTTTCACTATTACATTAAGAAATGAGGCGTTCTGTAGCCCCATCCTTGAGGCCAATTTTCCTTTGAAACCCATATCGTGGAGTAGGGAAATATTAGACTCATTTTGTATCACATCATTCTTTTTTAACACCTAGAGGTAGAGAGTGTCCACAAGTAACATTATTATCCACGTACTTTTCCTAATTCTTCCCTTTGGTAGGCTTGTCCACATACCATGGAATTTTCAACTCAAGAAACTCTTCCAATTCCAGTTTACTAAGCAACATAAATCCCATTGGTCTCTTCTTATTTGTGAAACAACACTACACACTCTTTCTCACTGGGTTTTTAAAGTAAAGACATTTGTGAATCAGAAGCTTACAATAAGGAAGATGGGCTTGTCTAAATAATTGAACAATTCAACTTCTAGATAATATATCAAGAACCATAAAATAAAACTCTTGATTCTAATTCATGAACTCTTCAGTGATGAAGGCTTTTGAACAAGATGGAAGACACAAATTTTTTAAATGACTTGGTAACATTAATTGCCTTATGCTCCATCCAAAACCATTCAAATAAAACTCCATAGAATTGGATTCTATATTGGTGTCATCATTAGCATTCAATTCTAATCATTCAGTGTGCTTGGAAAGATTGTTAAATCCTACTAAAGGAATTTTATCTTCATCCCTGTGAACCCTTTCCAATTCACCCTTGCAAAAACATTATTGCAAAGAGAAGCTCCTATGAAATATGGTATGATTACATGTTGTGCTACACATCATTAGTTTACTTCCATATGCTTTTCCCTTGCATTAGATATGCAATATCAAATTTCTTATGTTTATACCCTAAAACATGTGGTCTTCTCCTATAAATTTACTTTGGATGGAACTGATTTTCTATCTGAATGTTTTGGATTAGTTGGAGACAAAATATTTTTTTCCTCTTGTTTTAGATTTTCTTCGCAACCTAATTGTGTGGCACTCAATTCTCACAAACTAGAATCTTCTGTAGTCTCATTCTACCAAAAAGGTACATTTTTACTATTCAATTTTCTCAATATTTTCTTGTCAGCATTATGCATATTCAGATATAAATTCTTTTCAGAACTCTAAACTGTTGATTAAGGTTATTCATAGCATGTACCATATGTTGGTTTTGATTATGTAATGATGAAAGTTCAGGGAAAGTAGAAAAGGAATTTTTCAATCATTGACTTGACACTTTTGAATGAAATTCTAATATTTCTGCACAAGAAGCTTCTAGCTGATCAAAACCGAAATTGTGGCCAACAATAGTTTCCATGGCCTTCTGTAACACATACTTCAAGTACTTAACATGAGCTTCAATTTAGTTATGCAAATATTGTTGTACCTATTTAAACCATATTATATTAAGAAAAATAGAGCCAATATTAAAGACCTTTTCCATTCTATATTTTCACCCCAAATTAAGGGAGTTGTCTAGAGAGAATCAATGGAAACACAAATTAATCTCAAGTCTCATATCAAGTTCAAAAATAGTTTATTTTCCTTTGAACATAAACTTGACGCTAGAAAAAAAGGTGATACATGATTTAAATATCTGAAATAAAGTTCACAATGAAAGTTCTTGGAGCAGAAAGTACAACACAAATACTAGTTCCCTTGCTATCCATATTAACCCAGAAGTATCAATTGTTCCTATGTTTCCAGAAATAAGAATTGAAAAATGGGTATGACATGAGAAAAATAAATTTTCATGGTTTCTACAAGTCACCTTTTTTGATTTTATAATATTTTTTAAAAAGTATTAATGCGAAAATAGTTATTCCAAAGAGAGTAACCAATTTCAGGTTCTTTGTTTCTTGATATGGCACCTTTGTATATTTCTTGTACAATTGAGAAGTAATTGAGAATGTCATTGTTCCCTTCATGATGGAAATAAAATATCTCAAAATTTTTAATTAAACTCTCAAGAGTTAATAGAGAAAACAAAGGCATGAAAATCCAAGAATGTTGATAAAGATAATTGCAAAAAGGTAGAGGTAAGAAAAAAAAAACCAATGAAAACCTAATGGATCCCAACCTTAATCAACTCTATTATGTGACCTAGAATTACATTGAATGGAATGTGATTTTTGCTCTCCTCCAGGATCAAAGAATACAATATCAAAGATCCAACCTTGTGTAACTCTACTATGTGACCTGGTGTTACAGTGAATGAAATGTTGTTATAGCTCTCCTCCAGGATCAAAGATCACAATGTTAGCTTCCAAAATCTCAAGAAGAGACTTACACAATACAATGTAGTGACAATAAAAATAAATAAACTCGCCGATCTGCATGCCTAACAAAAAATACAATGAATAATTCAAGAACTCTGTCATGGTAGATCCCCTAATTTCATAAAAATAAATAGGATAATACACAATAAGTTCAATTATATTCTATGTTTAAAAAAATGAAACTAAATAGTGAGTTTCCCAGAAAAAATAGAAGTCCTAATAAGTATTGAGGTAAAAATTGTATATACCAAGTACTACCCATTTGAAGAATGTATTAAACATAATCTGTATCACTAGAGATATCTTGTAATTAAATATATTGCAGATATACAAATTCATGTAGTCTTTAATGTATACAGAGTTGACACCATATCAAATTTCCTTCTCATTCTTCATTGAATATAATAATTCTACTCCATATGTTAAAGGCAATAAAAATTATCTAATCGAATGGGTTGTGATAGCTCGTGCTTAGCCTATAGTGTATGAAAAACATAAACACAAATATTCACTAAAGAAGCCTAATAATCTTCCTAAATTTCATATCTAGACATTGGTACTATAAATAGATATGTCTAATTATCTCCCAATGGTTCTATTAATACACGTGTCAGTTAAGTTTAAATCACATTTTGGATAACTTGCTAAAATTCCACAGGCTGAAAAAATCGTTTGTAAGCACACCATCACAACTACCAACTAGTTGAGATAATGAGTATTACAATAACTCAATCGTTCTGGTAAAAGGCCAAATTTTACAATCATTGATATCCAAGAGGAAGGGATAATATTCAGTTACTGAAATAACCTTGCCAATTTTATTTGATGTTTATTCTTGAGGATAGTGACAATATTCGTTGCCTGAACCAAAAAAACATGAGATCTAATCAGTGAAATCCTCATTTTAATAGATTATATTGAAAATTTTAGTGACATGCAAGCTGGTATATTCATGTCAATTTTGGTTTAAGAATTTGAACTATACAATATTAGAGTGATTATAGTACATAAATCGCAATATAGAAGAATATTTTCATCTAAACGTGTAATCTATGGAAATTTGAAGTATTGAATTAGATAAAATATTTAGCAGGAAACCAATAATGCATCATACATTTCAAGTAGAAAAGAAAAGCAAAAGGTAAAGGAAGAAATTCCATAGAAGATAAATTGAGTGGAGAAATCCCTGGATCAATAAATGTGACAATAACAATGCCTTTGAAATCAAAATTATTGTGTATTCGTCATTTTTGTGTGCAAGTCCACAATGAAGAATTGAAGAAAACTATGTGCCACCCAAACCGCAAGAAAAATGAAAATACTCTTGAAGAATAGATGGATCAAAAATTCATTTGGAAATGCAATAAACAACACTTCCAAGGCCTCCCCCTGAACCTTTTAGTGATCCTGAGAATAAATAGAACGTGCTAGGAAATAGGCTTGCAAGAGGCGAATATGGTGGAGGACGAGATGAACACCTACCACAACTTAAATCTAAATTATATACATCATATACTCATGGGTAATGATACTCTAATACAACACATTGGTCAAAGGAGAGTAGAACTTGAACATGGGATTTTTTAGAATGACTTGAATTTTCCACAACTCTCCATGAATATGATCTATGTTAATCAGATAATACACTCAAGCACAAGAAAAATAGTATAATTCACACTTGATTCGGTAACGATATATGATATGCATGGTAGCTCCAACATGTTTTGAGGAAAATAATCATTCATGTTTGTATGCGTTTAGTAAGTTTATTACTAAATCTTATTCTTCTCTATTGCTACTACACATGCCAATGATGTTATTAGACTATGGCAAGAGAGGTTTGGTCATCTAATCTTCAAATACATGCAACAACTATGCAAGAAGGGAATGATCATCAGCTTGCTCGACATATAGTTTTCAAAAGACATTTTTCAAGCATGAGTTCTTGGAAAGCATCCTAAAGAGATGTTTTTGAAAGGAAATTGTTGGAGGGCCTCCTATCCCTTGGATATCATCCACCTTGTTCTCATGGGACCCTTTCCCAATCCATATATTATAAAATTAAGGCACATGCTTACATTCATTACTGATTTCTCAGGATACACTAATTAGGCTTATTTTACAAGGAAGAATTTCAAAGTTTTTGAGCATATCATATACTTTAGAGCTCTCATAGAGACTCAGTTCAGGAGGAAGATAAAGATCATCCTAACAGAAAATAATGGGAAATTTATGAATAGAAATTTTCAACATCTTTCCTCATACTTTGGTATACAAATACAACACACAATGCCCTACACTATAAATTAGACTGGAGTAGTCGAGAAAAATAATATATCCCTCAAAGAGATGAACTCTAGCATGTTTCATGCAAGGTATCTTCCTTCCAACCTATGGTTTGAGGAACTTAACTATGCCAACTACATTCAAAACATTTCTCCTCACAAATCTATCAAGGATCAAAATTATTTTGAGGTCTACAGTTCCAACAAACTAGAAATCACCCACTTCCAAATATTTTTATCGTGCGCATGGGCCTGCATACCCTCTAAAAAAAGGAAAGAATTAGACCCTCAAAGAACCACATGCATCGTCATGGCTTATTCCAATGGTGTGAAGGGTTAGATATATTTATCCCTCAACTGACAAGCTGATTGTCGATCGAAGTGTCCAGTTTGAGGAAATTATGTTGTAGACACCATTGGAACCACATGAAATGATCTATGTTCCTTTCCCTCCACCAATTTCAATTCTGATGATTTCATTCATTTATATCATGTCTCAAATTAGATTTCAAAATTCGATTTTGAAGAAGCATAATTGACATCCAAGCCCCAATTGGGCTTCTCCCGGTGACTCATTATACTCAGTGAGAAATCAACAAATAAGAAGTTCAATAGAGATGTATCCACAAGTCTACCTATCTACATGTAATTATATTATAGGAGATCCAGTGGATCCAAAGATGAAAAGGTCATATCTTGAGGATCCTCCTCTTTGCACTCATAATGAATGCACCAATTATTACCATTCATTGTTACATGGTTCTAGTCTCAGACTCACACACCTATGTAGAGGCTACAGGGAATCCCTTCTGGGAAGTGGCAATGAAAGAGTACTATGACTCACTTCTTGTGAATCAGACTTGGGATGAATTTCCAGTTCCTTCTAGCATGAAGTTTTTTATATGCGAAAAGGTCTATAGAACCAAGAAGGCAATATATGCACAAGTGAAAAGGTACAAGGAAATATTGGTTTCCAAAGGATTTCAACATATCCATGGGATATATTATGATGAGACATTTTCTCCAGTAGAAAATATGGACTCCATTTGATTGGTGCTTGTCATTTTTAGGGCCAACGTGGGCGGGGGATTCACCAAATGGAGGTGAAGAATCTATTTATGCATGAGGATATATTGGAGGAAATTTACATGGAGAAGCCTTAGGGGTTGATATAGAACTCCTCCTTAGAATTCTAACTTAAAAATTCCCTCTATAGCCTCAATAAATCACCTAAAGCATGGTATGTGAACATGGATGCTTAATTTATTTCTTAGTAATTTTTGAGATGCAAATAAAATCAAAATGTCTACATGTTGAGAACCTCATATTCCTTATTGATATTAGATCTATATGTTCATGAGATCCTAATCGCAGGAATTTATGCTTCAACAATTCCTATGGTAAAACACATTTTGCATGACAGGTTCTATATGAAAGATTTAGGTCTACTGCAATATTTTATTGGTCTTGAGATGAACTAGGATCATTCCTACGCAAAGCTATCTCAGACTAAATATGTCAAGGATATAATTTTTAGATTCCACATGACTGACTACATGTCAACACCCACATGATTTTTTATCCAGACTAATGAAGGAATGAAATAAAGTATAGAAATACACATAAATTCAAAGATTCAGTAGAAGTAAAACTTGAATTCATTAATATCAAATAACTAAAATATAGTTACAGACATGCTGGAAATAAATTAGCTAGGGCACTGGTAGCTTATCTCTCAGAAGTAATTTTAGGGCTACAATCCTCTAAATTATGTTACAATGAGGTTCAATGCCCTTTTTATTATTGAACAACATACGAAAACCATGAAAAACCAATACTTTAACCTCAGTAGATGAAATTCCAAGTGTTTGTGGACCTCGTTGGGGTTAGCTAGGAAACCAAATTCCCGTGCTCATAACTTGGTCATATTATCTTCATTTGGAATTTACGTTGTTTGGCACCAGATTCTGATCATGTCGCTCCTTATACCTACAATTGGATTTTTCCAACATGTCATGAACCTATTGGAAAATGTATTGAATGCACTAAATGATGTTCTTTTCTTGTCCGCTTCAGACTAGACATGGGCCAAATCTACTTGAGTAGATGTAAATGGCATGGCTATGTCAATGGGACAAAGTGGATGGAATCTCAAGCCCACCTGAAAGAGGTTGTGGCCATATTAGTTATGGAGATCCCAGTTATAGCTCTTTTGCAGAAAGGTGAGGCTCTCATCCCATGCACATGGATGCTTTGAGATGTACATGCACAAAATTTGTATGATCATCATGTTGATGACCTCTATCTGTCCATCAGCTTGGGGATGGAAATATATGGACTTGGTGAGATCGGTGTCGAACATCAACTGTAGGTTGGACCAAAAAGTAATAAGAAACCCATTTTCCCAATCTGAGATAATAAAGTGTTGGATCCCAAAGTGTGCCCACACTGGTTTAAATAAGAGTTTAGCAATGGCTTTTTTTGTGATATTATTCTTGCAAGCCGCCATAATAACCATCTGGGATAATCTGTCAATGACCAAAAAAACATGGTCATTTCCATGCTTATTAGAAGTAATGCCCAACATGTAATTGTTGAGCCTGAAGATTGTGCTTTCTTTCATCTTACTTTACCTCATTTTTCCTTTGTCCAATGTTATCCCAGACCCAATTGATTAATGAATTTAGTTAAAATTACTTTTAGAATGATTTACATGACTAACTTGCTAAGTTTTGTGATTTTTGTCATTGTAATGCATTTTGACTGGAACTAGCTGCAGAATGCAGACATTCCATAGCTAACTGGCAATTCTGCAACTGTCTTCACGTTTAGGCATGTTCTAGGTGGCCTCTCAAGAAAAACCACATATGCGTATATTCCACGTCATGTCTACATTGTTCGTTGCTTACCATGAAGGAAAAACCGAATTCTAGATATGGTTTTGATACGTGGGAACTCATTTAAGGAAGCATATTTCTAATAGGACTGTCTTAGTCCAGATGTCCTTTTCCTTTTTACGTTGCCGCTTTAAGAGTCCTAGTATGATTTCTATAAGGAAAGACAATGATCCTTGAATTGTTGCAAGTCTTGTTATGGAAATTTGTTATAAAAACACTTGGGAAACTGAGAGCTAGGCTAGATTTTTCTCTAGATTTTGCTTAGATTTTGTGCTACATTTCTGAAGACGCAAATTGCTCTGTTCAAGTTATTTATCCTTTAATGAAGAAGACAGTATTTTTTTGAAAGCGTTGATTTGATTTGGAGTTAGATTCCGTCTTGTGGTAGAGGGCCCCTGCCTCCTGCACGGTTTTACTTGCGTAATTTAGATAAGTATATTAGTTGCCTTTATGTTTTTGAAGTTTGAGTTCATAGTTAATTTCATTAGCCACTATAGTTATACTCATTCTAAAAACTCTTCCAAAAGAAGAAACTCTTCCAAAAGATTATGATAATGAATGGGAAATGGCGATAGTGTTGTAGGATTTAATTGTAATTTCTTTTGTTCACTATCTCAGTTACACTTGTTCTAAAAACTCTTCCAAAAGAAGAAACTCTTCCAAAAAATCCTTATGATGTCTAAGGCATGACCGTGATAATGAATGTTTCAGTTTTTTTTTTTCACTAAGTAACATAGCTGACCTTGCTCTTAAAACGCTCTTCCAAAATATCATAATGATGGGTAGGAGACAGCTGTGACATCTTAGTTTTCAAATTGCTTTCAGTCTTTATGTTTGCTTTTGCACTGAATTGTATAGTCAGGATTGTTCTAAGAAGCTCTTCCAAAATACCAATCATGATGGACAAATAGACTGTATAATCCCATAGATTAATGCATGATAACCTAGTTAGGATACTCCGAACTCTAATTGCATTTAACTCGTGCTCTGTTATTTTGTATTGAGTTTCATAATGACTTGTTAGTTCAGCACTATTTTAGACTAGTGACATCTTAAGTTCAGTTTTAGCTTAACTCATTGCATTTGCACTACACATTTATTTGTCATCCACTGCATATTAGATTACTTCAGTTGTTAAACTTAACAAAACAACCTTCATTATTTACAAACCTCTTCTTGTTCCAAATCTATAATTGATTCATAACCATATGAACAGAAGAAAGTATCATTTCAAGGCCTGAGGTACTTTTGCAACTTCTTTACTACTTCATAAACACAGCCTTTCCTCAAAAGACTACTTTAAAAATAAATATATAACTCTTGGGTGAGGTTTAGTGATGATTAACTAAGTTGCAGAATACAGTTCGGAACTAGTCTTAGAGTAAAGATCTTATGATGGTATTAATGTTTTCCTCCAAATATGCTTCAACAAATCTCTAATCATGGATAAAATGTTGCATCATTATAAGCTAGTTGTTTAATTGTTTAGTTAGGAGAATTTGCATACTTAGCTGACCACTTCTCAAGCTCTCTCTCAAAATTCTTTTGATGAAAGAATTGGACAAGTTGAATTTATGTTTTGAGTCATTTTCTTAAATGTCATTATCAAGCTTTGTTTCTGCTTAGTCATAGTTTAGATTTGATTCTGTTTCAATATTTTCAATTGCATTTGTCATTTGTCATCAACCAATTAAGCTTCACTCTGTTTTTAATCATTAGCTTCTTTCCACTAGCTTTCTAGTCATTTTCCTTGTGAACATAAAACTACCAAAAGACCAAAAACATCATAAATCATCACAAAAGACCAAAAAAATCATAAAACACTAAACACAACACATTAACACCTAGGCACATACGGTGCACTTCACTTCAGCAGTTTACCAACCCTGGTTGACAATTAAATGAACTCAATTTAGAAGACTAGGTTGAGACCAAACATTTTGGCGTCGTTGCCGGGGAAGTGAAAACTAGGTAACCTTTGTTTCTTAGCATCCAAAAACAATTATATGCATAGGGATAGAGATTCAAGGGGAATATTTATAAGCAGCAGAAGCAGAAGTTTGATTTCTAGAACACCACGTGTTTCATCTAGATCCAGAGCTAGTACACCTTCAACTCAGACCCACATTCCATATTTTACTGATCCTGGACTTCTAGAAGATATAAGGTTAGATATTCCATTAGATAAACCTTCCACTTCATCCACTGAACCTGCCATAGAAGAAGATTTAAAGACTCCTGTTAGGGACACAAACCTTTCCACTTCCATAGGAGAGTCAACCATCGCAGAAGAAGGAGGAGGAGGAGTCTTTAATGGAGAACACACACTATTTGGGGTAAGAGGTAGAGGTAGAGGAGAAGGAGGTAGAGGTGAAAATGGAGGAAGAGGTAGAATAGGAAGCTCTTTTGGGTTCCCTATAATTGATGAAGAAACCAATACAACCATGAAAAACATTTCACCCTCTGTCCTTCCAAACTTCTATGGACTTAAAACTGAAGATCCTGAAACCTTCTTATTTGAATTTTAAGTTCTGTGTAGAACTTATGACTACTTACAAGATGCTCAAAAACTGAAATTATTCCCTTCAACCTTGAAAGGAGCAGCATTGAAGTGGTTTATGAGTCTGATCAACAGTTCTATTAGAACATGGGAAGACATGAAACAAGCATTTCTAGAGAGGTATTTGGATTATTGTATGCCGGTTAATCATAAAGAAGAAGTGTTTAAGATGTTACAAAAAGAAGATGAAAATTTGGAAGATTTGTTGGAGAGATTTAATTACAACATCAAAAGAGAAAAAATGGAAAACCTAGATCAAGACACCTTAAAATCTCTTTTGTTGAAAACAATTAGGGATGAATGGTTGGATATCCTTAACATGATGGGAAAAGGGGATATATCACAGCTCACATTACCTGAAATATCTGAGTTATGTATTAACCTTTCAAGAGGGAAATCTAAAACTGTCAAAGGTCCAAGAGATCCTGCTCTTGCAAGGGCAAGTAAGTCCGCTTCTGGGACAGTAAGTAGATCAGAAATAGGACACATGCTTGATGATTTTAAATCTAACATCTTAGGGAGTCTTAGTGAACAAATAGACACCCTTAAGATACAAAACAAGAAAAAGGCTGAATCTGATGCCTTGGCAATATTTTGTCCCAAATGTAGAAAGAAACATGCCTTGAGAGAGTGTCCTTTGGATGTAAAAGTTGTAGAAACCTGTGTCATTTGTTCTGAAAAACATGAGACCAAGAATTGTCCTTCTCTTCCTGGTCTCAAAGCTATCTTTCAGGAGGAAACTCCTACATATTCCACAGAGTCTCTCAATTTTGTATCTAGAAGGCCTTGGCAGGGACCTCAAACACAAGGATTCCATGATCAAATGTATAATCAACCTGCACCTTGGAATTCTTGGCAGCAACCTTGGCCCCAATTTCAAAATCAATCTCTAGCCTGGGCACAAGGATCACAAAGTCCCTATGGAAGATACTCCCCATACTATCAGTATCCACCATCCTATCCACCATACCCACATTTTTATCCTCAAAATCCTCAACAAAATTTTCCTCAAAATCTTCAACAAAATTTTCAACAAAATCCTCAACATCATCAGAACCTACCACATCAAAATCAACCACTCCCATTACTATTTCCTCAAAAATCAAATCAATTGCCTGCTCAACCCATACCAAACCCCAATAATAAAAATCCTCAGAACACATACATGATAGAAGGCCAATAGTTTCCAACTTATTTAATTACTCCTCTAGACCTTAGTGATGTTCAACTTAGGTCTGGAAGAATACTTGAAAAGAGGAAACCTTATGTGATCATACAAGAACAAGATAACTCTGAGGAAGACTCTCTACGGGTGAATAAAATTCTTGAGGAAGACACATCCTTTCAAGACCCAAACACTGAAAAATCAAAGCAAAAATATCCAATAATTTCAACTCCTGTATTAGAGCAACCATCCACATCTACTTCTATACCTCCTTTTCCAGAAAGATTACAAATTGATAGAGGTGTAGACAAACAAATTATGGTGCCTAATTATGATTTCTTAGATGAGCTGAGAAATGTTTGCATTAAAATTCCATTATTACAAGCCATCAAGGAAATCCCAATTTTAGCCAAAACAATAAAGGAGTTGAGCATGAAGAAAACAAGAAAAAGAATAAAAGAAACAAAGAAAATTCAACTGGCAGGACAAATAGAAGACATTATGATGGGAAAGATTTCTATTCCAAAGAATCTTGACCCAGGAAATCCAGTTGTCAAAATTCACATCAATGGAATTGAAATCCAAAACACACTCATTGATTTAGGAGAAGCAATCAATATCATGAGTAGACAAATCATGGATAAACTGAAACTTCCTAATCTTCTCTTTACACCCACACTATTACAATTAGCAGACAGATATGTGATCAAATCAGATGGGGTAATAGAAGACATTCCAATGTCCCTAGACTCTTGGGAGTACCCTGTGGATTTCATGATCCTAACTCCTAAGAATAATCTAGGAGGACATCCTGTTATATTAGGAAGACCTTGGTTGGCTACAGCTGATGCTTTTATTAGTTGTAGATCTGGTGATATGTATGTCTTTGATGGTAGTTCAACTAAGAAATTCACTTTATATCCTATAGCTAGGACAATTACAGATCTAGATGACACTCAATGGATAGAGGATGAAGAAAATTTACAACCTCTCTTCGCAATTTCAGAAATTAGTGAAGATAATCAAATTTTGAATACTCTAGAAAACTTTGAATCCTCTCCAGAACACAAACATGAATCATTTCAAGAGGGATCCAACATTGAGTTTTTGTCATCAAGGCAGATGTATCTTCATTCTATGGACAAATTTGCAATCTCTACAAGTGAAATGTTTCCACGAAAAACTTTGAACATAAGCAAGAACCTAGAAAAATCTCAACAAGAAGAGTTAGTCAAAGTATTACAGAGACATTCTTCTGCATATGCATGGGAATACACTGACATGAAAGGGATAAGCCCCAAGACTTGCACTCATCACATCTATATAGAGGAAAATTGCAGACCAATCAGACAACCTCAAAGACGGATGAATCCAAATCTTAGGGAAATTGTTAAGGGAGAATTGCAAAAACTGTTAAATGTCAATTTCATCTATCCCATTTCAGATAGTCAGTGGGTTTCTCCTTTGGTAATTGTGCCAAAGAAAAATGGAAAATGGAGGGTATGTGTTGACTACCGAGAACTAAACAAAGCTACTCTTAAAGACCATTTTCCCTTACCTTTCATAGATCAAGTGTTAGATACATTAGCTGGCAAAAAGTACTTCTCATTCTTAGATGGGTTTAGTGGCTACAACCAAATCCAAGTAGCACTTGAAGATCAAGACAAAACCACATTTACCTATCCTTGGGGTACCTATGCTTACCGAGTATTGCCATTTGGATTATGCAATGCACCTGCAACATTCCAAAGGGAAGTATTAGGAATTTTTTCAGATCTAATACATGATTGTGTAGAGGTATATATGGATGATTTCACAGTTTATGGAAACACATTTGAAGAAGCCTTAGAAAACTTGGAAAAAGTTTTAAAGAGATGTCAAGAAGAAAATCTTTCACTTAGTCATGAGAAATGTTTCATGATGTTTACTTAAGGTATTGTTTTAGGGAATCACATTTCAGGGGATGGGATTAGAGTTGATGAGTCAAAAGTTGAAGTCATCTCTAACTTATCTATTCCAAGTTGTCAAAAAGATGTTAGGAGTTTTCTAGGATTTACAGGATATTATCGGAGGTTTATAGAAAACTTCACCAAGATAGCATTTCCACTCTTCAAATTACTTACCAAAGATTGTGAATTCAAATGGAATTCTGATTGCCAGTTAGCCTTTGAAACCTTGAAAACAAAAATTTCTGAAGCACCTATTTTAAGGGGACCTAACTGGAAGTTACCTTTTCATATCTCAACAGATGCCTCTGATACAGCTCTAGGAGCAGTATTGGGACAAAAAGACTTGATTCCTTATGCCATCTACTATACCAGTAAAAATTTGACTCCTGTAGAGTTAAACTATACTGTAACTGAAAAAGAGTTTTTAGCTGTTGTTCATGCCATAAACAAATTCAGACACTATATAACAGGCTATGAAACTTTTGTTCACACTGATCATTCTGCAATTATATACTTAATGAACAAATCAATTACTAATGGCAGAGTCATAAGATGGTTATTGCTCTTACAAGAATTTAACATTACCATTCTAGATAGGCCTGGAAAACAAAACACAGTAGCTGATTTCCTATCTAGACTCCAAAATATCAAAGATGACACTCCAGTTGAAGATCAATTTCCTGATGAATATCTTTTTGCAATTTCTACTCAAACTCCATGGTTTGATGATATTGCTAATTATTTAGTTTCAGGAAAATTTCCTTCAATAATGAATGCAAGGGATAAAAGAAAAATCATTAATGATAGTGCAAAATATTCATGGGTTGCTAATGAGTTGTACAAGACAGGTCCAGATTTGATCATTAGAAGGTGTGTTTGTGAAGATGAGATGCCTGAGATTCTCAAGGCATGTCACGATGAACCTTGTGACGGACACTTTGCAGATAAGAGGACAGCCTATAAGATCCTTAATTTAGGATATTATTGGCCATCCTTGTTTAAAGATGCTAAAGAGTATGTCAAAAGGTGTGACAGTTGCCAAAGGGTAGGGAAACCTTCTCCTTCAGGTGAGATGCCATTACAACCTCAGGTACACATTGAACCTTTTAAAAAATGGGCTTTGGATTTTGTAGGACCTATTAGTCCTCCATCAAGACAAAAGAAATACATATTAGTTTGCACTGATTATGTTACTAAGTGGGTAGAAGCTAAACCATTACTTGTTGCTAATGAATCATCCGTAGTTACTTTTCTTTTTGAGGATATTTTTACTCGTTTTGGTGTCCCAAGGGAAATTGTTACAGATCAAGGAGCTCAATTTACATCAAGGCTAGTGGAAAAAATGATGGAGAGGTACAAAATCAGGCATAGAAAATCTACTCCTTATCATCCACAAGCAAATGGTCAAGTGGAATCTACTAATAAGGTCATTGAAGGAATCCTAACAAAGACTTTTCATTTACATAGAAGAGATTGGGTAGATAGGCTTCCTGAAGCCTTGTGGGCCTATAGAACTACATGGAGAAATACAACAGGCCATACTCCTTATGAACTTCTTTATGGAAAGCAAGTTTTGTTCCCCATAGAGTTCCAGATTCAAACTTTCAAAATGGCAGTTCAGTTAGGACTTGATTTAACGGAGGCACAAAAGCATAGACTGGAGCAGATTAATGAATTGGATGAGATCAGACAAGATGCAGTTTAGAAAACAAGTCTAGTTCAACAGCAAAGGACTAGATGGCATGACAAGTACATCAAAGAGAAGAAATTCAAAGAAGGTGACTGGGCTCTCTTGTTTGATTCAAAATTCAAGGATTTTCAAGGTAAATTTCAAACACATTGGCTTGGGCCATATGAAAGTGTTGAAATTTTTGACAATGGAGCAGTAAAAATCAGGACAATAGATGAAGAAGAGGTCACTTTTCTTGTGAATGGTCATAGATTGAAGCTGTATCACAAACCACTCTCAAGAGAAGAATTTGTTAAGAAGTTCCAAGAAAGCAGTGATGTGAAGTTAATGAAGAAGAATCTCTCTTCTTCATCAACTTGATAAAATTTTCTGAAGCATTTCTCTTGAAAAAATAAAAATAAAAATAAATAAAATAAATACACAAAATAAAAATAAATAAAATAAAAAAAATAAAGGTATAAACATGAAAACCAATCATTGATTGGCATGTTTATACAGAAAAGATAGGGTGAAAATCAGAGTTTTTCTGACACTCTAACTTTTCCCATTTTGTTTTTGCAAGCAGCTATTACAAAATCATAAGTTCAAATCCATTGTACTTATGATCCATTTCATTTCATTTCATTCCATTCACTTATCCATCCATACTCCATTTCATTCATTCATTCATACTTCACTTCATTCCATATATCATTCATCTCATTCCATACTTCATCCACCTCATTTCCATGTCAAAATTTAAAGTTTGATGTCTTGCTGCAAATGAGTAACACATGTCATGGATTGCAGGGCAGTTCTTATATTCTTCCACTCCATTTCATAAATTGAATCCATTCCATTTCATCATCCACTTCATACATATCATGACTCATCATCCATCTTCATTCATATAACATCTCACTTATATCCCAAACCACTCCATTCCATGATTAAAATACTCTACAGGTACATTCTGCAGCTTAACAGACATTCTACAGCTGATCATTCCGCAGCTACAGATCCTGAAGACACTAATCAGCAGACATTTGAATTGCAACAATATGATCCAGTATATCCATGAATAAGAAGAATCAAGAAGGATTATGAAGACTCTTCCAAAGTAGAACAAAGAATACAAAAACCACAAAAAGAAAATGAAAAGAAGAGGTAACAAGTTTAGATTATAATGGCATTTCATAAAGTTTAGCATAGTTTTAGTTATGAATCATTCGAAAAAGTTGTTTTGATTATTTTTATTGATCATGTCCAATATACCCTGCACAAACTTTGGATTAAAATCTCTCATTTCAAATTCTATACCCGACATCATTTAAGCGGTTAAAAAGGCTGAAGTGTTTGTTTTCTTCACGTCACCGAACCAAATCATTCAATGATGATTTTCTTTTCCGTTGTAAAAATCTCCACAGTATTTTCACTCATTAATTCGTTTTCTCCACCTCACTCCATTAACTCATTCCGTAACTACTTCCATCACTCCATTCTGTAGCCGGCCCTTCATTCCGCAAAACAGAGATATCCCTATCATCGTGAGCAGAGCAAAGGGTATATCAGTTTGAATATCAAATCCCTATCACCGTGAGCAGAGATTGAGCATTATCACTGTAAACGCAGAGGTATAGCAGTGAGGAATTTGAAGCCATTTGTCACCAAGAGACAGAGGTATAACAGTGTGGAATTTGAAGCCATTGTCAATATTAACGCAGAGGTATATCAGTATGAAGTTTGAAGCCATTAACACCAAGAACCAGAGGTATATCAATTCGAAGGTGGAAGTTATTGTTTCCGTGGGTAGAAAGAGTATTAATCTGAACATTGAAGAAGGAATTATGGGTTTCATTGTAAGAACTAAACCAGTGGGTACAAAATACCTGGAAGGCTACCCTCAATGTAAATAAATGTTGCAACAGGTAGGATGGCTACAATTTCTTGAGAAATTTAATGGCTTCCACAAAGAAGTCACTAAAACATTTGCAAGGTCATTTAGAGGAGATGAGGTTGAAGTGGGAGATGTCAAATTCACTGTCACTGAGGTTTTCATTGCAAAAGCAACAGGATTTCTTAGAAATGGAGAGAGATGGTTCAAAAATAGAGAATTCCATAATGAATCATGGAAGCAAATTCTAAAATCACCAGGTATGGATGTCACTGTGTTTAAGAAAGGAATCCCAAGTTTTGCATTGAAAAATAAATGGAGAAATATCTTGCTTATTCTGCAAAAATTTATTACATGTGAAGGTAGATATGGCACATTTTATGTTTACCACATTAGACTGATAATGCATTTTCTAGAGGAAGAGTTAAACTTACCCTAATTTTTGCCTCAAAGTTTGAAAAAGATGGCTTCCTGTGTTCAAAGAAGGGTCCAATTTTTAGAGACAACTCTATACCATCATGGCTTGGTTAAGATTTTAATTGAACACCATTTAGCCAAAACAAATGATACTTGGGAAAATTTCTTGATAAGAAATCATTTTGAAGAGCCAAAAGAACCCTCACCTGAACAACAGCCTACAAGGAGAAGCAGAAAATGGAGAGCTTCAAAAATTGAAATTGACAAAACAGTCCAGGAAAGTAGTGAGGAAATCATCTCAGAGAAGTTGACTCAAATCAAGAGACAACTTAAGAAAGAGAAGTTAATCAGGAAATCTTCCACAGAAAAAGGAGAGGGATCTTCCTAGCCAAGAAGAAGCCATAGACTAAAGGGGAAACTAAGAAAAACTCAGATAAAACAAACAGGGGTGTTAAATATAGAAGATGAGGAAACATTTATTGAGGAAGATGTTGAAGAGGATTTTAATGAAGGAACCCCTGAAATTGACCCTGCTCAGCAAGAAGTTTATGATTATGTTGAAACTTTGGAAAGGATAGCTTCAGAGAGTAGAGATAGAACCCCTAGTCCTCCACTTTCTGAAATAGATGTGTTAAGAAGGGATAGGTATGAGTTAGAAATACTTAATAGACACATCAAAAATGAGAATGACATTCTGAAGGAACAAGTCAAACTCAAAACCAATATGAACTCAACCTTATCTCTACATATGGACAAAGTGGAAAAGGCTAATGAAAAGCTGAAAAAAAGGAAAATGAAGCTAATCAGGGCACTTATCAACTTAAGGTTCAAACTTGTCATCAGAAAACCCAGAAGATCTTTAGCTTCCAGGAAAAGAATAAGGAGAGGATTAGATGTTCTTGCAGAAGCCTCTGAGTTTATGGAATAAGTTGCATGAGGACATGCAAGAAGTCAGCAGTGGGGGTATGTTGAGCCTCAAGATTGTGCTTTCTTTCATCTTACTTTACTTCATTTTTCCTTTGTCCATTGTTATCCTAGACCCAATTGATCAATGAATTTAGTTAAAATTACTTTTAGAATGATTTACATGACTAACTTGCTAAGTTTTGTGATTTTTTTCATTGTAATGCATTTTGACTGGAACTAGCTGCAGAATGTAGACATTCCGTAGCTAACCGGAAATTCTGCAGCTGTCTTCACGTTTAGGCATGTTCCAGGTGGCCTCTCAAGAAAAACCACATATGGGTATATTCCACGTCATGTCTACATTGTTCGTCGCTCACCATGAAGGAAAAAACTGAATTCGGGATATGGTTTTGATACGTGGGAACTCATTTAAGGAAGAAGATTTCTAATAGGACTGTCTTAGTCCAGATGTCCTTTTCCTTTTTACGCTGCCACTTTAAGAGTCCTAGTACGATTTCGATAAGGAAAGACAATGATCCTTGAATTGTTGCAAGTGTTGTTATGTAAATTTGTTATAAAAACACTTGGGAAACCAAGAGCTAGGCTAGATTTTGCGTAGATTCTGTGCTACATTTCTGAAGACGCAGATTGCTCTGTTCAAGTTATTTCTCCTTTAATGAAGAACACAGTATTGTTTTGAAAGCGTTGATTTGATTTGGAGTTAGATTCCGTCTGGTGGTAGAGGGCCCCTGCCTCCTGCATGGTTTTACTTGTGTAATTTAGATAAGTATCTTAGTTGCCTTTACGTTTTTGAAGTTTGAGTTCATAGTTAATTTCATTAGCCACTATAGTTATACTCGTTTTAAAAACTCTTCCAAAAGATTATGATAATGAATGGGAAATGGCTATAGTGTTGTAGGATTTAATTGTAATTTCTTTTGTTCACTATCACAGTTGCACTTGTTCTAAACACTCTTCCAAAAGAAGAAACTCTTCCAAAAAATCCTTATGATGTCTAAGGCATGACTGTGATAATGAATGTTTCAGTTGTTTGTTTTCACTAAGTAACATAGCTGACCTTGCTCTTAAAACCCTCTTCCAAAATATCTTAATGACGGGTAGGAGACAGCTGTGACATCTTAGTTTTTAAATTGCTTTCACTCTTTATGTTTGCATTTGCACTGAATTGTACATTCAGGATTGTTCTAAGAAGCTCTTCCAAAATACCAATCATGATGGACAAACAGACTGTATAATCCCATAGATGAATGCATGATAACTTAGTTAGGATACTCCGGAGTCTAATTGCATTTAACTCATGCTTTGTTATTTTGTTTTGAGTTTGATAATGACTTGTTAGTTCAGCACTGCTTTAGACGAGTGACATCTTAAGTTCAGTTTTAGCTTAACTCATTGCATTTTCACTCCACATTTAGTTGTCATCCACTGCATATTAGATTA
The DNA here is from genome assembly GCA_034641835.2 of Pinus albicaulis. Classification (NCBI taxonomy): domain Eukaryota; kingdom Viridiplantae; phylum Streptophyta; class Pinopsida; order Pinales; family Pinaceae; genus Pinus; species Pinus albicaulis. The sequence goes on along the minus strand of CM076580.1, from coordinate 265,232,668 downwards.
CTTCAGTTGTTAAACTTAACAAAACAGCCTTCATTATTTACAAACCTCTTCTTGTTCCAAATCTATAATTGATTCATAACCATATGAACAGAAGACAGTATCATTTCAAGGCCTGAGGTACTTTTTCAACTTCTTTACTACTTCATAAACAGAGCCTTTCCTCAAAAGACTACTTTAAAAAGAAATCTATAACTCTTGGGCGAGATTTAGTGATGATTAACTAAGTTGCAGAATAGAGTTAGGAACTAGTCTTAGAGTAAAGATCTTATGATGGTATCAATGTTTTCCTCCAAATATGCTTCAACAAATCTCTAATCATGGATAAAATGTTGCATCATTATAATCAAGTTGTTTAATTGTTTAGTTAGGAGAATTTTCATACTTAGTTGACCACTTCTCAAGCTCTCTCTCAAAATACCTTTGATGAAAGAATTGGACAAGTTGAGTTTATGTTTTGAGTCATTTGCTTAAAAGTCATTATCAAGCGTTGCTTCTTGTTAGTCATAGTTTAGATTTGATTCTGTTTCAATATTTGTAATTGCATTTGTCATTTGTCATCAACCAATTAGGCTTCACTCTGTTTTTAATCATTAGCTTCTTTCCACTAGCTTTCTAGTAATTTTCCTTGTGAACATAAAACTACCAAAAGACCAAAAACATCATAAAACACTAAACACAACGCATTAAGAGACAAACACCTAGGCACATACGGTGCACTTCACTTTAGCAGTTTACCAACCCTGGTTGACAATTAAATGAGCTCAATTGAGGAGACTAGGTTGAGACCAAACAGTAATCCATGGAGATGGATTCCCAAGGCCGACTAGGGGTCGGTAGCAGAGTATAGATGACTTTATTTTTGATGGTTGGTTTGGTAATTGCGCAGTCAGTGTAGGATTTCAATTACATATCGACATCTCATCGAAGGTTTTACCAATAGAAATACTTATGCAGTACTGCAATTGTTTTTGCGACCCTGAAATGCCTGACGACCTGACTGTAGTGCACTTCCCAAGCCATATTGGAACACTAGCTTGAAGGAAAACAAAGGTGTCCTAGGTGAAATAATAGTGCATCCTAGAGGTGAAAAATTGGTACTTTCTTACCCTCCATGAGCGTCTTGTATGTGCAACTGAATTCTGGAATGGTTCTATAGAGAACGGGCCAATTGTAAGTCTCATACCCATAAGAGTTGAGAATGATAGTTAGTGCCATGATCAGTTGTAGGCTGAGGTACTCTACAACATTACTGATTTTCCCCTTGTTGTAATTGATGTTAAAATGAAATTGTTGCGGGTGTGTGAGCAATTATAGTGGTGATCCTTATGAAAGTTCCCTTGCGTTTGTATGAACTGCAGTGGTAGGTGGTTTGTGTGGATGACCATTTGCTTCCCCAAAATGTAATGCCTCCACTTTTGGCAAGCCTACATAATGGAATACATATCTTTATCATAAGTCGGATACTTTGAGAATTTTTTGGAAAGTGTCTCATTGTGATATGCCACAGGATGCCCCTGTTTAGTAAGACCTGGAACAATAGCATAGTGGGAGGCATATGTCTCAAGCTTAAATGGTTGTTGCAAGTTTGGTAATGTGAGCATTGGTGCTGAGAAAAGAGGATGTTTCAACTTGACCAACACATTATATTGAGATTCATAACAAAATAATATTTCTTTGGCTTCTCCCTTGGTGACTTGACTCAAGGGGTAAGTGATATGAGAGAATCCTAACATGAACATGTAGTAGAAATCAGAAATACCTAGAAAGCTCCAGAGCTCTATTGGAGTTGTTCGGGTTGGCCAATCCCGAATAACTTTCATCTTGGCTAGATCTGCATGCACCCACCGCTCATCAATAATGTATCCCAGATACTGAACCTAGGCCATTCTAAAAGTGCAATTCTCCATATTGGCGCATGATCCAGATTTATGTAGGAATGCAACAGAATACAGAAATAATCATAAACATAGAAATACAACAGAAATAAGGCTTCATTTCATTAATATCAAATCATTGAGATATGCTTATAAACATTATGGAAATAAAATAGCTAGGGTTTTGGTAGATAATCTCTGAGAAGAGATGTGGCGGCTACAGACCTCTGAACTATGTTATAATGAGGCTCGAGGGCCTATTTATTATCAAGAAACAATGGAGAACTCTAAACGTCCAAAAACCTAACCCTAGGAGATGAAGCACCAAAAATATGGGCCTCGTTTGGGTAAATTGGTGTTTCAACTTCTCAGGGACGTAACTTCCACATACTATCTCCATTTAGAGCTTCAAAATGGCTCTGGAAGTTTAGGACCCGACAAATTGCTAACAATAGTAAGTGTGAAAAAAACTGAAAGAGACAATGGTGGGGCCCTAAGGGGAATAGGCGGGTGGCCACCAATATCCACCTAGATCATTCCTCCCCCCTTAGGAAGAAATGATACCCATTGCATTCAGTCCCTCCATGAGATGATGAAAATTCTATTGAACTTGGTCCCTGGTGAACTACTTTCCTTGGTGTAGGAGTTGGCTAGCTTTGATAACCCCATATAGTTGGATCTTCTGTCGGTGATTGTTCTTGATGTGCATGTCCATGATACATTCTATGGTGGCCTGTCCCATGAAGTCTGGGTTTAACTCTTTTGGTGTGAGTTCTTGTGCAATGTCAGAGGTGTCTAATAGAGGTGGGAAGTAGGGACGAAGGTGGTCTACATTTAATACTGGTTGCAGACCAAGGAATGGTGGAATACTGAGCTCGAAGGCATTGTTCCCTACAACCTTGGTGATGGTGTATGGCCCATATCAGAGTGGGCACATCTTGTAGTGGGGCCCAGTGAGTTACTCCTTCTGCAAATGTAGCCACATTTTTTCGCCCACCTGGAAGTTGTGTGGCACCTGATGTTGATCATGTCTTTGCTTGTACTTAGCATTGGCTCTATCCAATATGTCTTGAACCTATTGGCAGATGTGCTAGATTTGCTAGATGAAGTTGTTTTATTTGTTAGCTTCACACTGGACATGAGTTGAATCGGCCTGAGTAGTGGCAAATGGCATGGCTACGTCAATGGGACATAGTGGCTAGAATCCCAAGCCCACCAGAAAGGGGTTGTGGCTAATTGAGTTTTGGATAGCACGGTTATAACTGTGTTGTACATAGGGAAGGCTCTAATCCCATGTGCGTGGATTTTTTGAATTGTACATGCGTAGAATGTGTACAATCATCCTGTTGACGACCTCTGTCTGGCCATCAGTTTGGGGATGGAAAGCTGTGGACTTGGTGAGCTGGGTGTCCAACATTGACCAAAGGTTGGACCAAAATGTGCTAAGGAACTTGCTGTCGCGATATGATATGATATACTCTGGGATCTGAAAGTGAACCCACACTCGTTCAAAGAAGAGTTTAGCAGTGGCTTTTGCTATGATATTCTTCTTGCAGGCCGCCATAACGGCCATCTTTAAGAATCTGTCGACGACTACAAAAACACAGTCATTTCCATGCTTAGTTTAAGGAAGGCCTGACATGTAATCCATGGATATTGATTCCAAAGGTCGACTAGGGGTAGGTAATGGAGTATAGAGCCCTTGCTTCTTGATGGTCAGTTTGGCAATGACATAAGCAGTGCAGGATCTGATGTACTTCCCAACATCCCATGGAAGGTTTGGCCAATAGAAATACTTTTGCAATACTGTCACTATTTTCTCGACCCCAAAATTCCCAGCAAATCGACTGCAGTGTGCTTACAATATCATCTTGGCATGCTCGCTTGAAGGAACACAAAGGTGTCCTAGGTGACATAATAGTGCATCTTGGAGGTGAAAATTTGGAACTTTCATACCCCCCAAGAGTGCCTTGTATGTGTAGTTGAATTCTATATCTCTCTTGTAGAGAAGAATCCAATCAGATGTATCATGCCCACAAGAGTTGAGAACAGTGGTTATGGCCATGATCGGTGGTCGACTGAGGTAGTCTGCAACATTATTGGTGCTACCATTCTTGTACTTGATGTTCAAATGAAATTGTTGCAGATATGTGGACCAATTATGATGGCGATCATTCTGAAACTTCCCTTGTGTCTGTATAAACTGCAGGGGTCAGTGGTCTGTATGGATGATTGTCTCCTTCCCCAAAATGTAATGCTTCCATTGTCAACAAGCTTGCATAATGGAATACATTTCTTGGTCATAAGTGGGATACTTTCGAACTATGTCAAACAATGTTTCACTATGATATGCCACTGGATGCCCTTGTTGAGTAATAAATGCCCCAATAGCATAGTCAAAGGCATCTGTCTCTATATCAAATGGTTGCAAGTCTAGTAATGTGAGCACTCGGGTAGAATAGAGGCGATGTTTCAATTCTACGAATGCCTTTTAATGAGATTATGACCAACAGAATTTTTCTTTCACTCCTCCTTTGGTGACTTGACTCAATGGCCAAGGGATATGAGAGAATCCCAACATGAACCCGCGGTAGAAATTAGCAGGAACTAGAAAGCAGTGAAGCTCTGTTAGGGTGGTTGGGGTTGGTGAATCCTGAATGACTTGGATCTTGGCATGATCCACATGCACCCCCCTTTCATCAATAATGTCTCCCAGATATTGAGCTTGGGTCATGTCAAAAGTGCACTTCTCCAAATTAGCACACAAATTGTGTTGCCACAATGTTCGGAGGACTTCTCAGATGTGGTGGAGGTGCTCTTCCCGAGTCTGGTTGAAGATCAGAATGTCATCCAAGTATACCACTACAAATGAGTTGGTGAATGGATGCAAGATGTCATCCATCAACCTCATGAAGGTTATGGGAGCATTTTTCAATCTGAAAGGCATGATGAGCCATTCGAAAAGGCCCTCCTTGGCTTTGAAGGTAGTCTTCGACACATTAGAGGGTTGGATTGGTACCTGGTGATACCCAAACTTCAAGTCGATATTGCTGAAATATTTTTCCCCTTTGAGTTGGTCCAGAAGGTCATCAATCCATGGGATCGAGTACCTATTCTAGGCAGTGATCTTGTTCAATGCCCGATAATCAATACAGAGCCTCCAAGTCCCATCCTTCTTCTGTACCAACATGATCGGGCTCCCACAGGGTGATGAACTTGGCCGGATGTGACCTTTTTGCAGTATATCCTAAATCTGCCTCTTGATTTCATCATTCTCCATAACATAGTGCCTATAGATCAGTCCATTGGGTAGCAGCACACCTGGGGTCAAGTCAATGGGGTGCTTGACCTGACAGTGTAGAGGCACCCCTGTGGGTGAGGTGAAGATATCCCTGTACTCCTCCACAACCTTGTCCATTTGTTGTTTTTGTGAAGAGGAACCATGTCTGGAGGTCGTGGCCATAGTATTCTTCTTGCTCTGGGGGTCGATCATTAGGAAAAAAAATTTCTTGGTTTGGGAAATGAGCTTACTGCATTGTTTTGCAGTAACCAAAGAGATAGTGGGAGGCGGTGGTACCTTTGGTATCCTGTACAATTTATTTCCCAAAGTAACAATAACAATGCAATTCCAGGACTCATACACAGCATTTCACTTCCACAAATGTGGTTGGCCTAATAATAGATCAAAAACATCAATAGGATCAATGTCACACAATACCTCATCCGTGAAGGGCTTGATGCTATAGGGAAGGCGACACCTCTGGCTGACGCAGAGATCTCATCCTTGGTGAAGCCACCCAATGGTATATGGTTGTGGGTGTGTTGTGGTTGGAAAGCCCAACCACTTCATGAGATCTATTGAAATTAGGTTCTTTTCGCTCCCATTGTTGACAATGAACCGTAGCCGGGAACCCTTTACCCACATATGGGAGTGGAAGAGATGCTCTGCCTCCTCTGGATCTTCTCGTTCCTCCTTTTGGATTTTCATAGTGGAAATAATGGCATTGGGCTCCGCATCAATAATCTACTTCCCTTTTTCATTCACCTTGTCAGGTTCTGATTCAAAGTTGGAGTATGCATCTGATTCAGAAGCCCTCATCTCAGCCACCAGTGACTGCTTGGCCCAACACTAGTGTTGTGAGTGGAGCTCTTATGGAACTCACACCACTTTCCCGTGTCCTTCTTTGGCTTCGTGGTGTTATTCTTTGCTTGTGCCTTCGGTAGGTTGTCTTGGGCCACCATGCCTTGGATTTTTCCTTTGTTCTGCGGTTTGGGGGCACCTTTCCCTTTCTTTTGATTCACAGATCCAAAGTCTGGCTTCTTCTATTTCAATTTCTGCTCAATCTTGGTAGCATACAGGTATGCCATACCAAGTAAGGAGATTTCAAGGAACTCCATTTCCTTATGAATGTATTTGTGTATACAACCATGATACTTTAACACCAAATGTTTCTCTGAATATTTGATACCCAACTTTGTGCACAGGGTATGAAACAGATTCGTTAGCTCATACACATCTCGATCCCTTTGTTGCCATATCGTGGTCCATTATATGTACTTCTCCTCATAGCTCCCCATGGGATAGTATTGTTCCTTGATGGCATCTAGAAAATAATTACAAGTGGGTACAGCTGAGAACAGAGAGGGTTCTGTCTCGTCCTTTTTCTCACAATAGGTTTCTCACCGATCCTTGACATTGGGGGGTATTTTTGAACAGTGTAAAAACAATCTTCTCCCAGTCGGAAAAGTCAGGAACCGAGAAATATTCTTGTAATATATCCAACCATCTATCTAGGGCATCTGCATCTATTTTACCCTAAAATATGTGAATGTCAAATTTTACTTGTACCTTAAAGGGAGTTGTGCCCCCAAAGTGGCTACTGGATGTAGATGCGCCGCCGGTGGGCGGTCATTGAAGGATCTGGGAAAATTTATCCATCATTGTGTTCCTTTGTTTTTCAAGGGCATCCTCGAGCCATATTTTGATAGGATCTCCTGCTCCCTCATCTTTCTTTTAGTCCCCCATGGGTGTTTGTCAAGGTTTGCAAGGCTGATCTTGCAAAGGTTCCACCAGATCGAGCCCTAACTCCTTATACCCAAAGCTTGTTGGGGACATGCAAAGAAGGATCGAGAAAAAAGCAAACAACTCTGATACCACTGATTTGAATTTATGCAAGAATGCAATAGAATATAGAAATAACCATAAACATAGAAATACAACAGAAATAATGCTTCATTTCATTAATATCAAATCACAAAAATATGCTTACAAACATGATGGAAATAAAATAGCTAGGGTGTTGGTGGCTAATCTTTGAGAAGAGATGTGGTGGCTGCAGACCTCTGAACTGTGTTATAATGATGCTCAAGGGCCTATTTATTATAGAGAAACAATGGAGAACTCTAAACGTCCAAAAACCTAACCCTAGGAGATGAAGCACCAAAACTATGGGCCCCGTTTGGGTAAATTTGTGTTTCAACTTCCTGGGGACGTAACTTTGGCATACTATCTTCATTTGGGGCTTCAAACCAGATTCGGAAGTTCAGGACTAAAAAAACCACTAAAAATGGTAAGTTGTGAAAAAAACTGAAAGAGACAATGGTGGGGCCCCAAGTGGAATAGGCGGGTGGCCACCAATATCCACCTGGATCAGTACACAACTTGTGTTGTCATAGTGTTTGTAGGACCTATCAGATGTGGTGGAGGTGCTATTCACATGTCTAGTTGAATATCATGATGTCATCCAAGTAAACCACAACAACTAAGTTAGTGAATGACTGCACGATGGCTTCCATCAGCCTCATAAACTATGTGAGAGCATTTGTTAAGTGGAAAGGCATAACTAGCCATTAAAAAAGGCTCTCCTTGGCTTTTAAGGTTGTCTTCCACACATTGAAGGGTTTTATTGGTACCTATTGAGACCCATACTTCAAGGAGATCTTGTTCAAAATTTTTCCCCCTTGATTTGGTCTAGAAGTTCATCAATTTGTGGGATTGGGTACCTATTTTGTATAGTGATCTTGTTCAGCGCACGATAGTCAGTTCATAGTCTCCAAGTCCCATCCTTCTTTTGCACCAACGTGATTGGGCTCCCATAGGGTAATTAACTCTGTCGGATGTGACCTTTCTGCAAAAACTTCTGAATACGCCTCTTGATTTCATTGTTCTCTAGAATAGAGCTTTGATAAATTGGTCCTTTGGGAAGCAATGCACAAGCGGTCACATCGATGGAGTGCTCGACCTAACATTGGAGAGGCACCCTTGTAGGTGAGGTGAATATGTCTCCATACTCCTCCTCGACCTTTTCCATCAATTTTTGTCATGTGGATGAGCCATGTCTGGATGTCATGGGCACAATGTTTTTATTCCCATAAGGTCGCATCATCAAGAAAAAAAATTCCCAGTTTTGGAAATGAGTTTATTGTATTGTTTTGTAGTGACCAAAGAGATGGTAGTAGGTAGTGCTACCTTTGGTATCTTGTACAACTCATTTCACAAAGTAACAATAACATCTCGAGGCTGAGACTCATACATAACATGTCACTTCCACAGGTATGATTTGCCTAAAAGCACATCAAAAACATCAAGAGGATAAATGTCACATAATAACTCATATGTTAAGGGCTTGATGCTATAAGGAAGGTGAAATTGTTGGCTGACGTGGAGATCAAGTCCTTGGTGAAGCCACCCGATGGTTTACGACTGTCGGTGTGATGTGGTCGACAAGCCCAATCGTTTCATGAACTCTACTGGAATGTGGTTATTTTGGCTCCCAGTGTCGAAGATGAACTACAGTAGGGAATCCTTTACCCACATATGGTAATGGAAGAGGGACTCCCCCTCCTCTATATCTTTCGGTTCCTCCTTCTGTATCTTCATGGTTGCAACAGTGGTGTTGCGATCCACATCAATAATATTCTTTCCTTTTTCATTCCCCTTCTTGAGTTTTGATTCAGAGTCAGAGCATGCATCTAATTGAGAAGCCTTGAGCTCAACCACTCATTTCTACTTGGCGACACTCACTTCTATTCTGAGTGGAGATCTTATAGAAATCACACCAATTTTTCATGTCCTTCTTTGGCTTTGCGGTGTTGTTCTTTGCTTGCAGATTTGGTAGGTTTTCCTTGATAGCCCCACATTGTATTTATCCTTTGGTCAGTAGTTTTGGTGAACCTTTCCATTTCTTCTGATTCGTAGATCCAAATTCTCACTTCTTTTATTTGAATATATGTTCAATATTGGAAGCATACCAGTATGTTGCACCAAGCGAGGAGATGTTGAGAAATTCCATTTCCTCCTAAATGTATATGTGCAAACAATAGCGATACTTGAACACCAAATGTTTCTCTAAATCTTTCATACCCAACTTCATGCACAGAGTATGGAAATGATTCATCAGCTCATGCACATCTTGATCCCTTTGTATCCCCATCATAGTTCATTGCCTGTACTTTTCCTCATAGCTCCCAACGAGATATTGTACCTTGATGGCATCTCAGAAAGAATCCAAAGTGGGTGCGATCGAGAACTAAGAGGTTTCACTCTCATCCCTTTTCTCATAATAGGTTTACCACCAATCCTTAACATGGGAGGCAACTTTAAGGAGTGAAAAATTAAACTTTTCCCAGTTGGAAAAATCATGAACCGAAAAATATCCCACTAATAGATTCAACTAGATATCTGCAACACCTACACGTATTTGGCACTCAAATATGGGAATATCAAAGTTTTCTTGTATCTTAAAAGGAGTAGCGCCTTCATAGTGGTTGTTGGATGCACATGCGTCACCGATGGGAATTCGTTGAAGGATATCCGCAAAGTTATCCATCATCACGTTCCTTTGTTTCTCAAGGGCCTCCTCGAGAAATATTTGATAGGATCTCCTCCTTCCTCGTATTTTTTTCTTCCCCCATGGGTGGATGTTGCGGTTTTCAAGGCTGAACTTTCAAATGTTTCACTATATTGAGCCCTAAATCCTTATACACGGACCATGTTGGGGACATGCAAAGAAGGACCGAGAAAGAGCAGGTCGCTCTCATACCACTAATCTTGACTTATGCAACAATGCAAGCATTAGAGAAATTTTGAGGTCTAAAATGTGGCTCCTAGTAAAAATGTACAATAAAAATAAAATTTATAAGAACCAATAGAATTCAATATGATGATGCAAACCATGGGGGATGATTCATCACTTTTGGGGTAAAAAAGTAAAAAGATAAAAAATTAATAAAATAATATAACCACTTTTTCAACTTGTATTTTCAACTTATCTCCCTAAGTTTTAACTCAAATTTCGAGTGGGAGTACTCATTCGATGAAAAATTTAATTCCTCATCTAAGGATTACCCATGTTTCATACTTTCGATGGACCCTGCTACAAAAAAAAAGACAAATACATGAAAAAAAGTGATTGTAATCACGTTTTTAATATATTTCCCAATTTTTGTGTAGCAGGGTCAATCGAAAGTATGCAACATCGGTACTCTTTGGATGGGGAATCAAATCCTACATAAGATGAGCATTCCCTCTCAAAATATGAGTAAACCAATAGGAAGATAAGTTGAAAATACGAGTTGGAAAATTAGTTTTTTCTTTTCTTCCTCTAAAATTTTATGATGTAATCTAATATTATTTGATTATTTCCACCATTATTTTATGATTTCCTTAGGAGTCCCATTTTAGACCACAATATTCCCCTAATCAAAAGATAGAAATACACATAAACACGAAGATGCGGTAGAAATAAAAATTCATTTCATTAATATCAAATAACTAAAATAAACTTATAGACAAAATGGAAATAAGCCAGCTAGGGTGCTAGTCGCTCACCTCTAAGAAGCGATGTTGTGGCTATAGGTCTCTGGTCTTATTTACAATCAGTTTCAAGGGAATTTTTATTACTGAGCAACATAGGAAAAACCTAAAAAACCTCAAGAAAATGACAAGAGTTTTGGGGCCTCATTGGGGTTAGTTGGGGCCCTAACTTGATCATATTATCTTCGTTTGGCACATACGATATATCATCGTAAATATCTCTCTGAGTACTACATGTTTTTTTGTAGACCCATGCCTATAGATATGTGCCCGCTGAAAACCTCAAGAAAACTTTGTTTAGGGGAAAAACTCCTCCAGGAGTTCAGGACCTAAAAAGCTGCTAAAAATACTGAATTCTTCTATTAAAAAAGGAAACTGGTGAAAATGAGTGGAGGTATATGTGGAATAGGTGGGTTGCCACCAATATCCTTTTATGCCAACTTGAAAAGTTCCTATATAGCCTCAAGAAAGAACCTAAAGCATGGTATGTGAACATGGATGCTTACTTTATTTCTCAGCACTTCCCGAGATTCAAATAAAACCCAAATTTCTACATGCTGAGCACCTCAGATTCCTTACAGATATTATATCTATATGTTCATGACCACCTGATCATAGAATTTTTTGCATCAACAATTACTCTGGTCAAATACATTTTTCATGGTAGGTTCTTTATGACAGATTTAGGTCTAATGCAATATTTTCTTGGTCTTTAGATTAATGAGGATTATTCCTACATCAAGCTATCTCGAACTAAATATGTCAATGATATCTTGGTTATATTCCACATGACAAACTACATGTCCACACCCACATAATTTTTTATCCGATCTAATATAGGAATGAAATAAATTATAGAAATACACATAAATGCAGAGATGCAACCGAATAAAGCTTCATTTCATTAATATGAAATAACTAAAATATTCCTACAAAAATAATGGAAATAAACTAAATAGGGTGTTGGTATCTTATCTCTCAGAAGCAATGTCAGGGCTACATGCCTTTTAACTATGTTACAATGAGGCTCAAGGGCCTTTTCATTTTTGAAAAACATAGAAAAACCCTAAACAACCAATACCCTAAACAACCAATACCATAACCTCTAGAGATGAAATGGGAACCGTTTGTGGGCCCTGTTGGGGTTAGTTGACTAGCCAACTTGATAGGGTCATAACTTGGTCATATTATATTTTTTTGGCGCGTATAATATATAATCATAAATATAGATTTGGATAATAAATTTTTTTCCATAGGCCCCTGTCTACGACTAAAGTACTTTTGCAGACCTCAAAAAAATGCATTTTATGCGGTCAAAACTATTCCAGAAGTTCAAGGCCCGAAAAAATACTAAAAATAGTAAATGCCACTATAAAATGGAAACTAATGGAAATGATTGGAGGTCTGGGTGGACTAGATGGATGGCCAATAATATCCACCTGGATCATTCCCCCCCCTCCCCCTTAGGAAGCATTGGTCCCCATTTCATGCAAAGCCTTTATGAGGTGAGGAAATGTATGTTGAACATGGTCCCTGGTGAACCACTTTCCCTTGTGAAGGAGTTGGCCTAATTTGACAACTCAATATAACTAGATCCTCTACTAGTGGGTGTCTTTGATATGTGTCTCCATTATCTAAAGGTTGTCAATTGTTCCATGTAGTTTTGGTTTAACTTTTTTTGGTGTCAGTTGTTCTGCCATGTCAGATGTGACCAGTAGAGGAGGAAAGTAGGGTTGAAGGTAGTCCACATTGAACACTAGGTGAGAACCAATGAATGGTGCAATATTTAGCTTAAAGGAATTATCCCATAGAACCTTGGTGATTGTGTATGGCCCATAGTGTAGAGGGCGAAGCTTGTGGTGAGGTCTAGCAAGGCGCTCCTTGTGCAAATGTAGCCACTATTTTTCACCCGCGCGGAAGTTATTTGGCACCTAATGCTAATCATGTCACTCCTTGTACTTATAATTGGCTTTACCCAATATGTCATGAACGTTTTGGAAGATGTGATGAATGTGCTCAATGAATTTTATCGCCTTGTCTGCTTCAGACTGGACATGAGCCGAATCTTCCTGAGTAGCCACAAATGGCATGGCTACATCAATGGGACATACTGGATGGAATCCCAAGCCCATATGAAAGGGGATGTGCTCTCTTTCCATATGGAGAGCCCAATTATAGTTGTTTTTTTACATAGGAGAGGCTTTCATTCCATTTGTGTGGATGTTTTGAGTTGTACATGCAAAAAAATGTGTATGATCATATTCATGACAACCTCTATAAATCCATCGGTTTGGGGATGGAAAGATGTGGACTTAGTGAGCTTGGTGTCGAGCATCGACGAGAGGATGGACCAAAATGTACTATGGAATTTTTTGTCCTAATCTGAGATGATAGACTATTGGATCCCAAACTGTACCCACACTCATTCAAAGAAGAGTTTAGCAATGAATTCTGATTTGATATTCTTCTTGTCAGTCTCCATAATGGATATCTTCCACAATTTGGCGACAACCACAAAAACAAAATCATTTCCATGCTTAGTATAAGGAAGGCCGACATGTAATCTAGTGATATGTATTCCAAAGGTAGAATAAGTGTCAACAACGGAGTATAGAGGCCTTACTTCTTGATGGTTGGTTTGGCAATGATAGATGCAGTGCAGGATTTGATTTACTTCCCAACATCCCATCGAAGGTTCGATCAATAGAGATACTTATGCAGTACAACCGCTCTCTTCTCGACCCTGAAATGGTCAACGAATCGACTATAGTGCACTTCCCGAACCATCTTGGCATGCTTGCTTGAAGTAACACAAATGTGTCCCAAGTGACACAGCAGTGCATCCTCGAGGTGAACATTTGGAACCTACTTACCCTCCAATAGCATCTTTTATGTGTGGCCAAATTATGGATCACTTCTATAGAGAAGCAAAAAATTGGAAGTTTCATGCCCACAAGAGTTGAGCACGCTGGTTGGCTAAGGTAGTAAACAACATTATTGGTGTTTCCCTTCTTGTAATTGATGTTCAAATGAAACTATTGTGAGTATGTGGAGAAATTGTAATGGCGATCATTCTGCAACTTCCCTTGTGTCTATATGAACATCAGGGGCCAGTGGTCTTTGTGGATAATCGTTTCCATCCCCAAAATGTAATGCTTCCATTTTCAGCAAGCCTGCATAATGGAATACATCTCTTTGTCATAATTTGGATACTTCAAGATTGTTTTAGAAAGTGTCTCATTATGATATGCCACATGATTACCCTATTGAGTAAGACATGCCCCAATAACATAGTCAAAGGCATCTGTCTAGATGTTAAATGGTTGTTGCAACTCTTGTAATGTCAACATTGGTACAAAGAAGAGACAATGTTTCAACTCGAGGAATGCCTTCTGTTGAGATTCATACCAAAATAACTTTTCCTTCACTCTGTAATATTCCCAAATGGGAAAACTCAGCGATATATGCCAAAATAACGGAGTTTTTAGAAATATGAGTATCAACAGAAAAATGCAGCCTAGGGATCCATTAGGTCTAACATTATAGAAAGTAGATATGAGAGGAAATCAGAAACAAATCATCATAGCCTAGTTAAACAGGCCTCCCATGCTCAAAATAGCCCAAAAACACTGAAAACCCCAAGATTTACTACAACAAAAATTACTACAGGAAGTGATAGCATATTTTATAGAGGTTTTATGCTCATAAATATAGGGACAAATTATATCTACTATTATATTAATCAATGAGGCATAAAAACAAAGATCTAGTCTCTTTTACATAGATCCAAGATGACCTGGCAAGGGTTTCTTAGTAAACAAGATATACATGAAATATTTGATGCAGATCTATGGATGAATCACACTGTATGGATGAAGAATTGCATAAATATGGCTAATCATGCAAATAAATGGTTGTAGCTCCTTCTTCTAGAATTTTCGGGGAAAGTCTGATCCTCCCTCCTGGGAAACTAGCTCTCAAAACAAGGGATTAAACACCTCCACTACAATACCTTAAGAAATGATGCAGTTTCTAAAAGGGAATTTACTGTTGTTGAAGATTACTACTTGGCCTAACACTAGGTAGTGGAAAATATAGCACAAAATTCTCTCCTCAAATTTCTTAAACAAGATCTCCAAGAAAGAGTGGGGAATTCTCGCCTAAGATAACCATTGCACTAAACAGTGCAAAAAACTTAGCTAAATAGCAAAAGGATGAAAAAAGTATAAACATACCACATAAAAAATATAACCTTCAATCATGCCCCATATGGTTGCCATTCCCTTCATTATATAGTTGATGAGCTGGCTCACCGAGGGTCCCACCCAATTTTGAGGTTGCTTCCATGCAAAGGCTCCTCCATAAAAATTATTTTTTCTCCATTAGTATTACTCATATTTTTACAATGCTATTTCATTTATTCAACCTTGAATGGATCTTCATGCATTTCCTCTTTTCACACTCAAGGTGTCTTCATTTTGACTAACTAGATTGATCTTCATTCACATTGAGTTATCTTTATTTAGGATCCACTTCACATATTAATGTTGTTGAATTCGTCAAAATTGACTCTATCCACACATTTTAGACCCTATTCACACATGAGGATGTTTGATCTAGTTATTAACATTATTCCTTTTCACATTATGAGGGATTTTATGCCTACTTAAACAACTTATGAGCCTCCTTGCCCATTTATTCATCTAACCAGATATTGAAAGAAAAATTAATATTCCTATTAGCTGCATTCTAATTTAGGAATATTACAGTATTCCCCTCACAAATGTTGCTTGTCCTCAAGCAACTGCAAGGGTGATATAAAATTTCCCCTCCTCCTCTTATGGCCTCGTCATCCAACAATCTCCACAATTTCTTCAGATTTTCTGCAATAATTATGTCTCCCAATGGTTCCTCCCAACTGTGCAAGTTGGCCTTTGGTGCATAAACCAAATGGATCTCATAATGAAAGAATGGAAGGCCTATATGGAAAACTTCTTACTAATCAATGGCCTCTTCAAGGTATAAGTGATGAAAATCATGGGGAATTTCATCAGCAATGAAGGACTCCCATCTCCATGCTATTATCCAAATGAAATGAATCTCCTCCTAGCTTGGTAATTCATAGAAAATATCCTCCCAATGGCTCATTATAGGCATGTCCTGAGTGCTCCAATCAATTATATGGCCCACCTCATAAAGAGACAAGTGATCTACTATAGTGGCCATATAGTTTCCCATGCTCCCCTTGGAACATGTAGCACAAAAAAGGTGGGAAAATTCTTCCCCCAAGGGCACATCCAAGTAATGTGTATTCCTCCCAACCATGTTACCAACAAATATAAGAACATCTTCAACATCGGGAATCATAATTAGAGTCATTCTAGTTTCCAACTGCAACAATGGAGAAGGAAAATGGTCCCTCAAGTGCAACCAACAAAAGTTTACTCCTAACTGGCATAGAATGTGATATGACAAGTGTTTTTCCCAACACTTGTTTTTTGCCCCATCCTTCTTGCATGTTTGGAGAAGGTGTATGATTGTTGGTGTTAATGAATCACACCATGAAGAGTACATCATTATTCATGGCCCAAAGTGGCCTATGATGTTCATAAGAAAAAGTGCCCCCTCTTGGAGCAAGGCCCTGTACATGAGCATTAAGAAAACACTAGCATATAGGAAATTCATCATGACGTTTAGAAATACAATTCTTAGTATACACTTTTTTTGAATTAGTGAGGTAGCTCATGGATGAGCGCCTACTTACATCCAATGCATAAGGAGGTGGTAATGATAAATCTTCGCAACAACCATGTTCCTCCTCAACCAAAAAATGGTCTATGCACTTCCTCATATGAGAGTGCATCTCCTCTTTGAATTCTTCCCACATGAATCCCTCAAAGATGGTACAGTATGATTTAATAAATCAAGTGGGTTGAGAATGCAAGATCTCCTAGGCTACATGAAGTAGTTTATGCTTGAGCTTGGAGTCTTTAGTTAAATAGATTTTATCATGAGAATAAATGACCCCATCAACCACTTTATACCTCCTATCCATCACTTTATCATCAAGAACCTTACATGTGAAGAGGTTCTTGGAATATTCCATGAAGAGTTGGGACTCCCAATATGGATCTAGGCTTCCCAACAATGACAACACTGTAGAAATCTGAAATGCAGCCCCTGTCATAACATGACTCTCCTCTTTGACATGCTTGATGCCAAAGTCACATGTTGGAGTACTAACAACTTTCTTTTGTTTCCCCTATTGTAGTTGATCTTTCTTAAGATAAGATTGAAGTTCATGGAAGTCAACCTCCTTTTGAAATTCCATAGTTTTTCCCATGCATACAAGTGTGGTAATACCCTCTTGTCATATTCATAAATCTTCGCTACATATGGAAATATCCTTTGTTGCTCCAAGGTTATGGAGTGGCCTGTTGATACCATACTCATGTTAACATAGATTTCTGAATTCTTCTTTTCCAACACAAATATATGAGTGGAAGATAGCAAATTCAATTTCAGAAAATTTCTCAGCTCTCCTTAGAATCCATCATTAGTTCTCGACGCTATGTGGGTTCCCCTCAAGGCTCCTTCCTTAGCCAAATATGTCACTAATGCACATAGTTGAGAGAACACTTTAGTCTTCCTCCAATCAGGGGGTCTTCCTAGTGGAATGCCTCCATGTAAAGAGACATCAAGGCATAGAGGAGGATGTATATGTGTGTGGATGGATTTGTCCTTGCCTTCATTGCATAGATCCTCCTGCCTTCTTTGTGTATCAACTTGCTGAAATAAAGAGGGGTGTATACTCCTCATCATAGGATTCTTGCCATCACCTTTGTCTTCTTCTATCTTCAAGATATCACCATTTGATAATGATGGCACATGCTGCACATGGATTGTGCCATGATATCCATATGTGAGATTCCTTGGAACTTTTTGAAAGAGTGCAAGAGTTTCTCTCCTTGAAGCAAATGCTCCATCCTCCTCTTCATGATTTCTTGGATGTGCTCTTGATAGGACTGTGTTGTTATCTCCAGCCTTCTCTTCCTCCTCATCAATAGTTTAAAATGCCTCAACATCAATAAGAGACCTTAGATATTGGTCTTCTTTTGA
Organism: Pinus albicaulis; assembly: GCA_034641835.2. Classification (NCBI taxonomy): domain Eukaryota; kingdom Viridiplantae; phylum Streptophyta; class Pinopsida; order Pinales; family Pinaceae; genus Pinus; species Pinus albicaulis. The sequence goes on along the minus strand of CM076580.1, from coordinate 265,214,860 downwards.
AGGAGGAATCTCCATGTCTTCCTCTTGAGAATAAATCTCATCATGCACTGGGGACTTTGCCTTTGGCAAGGTATCATACAAGTTTTCATCCACTTCAATGGTTTTCTGAAATGGAGTTGATTTTATGGATCCTTCCAACCCATGCAAAATTTTTGTTTCATATGGTTTGATAGACTCCATAGAAGGTGTTTCATAAGATTTTTCATCAAACCTTTCCATTGTTCTTCTAATGAACTTTCCCTCAAGAATCCTACGGAAAAAGATTCAAAAAACCACAAAGCATAAGCCTTACCCTCAAGATGCAGCGCTGCAACTTTGATGGCTTCATTTTCTGAAACTTGATGTTGTTGCACATAGGTGCCTAGCTCCTTCACCTAAGCCCTAGCTGGACATTTAGGTGATCCATCAAAAGTAAATAGAAAGAAGATACCCACACCATGCTTCTTGCTTCTTGTGCTTATTTCCTCCTTGATCTTGCAAAACCCTTGGAAGTTCAAGTGATATTTTAACCCAATATATTGAGCTTCATACTCTTGTAAATAATCACCAAGAGTCCCCTTCTTTGGCACATCTCCTTTCTCCATCTTCTTTGTCATGAACAAGTGGTTGATATAGCATTGTAAATCTGATGATGTGGCTGAATTCTCACACCCAAAAGATGAGGAACTAGATCTTTCTTCATGTACCTTTCTTGTTGAGGGACTTCCATGCCTTTCCCTCCTCATTTCTTTGATGTCTTTGCTTGTACCCTGAAGAGTTTAAAAGAGAAGTTTTGAGAACCTCTTTCCTCTAGACAATAAGGGTTTTATTTGATCTCTCTTGTGGATATTTTGTTTCCCATGAGAAGACTCCATGATGGTTGAAGAACAAGGACTAAGCCAAGATTAGAGCTCAGATACCACTGTAATATTCACAAATGGGAAAACTCCACAATACATGCACATAAAATGCATTTTTTAGAAATATAAGAGTTAACAAAAAAACACAGCCCATGGATCCATTAGATTTGACATTATAGAAACTATATTTTAGAGGAAATAAAAAACAAATCACTTTTTCCTAGTTAAACAGGCCTCCCATACTCAAAACAACCCAAAAATACTGGAACCCAAATACTACTGCAAATAGAAACTACAGAAGAAAGTGAAAGTGCAGTTATTTGAGGGTTATACTAAAAAATATGACAGACAAAATAGATCTACTCATATATTAATCAATGAGGCCCAAAAAATAGAGATCTGGCCTCCTTTCAGAAATCTAAGATGAACCATCAAGGGTTTCTTGCTAATCATCAAATAAAATAAGAATCTGCTGTAGATCTATGGTTGAATCACATTTTATGGCTGAAGAACTGCATAAATATGGCTGATCATGCAAGGAAATGGTTTTATCTCCTCCTACTAGCTTTCTGGGAAAAGGCCGATCCTCCTACTGGGAAACTAGCTCATAAAACAAGGGACTAAACACCTCCACTGCAATACCTTAAGAAATAACATAGTTTCTCCAAGGGACTACACTATTATTGAAGTTTAATAATTGGCCTAAAACAAAGTAGTGGAAAATATAGCACAAAATGCTCTCAGATTTCTTAAACAGGATCTCCAAGCAAGAGTGTGAAATCTCGCCTGAGAAAACCCTTGCACTAAATAGTGTAGAAAACTTAGCTAAACAGGTAAAGGATGTAGAAATTCTAAACATACCACATAAAAAATATAATATTCAATCACATATGGTTGCCATTCCCTTCATTATATAGTTGATGAGCTGCATCACCAAGGGTCCCACCCAATTATAAGGTTGCTTCCATGCAAAGGCTCCTCCATAAAAATTACACTGTCTCCATTAGTATTACTCATATTTTTATAGCGTTGTTTGATTTAGTCAACCTTGACTATATCTTCATGCATTGTCTCTTTTCACACTCAAGGTGTCTTCATTTTGACTAGCTATATTGATCTTCATTCTCATTGAGCTGTCTTTATTTAGGATCCATTCCTCACATATCAATGTTGTTGACTTGGTAAAACTTGAATTTGTCCACACATTTTAGACCTGTTCACACATGAGGATGTTTGATCTAGTTATTAGCATGATCCCTTTTCACATTATGAGGGATTTTATGCCTACTTAAACAACTTATGAGCCTTATCGCCCATTAATTCATCTAACTAGATATTGAAAGAAAAATTAATATTCCTATTAGCTGCATGTTAATTTAGGAATATTACACGCTCCTCTCTTGGTGACTTGACACAATGGCCAAGTGATATGATAGAATCCCAACATGAACCTGTGGTAGAAATTGGAAAGAACTAAAAATCTACGGAGCTATGTTAGAGTGGTTGGGGCTACAAAATCATGAATGACTTGGATCTTGGCTGGATTCACATGCAGCCCACACTCATCAATAATGTATCCCAAATACTGAACCCAGGTAATTCCAAAAGTGAACTTCTCCATATTGGCACACAACTTGTGTTGTCATAGTGTTTGGAGGACCTGTCAGATGTGGTGGAGGTGATCTTCTAATGTCTAGCTAAAGATTAGGATGTCATCCAAGTACAACACCACAACTAAGTTGGTGAATGGCCACAAGATGTCATCCATTAGCCTCATGAAGGTTGCGGGAGCATTCTTCAACTCGAAAGGCCTAACGAGCCATTCAAAAATCCCATCCTTTCCTTCGAGTAAAATATTCCACACATTGGAGGGTTCGATTGGTACCTAGTGACACCCAGACTTAAAGTTGATCTTTTTGAAATATTCCCCCCCCCCCCCTTGAGTTTGTCTAGAAGGTCATCAATCTGTGGGATTGGGTACCTATTTAGGACAATGATATTCTTCAACAGTCAATGGTCAATGTAGATTCTCCAAGTCCTATCATTCTACTGCACCAACATGATTGGACTCCCACGAGGCGACCAATTTTGTCGGGTGTGACCTTCCAGCAACCACTCTTTAATATTCCTCTTGATTTCATCATTCTTTAGAAAAGAGTGCAAATAGATTGGTACATTGGGAAGTGGCACACCTAGGGTCAAATTGATGGAGTTCTTGACATGAAAGTGCAGAGGCACCCTTGTGGGGAAGGTGAAGATGTCTCCATTATCCTCCTCTACCTTGTCTATGTATTGTTGTCCCGCAGAGAAGCCGTGTCTGGAGGTCATGGCCACAGTATTCTTTCATAAATATAGATCATCAAGAAAAAAAACTGCTTGGTATTGGAAATGAAATTATTGCATTCTTTTTCAGTACTCAAAGAGATGGTGGTATGCAGTGCTACCTCTGGTATCATGTACAACTTATTAACCAAAGTAACAATAACATCCTGAGGCCTGTACTCATGCACAACATGTGCTTCCGTAAGTATGGTTGGCCTAATAATACATCAAAAACATCAATAGGTTAAATGTCACACAATACCTCATCTATTAAGGGTTTGATGCTCTAGGGAAGGCGACATTGTTGTTTGACACAGAGATAACATCCTTGGTGAAGCCACCCAATGGTTTGCGATTGTGGGTGTGTTGTGGTTGGCAAGCTAAACCACTTCACGATCTCTGCTGAAATGACATTATTTTTTATCCCACTGTTGACAATGAACTATAGCGCAGAACCATTTATCCACATATGGGAATGGAAGAGGTGCTCCCCCTCCTCTGTGTCTTTCTGTTCCTCCTTTTGTATCTTCATGGCGACAATAATGGTGTTGGGATCTGGGTAGATAATATGCTTCCCTTTTTCATTCCTCTTGCCAAGTTCTGATTGAGATTCAGAGTAGGCATATAATTCAAAATCCTTCAGCTCGACCACCAGTGTCTACTTTCCTGACACTCACTTCTGTTGTGAGTGGAGCTCTTATGGAGCTCACATCACTTTCCCATTTCCTTATTTGGCTTCGCGGTATTTTTCTTTTCCCACAACTTTGGTAGGTTGTCCTAGGCCACCCCACCTTGTATTTTTCCTTTGTTCAACACTTTTAGGCCACCTCTCCCTTGGTTTTGATTTGTAGATATGAATTCTCAGTTCTTCTATTTAAATTTCTGCTAAATCTTGGAAACATACCGATATACTGCACTAAACGAGAAGATGTTGAGGAAATCCATTTGGTCTTGAATGTATCTGTGTAGACTACTGTGGTACTTAAACACCAAATTTTTCCCTGAATATTCGATATTGAACTTTATACACAAGGTATGGAACAGATTTGTCATCTCATGCACATCCTGATCCCCTTGCTACCACAGAGTAGTTCATTGTATATACTTGTCCACATAGCTCCCAATGCGATAATATTGTTCCTTGATGGCATGTCAGAAATAATCCAAAGTGGGTGTGACCAAGAACAAATAGATTTCCCTCTCTTCCTTTTGCTCACAATAAGTTTCCCACCAACTCTTGACATTTGGGGCGACTTTGAGGAGGAAAAAAGGAATATTTTCCCTGTTGGAAAATTCATGAACCAAGAAATATCCTTCTAATAGATTCAACCATATATATGCATCGTCTACATCTATTTGGCCCTCAAATATCGGAATGTCAAAGTTTACCTGTACTTTAAAAGGAGTAGCACCATGAAAGTGGCTGCAGAATGTAGATGCACAACGATGGGAGGTCCTTGAAGGATCTTAGAAAAATTATCCATCATTGTGCTCCTTCGTTTCTTGAGGACATCCTCGAGAAATATTTTGATAGGATCTCCTCCTCCCTCATCTTTTTTTTCTGCCTCCATGGGCAGCCGTTAGGGTTTGAAAGGCTGATCTTACAAAGGTTCCACTAGATCGAGCCCTAACTCCTTATACCCTGACCTTGTTGGGGACATGCACAGAATGATCGAGAAAGAGTGGACCACTCTCATACTACTGATCCAGACCTATGCTTGAATGAAATAAAATAAATAAATACACATAAAAATAGAGATGTTGTAGAAATACAACTTCATTTCATTAATATCAAATAACCAAAATATGCTTACAGAAAAAATGGAAATAAACTAGATAGGGTGCTAGTAGGGAAAATTTTAAGGATGGGAGTTTATCTTAAAGTTTAGAAACCTTGGAAAATCTTGCTAGTCCCTATTATGAAAATTGTAAAAACTTTGGTGATATTTTTTTAGAAATATTTAGATTTCCAATGATTTTATATTAGTCGATATATTATTTTGGTGATTTTTAAGGTAAAATAATGGTGTAATATAAAATTTGGGCAAATTGTTTTAGAAAACAAATGGAAATTAATGAACACCTTTTTTGGAAAAAACATGGAAAATTAGCCCACCTGTGAATACTAGCCCCTCAAATTTTCCGTGGGTGCTAGTAGTTAATATCTAAGTGGAGATTTCAGAGCTATAGGCCTTTGAACTAGATTTTTTTTCTAAATTTGTGTACTTCTATTATATCATACAATTTAAAAAATTACAATCATCATCCTTCGGAGTTTGTAAGCCAATTTCGGCGGGAAATTCTAGTTCCAAAAAAAAAAAAAAGGGGGATGCCCCAGGTAGGGAAACTAGCCAAAGAGATAAGTTCAGTAAGTTTAGAGTAAGCTTCCTATGTAGGGAAACCATCCTTGTACATAACATTTCTAAACCAAAACCAAAAAATAGAAGCAACGAAATCATAGGAAATTGACTGGAACTAGAAAGAAGAACCCAAAATTTAGGTTTTTGGATTCTTGTCATCCTGAGCCAGTGGTTGGAACGACTCCTCCACAATTTTGCACACATACTTGGATTCCTCATCCTCCAACTTCGACACTTTGGCATCCGACGGAGGAAATACTACTGCCTGGGCATTCAACAGAGGGGAGGAAGTTGCATGAGCCTCAGTATTAGCGCTGGTTCCATACTCATCTAAGCCCAAGTTGCAACTGCATTCACTATTCGAGGCCTGCTAAACCAGTAAGGCCACCATATTCCGAGGGAAGAAGAGGGAGGCTGGAGAGATGGTGGTCTTGGGAAGGCACTTCCTATAGCGAATACTGGAGCTAGAAGCTTCAGTGGAAGGCTCAAGAAGGTGTAATAATAGGTGCGAAGTGAGGCTAATGGGGTTCAAGACTTCCGGCCATGCCCAATCGACTGAGAAGTTCACGGATCTGCCAACAGTGGTAGGAATGGGAGGCTTGGAGGGGAGACCATGGAAAATTCCTCTGCAGAAAATCATGCGATGGATATGGGGCATGGTGGTGGAACAATAATATAGCTAAGATGAAGGTGGATGCACTGCGTCGCAACATGGAGCTCAGGGAGCTGAGTAGTGGAGTGGGGGCTTGGCGGAGGCACATGTAGTGACAGAGTTAAGCCAGAGGGAGAGTAAAATGTTGGACTGAGCAGCAGGATGATCAGATTTATTGTCCATGAATGGCAAAAAAGGTGTGACAAACAGAGTTAATGAGAGTAGGAAATTGTTAATGGAAGAGTGGAGCGTGAATGACGTTGTAGAGAATTCGACGGTGGTCGATAAAATCCCCACACTCCAGGCATTATGCAGGCTGAGGCGGCCATGTGTGCCCGTGTGAGGATGACGGTTGTCCTACATCTGCGTGGCTAGGTGGATCCCAGATTTATTTCACCATAACACCTGCATTTTAAGAGTTGGATATCTTTCAGCACAATAAGGGTGCATTTTGTACATAGAGCTTCATCATCAAAATTTTGAAGCTTAGCAATGGTTAGAGGAGCATTATGGCTTACTCCGTTATTGGCCAGAAGACCCACGACTGCATTGGATGTTCATCTAATGTGTTTGAAGGATACAACTTTATGATGAAGTATCCATTTCTCAAGGAGATCAAAGTGAGCAGCCCATCTCCAGCTCATCAATAATTTGGAGGCCAAGGAGCCTATGGGGAGGTGGCGGGCGATATCGATGATAATTTGAGAATCGCCTCCAATTTCTAAAGTAAAAAAGTTGTTGTCTTGAGCTAATAGGAGACCTTGAAAGAGGCCATCTAACTCTCTTGAATTGTTCGTATCCCATCCTATAGAACCAAAATAGATCATGAGGGAATCTCCTTTAACATTTCCGAATATACCTCTAAAGCCAACATCCCCTAGATTTCCTTTTGAGGCTCCATCAAAGTTATGTTTTAAGAAGCCAAGAGGTAGAGGACTCCAAGAGCTGGGTGAGCTGGGAGAGTGGTTTTAAGGGGGCTCATTGTTCATATCAGAGGGGATGGGGATATTCCAATTGTCCCAGATGATGATTTCAGGGGGATGAGAGGGGAAATTAGACTCCTTCGAGTGATGCAACGTGAGAGATTCCTTGATATTGTTGCACAAATTATTCGAAAGGATTTTAGGAGGGGTGGATTTATCTCTAAAAATGTACCTATTATGCTCCTTCCAAATCGTCCCGAGGATATGCCCTGAGAGGATCGCCCATAAGGAGTTAAGAAGGTTGTTGTTAAATGGAGTGGAATGACAATGGCAGATAGTATTGAGAATGTCCCCTCTATATCTATTAGATCTTCTGTTAAGCAACATGAAGTTATCCCAAACAGATTTTTCCAAAGGATAGGAGTTGAGGAGGTGCTCTATGGATTCCTCAGAGATCTTATAATTCGGAAATTGAGAAGGGCCAATGAAATATTTTTTCAGCAGGTTGTCCAAGTTTTGGATGTGTCGTTTGCTAAGGAGCCATAAGAAGGTGGAAATTTTTGGCCAAACTCTTAGATTCCAGATCTAGGCCGAAATGGCATCTTGAGGGACCTGATTATTGGGGAGGAAAAAGCGATATTTTTCATTGGTGGTAAAAGTACCATGAGAGGAATAGAACCATCTTAAGATGTCCTCTCAAGATTTGTATCTGATTTTCCTCTTATGAAGTTCCTTTTTGATATCCTCTATGAATTCAAGATGCCAATCGTTCTACCAACGATCAACTTCGAGCCATTTTCAGTATCTCGAGCTGAGGAGGGGAGTAGTTTTTTTTTTTATTTGAGTGTTCTCCTTGTTGTTGAGGGTCCCATGCCATCGAGGATTATGAAACATAATGGAAATTTTGGGCATCTGTTGCCAGGAATTCTCCCATAACTTTGCATGTGATCGTGATTGAACTTCCTAAAACCTATATTCTTGGATAATGTTCCTATGCTATTTTGCTGATTTCTCGATGAGGGAGCCATTTGCTTCATAATTGAACTGAATCAGATCTTGGGGAGGCCAATTACTTGTGTACTTGGAGACCCAATGTTAAGCCCAGAGAACCTCTAGGTTAGAGACCTATTTCAACCAGATTATCACTCCCATTACTGCATTACTGTGACTAGGATATTTGAGCACGAAACCACCTGAGCTTTTTGGTGCAAAAACCTCTGTCCACTTGGAGAGCACCCATTTATGTTATCTTTTTTACTTCCCCAAAGGAAATTTCTTTGTAGACTACGAATTGATTTGAAAACCCATTTGGGGGAACTCTGAGCTATGTTACAATGAGGCTAAAGGGACTTTTTATTATTGAAAAACATAGGAAAACCCTAAACAAACAAAACCCTAGCCTTAGAAGATGAAATGACAAGGGTTTTGGTGCCCCATTGGTGTTAGCTAGGAAACCAACTTCTCGGGGTTATAACTTGGCCATATTATATCCTTTTGGCACATATGATATATAATCATAAATATCTCTCTGAGTACTATAGGTTTTTCCGCAGTTCTTTTCCTATGGGTATGGGCCTATTGCAGACCTCAAGAAACACCGCTTAGGTGGAAAAACTGCTCCAAAAGTTCAGGGCCCGAAAAGCTACTAAAAATCGTAAATTCTACTATAAAAATAGGAAACTGGTGAAAGTGACCATAGGTCTAGGTGGAATAGGTGGGTGGCCACCAATATCCACCTGGATCAAATTTTATTTGGGGTACATATTAAGGATGGTAGGGATACACGATTGGGGGAAAATACCTTTTATCAACAACTTTTGGGGAGCCTTCTGTATCTTACACATAGTTGAATTGATCTCTCACATGTAGTAGGGGGAGTTCCGAGGTACATGCAGGAGTCGCATGACTTACACTGAAAATCTACCAATCACATCCTTAGATATTTTATTTCAGGACTAGTTATGGGTTCCACTATGCAACAAGTTGTGTATTAGATCTCACGGGCTTCACTTATTTTGTTTGGATTGGTGATAACACTAATTTCATGTCTATTTTTGGGTACGTGCTTTGTTTGGGTTCTTGTCTTATCGTTGCTCAAGTAAAAGGAAATAAACAATATATTTATCATAAGTAAAGTCTGAGTCCCAACGAGTGATCAACATCTCTACTTAGACACTTTGGTTTCATAAATTTCTCACTCATCTTGGCATCTAGTTCCATCATTCGACTATAATTTGGTCTGATAATTAGAGAGCTCTCAATTTTTCTAGAGACCCAATGTAATGAAATTATACCAAACATATCGATATCCATATGCATTTCATCAAAGAGATGGTTTATGACTGTATCATTGATTTGTAGTACTCTACATCTACTCACTAGAGTATCGACACCTTCACCAAGACATTACTATGGAAAATTTTCATTTTTTGTGCAATCATCTTGGAGTGATGGACACAGTCACTTAGTACCTTCCTTTTATTTCTTATTCTTTGGTACTTTTTTCTTTGAGGGGGTGATTTCCCATGAGGTTTTTCTTTTTTCCTCTTCATTGGCTACTTTATGTCACTTAAATGCACTGTAAAATGGGTCTCTAACATGGCTTCTTGTCAGGACCTATTCATTGTGTTATCCCTATAAGTTCTTCATGGGGGGTATTGGATATGTTTCCTCATCGATGTTAGATGTTTCCTTAACCATTAATGTTTCCACAATTGGATGGATGTTTCCCTAAACATGGATATTTCCACACATATCTCTAGATTCATTGTTATGGCTCATTAGTCCAGCCATGTGAATATATTAGGTATATCAATCTCATCTTATGGATATTTTTCTCTTGCAAGATTTGTGTGATTTTTATGTTTTCTAGGTTCAATGTGAAACATTTACGATATTTGCATTTGAAGACACCACTCCCATGTAGACTTTTCTACAGTCCTAACTGTTACATTTTCCCTCCACACAACCATTTGATCATCCTCAATTCTTCATGACTATCATTTGCATGGACTCCCTACCTAAATTATTTAATATTTCACTATACATGTGTATTGTACATACTTCTATTTCACAAGGTTATAACTCCTATCAAAATTACAATGGTAATAACCTTCCTTCTATTCTATAGGCAAGAAGAATTTGACACCATTTTTTAAATTACATTGGGCATTCTCCTTCAACAATAATAAAACACTTAAATTTCCACTTATCATAATGAAAAAGTTTTCACCTTGTTTCACTATGCCACATTACAAACTTTGTGTTTTCCAATAGGAAAAAGGAAACATAATCATATCTTACAAATCTGCACTCCAAACTCAAATACCAAAACAATGCAGATCACACTCTGAGTAGTAATTATTAGTTTTGTTCTTCTACTTTTATCCATGTACATTCAATCCACAAGAATCATATTTATGCAAATAATGAGGAATTACTTTAACCATAAAATAACAGTGGACATCCTCCATTCCTATAAAATACTAAACCGAATCCCTTGAACATCTTTGCTATCACACAAAGTACTAACCCCTCCAACTATATGATTAGTTGATATATTTTTTTACATTACATAATATTTGAAAGAAAACATAAATATAATATTTGATTTCACAGTTTTATATGTTTTTAATTATTTACATTTATACTTTATTTTTTATGGGAAATATATATCTTGACAATATAAATATTTTCCTTTCCTTTTTAGAAAGAACATATTATTTTAATAAATTTAAATTTTGAATATAAATTTAACAACAATTATAATAGTTTGACTGGTAGTTCACTTGGAAATGAATGCATGTGGGTCATATATATTTTGAGGTCCTTCTATTAATTCACCAAATTAACCTATGTGCATATTTAATATTGGATGGTTGCTAAAGTAGTTTTATAATGCCTTAACACAAAAAAAAAAAAAACATAACAATTTTTTATTGAATTTCGAATGGAAAATAATTTAAATTTAATGAAATATTAAGGATTCTTAAAAATTCTGATAAAATTGAAATTTTATAATTTCCTCAATAAGTCTCTAGAGAGTAGCTTACTTGGTGATTCTTTCTATGGAGTATTGTATTTGTCAAGATATCCAAGGTTCAAGTCCACTACAGTATCATGATCCGAGGAGAACATGTTACACCATTTAATATTCAAGTAGATACCATGTTTAGTTTGTTCAAAAAGTTGGAAAACTCATATACACCATTTATTTGTGAACATTCAATTTTCCAACTCATTACATAGAAGTAGCCATAAACAAAAAAAAATTATCTGAAGAAAATGAAATGGAAAATATTGATCTTTTTACTCTTTCTAATTAGAAAATACTAAAATTTTAGGTTGGGCTAAAAAAAAATGGAATGGAAAATATTGATATTTGTGGTCTTTTTAACTAGAAAATCCTGAATTTTGGGTTCGATGTTAAAGAATAATATCTATTATACATAAAGACACATTCTATAGCTTACTCCTAAAATTTTAGGTTGGGCTCAAAATAATGAAATGGAAAATATTGATATTTGTAGTCTTTCTAACTAGAAAATCCTAAAATTTTGGGTTTGGTGTTAGAGAATAATATTATTGTATAGAAAGACACATTCTATAGCTTAGTATGAGGATGATATGTAATTTCATCTATACTCAAAATGAAGTTGACATATGTGTTTCTAAATTCAAATTTTTTTAATGTATATTAGTTATTTTTTTTTCTAAATTATTAAAATATATTATTTATAATTTCGTGAAAATATATACATTATAATATGAATGTGTTACGCTACCAACAAAAATAAATAAATAAAAATAAAAATTATATAATCCATCATTTATAACCTTCTTTGTTCATTTATAACAATAATTTTAATATATATTAGAAAATTTGATATAAATTATTAATGTATATTATTTATATTATTATATAAATATATACATTATACTCTAAATATTCTAAATTCCAAAAAAAAAAATCAAAAGATTTTATTCCCTTCAATACGTGATAGATCTCCAACTAAGTAAATTAATAACACTCTTTGTTCATTTATGACATTCTTTTGTTAATTCAAATAATTTTAATATATATTAGAAAGTTTGCTATAAATTATTAATATATATTATTTATATTATTATGTAAATATATACATTATACTCTAAATATTCTAAATTCCAAAAAAATATATATATTTCAAAGGATTTTATTCCTTCCAATACGTGATAGATCTCGAACAAAGTAAATTTAAATTGCTATATTTCATTATGCTCATAAACAAAGTAAATTTAAATTGCTATATTTCATTATGCTCATAATAAACTTATAAAAACTAAAATTTAAGATTTGTATTTTTCATTAGTAGGAATTGTTATAGTGTGTTGAAGAATTAGATCTGCATACTTTTATGCTCGTAAGAATTCTATCTCAAAAAAATGTATTTTTGAACACAAATACTCACCATCAATCAATGGGTACCTTGAAATATCTAAATATCTAATTAAATCAATAGCTGAGATAGATAATTTATTTAAAAAGCCTTTCTCGGAATAAAAACAAATCTCAATAAACGAAAAGAAAATCATGTACGGTATTTTTTGAACCACGACATTAAACTTATATCTAGCGGTAATGTAACTAGTTGATATAATTTTTCCTTCAAAATTTGTGTAGGAAAAACTTGTAGAAACGGTTTTACCAATCTGAATAATTCAATAGAAAGGGTTGCTTTTAATAACTATAACTACTATTCTTTAATCTGTGGTTCCCCCATATCTTACTCGAAGGATTTACATATTTTGTATATTATCTATTGATCGCTAATTTAAATTATAAAAATTTAAAAATTATATATTTTTTGATATAATTTATGTATGTATTTTTAAAATATATATTGAATGGTTCATGGAGTTTTGGATAGATGTGATTGTGTTCTTGATGTAAAGTCATGAGTTCAATTCTAGGTCTTTATAAAGGTGATACATTGTACATAAAGAAGATATATTTCTACTAAGCTTAAAAAAACATACATTAAATGAATCAATATAACATAAATAGAAAAGTATAAAAAATATATCTTCTTTTTATTAATTTTACTAAAACTCGTGTTACAATTTTTTTGATAAAACTTTACAATCCTCGACCCTTTTTCGATCTACTTAAGAAAAAAAAAAATTTCGAAAGGGAAAATTTAACTTTGAAAGCTCTCCCATACTTTATTGATACATAGACACATATTTGAGTAAGAGGGTTTCCATGCACACAAATAACCCTCTAAAGTTTGATCTTCATCATTTCAGCACCCTTAATGATACACTCATGGAGGAAAATCAAATTTTTTTAACCATCCCTCATATAGATATAAAGTTTCTTGTGTTTCTTAGGAAGACCATACTCACTGGACACCCCTTCTAGTCCTATCATCGTCCATACACCACGAACATCCTCTATGGTTCTCCTAGGCTCCACCAATATCTGAGAGCTACAAAGAGCCCTACTCTTGCCACGCTACCTTGGAACTGAAACTGCCTCAACAACCCACTTCAAAATTCGTTAAGTACACCCAATTTATGATTTATAAGCAATATAACACATATAGACAATATATGTTATGGTACATGAATAGACTCGCAGGTCCAAAAAACTACAACTGCAGTTAAACTATACTAACAAACATGGTGCTCATGGTAGCAAGTCATTGTTCGAATGACTCAAGTCAATAGCTGATGAATGCGATTAGACACCGCTATGGTATGCCTTTGGTATCAACGAGGAATATCATGAACATGAGTGTATTTTGGAATCCTAGTAGTCAAAGCGTCCAGATTCTGGGCAATCTCCTCCTCAGCGTTTGGTCCCTCTTTATAAGGGGAAGCCTCGAACTCCCTTGCCACTCTTATGGCGATATAAGACATCCCAACAGGTCTCTGTGGTCTAACATCTGCAACATATAAGCTTAAAAATTAGAACATATATATCAAAAAATATATATAAACATGCAAAAAGTTAACGAAAAACATGTTTTACCTCTATCATCCCAATGCTCACCCTATGGAAGTGGAAGATCTCGGTCAGCTCGAAAATCAGTCCTAGGGTACGGTCAATCCTCCATGAAAATGAGTTCATGCCTCAGCTACACAAAGAAGGCAGGTTTGTATGACATATGTTGTCCACCTCCTGAGCAAGGCATAATCTCTCTCTATCTGATCAAACGTGGATCCCGTGGTGGCGACACGACTACTTCTGCCAACTGGAATTCAAACAATGACACTCATTCTAGAAAGAATTCTTCTAAGATCGATTCGTACCCAAATTTCTTAAGATGACTATTTTTTTCATTTTGGGAGTTGTTTCTTCATATTTTCCAGCACTGATTCCGACTGGTTAAATATGGTAGGTGACATAAAATTAATGGTAGTTTGGAGCTGACACTTGGTAGCCTCATGTGGTGCTTGTGCCTGAACGACATGTGTGATGGTGTACAAGATTTCTTTGAGAAGCAAGATGTTCATGCTTTTGATATCAACCTTCCCACTAGAAGATTTAAATGCCTCTGAACACACACTTCTTATGAGCATATCCATACTTTCACCCATGATCCGACTCCCTAGCAATCGATCTCGTCCTCCTCTCTTTGATAGGCCAGTGATGAAGTAAATATTTGCCACCTCGATCTCTAAATCTTGGTTGCAAATGATAAGTCTCTCCTATCTTGTGCCCCAAATGCTCACCAGGTACTGCAGTAACTCTGACTGAGATCTTAAGTCAGGAGTTAAAAATAATTTGAGGAGCCCATAGTTCCTCAAAGCAGCTACGTAATCACGTTCCTCCATTCAATCACTATGATTATTTGATATATCCTCCGTCTCACGACATTAAACAACATTTGATAAAAATTATATGCATAAAAAATCAATTTGGATGAAGTTTTTTGGAGAAATGTTGTGTCTTTTCCACACTCTGCGATTGGCGTGGCCATTTTAAAAACAATTGCAGTGATCCACCTATAGCTAGTGTAAAAAATGGCATATCAACGTGATGTCAATATGGCATCTCTCCACCAATCGGTCATGACACAGAGTTAAAAATCTTCCCCCAAAAATCGCGTCACACTATAAAAAGTACTAAGACAAGTAGGAAAACAAAGATTATGTGCATGAATCTTAAATGGTGCCAACTATTCGTCAATCAGCTTCTTGGATCACCCATAATCTTCTGTTGAAGAATCAAGGTAAACAAGGGTAAAATTTTTTTTACAAAACTTGTGAAGGTAAAAAGTGAGAATGTTTTTACTTTTCTCATTTTTATAAATGTTCAAGTCACTTTTAGGGTTTTTTCCATATTTTAATATATCTTAATGTATTTTACCTTGAAAAAAAATAGTGGGTTTATTCTTATGCAACAACAGGGTTAATTTTTTTACGAATGATGTGAACATGAGTTGCAGTTTATTATTTTTTCATACTCTCTAAAAATAAATGAAAAATTCACCCCCTTGGATTCATATTTCCACTTTTTTCTGACTCTGCAAACATGAAGAGATTTTCGATTAGTTTTTATTTTGAACTTGTTAAAGTAAACAAAACTTCATTTACCTAGTATACATTTAGTCTTTTTTCATGTTGGGATAAATTATTTAGAAAAAAAGAATACCTTAGTCAATCACGCCTAGGAGGCTTTCTCAAATTTATTTTTCTACATTTTCGGATTCGAGGAACTATCTACGAAAATGGGCCATCTGGATTTTTCTTTTTTCCTCTTTTCAAAATATCTAAACATGAAAAGACATCAAGTTTCACCTTTGTTAGACTCGTTAAAATTCAATAGCATTGGACCCATCACTATGACGATATGAAGTTCCTTCTTGCAAGGGCTCGTAAAATGTACTATGATGGATTTTCCTAAAGGAAAAACTTATATGACAAGCATATGTTATCCCCTTTAAGATTGTATTGAAAAATAATTCGGGTACTTGCTAGAAAGGGTGGGGGAAAATGGAATTATTTATCAATTACATCGGCAGTATGTCGTTCTTGAACATGACACATCCTCTATTTCGTGCCGTGTTGGGAAAATCCTACATTCTTCACTTTACTTCCATGGGTTTGCGAAATATTTTTTCCTCACATTCAATTACCAACTTTTTCAACATGAATTTTATTCCATTTGAGTCAAATACTACAAAACTCCAATGTCGTGTCACTGATATGTTTAAGAGAAGTTCCTTCAACAATTTATTTATTACCTAGTTCTTTGTTCAGTCTTGATTCATGATTATATTATTTCCTTTGTCTCGTGTCGATGACGTGGGATACATCATGGCCCTCCTTTGATGGATTGATTCTTATCGACTTCAACTCATTATCCACGAAGTTGATGTAGAGATCCATTTTCAATACCTTAGAGCCTGCATGCCCTAATGATAGTTTTCTTGGATTCGACGACATGTTCGCATCATTGAGCTTCGATCAAATGATTTTTGAAGTGTTCAACTTCAGTACCTTATTCACATATCATGGATTTTACTGCATGTACCTTCAGGGCCATTGTCATTATTGGTGGTCTCTCTCACCCCTGTTAACGATTTACATCATTGACTGGTAATTAGATGATTTTCTTGCATGTTTGACTTCAACTCACTCATTCACATGCCTGAATTTGTACTTCATCAGGTCGTGACAGAGCACAGGACCCTGCATTTTGTCTGATAACGTCCAGGTGGTGAGTTGATATGTATTACTCATGATTGTACACATGACTCTTCTATTTGTATGGTTGTGACCATACACGAGTCCATATTTATGATCCTCTTTGTTGCTGGATGGCTGTGTCCATGCTATGGGTCCTGTTACATGATATTTTTTACATATGGCTCTGTCGATACCTTATGTCAAGTGTTTATCTCAGATATTTCAGTTATGTGTATGTGTGCTTGATTCCACAAGTTTTTCGACTATGACGTCTTGGCCCTAGCTCCTACTCGTAAATAATTTCACCCCTCACTCTTCTTCGGCCTTCATGCTTTAGGGGGAATTTCTCACACAACATTTTGTCACTATCCCTGTACTCCCTATTCCCGAATCATAGAGGACCTTAATAGTGATCCATGTGTCTATTTTTTTCATCATGAAAATATGTCATTACACCCTTTACAGTATGCAGAACAAACTCTCTGTTAATCCTTCATGGATTAGCTCCTTAAAAGCATGCTTATTTGGAGAAGCCCGAACCTTGTTTTTCTTATCCATGCTAATGACTCATCTTAACTATGAGCACCACTGATAAGATCTAGTATGGAGATCACACCTGCATCGATCCACTTCTGGAAGGTTTTTAAAAATGGAAAGAGAGCTTCATGATTGAGAAGCTTCATGGGTGGAGAGCCAGTTTTTTATTCATCGGGACAGGGTCGAGCTTCTCCCTTTGGGCCTCTTGTTTCTACAAAAGAGGAACCACCGAGGTAGATAATCCATTTACCCACCTTAATTAGATCCATGTTCCCTCTGCCATCACTACAAAATGGAAATCCTCCCATACCTCTACTAGTTATAACAGAGACAGAAGAACAAAAAAGAGAGAATTGTTTCTATAGGCATTGAAGGAGAGTTGAGACCTTTGGCCTTCTCGTACCAAGTTGAAACGAGTGCTATAGAGACAATCCTGGATCCAAACCCATTGAAGGAGAGATTCAAAATCAAGGCACATATTGTAACTCCTCCTCTTATATTAATATGATA
Organism: Pinus albicaulis; assembly: GCA_034641835.2. NCBI lineage: Eukaryota > Viridiplantae > Streptophyta > Pinopsida > Pinales > Pinaceae > Pinus > Pinus albicaulis. The sequence goes on along the minus strand of CM076580.1, from coordinate 265,197,039 downwards.
CAATTGATTATTACTTTCCACTCTTGTCCATGATTCATGATTAGATTTATAGTACTCCTTGATCAAATAGATAAATTGTTTATGTAAAATGCATGTTTTCCTTTCACGTTTTCTATTTTTGATCACTTTTTTAGGTCTGAGCACTGGCAACAGTGGAGATTTAAATAAGAAGAGAAAATGATAAAAATGACTTAGGCAAGGAGCAACATCGCAACATCAGATCAAGGTAGGCCATCTCCATACAATATGTTTCATTTACAATGTAGGAAAGTAGGTGCTATATTGTTCCCTTTGTTACTAGACCCATCCTAGGGCTAGAGGGATCATCTCTGAACGCAGACAGGGTTTTCTCGCATAAAAATGATCACTTGCATGTTGCATGGAAGGTATCTTCCTTCCAAGATCTGGGCTAAGGCACTTAATTGTGCCAACAACATTCATAATAGGTCTCCTCACAAATATGTCAAGGATGAGACTTAGTTTGAGGAATTGAGTAGAAACAAACTAGAGGTCACTCACTTCTAAATATTTGTATCACTTGCATGGGCCATGAATGCATTATACCCTCAAAGCACTACATGAATATTTGTGGGTTATCGCTATGGTGTTAAGGGTTATATATTAATTTCTCCCTCAATTGAAAAGCTCTTTGTTGAGAAAAGCGTCTAGTTTGAGGAAATATTGTTGCATGCACCATAGAACCAAATGAAGAGATATATGTTCCTTTACCTCCACTAGACATCAACGATGATGATTCTAGTCATTCAGATGAGATCTCATATCAAATTTCAAAATTTAACTTTGAGAAACATGAGCATAATCCACTTCTAATCCAAAATTCGGCTTCTAGCAGTGGCTCATTATCATTTATGAGAAATCAAAGAATAAGCAGTTTAAGAGAGATATACGGAAAATATTACTTAGCTATAGGCAGTGATCTTCTATGGGATACAACGGATGCATGGATGACAAGGTCCTCATTTGGGGATCCCCCTCTTGAACTCATAGTGACTGAAATAGTTATTCGCATGAATTTTTACATGGTTCTAGCCTAAGACTCGTAGAACTATGCAAAGGCTTTAGGGAATCCATTTTGGGAAGCAACAACACATGAGGAATACAACTCACTTCTCGACAACTAGACTTGCGATATAGTTCCACTTTGTTCAAACATGAAGCTTGTTAGATGAAGGTGGGTCTATAAGAAAATAAAGGGAGTAAATGCAGAAGTGAGAAGGTCTTTGGAAAGATTGGTTTCTTAAGGGTTTCAAAAAACCATTGGACAGACTATGATGAGACCTTTTCTCGACTATCAAAGATGGACTCCATCTGATTGGCCCTTTCCATTGCTATAGCTAGAGGGTCATAAATTCACCAAATGAACGTGAAGAATGCATTTATTCATGAGAATATATTTTAGGATATTTACATGGAGAAGCCTAAGGGGTTGATATAAAACTCATCCTCGGTATGCCAACTTAAAATTCCCTTTATGGCATCATGTAAGAACCTAGATCATGGCATGTGAACATGGATTCTTACTTTATTTATCAACACATTGTGAGATGCAAATAAAATCCAAATGTCTACATGTTGACAACCATACATTCCTTAGTGATCTTAGATCTATATTTTGATGAAATCATGATCGTAGTAAATTTGGTTTCAATAATTGCTATGATCAAATAAATTTGGCATCATAGGTTCTCTATTGAGAACTTAGGTCTACTGTAGTATTTTCTTGGTCTTGAGATAAATGAGGATGCTCCCTACATCAAGCTATCACAGACTAAATAGGCCAAGGATTCTTGTTTATATTCCACATGATTGATTGCAAGTCGGCACTTACGCCATTTTTGGTTGGGGTTCATCTTGAGGATGTCAATGATACACCATTGGTGGACAACACATTGTATCAACAACTTGTGGGGATCCTTTTTTATATTACCCACACTCAATTAGATATCCCATATGTAGTAGGGTAAGTTTCCAAGTCCATGCAAGATCCACATGAGTTACATTGGAAGGATGCCAAGCACATCCTCATATATTAAAGGGAACCCCTATTTATTTGTTCCACTATGCAAAATATTGTGAATTAGATCTAATGGGCTTCACAGATTTTGATTGGGTTGGCGATAACAATGATTGCAAGTCCACTTTAGGGTAGATCCTTAGTTTTTGTTTTTTTCTTATATACTGGTAAAGTAAAAATCAATCAACAATTTCTTTATCATCACTAGTGGTTGATTACTGAAGGATGATCAACATCTATATTCAAACATTTTGACTTCATAACTTTCTTAGTGATCTTGGACTCTAGCTCCATCGTCCAACAATCATTTGGTTTGACAACCAGAGTACTCTCAAGTCTTTTAGACAGCTAGTGCAATGACACCAGATCAAATACATCAAGATAAATATGCATTTAATTAGAGAGATGGTTCATTAGTAGATTACTGATTTTTAGTACTTTACATTTGCTGACCAAATTGCCGACATCATCACCAAGATATTTACTATGCAGAAGTTTAACTTTTTGTGTGATCATCTTGGAGTGAAGGACAAAGTCACTTAGTACTTGCCTTTTATTTCTTCTTCTTTCGTACATTGTACTTTGATGGGGTTTTTTTCGATGAGGTTATCATTTTTTCCTATTTTTTAGCTATTCTATGTTATTTATATCCATTGTAAAATGGGTACCTAACATGGCTTCTTGCAAGGACCCATTCTTTAGGATATCCCTAGTAGTCCTTCACAGGGGGCATTCGAGAAGTTTCCTTATTAAAGATGTTTCCTCCTTATTGATTTTAGATGTTTCCTCCTTATCGAGGATGTTTCCTCATTATCAAGGATGTTTCATTAAGTATTAACATTACCTCAATTGCGTAGATGTTTCCATAAACATGGACATTTCCACACATATCTCTAGATTCACTAATATGGCTCATTAGTTCAATCATGTATAGTATATTATGTAAGTGTTTTTAATCATTTCTGTCAAGCCTCTCTTAGTGCTCTTTTTCTATTGCAACCTTTGTGTAATTTTTTTGTTAGCTAGGTTGACATAGTGCAACTTTCATAATATAGACTTTTCTTTAGTCCTTACTATCAACGGTCGCCCTCCACCCATCCATATGATCGTCCTCAATTCTTCACGAAGATCATTTTCATGGAATCCCTATCCAAATCCTTTGCTAGTTCAATGCACATGTGTATTGTACATACTTCTATTTCATAAGGTTATAACTCCTATACAAATAATAGTGGTCATACAATTCCATTTAGTCACTACTGAAGAATAATTTTATATTGCTTACTTGATATATTTTTTGCGATACATAATATTTGATTTTATAAATTTATGTGGTTTTTAATTATTTACATTTATAATTAATTTTTGATGGGAAACATATAGTTGGCTGATATTAATATCTTATTTTCCTTTTTCTAGTAAGCATGTCTTATTTTAATAAATTCAAATTTTTAATATAATTTTAACAATAATTTTTATTATAATTATCCAATTTAAAAGTCATAGCCAAGCAAGACAACAAATTGGTGTATGATACCCCCTAGTTTGTGGGACAATGGACCCACCTACGCACAACAAAGCCATGCATACTCTACAAAGGCATACATACTCTACCCCCTCTGGTTTTGAACATGTGGCCTCTTAGGAGGGAGCACATTCTCTTAACCATTATGTCCACTCAAGTTGTATGTGGGTCATATATATTTTGAGGTCCTTCTATTAATCTACCATATTAACATAGGTACACATTTGATATTTGATAGAGTGCTTTTATAATGCCTCACATAAGAAAAAATGATAAATATCTAATGAATTTGGAATGGAAAATATTCCAAATTTATTGAAATATTAAAGATTCCTAAAAATTTCCATAAAAATGAAATTTTGAAATTTTCTCAATAAGTATTTAGAGAGTAGCTTAATTAGTGATTCCCTTATATAAAGCATTGTATTTATAAAAAATATCCAAAGTTAAAATTTATCCAAAGTTCAAGTCCCCTATACTACCTCCAATATGGTTAAAAATAAATGATATAAAAATTGGATTTGCTAAAATATATTAAGTATGTAATATTAAAATTCCCCTTCAACTTAATAATTATTGAACAATACCCCTAAAGGTAAGAAATCAAGAGTAATTAAAAAAAATACATGAATTAGAACAATGACATGTAGAGAAACCCATAGAATATATTGTATTTAATAAATGAGAAACACAAACCAAATATATAAATTAAAACGAGGAACCCAAAAGATATATAAGATTTGGTAAATGAAATTAAACATTCTAACGTAAATGAAAGAGAAATGAACCTCCTTCTCGCTTTCCTCAAATTTTAGTCATCCTATAGCCATGAAATGCTCTTGAAACACATGTTTTCACATAGCCAAAGGGCACATAATATTCTTGAAATTTCAGGGTGTCAAGGTGGATACCATGTATAGTTTTTTCAAAAAGCTTGACAACTCATATACACAACCATTTCCTTTAAAAAAAATGTGAACATTCGATTTTCCAAAAGACTTAGAAGAAAGTAATTTTACAACTATATTTTTTAATACAGAAAATTACCATCCATAACTCGGGTACCCTTGAAATATCTACAAATCTAATTCAATGAATAGGTGAGATAAATAATTTATTTTAAAAAACTTTCTCGAAGTAAAGAAAATCACAATAAACCGAAGGAAAATTATGTACCGAAATTTCGAACCACGACATGAAACTTATATCTAACACTAATGTAACTAGTAGATATAATTTTTCGTTCAAAACTTGTGTAGGAAAATTTTGTGGAAACAATTTTACCAATCTACATATTTCAATTAAAAGGGTTGGGTTCAATAACTATAATTATCATTTTTTAATGTGTGGTTTCCTCGCTTGCTAATAGAAGGATTTACATATTTTGTTTATTGTCAAAATGAGAAATATCTAGATTTTTCTATCGATTATTTCTATTACAAAAACTTGAAAATATATATTCGTTTTGATATAATATAAATAATTATGAAAAAAATATTCATAATTACTTCATGTTTGTGGATATATTTTTAAAATCCATATTGAATGAATCAATATGGCATAGATTGAAATGTACAAAAAAGAGTAAGACGTATATTTTATTTATTAATTTTACTAAAATTTGTGTTACAGTCTTTTTAATACAACTTCAGTCCTCCAATCTTTTTAATAAAACTCAAAATTTTAAGGGAAAAAATATTGTCTAACGATAAAATTTTCGTTCATGGAAACCGTTAAGGAAATTGTCGGTGTGGGTGTCATCGGTCCTCATTCACGCTTTATGAATGTCAATTCCATCTATTTTGTCTTAATAGCACAAACCAAGAATTTCGAAATATCTGTGGGGTATCTCATATCAAATTATATTGGCAGCCAGACGGACACGTACCTTATTCAACAAAAGATCCAATTATTCAAGATCCAATTATATTGGCAGACAGACGGACACGTACCTTATTCAACGCCCATTGGTATTTCACGAGGGGTTTGGATGTCTGTTTTTACGAGTCATCCCTGAATTGCTGGTTTGTCAAAAGCCCTTGATGGTTTACAAAAGTGAGCGAAAATAAAATTCCAAACCTCCATTGCCAACTGACATGGACTTTTGGTTTAGAGCATTGAGGGTGGACTTTTCCGTTCAGGGAGGTAGCTTGTCAATTCCAGGACGTTTAGGTTGCCAACGGATTTAGGTTCGTTGGTTAGAATTATAATTTGAAATTTGTGTAAATATGTTAAGTGTAGTTTTTACTAGGTCAAGAGGTGCATTTTACAATATCTTATGAGGAAGATGTATACTTAATTTTTTTTATATATTTAAAGTTAAATATATGTAATTTTATTTAATATTTGGCTAAACGAAAAAGTAATTCCAAAATTTAAATGATTAAAAAAATAAAGAAATATAGAGATATATAGATATGTGGTTTAGCGATAAGTTGGGTGAAACCAACAAGACTAAGGTTCAAATCCTATTGAGTATATTTTTCTCTTGGTGTTAAACATTAATGTTTTGTTAAGCATTTAATACAATTTGAGTGGGCTTAATGGTTAAGAGCATGTGTGCCTAATGGTTAAGTGCATGTGTTTCCCTGGTCATAGGTTCAAAAACCAGAGGGGGTTAGAGTATGTATGCCTCCGTAGACTTCAGTCAAATCACTGCGCAGGTGATCTTGCCCATAAAAAAGAGAGAATACAAAGCAAATAAAACCACAAAGAAACTTGTTTTATTATAACAGAGACTAACTTTAGAAGCTACATTGTGGTGGACAATTTGTCCTTTACAACTTGAGGCTTGTTATTTATAGCGTTTTTTGAGTCACAATACCATGCGCAGATACCATAGGTGGAAACCATGGGTCAAAACCATGGGTCAATACCACTTACAATACCATGTGTAAATTCCATGGGTGGATACATACCATGGGTGGATGAATATCATGGATAGATGTCACTTACAATACCATGGGAAAATAAATACAATGGGTGGATTAATATCATGGGTCGATGACATTTACAATACCATGGGTAAATTCCATGGGTGGATGGATAACATGGGTAGATGAATACCATGTGTGGATGCCATTTTCCCACAAACAAGTAGGTCTTGTACACCAATTACAACTAGAAAAAGTTAAAACTAGCAATTGCATTAAATGTTGCAAAGGAAATGTAGTAAGGAAGTGGTGTAGGAAAGAGTATTATTGCACACATTCTACATCCCAGTATGACCCCAATGTAAATAAAAATATAAATAAACTATAGGTATGGTAAATAAATAGAACATGTTTTTATATTTATTCCATAAACCTTTCTGCATTTACAAAAAACTCAAAAAAAAGTTTTACTTAGGTGAATCTTATGGGCCAAATACCATGGGACAAATTATTATTAATACCATGGGCCAAATACTATATTTATAAAAGGGGTATAAAAAATTAATAAAAATAAATAAAAATATATCAAATAGGTGTAGAAATCAATATCTAATTATATATGAAGCCCATGGATCAAATTAATAATAATAGCATTAAAAAAACATTATTAACCCTAACATTAATATTATTATTATTAAATCTAATATTATTAAATTTAATAAATTTATATTAATATAATATTAAATTTCTTATATATATATATATATATATATATATATATAATCTCTAGATATATGTGGGAGGGAAGAACAAAGACAAGGGAATAACAACAACATATGATACAGGTGGAGAAATAGTCGGAGTGACAAAGGATAGATGGAGATAAATTGAAGGAGAGGGGAGAGGAGTGAGATAGGTAGAGAAGGGTAAGAGAGGGAGAAGCAGAGGGAGACATAAATATGGAGGTGGGAGAGAGAGAGAGAAGGAGAGAAGGAAGGAGAAGGAGAGAGGATTGGGGGGTAGAGAGAGAGTGAGAAAGAGAGAGGAAGGATGAGAGGAGGATAGAGGGATAGAAGAAGAAAGAAATAGAGAGTGAGAAGTAGAGAGAGAGGGAGTGACAAGGGATAGATGGACATAGAGTATGTATGTCTAGGCGTGAGATAAAGAGACATAGAAGGAGTGATGGAGACAAGGGGGAGAGAAGGAGAGAGAAGAAGAAAGGGAGGGATATAGTCACATAGTTGGAGGGAGAGATAGAGTGATGGGGGAAGAGAGAGGATTTTAGAGAGAGAGAGAGAGGGAGGGAGAGATAATTGAATGTAAAAGAGAGGGACAGAGATGCACACATACATACAATCTGTGTTTGTGTGTGTGTGTGTGTGTGAGAGAGAGAGAGAGAGAGAGGGAGGGACGGAGAGATAACTGAATGTAAAAGAGGGGGACAGAGATGCACACATACATACAATATGTGTGTGTGTGTGTGTGTGAGAGAGAGAGAAAGAGAGACAGAGAGAGGGAGGTGAAGGTCGATAGAGAGGACTTGAGAGATGGGAAGAGAATGAGGTGGACGTGATAGGATTATAGGAGAGAGAGAGAGATAGAGAGAGAGAGAGAGAGAGAATGATGGGGGAAGAAAGAGGGAGTTAGGAGAGAAAGGAAGAGAGGGGAAGGGAAAGAGAGGGGACCTGAGAGACAGGAGGAGAGAGGGATGGAAGAATAAATGCATAGAAAGTGACAAGTGGAGAAAGAGAGGGAGTGACAAGGGAGAGACGGAGAGAGGGTCTGTATGTTTTGGGGTGAGATAATGAGATAAAGAAGGAGAGATGGAGAGAAGGGAGGATAGAAGGAGAGAGAGAGGCATATATTAACAAAGTTGGAAGGTGAAGATAGAGAGAGATATAGGTGGGAGAGAAAGGAGGAGAGAGAGTGGAGAGAGGTAGGGAAACAACGATGGAGATGGAGGGGGAGAGAGAGGGAGGTAATAAGAAATACATAGAGTGAAAGATGGAGAGAGAGAGAGAGAGGGAGTGATAAGGAAGATGGAGAGAGAGGGAATGAGGATAGGATGAGTGAAGTGAGATATAAGTGAGGGAGAGGGAGGGAAAGGGAAGAGAGAGAGAGAGGGAGGTAGAGGAGGAGGGAGTGAGAGATAGATATATTGGAGAAAGAGAGTGTATGTTTTGGGGGTTATATAGAGAGATAGAGGGATATAGAGATATAGATGGAAAGTGAAGAGAAACAAGAGATAGATGGAGAGAGGGAGGGAGGGACAAAGATATTGATAAATATGGAGTGAGAGAGTGTGTGTGTTTGTGGGGGTAAGATAAAGAGACAAGGAGATATGGAGGGACATATATGTGTGTGTGTGTGTGTGTGTGTGTGTGTGTGTGTGTGTGTGTGGAGGAGGGAAAGAGGGAAGAATATTTATTGCAATAGATGCATTGATTTCAGTGTAGATGGTGATTCCTAATCCTATTTGATTGCTTGAACTAGACACATTTATTTGTGTACATTTTGAATTATAATGATATTTTATTACTTCCACTAGATGCATTGATTTGAATGTAGATGATTTCTAATCCTATTTGATTACTTGCACTAAATGCATGTTGATTTCTAATCTTATTCAATTACTTGCACTAGATGCATTAATTTAAATTTAGATGTTGATTTCTAATTATATTTGATTGCTTACACTAGATGCATTGATTTAAATATATATGATTTCTAATCCTATTTGATTGCTTGCACTAAATGCATTGATTTTAGTGTAAATGGTGGTTTATAATCCTATTTCATTCCTTGCACTAGATGCATTTATTTTAGTGTATATGTTGGTTTCTAATCCTATTTTCTTACTTGCACTAAATGCATTGATTTGAGTGTAGATGCTCATTTCTAATCCTATTTGATTACTTGCATTAGATGCATTGATTTCATTGTAGATGTTGTTTTCTAATATTATTTGAATTTTTGCATTAGATGCATTGATTTTAGTGTATATATTGATTTATGATTTCATGTAATTGGATGTATGATGGTACATTAATTTTAAGGTCATTTGATTAATAGTGTGCATTAATTTCAGTGTAAGAACAAAAAATTATTGACAATGTGGAATTTTTTTGTCTTATAGTAATTAAAGCTATTAATATTGGAGAGAAAGAGAGACAAGGTATGATGTTTACTACAACAGCTCCAGCTAAATATTTAAATGGTTTATGATTCCAATTGTATTTTTAATATAGTCGATATGAAAAAATGACAAAACTAATAAGGGTGACAATAGGAATAGTAGAAGAAAATAGTGTGATATTGATCAAAATGAAGGCTATCTGTAATTCACTACATTCTTATTATTCACGTTTTCTATCATTCAATATTATTACATTGTCACTTTGCATTTAAAAATTTTATTTCATCATTTTTCATCATTAAAGTTATTTTACAATATTTATCATCTCAACAAACTAAGTTAACTAAGAAATTTTAAAATTAAAATGAATCGATAAATCTCAAACATATTTAGCATATTTGAAATGGTTATATTAATATTAGATGTATTTACATATTATTGATAAAATTAATCATATGTTCCGCATACTATTGATAGATTTTCCTTGGCCACACACGAATGAAGCTAGCCTAGATCCATCTTAACTACGGATCTGTCAAGCGCCGAGAGGGATCAAATCTTTCTAGGTGCAAACCTTTCCTCAAGTTTTGCATCGAAAAAAGAGGTTTTCACCTTGAGATATTTGATCCCTCTCCGTGCTTGATAGATTCAGAGTTAAGATGGATCTAGGTTGGTTAATAATGAATGTGTCACCTACAACATTTGGCGAAAAAATCATGGATGTGGTTAATACTCAAAACCAATTCAACATTTTGAAACATTTTGAAAGCATACAAAAGATTAAGAACTATGTTTCTCTGCTGTACAAGTGAAATAAAAAACATAAGGGAAAATTACAAAAAATCAGTAAATTAAAACTAGAATGCATATCGGCCAACAATATTGTAGTGTGCACCATGTCATCATACGGTTGGAATCCGATCGTTTTGTAAAATTTCTTTTTCTAGTTACAAAAAAGGAGCGAAAGATCTAAAAATCGCTAGAGTTCAATACCATACATGTTACATAAGAAAAAATTAATGAATTAAAACTGTAATTCTTACTAGAATAGAGAGATTCTTCATATGAATCAGATAATTGATCTTGTCGAGGAGAAACAAAGGCATATTGAGTCAAAGTGTCAATTTGAGGGGCATTGTTTTTTACCTTTCAACACTTGAGCTATAGATGTTGATAATGGTCATACACATATATGTTACACATTGTAATAGAGTTACACATTATAATAGAGTTGTGACACATGAATCCCAATAGTATAGGGTATTGAAAATATTTCTAGGTGGTAGTATGAACATTTTTTTCTTACCATCATCGCTTGTTCTACAACCTTTTACTTCTGCATGGATACCTACATAGAGGGATCTAAACACACGTTGTGGGTGCATTGCAATGTTAGCGCAAAAGTTATCATAGCCATCTAAATTGAGGTTGTGGAGCATTGAAATTAAAATAAATATTAGCATAAAAGTTGTGAACTTAGAATGGATACCCATTTAAATGAATACATGTAGTCTGTCGGAGAAAATTTGTGAGGAGTACAGGTGATAGATTAGCATATATTTATCTTAGCTCCAATTCTATTCTAATAAGTTCAATTTTATTGAGAATTTTTTAAATTAAAAAAAAAAAAAATACAAACTTCTCATTATTTATGATCTATGCTAGTATTTTTTATATATCTACTAGTAGCTTTTTCTTTTTAAGATGTTTGAAATTCATTTCTATTCAGTTTGATATTTTATGTGTGTATTTTATAGTCACATCTTGTACAACACAACCTCTATGAACACACTACTTTTCTCTCGACAATTAAATTTATTGCACTCATCCAATTTCAAATCACCTTAATATTAGTGAACATATATAGAGTCTCAAGCGTTAGGTCAATTGGTTGGAGAATTTAGCTAAGGCATGTTGTTTATGGGGAGCTCTTGGTTCATGGGTGAAATGCATTCAAGTTGTAACTATTAGTGGCTATTTTTGGTGGTGGTTTAACCATTCCCCCTATGAATTTTCCAGGGATGAGTAAGGGACACTGGCAAACTTTTCTTTGGGAAAATAATATGCCTATATAGATAATACCTAGAATAATTACAACACATGAAGATTTGATGAATAGTCATTCATTTCTTGAGTATCCATTTAATACAAAATAAAATTCAACAAAAAATAATGGCGTAAAATTCACCATCATAATAAAACTACGGAATGTGTACTCCAACCACCGTAATCGAGAATATAGTTTTGCGAGTATGGTATTTGGCTAACTTACAAGAAGATGAACCCAAGTCTGTAGACTCCTCCAAGAAACATTTTAATACCTCATTTATCAAATAAATGGCATTCATAATCCATCTCAAACTCAACCACAAGAGTATTCTCAAAATAAACTTCTAACTTAATTTTATTTATTTATTTATGTAATTATGAACCTTCCAAGTATGCATAAGTGTAGTCCAAGGATGGTACTCCAGCTTGGAATTTTATCAATTAGTTTGTTGTATATCATTTATAGTTAGTTCTTAATCATCGAGAAGAGTCTTAAATATCATCATATTGTTGGAAATTCTTTCAAACTAGAACCACACAATCTATTTTAAATATTCAAATTTTGTGAAATAAAAATTTAATTGACCTAATACTCGAGGTTCCCTTTAAATATTTTCAAATAGTCGACAAGCGTCCCTCCAATGTTGCACCTGTGCATAATGTTGGCCCTCTGAGGTGATAATCAACCACTATCCTTCAATCTTTCCCTAGAATTCATCCAATTTGGTTTCTTCTGAGCCTTTCCTACTCCTGTAACTTGTTTTCTAAGTGATTTTAACCATACTCACCGTTGTGACTTTTTTCAAGGAGTTAGTGAATAATCCTTTGATGAAAAAATCATCCTATAACATGTAACTAATAAGATAATTAGCTTGTAGCCTATAATTTCTCTTCAATGACAATTTTCAATTCATCAGCTTGTATGTGCTTTCCTGATAGTATTTTCAATTCATCCTTTAACATTTGGATGTTTCCATCTTTCTCCTTCATTAAAAACTGCATTGGATTTGAATCATTTGGGTCAAATACCATATCCAAAATTATTTTTCGTCGTTCTAATGCAATGAGATTCCATGATCTACATTCCATTTTTTCCTCCTTTGACCATGTCTCAATTTTATTTATAGTTACCAGCAGTCTATCCCTTTGAATAGTAATCTTGAGATAATCAGTATGTATAATTTAATTTCTTTGTTTAGCTAATCCTATTTTATATCTTGGATGAATTTGCGCTAATTCAAGGCTTAGCTCAAAGACAACATAATTTTCATGAGATTTTCCTATTTTTTCCTTTCGATGTAATAATGATAACTTAAAAACATTGAGATCATGATTTAGAGATGAAATTAATAAAGGTATCCCTTTATCAGTTATTTGAGATTGTAATTCTTTCTTGTAATCAATAGTTCATTATTTTATGTCTCCATATTTTTTTATCAAGCTAATTGATCTATCTTAACCCGTTTCAATCCTTTGGATGATTGTGGTAGTAGGGAATTTTTGAACAAAATAAATCTCGGTTAACTAATGTTCTCAATCTCTCTAAGTTAATGAATACTCTCCCTCAATGATCATTTTCAAAATTTTATTTTGAGTCCCTTGGTCATCATCTTGATCAATTTCCTTTATATTTTGAACTCTTGGTTGTTCAAGATCTTAGCTATTTTCCGAACTTCTTGTTCAGAGTATTCTTCTTCATAGTCTTCCTGATTAGAAATCCTTTCCCCTTCAAGTTTCTCTTCATGTGCATAAGGAGTGTTTTTATGTTGTCATCTCCTTTGAGAAATAATATGTAGAGGAACATATTCCAACTATTGGTATTTATTTAAATAATAATGAATTAATAGCTTCTAAAAAATAGGCACTATCATTTTTCCATTGGCCGCAAAATGAGAAATTCTTAGAAATTTTAAAAGCGGGTTTGAATTTCCTCCAATAAAATGCCTTTATAGGGAATCAAAATTTTGCGTGATAAACTCTAATGAAAATAGTATTGAAGTAAGAAACGTTGGGAGATGGTAAGATCTCGATTTTTATCCATATACTCTTATGATCGTGTAATCCCTAAAAAGGAACCAGTAACCAAAATTCCCTCTAGGACACTACAACAACTCTTTGAATTAAAATTGAATTATAGGGGGAATAAAACCATATATCCACTCGAATATTTTCTAAATATTTATGTTATCGTATTAGACAAAATATCCTTCTTCTTTTTGACATCTTATAATTTTTTACCAACAAATGACTAACTTCATCATATCATCTTCTATATATTTTGTTATCGATTCATATTCTACCCCACTAGAGTCAAGGGATGCAAGATGTATCTCGAGAAGAGGGACACTTGAGTATGTTGAAGAAAATGTGAGATTTAGAAGCCTGCGTGCATTTTTTTCCTTAGCGAACTTATTTGCTTCATTTTCCATGCAATTTTATTGTAATATGATATATTAAGATGATGAAATAAAATGAAAGACAATATATCATCATGAGCACCACTTGAGGTTTAGAAGTGGTAAAAATACAAAATCTTGTTAACTCATCTTCCTTGTTCTGTAGTTTGTGATTTTTGATGCTTCTTAATTTTATTATCCTTACAATTGAGAAATTTTCCATTGGGAACATGGAATGACCATAAGTATTATGATATTGACAATATTTTAGTAGTCCCTTAGCCTAAAGCTTGTGTCATTAATATTTAAAGTTTAAATTTTTTGCATTTTAGACATTCTTACAAGTTTTAGTGAGTAGAAATAATTGCACATAATTTAGAAACAAATTCCTCTAAGAAATCAAAGGTCGGGTATTTACATTACACTTACATAGGTGTTTGTATGTTGCACAAGTTTGTGCGAGAAAAAAATTTCAAGGATTAATATCAATTTCAAGAAGCCTTTGAGGGACACATAATATCACATTGGAAAAGGACCCTCCAAGTATCATAAAATCTCATAGTGTCGCAACCATATTGGTCTTCCACCATACGGTCACATTTGTTTTTTATTTTGAGTTGATGATGCTCAAGGCTCAAATATAACATATGCTTATTAATCACTTCCCCACATTCACATCATGCTTTGGGTGGCTTGCATTTCCTTAAGAATATTTTTTCATTGTCATATCTTCTTACAAGTTTTTTTAAAGAGTGATGGGAATTTGTTAACTTCATTGAATGGGGCAACTTGTTGACTAGTCAAAATAATTGTCCATCTAGGTTCTTAGTTGTCTAGAAATGCAAATGTTATTGGAAATGGTGATATAGTGGGAAACATTAGTTTTAATAACAGAGGCTTGAATATAAAAAAAATGAACAAGAGCCTTATCAGTAATCATAAATTGAAACATGGAAATCAAAGAAGAATTACAACACAAAACTTTTATCTTGCGACATATAGGATAAGACTTAACAAAAGAGAGTTGTGCTAATAAATACACATACATATAAAATATACCATATTTTAATCATGTTAATTATTGACATAGGCATAGTAGCACTATAATAGTGTACTACAATATATGTAAATCATATCATAGTAGTTGTAATGGAAAATAGCATGGTTTGCAGCTAAAATTTATATGTATTTCACACACACTAACTGTAATAAGTAAGAATGAGTCATTTTTTCCCCATGTTACAATAATAAATGAGGCATTCTGTAGCCCATCCTTGAAACCAATTTGCCTTTGAAACCTAGATCGTGGTGCAGAGAAATATTAGACTAATTGTATATCAAATAATCATTTTTAACACTTGGATGTACATGGTGTCTAAGAGTAACATTATTAACCATGTTCTTTTCCTAATGGTTCCCTTTGGCAGGATTTTCCACATACCTTGCACGTTTCAACTCATGAAATTCTCCCAATTTCAGTTTACTCAACAACATCAGTCCCATGGGATTATTCTTATATGTGCAACAACACTACACACTCTTTCTCACTAGGTTTCAAAAGTAAATACCTTTGTGAATAGAAATCTTACAATAAGGAAGATGACCCTGCCTAAATAATTTAACAGCCCAACTTCTAAAAAATATATAAAGAACCATAAAACCACACTCTTGATTCTTATTCATGACCTGGGATTCATGGAGTGATAAAGGTTTTTGTCAAATATGGAAGATACAAGTCCCTCAAATGACCTCGTAACATTAATTGTCATATGCTCCATCCAAAAATATTCAAATCGAACTCCCTACAATTGGATTCTATATTGGTGTCATCATTAGCTTTCAAGTCTAATTCTTGAATGAGCTTGGAAAGATTCTTAAATATCACTAATGGCCTTTCATATTCATCCCTATGAAGCCTTGCCAATTCAACCTTGTAGAAAACGTATTACAAAGAGAATCTCCTAGGCACTTGTAGTATGATTACTTTTTTTCCTACACATGATCCATTTACTTCCATCTGTTTTTTCCTTACATGAGACATGCTATAACTATTTTATTATGATTTAACCCTAAAATATGTGGTCCTCTCTCATAGATTTTCCTTGGTTGGAATTTATTTCCTATCTGAATCTTTTAGATTAGTTGGAGAGGAAAAACAAATTTCATCTTATTTTAGATTTTATTCCCAACCCAATTGTGAGGCACTCAATTCTTGCAAGCTAACATATTCTAGTCTGAGTTTACCAAAAAGTTACATTCTTATTCTATATTGTTCTCAACCATTTCTTGTCGATGTTCTACATATTCTGATCTAAATTATTTTTAGAACTCTCATTTTTTGTCAAACAACTCTCCATTGAATAATTTGTGACTTGATATTACTTATTAAGGTTATGCGTAGCCTGTAATGTATGCTGGTGTTTCTTGTATAATGATGAAATTATAGGTAAATTAGAAAAAGCATTGTTGAGGCATTCATTGGACACTTTTGAAGCAAATTCTGATATTTTTGCACGAGTAGCTTCTAGTTGAACAAAACCCAAATTGTGGCCAACAAGAGTCTCGATGGCTTTCTCTATCACAGACTGGGAGTGCTTACCCTGAGATTCAATTTAGAGCTGCAAATGTTTTTGTACCTGTTTATATGATATTACATTAACAAAAAAATGAGACAATATTGAAGTCCTTTCCCGATCTCTCCTTTCACCCCAAATTAAGATAGTTTTCTAGACAAAATGATTGGAAACACAACCTAATCTCAAATCTCATATCAAGTTAAGAAATTGTTTCTTTTCATTTGAACATAAACTTAACACTAGAAAAAAGGTGATTACATGAAGGAACTATCCAAAATAAATTTCACAATGAAACTTTCTGGAGCAGAATGTGGAACCAAAATACTAGTTCCCTTGCTAGTCATATTAACCTTGAAGTATCAGACACTCATATGTTACCAGAAACAAGAACTGAAAAATGGGTATGACATGAGAAACATAAATTCTCATGGTTTCCACAAGTAAATTTTTTTTTCGTTTTTAAATATTTTTTAAAATTATTAATGGGAAAATAATAATTCCAAAGAAAGGAACCAATTTCATGCTCTTTGCTGCTTGACATGGTACCTTTATAGATTTCCTTTACAATGGAAATAAGTAATTGAGAAGGCCATGTTCCCTTTACCATGGAAATAAAAGCACTCACAACTTGAAATTAAATTCTCAACAATTAATCGAGAAAAAAAAGGCATGAATATCCAAGAATGTGGATAAATGTAATTGCAACAAAGTAGATGTAAAAAAAGCAAAAATCAACAAAAACCTAATGGATCCAAACCTTAATAAACTCTACTATGTGACCAAGAATTACACTAAATGGAATGTGGTTTGGCTCTCCTCCAAGATCAAAGAGCCAACATTGTGCAACTCTACTATGTGATCTAGAGTTACACTGAATGAAATGTGGTTCTAGCTCTCCTCAAGGGCCAAAGATCCCAATGTTAGATTCAAAAGTCTCAAGGTTAGACTGACACAATACATTGTAGTGACAGTAGTAAAAAATGAACTAGTTGATTCACATGCCTAAAACAAATACAATGAAGAATTCAAAAACTCTTTCATGGTAGATACACTAATTTGATAAAAAAATGAGTATATTACACAATAAGTTCAATTATAATCTATGCTTAACAAAGTGAAACTAAATAGTTAGTTTCTGAGAAAAAATTGAAGTACTAATATGTATTAAGGTTACAATTGTATATAGGAAGTACTACCCATTTGAATAATGTATTAAACATGCGGTAGTACAGTAAATATATATTGCAATAAAAGAAATCACATATATACGAATTCATGTATTCTTTAAAATATCCATAGTTTACACCACATGAAAATAGCCTTCTTATTTCTCATTGAATATAAGCATTCTACTCTAGATGTTCAAATAAATAAAAATTATCCAATCCACTTGATTGCGATAGCCTGTTCTTAGCCTATACTGTATGAGAAATATAAACACAAAGATTCGCTGGAGAAGATGAATAAGCTACCTAAATTTCATATCTAGGCAGTGGTATTATAAACACATATGTCGAATAATCTCCCAATGGTTATATTAGCACATTTGTCAATTAAGTTTAAATCATTTTTTGGATAACCTGCTAAAATTCCTCAGGCTGACAAAATCGTTTGTAAGCATACCATCAGAAATATCACTTGAGTTAGATAATGATTATTACAATCTATTCATTGTTCTAGAAAAAGGACAATATTTCACAATCATTAATATCCAAGAGGAAGGGATAAGACTTATTTACTGAAAGAACCTTTCCAATTTTATTTGATTCTCATTCTTGAGGATAGTGACAAGATTCATATATTGAACCAAAATAACATGAGATTTAACCAGTTAAACCCTATTTTTAATAGTTTATATTGAAAATTGCAGTGACCTGCAAGCTAGTATCTTCATGTCAATTTTGGTTTAAGAATTTGAACTATGCATTATCAAAGTGATTATAGTGCATAAATTGAAATATAGAAGAATAATTACATGTAAACACCTAATCTATGGTAATTTGATGTATTGAGTCATATTAAATATGAAGCATAGAAACAAATAATGCATCATACATTTCAAGTAGCCAAAAAAAGGAAAAAGTGAAGGAAGAAATTACTTGGAAGAGAAAATCAGTGGAAGAATCCTTGGATCAATAAATGTGACAAGAACAGTGATTTTTAAATCATAATTTCAGTAGTTTCTACCATGAGTCTAATAGTAACTACTCAATGCATATGAATTATGGTAATGAATGGTAATTGGATTATAGCAAGGTTCACCATGATGAATTGAAGAAAAATATGCACCTCCTAGCCCAAAATAGAAATGGAAAGAATCTTGAAGAACATATGGATCGGAACTTAGTTTGGAAATGCAATAAAAAATGCTACCAATGCCTCCCCTTGAACCTTTTGGTGGTCCTGAGAATAAATCAATCGGGCTAGGAAGTGGGATTACATGAGGCGAATATGGTCGAGGAGGAGATGCACACCAACCAAAACTAAAATATACATCATATACTTTTGAACCATTTGGGTTTAGGAACACAAGTTTCTCTTAGTGGTTGGCCCTGGGTTATGTTTCTAATTAAGAAGTAGAAAAATAAAGGTCTCTATGACTCTATTTGGACTCATTTTAGTTCCTACATTTGAAGTAACATATTTGATGACTCTAATGTTATAATTTCAAGTATTCTCATGATTCACTCCTATATCATGTGGATCTCCTTTTGAATGCATACCAATCTTAAATATAGTTACATGGATAGTGTCATTGTGACCCAATGAATCAATATCAGAGTAAATGGAATCAATTTTAGAATATAAAATATTGTTATAGGTGAACCATTTTGGATATGAAACCCTTGTAGACTCCCCAATCAACATATAGTCCAATGAAACTTCTTGGAATTTTCTTTGTATGCTAAATAAGGATATGTATTGACCATGAATGGAGCATCTGTATCATCCAAGAATTTGAGGAGAGGGTTCATAACTTGTACTAAAACATTAGAAGATATGCATTTTAGAGGAAATGAAATTGAAATGATAACCATAGTATGTGGAGTAGATACATTAATCTTATCGTGAAATCCTAAAAAAACCAAACCAGATTGAATGCTCTGTATTGGAGGCACTAGAGAAGTGTCTCATGGCCTGTCACTATTTGTAAGGACCTCATTCCCTATAGTGATCAGAATTATTAAGGTTGAGGGGTCGTAAGGAAAAATCCTCTGAGCCACCCAAGCATAGCATGTAGTTGGGCTTTCACTTATCCTCTATAATTTCTCATTTTGAAGGTGCTAAAGTATATCATCATTTGTATAAATGAGTGATGAAGAACATGTTGCAAGGAGTCAAAAATCGTTGAAGTAGAGAGGCATCTGTGTGAAGAAAAACCACTGGACCATCAATGATGTGAGGGATTCCCAGGAAAAACGAGAAGTTGAAACATCCATGAAGCTTCCAGTCAAAATATTTCTTACAGATATTTGTTTCACTCTTTTTGAAGATGTGGATTGAACCCATTTATGAAAACATTTACCAATTTTCCCTCTATCAATATCACCCATGGAAACTAAAAAAAATTTCAAGCTAAGACAGGTGAAATAACATAACAATATCAATTTCCCATTTTGTTGTTTCCCCTTCATTAACAAAATATTGGATGGAAAAATTCATATGGGGTATTAAAGTGGAGAGCCATATCCTGAATAACACAGTACAAATAGTCACATCTCTTAAAGAAAGTTTTGAGAGAATGTAAGAAGAGGTTATGTTTTCTGGTTAAAAGCTTAGTATATCACTTTCCATTGTTGTAGTCCTTAGATATTAGGTGGGTTGGAAATGTAGATGAATCAATAATGTGAGCAGAGTATGGGACAAATGTTTTGCATCAAGTCAATTTAACCTTGCGCCATTCTAGTGCCACATGATGAATCGAACCATTGTGTACGTCCATGCCGAGAAAAACATCCAAAACTAATAAGTCTCTAAAAAATGTATGTTGCACCACATGATGTTTGTGTTCATCCGCACTATTTTGCTTATGCTTTTCCATCGACACTTTCCTCTACCTCGGTTTCCTATCCCATGCCACTAACGACCACATCAAATAATAGTTCTTCCACTTCAAAAATGCTATGTTAGGCGGATTCACCCTAGTAGCCATCGTTTTGAATGCGTAACAAATAATCGAAATTGAAAATTGAAAACAAAGGAGATGGATGGATGGTTATGTGCATATGCCCAAAATTAGAGTCATATGTCTAGTTACTCGATGTCCCGATGTCTATATGTCGAGTATGAAGGATATGTACGCTCAAATCAAAAATCGATGGCGGAATGAGAGGAGGACAATGCCATTTGTAAGGCATGTCAGAAGTTAATTAAGGAAGGTTAATGGTAAGGAAAGTGGCTCAATTCGCATGTAGCTCACTGACCATCCTATAGCATTTCCAGTATTGCATCAATAGGCTTTACAGTCTAGCTCTATCTCGGTGGAAAGGTAGGAGGGTAATATCCTTTTCTAGTTATGGTTGTCAGTCTATTGCTCTTTGCACAAGAGAACGGTTCTGTACAAGGCCAAGGAGGCTAAAGAGGAAGGTCAAGCTACGTTTACTAACAGGGTATGTTCTGGTTTATCTCATTATGGCTCCTAACCTTGTTCGGGCTATGTGATTCAAGAAGATGTCTTCTTCTCCTATGTCAAGAGATGTTACTGATGTTGATTTTTTAGGTTCTCAATTGTGTTTTTTAGACCTACATGTCATGATAGAAGGCATACACTTTCATTTCTAGCCCTGCTTTAGAAGTCCTAATTTCGATTGTCTAGGGTTAGAATTATGGATTCTTTCCATTGCATGCAACCTTAGGGATAGTTTAAGATTATCTGTGAAAACATATTCTACATCTACAAATCTTTCATACATTCAAAAAATGAGTTTACAAATGGCTCGCATTGGTTGTTGGGGCCTTTTCTATTAGAGGGTTGTATCACAGTCTGCTTATATTCTCTCTAGCGCATCCTTAAAATGTTGTTGGCACGAAACCTTTATGATTTTCTTTTTCATCCTTATAATTCTAGTCTGGGTTTTATATCTATTCTCAGGTTTTGTTTCTGTAGTTACAATATGGTCGTACCCGATAAGCTGGTTCCTAACATCTTTAATTTTGGTCAGGGTGCTTTGTCTATGCCCAGGTTTCGTTTCTTTAGTTGCAATATTGCTGCACCAAATCGTTTCTGGGTTAGTTATATAGTTGTTTAGAAATCTGCCGAGAACAATCTTTTACTTGGTCATTTATTCAATTGTATGATGTCCAAGTCTATTTTCCTCTAGTGTTATAGTGAAGGTTTCAAAATTATTCTCTTGCTAAAACTTACCATGAGTCTATCTGAGATTCAGGTCGGGCCTGTTTATTTTAATTTGTGTAAAAACTTAAACTCAGTTGTTTTCCATTGTACCATTCATAGTTTCCATCAGTCTGATCAGTCTCAACTTGCTCTATGTGCGTCTGTGAATGGTGACTCAGGTCAGTCTCATATTTTACGAAGGAATCAAGAAGGGATGGTCTGGAATCATGATTCTGAGTTTTACTTAACCACTACTATTCCGTATATAGGATCTCTTTGAACCCATAGCAGGAACAAAGATACTTAGGTTACAATGAAAAAAGGAAAGGGAAGAAAAATCCACACAAGCCAAGTTGCAGAAACAAGCAAACGAGGAAGGAAAACCAACTAGCAGAGTCTTGAAAGTTTAGCAAAAAGCTATGAAATTGGAATTCCAGTAGATATCCGGAATACAATCCAAGGATGGGAGAGAGATACTGATGATGAAGAGGATGAAACCCAGGTTGGAATAAACTTCCTCTCAGACCCAGGAAGTACACAATGGAGAGTCTCTCTCTTTCAACAATTTGTTAAAACAAACTAGAAGATCAAAAGTGTGCTTGCAAAAGCATTGATGAGTACACAGGAAAAAAAACTGAATTCTTCCCTCTTGTTTGAGCTTTAGCAGATGAAACAAGACATAAGGGAAATGACAAAGGTACAGATCCAAGACAACGCAAGATTAGCATGGATGGAGCAACAACTGCAAAACTTGTAACAAGCTGAGATGCCAGGGTCAACAGCGAAAGACCTTGCACCGGTTGATTCATCATATGGTTAACTTTCCTTTTAAGATATTTTTGTATGTTTTTTGATGCTATTAGGCTTACTATATGTTTTATATGCAGTTTTTTTTAACATAGTAAAGGATTACTAGCAGTAATTAGAAGGAAGAAACGATACCAATTTTGGTTGGCCTTTAACTCTCTAAGGTGGCCAACAAACCTGGTTTTGTTCAGGCAGGTTGAGGCTACCAAACATTGCATCTATTGTATAACAACTTACTCTTTACAACATAGAAAATAGACAGGTCCTACTAAATTTAAAAAAAAAAACAATTGAGGGTTTGGTTACTCGATGTGTGTATGTATAGTAAAAGGGATGTGGAGTGGAGGATATCATAACTGATTAATACACATAAAATCAATATGGTCGCCCAATTTATTTCAATCGCCTAACACTTAGAACAACGTCACACAAAGGGACATGTAACATGGGAGGGGAGTTCTTCTTAGAGGGAACACCTTACGACGTAATTAGTCGATTGTTTAAATTTTACAAGATTATTAACTAGGTTCACTCTCACTTTACTGTGCAGATTCTTAACCTATAAATAGCCATTGCTACAATACCGTGGGCCAATAACATATACAACATGTCCAAAAAAAAAATTCATGTTCATATTATAGGTATTCATATAATTTTTTAATTAATCAATTTATTTAAAATGATAGAAAACCCATAACCATGCTTGGAATAAATCTCAACTTTGAATTTGTAACTACTACTAAAAATGTTCTAAAATATTTTATGAAACTTAAATCCAAATAAACAAGATGTCTAAAATGAACTCTTTAAAAAAACATGTAAGGAAATCTACAGTAAAACATTCAACATATATATATATATATATATATATATATATATATATATATATATATATATATAATATTTTGTATTCTTGATATTAAAAATCATATTTTTTATATAAATGAACTTGAATTTAAGTTATTTAAGTGAATTCCTCACGTCAACTTTATTTTAAATTGTTATTTATAAAAAAATGATATATGAGCTAAACATACGTTAATTAGAATTTTCAATACTATAGTGCTTCACTAAATGAATGTTATGCTCTCTTTTTTCTTTGAAGTTATGTTCCCTCTTAGTTTCCTTATGTGTGTGTGTGTTTGTTAAAGCATTTAAACGAGCTCACATATTTAGTATTATTTTTTATTTTTCATTAATTAGCTGATTGTTCAAATTTTATTAATCTTATGTTAGGTGACAACATCTCGTCATATATATTGGGTTGTAGAGTTTTTCTTGGTGCAATTAAAAAAAACATAGAAAAAAATTATTAATTATGGGGTTCACTCTCACATTACCGTGGAGATTCTTAACCTATAAATATTCTTTGTTAGAATACCACAAGCCAATAACGTAGCCCAATAATATATAGCACATGTCCAAAAATACATAATTTATGTTCATATGCTAGATCTTCATATAACTTGTTTCTAATTAATCAATTTATTTAAAACTATAGAAAATCCATAAACAATTTGAGAATAAATCTCAACTTTTAATTTCTTACTATTAATTAATCAATTTATTTAAAACGATAGAAAATCCATAATCAATTTGAGAATAAATCTCAACTTTTAATTTCAGACTACTACTAAAAATATTCTAAATTATTTTATGGTCACTAAACCCTATTACTAATTTTTTTGAAATTCTATTTCAAAGTAAAAAAAAGTTAACAAAGTGTAAAAAATAAACTCTTTAAAAATATATATAGAGATTTACAATGAAACATTAATTTTATTTATTAATTTATTATTTAATTATATATAGATATATAATTTTTTTTTAAATATTTTGCATTCTCAATGTTAAAATAATAATTTATTTCTATTTTATATAAACTCTTTAAAAATATATAGAGAGATTTACAATGAAACATTTAATTCATTTATTAATTTATTATTTAATTATATATAGATATATAATTTTTTTTTTTAAATATTTTGCATTCTCAATGTTAAAAATAATAATTTATTTCTATTTTTTTTTTTAATAAAGTATGGAATAACACACTAGACGAAAAACGAATCACGTGTGCATTTAGTTATTTAAGGGTTTACATTCCACGTGAAGAGGGATTTTATATACAGATCGAAACGTTTTTCCACCAATCAAATTTTCACGTCTACACCTAAGTTATTTAAGTTTTTAGATTCCACGTGAAGACAGATTTTCTATAGAGATGGAAACTTATTTCCACCCATCAAATTTCTTTGAAATTGTAAAATTTGATCAATTTATAGAAATGGAAACTTTTTTCCACGAATCAAATTTCTTTGAAACTCTTAAATTTGATTAATATTTTTCAAAACCCTCAATTTTGAGGGGCCGTTGGGTTTTCAAATTCTTTTTTGGTCAAGTTGCAATTAAAACAAAGGCGATGTGCTTGTGAAACCTTAATTTCTTTAGAATTATTCACACTAAAATTGAATTCAACGTGAATTCTAAATAGATCACTTATCTAGACCCGCTCCCAACGACTCTCTCAGCATATGTCAACCCACACAGAGTTAAGGCGCAGAAGCAATCGCCGATAAATGTGTTCTATCACTTTTTTTGGGCGAACTATTATCAGCAAGGTCTCCACCCATAATTTTTTATCAAGCCAAGATAACAACGTCATGGTCCTGGAAATTTCCTCTTTCAACCCAACCTCTTCTAAAGATTTTAGTAGAAGGCGCTCATAATACCTCATAATATAAGCTCTTACTAAAGGCTCGAAATACATGGCTCCTATTTATTAGAGAGTTTTTGTTCCCTACGTCTGAGGAAATAAAGGATTTATCCACGTCGAAAGACCTCAAAATTTCTATTATAGTTTTCCCATCAGGAATGCAGGGATGGACTTGGTTTCCCATTGGGAAGGCAGGGATGGATTAGGTTTCCCATTCGGAAGGAAGGGATGGACAAGGAGACAGACAAATATTCAATGCTTGACCACTATTTATAGATTCCCAAAGAAAAAGAAATAAATGAAATATCAGCTTCAAGGACCACGTTTATTTTTTTATCCTTTTGCAGAACTTTTCGGTACGGTGAGACATTGGAGAACTGGTGTATGTTTCCACTGTAGGTTGTTGATTTAGTGGTGGAAGAAATTGGAGAAGAATGACTAGGAATACAACTCACTCCATTTACCGTCTTCTTTTATTCCAATGACTCAGATCCTGAGGCACTCGGGCTTTACATGGCCGAGGATTTAAATACACACAATATCATGTATTCCCACTATGTCGAGCCGAGATTGGAAGCTACCTTGGAACCAGTTGCAACAAAGAAGAGTTTGTCTCCAATGAGGAATACATTCAAGGGACCATTTTTGGTTGCAGGAGGTGACAAGCTACATAGATATCATTAAATAATGTAGCAAATATCAACACTACTACTCTTGCCATAATCAAATAAAACTAGCACAACCACATTTACCAATGTGGTTGATATACGCCGTTAGGCCTATATCCACTACCCATCACATTAATTTATATATGAATAAATAAATATTATATATAATAAATTTATTATATTAACTTGAAATATATATATTATATATTAATAAGAATATTAATATATTAAATATATTAATTATGATTAAAATCACAAAAATATTTTATATATATTAATAATATTATAAAAATATAAATAATATATATTAAAAATATTTATTAATATATTAAAAATATTAACTATATACATACTATAAATTAACTTGAAATATATATAATATATATTAATATAAAAAAATATTAATAATAATAATTTAATACATCATAGAACTAATAATATATTAATAATATATATTATATCATAGTTGGTTATATTATTAATAATATTATAATATTACTAATAATCATTATAAATAAATATTAGAATATTTATTTATAATGATTATTAGTAATATTATAATCTAATATTTATTAATAATGATTATTAATAATATTATAATATTATTAATATTACTAATAATCATTAATAATAAATATTTCAATATTTATTTATAATTATTATTAGTAATATTATAATATTATTAATATTACTAAATAAATATTAAAATATTATAATATTATTAATATATATTATTATATTAATAATATTAAAATATTATAATATTATTAAAAATATATATTAATAATATTATAATATTAGAAATAATCATTATTAATAAATATTTGAATATTTATTTATAATGAATATTAGTAATATTATAATATACAAAAATATATACAAAAATATATTATATAAAATTTTATATTATAATAAGTATTAATAACATATATTAAAAATATTTATTAATATATTATTAATATTAACTATATACATACTATAAATTAACTTGAAATATATATAATATATAATAATAATATTTATTAATATAAAAATAATATAAATAATATTTAATATTTTAATATTTATTTATATGTTAATATCATAGATGGTTATATTATTAATAAACCAAAAAAACTAAAAATATATTAATAATATTATAATAATATATATTATATATTAATAATATTATTATAATATTATAATATTACTAATAATCATTATTAAACTCAAGAGAGTAATAAACCATATGAAACAATATTTAAAAACAAAAAACCTAAGAGATTAATAAACCCTAACAATTAATATTTTAAAGTGAAGATATTAATAAACCCAAGGGATAATTAATAATACAAACTCAATGTCATCATAAACCAAAGGTTTAAATATTATAAACCATAGGAATTGGTGAACCCAAGGGATAAATATTATAAACATAAGGGATCAAAATTAAAAACACAAGAGATTAATAAACCGAATGAATTGATTTTTTAAACTAAAAAACCTAATAAATTAATAATCCATAAGAATGAATATTTTAAACATAAGATATCAATAAACGAACGAGATTATTAACATTATAAACCAAAAGAACTAATCGACCCAAGGGTTTAATCTTATAAAGCAAAGGAATCAACGAACTCAATGGATAAATATCATAAATCTAACGGATGAATATTATAAACAATAAAGATTAATAAACGCTAAGAATTAATATTTTAAACTGAAAAATCTAAGAAATTAACAAACCCTGAGAAATAGTATTTTAAACTCAAGAGAGTAATAAACCGAATGTGTGATTAACATTATAAACCCAAGAGTTTAATACTATAAACCAAATCAATTGGTGAACCCAAGGGAAAACCATTACCCAAAAAATTATAAACCAAAGGAATTGGTGAACCCAAGGGAATTGATTTAAACATTGAGACAATTGTTGTCACAATGCGACGTTGGACCAACTATGACAAAGGTTGGGCATGGGTGACTTTCCTATTGAGACAATATTTGTCAGAATGTGACATTTGATCATGGATGACATTGATCGAGTATTCATATTATAAACCAAAAGAACTAATAAACCTAAGGGTTTAATATTATAAACCAAAGGAATTGGTGAACCCAAGGGACAACCATCACCCAACAAATTATAAACCAAAAGAAATTGGTGAACCCAAGGGAATTGATTTAAACATTGAGAGAATTGTTGTCACAATGCGACGTTGGACCAACTATGAGTAGGGTTGGCCATGGGTGACTTTCATATTGAGACAATATTTTTCAGAATGTCACATTTGATCATGGATGACATTGATCAATTATTCATATTATAAACCAAAAGAACTAATAAACCCAAGGGTTTAATATTATAAACCAAAGGATTGGTGAACCCAAGGGACAACCATTACCCAACAAATTATAAACCAAAAGAAATTGGTGAACCCAAAGGAATTGATTTAAACATTGAGACAATTGTTGTCACAATGCGACGTTGGACCAAGTATGACCATGGTTGGCCATGGGTGATTTTCATATTGAGACAATGTTTCTCATAATGTGTTATTTGATCATGGATGACATTGATCGATTATTCATATTATAAACCAAAAAAACTAATAAACCCAAGGGTTTAATATTATAAGCCAAAGCAAGTGATGACCCCATTTCATAAGCCTCATCAGGATTTCTTCGAAGTCAAATTCTGCTCACAATTTAACTAATGCTGTTAACTGTCCAATTTCGTTCGGCACCAACCCTGTAAGATTCCTTCCTGACAAATCTGTGGCAACAATACGGTTTTTGTCTACAATTTCACCTATGAATTTTATGATTTCAACTTTAAACACATGAAATAATCAAACTTACATTTCCGAAATTCTTATTGGCGACGTTGGACCAACTATGACCATGGTTGGCCATGGGTGATTTTCATAATGAGACAATGTTTCTCATAATGTGTCATCTGGTCATGGATGACATTGATCGATTATTCATATTATAAACCAAAAAAACTAATAAACCCAAGGGTTTAATATTATAAACCAAACCAAGTGGTGAACCCAAGGGAAAATCATTACCCAAAAAATTATAAACCAAAGGAATTGGTGAACCCAATGGAATTGATTTAAACATTGAGACAATTTTTGTCGCAATGCGACGTTGGGGCAAGTATGACCATGGTTGGCCAAGGGTGATTTTCATATTGATACAATGTTTGTCAGAATGTGACATTTGATCATGGATGACATTGATCGATTATTCATATTATAAACCAAAAAAACTAACAAACCCAAGGGTTTAATATTATCAACCAAAGGAATTGGTGAACCCAAGGGACAACCATTACCCAACAAATTATAAACCAAAAGGAATTGGTAAACCCAAGGGAATTGATTTAAACATTGAGACAATGGTTGTCCCAATGCGACGTTGGACCAACTATGACCATGGTTGGCCATAGGTGATTTCATATTGAGACAATGTTTCTCATAATGTGTCATTTGATCATGGATGACATTGATCGATTATTCATATTATAAACCAAAAAAACTAATAAACCTAAGGGTTTAATATTATAAACCAAAGCAAGTGGTGAACCCAAGGGAAAATCATTACCCAAAAAAATTATAAACCAAAGGAATTGAGTGAACTACAGAAATTGATTTAAACATTGAGACAATTGTTGTCTTAATGCGACACCAGACCAAGTATGACCATGGATTGGCCATGAGTGATTTCACTCTTCAATCTGATGTTTGTCAGAATGTGACATTTGATAATGGATGACATTGATTGATTATTCATATTATAAACCAAAAGAACTAATAAACCCAAGGGTATAATATTATAAACCAAAGGAATTGGTGAACCCAAGGGACAACCATCACCCAACAAATTATAAACCAAAAGAAATTGGTGAACCCAAAGGAATTGATTTAAACATAGAGTCAATTGTTGTCACAATGCGACATTGGACCAACTATGACCATGGTTGGCCATGTGTGATTTTCATATTGAGACAATGTTTCAGAATTGTACATTTGATCATGGATGACATTGATCGATTATTCATATTATAAACCAAAAAAACTAATAAACCCAAGGGTTTAATATTATAAACCAAAGGAATTGGTGAACCCAAGGGACAACCATTACCCAACAAATTATAAACCAAAATGAATTGGTGAACCCAAGGGAATTGATTTAAACATTGAGACAATGGTTGTCACAATGCGACGTTGGACCAACTATGACCATGGATGGCCATGGGTGATTTTCATATTGAGACAATGTTTCTCATAATATGTTATTCGATCATGCATGACATTGATCGATTATTCATATTATAAACCAAAAAAACTAATAAACCCAAGGGTTTAATATTATAAACCAAAGCAAGTGGTGAACCCAAGGGAAAATCATTACACAAAAAATTATAAACCAAAGGAATTGGTGAACCCAAGGGAATTGATTTAAACATTGAGACAATTTTTGTCACATTGCGACGTTGGACCAACTTTGACCATCGTTGGCCATGGGTGATTTTCATATTGAGACAATATTTTCCAGAATGTGACATATGATCATGGATGACGTTTTTCAATTATTCATATTATAAACCAAAAGAACTAATAAACCCAAGGGTTTAATATTATAAACCATTGGAATTTGTGAACCCAAGGGAAAACCATTACCCAACAAATTATAAACCAAAGGAATTGGTGAACCCAAGGGAATTGATTTAAATATCGAGACAATTTTTGTCACAATGCGACGTTGCACCAACTATGACCATGGTTGGCCATTGGTGATTTTCATATTGAAACAATATTTGTCAGAATGTGACATTTGATCATGGATGACATTGATCAATTATTCATATTATGAACCCAAGGGTTTAATATTATAAACCAAAGGAATTGGTGAACCCAAGGGAAAACCATTACCCAACAAATTATAAACCAAAGGAATTGGTGAACCCAAGAGAATTGATTTAAAAATTGAGATAATTGTTGTCACAATGATATTGAGACAGTATTTGTTAGAATGTGACATTGATCACGGATTACATTGATCGATTATTCATATTATAAACCAAAAGAACTAATAAACCGAAGGGTTTAATTCTATAAACCAAAGAAGTTGGTGAACCCAAGGGAAAACCATTACCCAACAAATTATAAACCAAAGGAATTGGTGAACCCAAGGGAATTGATTTAAACATTGAGATAATTGTTGTCACAATGATATTGAGACAATATTTGTCAAAATGTGACATTTGATCATGGATGACATCGATCGATTATTCATATTATAAACCAAAAGAACTAATAAACCCAAGGGTTTAATTCTATAAACCAAAGGAATTGGTGAACCCAAGGGAAAACCATTCCCCAACAAACTATAAACCAAAGGAATTGGTGAACCCAAGGGAATTGATTTAAACATTCAGACAATTGTTGTCACAATGCAATGCTAGACCAACTATGACCATGGTTGGCCATGGGTGATTTTCATATCAACCATTAGGTTTATTTTATTGTTTATAATATTTATTATTAATATATATTATTATTAAATATTATAATATTATTAATATATCAATATTTGTTAATATTATTATTATATTAATAAATATTAGAAATATATATTATATATATTTCAAGTTAATACATAGTATGTATATAGTTAATATTATTAATATATTAATAAATATTATTAATAAATATTATAATATTATTAATATATCAATAAATATTATTAATATATTTAAAATATTTCGGTGATTTTAATCATAATTAATATATTAATAAATATTATTATTAATATATATTATATATATTTCAAGTTAATATAATAATATTATTATATATAGTATTTATTGATATATAAATTGATGTGTTGGGTAGTGGATATAGGCTTATCGGCATATATCAACCACATTAGTAAATATAATGTGGTTGTGTTAGTATACTTTTTCTTTATAATACTAGTTCTTTAGGTTTAATATTATTCAATCATGGTCAACCATATTTTATCAAATCAAATGTGGTCAACCATGCTTATGCATGGTCAACCATGGTCAAATGTCGCATTGTGACAAAGATTGTCTCAATATGGAAATCAATCATCGTCTGAACCTTGGTCCAACGTCACAATATAATGTGGTTGTCTCGATATGATAATCATGGTCAATCATGGTAACAAATGGTCAAGAATTTATAACCATGTTTTATAAAGTTAAACATGGTCAACTGCAGTCAATCATAGTCAACCTTGTGTATGCATGGTCAACCATGTTTTATAGACTCAAACATGATAAATCATTATCAACCTTGGTTATCCATGATCAATCTTGGTCAAGTATGATTATCCATTGACAACCATATTTTATAAAGCCACACATGTTTTATTTTAAAATGATGATAATAATATTCTTTATAATAATAATTTTAATTGCAATAGTTGTTTTTAATATTATTTTTTAATTTATATTTAATATTATTATGAAATTATTTTTTTATAAATTAGATTAATTAATTGAATTAAGTATTCTATATGAAATTGAATCATTATTATTATGTTTAAATTATTAATTAGTTAAAAGTATTATTAATAGTATTATTGTTACTATTATTATTTAATTAAATTATTGTATATTATTTAATTATTTAATAATTATTTAACATTTTAATCAATTAAAAATTAATAATTTAAATAAAATTAATATTAAAAATAAACTGTTAGAATAAAATATGATCTCGAAAATGAATTATAAAACTCGTGGATGATATTGTTTTGTATGTGAATATTACCAAAAATATTTTATTCATAAGTATTATTACTAAATAATTATTAATATTAAAAATATGGTTATTAATTAATATTATTGCTATTGTCAATGATTAATATTATTAAGTAATTAACAATAATAGTATTATATAATAATTAATAATATATTGAATTAAATAATATGCCATAATTTAAAAATTATTCAATTAAATAAATAATTACTAAATAAATAAATAATATACCATAACTTTTATTTTTATTATCATTATTATTATTATTATCATTATTTTTGTAATATCATTAATAATAATAATAATAATTTATTAAATTAATTATTTTGTAATATTATTATTATTTATTTATTATATATTTATTATTATGAGTATAATCTTCTTCTGTACTGGAAATAAGTCGACAATCACGTATAGTTAAGTTATTTGATACATACAGTAGTTAATCGTTCGTTGAATCTACAAGTATCCCTTCAGTAGCGGAAAACAAACTTCGCTATATATTGAATTTGAAAGTTCAATATACACCTGGATTGAAAGTAAAATTTGATAAGTAGAGAGTTACGTACAGTTAATGGTTTGTTGAATCTAAAACTATCCTTTTTACTGGCAGAGAACAAACTTCAATATATATATATATATGGAATTTAAAAGTTACGCCACCTTAACGTTAAAACTATCGCAGTTGAGTATTAAATAGAGTTAAGTCATTGTTTGATAATGACTTCACATACACTTCACGATAGGCTCCATTTGTCAATCTTAAATTTATTAAAAAGTATCGCTGCGGTAGAGAGGATAGAATTATCCAACTCGAACCAATTTAATTTATCGATATAAAATTGTTTATATGTAAATGTTATTTACGTTCATAAAAACGTTTTTAATTATTTGCAATTTGTTAAAAATTAATTTTATATTTTAATTTCGTAATATAACTATAGTCTTTTGTAATGCAAAATCAACCATTGCAATTCGGTTCATGAATTTTCAAATCCGGCGGAGTTTTTTTATAATGTTTTACGTTTTAAACTCGTGCGCTTTAATGTTTTTGTTATCGCGCAGTGTAAAAAGTTTTAAACCTTTGGTCGTATATGTTATAAAGTGATAACATAATTCAGTCACCACTTATGTGATAATTACAGACAAAATAAACCCCAAATTTAGAATAATATTGAATGTAACAGTATTTTTTTTAGCGTTCAATTATTTTTTTATTTCATTTATTTATCAGTTTTCCTCTCATATATACGTGTAAACTTTGAACTTCTCATACACTGCTGACAATCATATGCATCGTATGAGCAAACTCCACCAATATTTATACTTCAAACACCTTATCCACATTTATGTGCATGACATTCGCACACAACTTCAAGGGCATATACATCTCCTGGGCAAGCTCCCCCGATATATATACTTCAAATAGTCTTATGCAGATTTCAAGCTCTACCGGTATTTATACTTCAAATATTCTTATCCAGATTTCTGTGGCAGAAGTTGCAGGGAATACAACTGTTCCCTTCATATGTATTAATTGCGGTGTATATTGGTTATTGTGTTAGCTGTCGGTGTTATATTGAATCCATGATCATGAGATTTTCACCTTCCCGGAAACTATTCTTTTCGATTTTAAAGACTTTTGGAGTTGTTTTTAGTGAGATTTTATGGAATTTTTTGTTGAAGAAATTTTTAATTTTGGTTATTTAAAATGATTTCTTTCATTATATATATGGATTCATTATTTTAAAAATTTATATAAGATATTTATCTATTGTGAAAATTACACGTCAAACTTATCATTTCAATAAATTTGTATAAAATTAAAAAAAAAAAAAATTATAAAAAATATCCACCCAAAAATCTCAAAAAAATCACACTAATTATCAATATTAACAATGGTTTTCATCGGAAATTTTCCAAACCTGTCCTGCCGCGTGAATACCCCAGCATATCTTCTAGAAAATCGTTTACCCCTTTTTACGGCATCAATGATTCATTCATGGTCAAGTGACAAGCCAAGAAAATCCATATTCTTGGGGATGCTGTTGCCAGAATGGAAAAGTACCGCTTTAAGAGTTGTTCTGTAGATATGTACACGATATAGCAAAGTAAATTTTGGTTTAATGAAGATTCAGAGGCTCAAGAGTAATACCAGACACGAAAAATTAATTGTTGAAAAGAAACTCACACTCTCTCCAAGAGGGTTAGACTGGAAAAATTTGGCAATGGCCCCACGAAATGATTATTGCCGAGCGACCTGCAAAGTGTCATCACGAATGGGTAAATACTGCACACATTATTATTTTCTCTGATACAATATTCAAATACAAACTATGACCCCATTTCATAAGCCTCATCAGGATTTCTTCGAAGTCAAATTCTGCTCACAATTTAACTAATGCTGTTAACTGTCCAATTTCGTTCGGCACCAACCCTGTAAGATTGCTTCCTGACAAATTCGTGGCAACAATACGGTTTTTGTCTACAATTTCACCTATGAATTTTATGATTTCAACTTTAAACACATGAAATAATCAAACTTACATTTCCAAAATTCTTATTGGCGAAGTACTGGTTTTACAGACAATTGCTCTCCACTGGATCAAAAAGCAAGAATCTGAAATCCAATCTTTTATACCAAACCTAATTTTGATGAGCTCAAGAGCTTTAACTGCATTATAAAAAGTAAGTGGTCAGAAGTTGAATGAAGATATAAAAAATTGCAGTCTCAAAATGTCAGTGAGGGAACTTACGATCTTGTGCATATGTTGCGGGTTGTGTGTCAACTATTTTGCAAATCTCAACAGCGTTGATAATGGGAGCAATAGTAGCATCAGTACTCTTCTCAAAGCCAAAGTAGAAATTATCTGTTCGATTCGTTATGATCGTTAGCTCCAAGGTAGAATAATTGCTGAGAGATGTAATGGCTTCGGATCGTTTTTCACCATTTATTGTCACGTAAAAAGATCTCTATTGAGACATATTTAGCTTCTCGATCTCTGCACAATATAATAGCAGTAATACTTTGTGACCACCGGTCATATCTAAACTGATATGAAAACCCTTATTTATTAGCCCCGCCGTTTGCATCACAGCAGGTGGAGGAACCGTCTGTATTTTTCTACTACCTGCAAGGAAATAGGGAAAGTTTTTTCTTCCAGACTATGTGAAACCGAAGAATTCCATGGGACCGCTCCTGTCAAACCATGCAACAAATCATCAATAACTACATAGAACTACATATTTGAAACGTGTCATTTTACTTAATTTTAATATCTATGCACTCAGGAAACATAAAAAATATTCTCCTGCCACATGTCCAATGCTCTATTTGAATGTCTTCACATTTATCAAACATTCTACCATTGTTAGCAACGTGGAAGTTAGATCGTGCCACTAGCGGCGCTTCGAATCTCGCTGGGCCTCCGCCTCCTCCTCCATATGGAAGACCGACATGTAGTGCGCTTCTCACAGCATGGAAGATAGGTAAACCGTTCCTTTTAGCTCTTGACAGCGTGGCTCCGCTTTTGTAATGCCTTGTAAAACATCACGCTTGCGTTTAGAATTTGAACCATCATGAATAATGGCACCGGCCTACCAGCCACATGGTATCCCACGTTTGCCACATGGTATCTCATGGTATCCATATCTTTTCAGAGTTCACCTTAATTTGATAGGTGGCAGTCAATAAATGGTATAGTAAATTTTTAATCATGTTTTGTAAAAAATTAATTTAAGTATGGTTTAAACACGTGATTTAGATATGCAAGGAAGTTACTTTTTTGAATTTCATTCATTGATTTAGTGGCGACGACCAGAATATACCGGCATCTTTCAATCTAGACCATTAGATCAAAAAGATTAATTAGCCTAATCACAAAACATGCTCCTTCCGACAGGGGGTACGCCTATCGGCGTAATTATCACGGTCGTCTTCAAAAAATGGAAATGTGCAACAAAAAAAAAAAGTTATATAAAAAAATTCACAAAAATCTGGGAACGAAAAGTATATCTCTGGCAGAGCCCTAAATAACCTTGCACAACACATCTTATAGAGTAAAATAAAAATATGGTCTCCAATTTAGTTCCATTTCCAAAGGAATTTAAGGGAATTATAAATATCAACAAGGTGAACCGTTGTACAAATCAAGATTTTAACTTCTGAGATTTAATGATGGAAAAAATTTCCATCATCAAACATTACATATGACGGTACATATCACTACAAAATGGAAGTTGCGAGAGTTATTCCCATAGGGAACACCTTATAGTGTAAATATTATTGCTAAGTCTCAGTAGCACAAGGCTTCAGGTTGGGCTTCATTAGCCCGACAACCCAAGGAAAAGTAACAGGTTGTTGATGAATTGTTTGAAATTACGCGCAAGAAATGGAGGTGGTTGAAATTATCAATTCGAGGTGAGATCAAAGAGAATGACAAATGTGAAGGATGAAATTGTGATTGCGAGCGCAGAATTTTTGGAGTGATGGGAAAATTATAGTAACGGAAACACTAAAATTCGCACAGAAAAAAAGAAGAAGTATTATTCTTAGAAAATTAAAAAATAGATATATGATGACATCAATGATGAGGTGGAAGTGCCATGTTCTAGTTCTAGGTGCACACATGGTGCGTTGAAAGGCAAGTTATTTTTGGATAGACCAGACACCCTTTGCATTGATAAATAGCAAGAAATTTGGAACCCAATTTGTGACATGGGAGATTGACTTCGCTTGATTATATCCCTTCGATATATTGGGGTTGTAAGTCTATTTAATCCCTTGCACAAGTTGGATTTCGATTGGTGATCTGGGTTTTTTATCTCACTTGCTCATAGCCATTATATCTATTGGGGATGCAAGTCTATTTTATCCCTTGTGCAACTTAGATTCAAATGGATGATCTGGGTCATTGACCTTTCTTGATTGTAGCCATGGGATCTATCGTGGGTGCAAGTCTATTTTACAACCCATGCAAGTTGGAGTCAGATGTGCAATGTGGGCCATCGATCTTGTTTGATTACATATGTCAAATCTGTCGAGGGTCAAAGTGTATTTTATTCCCCGTGAAAGTTAGAGCATGATGTGGATTGTGTGAAATTGATGGAGGAAGAGAAAAACAATTATATCTATTGTGTGTGAATCTCTTCGTAAAGCCTCACACATGTTTCAACGTGATGCAAGATCTGGGTCCTTGGATCAGTTAAAATAACAACTGTCAAATACCTAGGGTAGATGGCACCATGTAAACTTACATCCATGTTCCAGCATGATATATATCTAGGCTATCAAATTAGACAAGTCCTGGCCATTAGATTCGTCGGGGGGTAAGTTGTCATAAACACATATGCATGCTTTATGCCAATGGGAATCTAGGTCATTGATCTACTTTAAGACACTTCAAATGTTTTCAAACATTATCTAGGGCATCCGCCGTCAACAACAAACCATAACTAGCCAAGATGGTCGTTCAAGGCATCAAAATAATTTACTTTTAGCCACTTCAAAGGGTGAGTAACCAACTAGCATAAATACATATAAGTCCACCCTTGATTCTCCACATACATCATACAAGTATTCTAGGATAATCTCTAAGATTAGATTAAACAATGCCAACATGCATAGTCCTCCAAGTATTCAATAGGGATTCATTTTCGACAAATCCTAGATCCTTCTCATTCGAGGACATCAAACACCAGCACATCATGTATTATCTATGTTTTTCTTGTCACAAACAAAACACAATGATTATAATATTACTGTTCAATTTATAGCTATGGATACAACAAGTTAATTTCAGTTGTATCTAGAAACTTCTCAACTTCAATGGGAATGTACACTAAAAATAGATTTGAAATTAAACACATTTTGGAAATAAATGCACTTTAATTATAGAATAATTTAAATTACAAGTACATAGCAATAATATTATCACAAGTTGGAACAAAATGTTGTTCAGTCTTGTCCACGACTAGGACACTCCATATGTTTCCAAACCCTCGCTAGTCATCCCACCATCAATTAAAAAGCATAACTAGTAAGCATGGCGTAGAAAGGATGCTTGCTTCTTCAAAGGGTGTGAAATAAATTAACATGAACACCAAAAATTTCAATATTAATATCGCACTTTCACTATAAATTTTCTCTTTAATATTGTCCAAGGTTACATAACACAAGCTCTCAAATGATATAGCTAAAAGTCTAAAATCTCTCCGAGGATGGTAATCTACATTCTGGGTACATCAAATCCTATCGCATCATGGTTAATATAAGTTTCTACTATCACAAACCTTATCCCCTTCCACCCTTGCATCGATACAATTTCTAAGACGCTCGTGTAGGATCGATAATAAAATACATTTATTTGAATACCTCCCTATTCAATTTACGATGATGCACATATTAATTAGCATCTATAACCATCACTAGAAACTACAAAATCCAATAGAATATATGCTAAGAATCATATCTACAAGTACACAAATTGTGAACAACGATGTATTTTATTTATTAAACCAATGAAGTTACAAGTACATACTAATAATTTTTTCACAAGTTTGTACAACATGTTGTTCAAGCTTCTAAGAAATGTGAGTGAATACTTTTTGGGGCTAGTGTTCCCATGTGTATACTCTTTTATATGTTTTGAGGCTAGAAAGCCTCATGTTCTAAATATGTTTAGCTTATGCATATTAGTAAACACATAACAACTCCAAACTGAATTTTACAATTCATAGAGCTAGCCTTCCAGGGCTTCTTTCCATCAAAGGGATTGCATGTAACAAATATTGTGTCTCCTTCTTTTTCACTCACAAGAAGAAAGGCCTCTCTAATATAAATATAAATATAGATTAAAATGGGCACCTTATGTAAAAATGCGCTGTCCACACTTTCTCTAGATTATTCATATGGAGGAAATCAATAGAAAAGTGGAGTATGTCCTTGTGAAAACTAAACTAATATAGAAAATAATATATCCAAATGTGTCCAAACCCTGGTTAGGGAATCCTCAATCAACAAAACAGAATAATTAGCAAATATGACTTAGAAAGGAATCAAAACAAGAAACTTGTAGTCACTTCAAAGGGTGAAGAGCATACTAGCATGAATAATAAGTACATCATTAATTACCTTCTAACATCATACAAGTACAATAGGATACTTTCAAAGCTTAAACCAAAAAATCTCTACAAGCATAGTGGTTTAGGTATTCGATAAGGATTTTTTTCCACAAATCCTAGCTCCTTCTCATCCAAGGACACAAAATCCTAACACATCATGTCTTCTCTATGTTTTTATTGTAAACTTCTCTAGAATTTTCCACTCTTGCATCAATGAAATTATAAAATTTAACACCACTACTCGAACCCTATATTGTATAGGGTAGGCCAATTAGTTAGGGAGTTGGTCAACCCCTTTGGATATCTTGGATGGTATTAGGGTCTACTAAAAACCCAGTTGTAAGAACATCCTTTTCCTAATGAGTTAAGAACCCTAGAGGTGGTTTCATATCCCGACTAACCATAGGTGCAAAGAAGGGTGTATACCATCTATGTGCATGATGATGGGGGATTTAAGCCAGGAGGTTGGAGGATTATACAATTTTATATAATGACCTAGAGTATACTCGGCGACCTTCAAGAGAAGGAAGAACTCTTGGAGCCACAGGAGTCTAATAATGTCTCTTTTCGGCTAAGGAATATTCCATGGAGTTGGTGGCATAACTTGAGGGATTGGAAGTGCAAAGAAGGCTTTCGATTCTTGGCTGCAGGTTGATTAGGGGTGTGAGCCTACAGGTTTGACACTGCTAGGGTTTCAAACCTTTGTCAATCAATGGTACCATATGTGTATAGGGATTTGGATAAGTTATTACCCCATGGATTCGAAGCCCCAACTCATGGGTGACCCATCATTGAAATAAAAATAACAACCATGTATATGGTTGGGAGAAACATTGAAGTTCTACAACCAGTTGGAAGCTTAATAGATGAGTTCCATTCTAACATTATTTTCATTTATGTTATGAT
The DNA here is from genome assembly GCA_034641835.2 of Pinus albicaulis. NCBI lineage: Eukaryota > Viridiplantae > Streptophyta > Pinopsida > Pinales > Pinaceae > Pinus > Pinus albicaulis. The sequence continues at coordinate 265,156,113 of CM076580.1, read as the reverse complement.
TCCTTGTGCACCCCTTTCTATGATATATATGTATTTTAATTGTTGCGAATGCATTTTAATGGTTTCGTGTAAAAATTAAACAACTAGGCATTCACATTAAAATGAATTTAGATTTTCATGTCACAATGCTCAAAACGAGAAAAAAAAGGAAAATAAGCAGGTGATACTATTCAACAATAATAAGCACAAAAATATGACATCAACATGTTGGTTGGAGGGATGTCAAAGAAGATAAATATGGGGGAAAACCCTCCATACATTAGTTACAAAGGGTCACTGGGTGTGGATATATAGAGTTGGCCGCTGAAATAACCTAGCAAATGTTTGGGAATGTTACAGGTAAATCCAACTATGGGTCTAGGCAAATTATAGGTGGTATCAGAGCTACATTTTAGGAAACTTATGTTGTTTGTGTGTGAAAAATCATTCAAGGAAAAGTAAGTGGTTTTTGATAAATTTTTTTACATAACGCACGAGAAATCGAGGTCCATAAAATTATTAATCCGAGATGAGATCAAAGATAATGAAAAATATGAAGGCTCAAACTGTTATTGCAAGCTCATAATATGTGGAGCGACGAGAAAATTATAATGACGATGACACAAAAAAATGATTATTGCTAGAAAATTAAAAAATAAATATATGATTACATCAACGATGAGGTGGCAATTCCATGTTATAGTTCTTGGTGGAGACTAAGTTGGTAGGTGAGGAGGCCAGGTAACAGGAGTTGGTTTGATTAGGCACCATCACGTAGATGTAATGCGCTAAAATACCATGCCTTTCAATGCACCATGTGTGCCCTAGAATTTGATCGTAGATAATGGGATCCTTTGGATCGACTAGAAACCCTTTACATTGACAAATAAAATGTAATTTGGAAACCAATTTGTGACGCAAGCCATTGGTCTTGCCTTATTATATCCCTTGGATCTATTGGGGGTGTAATTATATTTTATACCTTGCACAATTTGGATTTCAATGGGTGATCTAAGTCTTTGATGTTGCTTGATCATAAGAAATAGATATATTTGGGATGGAAGTTTGTTTTATCCCTCATGCAATATATATTCTGATATGTGATATGGGTCATTTATCTCGGTTGTTTGTATCCATTGGTTCTATAAAGGGTGAAAGTATATTTTACACCCCGTGCAAGTTGGAGTTCAATGTGCAATGTGGGACATCGATCTCACTTGATCATAGATTTCATATATATAAGGGGCCCAAGTCTATTTTATTACCTATGCAAGATGGAGTACAATGTGAATTACGTGGCATTGATGAAGGGAGAGGACATTCGCTAGATCTATCATGTGCAAACCTTGTCATAAACCCTCACACATGTTTCAATGCAATGCAATATTTTGGCCATTGGATCAGTAGAAATCACAACAGTCAAATTTGTCAGGTATATGGAACCACATGTACTTACGTAAATTTTCACACGATATATAGCTTGGCCATGAAATCAGACAAGTCCTAGCCATTAGATTCATTGGCGGGTAGTTTTTCATAAACACCTGTGCATGCTTTAGTCCGATGGGAATTTAGGTGGTCAATATACCTCAAGATCAACCCTTGGATATTGAAGGGGGAAAGGTCATGGTGGTAGGGAAAAGTGGACCTTGCATGTTGTTCTGTCCACTCAATCATCTCCATGTGGAAGGAACGACTTGAATAATGGTGCCTAAGTTGACACTGACATGCAAAGAAGAAAGATTGCATGCATGCCAGGTGTTTAGGGGAAGTCATACAATCTAAATTTTACCTAATGTGAACCAAGAAACTCAAATTAGTACAATAAATTATCTTTGAAGAAATCAAAGGTACCCAGGGATGCCCATATATTTGAATAGAGTTGCAAAACTTCGTTACAAGTACATTTGATCGATGCACAAGAGTGAAACAATTGGAAGGTTTCACATTTTTTCTGATTTTTGTTAATTTCTTGAGTCATATGCCTAATCCACATTTGTGAGGATTATTGTTGTCTCAGATGAAAACATATTGCACCAATGCTTTCACTAAATGTATATTCTACAGTGGGATATAATATTCACCCATCCCTTCTAAACCATCCTCTTCTTTCAAAATTCCCCAATGCTTGAACATAGGTCAACTAGAGCAATGAGGGGTTATCAACAACGTGCAAAAGAAATTTAAATGGAAAGTATAAAATATCACTAAAGACAATCTAGAGGTATATTTAGATGAGAGGATTCCTAATTTTTGATATGCTCATACCAAGGAAAATAAATTTTAAACTCGTTGAATTATATTGGATGAAGAAAAAAAATAGTATGGAATTTGTTGATGAGAGGGTCTTCTAATATAAGGCCATATTGGACAATTTGGATACTATGCATAAGATATTTGATCCTCTTAGTTGACAATTATTCAATATATAGATATCCATCAACACTCTTACATATTTCCAAGCACTCCAATAGAGAACACATACCTATCCCCAACATGTGAGACTAACTCCCATTAATCGTATCTTGGTGGATGAGAAGCCAATGGAGCATAACTACAAGGGAGAGTGCCTCAAAAAAGTATCTCATTATTATCTTCGTTTCTATGGATGGGAATTAACTAACCTCTCCATAAGTGTTTTTCTTTATTTTTAATTGATAATAGGATAAGAATGCAACATGTCACTTTATATTTATTATTAAAGACATTATTGATTTTTGCATGATGGAAACAATGATATGTTGTTACATGTTTTTTTTGTAAATTTCATAGAGCCTTTATATTTTCTATTTTTAAAGAGAAATTTGTTATACATATTCTATTGTATAAGGTAGCCTCAACCTACCCGAAGGATATTAGGTCCATTGGCCACCTCAGAGAGTTAAAAGCCAACCAAAAATGATATATTTTTTTTCCTTTACTTACTACATTAACTACTTTACTATGTCCATTAAAGGTACAATTGAAACAAAAAATATTACTCATATCCGCCAAAAACATAAAAAACTATAAACTAATAAATATTATCCATCGGAAGAATCTACAGGAGCTGCGTCCTTTGCAGTAGAACCCCGCATCTCCACTTGCTGCATGCTTTGGAGTTAACACTCAATCCTCCCAGTTCGAGAAATTTCTTGAACCTGTACCTTGGACATCTCATGAATGTATTGTTTTATCTGTTGTAATTAAAAAATCACTATTGGGTTGCCTTCCCTTTCTTGCTTGCTCGACATTCCCTTTGCTAAGACACATTTTAATTTCCAATACATCTTGACTGGTTGCTGAAACAAAGATACACGACCTCTTGTATTTCCTGTGTCGAAAATAAAATCCATTTTAGCCTCCTGCTATTTGAGGTCCTCATATTCATCATCACTTTGTCTCTCCCAACCCTGAATAGTATTTCAAATATTAACTGGATTTCCCAAATCATAAAGATCAGCTATGTTTTCTAGAATTTTCTTATTGCTCTTCCTGCCTCGCTTTCTTGGTCCCACACTATGTATTGTTTGTTGTTTCTTGCCTCTACCTATGCATTTTATTTTACGTGCTTGACCTTTTTCCATTATGGTCTAGTAGAGAATATCCCCTGTAAAACTGTATAGTAACCCTATATAGACCAGAGAATGATCAATAACAAGAGACTGATAGTCACTGGTGGTTTTCACAAGACTCACAATTGTTTTCGCAAATAATGTTTGCATCCCAGAATCGAAATTACCCAAAGGAACATGCTTTCCCGACCTATTACCAACAGTAATCCACAGATAAGTTAACAAAAACAAACGTTGAAAGTAAATACAAAAACCGATATTGAAAGTAATCCACAGATATGTCATTACTTTTGTGGTCATAGTTTCTTCAATAAAAATATATAAAATATGATATATTTTTATTTTTTAAATCATACCTAATAGGTATTTATATTTTGGAATGGTGTAGCTAACTAACAAATGAAATAAATTTTTGGGTCGAAATCCCACAATACAATTTCAAGTAATATTGTGATTTCTTGTTGTTTAAAATGCACTTTGAATGCATAAATTGATTCCACACATTAAAAAATCCCCAAGGCACTAGAAATTTGTAGATTAATCAACATAAAATCATGATTCTTAAACATATCTATCGAATTTTTGGAAAAGTTCAAAGTGCCCATAAAAGGGTCATTTTATCTATTTATTAGATTATCCATCTTGGAATGGGGATTTGGTAATTTTAATTTAATTATTAATAGTTAATAGGTGGATGGTACGGGTTTAACCTTTACAAAAATGGTTGATATTTATCTCAATGGTAGTTATGCCCTTTTTACTTTTCAATTTAACTAGAAACTAAGAAAAAGTTATAAAATTAACTAAAAAAACATATAAAAAAATATTTTGATTGTGAAATGAATTATGGTTTTTTTGGGCATGTTGTAAGGATAAGTCATGGTATCTCGATTGTTAAGAATCCTTTTACATGCTTTTTTCAAAAATATTAATATTTAACTCATATTTTAATTCTTTTTATCATTATTAATAATTCAGAATAAATTCTAATTTAATTAATTTTATATTTTCTTATAGTCCCGGTAATGTGAGATATATCATAAGATAAGTGTTTTTATTTTTATAATGGATCGATGTTTATAATATTTACTAACTATTTAAATTAGGTGCAGTATAAGTATAGACATAATTGTTTAATGATACAATTTCTAGATAGATTGGGATTTCTTATTATTTAAAATGCACTTTTGAATGCATAAATGTATTTTAGGAAAATTGATCGAAAAAAATGATAGAAAAATATTAATTTGATCTATTACTAAATTAGTTATTTTAATTTATATCACTAATTTAATAATAAAACTAGCTAAAGTGATAAAATATAATAAATAAACAACTCGTATTAAATTGAATTTGTAACCAAAAATTACCAAAATAGAAATTTATGTCTCTGATAAGGGATGATCCTTAACTCTTCTCTTGCTTTCCCCTTTGTAAAGTGATGTATCCACTCTTATAATTATTTTTTCATGGTTTCTTTAGTTATGCTGATAGGAATTTTATGGTGAAGTTGTTGTTGGTAACACTGTTGATATTCTTCGTCCTCAACAGGTGGAAAAAATATTGATGGTGTTGCCCTAATTGACAAATTGAATCAGATCATAATAAATTGCCTACATCTCAGTGGGAACTGACACTTTCCTTGGATTTGTGGGATTGGATGGAATCATCTATCATTCATGACTGGAAGAATAAGACAAGCACTAAAGCTATCAATAATTTATTCCCTTCCATGTTATATGCAGGTGGGTCTACCCTTCTCCTTCTTGCGTCGGGTTGCTTTGAATAACAAATCTCTCAGAAAATATCATATCATCATCTTAATCTTATGGGTCGACTTATTTTGAATCAAGGGCTCTAATACATATATTTATGAACCATTGTTCTTATAGATATGATTTTAGGTTCTATAATAGAGCACGTATAGTGTTTAGAGAAGAGTTACGAGCTCAGTAGGCATCGACGAGGAAAAGAATTAGAGGGATAACAATGGTAATTACGAAGGGGCTCCTACATTCATGGAAAACATGAAGTCAGATACTATCATTCAATTAAGAATCTACTACAACACGTTGTTGTTTCATCCAACCATCCGTTCAAGTAGCTCTCTCCATCTAGATGTGTAAATTATAAATATGCTCTATCTAGAACACTTTTCTCTAGATTTTTATGGGGTGTAATTTTAAATCCACCGCGGAAATTAAACAAGAAAATAACCAGTTCCCAACAAAATCAATCTAGTTAAACAGATCTGATGGACATGTATTAATGGTAATGAGTTCACTTACACCAGTTAAAAATATGCAATGGATAGGTATTAATGGTAATGAGGTCACTTACACCAATGTTCCTAGTGCTCGTGCGAATTCAGAAGCTTTGAAACAGGGTAACAATATCCATTTCCATGTAATAAAATAGGATTTGAGCCATATATGTTTGAACGGAATGTCATGATTAAAATGTATTCTAAATGTGGGAGACTGAGTTTTTCACATCAAGTGTTTGATGTAATTTAGATGCAACATTTTTTGTCATGGAATTTTATTGTAGTAGGTTACACACTTAATAGGGATGGTGATGTGACTTTGGAATTTTTTCGCGAAGGAGGATATCGATATATGAAGCCAAACCATCTCACCTTTATTATTTTTCTTACGGAATGTACTAGACTTAACACACTCGGAGTTGGAAAGTAGATTCATGCCCATAGTTTTAGAACATGATTCGAGCGAGATAAATTTTTTGCTAGTTCCCTTCACAATATGTATCTAAAATGTGGGAAAATAGAAGATGCATGTAATGTATTTGTGAAAATTAATAAAAAAAAATATTGTCTTGTGGAGTGCAATCATTTCCATATATGCTCAGCATGGGAAATGTGAGGGTGCACTGATTTTGTTTCCCCACATGCGGAAAGGTGGTGAAATGCCAAATTAGTTCACGTTCACAAGCTTTTTTAGGGAATGAGCACACTTAGCTTCTTTGGAACACGAATAACAAGTCCATTCCTACACAATAAACCTAGAATTCATTCAAATGTTTTTCTTGGGAGTGCTCTTGGTGACATGTATGGTATATGTGGAAGCATAGAGTATTCATACATAGTTTTATGCAATCTTCTTGAATGCACTATTGTATCATCAACTGCAATGATTATGTGATACCCTTAGCATGGGTATGGTAAGGAAGCTCTCCAAATTTTTTTAAGGATGCAAGAGGAAGACATGAAATGTAACTATATTAAATTTGTGGGTGTTCATTCTACACGTAACCATGTTGGCCTTGTGGAAGAATATTGTTACTATTTTGGTTCCACGAGTGTTGATTATAATGTTATCCCCATAATGTAGTACTATTCCTGCATGGTTGACCAACTTGTTCATGCTCAAAATATTGATGAGGTAGAGGACTTTATCAATAAAATGTCCTGAAAGCCTAGAGCTTTGGTATGGAAAACATTTTTGGGTTCCTCTAGAATTTATGGCAACATGGAAGTAGGAAGGTGTGTTGGAGAATGTATTCTTGAGTTGGAGCCACACGACTATGGAACATGTGTTATTATCAAATATTTATGTTCTAACTAGAAGATGGTTTGATGTAAAAAAGAAGACGAGATTGATGGAAGAGATGGGAGTGAAAAATGAGCAATTACACAAATATATTTAGGTCAAGAACCATGTCCACGTGTTTGTTGTAGAACATAAGTCACACCCATATACAAAATATTTATGCAATGGTAGAGATATTAATTGGTCATATTAAATTTGAAGGGTATTTAATAACACATAATTTGCGCTAGAGGATGTGGAGTGGGAGCAGAATGAGCACTCTATATTCCACCACTTTGAGAAGCTAACCATTGCTTTTGGTTTGATCAACACACATGAAGGTACTCCTATCAAATTTTTTAAAAACTGTCATGTTTGTGACTTCCATACAACATCTAAGTTCATAACTCAAATTTTTGGCAAGAGATCATTGTAAACAAAGTTACCGATAAAACGAGAAAATTACCGATTACTTATTTTTTTGAGGTAGCAAAAAAAGCATCTGATTTTGAAAAGTGGTGATGCATAATCAACCCCCCTTTTTAAAGGGTTGATTTTGACACTTTAAATTTCCTAATGTCTTCTTCTTCACTAATATGTTTATTTTTAAATGTACTTATGTACTTTTTTTTGTAATGAAATATTCATTTTTTCACATGGTTAAAAAAATAAAAAAACTTCAATATTTAAAAGTTATGATTTTATGTATTTTTATGTATTGTTAATTAATATTTCAATGTACATTAAATACGTGTGGCTAAGAAACCAATAATTTTAAGCATATTACAAAAAATTACAAATTTTAAATATAAATACAATGAAAAAAATACACATTTTGAGACTTTTGTTGAAATTAACATGTGAAATAAACAATTTTTTGGGGAAAATATTAACACAAAAACTTCAAAAACTAGTTTTTTTTATGAATTTTAGGTCAAAAACTAATGGTAATCACACTTTTTTTGCAAAAAATAATGATTCCTTTCATAAAATCTCGAAGTCTAAACATTACAAGTAAAACTAATGAACAACTCTCAAAATTGAGCTTTTTTTGCAAGCATAACTTAAAGTTAATCAATAATATCAACTAATCCATGTTCAAAATATTCTAGACCATCATCGAGGTCTTCTTCCATAACATTTTCTCCTTTATTTTGGTCATTTTCCTCTTCTAATGGACCTTTGATGGCTACAAATATTCCAAAGTGTCATTTTCCAGTCATTCTATATAACATTGGTTGAGCTTCCTTTGCCCTTTTTTCCACATTTGATTCATTAAAATACCTTTCCTCAAACTTTTATGAAACCAACTCACAAAATAGAAGAAAAGTTAGATCAGTGACTTAGAAAACAACCTCTTCAAGGGGGAAACCCCCTTTACATTACATAAATGAAAAATTCTTAGATGGTACAAATGAAAAAACTTCTTTTCTATATATAGGAGTCTAATGGGTCACAGTATAATCCTAGCTGACATAACAATAACAATGTAATGACATAGAAATAACAATAGTGGGCCTCTATGGGGCACAATAATAAAAATATGAGGACTACATGGGCACAATAATAAGAATAAGGGGGATATACTAACAATAAAAATAACGGGATACACTAGTATTATAGGGACCTTGCATCCCCCTCTCGTTCAAAGAAGTGGTGTCCTCAATGCTTGAGTAGTTTTGGATTCTTTTGTATAAAATTTTCATCCTCCATTGTTGAATCTTCAATGTGTAAGTCCTTCCATTTTATGAGATACCCCAAAATTTATTGATTTTGTAGTTGTCATGTTCATGTTTCTATCACAGCTTGAGGTTCCAATATGGTTTTTCCTTATTCTTCAATTTATGGTAATATTTTTTGAACTAGGAACTTGTCACTTATAACCTTATTTAGGAAAAAAACATGGAAAATTAGGTGCATTGGGGAAGATGCAAAAACCTACAATTTGTATGCCATAGTACCAGTATTTTGCAACACCTTGTAAGGACCATAATGCTTTGGTGATAATTTATCATCCTTCTTACCTTGCTCGAGGGACATTTGTTTATTGGTTGTAGTTGTAAAATACCCAGTTGCCTACATCAAAACTTCTTTCTTTGTGATGTTTAATTTTCTATTGTTTCATTCGATTCTGCACCAAAGTGACATAATCCTTTAAGTTTTGGAGAACTTTTTGTTGATTCTTGATGTGATATTCCACTACTTGAACCATATAATTTTCTCTTCAGGATGATGTGATGGACATTGGCTAATATCCATAAAGTCCCATAAATGGGGTCATTTTTGCTGTAGTATGGAAGGAAGTGTTATATGACCATTGAGTTAGAGGTAAGCATTTGACCCATTTTTTCTGTTTATTAGATACAAAGAAACTAATATATCCTACCAAAAATTTGTTCACTATCTCCATTTTCACATCATATTGAGGATGATATGATGAGATATGAGCCAATTGAGTACCCAAACATGAACATAATTATGTCCAAAAAATTCCTGTAAAAATGGGATCTTTGTCGCTTACAATGATCTTTCGGTTTTGATGAAGCTTTTGAATTGTTTCCAGAAATGCAATGGTAATTGTACTAGATTTAAATGGATGTGATAATGCACAAAATTTTACATACTTGGTAATTCTGTCAACTACCACCATGATGAAAGTATTTCCTTCAGACTTAGGTAAACTTGTGATAAAATCCATTGGAACCTCCTCCAAAAATTGAATTGGAATGGATAAAAGTTGTAATAAAATTAGGGTCTTAATTGTCTCGACTTTATTTTATTGGAAAACCAAACAATCAACCACAAAATTTTGAATATTAGATTTAAGACCATCCAAAAAAAAATCATTCTTCACCCTATGGTAAGTTTTTTAAAATCCCAAGTGCCCTCCTAAGAGAGAGGTGTGCAATTCCAAAAGGATATTTCGTTTTAGTTCGGAATTCTTACAAAGGTATAAGTGATATTTGTACCATAATGAATCATTTTTTCAAGTAAGTGTTTCATATGTACTAGGATCTTGTTTCAAAATTTGAATGAGTTTCCACACCTCTTCATCATTCTTCCATTCATCCATTTCTTCGGTTATCCACTCAGGTTGCATACTAGAAATGCTTCCACATCCTCAACCTTTCTTGAGAGTGAATCTGAAACAACATTTTTCTTCCCCATTTTCTAGATGATTTCAAAGTCATAACCCAACATCTTGTGACCCATTTTTTATGTTTTTGTGAAGATAATATTTTTTCCAAAAAGAATGTAAGACTATCATGATCTGCCTTTACCTTGAAGTGTCTTCCCATTAGGCAAGGTCGCCATTTCTTTAGTGCATGTAGTATTTCCATCATTTCATTCTCATAAATAGGTTTCTGTAAGTACTTTCTTTTGATTTGACGAATTTCAAAAGCAATGGGTCTTCCTTCTTGCCTTCAAACCACACCAATTCCATTTCCTGAGGCATCACATTCGAATTCTAGCATAGCAAAGACTGGTTCTTGGCACATTTCCTCTTTAAGGTGTTCAAATGCCTTAGTTTCTTCTAAAGCATAATAACATGTATATTTATTTAATAATAATGTTAGAGGTGCTAATATTATCCCATAATTCTTAACAAAATTGCGATAATACCTAGTTAACCCAATAAATCCTCAATGATGCTTTATGGTTGTGGGGATTTTCCATTCCTTAATGGATTTAATTTTGTTAGGGTCTATCTTAACGCCATCATGGGATACAATATGACCCAAATTTTCCATCTCCTATAGTCCAAAGAAACATTTTTAGGTTTTTTCACATAATTTTTTACTCCTCCAATAGTTTGAGCACCCTGTCAACATGTTGACCATGGTCCTTCCAAGACTTGCTGTAGATTATTATATCATCGAAAAATACAAACAAAAATTTTCTAAGGAAGGGTTTGAAAATGGAATTCATCAAACCTTGAAATGTGGAAGGTGCATTAGTAAGGCCAAAAGGCATGACCAAAAATACGTAATGACTCTCATGAGTTATAAATGTTGTTTTCAAAATGTCTTCAGTCTTCATTCTAATTTGATGATATCCAGAAAGAAGATCCAACGTGGTGAAGTAAATTGATCCATGTAATTCATCCAATAATTCATCAATGACGAGGATGAGAAATTTATCTTTAATAGTGATATTGTTGAGCTCCCTATAATCCGGACACATATGCCATGATCCATCCTTCGTGTGCACCAATACTACTGGAGTAGATAAGGAACTTTGACTAGGTTGAATTATACCAGCATCTAGCTTCTCTTCAACCATATGTTCAATCTCACTCTTTCGAGCATAAGGATATCTGTAAGGCCTAATAATTGCAATAACACTTCCTAGAATTAAATTAATAGCATGATCATGACCAAGAATAGGTGAGAGCCCTTTTGGAGTCACAAACACCTTGGAATGATTGTCCAGTCACTAATACATATGGTTGATTTTCCGACACTTTAGTTTCGATAGTTCTTACATATTGTTGGAAAGTTCCCCAATTTTGTCATTTTTTTAATCTCGCCACATAGTGTCTCTCTTGCGACACTGATGGTGTTGTTGTGACTCTTGTGACACTATGAAAAAGTGTTGCTATTGAGACTCACCCGACTAGGGCATCGCAATAGTGAAAGTAATAGAACATAACGTCGCTATACCGACGTCCATGTTATATGCATCAGTATACTGATGAATATGAAGAGAAATCCCACCATATTCCTATATTTTTATGGATTAAGGGCTCACATGAATGTAGCCTTGTAGAAGAGAAAGCATGACATATGCCTTTGCCCAAAACCAACCCTTATTGACCACCCCATGTAGTAATATAATGGTCTTCCTATCATTTCACTTGTTTCTCTTTGAAATCTAAATTCTAAATCACGTGAAACCCTTGTGTATGAAAGCAACCAAAGAAATTGTGGAGTACAATTTAACATCAACGATTGATCCACATCTGGACCGCGATTTGGTTCTACCTCTTGTGGATTTTCTGCAGGATAAATAGCTCTATCCGGATGAACAAATTCTCAAGTCTAAGATACACCTTCTCAGAAAGACCAACATGGTCGACTATGCCATGGACATCCACAAGCACTTTTATCGTACTGAAGAAGTTCCACAAGGTTCTCAATGAAGAAACGAATCTATTCCTTTAACCCTAATGGTCATTTATTTATCTTAGATAAAAAGGACACTAAAACCCTAATGGAGGTTTTTTTCGGAGAACAAATAAAGGAGAATTAGGGTTTGGTTATGTTTTCATTTGATATTTTAGTTCCATGAGGTATAGAGGTATTTGTTTTTTACAGTGAATCATATTGTATGCAATGGAGTTCATAAGGTATAGTGATTTATGACTCAGAATCCAGTGATATTGAGTTCAAACCTCGCTTTAGTCTTTGTATGCATATATCTAATAGTAATCAATGACAGGAACCCATCAATTATTTGAAAAATATATTTTGGTGAAGCTCAGGCTTAATTGTAAACTCCATGCTTATTATGTACTTGCAATATTAGAGTTTGTTTGGAGGACTCCACCAGCTTTGTTCTAGTCTTATCATTCAACATTTCATGGTCCCCGTGACCTATGGTAAGCTCCAAATTACATCCATCCAAGGGCATGGGAACAATAAACCCCTCTATTTTTCCTTTTCATTCCTTGAACAAAAGGCTTGTGCCACCCTTTTAAGTGTTGGTTCAGTGTGTTGTGGCCTGGTAGAAAACATAAGAGACATCAATATTAAGAAAAAATTGTTCTTTATTGGTAATACCAACAAATGCAGATGGTTCTAGCCATAGTAGCAATATTAGGTTGTATTGGTCTTTCCTGTACAAGAAAATTATGATTGCTACTTAATTACTATATTTTATACACAGTAGCAATGCATGGTGTAGAAATTTTTAAAATAGTCTTGATGCAACATTTTTTAATGCCAGAAAATTTTAGAAATCATTATCTTGAGAGAAACACTAATGTCATCGCCTCCAAAACAAACAATGATTTCAGACAACTATGTGCAATTTGTGATGCATGCATCAGTGTTGAAATGATATCTGAACATAATAATTAAAGGGTATTGGTGGGTGTTGAAGCGATATGAAAGAATAGTTACATGCCCAACACTAGGTATCCCTCCTTCTTCATCCCTTTTCTTGTCCTAAAAGGGATACTTATAGTTCTCTCTTACTGCAGGGATAAAATATAGGGATGGAAGATAACCTTCATGGATGAACTAAGAAAAAAAGATAAAATATAGGGAGGGACAACCGTCATGGATGAACTGATGAAAAAATTAAAAAACGATGGGCCTCGAAATGGCCAATTTTACCCCCATCTAGCCAATATTCCAAGTGATACTGGAAATTCTCACTTGATGAAAAATAACAGGGTGAATTACATAAAGCAATTGTTGACTGTCTATTTTTAAATTGATATTTTAAGATGTTCTATGCTACTTTCATTTTTCATCATTATTATGTTTATTTCTTTACTCAATCTGTAGTGATTTTTGGTTATGATTTATTTCCGCTAAATTTCATGTGTATCTTAATGTTTCTACTATGGTTCTCACTCACATTCATTAATTCCTTTCTCATTTTTTTGTAGAAATGATAGACAGGCACGTTGGAGTAGTTGCAAGACTGAAGTCTTTGGAAGAAATGGTTGCACCACTAATTATTTTTCTACATAATCCATCACTTTTTTAGAAGCTTCGCTCTAATAAGCAATATAATCTTGAGATGCTGAATGATCAGTATGAGGTATGTGGAATTCTTTGTACTTTTCTTCCCTTTTTATCTGCACATAAGCCAATCTTTCTAAATCAAATATTCTCTAATCTTATCTTCATCTCTTAATTTTTTCACATTAATTAGAAAAAAAATATCAAAATTTATGTAATGATCATATTGATCAACTTGTCTTGTAGTCCTTTCAATGCAAACCTAGTTAGCATTGGAATGTAATTCAATATTAATTATGGATGAAGGAAAACTACATAAATTACAATGCGAAGTAACACATGATGTGTTTTCCCAAAACATTTGTGAAATTAGCCATAATTCTATCTGGTGAGAAAGGTTTGATAGTTTTTTAAATAAGGGCTCATTCATGGAGAAAATTGTGATGAGATAAATTTATCATGAGATGCATCACTCAATCAAGAGCGCTAATAAGATATTTTCAATTTTTATATTGTAGAGCCTTAATTTGGTGTCTTAAATATATGCACATTTTTTTAGTTTAAATATATCTATATGTTTAGATTTTCCTATTTCAATGAAGGTGATTCAAGCCTGACTGTTTTTGTAATTCCTTCTGTTATGAACCAAGATCATTCCTTGTCTAGGCAAGTTTGTTGGTTGTTCTCGAGTTAGGTGGCACTAGTGTGTTTCTCACTGATGGAGTGACCAACTTGGTTTTTTTTCATCCATACTATGCTTCACTTGGCTTACTGTTTTGATTATGTTATAGTAGTGGAAATATTCTTCTTAATCTAACACCTAAGTCACAACATGATTATGCATCATTAAAATTTCTTTCACAAGTCTTATTATTAACACATTAGTTCATGCGTACATATAAAAACATCGCATGAAAATACAACACAGTTTTTTTTTTCTAAGAGAGGCCTGCAACGTAACTTCCCAAAATAATCTTCATATATAATTAGACAAAGTACAATTCTTACAATCCACTTGGTCAGGTCACACCATACCCTAACTACATTATAGAATACCCTTTCAGGTCAAATTTTTCCACCAATTGAACCCCATAAAACTTGTCAAAGTTCTCGGTCTACATTTGGGTCACTCAGACTGCTTATTGGGTAACCTCTTAAAACCTTCCTTGTTGGTTGTCTCACTCGTCCACTATATTGAATGATTTGACAGTTGGGCCAAACCTTAAAACTCCCTTTTTTGTGCATGAGGCCACCAACAGGCTGACCCACTTGTTGGTCAGGTTGCACACACCTGCACCACTTGTTTGTACCTCTCACCATAGACCTATCGCATGACACATGTGACACGTGACATATGCTCCTAATGGTCCTCTCCTCTACCCAATTGTGGGAATTTGGTTGTCGCATCCATAAACTCCGAAGTTACCCTGAATGATGACTTGGTTCACCGCTATTGTAGTATGTGCCCTTTGAATCCTCCACCAGTTGTGCAGACTCTTTATGTCATTTCCAAGTTGTTTTTATCCCACTCTATTGAGCTAGGATATGCCCTCTATTGAGATGTGTTATCTCCACCTTCTTGAGTTTTGTTTTCCGCCATTTATCTCCCAAGATGAGTTTATAAACATGTTGCACCCATATAATCGGTTGCCATTGCCATGTCATGTGGGCATTCCTTAACCAGTCACACCCAACTTATCTCCATTGCGCAAATAGCCAACACACCCATTGTCTCCCATCATCTCACTCATCTTGCTTATGTTGTGTCAGTAATCAACATGTTGGTCAATGTTTTGTTAGAGCACCAAAAGCTTAGCCTATTTGGTCACATAAAACCTAACATACCTTCGTGCATAAATGATAAAAAAAAACTCTCTAGGTTTGTTGTGCCATGTGATATTGCAAGCGATAATGCAAGAAACCCCAAGTTTCCAACTAAACACCAAAAATACATGTGTTGCACATATGTGTGAGGGATTCTTGGTGATGATGGTGTCAATCTCTCCATTTTAGTCAAGGACAAGACACGTGTTCCCGTCACATTGAAGTTCTAACACCATCATTTCAATGACATCTACGATGGATGTTTCATGCTGGAGTGCTTTATGGGCACCATTAACCAATTTTTATGTCATTTTTTTCTACTTTTAACATGTTTCCCTTTTTTTTCACATTTTATAGAGATTCTAAATGAAGTAGGCCATGAGGATGTTTCTGGTATAATATTTTCCCATCCCCAAGTGACTGTTGCCTTATTGTTCTTCTCATAAATAACTTAAATACAAAATTTAATTAAACATAAATGAACTTTAGAAAATTTCAATAGTCTCAATAGCTAGAAAACAAGCAATAGAAATGGAAAAATTAAACCCATATATGCACAGTGATTTATCCTTCAAAGAAGGTTTAGAACATTTATAATTTTCCAATGAATTGTTGAAAATGATAATTTTTCGGCATAAATTTTCTTTCTTGGATTTTTGAAACATCTTGAGATTAAGAATATAATTAGATATCTTTGTTAGGATTTGATTTATAATGATATGATTGCATGATGTGTTGTTCACTGGATGGGAAGATTGGACATAACTAGGTAGAGGCACTATACCAATATGCTAAGTTTCAATTTGAATGCAGAAACTACTCAGGTGCGGAAGAATTTTTATACCAATATCGCACCTTTTGTACAAACATTGAAATGAGTTTGAGTTCCTTGTGGGGAATGCTTACAGTAGTGATTCTAGTGCAAAATTCGGATATTTATCTTGAAGAGCTTAATCGGTTGAAATAAATTATTGATTCAAAGGTTTTCTTTGGTTCCATTATGTATTTATGTATGCTTTTAATTCTGTATTGCCTTTCTTTTCTTACTAATTCCTTTTTATGGATAACAGAATTTTGCATCAACCCTCAATAACTTAAAAAATAGGACATGGTTGATGCATTGGAGTCTCTTTATATTCTTCAATCATGAGAATGGCAGGAATGGGATCATAGATCTATTTTTCCAAGAGAGATTAGTGATACCTTAATTCTTTGATTATTTTCCATTAGTCTATCTCTTAGTACTTATATTACTAGTTTCCTAGTAGAGATTTCATTTTTGTTTACGTATTTATAAAATGTTCAAATTATTTCCTAGCATGTTCTTCTGCTTCTCCTCTAGTTTCTAGATTTCTAACACTTACATAATCATTAGTCACGATTTTTTCTTGGGATGAAAAATTTTTACTTGTTTTAAGGAAGATAAAAGGAATACATTTAGAAGGATTGGTACCCTGGAAGACTGATAAGCTAAAAATCAGTGAGCTAAAGTGATTCAAAATAAGAGGAGCTAAAAATTTCATAGAATGAAAGTGAAAATGATCAATGTTTGAGAAAAATGAGAAAAAAGAGCTTACACAAATCTAGTAAACGACATTTATTGCAAGCATTCTGATGTACTGAGTTGTGAATGGATGTTGGTTTTTTTAAGGGTACTAGTTTATAACTGAAAGTAGCTAGCTCATCTGAGATCCTTGGAGAGATGACTCCCTAGGATGTGTTTCTGGAGGTGCTACAGTGATTTTCTTCATTGTAGATGTTGATTATTGGTTGGCCTGCTGCCTTTTTGCAAGTCAGTTAGCTTCAATATTGTTTTCCTTATGGATGTGAGGATGATATATGCTCACATATGATGATGTATGTTTCTTACATGATTTGAGGTAGTTAGCCATGGATGCATGTTGCTTACTTGCATTGAGGTTTTTAACCATGGAATCACCAGATATCTCTATTGGTGTTATCTCAGGCTCTTTGGAAAATTATATAAGGGATCTAGCAATGAAAATTTCTACTTGATAGTTATATCATTGCTTCGACCAAGCTTGAAGCCAATATTTGAAGTGTCATGGAGTTGTATCTAAGGTTCTTCTTTGCTTGGGGTTATCCTTAGTTGCTCCATGGGATCCACATTGGGTCATCATCATTTCTTGATGGGGATCTTGATGCCCTGGGCTATTTTTCTCTTTTTGGAGTTGGCTCTAGTACAAGGTTGTGGGTGAATGTCTAGTGAAGGGAGGATTTTTTCTTCAATGTTAGAAGCATTGTGGGTGAGCTAGATTCGATCATAGGACTTGGATAGGAAGGGAAAACTTTAGTGTCGAGCCTTTTCACTTACCTTTGTTTTGGAGAGGTTATGATTTCATTATAGATTTCTTTAGTGTTTATGATAGTGTATCAAGAGATGAGGGACTGATTTGGTTGATTATTTATAGTAGAGACATCTTCCTGGTCCTTCCTAGTTCCTTCAAAAGTTTTTCTAGCTTTGTATGGAGTTGCTAAGAGAAACTTTAGCTAAGAGTAGTTTTAGGGGGAGATTTTACATGCTTTGAGGTAATTAGCCATCAATGCATGTTGCTTACCTACATTGAGCTTGTTAACGTTGGAATCACCAAATATCTCTATTCATGTGATCTGAGGCTCTTGGGAAATTGATATAAGGGTTCTAGTAATGAAAAGTTCTACTTTATAGTTATAACATTGCTTGGACCAAGCTTGAAGCATATCTTTGAAGTTCCATGGAGTTGTATCCAAGGCTTAGTGTATCTCTGAAAATATTAAAAAGAGATATATTAGAGGTGCTAAAGCACATAATACATACTTCACACATTTTTTGTGCTATAATATATATTATCTTCATTATTAGTAGAGTTAACTAGTAATACCTAACTCCCTTGAAATGTGTTTTAGCTATATTTTTCCAGTACATGGTGCATCATGAAGAAGAAACATCATGGACCATTATTTTGCATATAATACAAAAATATACATACAATAAAAAATAGTACGTTAATACATCAGATTCTCTTCTTTAAAAAACATAACTTTAAACTATCTTTGCTGCTAGATAAATATGTACCCGACTTAAATATCAAGATACAATATGAGACAATGTTTTGTGCACAAACTCGATTATGCAAAGGGCCTATGGAAGTCTACATTTAATTCAAAATAACAGAAAGTTAAGAATGTCCATTGAGAGCCA
This sequence comes from Pinus albicaulis, assembly GCA_034641835.2. Lineage (NCBI taxonomy): Eukaryota > Viridiplantae > Streptophyta > Pinopsida > Pinales > Pinaceae > Pinus > Pinus albicaulis. The sequence goes on along the minus strand of CM076580.1, from coordinate 265,137,311 downwards.
TTTAACTTGGTCGTGAATGTCCATGATTGTCCGCACAGGGTAGGTGCCCACCTCAAAGGATTCATATGGAATTATTGCTAGAAATATTATTCTTCTGAAAAAAAGGAAAATTCCAATTGAAATTATTTCTAAACATATTATTTGGTTGAGATAAGGTAAAACTATCATTGGAATGACTGCCAGAAATATTAATTGGCCGAGAGAAATATTATTTGGATTCCCCTTAAATATAGGTGTGAGTTGTCCCTAGGTTTGTTTAGAAGACAAAATTGGACTAGGATGATAAAATTATGCTATTATGAGGACATTATTAAATCAATCTGAAGGGAATGTTGTTGAGAAAATCACTGAGTTTTCAGGGAGTTGCAATTCCAACTTGGCTAGAAGCTTTCGTGGCATAGAATGTTTAGTGAAAATGAATACATTTTTCCCTTCTAGGTTGGGCGATTCTTATCAAGCTTACTAAAAAAATGAAAATCCTGAAAATTTTGTGGCAACAAAATGAACAATCAACCTTCCTATTACTGCAGGGCATAATAGATCCATATGCATTCTTAATGATGTCATGAAAGCATTACAACTATATCGAAGAATGACCAATTTTCAATGCCTAGTTATAATCCAAAGTAATGGAAATTGGATAGACTAATATCCTACAAGAATATGCAACTCTTAATAATGATGGGGAAGTTTATACTAGCATTTTCACAAGGGTGCAAAGGGAACACCGACAATGTTAAATGGACAGTAGAGGGCGACCAATTAAAAGGAGGTTGGATATTATTAGTTTTAAAAATGTCATCTAGAGGAAATATATATAGTCTTGACCTATAGATATCTAATCTCTACAACTATATTAAATCTCCACATCTATCCTCAATTCATAACCAAAACCCCTGTGCAAATAATTTATTGAAATCCATAATTTTCATCTCTGTTTGAAGGTTAGATCAAAAGGAAAAAAAATGTGCAACAAATGTGCATGGGTTCAGAGACAAGGCCTTGACGATGTGACTGTCGATGCCAAACCTCAATTCTGGAGTTTGAAAGCCCACAAAATCTTGCAGCCCAGAAACAACAACCAAAACTACAAAAAAAAATTAAGTTATAAAAGATCCAATGTTAACATCAAACACATAAACATTTCAGAAAATTTCAAAACCTTCCCTCAAAAGGAACCAATGAAAGCCAAGTTAGTTTTAGAATCTATGTGATCACCAATCTAGAATGGCAAGGAGGAAATTTCGACGCAGGGAAGACCTCGAGATTGGAGAATTAATTAGAAGTCATATTTAGTTTTAATATAACAGCATTAATTGGAGGTGACTAGAAATCATGAAGGTGGATATCCGATCAAAAAAATAAGCCTACAATTGTTAGAGAAGCATTAATAAAAGATGACTTTCGACTACCACCATGGATAACAATTTTCTTCCATGTTTATGCAAATGTGCCACTGATAAAATAAAATATGTCCCATTTAGAGAAAATCATGACCATAATGGTTTCAAAACTGGGTAGAAAATGCTTATACGAAATAGATGATTGGAATGCATTTATAATTTGTCCCTGAAAATTCAATTTCATCAATCACAAAGGTTTCTCCAACAACATAATTGGTTAATAGTGTTGGATATCCAACTTATCGAGAAGGTTGTTATGGTTGAAAAGTCTCGTATTTAATCAAAGGATCACAATAAAATAAGAATTTTATTGAGCAAATATGCCAACCAAGGAATGGATTAACTGCAAAATTCTTCTATAAAATCCAAATTGACATCCATTAACCAATAACGCATTGTTGGAGGTGGAATCAAATAAATTATGGATACATAAGCCATTACTCACTTATTTAAGTAGAATCTGTGGACTGATTGCACTCCACCGCAACCACCTCAACTTTATAGGAAAGGGCTTTGCAACACACCCCTTACCAATATAACCAAGAGAGGTGGTTACTAGCGGGTTACCCAACTCCAACCTTGATATCTGTAGATGTAGTTGAAATTTATTTTAGTACCAATTTTCAACAGCCATTTTCAATTCACAACTCCATTTCAAGAAATATTTAGATTCCAAATGTAGAATTCCTTCAATCTTTAATTGTGGGATTATTGGAAAACAATATCCAGAAATTAAGAGCCGATATGGTCACAACATCCATTAATTTATCTCTATTTGTTTTATTCCTCTAGATTTAAGGGTTACCATGTTTCTTCTCTATAATTTGTTAAAAATATAATCATAGTATCTATATATGTTTGAATTATACTTACGTGAAAATATGAACATGGTATTGGATGGTATATGGTCTTGGGTGGTATATTTCCAACAAGCTAGACCTAGCTTGATAAAAAAGAAACACTGATATGAAATACTTCTTTTAGAGGTATCTAGGGTGCTTATTTTTTTCATAGACCACTAATTTATTTGTGATATTAGTGCCCATGGGTAAAATAAGCCTGCTATGGGATAATGAATGAATTGATCATCAAAGTTAAACACTAAATTGTGCTAGTTTTAATGTTATCTAATTAGGGTTGTTGCATGTTTTCATAGGAAAATATTGCAAGAAATTTCAATATTACAAATGAACCAATCTAGACACACTCACTCTTTGTTTAGTTAAGTCAAAGCTCATTGAAAATGATATCTAGGTGTATTAGGTGAATTTTGAGAAAGCATGAGAATAAATTTTAGGCAATTTCTTGATAAATAATCAACAATTCTTTTGAACACTAGTGAACCATAAAATCAGAACCCTAGAAAATATACAACTCCCAGTACCAACTGAAACATCACCCCTAAAATATTGATTCAAACATGACCAATTGTCCAAAATATAGCCTATACTTTAGTATTCATTTAAATATCTTGCAATAAAACAGAGTGAGGAAGCTTCAAAGGATCAAGAAAATATTATAATGGAAACTTCTGGACATAATTCTCATTATCACATGATTGTAATTGAAAAAATGAGCATGGAGTTTTATCTAATGACCATCAAATGACATTGAATTCAGGGGAAGTGGCTAAAGCATTCAAAAGATGTTAGGAACTAAATTTGTTTATCAGAGCCCCAATTTTGAACCATATTTGTTCTTTAATTGTATGAAATATTTGATTTTTATGCATTAGTGGCATGTTCATTGTTCGGCACGAGATTTGTATACTTTCTTCTCTCATTTTTACCCTACATTTCTATCACTTTGTGCCATTAATAATCTTAAAAGCATGAGGTAAAATGCTTCTTCCTATATTTTATGGGATATTTGATTAATGATGTACTCGCCATGGATTTTTTAACTTTTTACATATTAACTCCTATATTTCTTCAAATTTGGCTACAGCATGCACGTTACGGCTGCAAGACAGTGCACAACCCATAATTTTCTAGCACCTCCCTTATTTTCTACTACAGCGTAATAGCCATGGATGTATCAACATTATCTTTGGGTTATTATGGTTTCTTACTAGAAAATCTGGTTGTCGTTGTAACAATGTGTATTTTTGTAACAATGGAGTTGTTGGGGGGAATTGGGGGATCTCAGGACTATGGTATAAAGAAGCCTACGGGCTGTAAATCGAGAAACCCCTGACACATATACAAATATTGTAATTAATCTTCGTATTATTAATTGAATACACAACAACTTGTTGTTTCTCCTGTAATACTTGAGTTTTCGCAGCCCTGATCCAAGAGTTGGGCCACTCTTATGATCAGGTGCTGCGTTCTTCTTTCTTTTCTTTTAGTACTATCTTTTTTGTGACTCTTTAATTGTTTTTATAGTTATGTTAATTGTTGAGGATGCTTTTTATTTCTGCATTTTATTTATTGTTGTTACAATGGTATTTGTGTTATAGATTAAACCTGTGATTCACAACAAAACATGTGCTTGTATCTGCATATGCTTTGTCGTTAGTCTTGAGATAACTAACGCCCTTGGTTTGATAATTTATGTGGAAAAAGGATTGAATCTTGTTCATATCTAGAAACCAAAATTTTGGCACCGTTGCTAGGGAAGGATAACAGGTGCAAGAACAGGATTTACAGTAGATCTCAGATTTGATCTCTCGTCTTGAGGTGTGAATCTATTGCCCAGCTTCAAGTACTGAGTGTAAGTGCCTTGTATTTTATTTTTTCTTTGTTTCTTTATTGTTTCTTGTATTATTTTTTTCTTTGTAAAAATTAAACCCTCGTCTTGAGGAATGTATTTTGTAAAACCTTTCCCTAAGTCCTCGGTGTAGTACAGTTTTTTCTTTCTTTCCTCTTCTTATTTTATTTCCTGTTTTTCTTTCTATGGGCCAGTTTCTCATCCTCAAGAGGGTATGTTATTACTCTACTCCAGGTCCTGAACTATGATTTCTTTTCTTTTTTTATTTTTATTTATTTCCTGTGAATCTCTTCTCTCATCCCGGGGAGGAAGTTATCTGTCCTACTTCGGGTCCTGAGCTAATGATTGATTTTTTTTAATGAAGCCTTTCTACAACTTGTATGAATAAAGATCCAAACAAGAGGGGTAGAGGAAGACCCCCAAAGGAAGAGAGAATTTGGGGAGGAAGACGTATATTCAAGGAATTATTGAAAAATATAGATTTGAGGCATCATCCTGTGCTGCTCCTAAGGTTAGGTTGAGACAAAGTCCGAAGGGAAGTCTGTGGAACAAAAATGCCATCTGCGGTCCTAGAATATGTTTGTTCTGCAAGATAAGATTTAATAAATAGGGTAATAGTGGAAGAGAAATCCTTATTAGCAGAAGAAGGGGAAGAAGTGGCAAGGAAGGGATCAAAAGAATTGAGCAAGTCTAACTGGGAAGAAGAACCTCAAAAAGGGTTTTCGTCCCCAAGAGACCAAGGCAACGCTGTGAGAATTTTTGTTGCTGAATTAAGAGACTCTAATCTGGTAAAGGAATTTTTGAAGGACTTTGAGTCACTAAGGGACCAGGGCAGTGCGGTGTGACCACGTTCTGTTGAATCACTCCAGATACCGGCTACGAAACCGACCAAAATTCCAAGTGAGTATTGGAAGATATTTATGGCACCTGTAAGTTCCTCCATTGATTTTCCTATAGGAAACATTACAGGCGATGCACCAATGAGACCCATACCTTTGACAGCCTTGCCTAGTTTATATGGGCTCTCTTCGAAGGACTTTAATACGTTCCTTTTTGAATTTGATATTTTTTTTCAAGGGTATGGCTATATGAATGATGCTCAGAAATTGAAAATATTCCTTGCTACCCTAAAGGGGACAACCCTGAGATTGTTTATGGGTTTAGGTGGAAGCACGATTACTTCATGGGATGAAATGAAGAAAGCCTTCTTGGAAAAATACCAAGACTATTGTAAGTCTCGTGACATCAATGAGGAAATATTTAAATTTTCAGTGAAGGAAGATGAAAATATGGAGGACTGTGTAGAATGATTTAAATACATATTGTAGAGGTCTAGACATAATGACTTGGATAAGGATTTTCTGAAGATCATTCTTCTCAAAGAACTTACAGAAGACTCTCTAAAACTCCTAAATATAGTGGGTAAAGGAGATAATTCAAAGGAAAACTTTGAAACTATGTGTGATTATTGTATCAAATGTTCAAGGGGGCCTACAAGAAGTGGATAGGGTATTCGATCATTAAAGAGCTCCGATGGAGGGGTCACAAAAGTAGAGATTGGGAATCTATTCGATAATCTGAGGACCGATATCCTGAGTATGCTATCAGCCCAAATGGACACTCTACAGGAAAAACAGAGGCAGATGGATCTGGAAACAACCATGGCCATATTCTGCCCTCAGTGTAGGAAGAAACACCCTTTGAAGGAATGCCCGTTGAAATGGGTGGAAGCCTGCGCAATCTGTGAATAGACTCACAAGACCAGTGCATGTCCTTCCTTGCCTAGGCTGAAAGCGGTTTTCCAAGGAACAAGCAAGGAAAGCACAGTGGACCAGCTATATTTCATGGGACAGAAGAAGCCGTGGAAACCTCGACCACCGATGGTGAATCTAGGTATGCTCCAAGACCCATCCCAGTATTTTCATAATTTTAGTATGGGTCCCCAATCTACACCATTTTCAGCCATGTGGCCTCAATACCAGTATCCCCCTTGGCAGCAATGTGTTCCTCAAGCCATTCTGAATCCTTCATGGAATCAGACCTGGCATGGATCCCCTCCCACTGGATAGTCTCCTTAGCCTATGCCTCAGCAACGACTTCAGTTGCCTTCCAATGTGCCCCCCAGGAAACCTAGCCATTAGACCTCAGCTTCCTCTCCAACCCATAACAAATCCAAATAACAAAGGGGTTCAACAAACAAACACATTGAACCTTCCATCCTACATCATTTCTACTGTAGGGCTCAATGAGATAAATCTACGGTCTGGCCGAGTAGTAAATGCACCTACTTTACCCATTATCATAGAACAACTTGATGGTGAAGATACAGAATTAGAACAAAGAAGAGTGAGGGAGAATGTATATCAAAACATAATAAAACAGACACCTCTCCAAGTTGTTCCTAATCAAGGTCATTTAACATTTCCCCCATATCCTGAAAGATTGAGCTTCAGAAAACCAAACCCTTAAGCAGAATTTGATTTTCTAGGGGAACTATAGAATAATTTTGTTAAAATACCTATTTTACAAGCTATGAGGGAAGTACCTATTTATGCGAATGTTAGAAAATTAAATATTATAGAGCTTTGAAACACATAAAATATGCGGAAAACACAAACACACAAAACACATAAAACCAGAGAGACACAGATATACGTGGTTCACCTAGTTCGGGCTACGTCCACCCCAAACAGTTAATCCTTACTTTCTATTATCCAGCAAAATGAAGAGAAACAACATACACCAGATCCGTTGTAATATCCTCTATTCTCTCTCACAGTCTCCCTATCTTTTTCTCACTCTGGGAATACACATACAATACACAGCCGCAATACAATACCCTCATACAAGCGAGGGGTTTCCTTCTATGGAAAAAAACCATAAACTAAACATAACTTCTACCGTCAGATCATCTGCCTACTGAACAACCCAGATTTATTAGAAATTACTATACTTTTACAAGGCAATTTTACATCTATTTTTAGCTTCGGGAGTGCTACCCCCAAAACCCCCCACTAGTGGGGGGATCCATAAAGTCGCAGTCGCCCCCCCTGACCCTGCAAGCAGCGTTTAACTACGGGTGGCATTGCTGCCCCATTAAGGTACAAGGGTCCAATGCTGTGATACAAAATAAAAAAGATAATAAGGCCCCATAACCAAAAGCAAAGACTTTGAAAGAATACTGCTCAAAGAAACTGGGTAGAAAACCTAAGGATCCATTAACTATGCACGTAATGGGTAGACTATCTGATATCATGTTAGGAAAGATCATGCCATTAAAATACGGAGATCCTGGGAACCTGATTCTAATAATACAAATTAATGGGATTGAAATCCAAAATGTACTGGTGGATTTGGGAGTAACCATTAACATTATCACTGATGAAAGAATGAACACATTAGGACTTGGAAACATTAAATCAACCCCTACTATCCTGGAACTTGCAGATAGATCCACAATTAAACTAGTAGGGAAACTAGAGGATGTGATCATTTTAGTAGACTCATGGCATTACCCTGTGGACCTCCTTATATTACAGACTCAATCTTCGGTAGGGGGTCACCCATTGATCCTAGGAAGAGCCTGGTTAGCAACTACAGATGCCTATATAGGATGTCAGTCTGGACATATGATCATATTAAATGGGATAATTACAAAGGACCTCAAGCTTTATTCCACTGTGAAGCCAAGCCCATCTGAAAAATCATTAACCAGTCAGAAACCTCTATCTGTAGAAGAGCATGAACTTCAAAATGAATATGTTAGACTAGTTATCACTATTGGCCAGGCCCTTCGAATTAAAATAGAGACGGAATATGATGCCATTAACACCTTCATTAATGATTCCAGTTATGTTCCCAATAAAACTCAATATATTCTAGAATCTGCTATGAGCTATGAGACATAGGAAAACATTGAACCAGGAGATGACATAGAAGACATTCATGAGACCCCATTCCATGATAGTACTCCAATCGAGATTGAACCAAGGAAAACAATTAATATCAACCCAAACCTGTCTGAATCATAGACAAAATATCTTTTGAAAGTACTTCAAGAACATCAGGAAGCTTTTTCCTGGGATTATATCGACATGAAGGGTATCCCTGCTAGCCTATGCACTCATCATATTTACATTAAGGAAGATTTCCGCCCTATAAGAGAGCCTTAACGGAGGATGAATCCTACTCTCAAAAATATTGTTAAATAATATCAAAAATTGTTGGATGTAGGATTCATTTATCACATCTCAGATAGCCAATGGGTATCCCCTCTAGTTATCGTTCCCAAAAGGAATGGTAAATGGTGGATCTGTGTAGATTACAGAGAATAAGGCAACCCAAAAAGACCATTTTCCTTTCCCATTCATTGACCAAGTCCTAGACACCTTGGCTGGAAAGAAGTTCTTTTCCTTCCTAGATGGATTTAGTGGATATAACCAGATCCAAATAGCCTCAGAAGACCAGGATAAGAAAATTTTCACATGGCCATGGGTAACCTTTTCATATAGGGTCCTTCCATTTGGCCTCTGTAATGCTCCTACTACCTTCCAGAGGGAAATCTTGGGAATTGTTTCTGATTTGGTCGATGATAGTGTTGAAATCTATATGGATGATTTTACTGCATATGGGAATTGATTTGAGGAGGGATTGGAAAATTTGGAGAAGGTACTCATAATATGTAAATAGACCCATGTATCATTGAGTACAGTCAAATTCCATATGATGAGGTAAGAAGGAGTAGTACTAGGAAATTTTCTCTCAACTACTGGAATTCAAGTTGATCCGACTAAAGTAGAGGTAATACTACATTTTTTGGTACCCAAAACACCCACAGAGGTACGTAGATTTCTTGGTTGTGTTGGTTATTATATGTTATTTATAGAAAATTTTGCTAAAATAGGACATCCATTATTTCAATTGCTAACAAAACATGAATAATTTTTGTGGACCGAAGATTGCGAGATAGCTTTCACAAAAATTAAAGGGCTAGTGTGCACAGCCCCAATCCTTCGAGGACCTGATTGGGCATTACGATTTCACATACATACTAATGCTTCTCAGACAACAGTAGGGGTTGTTTTAAGACATCAGGTAGAAAAAAAACCGTATGAAATTTACTATGTCAGCAAGAATATAATTCCCGCTAAACTAAATTATACGGTGACAGAAATAAAATTCTTAGCTGTCATTTATGCCATCAATATGTCTCGACACTACATCACTGCGTATTCTACTATTTTCCATACTGATCACGTAGCAATCAGGTATTTGATGAATAAACCCATTACTCCTGGCTGTATTATGAGATAGTTACTATTCCTTCAAGAATTTGATATTACAATAGTAGATAAGCCAAGAAAGGATAATGTAGTAGATGATTTCATATGTAGAATGGATAGCAATGATGAATGCACACCAATAGAAGATAGTTTCCCTGATGAAAATCATTTTGCAGTCTCTATTAAACCTTTGTGGTATGCAGATATTGCTAACTATCTTTCTACAGGGAAAGTACCTCCTGATTTGTCATATAGGGAACAACAAAATATTATTCATCATATTGCCCGATATTCTTGGATAACAGAGTACCTTTTTCATACAAGAGTAGATAAGAAGATCCGACGCTGTGTGTCTGAATATGATATCTATAAAATATTGAAAGCCACCCATGATGGCCCTTGTGGAGGGCATTTCACAGACAAAAGAGCAGGCCATAAGGTGCTACAAATGGGATATTACTAGCCTTCCATTTTTCGTGACGCTCTGAATTATGTCAGGAGGTGTGATAGTTGCCAACGTATGGGGCAGCCCGGTAAAGCAGTTGAAATGCCTTTGCAGGCACAACTAGTTCTCAAACCATTCAAGAAATGGGCTATTTACTTCTTTGGACCCTTTAACCCATGCTCCCAGTAGAAATTCCACATCTTCGTCTGTACGAATTACGTTACTAAGTGGGTGGAAGCCAAAGCAGTTGCGAAAGCAACAGAACAGGTAGTCTCGGATTTTCTATTTGAATAATTTTTTGCTCGGTACGGTACTCCAAGAGAGGTTGTTTCAGATGGAGGAGCACATTTCACATCACACAAGATAGCAAAGCTAATGAAAAAATATGGGGTCAAGCATAGAGTGACATCTCCATACTATCCCCACACGAATGGACAAGTGGAAAGCACCAATAAGACATTAGAAAATATTTTTACAAAAGTGGTGGCATACCATCATCAGGATTGGACTCAGAAACTTCCAGAGGCTCTATGGGCATACAAAACAACATGGCAGAATACAACCTGGTTTTCACCATTTCAGTTGGTTTATGGGAAATCTCCATTATTCCTAATTGAATTTTAAATAAGCACACTTAGAACATCCCTAGAAGTTGGTTTAGATATATCAGATGCCCAAAAGCACCAACTAGCTCAACTTAATGAACTTGATGAAATATGTTCAATGGTTGTGTAGTGAACTACTGCTATTCAGTAGCAAAGAATGAAATGGCATGATAAGTTTATCATAAACATGGTGTTTCAAAGTGGATATTGGGAATTACTTTATGACTCTTGTTTTAAGGATTTTAAGGGAGAACTTTGCACTCGGTGGATGGGACCTTATGAGGTGAATGTTGTATTTGATAATGGAACAGTCAGGCTAGTCACAATTGATGATACACGTACCTCCTTTATAGTCAATGGATATCGCTTGAGACTATACCACCAGCCGACCTCTAAGGATGCTTTTATTAAAAAAAATTCTGAGAAATCTGGTTTGAAGGTTATCAATGTAGAGAATCTTTCCTCTGCACCCTTGTAAAAAAAAGAAAAGAAAAGAAAAGAGAATATATATATATATATATAATAATAATAATAATAATAATAATAATAATAATAATAATAATAATAATAATAAAGAATTTTGTTCTATTTTCTTGTCTTTTTGCAGGAGCTATGACTAAGGAGTAAAAATCAAGGAATTTTCATGTTACTGATACTCAGTTGTTGTTACTCAGTTGCTGCTACTCATGTTGTTGTTACTTGGTTTCTACTACTCCGATGCTACTACACCGAATGTTGTTACTCGGTTGCTGCTACTCATGTTGCGGTTACTTGGTTGCTGCTGCTTTGATGGTGCTACACTTGATGTTGTTACGCTGATGTTGTTACTCTGCTGCAATTACACCATTGTTGTTACACCAGATGTCGTTACACTGGATGCTGTTACACCAATGTTGTTACACTGATGTTGTTACACCGATAATGTTACACCGATACTGTTACACCAATGCCATTACACCGATGTTGTTACACCAATGCTGTTAAACCGATGTTGTTACACCGATGTTGTTACTCGGATGCTATTACACCAATGTTGTTACACAATCCCATCATCCAAGTATGCCGTTAGGTACGCCTCCATGTGACTTGTACTGATTTAATTAAATATCCCATGTGAAGACTTTAATGTCGTGGATGTAAAAAATCTAAGTCGGGGGGGGGTTTCATCATGCCAAGGATGATGTAATAATTACCGCATAAGTAAGAATGACATCTCACTCATGGTACACCTTACGAATCACATCAATACGTGGTATCATCATTTAATCTTATTGGGATTCACAAAATGTCTCATCTATCTTGTATGTGTAATTATTATTCTTATTTTATTACACTCACCACACTCCTTTATGATTTTTCTTGGTTTTTCAGAATTACCAATCCTATTTACCATTACCACCTGTCCACTTTCGCTATGTTGTTCCTCCAAATCCGATACACACCACCTTGCCCAATGGTCTGCTGCTACAGGAAGTGCTGCTACAAGTCTCCACAGTATGGGTGGGCTGGTTGTGCAGCATCAACCTGAAAACACAGTTTTAGTTTGCAGCAGTCCAGATGTTTGGAAAATTTTTGTTGACCCAGGTTGGGATGTCTACTTTGACAGATTGTAGGGATTCGATGGAGGTATCACACTGTAATTCACACTCAATTTAGAGGAGAATCATTTGTGGGTTAGAGGTCTGGAAATTCATGTTACAGAGGAATTAATTGTAGAGGTTAGTAGGTTGAGACAATAAGGGCAGCAATGGTTTGCTCGAAAGGTTTCTCTCTCGAAGTTTCTTGAATTTTTTTTGCAAGAAGGAGAAAGTGTAGTTCAATTGGTCGGGGAATACGAGCACATAACTCTATCGTATACTTAGAAGGAAGTTGTAGGTTTCGTAACTAAATACATTACCTGCGAGGGTCGGGCCTCAGCTCTGTTCAAATATCACTTTAAAATTCTAATGCACCTCCGTTTTCCACAGAATCAGGAGCATGCCCTGAACATGCCATTCTTTCTATTAAAACAACTACAACATACGACACAGGCTTCTCAGTGCTCCCGCAAGATGATGGCAGTACTTTCGAACCATGGACTGGTGCGATTACTGGTCGTGCATGCAATATGCAGGCTGCATGTTTCTTGGCTGGAACTTTGCGGATCCTGAGAAGAATTGGTAGCAGCTATGGTTGCTGCTAGTGAAGAAGAGCTAGCCTCTCTGGTTGGTCAGGTGGAATAAGAACCTTCAGAGGAAATAAATCAAGAGGAACCCTATAAAATGGAAACATAGATTGATCAGGAATAACCTGAGGAAGAGGAGATGATGATTGATCAGGAGGAACCTCATGAAATGGGTATGGAGGAAGAAATCAACAACAAAGACGAGGCTATCACACAAGAACCAACCTCACTGGAAAAAGCCATGGAAGAGGAAATAAGAATGGAAGAGCTGATTAGTGGCACAAATGAGGTTGCCACACAAGAACCAGCTTCGCTCGAGGAACCCACAGAGGAAGGGATTATGGACATTATGCAGGAAATTGATATTGTGATACAGTCGACAACCGTCGCCAATGAAGAACAAAGGGATAGAATTGTGGATAGAGAAATGGATGTTTCACAAGAAACAACATCACTTTCTCCAATTAAAATTGATTTTGATACAGTTGGTGGTGCTACACAAGAACCACCCATAATTCGGCTAGAACAGGAGGAGTCAACCCGCAGAATCGATTTTTGACCTCAAGAATTGGTACCAACTGTGAAAACGAAGGTGATTTCCAAGGAAAAAGAGGCTAAAGAAGGAATGAGTCGGGTGGTCGATACTGTTCCATAAGAACCAGTATCGGCCCATGAAGAAGAAGTGATAAGAAAAGGGTAGGAGGAAAGAAAGGAATTGAACCATGGAATCAATGCTACTACACAAGAACCAGCATCACCTCCAGTTGAGGTAGTAATGCATGAAGTCCTGGTCCAGCCTGGGAATGATGAAGAAGGGACTATTTCTTGTTCTCCGTTCCAATCCATGATGCCCAGAGGGGAAAGGGGATTTCGTTCGCCTAAATAGTTAGTGGAAGAAGTTTTTGTTCCCCCGATATTAAAATTTGTTCACACGGCCAAGGTTGGCATAGACACCACTGAACCAGAACAATTGGAGGTTCACCAGGATGAAATAGTTCCTGTAGAAATATCGGAACACAGAAGGATCGATGAATTTTCTGGCCTAACAATAGAAGTTTACGGAAGAAATGTAGAAGAATAATGATCTGTGGGTCAGGGACCCAGCCAAGAGGGTTTGGCAAAAGAATAGGGAGAAGATGTCGGTAGAATTTCGCTACCTTCTGAGTCTATCGTAGGTCCAACCCGAATTCACTCTTAAATAGGAATGGGTTGAACAGTGAGAGAAAAGAAGGTTACCTCTCAAAAAGAGGTACCAAATACAATTAAGTGAAACCATGAGATTGAAAAGAGAAGTTCAGAGTTTGAAGAAGAAATTTTCACGATTAAAAAAGAAGGTAAAAGTACACAAATGGAGGTCAATAAAGCCGAAGGTTGAAGTCTCCAGTGCGGCTACCCAGACTGGCCCATCGAAGAATTGTTTGAAGGTCGGGAATTCATATTGTCTACCGAAATTTAAGAATGGCAGTATGCAACGAGCGAACACAAGAAAGAAACATCTAGGGTTTGAGAAAAGGTTTTTGGATTCATTACAAGCTACATAGATCAATTATACAATGCTCGGCTGAAGCAGGCCAAACAAAAGGCTAGGATAGAAGAGTTGGAAGAACAGGTTCAGTTGCTAAAGACAGATAAGGAGAAGATGTTCTCCCTAGCATAGCAGGTAATGTCCTGCAGAACTCCTGCACATAGCTATGCCTTATTCCTTCATGAAAAATTTCTTTTCTTTTGTCTTGAAAGTATATATAAGGAGATTTGGTACGAAATTGAGGACCCCATTGAATTTCTCCATATTTTAAAAATTCATGATGTTATAGGACAACATTTAATGTGTGAGCTCTACATTCATGGCTATTATTTAGGCATGATCATTCCTTTAACCCTGTTCCATTCATGGGGGACATCCATTTAAGGGCTTTCACCTCCTATACCATCAATCAAATTAAATGGAGAAAGGCTTGGGATACATTTGAAGAAAGTCAAGCCGGAAAACCATTAATGGTAAGAAGAGAGCATGGCTAGTCCACGAATATTTACAATAAACATTATACCTTTCTACATATTGAGAGCTGAAGGGAACATATGATAGAAACTTAGAAGTGGTGTGCTGACCTCTATGTCGGCCAGATTACGACATTTCGCCGGGAAGCCCTGGACAGTTGTCAGAAAAGGTGGATTTTGTCCTCTTCAACTGTTAGGGGAAGAGAACCATTTGGGGCACCTAACTTTACACATGCCTTAGAAAGAATGCCACATTATGTGGAATGTATTCATACCTCTGGAGTTATATGGATGGGATTGAGATTTCGATTTCCCCTTTTATGGCTGCTAGCTGAATAGTATACTCCTGCTTATAACATTGAACCTGACTAGTGGGAAAACGTTGTTTTGAGAGAAGGATATAAGCCACCAAGAACAAAGATGGCAATAGAATATGACCTCACAGAGCTTCATTCCGATCACAGTCACTCCAATCCAGACCCGAGGAGACAACGAGCTGCATGAAGACATGCAGCTAGATCAGTTGGGGGGAGATGTTGGGTACCACATTTGTATACTTTCTTCTCTCATTTTTACCCTACCTTTCTATCTCTTTGTGCCATTAATAATATTAAAAGCATGAGGTAAAACCAATATTCTTATATTTTATGGGATATTTGATTAATGATGTACTCGCCATGGAGGTATTACCCTTTTATGTATTAACTCCTATATTTCTTCAGATTTGGCAACAATAGGTGCGTTACGGTGGCAAGACAGGGCACATCCCATCATTTTCCAGCACTTGCCTTATTTTTTGCTACAGGATAACAACCATGGATATATCAGAATTATCTTTGGGTTCTTACAGTTTCTTGCTGGGAAATCCGGCTGTCGTTGTAACAATGTGTATTTTTGTAACAATGGAGTTGCTGGGGGAAATTGGGGGATCTCAGGACTATGTTATAAATAAGCCTATGGGCTACGAATCGAGAGACCCATGACACATATACAGATCTTGTAATTAATATTCCTATTATTAAATGAATACACATCAACTCGTTGTTTCTCCTGTAATACTTGAGTTTCTGCAACCTCGATCCAAGAGTTGGGCCCACTCTTGTGATCAGGTGTTGCATTCTTCTTTCTTTTCTTTCAGTGTTGTGTTTTGTGTGACTCTTTAATTTGTGTTACAGTTAAGTTAATTTCTATGGATGCTTTTTATTTCTGTATTTTATTTATTGTTGTTGGAATGGTATTTGTGTTATAGATTAAACCTGTGATTCACAACAGACAATGTGCTTGTATCTACATATACTTTGTCGTTAGTCTTGAAATAACTAATGCCCTCGGGTTGATAATTTATGTGGAAAAAGGATTTAATCTTGTTCATGTTTAGACACCAACATTCATACTCACAAGAGGTTTGGAGGACATGAAAATTACAACCTTTTGGCCATTTTTTGGTTAAAGGTTTCCTAGTTTTAGGGTTGGATTGGATTTATTCATACACACAATAGATTTGTAGGAAACAATCATAACATAAAGAAATATATTTCTTTCAAGTTACGTTTATAATCTCCAACGTTCTTTATCCAAGTTGATCAGATAGTGGTTATGTATGTGATCTATTTTGTGAAGAAAGCTACTAATGTGCATGAAATTGAAATCAAAGTAGAATTCTTGTGGAGTAAACATTGTGTAAAACTTGGCAGCTCAATGGTTTTTTTGAATTTGCAATGATATTCTCTAAAAAATTCTTTTGTTGAATGTGCGTGCCTTTCTACTCATGATATTGATCAAAAAAATTATTTTATTTAATGTGCATGCCTTTCCTCTCAGTACTAAATGGTGAAAGTACCCTTGCTGCTTCATTAAAAGAATACATGTTAGTTCTAGAGGCAAATGTTTTATTTATTTTGATGGTTTTTTATCCTCTTCACGTAGTCATCGCAACTAGTTCATGTTGACATTACAGGGGAAGCCAACATCATCAAATTTTTACAATGATTGACGACAAATATCTACAATGCGAAGAGCTAAAACTCCATAATAAAACTCCTTCAGCATAATTAAGTTTCATATTGTGGATGAATGGTTCATGAGTGAAAGTATTATAGAGACTATTTCAAATTATTAATTTTCAACATATTCATTTGAACAATGCATTCATTTGAGTATTTCTAAAACATGGTGGGATGAGATGGGTTCAAATAGATATTGTAATAAAGATAATGCATCTAGTTATTCCTTTCGATAGGTAAGTTCTTTAGCATAATACTTATATCATGACCAATTTCCCTTAATGGTTAATAGTGATATGGGTGTGTCTCAATGAGAGGTGGCACATTATTTCAAAAAGATCTTCATTAATCATGATATTATGCCCCAATATTATGTAGTTTCTAGTATCTTGTCAAGTTCCAACATTGTAAAATATTTTGCATGTTCTAACTCTGTAGTTTTGTTAAAGGAACATGCCCTTGATCTTATAAAAAAGCTACCAAATTCTTATTGGAGATACCTTCATAGGGTCAGAAGCAAGCTTGAGATGATCTTCCACTTTTGGAAGGAATTCAAATTTCACTTCTAACGTGATGCCAATAGTTGATAAATGAGAAATGAAGATTGGAAACATCACAAGCGAGCTAGGCTGGGATGCAAGACAACTGCGACAATTGTCTTACATCCCAGCTTGCTTGGGAGGTGGTACATATTCCTTTTCCCTTTATCAACTACTGTCATCATTCCATAAACCAAATGTGACTTCCATATTAAAGTGGATGATCATCTCAGGGTTACTTCTTCCCCCCAAAAAAAATTCTAGGAGTGGCATTGCAATTCTGATGATTTTGATGTCGGAATAGCTACAAATGTGGTGTCGCAATTATGACAGTTATTTCCATCAAAGTTATGGACCAACCATTGTAACAATGTTATTCTAGTCGTTGGAATAGCGACGATTATCGTGGCACTTCCAAACATTGTTTTCATCACTAGAAAACTAACAGAGACATACGTGCAATGACATGTGTGACATGAGGTCATCGATATTGCAAAAAATTCTTGGAAGGTATCAGTTTCATAATCCCGACGTGTCCACATGGTGTCATAATATCTTGGATATACATCGTTATTCAAAGATTAACTAAATTAAAACACGTTTTGTGTCGTGTGTCGCTTTACCGAAAGTTCTTAGAAGTGTCGCATATGCAACGGTACAAGAAGCGATGTTTTTACCAAACTCAAAGTGTCACTCTTGGGATGCCTATGTGTCACAATAGAGACATTTTTGCCATTGAAAACTAGGCCAAATATTCTTGTGAATACTTTTTGGAGATCTAGAGAAATAAATGATTTTGATGTTCGAACCTCTAGTGACCATAATTGTGCAAATACACCTCATTGTTATTTCTTAGGAAGCTTTGTCATTAAATTAGAACTGATTATCTTTCCTGGATTCCCTGCGATACCCCATAATTCAACTTCCTTTCCTTCCAAAAAAGGTTTCAACAAAATTTCTTCAAAATTAAAAGCTATCATCCCCAAATATTATAACGATTGTATTCCTAGTACAACATGAACACCACCCATTGGAATTGAGAGCATTGGAATATTCAACACATATTCTCCCATGGTTAGTTTGATATTATGGCACTTTCTAGAGAAATTTATAGTTCCTCCATTTGCAACCATCACTTTACACTACAGTGCTGGGTATAGGAATAAATTAAATTCCTTGGCTACCTTACAATGAATAAAATTATGGGTACTACCCGAATCAATCAACACTGTTACATTTTTATTCTTTACATGTCCTTCTATATTGAGAGTTTGAGGAGTGGTAATTCCTGCCAATGCATTACACAATATGGTCAGTTTCATTTCTTCTTCCTCTATGGTTGGTTCCTGGTGTATATCCTCTTCTTTTGAAATTTCTTGTTCATTTTCTTCCTCCTCTTCACAATCTATGTAGAATAATTTCTTCTCAGTAGACTTATGACCTTTAGTGTATTTTCTATCACAACTACAAGAAATCCTTTTTTGTCCTTTTTTTTTCTCCAATTGTTGTGGTGTCAAAATTTAAGGTTGTCGAAGTATAAGAGTAGAAAAACTTTCATCTTTAGTTTCTTTTGCTGGGCTTCCTTGTTGCCATAATTTTTCTTTCAATTTTTGTTTCCAACCTAAATGTCTTCTCCAATGAACCAGGTTCGCTAAGGCAAACCTCATGTTGGAGGTTATCCTTTGAAGTCTCTATGAAGACTTCAATCCCATGCTCTGGAATATCCTTCACCCTTATATTCAATTTTTGGAAGTCCACAACCTACTCCACCATTCAACCCTTTTGTTTGATATTCACTAATTGGATAAAGAAGGCATTTCTCTTTGTATCCTCATAATGTGTTATCCTTTCCTCCGTAAAAATTGACCAAGTGACAATTTTTTTCTGAGAGCAAAGCCATCGATACCATAAAAATGTATTGTGCTCTAAATATAAAGTTGAAATGTGTACCTTTTTGGTTTTCTTCACATTATGGAGATCAAAGTATTGTTGAATTTGTAGTTCCATGTTATGGGATCCTTTCCATCCAATTTTCTCATATTGATATTTGGAATATGTTGGGTCTTAAATCCAAAATTAGAGTCTATTACATCAAGATTATGACTTATTTTGTTCTCATCATGGGTTTCATCTACCACCTTTTCTCCATTAGGAATAATTTCTTGTAGCAACTTTCTGAAACATTCCTTCAAACCTTCCATGTCTTATTTTAGATCATTCTTCATGTCTTCCATGTTGCCTTTCAGTTTTTCTTCTATACAATTGATACTATATTCTATGCCATCCATGTTAGCTTCCACGACATTCATATTATATTCCATGCCTTTCTTCAAACCATCGATTTTAACTTTCATTTCATTTTTGGTTACTTTTTGTGACATAGAAATTTTTTGCACTTGGTCTCGTAATTTTGATATATCATGTTTCACTCCTTCCTCTTTATGCATCCTAGAAGAGTTTTCTGAGGGCTTAATGGGCATTGAATTAATTTTAGGAGGAATTATAGAACCCAATACCGATAACAATGCTTCAATATGCCCTTGGAATCACTTCAAATTGATTTTTTAAATAGAGGTTATGAAATTGTTATTTTTTTTAAACACACTTTCTTTATTTTCTTTTAAGGAGCTCGATATTGAACCTGATATATCTTTGCGATTTAATATACCAAATATTTTAGCTTTGGTCCTGTAGTAGCCCTATGAGTCATCCTTCTAATGCCATAGGTCAGACTTGATTTGGATTCTTCAATACAAAGTTATGCCCAATATACCACAATGACCTAATTATGGACACGTAAAGTAGATCAAACTTTTATGCCATGCCATGTGTCATTTTTTCTTCCTTTGGATTTGAAATTGAAAAAAAAGAAACTATAGTATGTATGATTTTGGCCACTTTTTACATAATTCAAATCTGATGTCTAAAATGAAAGTTATGATGATTTTCCCTCAACAACCTATTTGAGATGAAATCTTGGAGCCTAAAAAAACCCTAACTTCCTTGGACCCTATCTCCAACGATATAGAGAACGAAGATCTGAAAATTTTACACGACGTTTCTCAAGATTTCCTCTCAAATGGGTTTTTCTTTCATCTTATGAAACTGAGAAGAAAAAAAGTTACAGTGAAAATTACAAGATGAAATTTTTGCAGCAGAGAAACCCTTGAATCAAAAGCTCTCATAAATTTTTTTATGAAACCAACTCAAAAAATAGAAGAAAATATAGATCGATGAGTTAGAAATTAGCCTATTCGAGGATGAATCCTCCTTTACATTACATTAATGAATAATTATTAGATGATAGAAATGACAAAACCTCCTTTCTATATATAGGAGTCCAATGCATAATAATATAATCTTAGCCGAAATAACAATACGAATGTAAGGGTAGAGTAATAAAAATATTGGGCTTCTATGGGGCATAATAATAACAATATGGGGCTACATGGGAACAATAATAATAATAAGGGGGCTATACTAACAATAAAAATAAGGGAATACACTATTATTATTGGGACCTAGAAGAAACCAACTTATTGCATTGCATGTGGAAGAAATTGAAGAGCATTAATTCTTTGTTGAATAAAATTGCATTGCACTCAATATTTCTCAATGGAAATGTAATTTCTTGATTTTTTAAGGAAACATGATAGTGTTGTACCTAATAAAATAAATAAAAAGAACTAATTTATAGAATTAGTATAAACACATGAAATAAAAAATAAATATTAAAATTCAATTTTATATAATAAAACTTACATGAACCTCACAATAAGTCCAAAACCCAATCTCATTCATTTTGACATAGATCTAAAATATATTTAATCAATGTTTGTGGTTTTTGATAAATTTTCACTAACTCTCCTTTTTCATATTTATCCTCATATGTTATTTTTCTTATGACAACATCATGAACCAGTACCTCACTATGATTGTTCCCATCTACTCGATTTAGAACAATAGGCTTATAACTATCCTCTTTTGTCTACCATTCAACATGGATGAACTCACAATCATGTATAACATGTGATCTTCGGAAGAAGTAATATTTGACTTCTTCGTGTAACATGGCATAGTAAAATTTCAATTAAATTTTATATAAATATTTTTTTAGCATTAATCAAACATCAAATTTCAATGTCTTACCATGTAAGCTACATCCTTGAGTTTGCGTTTCCCTTGAAGCTTGTTAATAACATTACAAATTTTTTGTCTAAATGAGATGTCAAAAATATCCAAAGTGGTGATGTTTTGAATTCTTGAAAGCTTGTAACCACTTTACTAAAATCTTGATAAGTATAAGGTTCACTATCATATTCAATGTCTTTGAAATTGAAACCATGAGTAATATCTACAATAACTAGGGCATATTCCCTTCTTGGTATGCATTTTTCAATTCCTTCACGATCACCTGGTATTATTTGATATTGTATAGTGTCAGGCTCATTCCAAATGAAATTATTAAGATTAGTATCAAGTTCAACATTCCTGAGACTCCATTTGCATCCTTATTCAACATCTTTAATGATATAAAAAATACATACATATATATATATATATATATATATATATATATATATATATATATATATATATATATATATATAAGTAATGAAATAAATATAGTTCACATATGAATAACATGAATGTATAAGTGAACATACCTTATCGAATTCTAGATACACATCCATAAGTGTTGCTATAGAACTTGATAATGGGTAGCTGCATACAACATCACCCAATATATATTCACCTAACATTTTAAACATATGTTATTTTTATTTCATATTAATCTTCCCACTGAATAAATAATGTAAAAAAGTTCATATAGTGACATGTATAACAATTTCTACAAAAAAAAATATGTTATATTTAAAATAAAATTATAATCAAAGAAAAAGTAAAAGTAATTCAACAAAATTACTTTTGAAATTATGTGCACATTTTATCCATTGATAGATCACCTCACTTCACATGTCATAGTATTGATTTCATTAGTTTCTTAGCCTTCACTCGCATTTTTCTCCAATGCATCATTATCATATCATAAGGAAGTTTCTTTATTTCAGTATATGTCTTATTGCTGGTACATATTATGGGTTTACACATCGCTCAAAAATATCATCAATCGATTCCCATATCTCCTGACTTCTAAATTCCAACTGAAAAATGTTATCCATGCATCTAAATATATTTTCATGTATTTTTCCACCTTTTGAATTTATTTTATCCTCAATTTGATAACCTATTTCCATTAAACATTCCCTCTAAAAGATTAGACTGACTTTTGTATTATCCCCACCACATTTTTCTACAAGTTCGTTATGAATAAATAGGACCCTTTGGATGAAAGTGATAGTCATTTTGTACTCACTATCTCCATTATGATCCCATGCCAATAACTTTGGTTTTGTTTCTATTAAAACACCATAAATGATGCATTTAATTGTTTCAAAAAGAGATTTATTGAAATATTCCGCAATTAATTGTCTTTTAGAATCTGATGAATGGTGCCTTCCAATTAGATAATATTTATACTCAAAATAATCGGTCATGTCAAATGCATGTTTGTTGGTAACCTGATTTGGATCAACAATAACCACATAATCCACCACATGCACATATGGATTGAACATGATTTTTTTTTTAATATTATGTACATGTAGGGGATGTTCCTTTCTAATTTTATATTGAGGTTTTCCTTCATATGGACTATAGAAATGGCTGACATTAAGCTTAAATGCTTGGCCACCATTAATTGATTTATTTTTCCTCGAGTGATATCAAATGACATTTTGTTTTGTTTTAATAATTCCATCCTCAACTCAACACCTGGTGTTATGATTTATCTACTTCCTTTAGAGCTTTCATCTTGTTCTTCACTATTTATCATTACTTTTATAGGTTGAACAACATATTATTTCTTCGTCTTACCCGTTTTCATATCTTCTTTTTAATAAACAAGATCTTCATCATCAGATATAAGAGAGACGTATTTGGTCATTTTTTCTTTTTGTGTTTTATTTTTTTCTCCTTTTTAACAATAATTCTAATCTCTTACTCACTGATGCGAACATATTTTTCTAATTAATATTCCACATCTTAAAAAGAAACATGTTTAGCTTTACTAGATTGACCCACCTTAGTGATTCTTTGTTGATCACCTCTTTGTATTATTGCAGTGCCATGAGCTATTGATCTTTACTTCCTTCACCTTTCTTATTTTGTCTCTATGTGGAAAATGTTAATCACAATCATAAAATTTAACTTGACATAATAAATACCATCCAATATATTGGAAGACTCTTAGAAAAATCTCATG
Source organism: Pinus albicaulis (assembly GCA_034641835.2). Taxonomy (NCBI): domain Eukaryota; kingdom Viridiplantae; phylum Streptophyta; class Pinopsida; order Pinales; family Pinaceae; genus Pinus; species Pinus albicaulis. The sequence continues at coordinate 265,113,835 of CM076580.1, read as the reverse complement.
AAACAAAATACAATATGTCAATCATCAATAATTTATAAAAATTTCAATGATCATACTCATAATGATATTTGAAATGTTTCTTGCAATTTCTCTACAGAACTGTGTAGATTCTTCATGTGTTTCATACTAGACCTTTAAAAGATGATATCTAACGTTTTCACATGTATTGGACAATCTTACAAGAATATAAATAGTGTATGCATTCGACACCAAACATATGTCTCATACTCTACCCATCACCTCATATGATTCACTAAAGTTAATCATAACACAATACAAATAGATATATAAACCCTCATCAGTTTCATTTTCTTGAGGATTCCATGAAAATTTGTTTTATTTATTTCTTTTTCATTCTTCCATTCTAAAAAATCATGAATGTAATTGATGACGACTTGCTTGAATTTTGTTACGTTTCCTAGTTTTTGTGTGTTCACAAGTATTCATAGTGTATCCATTAGTTTTCATAGTGCATCCAAAAATATCCATAGAGCATCCAACAATATCCATAGTGTGTCCAACTACAACTTTAGATTTGGAAATTTTTTCCCTCGGTGCAAAAAAAATCACAATGGTCTTCTTTTATTCCATCTTCTCTATAAAATAAAATATATATATAAATTGGTCAATGAAAAAACACATATCTTAATTAAACGGTTATTTGTTTTAAAATTTTACTAATATAAATTATAATTAGAATAAAAGGTTTAATGTTTTTATTTCTAACGATATAAATCAATTACCAAGTGCAAGCCCCGAAAGTGATGATTGATGCTATGTGATTCATTTCACTAGTTTCAATCCCACTTCTTCACCCCTGTGAGCATCACATGATGCAATGAGTGCTAAGTGGACTATTCAAAAATCACGAGAAATTAGTCAGTTACGACTACCTCTCATGGAAATGGTCATAGATGAACGACTAAATTAACGCAGTTGAATCCCAAAATGATATCTATTATAATGCAATGCGTAAACCCCTCATACTTAAAAGATATAAATCAAAATTTAAAAAAATATAATTATATATATTTTTAAATTAGTCAAATTTTATTTATATAAATTTAATTAAAAAAATACAATTTATTTTTAAAACCATATAATTTAAAAAAAAAAAACTATATATTTTTTCCGAATATAATTATATTTTTAAACTTTTACATATATATATATATATATATATATATATATATATAGAACGAGTAAATTTAAAAAAAAAAAAAAAAAAAACATTATATATATAACATAAACTTATATAACTTTAAAATTATTAAAACTAAAAAAAAATTCATTTAAAAAATGATAATTTTTATTATTTTTTAATAAAATTTAAAAATAAAAATAAAAATTCAGCCAAGCTGGGGTTGGAGGCCAGTAGGTGGGTGAGCCAATCCTGGGCAAGCTTTCGTGTCGGCCTCTGGCCTTCATCTCAATGGGGGGTCGATTTCGGAGTTGATTTCTGAAATCAACCCCCTGCCTAGCCGGGGGTTAGAGGATGACAGGCGGTGTTGTGGCCACCACAGAATCAACCCCCTGCCCAATCGATCGATGGAAGTCAGGGAGTAGTGCTACAACAGGTTTCCCGCTCCTCGTCGTCCCCAAGCTCAAAAAACAAAAAATTATATTTAAATACAAAAACCAAGTAATAGTTAAAAAAAAATCTAATAAAAAAATAACTTTTTTCTATGAAAAAAATTTAAATAAAAAAAAAAAAAAAATATATATATATATATATATATATATATATATATATATATATATAGATATAGATATATAGTTTAAAAAAAATATAAAAAAATTTCAACATCTTCTTGTTGAAAGTCTTGGATTCTTCTGATATTGAAGTTTTTCTTTCTACAACATCGACATATTTGTCACAGAACAAATCTATTCATATTGATGAATATAACAGGATTTTGTTCACTATGAATAGAGGGAGACACATTTTTTACTTGGTTGTAATCTTAAGGATGAGGAAAATAGAGTTTATGAAGGAAAACTAAAAGAAATTTTTATAAATAAAAATTCAATTATTCCACTTAGTCTTAATCCTAAGGATTATGGGAGCACCAATGATGAAGGGCATGACGAATAATTTCTAAATTCAAAATTTCCACTTCTTGCTAATCCTAAGGATTATGAGAGCACCACTAATGAAGGGAGGGGTGAAGAATTTTTAGAATCAAATTTTCCACTTCATCTTAACCCTAAGGATTGTGAGAGCACCAATGATGAAGGAGAGGATGAATAAATTACAATAAATATAAATTCAAAGCACCCATTTAGTCCTAATCCTAAGGATTATGAGAGCACTACTGAGGAAGGGGAGGGGGGGATAAAGAATTTTCAGTGAATAGATATTCAAAGCTTCCACTTTGGCATAATCGTAAAGATTATGAGAGCAACAAAGAAGAAGGGGATGATGAATAATTTCTATTAAATAGATATTCAATGTTTCCACTTAGTCCTAAGCCTAAGGATTATGAGACCACCACCAATGAAGTTGAGGATGAAGAATTTCCTGCAAATGATAATTTCACTATAAATAGAGAGTCATATTTTCCAATCAATCCTAATTCTAATGATTATGAAAGAACTATTTATGAAGGGGACGAAGATGTGTTTCTTGCAAATGATAATTTTACAGGAATGAATAGGAATAATGCATTTTCTATAAGTGAGAATCTCAAAGGAACTCATGGTGATCAAGAATTGAATCATACAACGGAATATTTTGAAATCATGGATGATGATGGTAAATAATTTCATCCCATTCAGGATTTCAAAAGCACATATTATGTTAGTGAATAGTTTTCTTCAAGTGAGGATGGTAATGAATATTTTCTAAGAAATGATGATGATGTATTTCTTAACTATGTTCAAAATGATCATAGTGAGGATAATATTCGTCCTAGTGGTGATGAAAGTGCTTCTACAAAGTATAATGTAATGATGAATCCGTTGCAAGAAAATATTGTAACTAGGAGTAGGATTAGACTGTTTCATATCAATCCAAAATAGTCGAGTTATACAAGGCTTAGGACAACATATCTCACAAGAAAAATTTCTATTGGTGATCTGATTTCAAGTGAATGTTGTCGCAAGGATAGCTTGAAATATATTTATTTCAAGTATACTTTGGAGAAAAGGAAAATATATTTTTTAATGAATAAATGCATGCAAAATTCATATTTAGTAGGTTGCATGAAATATACAATAAAAACTTTTGTTTATCATATTGGGAATGTACTATTTTGTAAAAAGGATTTCGAAATGTTGCATTCAATCGATAATTTTTGTTCGTCAAGAATCCGAGAAAGACTGGAAAAGGATCACATATATTATTCAAAAGTATGTTATAGATGGGAGGTTGGGTTGTTAGAAAATACTTCTATGTCATGGATGAAATAATTATTTTCTAAACATGGAGAGTGTATGTGAAATAAAGACACAATACATATTCCAGATAATTTCTCAACATGGAAAATATATAGCTTATACAATGAGTATGCAGAAAGTGCTGAAGAAGTTCATAATTTTATTACATATTTATATTTTACAAGGGTATGGAATAATGATTCCAACAATGTTCACATTCCTAAGAAGACAAGGATGTGGATTTGCAGTACATGTGCTTCTCATAAATAAAAAAGGGATAAATGAGAAGGGGTGGAAAGAGGTATGAGTTCATAAAATTATTTTTAAAAATTCGATATTGATCAACTATGAAAATATATTTATTAATCATTTTCTTTTATTTTATGTGCAGATTCGTTCATTTTCAAAGCACTTCAAGAGCGTCACAATCAACAATCAAGTGAAAGACAAAAATTGTATAAAAACTGAAATAAGTGTTATGATAATCTAAATAAATATTTGGGTTTGATAGTTGATGGTATGGACCAAAATAAAACAATTCTACCACATTTTGTCTGCACACCAACGAAATTACCAGAGGAAATTTATATTCAGTTTCACGTGGTTGGTTGTAAGGTATTTAAGGGGAAAATGTTTCCAAGGGTTTAACTGAAAACTCCAAATATTTATAATGATGCAAATTTGACCATAACTATAATCCATGATGTGGTTACATTGGTCTGGTATACTTCCTGAGGTTATGTATGAACGATTAGACAACACAAGTCATGAAAACAACAATCAAGTTATTTTGGGTATCTAAACATGCTCATTGAATTGGGAATTTTAAAAAAGGTAAAGGTGGGTTCCCGTCTTGTTGGGAATACTCATGACCATATTGATGAGATGATCAATCATTTTTCAGTAACATTGAGGAGGAAATATGTTGGGATCCTGCCATAATTAGTTGAATGTATTAAGAATTCATACATTCCAGAACTTGTTTTTCTTGTGTTGGAAGAAAGGATTGACATGTGAAGGTTTATTTTGGTATCACATGGTGAGGAGAAATGATTAGATAACCTAATGACATTAACTTCGAACATCAATTCTGTATCAAATAATTGATGGGATAACACCTATATGCAGAAATAAGTATTAAACTATTACAGAATCGGGGTGGTCATCAAGTTTAGAATTTTTGAAATTTATTCGAGAGTGTCCAATATTTTTCATCAAAGGTATTGTTATTACAATCAGTTTATAAAATCCATAATGCATGAAGGAATAAGATAGATATAAATTATTTTTAATTCCTGGAAGAAATTAAAATATGTATTAGAGATACATATGAGTACATTCATGTTGTTGATTCAGTTTGGTGAGAGTATTTTTTCAATAATAAAAGTGATATGATTTCAATATCAATAAATCATGATACACTTTTGAATACTCCAGTTATTTGGCCACAAATTATGCCAAACAAAAATGAGGAAAGAAACATTGTTGAAAAAAATAGTATCAAGGTATTATTACAAGTAGAGGAAAGAGAAATCTATGTTGGTTCTAGAAGATCACGTGCACAACGTGAAGCCGTGGAAGATGCTTACATGGGTTTTGTGAAGGATGTTAAAGAGGGTTGCATGATAGCAGCAAGCGGATGGATATCCATTTTGTGTTGCCAAGGTTATAAACATCATTAAATAAAATGAATGTCTTACAACCCTTGAAGTACATTCGTATGCCACAAATACCTACCCATTCAATGGTGTGTAAAAGCCAAAGATGGTAGTTGATAAAAAAATTGGAAGAAAGAGAAAAATAAAGGCCATAGATATAAAGCATCACCACACATACCTATTAAAATTGGATGACGTTGACATACTTGTGTGTGAATTCAATTTAAAAAACGGGGGAACTCTTCTCTTGAACACCATATATATTTTGAAGAAATTTCTACGAGAAGAAATAGTGTTGAGATGGAAGTCTATTAAATGTAGTCGTAGATCTAGAAGAATTTTGGAACCTAATATGGTGGACATGCATGTTGACTCAGTTGGAGCACTAGTTTCTGAATGAGAAGAATGTGGATCATCTTCATCTCCATCCAGTCATTCATCTGAAGATTTAGGTTTTGATGGTGTGCCAGAAGCTATGACTGATTTCGAATAAATGTCTAAGAAATTTTATGTAAATGATGTTTGCATGATAACTTGAAATAAATTTTTTGACTTCCATATGATCTTACATGAAGTTATGAATCATTTATTTGTTTTTTGGATTATATCTCTTAATTATTAAGAATTCATCTCTTTAGCAAATCCACAATGCAACAATGAATTACAAAAATAATTTATATTATATTCAATATACCAAAGTTGATATTTTGATTAAAGTTAAAAAAAATATTCACAATTAATGTTGAATTTTTGAATTATGCGGTGATATTGCCATGATATTATTTATTGTTATCATTTTTTGATATTTTTATTAAAATTTAAAAAATTATTAGAAATTAATGTTGAATTTCTAAATCATACAATGAAATTGCTATGATATTATTTATCGTTAACATTTGATAGAAGATACTTTTAAAATTTTTGAAAATTTAATGCCTCATTGAAAGGGTACAATTGGTTTTTATGGTTTCCTTTTAGGTTTTGGTTGCATTAAAATAAGTTATCTTAGGCTAAGATTTTAAAAGAGCTATAGCTTTAGCCTTTAAAATAATAATTACTCTTCGAATAATAAATCTTTCATTTACTTGTTCATTTTTAGAAATTGTTTTAGTCATATGATTTTTCCATAATTTCATGGTTCAAATATGTTAAAGACTTGAGATTTTTAAAACCATGGTTGAAAACTTGTAGAAATATTAAGCTTTTTCTAAGATGTGATATTTTATCTTTAATGTTAAGGTTGAAAACAATTACAATTTTGGGGTTTTTTAGAGTCCTCATATTTTATATTTAAAAATATGGATGAAAGTTGTTCGAAATTATAAGTCTTTGATACATCATATTTATATCCTTAAAATTATGTCCCAAAATGTTTGAAATTTGACGATTTTTGAAAGTCCTAATATTTTATCTTTAATTCCATTATTAAAATGTTTCAAATTTGTGACCTGATTTTTTTTTTGTTATTCCAACGTCAACACTTTTTATTTCGAGGGTTTTTTCTCAATACTTTTTTAATGAAAAAAATTGGTTTTAATAAAATTTTGAAATTATACGCTAAAAAAAAATCATTCTGGAATACACACATTTCATTTTTGGGGTGTTTTTTCATGTTTTTTGACATATTTAGGCTAGAGTTCTTGTTCTCGTTTTTAGGTAATAGTTCTTGTTTAATCGGTAACTTTGCTTATAATGGATGAATATAGATTCCATCATTTCTAGGATGGCATTTGTAATTGTGGGGACTATTGGTGACTCTCCGCTGCATGCTCAACAATCTGAGAATGCACATAATTATCTTGGTGGGAAAGAACGTGCACACTTTGGATTTCAGACAACAATTTTCAGAATGGTACTTTATTACTTCATGCCTTAACTTCGTATAATTTTTTTGTGAATATTTATATTTCTTACTATTCCACTTCATCATCCTCTTATATTCTCAATTCAGCAATAATTATGTGTAAAATTGTTTCTCCTGGCATGTACAAAAGAAATGAGAATCATAAGTTTGTAGTTTCCTAAAATGGAAATCATAAGTGAGTAGTTTCCTACAGTCATTTGAGGAGTTCTTAAACTACAATAAATAAATGGAGAAACACGCAAATTATTTGGATATGTTTGGATCAAGGATAATAACAAAGTTGTTATTAGAATATGCCACAACAGAGATGGAATAATAACCTATTCTTGAAAATAGTTTGATAAGGAAAAGATGTGTGGTGCATCTTGAACAGTTGAAAAACTTTGAAATATGGTGAGGGAATTATTTCTTTCAAATCTTAAGTGCTTGGAAGGTGAAGTAGTGTGTATTACGTGTCAAGTTTTCAAAATTTTAGTGTTTTGTTTGAAAACAGATTATTCTCATTTTCAATCTATCTAGTCCTCCAACCTTCATTTTCTAAAATTTGAAACAATAATGGGAGCACATGATCCACTTATTGCACATCCAAAATCACAGCATGATAAAAATACTCAAGGATTCCTTAAATTACAACAAATAAGGACACTAATTCAATTTTATTTGGATTTTGATCACCCCATGAAATGTGTTTTTATCAATTGATTTTTTTTCTCCCCCATCCAAACATCTTCTGATCATAATCTCTAGGATGTTGTTCAGATAATATGGTATAATATCACAATAATATCTCCTCAAATATTTCTTCTAGCTTATTTATGAGTTCGGTGATAGAAATATCATATATTGTAGATTATATAATGCAGTTTTACCCACTTGTAAAGCTATACCTTACCAATACTTTAGCCTCTTGATTCCTCATGCCTTCTACATCCACATCTTTTTTTCTTGGAGTGCTACCTTTGCGTCACTCTACATTCATCTACACTTCAATATGCATGTCTTTCCACACTTTTGTTGCAAATTCTTGTAAAATGCATTAGTCGTCAACCAGTTTCGAGCGATAAAGAAAATTTTGGTGTCATCAAAAAGGTATTTAATTTTGTTTTCATTCACTTTTATGAACCCCAAAATTCCATGTGACTTTGTACGAAGGTCCTTAATCCCAAGCTCAATATATATGACCACTCTCACCAGGACAGACTGCTAATGATTTACAATAACACCCTACTGATGCTATTAGAATAGATGTTCGACCAAATACAAAAACCATCACTATCATCAAGGGGGGGTATTTTATAATTTATTAATCATAAATTAAAATTAATATGTCATTTTTTAAGTATATATATATTTTTAACTATGAGGACAAAATTTTAATTTTGTTAATTAAATGAATATGAAGATAATTATTTTACATATTGACATAAACGCCCATTTAAATGTACTAATAAAAGCATTCGACATTATGAAACTGAATAAAGTGTTATCATATCTTAATTTCATTTAACCAATGAAATAAGTGTCTTTATGCTTGTTGAATTTTAGAGATATTCATAGAAATAAAAAGATCAAAGTGTCTAATGCTTCTAAGGTAAGTCTAGATCTATCATTATTTTTCATATGATTCAACTTAGAAAATTTTATTTTACAACTCAACCATTCTAGTAGGAAGATATGAAGAGTAAGAACAATTTCATTAAATGTGGGTAAGAGTCACAGCACTCAGGTTCTCCTCCACATTTTACCCATGGTCCAACCATCCTTTTATTTCGATATGGTCGATGTAGAGTAGTAGTGAAACTTTCCATTTCAGCTTCACATTTTTGTATATCAATTATTGGTAAGTGTAAAATATCAAACTTTTCACCTAGGTTTCTGAAACATCACTTCATTTTAGAGTTTCTTTTAATCTCTTCTTTAAAGTAAGAACACAAACCACTATAGAATTATTAAACCTGTCCTTGAGACAATCAATCAAAATTTGAACAAATGATTTTCCCAAGTGAACACAATATTCCATAGTATCTAACCTAATTGAATTAGGTATAGGTTTGAATATTAACATATGCACAAATGCCCCGGATGCGGGTGTTTCAATGCCGAGTTAATGGGATGGGACGGAGGGTTTCAAAGCCCTGCCGCCATCTACCCTTCTGGTACGAGGTGTTAAATGGAAAACTGCGCAACGGCTGGCTTCATTTATCCTCCCCTCCTTCCAACGCCATGGGCACTGCAAACTTCTGCTCTCGCTCGAATTCGACTGTCACGAACCATTCCTCCGCATGCTTCAGCGGGATTCTCACCATGGATGCAGTTAAGAAAACTGATCCTCTTGGTATGGAAAGGACGGACTGGGCGCATGTAGAGGCATGGCGCAATGTGGGTGGGTATCGCACACCACAGGTTAAATATCACCTGCTCTTGGCTTTCCTTCAGAATTGTTCTGGAGTCGTTAATCGTTGCGTCTACAGGTGGGAGAGAGTCTATCAGTGCTTGTTGCGTTTTATGAAGAGGGAGGCTCATTCTCCTGGGATTGTCAAGCAGCTGCTGCGTCCTCATTCGGATTCTCATTCGGGCCACCTTTCGCTGGCTTTCACTGTTGTCTTCGACACTTTCTGGACCCCGCTCCATCTCATTATGCCGAGGATTCGACACCGTTTGAGGAGCAGAAGGGGTAGCTCTCGGAGCCATCCCTCTCATGCTCTTTCCAGCCCATCTCCAGACTCTTCCTCCTTTGGTGAAGGCTCGAGCCACTACCCCATAACTCATTCTGGTCGGGGGAGCTCGCATGATTTTCGCCTTTTTTGGGGTCCTCATTCGCACCGCCCTCCAGCCTCCTCTGCTCCAACAACTGGCACTGCTCGGTTCACCTTCAACAGTAGCCTCAATCGCCCTCAGATAACTGCCATTCTCTCGGTGGTTTTCCTTGAAGACAATGTGCATGGGGAGTCCAGCTCGTAGCCGGCAGTTCCTGAGGCGAATGTTGCTGCTCCTGACACCCAATTCTTGACTTTCAATCTGGGTGGTGGCAATTTCCCGGCGCAGCGTCCGTCTTGCCCTGTAGATTCTGTTCTGGATGAAGACATGCTCTCTGTTGAACCTGGTGCCCCGGCTTCTCAAGACGAGTCTGCTCCTGACATGCACGCCACCGGCTGGTGCAGGATTGAGGAGGAGCCTCCGGGAGACTAATGGGTTCGTTGCTTGGTCTTTCTTTTGTTTCTGTCACCCAACCTTCTGGGTTTTTTTCTGTTATGGAAGCTTTGCTGTTTTCTGGCCCCCTTTTGTTTCTTCTGGGTCAAAGTATCTCTTGGAAAACTATGATTACTGCCCTGTACATGAGTTTAAATAGTTTACTACTCTTATTTTTTTACTTGAATTTTACGCCTCCCATTGTAATGGAACTTGGTCTCGATGTAATTTTACCCACTTGTTAATAGAATCAATGTTACTTAGAAAAAAAAAAACATATGCACAAATGAAGTACTTGCATCATCAATAAACTCCAATTTTCCAAGTTATTATTTATTCAGTAAAGATATATCATGTTTAAAATCCAAACACATTTCAGAAATTCTATGTGAAGAAGTTCAATAAGCATAAATAATTGCATGCTAATAAATGTTATATGAATATAATGTTGAAATTGTTGATTTACTGGATTTAATTAAATTATAACCTTTGCAAACTAGTGAATATAGAATTGAACTGGAAATATAGTTCCCATTTCATACATATTTTGATTCACATGTTTTAATTTGTATATTAATTTTTGTATGATTTTGAGAAGAATATTTATAACACATACTTTATAAATTCATTACATTGGGTGAATTTGAACTACTTATAACTAGGGATAAAAATTGAATTTTTCATTGTCATTTAAGAGCATTCTAGACTGTCATCGAATGACATAAAAATGTTTCTCATGCAAATGAAAATTAATTTTAAAAAAAATGTTTTAAGCCAATTTTATACTATAGGACAAGAATATAGAGTGTTAAATCCATTCGTATAATTGGTCTACTCCTAGGGGAAACAAGATAATTGACAAAATGGCATGGAATTTATTCCAAAATAGAAATTGATTTGGAGATCAAGACTAAACAACTAACTGTGTTTGAGGAAGATTAAAACATAAAAGTAACTATGCCGGACAAAGTATATGGAAAAATTGATAAGAAATCTTTTCCAAGCATCACATCTATGCCTATTTAGCATACGGAACCAAAAAAACAAAGCCATGAAAATAAAGGATAATATGTATGTTAGGTCACTATGATACTAGTGTAGCCCGTATATTGTTATTATGTACCGCATAGATGTCCAATATTTTTATTTTTGTGTCCTTGAATTATTATTATTTTTATGTAGGACCTAATTATATTTTGACCCTTTAGACTTATCTATATACCAAGGATGTATTTTCATTTGAATCATCGAAGAATTGTTCATTTACGTGATGTAAAGGGAGGTTTCCCCTTCAAAGTGACTTATTATATAGTTTTTTGTCAATGGTTTCTTATGTATCTCTACTATTTTTTATCTAGATACATAACATTTGGTATCCTACTTGAAATGGGTGATTATGGAATTTGCGCTATGACTTTTTTCTACAAATCTTTAGATGATGAAATTGATGCCACGTGAATTTGAAATAGTGATGAAAATATGGTTAAAATTTTAGAACTTATTTTTCTATATTGTCAAAGATATGGTCCAAAAAATTTAGGGGTTATGCATGCTCCATAATTCAGTCTCAAATAGGAATTCTGGGGAAAATCTCAATAAATTTATCTTTTAGTATCGTAATTGAGTTTTGTAAAGAGTGAATGAAAGCTCACAAACCTTTGATTTTTGGGTACAAAATTAGGGTATGGAGGTTAAAACAATGACATGTTTCATCACGTACAAGTTTGATCTACTAAACCCATCCATATTTAGGACATCGAGGGAGAATTGGTATAACATTACCTTGAAGAATCCAATATTAGTCTAAATTGTGGGGTTGGAGAGAAGAAACAAAGGCCTAAAATAAGGTACAATTTTGGACCTTGGTAGGAACATATCATATAAATGAAATAGTTTCAAGGTCAATATTAAAAACAAGCTCAAAATCAACCTTTGAAACATGTGTATTTTTAAATTTGCATAAATTTTGTTTGAAACATTTGTTTGAATTGATTCAAAATTGTTAATTATTATTAGAGATACATGCTTCTTTTATTTAGATAATTTATTTACATCATTTTCCACATTAAATTCACCCCACAACATTATAACTTTTCTATATCATATGCAATTATGTAGAAAGGAAAATATCATCAACAATGTAGCAGAACATAAAGGAACAATAGAAGAAAGTTATTCACACATGCTGGTCATAGGTATCATAGAATACCGAGGACGTTGTTCCCCCAAGGTAGGGGGGTTCTGTAATAGCCTTGGCTTAATTCCTATGAAAAAATAAAATAAAAAATAAGACCAAGGTCATGGGACACGTGTTCCAAGCTTAATGGTGTGCAAAACATCCTAGTTGGTGTTCATTTTGTTTATTATGGAGAAGGAATTGACAGAGGAAAAGACACATTAATTCGTATTTTATTTTAAAAATAAATGAAAAATAGGAGAAAAGGAAGGTGAAAGGTTAGAAATTTGCACGAGAGGTAAATTGAAGGAAAAATAATGAAAATATAGGCCCAAAATAATGAAAATATCGGCCCCAATGATAAAAAGGCTTCTGAGGATCAATTCAATTCTTTTGTGAGCACAATATTTGGAAATCTCATGATATTCTACATCTCATATGCTTGCACACTTAGAAAAATATTAGAACGTTGTTTGAACATGCTTGGAGCACTATAGTTTTCTTTTATTTGGAGGAGGAAGGAAAAGGAAAGTAGGAGATCACAAGGGAAGAGGTGGATCAACAACTACAACTAGATTATCTTGTAGGTATCTAGTTGCATTTATGGTTTCCTTTCTAGTCTACGTATGGATGTTATATGCATATGGTAATTTGGTTATGATCTATCATTGGCATGGAGGATTGTTAGGATTCATAGCGGTTTTTCCTAGCCTTGCCATTTCCTGGATAGCCATGGTGTTGTGGGTTTTACCATTTTTTTTTTTTCTAATTGGTGCTCATTTTCCTTATGGCTATGTATTTAGTTACTAGCTACTAGAGACTTGGTTGAACAAATTCTCTGGAATCCATGGAAAAAATTTGGTTGAGTTACTAGTCTTGGAAACTTGGTTGGAAAAACGCTTTTGATCCCTTAGTGGTTTGAGTTACTAGCCCGAGAGCCTTGTTTGGATAAGTTATCTTGATCCCTATGATAATTCCCGATCCATGGAAAACTTGGGTAGAGATTGATCTAGTGTTGGTTAGTGATGTCTGACCATGAGGTATAATTACCGGTTGAGGGTTGATGTTGTTTGGACTCTGGAAGCCCTGGCTTGAATTTTTTTTGGTTATTCCATGAGATCCTACATTCATGATTTGAATATGGCACGAGGATTATTAGCTTAAAGAAATATTTGGTTTGGCCCAATCTATGGTCGAGTACTACATGGAAGTCCTTGACTTGGTTGGCTTTTGAATATGTTTATAAGTTCTCCTTTCAACTTCTATTGCATGAGTAAATATACTTGTTATTATGTGGATTTCATGTATGTTCTATCATGGTTATTATTATGGTTATATGTTGGTTACAAGCATGATTTTATGACATAATTTAGTTATGTCTCTCATCATGTTTTGATTGCTAAATGTATGGTTATTGAATGCATGACCTAATATATTTTATTTCAGCTATTATGAGAGGGAATTTGACCTTATTGATGATTATCAAATATGTATCATATATCTATGTTTAAAATGTATTCATGACCTATAGATTACATTTTCTCAAAGTGTTAGACAAAATTCATGTAATGTTTAGGCCTGGTTACACAAATTTCTTGTCTATGTTTTGTATGGAAGGAATTATCTTTGTCTAAGTTATTTTTCTAGAAAGTTTCATTAAATTGTGTGCATCGTTCTGGAGACTAGCCCTCAAAAAGTGCCTTAGATATCGTAGTCGCAAGCATATAACTGGGTGGAAAGGATTAAATTCACTCCCTTGCAAACTTATGCATGCCACTTGAGGGTTACAATCGAATTACTGCAATTTTTTTCCTTCTTCTAAGAGGTCATGACACTGAAAAGGAGGTTTAACTCAGGGTCTAGGAACCTGCAAGGGTGGTTTATCCCTTGGGTTTCATGTAGCACCTGAGGAGGTTCAATAATGTTTTGGTTTATAGATTCAACTTCCTTAAGGTGATCTAGGAGGTTGATTCATATCATAGTATCACCTCCTCTCATATATACCTACGTAGACTACTAAAAATGGGTAGATATGGGAGGGCTGGTTACATTTATATACTAATAAATTCAATGGTGAAGAAGCCCTTAGGTCTGAGTTCAAGCCTGATTTGACCATCAAATTTCCATTTTTACTGAGTCTTCACAATAAGGGCTATGTCAAAGGGCCAAATACCTAGAAATATTTCTAATGAGGGAATGGTATTTCATAATTGAATATATTATTTGATTCATGTGGATCGAACTTCATTTTTTTTTTATCTACTACCTCTTTTTGGAGGTAACTTTCTATATTGTGATGCCAATATTAGCCAAGGGATACAACTTCAAAATAATGGTTTGCGAGTCAATTGGTTCTATCAACATAGATCATGGAGGATTCCATACCCACTATGGGGTCTATCTCTTTCGATCAATATTCCCTTAAGACCACTTTAATATTGGAGTGACATTTTCTTTCTCTGATAACCCATACTATGTGTAGGTTCTGTAAATTGCAGGCTTCGTTCATGACACATGATTACCAATATTTTAGGAGTATTTTTAAATCATGCTTTCTCTATATAATGTTCATACATACATATTTTACTTGAAATATTTTATCTAAAGCTGATATTGAAATATTTTGTTTATGACCACATCTTAATATTTTTTAAATGTCACATATCATGCTCATATTAAAAATCAGAAAATTACACATTCACACATATATCATAGTTTCAATCATTTTTTCTCTATATATTTCATACTGATATAAAATCATTTTATTTGAAGTGAGTATTGAAATACTTTATTGATGGTCAAAATTAAAATATTTTTTTATCTCTCTCTACAAATATTTATGAACTTGATATTGAATATATTGGTTAACATAGATATTGAACTACTTTATTTAAAAATACATCCAAATATTTTTAAAATATAAAATAATTAAGAATAAAATGTAAGAAAGTTTAAATATAAACCTTTTTAATTGTTTATTTGTTTATATAAATTTGATATAAAATTATGTTCTTTAATATGTACATTGAAATGTTTTATTTATGGTTAAATGTGTAATATTTTTTTGGTTGGTAATATATGTTTTTTAAATTATATGCTCAACTCTAACATAGAAAGAATTATAGATCCTATTCATTGTGAATTTTATATATATATATATATATATATATATGTATGTATGTATGTATGTATGTATGTATGTATGTATGGTTGCGATCCTCCAGGATTTACCTATGGCTTGAGGAGTCATGACCCAATGGAATCTAATCAATCAAAGTCACTTGGGAATCACACCCGAATTGAGCCACATGAGGCCTAAGCTGACTAGATTTTTTTAGCATGTCTCCTCCCCCTGGCACAAGGGACAACCTCCCCATTTGAATTTGGAAAACCTTGCCCATCAAAAAATGGATGAGAAGGTTACAGTCCCAATCCTAGAACAACATTTTCTAGGGAAAGGCCAAAAAATTATTATGTCATGGGATAGGGTGATACCAAGCATTAGAGATAACATGAACATGATATTAAGGGATCTATGACCCAAAAAAAGTGGAGGAAATCGGATTCATAATACGGAAGAAACAAATTTAAGGCCTAGTAATTTTCTCCACTACGGTAGAATCAAGCAAAATTTCCTCGTTATCCAACAACCCAAGGCTATAACATTTGTTGCATTATAATAAATATTATAAAATATCTTTTTCCAATTCATTCTATAATCAAAATACTAACCAGTACTTCACCCTCATTATTCAATGTACTAGATAAACACATTCCATACATGCTATAGAGGTTGAGGTCAGGTTCATCATAACCACTCTCAATCACATAAGAAAAAACATCTCTCCTATACTTAATAGCCCATATCAGTGAATTTTTATATGATGAGATGAATATATATTTAACATCTCAAATTTTAGCTTATTAAGAAAACTTATAACTAATTTTTGGTAGGTTAAGAGAAATTTTTTGCTACTTAATGTGACATCAAGATATCCTCTTTCACTGGTATATGGTCTAAAGCTCCTTAATACTTGTTACTCAAGCAATTAAATTTATAAATAATTAATTTTAGGGAGATAAGTATATAGTTGCAATCTGATTTTACGTACGTGTATGTTTGGAAACTTGATAACCTAATGCTCCAAGGTTGCGACTTATGATGTAATGAATAGTTAGAAAAGTTATGATTAAGGTTCAAGGAATGTGATGTGAACAATATATAGCAATCCTTATAGAGGTATAATTTCTTGTATTTCTCCACCTTCAAAGAGGGACTTGGATAAATAAATCATATTCCCCTTTGAAGCATCTTCTTAGGAAAAAACACCAATCGTATATTGAAGTGTTCAAAATATTGTTTCTCTTCATTTTAACACAATCAAACATTGACTATAATTTTTACCATATGTTTGAATATAACTTCACAAATATGTTTGGAAATAAATATTTGCGATTATATTGCAATTAGTGCTTTCCAATGCAAAAATTTATGAGCTTGTAAAATTCTATAATCATTTGACATTCTTTATTAAGTTTCGAATATTTTTAAAGTCATGAAAAAATATTTTTATAAAACAAATTCTATATATATTTTTAAAATGCTTAGTTGTAATACATTTAAATTTTGAATATAGATTTATAATTTTTTTTTAAGAAATAAGTATTAATATTATGTTTTTTTTTTTAATCTATAGATTTTATATTTTGAAAAATAAGTAATTACTATAAAAAAATGTTATGAAATATAGTGAATTTTTACCTTTATATTGTAATGTTAGTGTTGAATATTTAATAAATTTTCATTATTTTTAATTTTATATATAATTATAATATGATGTCACATTGTGAAATGGATGATGATGAAGATTAATACTAAATTATCTAAAGTGGTCGTAAGCCAATTGGGGGAGAATCGTGTGTTGGCAATGGAAGTGATGGTAGCACGCTCTTTCAAGGATATGGTTATATGTGCCTCATCAACTCCTTGAACTTTAGTGGTAATGGGGGGTGCAAGGAAGGAGCAACTTGGCACAGTGCTTATGAGATTTGACCCTTGCTGATTCTTCCAATTACCTGATGCATGATGAATAGACTCCTAGTTAAGGCCCCAAAAAACCCAACTTATGAGGTAACCTCGATTAACATAGAGGATAATATCCAATACATGAGAAACCATTAAGTTATATGAAATATTTTAGGCATTTTGAAACCCAAAAATACTTTTGTCCTTTAAAGAACCTCCATATGATAAAAAATGGGTTGGATGAGCTAAGATTGGCCTCAAAAGGTTTTTTCATTATGCTCTTTCATCATACCAAGGACATGGAAAATAATCTAAATAAGGAACTTATTTTAGATAAATGTCTTTCAGATTAATCAGATCATTAGGATTTGGTATTTATTTAACTCTGTATGCATGCATCTAAGGTATTAGACAAATGGATTTTCCAAAAATAATGAAACCTTCACCTTACCTTCGTTCTCGATAAGGTTGTACTCACCTCCCCAAGAATTTTGGGATAAACATTCACTTGAAGTAATTAAAAATGCTCTAGAAATTTTTCTTAAGATCTCAGATATTATAAGAGAAACTAGGCATATATCATATACCATACTCTCCATTTATATGAATTTCATATGATCTCTCCCCTAATCCATTATCATATTATACCATATGAGGATTGGGTCAAAAACATAAACTACAATCAAATCCAATTTCATTCAAAGAATTCCATGATCACAACATTCTATTTCAAGGTTATCCTCTAAGCCCTTGGAAAATTGAAGAAAAACCAAAAGAAACTAAAGATAGGGAGGGGCTTGACAAGTTTGAAATAAAAATAACAACAATCAGAAGAAGAAAAAGTATCAAAGCCAGGAAAGGGAAATGTTTAATAACAACTTTGTAATCCTTTCTAAGTTTCGAGGGTATGGGAGACTTCGAGTTAAAACCTATAATGTTAAGAACCCCTATATTCCTCAATGAATTTAGGAGTAAGATAAGAAACAAAAGAGAAATAAAATTGATGTAAAGAAGGATGACTTACACTCAAAAGTAGAGTGTGAGAAAATTATGGAGGGTGATTCTAAATAGACATATCTAGTATTGGAATTAGAAAATTAAATTCAAATCATGTATAAGAATGAACTAAACACACAAGATTTGGTATAACAGTATGGAGAGGTCCATATATAACAAGTTGTAAAAGCACATCTCCTCCATCTCCATAACGAGACAAATAAATGTAAACATAAATTCCTCACTGAAGTGGCCTCTCTAACATCCATGGGAAACCTTGTTGTTCAAATGAACCCACTTATAAAAATTCAGAAGTGAGGTCGGGAAGAAAATAAGAGGAGTCACAGATGAGCCATACATAAACTATAAGATGATGGAGCTCTTGTCATTGACTCAAGCAATTTTGTGCCTTCTAGAAAAGTATTCCACCACTCCCACTACACCTCATCCATATAAGAACTAAACTATGAATATCATAACTTCAAATATAAGAGATCTTAATTGCCCTTTAATACAAGTGCATAAAATAATTGTATCACTTAAGAAAATATTGGGATGATTCTTATTAAAAAATCTAAGTGTATTTCTTCTTCTATCAATACAAAAAATGCCAATGTTTGGAAGGATTTTGAACCTATAGTGGTAGGAGGGGATGGAGGAGCCAGAGAACTATCCATCATATTGAACTACCATAATTTTCACCTCAATACCCTCTCCTCATTTGAATATATGCCAACGATAAATTATTGAGTCATCAATTCTGTTGATAAAACTTATATAACCAACGTCTATGGCATCTTGATTCCCTTGTTGAAGCGAACATACTTAGAGGAGTTATACATCATGACTCATCTCTTTTATAACCATAATAGGATAGTGGCATGGGATATCAATATGATTCCCCCCTACAAGAAAAAAAAATGGGGGAATCTTTATAATAGAAGTGTACAACCAAAATTTAATGATAATATTGATCAGTTGTGCATGATATATGTCCTAACCAATAATGGAAAAATAACATGGAAAATAGGAGTGAAAAGGCACTAGATTATAGTTATGTTTGATCACTTCTTTGTTTCACAGTGCTACTCTAATATCGTCAAGCCGTGGTAGCTAACATCCTTCTAATTTTAGGATCAAACTATTAGCCTATGATGTTAGCGTGGGAGATGGAGTTCAAAAATGAACCCACCCCTTTAAATTTGAGAAGTTTTGTTTGGAACACCTAGACTTCATGTAAATCTTGGATTTATCATGGAATGTATATAAAACCCTTTATGGCACAAACATGTTCAATAATAAACAATTATTGGAGCACATTAAGTGTTGCATTGAAAAATGGAATAAAAAGTGTTTTAGAAAGATATTTGAGGATAAAAGTAACTTGAAACAAGAGATAACGAGCCTCCATCATAACATAATCCAAGAAGTAACTGTTTAGGCACTTTTTAGAGAAGAAAATAATCTCAAAAAATAGCCGAACAAACTTGAATTCTATGAAAAAATCTTGTGGAGGTGGGAGTTGACAATTAGATGGGTAAAGGTATGTGATCGTAATACTATTTTTTGACCATATTTTCTCCTACACTATCATATCTCTAACTACTAGTTATCCTTGAAGATAAAATAGTGGATACATGTTAAAAATCACGAGGATGTAGCAAATGAACATAATAAAACATTTTATTATTTATTATGGGAATTTGACGTGGATCAACACCTCAATATCTAGAAAATAATGGAGGTGATTCATTCCATGTTAACAACAAAACATAATTATAGTTTAATGCAACAAATACCTTATCAGGAATTATTTCTTATGGTTTCTCCTCTAGAAAACACGAAAGGGGAGAAATATGAGAATTTTAAAATCTAGGGCTCTCTCAAGTGTGAAAAAATGGGATTTGGTCATCCAAAATATCATAAAAAATATTTATGAAAGGAAACAACCCCTTAAATATAAACATACATTTAGGGTAGAAGATATTATCTTATAGGGACTTAATATTCTATGATCTATTCATTAATCAACTTACCAACCTTTCTCTAGAGTATCTACCTGACTTGAAAATTGGTGTCTCCTACATTCCTCTAAACCAAGATGAACATTGATGGGGCCTCAAAAGGAAACTAAGGATTTACTAGAGTTTGGGATGTATTTCAATGCCATCTAGGCTAAATATCAAGAATATTATTTTAATACCTAGCCCATAAGTATAATATTGGGGCTAACATATTAGGTCTCATTCGTAGTATTGAATTGGCCATTGATTACGGTTTCAATTAATTCATGATTGAATGTCACTTCCCCTTATTAATTCAAGTAGTTACTAAAAAATTTCATGGATCTAATCAACTAAAAGTATATTTCAATTGGTGCCTCACAATGGGTTTTTCTAAAGTAGCTTACCTTATAAAATACATCTCTATAGCCATCCCTTACCACATAAAATATATAGGGGGTGTTCTAGCTAACAACATGGTTAATTACGGGGTGACCCAAATGTTGATTTAAAAGTGTATAAATCTCTTGAATAAATCCAAATATCACTAAAAATGGATTTTCCCTCTTTTATTCGTTAATATATAAACTCTATGAATTGGGTTTTCGGTATCATGTGTGACATGGTGCATGAGAAGATAAAAAATGTTGGAGAAATTATTGGATGGTTGGAAACATTTGTTATTGGGATGGGAAATCACGATCTAGGTTGTATAAGGAATTAATCAAATGAAATAAAATGAAATGAAATGCATAGATAAATATAGTAGAGAGAATAGTAATATAGTGAAATGCCAACTTCTATTAACAAATAAATAACATAATACTATAGAACAAAAAATGGCTATAAAAATGTAATTATATATGAAGATAAAGGGAGAAGGTGGTAAGAATTATTCATAAGAAGCTATTATAATAGGATGAAAGAATGTAATTTAAAAATAAATAAAGAACCCTATAATTCAAAAAACTGAACCATATAATATTAAGCACAAAAAGTTTTATAGTACCCATGGTGGATAGTTTCTATATCAACTTCTCAGGGACACAATTTTTGCACATAATCTCCATTAGGGGTGCATAGTATCTTGTTGGAGAGAAATATATGAGGAAAAAAAGTCACAAAAAGCCATTATTTACGACCTCAATATGGCCTTGGAGGTTTGGGCCCTAAAAAACCATTAAAAAACTATGAATAAAATAGAGAACTATTGATTCAATGGAATAGGTGGGTGGCCACTAGTATCCACCTAGATCTAACCTCCCCCTTAAGGAAGAAACCATATCCATTACATCAAGTTAGTTAACTACATGGATAGGATTCTGTTTAATTTTACTCCACATTAAACATTCAGTGCGAGCGAGAGAAAGGGTGAATAGTCAATACAAAATAGTTTTCATCGAAAACCATTTTTATTTTGTAAGGACCATATTAGAGTGCTCTGAGCTTTCTATGGGGGGAACTAAGATGTTCCTTCAATGAATAAAACTACACCTTATCACCAACATGAAACTTGTATGGAGTCAAAGGCTAGTTATTTTATTTTTTATAGATGGAATTAACTTTTTGTAGGATATCATGAACCTATTCCTAGAGTTGATAAATCCATTCAACAAATTTGGCTACTCTCTCCACCTCAACCTAAGAATGGGATGACTTTATTAGTGAGGATGTAATAGGAAGTGCTACAGTAATTGGGGGAACTGGTTGGGACTCCATGAAAACAGGAAAACTACTATGGCCAATAATGTTTTAGAGGAGTCTATCATATCGATGCTAAACATATGGAAGGGTTTCTTCCCATGTACATGGATACATCGAGTTGTATATACACAAGATATGTGCAATCATCTTGTTGATGACATAAATTTGTACATATGTTTGGGCATGATATTGGTTGATTTGTTCAACTTGGTATTAATCATATACCATAGCTTGGACCAAAAGGTACTAAAGAATTTGTTTCCCTTATCTAAATTAACTCTCCAAGGTAGCCAAAAATGAATCCAAATATGTTCAAAGAATAATTTAGCAGTAGATTTAGCTATGATACTCTTCTTTCATGGTTCTAAAATGACCATTAGAGACAACCAATCACAACCAAAAACACACGATCATTAATATTTTTAAGGGAGGGAAAATGTGACACCTAATCCATGGAGATTGACTCATACAGATTTCCTAGAGTACATATAGGAGTATAAAATTCTTAATGGGAGATGGTTAGTAATGGTGTAGGAAGTGTGCAGAAAGATATACTGAGAGACATTTTTTCAAATCCTTAACAAGTAAAAACAAGTATGAAATATTTCTTTTTTTTTTTCAACACCAAAGTGACCTACCACCTAATTATGATGTTCCTCCGAAATCAAACTGGTGCACTCATTTAAATTAATAAAAGGGTGGCCTAGGTGGCACAAGAGTGCATCCTAGAGGTGAAATATTAGAATTTATTTTGGTATGATTAATATATGGCATGTATCAATGAATTAAAATTCTTTATTTTATAATTGTAGCCACCATAAGTATTTTACCCACAAGAGATACGAATTGTAGTTAGTACCATAGCTTGGAGTAACCACAATAATTTTGCAACATGGTTGGTGTTGGCCTTTGCGTACTTGATGTTCAAGTAGGTATCTGCACCATTTCTATGGTAGTAATTCATTAACTTTACTTGTGTTCTCATGAATTGGAAAGGCCTATAATCAATGTGGATCATCATTTCCTTCCCTATAATATGATTCCTCCACTACTACAATGCTTGCATGATAGAGAAAATATCCTTTTCATAGATGGCGAATCTTTGGAAAATATTAGACTGTGTTTCACTATGAAAAAGCACAAAATGTCCTTATTGAATGAGAACTACACTAATAGCATAGTCCTAGGTATCCATCTAAATATCAATTGGTAATTGCATGTTTGGTAGAGTGAGGAATGGAGGGAAGTAAAGACAATGTTCCAGATCCTCAAATGTTTTCTATTACTACATAGACTAGGAAAAAAATTCTCTCGCTCTACATGTGCATCACATTTCTCAAAGATGTAATTTTTTATGTCAGTGGACTTCAAAAGCATGTCAAAAAAATTATTCATGCTACCCTTCTTTTCCTTGATCAATAAATGAACTACATAAAAGCCCCATCCAATTATAATGTTTGGTATATTATAAAATACTCATATAATGCAAGAACTATAATTGTTGATGATGTTTGGATGACTGAATCCTCTTGTGTCCGATATTGTTTCCATTTTTGACAACTTGTACCAAGGCATATATCTCCTTCTCAATGATAGAGTACTTGAGAACCATCCCATGAAATACTTAAAAATGTTAAAATTAATCCTTCTTTTCCTCTACATTGATCTCATAGCATAACCACTTGCATATGTATCGATTTCAAAGTGTTGTTTCAAGTTCGGCAATGCAAGAACATATGCTTGACTAGTTATTTTCTTTAACTCCTCAAATGCATTTTGCAAACCCTGCCCCACTAGAAACTATAGCCACTCACTATTATGGCATCAAGTGGTGTGGCTAACATCGATATGAATTTCCTTAGGAGATATTCTACACGAATAAAACTCATGAACTTAGAAACATTGGTAACCATCGACCACTTTATGATGGCCTTCATCTAGTAATATTCTATCTTGATCTCCCCTCCTCTAATAACATAGCTAGAAACTCTAGTACTACTATGTAAAATAATATTTATTTTTATCTATTTATTCCTTCTTGTCCTAAAGATGCATCCTCGTTTGGATTCAAAACGTCGACAAATGTTCTCTAACACTATGGAAAATCTAGAAACCTCTTCATCAATTGATATCCATAGGAGCTTGAAAACAATATTTATTTATATTTTCCAATAGCTACTGCTTCTTCAAAGTCTCTAGATATTTCATTGAATGTGACATGTGCTCCTCCTAGATAGCATTGTATACCAATATTTCATCCATGTAAAAAATAACTAATGAATCTAAAAATTGACTCAAAATATTATTCATTAATCGCATCAATGTAGTTGTTTCATTGCATAGAAAAAATGACATGGCCAACCACTCATAAAAATATTATTTTGCTTTCAAAGCGGTATGCCAAGTATCTTCCTTTTTTACTTTAACCAAGTGATACCATAATTATAAATCTAGCTTGGTGAAGTATTTTACTTGTTGCAACTGATGCAATATGTCATAAGTATTGGGAGAGGGATACCTATTCTTGAGAGTAATTTTTTTTAAATCGTATAATTAATACACATTCACCAAATCCCATCCTTATCTGGAATAATTATGATGACTGAACCACATGGTTAGGT
Organism: Pinus albicaulis; assembly: GCA_034641835.2. Classification (NCBI taxonomy): domain Eukaryota; kingdom Viridiplantae; phylum Streptophyta; class Pinopsida; order Pinales; family Pinaceae; genus Pinus; species Pinus albicaulis. The sequence continues at coordinate 265,089,220 of CM076580.1, read as the reverse complement.
ACATTTTCAAATAACACCCTGCTCGAGAATTTTTTGCAAGTGCTTCTTCACTTAAGTTTCTTCTAAAATAAACTATATATATAACCCAATATTTCTAAATGGAGAGTTTGGATAAATTTATACCTTGTGCTCCACTTCCCTCTTGGTTGGTAGCCATTTAGGCTCTTGTAACACTCCCTTATATGCCTATATCAACATTTCAAGTTGTTGTATTTATTCCCTAGTACACACATCCAGTGCTTTATTTTATTTAATGGACTCTTTTGTAGACGATTTTTCTCTTAAAAATAATAAAGATACTTCTAGGTAAAGCTAATAAATTTATTTGCTTGGTTGGAACTTACCAATGAAATTTTATACTTGTCATTTTATATTTTTATGATTAACGGTTTTATACCCTTCATGAGGTGGTAGTAGTTGGCTCTCTGTATGAATAGTTCATCTCACATGCACATATAGGGACTCGAAAATCAATCCCAAAACACATAAAGTGGAATTGGATCAAATTATACTTCATTAATAAAACTAGTTCTAACAAGACAAAAAAAATTAGACTATTTTGTTACTTTGAATGTTTCATCCTTATTTACCCTTATCAATGGATATGGGATAGAATGACCTTGAACCTTTAATCCCAATTTGTTGACTAGATTTACTCCAGTGATATTTTCCTATGATATAGAGTCAAGTAGAGTATTAATTTTGGTCTTCTCAATATGTATCATTCTATGGAGGATTTTTTTCATATATTCTCTTCATATTATTGAAGGTCACTCAAATTCACCCTTTTCTACACTAACTTCTAGAAACTATTCTCATCCAAGTCAAATCTACCTTCCATTTGATTTATTGAATCTGTGGATTTGAATTTTTTCACTTCTCATTCTTCTTATAGCTCTTGAAGAGTATCTTTGGATGTAATTTTCAATTCTTCTCCTTTGTGTTACCATTCAATGGTTTCTAGCATCTTTGAATTGGTGCTTTCTCACTATTGCCTTCTTTTCCTGGCCCATTTCCACTAGTTTTTCCCTTTTTGTGAACCTTCCTATTGTTCACTCTACTTTGAAGAACCCAACTTCAGTTTCTTCTGACTTATGTTTTATAGGTATGAAACCTACATACAAGCCTCATCCACCATCCTAGGTTTGTAAATTATCACTTTCTATGAATTTTTAAGACCCAAAATTACTTGAGGATTCCATATAGGTTCATGGAAGAGATACTCGACATTATTTTCATCACCCTAAATTATGTGGTGTTCTATGGTACATTCTACCCTAGTTTTTTCTTGAAGTAATCTACTAAATTCGCTAGTCCTCTACATACTTGATAGGGTAGAATTACAACTTTATGATTGTTTCCATATGGATTTTCCACCAGGCCAGGTGAAAACTAAGGTAAACTTCTAACTATTACACCTAGTGATTTAATTTTGAATCATAGATCTCACCTTGATATATCTTGATGCCAACATTTTCTTTCATATTGAAGAGTGAATATGAATGGTTCATCACAGTCAAACTCAACTAATATATTTTAGGTTTCATAATTCCTTTTTTTTTCCATATCTTCCAACTTTCTCTTTCGTTTGACCTTTATGTTGAAACCTCCATCTTCCCTGAATAGTCCAAGCTTATTTCTTACGAACACCGTTATGAGGCTAAAATTATAGTTTATATTTTCAACTTGTTCTTATAGCTACACAAACCTATCCTATGATAAATCTATAGGGTTGTCATAAAATTATTCATTAGCCATGGATGTGATTTTATGAATTTCTTTTTAAATGGATCTAGTCATCTGTAACTTCCCATAAAATATCCAAAGAAACCTAGATTTAATACCAATATGATGTGTAAACTACTATTGATATTCCATTGGATCATTTTTCACAACATATCTAATGAGATACACTAAAATTTTAAATCTATACTATGAGGGATAATTTTTCTTGTGTTTCTGGATTTATCAATTACAATTTTTTAGCTTACACATGCCCAAAAAAAAATACAAACACACACAAATCACAATGAACACTAGGATATGATCTAAGAAACCATTTTGGGTTAAAAAGAATTATCAATATTGGATCATTATAATACTTTTCGTCCATATTGATTCTTTGAAAGTGGAAAAAATAGATGATCAACTCATAGGACAATTTTTACCAGTGGGACATAGTTTAGCAAATTGGTGTCAAAAAAATTTGAAAGTAGTTTAAGGAATTAAACATCATTTATTTGGGGTAAGAAAATCCTTCCTAAGAATTACACCCACTCTAACTATTATGAAAGTATATTATTTTCCAATGACATACAAAAAAACTCAAATTAAATCTGTATGCAAAAATTATGACACATTGAAATTGACATTCCTAATTTCACCACCATGATTCGAGAATATGGTACATCAGTAATTATTATTCTTGTAAAAGGGGCTACACACATGATCATGACGAATAATACTCTATAAGAGTTAATATTTTAACTCTAATAAAGAATTGAAGGAGTCCAAATTAACCCCTAGTTGCTTATTGGTTTTTGCTATAACTAAGCCACTGTGAGGAAAAGAGGTTCCATTCTATTCGAGTACATTTTCTTCCATAGATGAGAAAAGTAGATAAATGTGGAGATGGAGAGAGAAATAATATAGGCTTTGTATATTGTAGAATGACATGGGCAAAGGGTATCTATAAAACCCCTATATTTTTCTTTTTCAGATATTGGTAAATTTTATACTTCAGAATTATTATTGGATGTAAGGGCTATGAAAGCAAGAATGGGAATTATGTGATGATGAAAATATTTTTGTTGAATTAATAAATCAATTTTTTGGTACATTCAAGAAATAACGTTAGAGATTAAAGAAATTCTTTCTAAATTGAGAAAAGTTGTTGGTGTTTAAGTCCACATGGTGGAACTTACCTAAAATGTCTCCTAGAAACCCCAAGGAGAAAATAATTAAAATAAATACAGTTCACATAATGGGATAGAAATATTGTGTTAATCACTTATTTGGATAAAAATAATAAGTGGGGTGGAATAAAGAACCATGGGAGATAAAAGTCTACTTTAAAGAAAAAGAAAATATTATTTTTCAAAAAAAAAAAACTAAAACAAAATGGCCTAGAAAAAAGGCTAGCAAACCTTAAAGAAGGACTCTACTAAAAATATCTTGGGAATAAATATATAAAAGAAACCACCTAGGAATGAAAGGGGGTTATTTATTCCTGAAGGCAAGAAGAACTTAGCTTGGGGGAAATGACTGGTGACAGTTCGTGGTTGGGTGGAATGTGCTCTAGTCCTGAGTATTTCCCCATACAATATTTTTACTTATAGACTAAATTCTATCTACATTTCTTATTGTTGATTATGATGATGTTTATATTTCACTCGGTTTTATTAATATTATCAGTTTTGAATTTTTTAATAATATCTATAGAAGAATGGGGAAGACTATGCATACTTATGTTATCCTACTTAATTCAAGTTTGCATGCACGGTTATCCATTCAAAAATATGTTATTGTCACATCAGAAAAATATCAGTATACAAATGAATATGGATAGTTTAAGAAAAAAGGAAAAGGATTAGAATTAATGGTGTTCATATTTAAATCTTTGGCAAGTAAATTATCGAAAATTATTTCCATAGTAACAGTATAGATTATATGTTGCATGTTAGTTATAATTTATATGTTGAAATGGTTTACATAAAGAGCTCTACTATCATATAAAACTAAACTAGAGAGTAATTCAAAAAAATAGGTTATTTTTGGTATATGTAGAGGAATTTATTACCAAAAAAAGAAAAAACACATGCATAAAAATGAAGGTGTATGATTTATGGAAAAAAAATTGCCCAAACTGATTGGAAGGATGAGATTGAGAAATAGAGTTCATGGGATTAGTTGTTTATCGATCATATTTTTAAAATTATATAACTCATCTCACGAGAAAAAATTCTAGAAAATTGGCTTGACTAATATGAGATATATCTTAGTAAATTATTTCTTAGGTTTGCAGTCAAATTGAAGGTCATCGATCGACTAATATAAAAACTGAATTATTAAAATGATAATAGCTACAACTATTTAGTTCATGAGGCTAATAGGGTAACATTATTTAGCTATATCTCTTTCTAAGGGAACGTATCAAAGACTCTAAATGGATTTTAGAACCTAGGATAATTTTTAAGTTTTTTTTTGACACTGAGTTGGCATAGCCAAACTGTCGTGTCCAGTAAACTAGGGTTCCTCAATACTGAAAGCAATAAAGTGAAGGTTAGAGGAAAAGTCTTCAAACATGAAATTTATATTTCTAAAATTTGATATTTGGATGAATAAGGAAATTTATACATGATAATTTTACGATTTATTCGAGCTCCCCGCTATAATTATTTTGGTAAGCGCTAGAAGGGAAAATTACGGCCATAACTAGGGAGAACCATCAGAATGGTAAGATTATCAGCGATGAATCTTATAGGAATGTAATGAATGGAATCCCACATCCCAAAATATCCATATAGGAATAATAGCTATATTTATTAAGCCACCAGTGTAGGGTGTTGCAAAATGAAGGCTAAATTACTCTAGGCGGTACTATTACACAGTAATTTGTCACCTTGATCACTTCCCATCCCTGATCCTGAAGTGCCTTGTGACAAGTCCTATGAGGTACATTCACCTGGGAAAAATATAAAAATATATCCCATGAAGAATCAAAGAAAACTTACTTGGAAGATCACTGGAGAAAATTGGTAGAAAACTTAACGTTTTAGGTCAGTTCACTTCCCTAGTGGTCTGCCTGTGCTAATGGTAGGTTGATAGTTCTGGCTTAGTGCTGTCAGTGCCCTTTTTTATGGGAAAATCGTGTTGATCCATTTCTAGTAGTGTTTCCTCAAATATAGGAGAAGCTTCGACCTCTATAAGCTCTAAGGCAACGAGTTTGGTTTTATTCGGTGTTGATAGGGTCAAGCTCTCTGATTTTAGAGCTTTGATCTTACAAATAGGCGTTTATCCCTTACAAATTGGACCTTCTTCCTCCTTTCTTGGGCTCCCAACCTCTTCTCCCTTACTACAAATTGATTCCCATCCCTCCACTACTAGTTGGTCATTGTTGGGCCAGTAATATCACTCATTCCTTTTACACTCATGTATTATGATAACGCCTAAGCTATTTGGGAGAAGGAATGATTTAGAGCTTCAGTGAAGGACACGGGCACCACCAAAGGGAGGCCTCCAACATCAAAGCCTGGGTTGTAAGCTCTCTCTTCTATATTCATTAATAAAATATCTAATTTTTTTCTTTCTCTATTTGTCTGATGATTTGCGCAAAAATTATAATGTTACTTGATCTATTAGATACGTGATGTTCATGAATATTATGTATTGGATTATGCTTGTTGTTGCCTCTTGATCATCCACAGGTATTCGCGTGCCACAAGTAGCAAAGAGCAAGCCTAATGGATCATGGATCAATGACATCATCAAAGTGTTCAAGAATAGCATTAGGAAAAGGTATCTCTATCTCCTTTCTTATCGCATTTTAAATATTAGCTAAGGAAGATTTCATTAGAAAGTCTCACAATTTGCTAGACCCACTCTAGGGATAGAGAGATCACATATGTACATAGAGGGGATTTATCGTCACAATAGAATTAGCGACTCCCTATGTGGAGCTTTAGCCTCTTAGCCTTCCTTTCCCAGGTTGATATCTGATTAGTTTTACTAATCATTGAGATCTAAGTTTCCTTAGGTCTCCATAAGTTTCGATAAGATTTGACAATTAATCCAGTGTGTCGGGTCTGGTTTTGGTGTGAAATTATTTTTTCTTTTTCCTTGTTTTTACCGCTCAACACATTTTCTATCCTCACAATAGTGTCGACAGCATTGCTTTATAAAAAATAGTCATGATGATCTGTCTTTCAGCACCCTTTTCCTCAACACAAAAGCGTTGATGTCAGAGCTAGAAAAAGTTAGGGTTTCCCCTTACCTTTCTAGTTTGTCCTGGCCCCTAAAGAAAATTTTTCAAGTCTAAATGATCTCCTACCTTCGTGATTATCTTGGATTTGTGGTTGGTTTATTTTCTTTGACTTTCTTCTGAATTAGAGTGAAGTTTAGTTACTTTATAGGTCTTCTAGGTCAATTACCCTTAACTGGTCACTTGTGCTTGTTGTCAAAGAATTGATAGGATCTGATTTAGTATTATATTCTAGTTAGTTAAAACTCTCTTGTGCATTACTTCTAGCTTTTTTTTGAAGTTTATTTTTGTTCCACTGGCTATCATTGCACTTAATAAATCACCTTCAATTTACTGTCAAACATAAGATCACAATTTCTTTGATTTTCAAGTTTAAGAAAATCTATCTTCTTTAGTTCCAAAATTCAAAAGAGTAAATTGAAAGTGTTTTTCATCTTAAAGTTTGGATTTTGTTTGTTTTCTTTGAAAAATATTTAAACTAATTTTAATTCATGCATTTTCGAAGTGATCTTCTTTTCCATTCGATAGAAAGAAAATTGAAAAAAAATATTTTGCATTTCTTTCTTCCTTTGGTTTATTTCACTTTAGTTCACTAATTCCATTCGCATTTTGACCTTTTAAAGTAAAAGAATTTTTTTTTTTATGAATCTCAGTGGAAAGAGAAGTAATTTCAATTTTCAATAAGCTTGCATGTTGGGGATAGTGAAAGTGAATTCAATATTTAAAGGAAGTATTCTAGTAGTTTGAACTAGTTGGGGGGTATCATTGTTTGTTGCATTACTTGCACTCTTATTTTCATTTCTTTCCTCATTAGTTTAGAATTCATTGAAACGGAAAGAATATATTTTTTCATTTAGCTACATTATAGGGTTCATGTGACATTGATATTGAGTCTTGAACTGAGAATTAATTGAAGAAAAAATTTAAAATTTACCTAATTAACCTTAAGGAGCATTTGAAATTAGCAAAAAAATTTAGAGGTATACTGTAGAAATGTGTTCCAACATCATTGAATGTAGGAGTTGTCACTAATAGCCCGTGTTACATTTCGTAGGTGAAACGACATCCCACGTATGGAAGTATATATGACTATGCTCCATGTATGAGAAGTATAATGGGGTGCTCTCATCATATGGTTACACATTAGACATCACTACTACGAACTGGACTCCCATGTACCATCATGAATATATGGGGAGACACCATTAGGTTGCAATCCTTCCATAGGTAACCAAGTCAATCGCCTTATAAAGGTGATACAATGAAAAAAACATTCGCGGCTCTCCGCTGTAGTACATTCAGTCCTTGGTAATTTTTTCTATCGTTTATCTACATTGTGTATATTGCAATTCATAGATACTTGGTACTCCTCTATTTCTAGTTCAGCCTTTTTGATTTATTTTTTATGTAATTTTTAAAATCAGGTACCCGAGATAACATCTCACCTGTGCACTTCTCCAACCTTATATTTTCCTGGACAATTTTAAAATTGAAATTTCTCAAAATTAATTCATTGTTTCTCTATTTGATCTTACCTTCAAGGTCATCATTGTTGAATCATTGGATTCACCTCCTTCCTATTCTGAAGGATCTCAATACCTTCCTCCCGAGGTCCCCCAATTTCGAGTTGGACCCCTTGAAGCTGAAGGTGCTAAACTTAGGATTTTCATATGTATACAACCTCTTTATTCACGTCAACGACCTGATGATTTTATTTAATAATTATATGAGGATCTTGAGTGAGAAAGTCCCTAATCGTCTTCATAGTTTATGGTATTTCCTCGAAATCCACTCTTTGATCCAATAGTGGTCTCGCCTCAATAGGGTTATATTCCTTTTGACGCACTTGGTTTTCCATTTTTTTCTCCTCCAGTAGCATATCATACTACTTCTCATGAGTTGTTTTCTCCTAAAATGGCATCTAATGGTGATAATAATCCATTCATGAGCACCCCTCAGAGAGCTTTACAAGAAACCACTGCAACTCATATTCCAGAAGACAATTCATCCATGTCTCCCTTGTAGGCTATCCTTGCATCACCACTCCTCAAGATATAGGAAGTGGAACGTCAATACCCACTAGTAAAGTTGTACATTCACTTCCGCATGGGTATACCTCTCTAGAGAGCCTTGTTTTAGGAGCTTCTAGAGCATAATATTTATTTCAAAATCTTGTTTTTTCGACGACCATTCCCCCATATTTGGTCCATTTGTTTCAAATATGGCTACCGTATCTCAACATGTTTTTCGACCTATAATGACCATAGGTAAAATGACCATTTCAATAGGATTTCTACCCCCCTTTCACTATCTATGATTTTTACGGTTCCACGACTGAGTGAAAAATCTATGGTTTCATCCATACCTAGGGGGTAGTCCAATCCTATTTACAAACCTCCCCTTTCAAGTGGGGGTCATTTGAATTTTGGACTGGCTTCGGGGGTGGGACAACCTAATTCTAGTATGATTGGAACATTTCTTTCACAAATGACAAAAAATATTGTAGGAGATGCTCCTTTGAGTGGTCAACCCACTTCAACCACATTTTTCTATCAGTAGCCCCACGTTTAGTATTCTCAGGTTCAACAACCCCATATCCAACAATTGAACGTACAATATCCATATGTTCAGGAACCCAACATACATCATGAATATGTTCAATAACCAAATATGTAGTATTAGTATGTTACTCAACCAAACGTGTCACAAAAATACGTCCAATAGTCGCAACATCCAGTGGGTACCACTGTGACTAACCCTAAGTTTGGTCCTTACACCCAAACTGGTCCAAACATCCCTTTGGGTAAACCTGGTGTTCACCCCAATGATCCTAGTTTCCAATACCAGCAAATTCCCCAGGGTCAGTATGAAAAACACTAGCTAGGGCCTCACCCTTGTACTCAATATCAACAAATCCCTCAGTAGCAACAAACCCAACTAGGACCACAATCTGTACCTCATGTTTAACAAGGACCTTAGGTTGGACCTTATTTTTAGCAAGCACCATAGTTTGAAACCTAGCAGGGGCCTTATCAGTAGCCCCAGTTGGGTCCTTATGTTCAGCAGCAGTAGCAACAAGGTCCTTACCAACCATGGTGGAAGTATGTGTATCAAGGTCAAAACATGCCTTATTTGGGGCATAATCTATATCAATCAGTTTAGAATGCTCTGATGGGCAACTTCCAATGACCGTTTTCTCCTCACCATCCTCAACTACCATTTCTTGCTACATTGGAACTTTCTGATGTGTCTAAGCTCAAAAATGACCCCATCTAACATATGTCACATTGGCCACCAATTCCAACCAAGATTATGGGATATTGGCCAATGTTTCAAATTAAGTCCAGGGAATACCCCCAAGTCCATGCCATGGCGTACAACCTATGGTGCTCTTCCAATTATTGGGTTGAAGATTCATTTCATCTATGTCTTTTCCAGTGCACTCTCACAGGTGTCGCAACTAAATTTTATATTGAACTCCCTAGAGGTGTCTTCTTTAATTTTAACACCTTGTACGTGGCCTTCCTCACTCACTTCTAGTCACTCATCTGGTATAAAACCGACACCAACCTTCTCACATCATTGCAGTAGTAAACTGAAACCTATATTTCGGATCACATCCATGAATGGAGACGCAGACGTTGTCTCACAAAATTTTATATCCATGTTCATTTATTAACTGAATGGTTCACGAACTCGTTTCTCCTATAAATCAAAAAATAATTTTCCATGGGTGGTTATGTGATGGAAGAGGAAGTCATTTTCCGTGGTCAATATCTAGATTTGGTTAATTCCCAATATGGAATCTTGTATAATATTCTACCTAACATATCGTGACCTTCAACCGATCAGACATTGTCTCATCCTCCTTCTACACCTCCTATCTATGGTGTTAATGGGTCAGTGGTGGATGTGATAGTATTCCACCTGTGTCTTGGTCAAATTCTAAGTCCACCACTCCCTCCAAACCTTCAAATAACTAGAAGATTCCTGGAAAAACCTCTAAGGTAAATGTTGTCCAATCTACCATAGTTGAAAAATCCTCCAAAGGTAAGAAAAATGACAAGGGAAAATCCAAATCCGATAACCCGAAACTGGATTCAAATAATTCATATGCTGAAGATGATTCCAAATGAAAGCCCAAGTATCCTTGTTTGATATGTGATGATGACCATTACACCAAGTATCCCTTGAAGGGTGCACCCGGGACTCTGTTTGTCTTGAAAAAAATATTCCCATCCCAACAGATGCAAATGGTAGATCAACCCTAATCATCCAGAAAATCCAAATTTTTCATTGCTGGCACAAAACCCATTTATGTTGCAACATGATCGAAATATTACCTGAATCTGTCGAAGACTCTTATGGAACATGATGTTATCGATAATAATTCCTCTTCCATACCTCCTAGTGTTTTTCCTCTGCATATTGAGAGACCTAGTAGTGATTCCATAATTCATCCATCCCTAAAAGGTGTTCTTCAGAAATTTCCTTATAATTCGAGCACCCACACTGCTCAGCACTATAATGTTGTATAGGACTTAGCTTAGGCGATTTCGATGATGTCGGTATTGCAAGTCCTTCAGACATGTCCATCACAACGAAAGGCACTATTATATACCATTGGAAGCATTGATATGATGAACTCTAACCTTATCACTTTTGATCCTGAGAAGTTTATTCCTCGCGTCCCATCTGAGGTACCATTCTTGATTGAGGTTACTGTGATGGTGAAAACCATTCATAGGAATTTTGTTAATGAAGGGGTTTCGACCTTAACCATGTCTATCAATTTCTAGAAAGCTATTGGCTATCCTCCATTGAGTGAGTCCCCAAACACTTTGCAACCTTTTGACGACATAGGTTTGCAATTGTACGACATTGTCAAAGCCCTACCCATCCTCTTGGAGGGAAATATGGTAAACCTGGTAGTGGAGGTGGTGGATGTACACCTAAAATAACCTCCTCCTTAGACACATCTCGACCCATGCAATGCTTTGCATGGTATCCAATCTCTTCCTTATTCTTCGCTTTCCTCATCAAGGGAAGATTGTGACAGTTTATCAGCTTGCTTTCTTCTCCTCTAAGTTTTCACTACGAAACATTTTGTATGTCAGGAATACCTCCACCCCCTCTGAGAACGTTGGGTTAGGAATTTCAAGGAGTCATCCCTTATGGAATTTTTCCACTCCCACCTCCTAATGTTGCCACTATAAACATGATATCATCTAGTCATGATCCATGTATTGTTCCTAGTCCCAACCAACTTCACAGTTTTCATGATGTTATGCCTCTGATTCCTACGGAATAAATGTATCACAACAATCTCTTGGCTTCGAAGGTTATTTCAAAAACCAATGAAAAATAAATTTCATCTTTCGAAACTCTCATGTAGTCTCCCTGGTTTGGTTCTTGAGATTCAGATGATCCCTTAAAATAGATATTCCCCACTAACAAGAGTATCATGGAGTTTATGTCTCTCGAAGAAGCTCGATGGGATAATTTTCATCATCATTCCTTGTTTTCCCCCAACCTTGGTGAGATATTTGCCTCCCTTGAATATTGTGTTTTGTCTGAATCAACTAACCCGCTTCAGAATCCTATCTTGATTCATGAAGTGTTGTCTGAAGGAAACATGGAAAATATTTTTTCCACCATTCCCATCAAAATCTCTATCAAAACAGGGATTGTTGAGAATTTTCACATTAGTGTCTCTTGGTTTCCCGATGAGGTAAATATTTACACCAATATTTTCAAGTAATTGTGTGATGCCTTCACATGGTCTTAAGAGGAAATGCCTAGGATAGACCGTAGTATTGTCGTGGACAAAATCCATACATATACGGACTCGATGCCCATTCGTTAGCAGCTTTCTCTAGTGCAACCAAGAAATTTTGGTGCCATTAAAGGGGATGTCGAAAAAATTCTTAAGGTTGGTTTCATATACCCCATACCATTGACGGATTAGGTCTCCAATATTGTCCCTGTTACAAAGAAATAAGGGACCATCCAGGTTTGTGTTGACTACTTTGATTTCAATCATGCATGTCATAAATATAATTATCGCACAACCTTTATCAATCAAATGATTGATGAATGTGCTAGGAGTGAGATATTTTCTTTTATGGAAATTTTTTCTGGCTATAAACATAACTCCTTTTTATCAACAAAAACTGTTTTTATCGGTCCATGGGGAACCTTTCCCTATAATAAAATACCTTTTATCTTGAAAATTTCTAGTTCCACTTTCCAAATAGCTATGTCATACACCTTTCATGATATTAAACACATCATTCAACCATATCTTGATGACTTATGGCTCATTCCGTGAAACAACAAGATCACCCCGACCATCTAAGAGAAATATTTCTTCATTGTCGACACTATAATATCTAGTTAAATTCTCATAAATGTGTCTTCTGCATATAATCTGGTCAACTCAAAAGCTTGCAGGGGAAGGCCAATTTTCTCCTTTGATTCATCTTGAATTATGCTGAGCTTTCCAAAGGATTCACTCGCTTTTTGAAAAAGGCAATCCCATTAATTTCGAATGAAATCGCCCAAAAATATTTCGATTCTTTGAAGAAATCCCTAATAAATTCTCCTTTATTGCATCCTCCCAAATATCATCATGATTATTTCATGTATTTCTTCACTTCATAGAGTAGTATTGGTATGTTGTTGGTTCAGGACGATGTTGACAGACAGGAACATGTACTTTACTACCCTATCTGAAATCTCTTCGATGCCGAGGCCCATTATGCTCATGTTGAGAAAATCAAATGGGCCACTGTTGATGTTGCTCAACATTTTCGTCATTACATTATCTTGTGTAAAGCACTAGTGACTTTTGACTGCAACCCCATGACTTACATTCTTACACATCAGTTGGTTGGGGGAAAATACTCAAAATGGACTGTTATTCTCCAAGAGTTTGAATTAGAGTTCGTTGCGGCCAAATCAGAGAAGTCACTTGTCTTTTTTGAGCTAATATGAAATCTTCCCACTAGGGTTGATCCCACTCCTTTCGAAGAATGGATTCCAGTTGAATCGATCTCTCTCATTATTATTATGGACCCTTGGTATGGAGATCTCATCGTTTATCTCTAAACCCAAACCTTTCTAGGAGAGCTATATCACTCTAAGAGATGGAGGATCCATCACCAGTCCCAACCCTATCTCATTACTGGTGATAATTTGTATCCAATTGGTGTTAAATTTGTCCTTCATCAACGTTTGAATCTGGAGAAAGCTGAGAAAGTTGTTAATGTCTGCCACTCTGGAGCTTATGGTTGGCACATGTCCAGTTATCCTATTACCCCAAAAATTCTTCAAGAATGATACTTTTAGCCATATATTTTTAAGTATTGCATTCTTTCCATTTGAAAATGTCATGATTTCCAAATCTATTTTCTGAAGGAACATGCCCCAACCTCACCCTTGTGCCTAGTTGTGACTGCTGAGCCATTTTCAAAATGGGGTATTGATTTCATGACCTGTAACACTTGCTCAATCGATGGGGGGGAATGGTTTTAGTATCATTGTCGTTGATTATTTTACAAATTTGAATGAGGTAGTGCCTACATATGATAATGAAGGTGTAACAACGATGCAATTTCTATTTAATGATGTCATAGCTCAGTTCGATGCCCAGAAATCCATTTTCACTAACCATGGATCTCATTTATGAAATCATATGACGAAAACAGTTACTGCTCAGCTGGGGCTACACCAAGGTAGCTCCACTACTTATTATCCATAGCACAATCACCAATTTGAAGCCATTAACAAGGTTTTAGTGACAATTCTCAAGTGAACCATTGGGAGCCAGAAATGAGATTGGAATCTGATTCTTTTCTCAGCTCTGTCGGCTTACCAAATGTCCATGAATACTACTACCAGGTTTAGACCATTTCAAAATGTGTATGGTTTGGAAGAGCCACTCCCGATAGAGTGTCAAATCCCTTCTTTGAAGCTAGTCGTTGAAGCTAATTCATGGTACTTAGCAAGAACAAGAACGTTTTCTTTGCCTCGAGCATCTCGATGAGACCTAAATACTTGTTGCTTTAGTTATTGAAGCACAAAAGAAATTAGTTAAGGTTGATTACAATCATGTCCACCACTGGCGCCTCTGAGCTGACATGGTCCTCCTCTATGGTCAATACCACGATAAATTAGGAGTCGGGAAGCTCCAGCCAATGTGTCATGGGAATTATATCATTCAACGTGCATTAGGAAGAGGTGCTTATGAGCTAGTAGATTATGAAGGTAATTAAATGGCTAAGCCCCGAAATGGGCTCAATCTGAAAAATTATTATGCTTGATCGTAGGTATGGTACCTTATACAATAGTACTTTATTCATTAGTGTGATTTTTACATTTTTGGTTTGATTGTTTGCTTTAGAGACATGTTTCCCCTTCTTACCTAGTGTTCCAATTAGTTTGCAGAAGTCATTGAGTTGTTATACACGTTTTGCTGATGGTGCTTGTCGTAGCGCACAAAGCTTAACTTCCGCAACATGGGCACTTTTTTCTCCTGATGGCAAGTTGATCAATATACAAGGTATTTTTTTGGGTCGAAAAACTAATAATATCGCCGAATATAGTGTCTTCATTGATCTATTATCAGATGTCATAGATATCGGTATAAGAGATTTGATTTTTAATTTAGACTCACAACTTGTTGTGTTGCAGTTAAATGGTCATTATTCATTTAGAAACCCTAGTATTTTGGATATGCATTTATGTGTTATATTATTAAAAAGACATTTTGATTACATTACATTTCATCACATTTAAAGAAATTTCAATACATGGACATATAGATTAGCAAACTATGTATTAGATATACCTATGTGTAATATGTAAGAAACCAATATATCATCCTATACATGAACACTTAGTAGTAGTAGAAAGATGGATATATATATATATATATATATATATATATATATATGTCGATTCTATAAAGTGTGTTACATCAAAATCTCAAAAATATTGTGGTACATGACACAATGGCTCTATGAGCCTACAACAGTGAAAAAAACAAAAACTAAAGGCTTCTATCCACCCACATGGTGCTCATGATAGCATGTGACTACTCATATCACTCGCTAGAGTAAGTGACATAGTCGACCTGGGACCCCCATGGTGTGTCTCTGATTGACTAGCTAGATCTCCTCAAAGTTTACAAAGGCTATAAGTGCTCCCTGAAGGACTCGTCAAATATACCACCATCTCACACGGGACATTTTTTTGATCATAGGGAGCATCTTTGACTTTGTTTACCACTCTCATGGAAATCGGATACATGTCGGCTGGTCTTACCAATCCTACATTTGGAAAAATCAAAAGTTTAGATATCGGAAAACATACCAAAAACATTAAAAAATAATAATAATTTTTTTTTTTTTACCTGTGTCGGACAAATTTTCACCCAGCATAAGAGGTATATTTAGGTCACCTCTGAAGTTAATGCATGTATATGCATATTCCTCTACAATGATATTCTGACAACACAACTAGCTAAATGACATTGTCAGGAAATGCATATGCTCGCCTCCTAAATGACGGTGCATGGTTTCACACCATATCAACAGCCTCGGGTCCTGCGGTGCTGGATCCTGGATCTCTTACCGCTGTTATTGAAACAAAGGAACCCTCTACAAAAAGAAGGAAACCAAGATGGACCCATACCCAAACTTTTTCAGCCAAACTATTTTTCACTTGGTCAATTGGCTCTTCATATTAGCCAATAACCCCTCACACCAGTTAAACATAGTAAGGGCGAGACAGGCCACCACGTACTATAAATTATATTTCGTTGCCTCATGCAATGCCTCAGCTCTGGCTACTCGAGCCATGAAATGTAATATTGTTCATAAGGTAAGAGTTTCAACAGAGGATATATCTACCTTCCTGCTCTGAGTCTTTTTAGCCCACGATAGTGTCTATGGATGAGCATGCTGGTACTATCACCTCCAGCATGAGCTCCAAAGAGTTGGATTCTCTCCGCTCTCCTGGAAAACCCTGTAATGAAATAAATTCCCATGACATCCAACTCAAGTACCTATACTCCAATTAATAATACTTGGAAATTCACATCCCATATCCCAACTAATACTCAAGTAGCTCCACTTGAGCTCTTAACATTGATGTTTCGAATAATTTTAGTAGTCCACAATTCCACAATGCGTTTACACAATTTGGGTCCTGGAATCCTTCATGATCTTCCACCTCATGGCCTATTTTTTTCCATTCAATTACCATCTTCACTGGAATACCAT
Organism: Pinus albicaulis; assembly: GCA_034641835.2. NCBI lineage: Eukaryota > Viridiplantae > Streptophyta > Pinopsida > Pinales > Pinaceae > Pinus > Pinus albicaulis. Next base: position 265,072,954 of record CM076580.1, on the reverse strand, counting down.
CTTCACTGTAATATCCTATAAAACATGTTCAATTATTATTTTAGGGAATTTCATCGGAGTAATTTTGGAAATAAACCTTTAAAAAATGGAGAATTTGTCATTTTATTTTCTCCCTGTGGTCAACGTGACTGTGAAATTCTAAGCAACACTAGAAACGTGGTTATATTTAATGAAGAGAGTTAGTAGCTTGAATTTGAGGCTTAGATCTGCACTGGTCAAAAGCGAAAATAAAATGTTGAAATCCCCCCCCCCCCCCGCCCCCCAAATCACAAAATTTCTAGGACAAACTACTTAAAAAAGGAAATAAAATTAAGAGGACAGTTTGAGCTCTTACCTATAGCTCATGGATTTTTGAGCGGTGTCCTAGATCGACCACATCATTGATTTGAAGTTCGAAGAGAAAATGGGTAAGATGAACTTTCACAATTTACTCAGAATAGAATGGTGAAAATGAATTTACTTTTTCTCTATTTATGGATTTTGAAGATATTTTCGCCATTATTTTATTATTATTTTTTTATGTCAGTGATGTTTTTCATTTTTGTGTAATAACAGGATATTTACAACAACAGTAACGAAAAACAAACCCCCCCTCGAGTCACCTTTAAGCTCTTTTCTAACTCGATAAAAATGAAAAGGCTGCCAAATACTTTTCATTTTTAACTTGTTAAAGTGAATGAATTGACATTGTCTCAGGATATGTTTACCCCTTTCTCGAGCTGACATTCACTATTTAAGAAAAAGGAATGCCTTTATCAAACATGGTCAAGAGGTTCTCTCAGATATTGTTTTCTACCTTTTTGGATTCGAGAGATGATTTACAAAAAGGGACATGATGGAGTTTTAGGTCATGTTTATTTTTCAACTCCTTAAACATGAAAAACACGTCAAGTTACTCCTCTGTCGGACTCCTTAAATTTTAAACGGTGAAATAATTGTCACTATGGTGATATTGAGTTCATCCTTCCTAGGTCACGTTAAAATTACTAGGATGGATTCATTCGAAGAATGAACTTATACACTCAGCATATGTTATCCTCTTCATGTTGGCTATAAAAAATAACGAGGTATGCATTAGCAATAAGGGGTGAAAAACTAAAAGTGAATGTCCTATGTGTATTTTGGGCAGCTTGGCACTCTTGAACATGCCACTTGTCTACACTTTGTGTTGGGTTGGGGATATCCTTCATTCCTCATTTTTCCTTTGTGGGTTTGGGAAATCCATTTTCCTCCTATTCAATCACCATCTTTTTCATCATGACCACTGATCCCATTTGAGTTAAATGATGCCACACTCTAGAGTCGCCGATTATTTTACAAAGTTGAATGAGGCGGTGCCTACATATGATAACGAAGGTGTAACTACAATGCAATTTCTATTTAATCATGTCATAGCTCGGTTTGGTGCCAAGACAACCATTATTACTGACCATGGCTCTCATTTTTGAAATCATATGATGATAGTGCTTACTGCTCAGCTGGGGCTATGCCATGGTAGCTCCACTGCTTATTATCCATAACACAATCACCAATTTTAATCTATTAACGAGGTTTTGGTGACAATTCTCCAGGGAACCATTGGGAGCCACAAACGAGATTGGATTTTGATTCTTTTCTCAGCTCTTTGGGCTTACCAAACATCCACTAATACTACTACCATGTTACACCATTTCAACAGGTGTACGGTTTGGAAGAGACACTCCTGATAGAGTGTCAAATCCCTTCTTTGAAGGTAGTTGTTGAAGCTAATCCATGGTACTTAGCCATAATAATAATGTTTTCTTTACCTCGAGCATCTCGATGGGACCCGAATACTTACTGATTTAGTTTTTGAATCACAAAATAAATTAGTTAAGTTTGGTTACAACAAATCTATCCACCCTCTCATTTTCTCTAAAGGTGACTTGGTCCCCCTCTATGATCAATCCCACAATAAATTGGGAGTCGAGAAGCTCGAGCCAATGTTGCATGGGACCTATATCGTTCAACGTGTATTGGAAAGAGGTTCTTATGAGTGAGTAGATTATGAAGGAAATCAATTGGCTAAGCCACGAAATGGGCTTGATCTGGAAAATTATTATGCTTGATCTCAGGTATAGTAGCTTGTACATTAGTTTGTTATTCATTAGTGTTAGTTTTATATTTTTTGTGTGTTTTTTTGCTTCACAGACATGTTTCCCCTTCTTACCTAGTGTTCCACTTGGTTTTTAGAAGTCATCAAGTCGTTATACACGTTTCGCTAATGGTGCTTATCATACCACATAGAGCTTATGTTCCACAGCATGGCCACTTTTTCTTCATGATGATTAGTTGATCAATATACAAGGTATTTGTTTGGGTTGAAAGACTAATAATATCAATGAATATAGTGTCATCGTTGAGATATTATTGGATGTTATTGATATTGGTATAATAGATTTGTTTTTTAATTTAGACTCACAACTCATTGTGTTGCAATTAAATGGTCATTATTCATTTAGAAACCCCAGTATTTTGCATATCCATTTATGTCTTTGATTATTACAAAGACATTTTGATTACACTACATATCCTCACATTCAAAGAAATTTCAATACATTGACAGAGACCTTAGCAAACTATGTATTATATAGACCTATGTGTAATATGTAAGAAACCAATACATCATCTGAATACATGAACACTTAGTAGTCATAGAAACATGAATATATATATATATATATATATATATATATATATATATATATATATATATATATATATATATATATATATATATATATATATATCGATTCTATCAAGTGTGTTACATCAAAATATAAAAAATATTGTGTTATGTGACACAATGGCTCTATGATCACTCACCAGAGTAAGTGATGCAGTCAGCCTGGGACCCCCATGGTGTGTCTCTTATAGAGTGGTTAGATATAGTCAAAGTTTGTGTATTATGGTATGCTCCTAGTAAGGACTGTCAAAATATGCTCCATCTCTACTACTAGATCTTCCCCCTCCTCATAGGGAGCATCTTCGACCTGGTTTACCACTCTCATGGAAATCAGAGACATGTCGATTGGTCTTACCAATCCTGCATTTGGAAAAATCATAATTTTAGATCACAGAAAACATACCAAAAACATTAAAAAATAAAAATTGAAAAACACTTTTACCTTTCCTAGACAACTTTTCACCTAGTGTAAGAGGTAGATCTGGGTCACCTCTAAATTCAATGTCTATATATGCATATTCCTCTACAACGATATTCTAATGGCGCAAATATATTTAGAAATAATGTTGTCAGGAAATGCATATGTTGGACCCCTCCATGATGGTGCATGGTTTCACACCATATCGACAACCTAGGGTCATGTGGCACTGGATCATGGATCTCCAATAGCTAGTATTGAAAAAAAGGAATCCTCTACAAAAATAAGGAAACCAAGGTGGACCCATACCCAAACTTTTTTAGCCTACCTATTTTGCACTTGGTTAATTTCCTCTTGATATTAGCCAATAACGCCTTGCACCAGTTAAACATAGTAGGGGTGAGACAGTCCACCATGTACTATAAATGAGATTTCGTTGCCTCATGCAACGCCTAAGCTCTAGCTACTCGAGCCATGAAATGTAATATTGTGCATAAGGTAAGAGTTGCAATAGAGGATATCTCTACCTTCCTGCTCTGAGTCTTTTTAGTCTCACGACAGTGTCTATGGATGAGCATAATTTTACTGTCACCTCCAAAACAAGCTCCAAAGAGATGGATTCTCTCCCCTCTCCTAGACAACCCTATAATGAAATAAATGTCCATGACATCCAACTCGAGTACTTGGTATCCAATTAAGAATACTTGGCGATTCACATCCCATATCCCAACTAAATACACAAGTAGCTCCAGCTGAGCTCGTAACCCTGATGTTTCGAATAATTTTAGTAGTGCACAATTCCAGAATGCGTTTACACAATTTGGGTATTGGAGTCCTTTGTGATATTCCACCTCATAGCCTCTTTTTATCCATTAAATGACCATATTCATTGGAATATCCTATAAAAAATATTCAATTGACATTTTATGGATTTTCATCAGAGTAATTTTGGAAATAAACCTTTAAAAAATGGAGAATTTATCATTTTATTTTCTCCCTGTGGTCAAAGCGACTTTAAAAGAGCTGAAATTCCTATCTGAATTTCTTTGTTACACTCTTGAATCATTCCTATCATCTTGAGATATCCAATGTTTTGTGTCGATCATGTGGGAATCCTTATGGCCCTCCTTCGACGAATCACTTCCTATCGTCTTCAAGTCATTATGTGGGGAGATTATTTAGAAACTTCTTTTCAGTACCTTGGAACTTGCATCCCTCAATGGCAAGTTCTTCTTGTTTTATGATAGGTTCACATCACTCGCTTTCGATAGAATGATTCTAAAAGTGTTTGACTTCAAAACATTTATTCACACTTATGGATTGTGCTATTGTACCTTGAGGGACATCGCCATTATTGGTGGTTTCCCTCATGCAGGTTAATGGTTTTTCATCATTGACCAATAATCAGGTGGTTTCTACCATGTTCAACATGATATCCTCTATTCACATTTCCTAGATTTGTACATTGGGTAGATTGATATTGTAACAAAAAACCATATAAACTTTGTCCAATTTGCATGGAGTTATTGAGTATTCATTATTGTACATATGATCTTGTCTATACGGATGGCTGGGACCATACTATGGATTCATTTCGCTAATCTCTTTTAGACAGATGGTTGCGATCATGTCATGGGTTCATATGTTATTTGGTGCCTAGTCCACAGATATGTTCTTTGGAATATTCATATCAGAGATTTCATATATTGTATTCTGTTTGATTTGGCAGGTCTCCTAGGATTATTCCGAGTTATTTTTCCTTGGTTCGTAAAGCATTTCACCCATCACTTCCCATTTTTCCTTCATGATTTAGGGGGAATTTTCCGCACAGTAATTTGTCACCTTGCTCCATTCCCATCCGTGATCCTGAAGTGCCCTATGGCAGGTCCTATGCATTATATTAACCTATGAATATAACACAAATATATCCCCTAAAGAATCAAAGAAAAATGCCTTGTAATATGACTACAGAAACTTGGTCAAAAGCCTAACTTTCTAGGTCAAAGCGCTTCCCTAGTGTCCTTCCCATGCTAATGGTAGGTCAATATTTTTGGCTTAGTGCTATCAGCGCCATTTTTCTAGGAAAAACACAATGATCCTGGCAGTGTTTCGTCAAATATAGGATAAGATTTGACCTCTAGAAGCTCCTGGGTGATGAGTTTGTTGTTATTTGATTGTGATAGGGTTGAGCTCTCTTATTTTAGAGCTTTGATCATATCAATGGGGGTTTCTCACTTATAAAGTGGACCTTCCTCCTCCTTTCACGAGCTACCAAACTCTTCTCCCTTCTTATAAATTGATCTGCATCCCTCAAATACTTGTTGGTCATTGTTGGGCTAGTAATAATTCATTCCCTTTACACTCTTGTATTTTCAAATCGCCTAAGCTATTCAAGAGAAGGAATGATTTAGATATTTGGTTAAAGACTCGGACATCACAAAAGAGAGGCCTCCAACATGAAGGCCTAGGGTGTAAGCTCTCTCTTCTATATTCATTAATAAAACATCTGATTTTTTCTTTCCATTTTTGTCTAATCATTTGCACAAATAGTCTAATGTTCCTTGACCCGTTAGATAGTTTATGTTCATGAATATTATGTATTGGATTACGTTTTATGTTGCCTATTGATCATCCACATGTATTTGTCTGCCACTAGTAGCAAAGAGCGAGCCTAAGGGATTGTGGATCAAGGTTATCATCAAATTTTTCATGCATAACATCAAGAAAAGGTACCTATATCTCCTTTATTTTTTCATTTTGAATATTAGCTAAGGAAACTTGCATCAAAAAGTATCACAAGTTGCTATACCCACTCTAGGGCTACAAATATTTCTTCTATCCACAACGGGGATTTATCTTCAAAACAGTTACTAAAACAAATGGAGAAGAGTATCAATGGTTTTATTTCATAAAAACAGAGTGGTGCTCTCACCACGATGAAGAAAAACAAATGAATTAAGGTTTTGCAAATCCAAGTGATAGGGTTAGTCAATTGAAAAGACCTATTTAATTTCCACTATCATATTTCAAGAGAAAATAAACACTATAGAGAAATCATGTGACAAAAATCCATGTGAAGTGATTTGTAGATGAAAATGAGGCTAAATATTGAAAGTTCCCAGAATATTCTGAAACAAGCTTCAATTCATAGTATTCATTCTTCTTATTCTAATAACGCTTTAATTGCCTCAATCCAACATCATATGAAAAATTTACGATGTTATGAAGTTTTTTACCAACAAAAAAATATTTGTAGGTAGGCTGATTGGGTTGGTGACTGGGAAGTCCATAATTTTGATGTAACGATGACATCAATATTCCAACTAGATATATGGTGGACCAATCACACATATCCAAAAGATAAGTTCATAATATTGTTTATTAGCAGGGTTTTATTGGTCAAAGTTTTTTTGATTGCCCAACAGGAGGTTGCCACGGGACCCAATGAGAGGCCACCACATGGTGTCTCCACAATGGTCAAAATTTTTGTAATAATCCCAAAGGCTTAAATGGGAATCAATCACGTGACCTTCTGCAATAGATTATAATACTCCACCATGTCACATATGATTTTTTTCTTAACCCTATATATCTTGGGTTACATTTAAAGTGTATGTATTTTTATGTTGGGGGAGATGAGCTGTGCCATGAGCCTCAACCCCCAATCATCCACACCACCATATGACCCTATAGGAAGGTAAAAAAGTGACGGGGGTTTTCTAGCCTTTGTCTAAGGTCACACAAAGAGTGCACCTGACCGTAGGAAAATGGGGAGAGGGTTGGGGACTTATCCCTAGCCCTGGTCATGACCACCATTCATACAACCTAGAAGAGGAATGGAAGGTTGGGACCAACACCATCCCCTAGTCATGGAGATGACTATATGTCCCTGCATTGATTAGAAGGGATCTACCGAAGAGGAAACAGAGGTTCATCCCCAAACCTAGGTGATATGGTTTGCATGGGACCAATGTGGAGTCGAGTGTGAAGGGGTTGGTAGTTAAGGTCGACCCCTGGTCACATGGTTAGGCATATAACCACCAGAGAGGAGTTAAGGAGCTATCTTGGGGACGGGGGTAGCAAGTTGGCCCGACCCCCTGCCACATAGCCCTCCATATGACCACAAGTAGATGAAGAAGGATCAAGAACCGATGAGGGTGGATAGTTGGCCCCAGCCCTTGGCTGTATGCACTGCACTTGACACGGATATTGTGCTCAAGGGGTTATTGGGAAAATTAATGAAGCGACAAAATGCACCATTTGCAGGCAAAATTGTTGCCTCCTGAACTGTTTAAAGGGAAAAAATGTTGCACCATTAACAAGTTCTATAAAATTAAGGGATGAATAGTAGAAGTTGTTCAAGGAGGCATAAATTGATAAATTTTTTGACTCTTTGAGCCCAATAAGAACCTAAATATGGGTTGTGGGGAATTCTAATGCCATTTCAAGACTTAGTTTACTGATTGGAGTAATTTTGGAAGGATTTTTTTGTAGAATTGAGTCCTTTAGTGAGAGATACAATCATGGATTTGAAGATATTTTGAAGGAACTTTGAGCATGGAGAGGACCTTGTAGGGGTTTTCCAGCCTTCTTTTTTTATTTGCAGTATTTTTGAATTCTATGGTGCAACTATACTTTACCTTTTCTGGTTATATTTTTTGATGAAAGGTCTTTTTTAGTACTTCAATGTGGAGTTTTTGTACATTTTATGATCAGTTTCAGGTGGAATGCAGGGAATTGATGTAAGAGCCCTTTTCATGTTGACCTTTTTTATGACTAACTGTAGGTGGTCATTTTTTTTTAGTGATAGTTACTTTCAAGAGAATGTTTCCTTCTAGGGGAAACAAGCCACTAAGTTGTAAACAATTTTCATGTATTTTTTACCACTGAAATCTATGGAGTCATCTAGATGTATTAGCAGGCCTGAAGATGTAGCCCAGGAGGGGTGAAAACCATCATCAAATTTCGTTTTTCTTCACTTCATGATTGCTATTTTGAATTGCATGTGAATATGTTTCTTGTTTAAAATTCATATGAAAACCAACTCATCATTCTTGAATATATTATAAAACTTGTTCATAATAAGGCCTTTTTTTTTTACTTGCAAAGCGTTAGAGGATGGTAAGTTTTTGGGAGGATGAGTTCTGTAGTTTGATATCAATTGGTAACATATATGGTTTTTACCAAGTTGCACGCATGGGATAGAAGTTGAATCTTAGGCAACTCCAAGAGTTAGTGGAGATCAACTTGTCTCTTCGAATGGATAATGTTGAGCTCAGGAGATTGCTTGAAGTTGTTGACGAAGAGAAGTGGCATGTGCCCCTTCAGTTCTAGCATGTTCTAGATGAAGAAGTTGTTGAGAGTTCCACTTGAGAAGCATCAAAACCTTTCTCCAAAATGAACCGAGTTTGTGGGCATTGCTGAAACACAAGATATGGACCCTATGTGGAGAATGATGCTTCTAATTTTTTTCAACATCTAAAATATTCTCCTTATGTGGCTATTGGTAAAAGTGGGTGGCTTAATTCATCTTCAAATTCACCATCAACATCTAAAATAGAAAATATGGGTGTAAAATCCAAGGAGGTAATCAACATCCCTAGTTATAATTCATTATTTTATGTTGATAACACATCTTTTGCAGCCTTTGAAAATAATACTAAATGCATTGGTATGAAGTTTCTAGTTCATATGGGTTATGAAGGAGGATTCCTTAGAAATAATGGCCAAGGTATCACTAATCCTATCGAGGTGAAGGAGCGACCAATATATGAAGGATTGCGTTATGGTCATGGAGAGTTTGGAGAGTATTTTAAACCTTTTGAGACACACAGAACATCAGATGATGATATGTCACACCAATATGGTAGTGATAATGGAAAATTTTCTCCAAGGAGAGATGAATTTTTCAAAGGGGATGCAAACTCTAGTCCTCATCGTGAAAGTTAGAGCCTAAAGGATAGGTATAAGTGTCTTTGGAATTTTAAAAATGTTGGTAATTTTTATTATTTATGGGACATGTTTCCTTGCACATTTTTTCATGCAACTGACCATTGTGTGTTTTATTGTGATTAACAAAAAGATATGGCAAGAGAATAAATGAAATTATTGGAATAAATCATGAGGAACCTCCTTCAAATTTTAAGACTTACTTTTAGAAGGGAAAGTGAAAGTATTTTTCTCCCCATTGTAACTTGAATGGGAATGGGAATGAAAGGTCTTCGAAAATTCATCGAGGACTTTCTATAAATAAGGAAGAAGAGGTCATTCAATCCATTGTAGGGAAACTGATATGTGGGAAAGAGGATACTGGTGTAGCTCCTAAGGAAACTTTCAAAGCACAGTGAATTCAGAAAGAGAACCTATAAGCCTAGGAGGGGAAAATATTGGGTAGATTGTTTTTTATAGTTTGCTTGCTTTGTAAAATTATAAATACTTGTTGTACATTTCCATTTTTGGTACATTGTAAATTGAAGACAATAATAAGCACTTATTTGCATCAACTATGTTTTCTTTGACATGTCATGTTGTGTTTTTTAATTAATGAGTCCAATTATTTGAGGAATTTTTGGGATGAACATTTGTATTTCATCCAATATGTCTCCAGTTGCATCATGCACTCACTGATAAATGTGTTACAAGATGAATCTTGTCATGAATGAAATATTTAATAAATATTGTACATAAAATGACTATGTTTATGTGGAAAAAATCCAAATGTGTCATTGAATCATTCAAGCCATAGTACCTTAGAGTACAACTACAATTTGAGGATAGTAATGCAAAGTATGAATCAATGTGTGACAAGCACTGAGTTTATTTTGATTTTGAATATGGAAAAATTAGGTTCTTCTTAAGCAAAGAGTGACTTCAAAATGATGTTTATTCAAGCCAAGAAAGATGGTTTTGGAGAAAGTGTAAGATTCCACGCATTGAAGTTTTTGTTCCTGCATGGTTATAAGAATTGTAGCTTGATTCTTGAAAGGAAGGTAAGTGTTAAGTCCCTATATTACTACTGTACTCCTTATTATGTTATTGTATCCCCCCTTATTATTATTTTTTTACCCCTGTAACCCCCATATTGTTATTATTGTGCCCTTACATTATTATTGTTAGGTCGGCTAGGATAATATTATGACCGCATGGACTCGTATATATATAAAGGAGGTTTTTTCATTTGTATCATCCAAGAAATTTTAATTTATTTAATGTAAAGGAGGTTTCCCCCTCAAAGTGGCTTATTTTTAAGGTGTTGATCTGTCTTTTCTTCTATTTTTGGAGATGGTTTCATAACATTTGATATTAGATATTTGGATTGTAGTATTTTTCTACTCCAAACAGGTCATCGTGGAATTTTTTCTATAAATTTTATTCTACGAAGGTCCAGAAGCTGAATGTTTACAGAGCGAAGCCAAAATCTTGAGGAATGTCCTGTAAAAATTTAAGATCTTGGTTCACAGTATTTTCAGATATATGATCTATGGAAGTTAGGATTTTTTTCAGGCTCCTGAATTTCACCTAAACAGGTCATTGTGGAATTTTCACTATAACATATTTTCTACAAAGTTTCAAAAGCTGAAATTTTTACAGAGAAAGCTGCAATATGGAGGAAATTAATGTACAAATTTGAAATCTTTGTTGGCAACAATTTTGGAGGTATAATCTGTGGAAGTTAGGGTTTATTCAGGCTCCTGAATTTCATCTCAAAGAGGTGACCGTGGGAAAATCATCATAATTCTCTCTTTGAGCATCAAATTGGAATTCTGTAAAGAGTGACTGTAAGTAAATGAACTGCAGTTTATTGTGTATCAATTTGAGAGCCAAAGGAGGACAAAGTTACACGTGGCACACCATACAAGTTAGCTCTACTAAATCATTCCATAATTAGGTCATTGTGGGAGATTGGGCATAATTTTTTCTTGAAAATCCAAATCACGTCGACCTGTGGCATTTGAAGGAAGATTCAGAGGGCTACTACAAGACGTAATTTTAGATATTGAGGATGTGAAATCACAGATATAATTTAGTTTCAATATCGAGCTCCTCAAAAGAAAGCGAAAGGCGTGTATTTTTTATTTAAATTGCATAAAATTTGTTTGAAAAAGTAGTTTGAAGTGATTCGAAGGGCATATTGAAGAATTTTTATCAATACTGGGTTCTATAATGCCTCCAAAAAATAATTATATACCCATTAAGCCCTTATAATGCTATACTACGACGCGAGAAGAGGAAGAATTTCAGTATGAGATATCAAAATTACGGAACCAAGTGCAACAAATTTCAATCTTATGAAAAGAAAATGAAGATGGCATAGATGATTTAAAAGTAGAAATGGAGGCTAAGTTGGATGGTTTGAAGGATCAAATAAAAGCTAATGTGGATGATAAAGTAGTGGAAGATCACATTGATCATCAACAGTAAGTTCTCCAACTCTCAAAGGATAACCTAACTTTGGTGCAAAATCAAATGAAACAACATGAAGATCAACATCACATTGAAAGAAGTTCTGAAGCAGTCACAGAAACGTGAACTCGACAAGTATGATCAATTTCAGAGTATCTCAGCAAGTGGAATAACTTTCCTATAGAATATTCCACATGGGAGGATGAGAATTGTATACAGAAGCATCAAGAAATAATCAAGCATTGGGGACAACACTTCTTGGAAGGAGAGGGGCATGCTAAGTCCCTATATTACTAGTGTAGTCTGTTATTTGTTAGTGTAGCCCCTCTTATTATTATTGTTGTACCCCTATAACTCCCATATTGTTATTATTGTGCCCTTACATTATTATTTTTAGGTCGAATAGGATTATATTGTGACCCCATGCACTCCTATATATAGAAAGGAGGTTCTTTTATTTGTATCATCCAAGAATTGTTCATTTATGTAATTTACAGGAGGTTTCCACCACGAATTGGCCTATTTATAAGGCATTGATCTCTCTTTTCTTCTGTTTTTGGAGTTCGTTTCATAACAATAAGGACTTCACGTAGAGGATAGGTGGAGTACCATGATTGGATTTTGAAGGCACCAATTGAGATATAACATGAGGGATTGAGATCGAGAAATTTATGAGATTATTTCTCATTTTTTCCCTAGGAGAATATAAAATTTTTTGGTCCAAAATTTCCTCCTGGGGATGTATTATCCGAAGGTCAAAATTAGGTGCAAAACTTAAAGTGCCCATAATCTTCTAAAACCAACATTGAGTCGTAGTGTTCATCGTTATGATCCAATGATGCTTGAATCACATCAATCCGACATCCTTTAACAAATTTGTTATGTTATGAAGTTTTTAACCAAAAAAAAAATGTGGGTAGGCTGTCTCGACTGTTTGTACTGTTGATGTCACAATGGAATTAGCATGCCAACTTGGTATACAGTGGACCAATTTGAGATCTCAAAGTGTCAATTTTGTATGGATGTGTCTTGGCACAATTTGATTGTTCGAAGTGTTTTTGGCGGCACAAAAGTAGGATGCCACGTGGTCCAACAAGAGGCCACCACGTGGCGCCTCCATACTAGTCAAAAATTTTGTATGAATCCTAAAGGCTTTTGTAGGGAGCAATCACACAACCTTGCACGACATACTCCATACCTCCGCATTATCACCTATGCTTTGTTTCTTAACACTATAGTTCTTGGGTTATATTTAAAGTGTATAAATTGTGCATTGTAGGAGAGGGGTTTAGCAGTGAGCACTAGCCCATGGTCATGACCACCACTATATGACCCTGGAAGAAGGAAATGAAGCACAGGTGGTTGGGACTCCCCATGTTGATGTCACACAAATAATGCACAAGAACGCAAGCGAATGGGGATAGGGTTGGGCACTTATGCCTAACCTTGGTCAGCACCACCATGCATATGACCTAGCGGAGGAGTGGAAGGCGGAGTAGGGTGAGGACTAACCCCATTCCCTAGTCATGTATATGGACATATGTATGTGCACACATTGGAAGGGAGATACCAGAGTGGGGGAGGATATTCAACCCAAGGCCTTAGTGATATGGTTTCCATGGGACCAGCATGGAGCTGAGTCTAATGGAGGTGGTAGTTAAGGCCGACCCCTAGTCACATTGTTAGGCACGTAACAATTGGTGATGATTTAAAGATCTAGCCAATGGGGGTTGGAAGTTGGATCGACCCCCGGTCGCATCTCCCTTCATGTGACCAGAAGTCTACGAGGAAGGAGGCAATGCCAGCAAGGGAAGATGGTTTTCCCTAGATCCCAACTATATCCACCTCATGTGACCCATATTTTTTGCTCAAGGGGTTATTGGGAAAATTAATGAAGTGACAAAATGCACTATTTGCAGGCAAAATTGTCCCCTCTCAAACTATTTAAAGGGTGAAAATGTCTCACAATTAGCAATTTTTGTCAAATTGAGTGACGAATAGTAGAATTTATTCAAGGAGGCATAACTTGAAAAAACTTTGGTCTTTTTGACCCCAAGAACAACCTAGATAGGGGTTTTGGGAATTGTGAATCCATTAGCAGCCTTAGTTTACTAGCGAGTACTTTTGGAAGGATTTTTTTTTAGGACTATGTATTTTAGTGTGAGAGACAATCAGGGATTTGAAGCAATTTTGAAGGCATTTTTTACATGGATAGAGCTTGTAGTTTTTTTCCAGCCCTCTTGTTTTATCTAAAGCAGTTGTGAATTCTATGATGCAACTCTTGCTTATATTTTCTCATTGTGTGTTTTGAGGAAATATATTTTTTAGTACTTCATTGTGGATTTTTTGTACATTTTATGCTCAGTTTCAGGTGGAGTACACAGACTTAATGTGAGAGCCGTTTTCATGTTCACCTTTTTTATGACTAACTGTAGGTCGTCATATTTTTTTAGTGAGAGTTATCTGTAGGAGAATTTTTCCTTGTAGGAGAAACACGCCACTCAGTTGTCAAAAAATTTCATGTCCTCTTTACCACTGAAATATATGGAGGGGTCTAGCTATATTAGCAAGCCCAAATAATTAGCTTAGAAGGGGTTAGATTCCTCATCAAATTATTTTTTTCTTCTCTTCATGATTTGTATTTTTAGTTTCATGTGAATATGTTACTTGTTTAAAGTTCTTATGAAATCTAACTCATCATTTTGGAAGAGATTATAAAACTTATTTATAATAATACCTATTTTATTTACTTGCAAATTTTTAAAGGACGATCATTGTTTGGGAGGAGATTTTCTCCTCAAATTTTAGATTATGAAGTTACATTGGGAGCTTGGACATGGAAAATTTTTGAAAAAAATTGTGTATTTGTCAATTTGGAGTGAATTGGGAAAAAATAAAAAAAAATCCATGCCCATACGACTTATAATAAATACTACTATACAAATGAATAGTACGGACAATTATATAGTATATATATTAGATTTTATTAATGTGCCATTGTGGGCAGACATAATACATCACGTGTAATGCATGATACATAATAGATATGTTCATAAAATTATGCCACATGTAATTAAAGATCATAATCAATATTTGGAACTTAAGAAAGGAATACATGTTGACAAATACAGTTAAATCAAAGGAAATTATTTTATAATTCTTACAAGTATTGGAATATTTGTTATAGTGAGAAATACAGAACCTTCTTAAGAAATGAGTCAAGTTCATCACTATGGTTCCCAATATTGGATTATAACCAAAGGGAAATTAAGAGGGTTAAAGGAAATTTGTAGCTAAGAATGTCCGAACTTAATGTCGAGTACCTTAAAAATGATAAAAAAAAAGAGTAATTACCATCAGTATGAAATTAAATTAATGAATGTGTTTAGATGCAATTCTCTTCAACCTCAAATGTCATAAAATAAATAATTGTCTGGTGGGCTAAAGGAATGTAGAAATTATTGAATTATTTATATAAGAATGAAATTATAGTAAAACAAAATAATTAAGGAGTGAGTGAACGAATTGTAATGCCATTTAATGAATATTTATAATAAGAAGAATTTTTTTTATGAGAATTAAGTATGTTACATGCCAAGATAAAATAGTCACATGGATGTAGATTGTGTAGCATACGAGTTGTAATTCCAAGTGCGCAATAGCGGGTCAACCCCATTAATATATTATGTGTGTAACCCATCAAGTAACCATAGTACATGTAACACCATCCTCTCATATTTACCCAAGATGGCTGGTCCATTGGGGTAAACAAGTGAGGAGAGGCTACTATTATGTGATTCAACCTCTTAGGTCACCTTAAGGAAGTGGAGGTGACGTAACATAACCAATCTTCCCTGCCTCACATACTACAAAACCTTTAGGATCCAACCAACCCTTCCAGGTGGTCAACCCTTGAAACAAATAATCATTTTAGTGACTTGGATCTTCAACCACTACCATGAAAATCCCTGCAAGTGACTAAGGCCTTCTAGTCCCCCCCACAGGAAGGCATACTAGCGACTATGGAATTTTCTATCTAGTTTTTTCCCAACGACCCCGAATTTTGTGCCACTTTTTAGCGCCAAGACTCAACCCACTGCCCATAACTTCATGAAATGTTTAGAAATGATAAATAACGTGGGACAAAAACACTAATACAAACTTTTATACAAACACTTGATTTTTAACCCTACTACCCATGACATGAATTTCATCAAAGATGTGACAAATATGTGATCAACAGGTCTTAACAATATATATGAGCATAGGGGTCTCATACTTATCTGATATTCGTAAAGAAACATTGTTTCCTTATCAAAATAGCTACATTATAGTCTATTACGACATACATATCATATATATATATTGTACATTCATTTACTAATCAGAACATGATGATATCCATACACCAATTTTGTCATAAAACATTCTCATAAATAACATATAACCAAAATAGATAAGAAGAATATAACAACTATAAAATCCACATAAAAGCTAGAAAATTTACATGTAAAATACCAATGAGAAGAAGCTCTTATTAATTAATGTAAAACACAACCAAGTTTGGGACTTTCACAAACCACCTGTCGAAATATCAATTAAGCCAAAAATTTATTTTAGCTGGTCACCCCCATGCCATATTCCAAGAATGAATGTGGGACTAGTAACAAAAGAAACGAGGGATTTCTTGGGATTTACTGCCATCCCCACTAGATAACTTGGTCGAAACCCTCATCAATACAACCAATATTTACCACAATCGCCATCGAAACACTACGCCATAAACAAGCATGGATACCTCCATATCTCTCCACCTAAACCACTAGGAATTTGTCTCAACCTCTTATATTTACCGCATATCCTACCATTATTAGTCAAGGTATTCCCAGGCCTATGAGGTCTCTACCCTCTAGGATTTACTGTGTATCCCAACATTAATAGCCAAAGGATTCCTAGTCCCAATTAATGGTACTCACCGCTGATATTTATGATGTATTTTGTTCAAGGATTCCTAGACTTAATTGATGTGTTCACATCTAGAATTTATCGTGTATCCCATCTTGGAATTCATAGCCTTTGTGAATAATATTGATAACACCCCACTCAAATTCAATTCCATCTGAAAATTCATCTCAACCAAATACAAGAGAACCCACCAACCTATGGCTATCCGAATATGGCAAGGCAAGGATGAAGAACACTACCACACCTAGAAAAACCCATGCCAATGAGAACAAGAGAAACAAATACACACATGCATGTACCATGCATGCCAAATGTAGTGAGGAAATCATAGATGAAAATTGATACCTACGATTAATAAAACTCTATATTCTTGATCATGATCTTACTTGCTTGATATTTTCTTTCCTTTGCCTTATTGATCCAATGGTAGAGTGCTCCAAGAAAACTCTAAGTGTCCAAGAGTGAGAGAGAGATAAAATAGAGAGAAAGCTCCAAAATTGACGTGAAAAACATGTACCAACTAATCCTTGTAATCATTTTTATTAATGAGGCCTCTAATTTCTTCATTTTTCCAATATTTTCCTTAATTTTCCTCCTCACATGCAACGTCTGACCTTTCACCTTCCTTTTCTCCTAATTTCCATTATTTTTGTAAATGAAATGTCAGTTAATGTCACTCATACTTTGAAAGTCACCTATAATGTCATTCAACCTCCTAGGTCACCTTAAGGAAGTGGAGGTAACATAGCATAACCAATCTTCCCTTCCTCACAACTATAAAACCTTTAGGAGCCAACTAACCCTTCTAGGTGGTCAACCCCTAAGAAAACTAATCATTTGAGTGACTTGGATCCTCAACCACTACCATGAAAATCCCTGCAAGTGACTAAGACCTTCTAGTCACTCCAACAACAAGGCATACCAATGACTATGGAATTTTCCAGGTAGTTTTTTACAACAACCCCAAATTTTGTGCCACTTTTCAGGGCCAGGACTCAACCCACTGCCCATAACTTCATGAAAAATTTAGAAATGATAAATAACATGGGACAAAAATACTAATACAAAATTTTATACAAATACTTGATTTGACACACACTACCTAGAACAGGAATTTCGTCAAACATGTCACAAATATGTGATTGACAGGTCCTAACAATAGATATGAGCATAGGGGTCTCATACTTATCTGATATTCATAAAGAAACATTGTTTCTTTATCAAAATAGCTACATTATAGTGTATTATGACACACACACACACACACACATATATATATATATATATTACATTCATTTTCTAATCAGAACAGGATCAGAGGCATACACCAAGTTTTTCATGAAACATACTCATAAATAACATATAAAAAAAATAGATAACAAGAATATAACAAGCATAAAAGCCACATAAAAGCTGATATATTTACATATAAAATACCAATGAGAAGAAGGTCTTGTTAATTAATGTAAAATACAACCAAGTTTGGGACTTCCACCAACCACCTGTCCATATATCAACTAAGCCAAATATTTATTTTATCCAGTCACCCCCGTGCAATATTCCAAGAATGAATTTCAGACTAATAGAAAAAGCAACCAGGGCTTCCTTGGGATTTATTGCCATCCCAACCGGATAATTAGGCCCAAACCCTCATCAATACAACCACGATTTACCACAATTCCCATCAGAACACTAGGCCCTAAACAAGCATGGATGCCTCGATATCTCTCGAGCTAAACCATGAGGAATTTTTTTTTCTCAACATCTTATATTTACCGTGTATCCTGCCATTATCGTTGAAGTTATTCCTACGCCTACGAGGTCTCTACCCTCTAGGATTTACCATGTATCCCAACATTACCAGTCACAACATTCCTAGTCCCAATCAAGGGTACTCACCCCTGGTATTCATGACGTATCCCTCAACTCACCATTCAAGGATGCTTAGGCTGAATTGAGTTGTTCACATCTCAACTTTATCGTGTATCCCATCTTGGGATTCCTAGGTTTTGTGAATAATCTTGAGACCACCCCACTGAAATTCAATTCCATCTAGAAATATATCTCAAAAAAATACAAGAGAGTCCACCACCCTATGGCTATCCAAAAATGGCAAGGCAAGGATGAAGAACATTGCCACACCTAGAAAAACCCATGCCAATGATAGCAAGACAACCAAATACACACATGCATTTACCATGCATGCCAAATCTAGTGAGGAAAGCATAGATGCAAATATATACGTGCAATTAATCCAACTATATATGCTTCATCATGTTCTTACTTGTTGGATATTTTATTTCCTTTGCCTTACTGATCCAATGCTAGCGTGCTCCAAGAAAACTCTAAGTGTCCAAGAGTGAGATAGAGAGAAAATAGAGAGAAATCTCTAAAATTGAAGTGAAAAAACATGTACTAACTAATCCTCAGAATCATTTTGATTAATGAGGCCTCTAATTTCTTCATTTTTCCATTATTTTCCTTAATTTTCCTCCTCACATCCAACATGTGACCTTTCACCTTCCTTTTCTCCTAATTTCCATTATTTTCATAAATAAAATGTCAATTAATGTCACTTTTTCTTTCCAATGCCTTTGCCATTTCATTTTCCAATTTCCATAGAAATAATAAACCAAATGAATACCCACACTAGGATGTTTTTCCCAACATTCAACTCAGAAAAAGTGTCCCATGACCTTTGTTATTATTTTTCCCCTTTTAACTTTATTTACATGAAATTTTGTACAGTATATTTGAAAAGAGCGACCATAATTAAAAGGTTGAGAGGTAACGACTTCAATAATGGCTAGTACCAAACATTATATATATATATATATATATATATATATATATATAAACCCTTGTGGTAATGAGAGAGATCTAAGATGTGATTTAATTGGCTACAAGGATTTAAATTATTGATATGGGGTCAAAAAACTACAATTCCAATTTATATTTTGGACATGGGATCAAAACACCTATAATTATATATTATTATATAACAAATATGATGGAATACCAAAATTATGGGAAGGAATCCTTACAAAAAATAGAAGCAATAGTAAGGAAACTAATTGAAATATGAATAACAAATGTCCAAACTATAGTTAATTGATATTAATTGTCTTGTTTCAAAAATGAAAAAAAAACTACCGTGGAAGAATTTTAGTGAATCAGAGAGAGGGAGTCATTATAAAATCATTGGTTCCTATTTATAGCCTAAAAAAAAATTAGAAATTAGATACGTTACATTATCAATCCTTTGTACCTGCATCAATTTCCCTTCAATAGAAAGAGAGATAAAATCAACCTCACCTTCCTACTAAGTTTTTTCCCATAAGGGTTTCACGGATCATATCATGTGTTATTATGGTTGAGTGATTGTAGGTTTTTCTATTGTTTATTTTATTTGATTTATATAGTTCATACATCAAAAAAATAACTTAATAGATCCATAATTCTATGGAAAATTACCCTCATATTATACATTTTGGATTTTAAGTATAATTTTATCAAATCTGTTCTCACGAACTATCCAGAAGAATATGATGTGAAGTTTAAAGATAAAACAATTAAAAAGTACATGTCACTTTTTATGGAGATCCTAAGAGATATGGCCTATAGGTTGTTAGAGAACATAAAATCACTTTTTTCTACTCTCTTTGTCTCATCCCAACTACTCTACTTTACTATGAAACAAAATTTAGTCGAATAGAATGGAACCCCTTTCTCTCCTATTGCCATGATTATAAGAAAACTTAATAGTCGGCTAGGGGTTCGATTTGACCCATTCAACCCTCAACATAAGTTACAACTTGAACTTGTTATAGCATTATTCATAGCCCAGTGTTTCGATCCCATTTTCCATGAGTAAAAAGGGCTACTATGGCATCCCCTCAAATTATGGGGGTTAATAATTCTAGGTCATTTTTCAGAAGGCATAATTTTTTCATACGAAATTCATTTAATTATTTTAATGCACCATTAGAAAATAATCTGTGTATAGTAAAATCATGACTTGATATGCTTCAGTGGAAAAAATTTACTCCCAAAAAACATCATTTAAGGCTTTACAATACAAAAAAGTGTTTTAGACCCTAATTCTCCAAACTATGTCCCACCATTAAAAATTCACTTGTAGGTTGTTTATTTCAAAATTTCCGCTAAAAAATCATCAAGATGGATTACAAGTTACATAGTGATTAAGTCCATATTAACCAATGATTATTATTTTGAGAAACATTCATGAGTGTTGTGTTAACAATTTTTGTGGATCTCATACCACTTTCTAATATCTTTAGTCAACTACCCATTACCATTCTTTACTTATGACTTAGTCTAGTTTTCTTGATTTTGGATCTCCTTTATTTTCCCCATATTATAGAAGTATGGTACCCATATTCTAGGAATTCCTTGTGATGGATTTGCATACCTAAACTATTTTTTATTCATTTTCTTCAATTTCTACTCAATTTAATAACATATTGATAAGGGGCTCCTAGTGAGGATATCTTCAAGAGATCCATTTCCATTTGGATTTATATATGTAGGTCACTATATAATTCATAATAAATTTCTATCGAAGGTATCTCATACCCTAATTTGAGCATACCATATGGAAAATATGAACGTACTTCAACAACATCTAGTCTCTCTCCCATCTCTGAGTCACCCATCTCAAGTACCGGTCATCATATTTCTGTAAAAATGTAGAATTTATCCTTAAGAGAACCAAGAAAAGGTTCCCAAGTAGATTTTACCTTGAATATCCTACACTCATATTTGTTATGTCTCACCTAATAATATTCCTACTAATTTTAGACATGTGGAAGGGATTTCAGGAGTGTGAAGGTGATCTTTTCATTGTCATAATTTTTTTAGACATAGTAGTATATATAAAACAAATTTAACCATTTATCCAAATAATTTACATGTATTTTAACTTTAAATAAGGACATATTAAATTTAACTTGTACCTTAAGGGCGCCTCACCCTTGATATTATGGCTTGTTGAAGTTGTCCTAATAATTGCTAGCATGGGCCAAGGTATGTTATAACAATCCATGGACACACAAATGGATAAAAAGCATTGTTTTGTGCCTTAAAATGGAATAAAAAACATGATATCTAAAAAATCCTCAAAAAAATGCTAATAAAATAGAGAATCAATAAGTTAGTGGAAGAGGTTGGTGGCCACTGATATCCCTTGAGCCATCATAATGAATTTCGATGTATTACACCCGTACCTATTTTATAAGAATGTAATAGTGATTAATGGCCTACATGATGGGGGTATCCAAATCAATCGACTATGAAGGTGATGGCATGGAAAAAGGACTCCACACAAGTTTCTATTATGATTTTGACATCATCTGATGAGCATAGCCATAAATTTACCATGATACAAGAGGGTGGATGTAGTCTCTAATTTTCTCCTATGACTGGTTATTATCCTATTTCACAGCATTTCTTTGAAATTTTCCTCCATAAATATTCTTGTATTTGTATTGCCTTTGTGAATGATTAGGATCCAGAATCCTTCTATTTCTTTAACTGGTTTCAAGGGCTAGGACTTACATCCAAGTATTTTGGTAGTTATGGTAGTCTAGAAGGTGTGCTTCCTAAATATTTGGGGTCTAACTCTTATTTTTATGTGGAATTATGGGTTATGGATAAAACATTATTCCCTAGATGTAGTGCTCATCTACAACAATAGGTTAAATACATTGCAACTAATTTTCCTAATAGAAAATAGACACACAGAATAGATAAAAGAACTTACTTGGAGTCGAAGCACTTCCTATTCTCCTTCTGTCGCTCTTGTTGTAGCTTCAAATCCAAGCTAGATGTCTGAAAATATTTCCTACATGAATGAACACTACACAACAAAAGATAGCAATAATACAGGTGTCTATTCAAGTTATTTAGTTAAATCAATGAAACATAAACCATATACATCAGATAAGAATTCATAATATCAAACACATGAGCTTATACAGATACATATGTGGGAAAGTAAGCATGAATATTTATTAATGGATAGAAGGGGAGGTTACAACCCAGTGATTGATTTAGTGTCACCATCTCCACTAGCATCCTAGCCTCATGAAAATGCATATCTCTCCAGCAACATGTCACTCAAATCAATTCCTCAATTGAAATCCACTAGCATTTCTCTACTCAAATTCTTCCTTCTCAAGCACTAGGATCTGTGCTTAATTTATAGATGAGATGAAGGTAGTTTTACAATCAATGAATTTATAATAATAGGAAATACATGTTTCCAATATTAGAGATTTAAAATGGACACATGAATTCGAAGTTTGACACATGTGAACTCTTCTAGAAGGAACTGGCCAAGTGGAGATTCTGGAACAATGAGAATTTCGCTCCCAATGTGACCCACACACTTATGAGTGTTGAGAAGTGCTTTTAAAAGTACCCTTGAGTGGGGTTACCTGCATATGAAACACAGTTAGCCCCTTGAGAGGTAGCATTGGTGAGCTCTCATATGATATAATATAAACTTCAAATCTTGGAAGCCTTTGCAATTGAAAGTCATGGATGATTTTTCTTATTCTTTTTCTTAGGGAATATAGCAAATGAAATTATAGGGGATGATAGATACTATTCATTAGTTCTAGAGATGATGTCCACTTAACCAGGTCATTGGGAATGGTGCCAAAATTGACCTATAACAAATGCCCCCTAAAGCATGAAGTCAGAATACTAATAAAAATATTTTGATTGTGATGCTTTACACTATGATGGGCTGGAGATGAAGCAGAGTGGTGAGTTGCATCAATCTTACAATAAATTACATCATGATATATCCTCTCGATGACGAATTGTTGAGGGAAGGCATTCCCATGCTTACCAAATAAACTATCTAATAACATGTACCTAGTGTAGAAAGTTGTCTTCATTGGAATGTTACCCAATTCAGACATGCCTACAGATATACACCCATGTTCGGATGACGATCTGTATGTAAGGTCACCGTACATATGATGTGTACAAAAATCGTGAAATCGTAGTCTGGATGGCTGAAACTATATCTGGGGTCTTCTTATCTCGTTCACTCGATCATTTGGCTACAAGTCTAGGCATGAGAATATATGATTTGTAGTCGAACATGGTAAGACATCATTTTATTACTAGCCAATAATGTGAGTTGTTAACAAACATGAGAGAACCAACATTGATGTCAATGGGTCTCAAGGTAATGTTGTACATTTTTTAAGGCGTGAATAGAAGATTTGATGTCGAACGGAAAAAAAAAATCTTTGAGTCAAAAATCTAGAAGCGAGGATCTTGTCAATGCTATAACAAGCCTCATGGTATTGGAATATTATGTACTAAGTGAACTTCATAGATAATGATTTGTCGTCGAAAGGAAGCCACCTTATTTTGAAATGAGAGTTACTGATTTCAGAGACAAAGGTATGACTTTATATAGCAATGTTCAGGGATGACTATCATGAGAATGAAGGTTTATGAGTATTGCAGAAAGATGAGTATTCACTGGATGACTTCTCTTGAACATATCAGTGACACTGAGATGAGTTGGCAGCATTGACCCAAAACCAAAGTGAAGGTATGATGAACCATAGGTATGAATTAACCGTCAAGAATATTACCCAACCCAAACAGTCATGGTGATGGAGTGAAGTGTCATGTTCAAGAGCGACTTGCTACCATAAAAATTTTTGTTCACTTTCCCAAATTTTCCCCTGTCGTTTGTCGACCAATACCTCTTTATTGTTATTTTTTACAAGCTTTATGAGGATAACATATCCTTTATCTATAATTAAACCTTTTAGGAAAATAAAATATCACTATTTAATATTTTAACGACTCTAGCGATTAATGAAACTCGATTATTTCCATGATCGACAAGCCTGTCGCTATTTAATGTTTCAATGAGCCAAATGATAGTGATAGCCCTATCCTTTTTCATATTTAGAGAGTTTGAAAAAGAGGATGAAATAAAACTCCATAAGTAATTTTTTGTAAAGTTGTCGTTCAAATCCGAAAAAGTGTAAAATAATATCTAAGAAAACCTCTTTAGTCATGTTTGACCAAGGTATTCCTTTTTCATAAATTATCTATCTTTGTCCAGAAAATGGTTAAACTTATATTGAGTATATATCAATTGATTTACTTTTATGAGCTCAAAAAGACAAGTGCTCAACAATCTTTTCACATTATAGGAGTCTAAAAACAGTTGAAAGAAGACTCTAGGGTTCCTTTTTCATTGTTATAGAAGCTCGAAAAAGAGATAAAAATGTGCTTCCAATCCTTTTTCATTTTTAACAAAGCTCGAAAAATAAGGAGAAAAAGTAAGCTTTGTGGTCAAATCATTCTTGAAATAAATCTGGACGACTAATTTTTTCATCAGTTGTAAGACCTGTTCAGCACAACATCAAATGGATTAAAAATACCTATTTCGTGATAAAAAAACATAATAAAACCATAGTCAGAAAGATATATGATTTTCAAAAAATTAAATGACTATTAAAAAGAGTTTTACTATTCATTTTTACCATTCCATAGTTACAATTTTCATTTTGCAGCTCTGAACCTAATGTTTCCCCCGAACTTCAGCTATTGACCGTGATCATTTTTGTGGATAGATTTTGTTGTCGTTTGATGCAGGTTAGTGCCATGAACCCTATCTTTCATTCAGTAATCATTTCATTTCCATTCATTGTAAAATTTTAGGGTTTTGGGGTCGCTAGGGTAATTCTACTCCAAAAGGGGCCAACGCACCCTTGGACATCGAAAAGTGCAGTGCATAACAACTAAAATGAAGGCTACGTACATACACAACACACTGTCTCTTGTCCTGGCTTGCGTTGGGCACAACCTTCATTTTTGTTTTTTTCATTATGCCCAAAATTTACTCAATTTTTTTCATTGAATATAATCTAATGGTTCTTATGGTTACATTTTAGGTTTTCATCGGATTACAATCACGATTACATGGAGGGAAAGAGAGCATGAAGAATAGGATATGATTTCCCTAAAAGATCCAAGCATAGTAAGAGCCCTAAGATATTGTGGACTGTTAAAGTACGTATGGTTGTCAGGGATGAGACAACAAATAGAACGCTTAGAGTTCTTAGTTCGAGCATGGGATCCATCTATCGAGGCATTTCATATTAAGAACCAAGTGGTTCCCATAACAATAGAGGATGTATACTTTCTCACAGGTTTTTCGAGGAGAGGCTTGCCTATTTCACTCTCAAGGTCTATTCTTGGAGGAGAGACTAAGAGAGATTATGTTTTGCAACATTATTATCCAAGGTCAGAGCCTAGAAATGATGGAAATATAAACATCCAGGATGTTAGATATTTTCCTTTGAGAACAATCCTTTTCGTGATAGTAAAACTTGTTGGCACTGTTACACTACATGTACAAATAGATCGTGTATGTAGTATGCACTAGAGTGTATGGAGTCAACAATATTCAACTGGTCTGGAATTGTTCTTTCTGAGATAAAGAAACAACTGAATAAAGAAAAGGGTGGAAAGAAGAAGAACTTCAGGTATGGTTTGATCCTCATATCTTTTTCCTTGGAACAGATTCCACTGATGCAACCACAACATGTGACACTTGATGTGTCTAATCCTAGAGATCCAAGGATGCAGAGATGGGTAGAAGTAATGGGTAGGCATGTAGACCAATCAACCATTGTGTTCTCGACTGTGTTCTTTCCCTAGTTCAGGCGAAATATTGTCGCCATCGATGAGTATGCATAAGTAGGCGTTGATTTCCGAAGAGATCCAAATTTAGCTTTACCAGAAGGTGCTTAGTGGGGTGCAATAGGTAAGAATGTTTTGACCATGTTTTTGGTTTTTCTAAGGTTTATAGAATGTTTTTATGTTTTGATGTTTTCCCAAGACTAAAATAAATGTTTGATATAATGCATATGTTTCTCGAGTTCAACTGGTGGAGGAACCAGAGCGTGTAGTAGATGAGCCAGTAGAGAGGGTTGTAGGGATAACAGTCCTTTATTATCGATATGGTTGAGACTTTGACTGAGCTTTGGAAGCACATAGAGTGGTTGAGCTTCAGGATTCTTGATTGCCAGATCAAAGAGTTACCCATGCAATAGTAGTGTCACACTATCGGTGTTCCTAACACTTCGATGTGGTTACTGTGTAGGATAGTTGTATCTATATAATGTTACCATGAGCACCATTAGTTTAATTTTGACATTTTGCATACATTTTGAGGTTAGATGACCAATGTGTCTTGGGAAATTTTTTTTGTAAAAACTTATAACTCTCTATCTATTTGATTTCAGTGTTTTCCTATGTTTATTTCACAATCCTATTAAATGGTGTGAATGTTTTCTTTAAATGTGTTGCAAATGTCTATCTAAAACTTGATTAGCTAATGAATCAGTTAATGTGTTCAGATTTCTGAAAATGTGTTAATATTGAATAAAATCAAAGTGTCTTTCCAAAAGTCGAACTCTTAGGAAAAAATGATGCAGTGTTGGATTTCTAACAGTATAAACACTAGTAAGTTATAATACCACAAGTTATGAGTCCAACCTTATGATTATGTGGTTAATACCAAATGAAATGGCATCAGAGAGAAGTTTAATCAACGTGCTATACTCAATGATATTTTTCATCGATCTACCGATACAAATCCCTTGAAAACTCACTAACTCATTGTTCAGAGAGAAAATGTCCCACACTGCAGAGGATAGATTTTGTGTATTATGACTAGCACCATCAGCATATCCAACAAATGGTTCCAAAGAAACAAACATCTGTGATGAAATGTAAAGTGGATTACTAATGTTAAGAAAACTCTAAAAGAAAACTAATATAGTGAATGAAAATGAACAACATATATATACAATATAATACAAAAAATTAATACGCTCATGATTAAGCATAGTAACGTTTCAAATATAACCCATTTATAGGTTGCGCCAATGGAATTCCATCGTAATCAACCAACTCATAAGCACCCTTAGCAAGAACTCTTTTGAAAATATAGGGGCCATGCCTTAGTGGCTCAAATTTTTCTATACTTATTACATCCGCTTTTTTATCATAAAGAAGGACCAAGTCGCCCTCTGATGAAATGCGAGGCAGGAAATTTTTTTTGTAATGTGCCTTTATACATCTCTTATGTACATTGTTGGCCAATTGGGCTTCACGACATGTTTCATCAAGATGGATGAGGTTAAAAAGTCACGCTTCTTCTTCTGAGGTGTGAGGTAACAAGTCAATTGTGAGTTTTAACGATGGTATTTCACATTGGATTGGCAAGATAGCTTCCAGACCATACACCAATTGAAATGGAGTAAATACAGTTGCATTTCTTATCGAGGTTCGATACACCCACAAGGCAGATTATAAGATCAAATTCCAATTTATTTATGAACTCCTATCATTTGTTGAAGCATACGTTTAAGAATCGTGTTGATAGCGTCAACTTGTCCATTTGATTGTGGATAATAAGGAGTAGAATTATCATGTGACAATCCTAACTTGGCAGTCAATTCAGCCATCATGTGGTTGCAAAAATTCTTCCCGTGATTTGTAACTCTAGCCAATGGGACCCCAAACCATGCAATAAAATTATTAAAGAAAAACAATGGAGTTGTCGGTCATGTGTTGTTGAATGTACGCATCACTTCAACCCATTTGGTAAAGTAGTCGACTGCGAAAATAATATAACCATGCCCCCTGGGCAAATGATGGTTACAGCTCATGAAGTAAATACCCAATTTCGAAAATGGTCCCACAAATACAACAAGATGCACTGGCGCTGGTGATTTGTGGATTTTACGATAAAAAATATGGCACGCATGACAACTTTTGACCACGAGAATGCAGTCGTGAAATATGTTAGGCCAAAAGTAACCAGTGTGGAGTATCTTCTGTTTGGTAGCATATCCAGATAAATGTCCACCACAAGCCCCCACATGAAAATCATTTAAAACCTATTCGGCCTCCTCGTGATTGAGGCACCTTCTTAAAATAGTATCGAGAACATGACGATAAAGTGTATCGTCGACGATCAGATAATATTTGGCTTGGTATCTAATACGTTGTTTTTTAGAGGGAGAGGTATTAGGCCAAAAAGTTTGATATTGGAGATAAATGACAAAATCTCCATACCAAGGATCAGATGATCCAATCAGAAACATAGACTTGTCAGGAATTGATGGTTCTGATGTAGTAGGAGTACTATGAGAGGAAAGGGAATAGAGAAGCTCTAGCAAAACTAAAGACTTCCTTGACTTGGATTTGATGAATTCCAAATCAAATTCCTACAATATGACAATCCATTTTGAATATTTTCCCCCCAGCAATTGACGTGATAATATATAAGTCATGGGGTTACAATCTGAAACGAGAATGGTCTTTCGGAGCAGGATATAGTGGAAAAATATTTGGAAAGCTTGAACAACTTCCAAGGCAATTTTTTCTCCATATGAATACTTAGCTTCCATATCATTGATATTGCGACTCAAATAATAGATTATATGTTCAATTCCATCTTCTACTTGGACCAAAACCATAGTAATGGTCATTTCAATCGCGATGATATATAGGAAGTAATCATTCTGATAATTAGGGGGATACATTAATGATGCTCGGACAAGAGTATCCTTGACAACAACAAAGGAAGCTTGTGCAACTTGGTCCCGATGGAAGGGAACCCATTTTTTCAAGAGCCGAGTAAATACTTTAGCCATTTTGGCATAGTTGGGTATGAACCTCCTTAAGAAGTTAGCCTTTCCTTGAAGTTTCTATATCTAAAGTAAATTTAATGGCATAGGAAAATAAAGAATGGCCTCAACCTTCAATTTATCGATTTTAATTCCCTCTTTGGAGACTACGAATCCAAGCAAATGACCAGAACCAACAAAAAACAGAAATTTATGTGGATTCAGGCATATTTTTTAGTGTCGGCAGTGTAAGAATATGGCTCTCAAATTCATCAGGTGATCCTAATTCCATGAATGCACTAGTAAATCATCTATATAAGGTTGAAAAATGTGCTTGATGTCATTGAAAGCATAATCCATTTCTCTCTGAAAATTTTCCCCAACATTCTTTAAACCAAATGGTAGTTTCCCATAAGAAAATGTGCCCCAGGGAAATATGAATTTTGTCTTATGTTGATCCTCTAGGCGGATATTTATTTGATTGTAGCCGCAAAATCCATCCATGACCGAAAATGTTTCACATCCAGCACAGTCGTCAATAATCTAGCTGATAAAGGGAGTAGGATGGTTGTCTTTTGGACAAGCAATGTTGATGTCCCGATAATCGATGCACACTTTCATGGTTCCTTACTTTTTTATGACAGGAACGATGTTGGAAACCCACTCAGTTAGAGGAACAGGGTAAATGAAACCAACATGCAAAATTTTTTCAACTTCTACTTTGATGGCAGTGACTTTCTTTTGATGAACCGAACGAAGTCATTGATGCACTGATTTGACATCAGGATACATATTAATATTGTGTTCAACAATTCTAGTATCTATACCTAGCATTTCCTCATAAGGCCAAGAAAATACATCATGAAATTCATGAAATAGAGAGAAATATGATTCAAGTTCTCATGGAGAACAAGACACACCGGTATGAATATTTTCTACAACACCAAGTTTTGTCGAAATATTGATAGAAATGGTTTCTTCAATATTTGATAGATTTCGCTTAGAATCAATTGCATTAATAGGTAAAGAATTCAAAAAGGAATTTTTTATTGATGGATTATATAGTTCACTGAGATTATTTTCTTCATAATTATGAATATGGGAAAGATGATGATAATATTCCCATGGTTCTCTTTCCAACATCATGTCTTCCTAAATATTCTCGTCTATCAAGAAAATTGAGGAAAAAGGATCAGATGGAGTACCAAAATCTAAGGAATGATCAACCCAAACAGTCAATGACTTTGATTTCAGATTCATCACTCAAGCCAGATAGATTGATTGCTATGACAGCTCAATAGGGCTAGGAAACAGAATCTCATCGAACGTAACAATTTCATAATCACCCGTACTATTCCTTAAGAAAGATGGAGTGCAAGAGATCATGTAGCAGGTCTCTATACTTGTAATTTTTGTGGACGTCGCAAGCAGCGGTAATGAAAAGGTTCCCATGAGAGTGGAATCGTTTAAGAGTCCTATACCAATGTTTTGAATTTATAGTTGGGGTACGTGAACGAACGGAACACTTCCAGTTACCTGCGAAGCAGAGGCATTCTAAAATATGTAGAAATAATTTCAGTAATAGCATATACCCATGGTCTTCCAAATAGAATATTATAGTTAAGGGGTACGTCAGCAACCTCGACATAACCATTCACTATTTTTCCCCCTAGTTCATAATGTAGGTTATTAATAATACAATGAGGTTTATATGTATGTCCATTGAAAGCCTTCAACGTCATTGATGATCATGATAAGCATAGCGAGTGAAGTGACTTCCAACAATTCAGAGACATAATGCATGTAGAGGCTCCCTCATCAATAATAGTGCGATGAACAAGGTGATCAAAACATTTACTTGTATGGAGAATGATAATTATGCTAGTAGTTCCAGTGCATAGCCTGTATGTTTAAATACGACATTATTAGAATTAGTCGGATCAATCCCACCAATAGCTGACAATAAAGCCTCTTTTTTGGAGGGACAATTTTGTAATACCTCAAAAGAAGACATAGCTAAAGGGGATTCATAGTTGAGGTAGTAGGTTGATCGGTGGCCTGACTACCATAATATTTATTATTCGTTGAGACCAAAATATCTATTGAAGGTTTTGTGACAGATAACATAAGTACTTGGGAACTAGAAGCTAGATCTGTAGCAACCAAATTTGCGTCTGGATTGGGAAACATATTTGTCAACACCCCTGATGCATGAGAAGTCTTAATGATTTAGGAAACTTTAGCGTGGTGAGGATAATATTGAGAAAAGTGTTCCTCATTACAGATTATGCATGGATAATGAGGTTTCCATGCTCTAGATGATTGATTAGATGTTATTTCCTACGGGTCAAAAGTTTTCTTTTTCTTAGATTTCCCCTTTTTCTTACTTCTGGGTTGTTTGTCACTTTTGTCCTTTCCAAATGACACGGAATTAATTTTGGAAGAAGGTGTAAGATCAGATGCAGTAGTATGATGTGTTCTTGCAGTATGAATCAAGGTTTATCTAGCATGAGTGTACTTTAATTAATGAGGAACAGTAAAATTAGATCTCAACGCATTAGGAATTTTTTCATAGAGCATGCTAGACTGAGTATAAATCAAGTCCAAATATTGGGCATGAGTGATAATTTTCTCTTTTGTGATGATTCCACCCTTAGCCACATCCTCAATTATAGATGGTAACACATAATTAATGAACCACTCAACAAGGAGATGATCAGGAACAAATTTCTTAACCATTCTACGACAACAATGCCACTCATGAATATGATCAATGTGAGTAGCATTAGTCTATTTGAAATAGGTCAAGAGTTCCGTTCCAATTTCATATCGTATGGGTAACTGGAAGTGAGTCAAAAAGACAATAGCTAGAGTAGTGAAATTAACAAAAGAAGCTCTAGGTAACTCAATATGCCATTTTGTAGCCAGACCAGTGAGCGTACGCTGGAAAAGATGTAGTCGAACAGAATCATCATTCAGGGAGTTGGATGAACACCACAAATGATAAGTCATGACATGAGTCGATAGATCTTCCCAAGGGTTTCCATTAAAATTATGAATATCCAAGGGTAATTTGTGAGGTATCACCGGCCACCAAGGAGAATAGTTGATTGGATCATTGGTTAGCCTATTTAAATATGGTAACTCTAAAGTTGCAACAAAGGAAATTGTCTATTAACGTCGGGTTGAGCATAGTCGAGGTATGATGGAATTACTTAAGCAACAAGCCTTTGAGCACCAGGATAAGGAATCTGTTGTTGGTAACCTAGATAGGGGTTGTTTTGAAAAGAAAATACTTGAGGATTTTTTTGAAAAAACCTAGATATGATACTTGCTGAAATGAAGTTCGAGGCATTTGCGCTTGAGGCTTCCAAGGGAGTTGTCCACCAATGTTATAACCCAAATTAGGATAACTTGGATTCAGTTCAGGATATGTATAACTAGGTTGTTGATGTGACATCCCATCAAATGGTAAACCAGCTTGTGAATAAATGATTCCAGGTATGATTGTTGTTGTAAATTAACGAAAGGATTTGGATTTTATGGACCAAATAGTTGAGAGTATTCAGTTGAAGGACTCGTTTGAAAAGGTTTTTATACAAAATTTTGATTCTGTAATAAGGGTAAATATGTATTAACAAGTTGGAAAGATGTGGGTGTAATAGGTTGAGCTGGTTGATATGAGTGTACAACCATTTGTGGTTGGAAAGGAAGAGTGGGCTGCCATTGACAAACATTCATTTCGACATTAGGTTGACCAAAAAGTGACAGAGTACTGTCATAGTGGGTGACCAAAGGTTTCCCCCCATCATGAGGAGGATAATAAGATAGAAAATATTTCTCTCCAAATGCTGGCAGTCCAGTTGATATGGTACTAGATGGAATAGACCCAGAAGGACCAACTTGATATTGTCCTGATGATGTAGATAAAGAATCAAGACATTAAATACTCACTATAGGATTACCAGTTAAAATATCAGATGTTGACAGTGGTAAAGTCCATGGTTTTGAAGATGCACCAGAGAAAATTCCAGATAAATATTTATAACATGATGGGACCATAGGGCCACCATGAAAATATGATTGGTGAAGTTGTAAAAATCTGCAGAGTAGCGAGGGCAGGTACTGACATAATTGAAACATATGGCCCAACCAAAGATGTTGGTTTAGGCATGGTTACTTGAACAAATGTATACCCTTTTGAATTGAGGAGAATATGAATAGGAACATGATAAAAAAAAGCGGAGGGTGGTGATTGAGGAAAAGACTCATAGAGGTAAAGCTCCTCCCCAAAATGGGTTGGGGTTAAAGTTGTCTTGTCTTGTGGGATTTCTTCAATCGTAATTAAACTACGTGGAAGTATTTCACTGTCAGGCCCAAAGTATATTTCAGGAGGTTGACTGTGTGATATGGGAGATTCAATGGCTACAAAAATTTATGGGATGAAAAATAGAGGAAAAACTTTCGGTTGTTCAACTTCAGGATTCAGATGTTCCAGCAAAAAGGAGACAGGATTTGGATCAACTTCTGGTTGAACAACGTCGAGTCTAGGAGGTATATTATCACTGATTAGATGGATTGTGACCACAGGTAGCTATGAGGACTCTATTTCGACAACAGTAGACAAACCAGGATGTGTAGAAAAAACTTGAGATAACTTTGGTATATGGGAAGATGATGTTTCACCATAGGTATGAATAGTACTTGATTCGGTAGAGTTTTGTCGCCATCGCCGTCCAAGAGTAATTTCTGGTCGTAAAGGTGGTTTCAATGCTAATATACACGAATGAAAGGGAAATGTATTTTGTTCTTCCATGATTACTGATTTATTTTAGCCAAAAAAAAATAAACAAAATAAAAGTGTAATGCTAGGAAAAAGGTTGACCAAGAAATTATGAACTGTAGAATACCTCTTGGTGAACCAAGAAGTACAGGCAGGAAATCTCCTTGAATTTTGTGTTTAGTGTTTCATAATTTACAAGGCGGCTGATTCAGTTCAATATGGATGGATAGCAACATGAATTTGTCCTCCCAAATATACTCAAAGGTACATGGAGGCCCAAGTCCATATTAGTGTTGTCCGGTGTGAAACCACACAGTGAGAGCACACCTTTATACTTTTCGTACTGTAACACTACCCGATATTCCCAAAAGTACGTGGACGAGCTACGATATACTTACCTACATGGAGTGAGGTATCACACTCAAAATGCATCGCAGAAAATTAACGATAGCTGCTTTTTTTTACAATGTCGGAACACGTCTCTAGCCTAGACCTTCTAAATTTTATCGTTATCGTTTGAATTCTTTGTTAGGTAAAGTGAGATAAATTTTAAGTTGATCTTGTTTATCAATTTTTCTTTCAAGTTTCATTGCGATGATGTATTGGAAATTCCTAAAATGTAAACTAAAATGATAAGAAATTTTTCACTTTTAGTTTTTCAATGAAAATTATAGCTACTAGAGGGAAAGAGCAATCAATTTGAGAGCAAACAAATTAAAGAACACAAACTAAAATTCAAATTCCCTAATTGTTCCTTTTGCAAAACACACAATCCACTAAATTCAAATGCAGCTTTTTCTTTTCAGTTCCTTTAATGTTATGAATGCAAAAAAGAAAATAAGTGCACCAAATCAATAGAAACAAATGCCTTTTAATTTAGAGAAATGAAGAATATAAACAACAATTTCTCTTTTGAAGGAAAAATGAGGAATAGAACAAAAATTTATCCTATCAGGAAATGAAGAATTTAACGACAATTTCCTTTTTCAAAAGAAAATGGATCTAATGCAGCAATGAAAATACTTTGAAATTAATTTGTCAATGATAAAGAAAAACAATTTAAATAAACATTGAAAAAAAATTTATTTCAAAGGAGGAAGGATTAGGTAAGGTCACTGGTCAATTTGGGGCATCAGGCTCTTTAAAACACAGTAGACAACAAACCGAAAACAAAAATGAAATGGAAAATTAAATGAAATTCAGATGGTTTCAAGGGGAAACGCAGTCTCTAAGGAGAGACAGTGCATTGCAAAGCAGGCATGAATGGGAGATAGTGCTATGCAAAGCACTGTGTCTTATCCAACAGTGCGTTGGGAGTAGTGTATAACAAAAAATACAACTATTTAACACACTTCTAATGTGAATTTGGATTTCAAAAGCCTAATCTTTATGATTAAAATATATTGGGTGAATAAAAAAAATTAATCAAAGGAAAATACACTCAATATGAAGGGTAAACTCCCCAGTGGAGTCACCAATTTTTTATGCAGAATTATGGATTACTGTTGGCTCGAGGGGTCCTGACGCAGGTTTGGAGGTTAAGGTTTTCCAACAAACCCCTATACTACCGGCCCTTTTGGCAGTGACCTGATTGAGCAGGCCAAAGACTCACCCGAAGCAGTATTGGAGGGTGCTAGAACCAGGTTTCTTCACCCTGAAAGAGAGTAGGTAAGTCAAGATTATCCATGTTCACACCCTATTAGGTTCACACCAAACAGATCTATTCGCAGGGTTGTTAACAACATAATTGCAATATACAGAGCTATTATCATGCACATATCTAGTTAATAACCCCTCATCCATGTGTGTGTCAACACTTATTAGCACACATTATCATAACATATTACTGTTATACCACAGCACAGACATATTCACAACATAAATAGATAACAAAACAGTAATAGCAACAAAACCCAATAGTTCACATCAACAATAATATATCAGATAACACATAAATACTTTAACCATATCACAATATATTAGCATCCAAAACACATTACAGTCTAACACAGCCTACACACACAACTAGAAGGGTCTGCACACAACAATACTGAGGATATTCACGCACACAGCCAGCAGGAATCTTACCTAAACGACCCAATAATAGATCTAACAATTTGCACTTAGCATCAGAACTTAATCTTTCCTACCTTAAGAGTCAAAATTTTTCATCTCTTTATATCGACTTAGCCTATTCTACCAATGGTCCACAAACCATGGTTTACAGATTCTTAGTCTACCCTTGACCCATTATAATGCATTCGAGGCTTTGAACCACCCCAAAACCCCTACATTAGACTAAATAATACCAAAAATATACAAAATTATACAAAATTCACAGCTTTTGGGGAACCCTATTCCAACAGTCCCCCAACATAGTCTTGTGACTCGTCTCAAGTCACTATGATGGTGGGGTCTCCACTTGCGCCTTCAGCATCCTAATCGACTCAACTGATGTGGGTAGCACACCTTCACTCTGAGCAATAGGATTTTGCACAATATCCACCAAATTATGTTAAGTTGGGACTTCTGTTACACCGGTGACACTCTCCAAAATATGGTTTTATCCAACTTAGGCTACTCTTTCGTGCCAATGTTGACTTCTCGCAGCTTCAGAGGCTTCGTAACATCCACAGTTTTTTGTGGAGGTTCCACAACTACACGCTCTCCCTCCGACTCTAGGATAGAGACATTGCGCAGATCCTCATTGCACTCTTCTATGGTTATGCTGCGGTAGTTGGAAATATCCTACATCTGTGTCTCCCATGTCGGCACCCCAAGTGTTGCGTAGGGGCATGATTCATCAAATACAAAGATATCTATATCCTGTAGAGCTTCGTCAGGCGCATCTGTTCCCCCTGTTAGCCGAAATGTCCCTATAAATTTATCCTTTAATGTTTCACAGTGGCGGGTGCACTGATGGAGCTCCACATCTAAGTACCATGCAATGGGATTTGGTCCCAATGCATGAATAAAGAGGTGAAATCATTCTTCTGTAGTCCAGTCATACCTTTTTTCCATCCAAGCGAACAGATGCTCGCGCGGGTCCCCAGGGCCAACGAATGTTTTTACGCGCAAGTGGGCTGGAGGTTCGAATCACAAGATCATCATATATTGACACTCTTCCCAATCTTGGAACGCCCCCTTATGTGTGTCCCACCACCTTGCAGGTGTTGCGTTCATCGCTATATTAAGGGCCTATAGCATTCGCTCTCTCGGAACCTCAGCCTCAAATGTTCACAAAAACTCCTTAATAATACTACCATCATCAAAGTAGGGCGGTTCTGTTACCTATGAGGAGATACATTGGAAGTCCCTTGTGATCCTAAGGCATCGCAGCATATATACATCATGTAACTAGTTCTGCCAGTTTTCTATCTCCCCATCGGAGTCAAACAAACATTCACTTTCCTTTGCCTAGCAAAGTACACCATCTGCCGTAGGATTGATCCAATCCTCGTCCCCCATAGTGAACTTATAGATGTGATCCACATCCTCTTCTTCGCATGCTGGTTCCGTATACCACTCTCCTTTTGTTGGGTCTAATGGTACTATCACCCATGTAACTTCATTTTCAAACACGATGCTTCTCTTCTTCAAATTGATAATACCGCCCATATCTATGGCCTAGTCAAATCCTAGGAGTGCAGGATAGGGGTCTGCATCTTCTACAATCTAAATGACCTAAAAATCACCTCAGACCTTAACTCCTATGATATCTACCATAATTTTTGACAGCCTTCCCAACGATATGATCTTCTTTTGATTGGCCATGCGTAGCTAGATAGTGGACCATTCCAACTTAGGTTCCCATATTCACTGCCAAGTTTTCTTGGGTAGTACGTTCGCATATGGTCCCAGGTCCAAAATAACCTGATCCATTTCATAATCACCAATTTGCACTGTTAGTCGAATTTCCCTACTAGTGTGTTTCCTATGTTTCTATAGTTTGTGCACATCCTTAACTTCCAGGGGTGGATCAGTTTTTTTCTGCGCAGCTGTCTATTAGTTTTTGGAGTTTCTCTACAGCCCGTTGGTTGCGCAATAGCTTCATACACACCTAAAAAAATGGTTTGACCTCGTCCCCTACTTTGAGGTTTGCAGGGGCTTGAGAACTAGATGCCTCAGCCTTAGCAAAGTCTTTTAGGGCTACGAAAAAGGTTTCCTTTTCCTTATATAGGTAAAAACTTCTTGTTTGATGGTTTCTTTTCGGATCAAAGCCTCAACTAAAACTTTCTCCTCATCTCCCCCAGTGGCCATGATATTGCGTGTTACGAAATGAATGCTTGGTTCTTCATCTCGAAGTTTTTCCTTAACCCTTTGTACATTCTGCATAGGTGTCTGCTTCTTTTCCTGCATTTTGGCTATCATAATTTAGCAGTCTTCAATCACATGGTCCAGCTATCTACATTATCTAAAGGATTGTCTTGCAGGGTTCGTGCAGTCCCTTACAAAGTGCCTTATCTCTCCGCAGTTATAGCGGATTAGTTGTCCTCTCACTCTACCTGTGCTTCCACATCCGCCCCTCCCCCCCCAACCCCTAGCTAGGGATCCACCTATGCCTAAGGGGGATCTTGGCGAAAAAGGGTTCAATTTTACCCTATATAGGTTTCCTTGGTCTACCATTAGATCATAAGTTTAGTAGTTCTTCTCATCATGTCCCACTGATAAGAAAAATCTGCACCATTGTTTCTTTAGTTCTAAGACATACATACCCATACGAGGACAGTGGTTGGTATCATGCAGGCCAGCTACGCGACAATCATCACACCATAATGTTGTTCCACTTGGTCCTGGTCACAATGGGTTGGGTCCCTCTGCCTGTACGTAATTTGCTAGCAGTGGGCACTAATCCTTGGTATGCCCAGATACCCTACATTGGATGCACCATATGTCTGGGCTAGCTTCTTTCCCCCAGTCCTTTCGCAGGTTCTGGATATCTACGTGCATCGCCTCCAGCTTCCCTTGGATTTGTTGTACTCCCAACTGGGTATCATATCTTGGCACAACTTCTAATTTCATAGTGATCTCCAAAGCCTTTTCCTGTGATTCAATGGCTTGGTGACCCATAGGTACGTGCAGGTGAGGCAGTGACATAGCAATGAACCATTTCTTGTGTTGCCTGTCATCATACAGAAATCCCCCTTCTCTAATTACCTTATTTAACCGTTGGTCAGCTTCCCATATAGACTCAAATGGTCCCTACTTGAAATATTTTAGATCATTCACTATCTAAGAGTAAGACATAGGCATCTTGAACTACTGTTTTAGGGCATATTTAATATTTTGAATGGTTGCATTCGCATGCTGAGCTATGTATCCCACATACCAATCCAGGGCCCTTCCTTCAAAGGAAAGGGATAGCTACGCTCTTTTCACCACATTTCCGACCACATTCTGCGCGGTCCATACTAATTATGCGATAAACCAGAATTGATCCATATCTTCATCCCCTGTGCCCTTGAAGGTAGGTAGCTTCATGTGCATGGCCATCTTGTCTTCTAATGGAGGTGGAGGTACGAGTGAGTTCTTACCCCTATGCTGGCTTGAAGGTGGTGTAGTTGGAGGGCTCTACATAGCTGAACCCCTTGCTGGGTTGTAGACAAATTTATCTCCTTCTTGATTGGTTTTGTAGTATTTACCATTTTGTGTTGTACCCTTGCTCTGGTCAGAGCTCATTCACTCTGTATGGCCGCACATAATGTTTCTTTTGCACAATAATATCTTAATCAGTAATGGCAAGGTTTTCAAAAGCTTACCTCGGAAACCCTTGAAGAACCTTCGCTCTGCCTCCGAACAAAACACAAATTGATCGATTGCAAATTCCGTCAGAAATACTCCCAGCACATTATACACCCAACGATCTATTGTTCGAGTGATGGTATTTGTTGGGTGTGGAGCCTGATTATCTTGTTTATTTTGTATCATAGCGTTGGACTCATGTACCTTAAATGGGCAGCAATGTTGCCTGAAATTGAATGCTGATTGCGGGGTCGAGGGGGGGTGGCTACCCCCAAAGCTAAAACATATGTAAAATTTCCTTGTAAAAGTATAGTAATTTCTAGTCAATCTGGGTCATTCATTAGGCGGATGATCTGAAGGTAGAAGTTATTTTTAGTTTAGGGTTTTTTTCCCTAGAAGGCAACCCCTCACCTGTATGAGGGTACTGTATTGAGGCTACGTATTGTATGTGAATTCTCAAAGCGAGAAATAGAAAGGGAGACTGTGAGAGAGAACAAAGGATATTACAGTGGATCTGTTGTAGGTCATGTCTCTTCATTTTGCTGGATAATAGAAAGGAAGGACTAGCTATTAAGGGTGGACATAGCCCAAACTGGGTGAACCACGTATATCTATGTCTCTCTGGTTTTATGTGTTTTTTGTTCTTGTTTTTTCCGCATATTTTATGTGTTGCATTGCTTTCTAATATATAATTTTCTAATAGTATTATCAGTTCTTTCCAATTTCTGGATCAACTCTAGAGTCCATTGCGTGATCCATTCATCCTTCCAACACGTCTAGAAATCTACAAGCCTTACATGACACTCTTGCAGCTTGATTTCAAATTTAACGACGAAAATTTCATATATCTCCATGAAAATGTACTTATTCCTCCACTTCCCTGCTGTCAACTTCGAACTACGATTCTCTTTCACTGCAAATTCCTAAACTTGCTTTTCAAACCACTCTTCAATTTCTTTCTTCTTAGGTCTCCAATGTTTTCTTGGCATTACCCAATCTCTCTCTCAAAATTCTCCCATTTCCGGAAACGGAACCATTTGTTGGCTTGAGGGGTCCTGACCCAAGTTCAGACGTTAAGGTTTGCCAACAAACCCCTATACTACTAGCCCTTTCGGTAGTGACCTTCTTGCGTAGGCAAAAGTCTCAATTGAAGCAGTATGGTAGGGTGCTGGAACCAGGTTTCGGCACCCTGAAAGAGAGTAGGTAAGTCAAACAGATCCACGTTCACACCCTATTAGGTTTGCACCAGACAAGTCTATTAGCAAGGTTGTTAACAGTATAATCGTAATATGCAAAGCTATTATCGTGCACGGATCTAGTCAATAACCCCAAATCCACTGTGTATCAACATTTATTAGCACACATTATCATAATAGACTACAATTATACCATAGCATAGACAGATTTGTGGCATAAAAAGATAACACAAAAGTAATTGCAACAGATCCCAACAGTTTGCATCAACAGTAATATATCAAATAACATATAAATACTTTAACCATATTCTCATATATTAGCATCCAAAACCCAATACAATCTGACACAGCCTGTGCACACATCCAGCAGGGTCCACACACAATAATACTAAGGATCTTTGCGCACATAGCCATCAGGAGTCGTTACCCAAACGACCCAATAATAGATCTAACAATTCGCACTTAGCATCAGACCTTAATATTTCCTACCTTAAGACTCCAAAATGTTCATCGCTTTATACTGACTTAGCCTACGCTTCCAATGGTCTCCAAACCATGGTTTTCAAACTCTTGGTCTACCATTGACCCATTACAATGCATTCGGGGCTTCGACCCACCCCAAAACCCCTGCGCTAAACTAAATAATACAAAAAATATACAAAATTACACAAAATTTGCATCTTTTAGGGGACACTATTCCAAGAATTACGGATAAAAAATTCTTCCCTAGATGTAGTGCTCATCTAGAAAAACATGTTAAAGACTTTGCAACTACTTTTCCTAATAGTAAACAGACACACAGAACAGATCAAAAAACTTACTTGGATTCGAAGC
Source organism: Pinus albicaulis (assembly GCA_034641835.2). Classification (NCBI taxonomy): domain Eukaryota; kingdom Viridiplantae; phylum Streptophyta; class Pinopsida; order Pinales; family Pinaceae; genus Pinus; species Pinus albicaulis. Next base: position 265,031,202 of record CM076580.1, on the reverse strand, counting down.
GCTTCCTATTATCCTTCTATCACTCTTAATGTAGCTTCAAATCCAAGCTAGATGTCCGAAAATATTTCCTGGAAGAATGAAGACTAAACAACAAAAGATAGCAATAATATAGATGTTTATTCAAGTTATTTATTTAAATCAATGAAATGTAAACAATATACATCAGATAAGGATTCATAATATCAAACACATGATCTTATACATACATACATACATACATACATACATACATACATACATACATACATACATACATACATACATACATACATATATATATATATATATATATATATATATATGTATATATATATATATGGGAAAGTAAGCAACAATATTTATTAATGGATAAATGGATAGAAGGGGAGGTTACAACCCAGTGATTGATTTAGTGTCGCCATCTCCAGCAGCATCCCAGCCTCATCAAAATGCACATCTCTCCATCATCATGTCACTCAAATCAATTCCTCAATTGAAATTGCACCAAAATTTCTCTACTCAAATTCTTCCTTCTCAAGCACTAGGATCTATGCTCAATTTATAGATGAGTTGAAGGTAGTTTTACAATCAATTACTTTCTAATAATAGGTAATACATGTTTCCAATCTTATAGATGTCAAATGGACACATGGATTCGAATTTTGACACATGTGAACTCTTCTAGAAAGCACTGGCCAAGTGGAGATTCCGGAACAATGAGAATTTCGCTCCCAATGTGACCAACACACCTATGAGTGTTGGGAAGTGATTTGGAAAGCACCCTTGAGTGGGGCTACTTGCATATGCAACACACTTAGTCCCTTGAGAGGAAGCGTTGGTGAGCTCTCATATGATATAATATAAACTTCAAATCTTGGAAACCTTTGCAATTGAAAGTCATGGATGATTTGTCTTGTTCTTTGTCTTAGGGAATATAGAAACTAAAATGATATGGGATGATAGACCCTATTCATTGGGTCTGGAGATGATTTCCAGTTAACCGGGTCATTGGGAATGTTGCCCAATTTGACCTATAACACTTATGAAAAATGGTGGAAAATTTAATTGTTAGTTAAATTTCTTGTCATTAAGTTTTCAAACCCTCGGTTCATGAACTTGTGAAGTATACTTTCAGAATACGTTAGGAATCAACTTTCGATTTTGAAAGGGAGTCCTAATCTATTGAGATAAATGGAAAAACTAAAATAAAAACTCATTCGTAAAATAATATAAGATGACTATGCACACATTTCATCTTTCAAGAGTCTCAAATTCAGAACTTGGGAAGAAATATTTTAACCTATGAAATTGAAATGACTATTGATATGAAAGTAAAATTACTCTATTGAAATGAAAATAAATCTATTATAGTGACATAAAAGTAAATATATATTTATCAATATGAAAGTAAATATATCTTATCAATACGAAAGTAAATATATTCTAATGACTTGAAAGTAAATTTAATCTAGAAAAGGTAAACCTTATATTAAGAATGCATTGAATTCTTAAACTATGAAATTTAAGGGAAACTTATTCTAAAATAAGTGAGAGATCAATTGAAATTACTAATTTGTTCATTGTCAAATTAGAATCATTTATGAATTTATATCAAACAAATTGAAAAGAAATGAATCTATGAAATGAAATAAATAATGCTTAACCTGTAGGAAAAAAATCATAAAACGAATGAGCATGAAAGAATGTAAATGATGCATTTAATAAAAAATGTTAAAATGAAAATAAAGAAAAAAAACATTAGAATATATCCCATACTCATTAGGTGGCCATCCCAAAGTTCATAAGAGATGGAAAGTTGAAAAAAGTCTTGATCAAACACCAAATAAAGGCACAACCATATCAAAGTGAACTACAACGCTATTCATTACATCAATCAAAAGAATATTGTCAATCCTTAACATCTAAAACTCTACATTGAAGCATGATCATAGGTCTCAAACTTTTAACATCTTTTGAGAGGACTAGGCACTCTTATTTATACAAAAAGTAATATAACTAACTCATAAATGTAGATCCACAAATGTCTCCTACATTCACAAATACCTCATGTAGTTACAACCATGTGTTGACATATAGAAATTAGAATCTCTTCATATCCTCTCATAAATATCTCCTATAATTGATAGGAGAAACTTATGAAAACTTCCATGATTCTTGTCCAATAATTGTGCTTGAAAAATGATCTCAAATATTCCTCAAACCTTCAAGAGTTTGAAGTGGATATTCGAATTTGAGCCTTGGAGGCCAAATATGACTACCCTATAATTTTAAAATATGCCTACACATGTCAAAAAAATCATCTGAATTTTATATATAATTCAATACATGTTATTTTTCTAATATTTAATCATAAATTATATCCAAATATGAAAATAAATGCATTAGAAAATCGTATTTCTAAACCCATATTTAATCATGAAGATTCTTTTTCGTGCATGGTTATGGAGCTGTAGAATATGGCATATTCTAAAGAAAAGTGAAATAAAAGAGGCTTAAATGAATGAAATTTGGGAGACCCAACATTCCCCCCAACTGAATATGTTGCATGTCCTCGTGTAACTTTGCATTGATTAATTTCAATAACTTGTTTCTTTTTTTTTGTAGCCTCAAATATTTGTCAATAAGGAACTTTGTGACTTGATATGCTTTTGAAAGACTTACATCTTTAGAAAAGTATTCATATATGAAAGAAATGTAAGTGACAACTATTATTATTGGTTTTTGTGTGGAAAATGTATCTATTTCATGTGTTGGTTCTTGTGTGACGACACTTTTATTTTTATTACCTGTGTTACACTTAAAATGGCAGAATACATTTCAAATGAATATATATATATATATATATATATATATATATATATATATATATATATATATATATAAGTTGAATATTTTACAAAAAATATCCATCTTTACAAAACCAAAAATAGCAACAACATTCATTTGGGAGAATCATGTTGGTAAATAATGTATGAGGTTATGGAATATGGAAATAAATTTTTTTAATGAATTCTCCCCCCATCCCCTCCTCCCCAACTAAAGGTGTTTCCTATTTTTGAAAAATGAGAAAATCAATTTTTCATGGGAAATTTTCCAAATACATTTGTTTTAGCATTTAATGCATTAATGGCTAAAGATTGAAAAACAACACACCTACACCTACTTTAAAATTCAATAAGATATGTATGTGTGAGATCTTTGTTATTATTGCCGCATCATGGAATGTGAAGTGAAAGAATTTCATTTGTGTCTTCATCAATTGATTTCATGAATAGTGGACGAAATATGAAATTGGAACCATTATGCCTTCTTATTGCTTGGACTTCTTCCAAACTCTAAAACCAAATCTTGATTTATTTGAAAACCATTGCAAGCTACTGGAATCATATAAACTTTATTTATATCTGTATCGTGGCATAATTATTTTCTACGTGAATAAATTTTTTTTATGTCGAACATAGAAATTAATTGTTGGATTATTGAACATCAATTAATGTTATTAACAAACACAAGACTACTCACCATTAATGTCAATGAGAATCAACATTCCAAAGTACATCTTACTAGGTACGAATAAATGAATTCAAATTGAGTCACCTAGAAGGCCCAACAAACAGGGGATATTGATGTATTTCCATTATTTATTAGCAAGAAAACTTGTCAATAAGGCAAGCAAGCCTCAATTTACTAAAAATATTTGTAGTCGTAACTCAAAATAATGTGATAAATTTTATGGGTCAAGACTTCTTATAATGAGGTCCTTAATGGATCTCCCATCATCTAACATGAGCATAAAGTAATAATTTAAAGGACCATGGATGAAATTTTTTCGTTTATGAAGCATGTTTTATTTAGGAAAAGGAAGAGGAGAAAGACATAACTCATCGTTGTAAGTGATTTGAATGAATTTATTGATGGGTTAGGGATGAAATGTATGTGAGGCGGGAAAGTGTAAAAATTTCAAAGGAAAATTTATTTTGGAGTCATGATCTATTAGTAGGAAGATGAAAATTCATGTATGGATTTCCAGATTATGGAAGAGTAAAATGAATGAGAATGTATAGCATGATGAATTTCCTTCTAACATGGAATTTATTTTTTCATGTTCTCCTGAAAAGGGAAATGGTTTTTTTTTTAAATCACTTGTGCCTAGATTAATATTATTTGATCATTCTAGAACCAGCAAAAACTTAGAACTAATATGAAATAAATCATAAAATTAGTGAAGGATAGAGGTGATCAATCACTAAACATAAAATGTATATGTAAAAAAATCATAAATAGTGTCAATAATACAAATTCAAGGAAGATAAAATAAAAATGAAATGCACTTTTACTTGTCGGAAAGCGATGCATCTTGGACTAGTCGTCGATATTTTGTTGATAATTTCTTCGTTTGATATCAGATTTCAATGATTCAAAAATATTTTAAAGAAATTTTATATTAGAAACATGTCTTTAATGAATTACATAATTTTTGAAATGTAATTGTTACAAAATCCATAAAAAATAACCATTTTTTATTGTGTCAAATGTTAATTAAAACTATATCATCACGTACAAATTATCGAAATATTATTAGCGACGCTTGAATCTTGTTGAACAGATGTTGTATGAGAAATTTATGGTTATTTCAAGTTTTAGCAAAAACGTAAAAAAATGGGTGCATGGGTGCCATATTGCAACACCAGCTGCTGATGTGGGGCTCAATTTGTAGGTTGATATGGCAGAGTGACATGGAATTCTCACTGGATATGGACACATGGTGGTCAGTTGGGCATTGACTGTGCAATGTTGACCAATAGTATGTTTCCACGTAGACCAAACCAATGTCGACATGTAGCAGTGAAATTATAACCTAGTTAAGGCTTGTCAAAATTGTAGAATAGTTAACAAATTTTGTGCTCAATTTCATTTGAAATCATGAACTCTTTATTGCAACTTCAACATCCTACCAATAGAACAAAAGTCAGATTTGTGAAAAAAATGAAAACAAGCTCCATTTAAATTTGAACATATTAACTTATCAACAAAATGACCAACAAAACAACAATTTCAGAAATTACCAACAAAACGATATTCAAGATTTTAGGAAAGAAACCCAAGTGTATGACTGCTCTAGGGCACCTATAAATCAATTTCATGCCACCAAAATATTTGATATGCATTTGAACTCGTTCTCTTGCTAGACTAAATGGATCCCACACCCAATTTATTTTATAAAAATTGTTAAAAATATTCAGAATTCTTATGTTTTTTTTTATTGTTGCAGGTGGAATGGTAGTTGACTTTCAGTTAATTTATTTTGAATTTTTCTCTTTATGATCTTGACGTGATTTTTATCTAATTTTTTTATTTTTATTTTTTTCCAGTGTTGTGGCCTTGGCCTTGGCCTCAACCTCAAGGCGTGAGGGCACTCGCATGCTCAGTGCTCTCCATCTAGCATGTTGTGTTGGTAGTTGGGCTTGGTCATATGGTGAGTGGGCCTTTGGTGACTTACACATATAACGACCGACCATGGCCATGGCTTGGCGCATATGCGTTGGACATGGCCTATGGCTTGGCATCTCATATGCATATAGCCATTTGGGCCATAAAACAAAATATGTTGCATTTTATTTTATTTTAAAAAAATCAAATGATTTTTGTTTTTTGATCATATTTTTCTTAAAGAATTACCAATTTTGAAAAACAAAAAGAATTTATTATTTTAAGATTTCTATTTTGTTGAAATTTTCTCTAATAAAGAAGAGAATATATATATATATATATATATTAATTTTTAAAATTTAAAATTTTTATTTAAAAGTAAAGAACCTAATTATAATTTTTTGAGAAAATTTAATTAGGCCCTTTTTTTTCCTAGAAATAAAGAAAAATAATTTGATTTGAGACAAATTTATTCGAAAGTTTGAGATCAAAATTTTAAATAAATTTTTAAATGAATAGTAAATTTGGATCTCGTAGCAATTTTTTTAGATCCATGAATTATAAAGCTAACTTATCCATTTTTTTTAATCTTCCACATCTTAACAAAGTTCAACAATAGTGCATACTCAAGAAATTTTTCAATTCATTATTTATTTGAAATTTAGAATTGAAGTAAGAAGAATTTATCTCAAACCTCAAAATATTCTCTTTAAACTCCACTTGTTATCCTTCTTCACAAAAATCTCTTTTACTATATATTTTCCTACCAATGGTTAGTGAATGAGGTTGTTCTTACTAAACCAAAAACAAAAAAAATTCAAGAAATAAATGAAATAACAATTCAAAAGAAAAACTCAAAAACATCACCAATATTCATTTTATTCCTCGATTCTATCCTAATATATTTTGAAAAAGAAAGGTTTTTTTCTTCAAGTGTAGTAGTATTTCAAATGAATCCATTTACGAACCAATATCTCTAGTATGCTTACATCCAACATTGAAAAATATATCTCAATGTCTAGTAGGATATGAGAAACCAACTTTACATTTGGATTTGGTGTTAGGATTTGTTGACGAAAGGAATAACGTTGTGGCCAAGGCACTATTTGGAGCCAATATTTAATGTATTTCTTGCTCTCCAAGAAATGTTTGATCTTTATTCTAGATCTCCTATCCATAAATGGATTAGCATCGAAACTCCTATAGTACAATTTTTTTTTAAAATCCGTGCATCCTATTTATCATGCTCTACATATAACACTATAAAATTAGATTTAGAGATAACACATGTGTATACTTCCCCAGAAACAACGCCAAAAACAAAAGGTAATTTAATTTCTAGTTAAATTACTTCTCATTAAATTTTGAAACCTGGGATTTGTGAACTCCCGAGGTTCGTGAACTTCTGAAGTACACCTGCACACTATATTATAGGAATCAAATTTTAATTTCAAAATAAAATCCTAATCTATTGAAATAAATGGAAAAGCTAAATAAAAAAACTCTTCATGAAAAATGTATAAGATTACCATGCACACGTTTTCTTTTTCAAATTCTAAAATTCATAACTTGGGAAGAAATATTTTAAACTATGAAATTGAAATGACAGATAACATGCAAGTAAAATTACTCTAATGACGTGAAAATAAATATATTCTATTCACATGAAAGTATGTCTATCAACATAAAAGTAAATTTATCTTATCAATATGAAAGTAAATCTATTCTAATGACTTGAAACTAAATTTAATCTAGAAATTAGTAAATACACTATTAAGAAAGAATTGAATTCTTAAACTATAAAATTTAAAGGAAACCTACTCTGAAAGTAGTGAGATATTAATTGAAATTACTAATATATGCATTTCCAAATTAGAGTAATTTATGAGTATATATAAAACAAATTTAAAAACAATGAATCTATATAATGAAAGAAATAACACTGAACCTGCAAAAGTGAATATAAGGAATGAACATGAGAGAATTTAAAAAATTCGTTTAATCAAAATATCTAAAATGAATATAAAGGAACTAAAAAAATAAAACATTAGAATACATCCCTTACTCATTAGGTGTTCATACAAAAGTACATGACAGGTAGAAAGTTGAGAAAACTCTTGATCAAACACCAAATGAAGGAAAAACCATATCAAAGTGAACTATAATGATATCCATTACATCAATAATAAAAATAGCGTCAATCCTTAACATCCAAAACTCTACATTGAAGCATGAGCATAACTCTCAAACTTTTTACGCATTTTAAGAAGAGTAGACACTCATATTTATACAAAAACTAAGATAAGTAAATCATAAATGTAGATACCAATAGATATTTCCTAGATCCACAAATATCTCATGTGGTTACAACCATGTGCTGACATATAGCAATTAGCATATCTTCATATCCTCTCACAAAAATATCCTAGCATTGAAAGGAGATACTTTGGAAAAATTCCATGATTCTTTTCCAAGAATTGTATTTGACTAATGATCTAAAATCTTCTTGAAATATTCAAAATTTTGAAGAGTAAATTAGAATTCGAGTCTTGAAGGCCAAATATGATTGTCTTGAAATCTTCAAATAATCCTACATATGTCACAAAACTCATCCAACTTTTACATATAAGTCAATACATGTTATTTTTATAATATTTAATCATAAATTATCTCAAAATACCAAAATAAATTTATTGGAAAGTAATATGTGTAAATCCATATTTGATCACGAATATGGTCTTAGTGCATGGTTATGGAGTTGTATAATATGAAAATTTTTGAAGCAAATTGAAAGAAAATAGGGTGAAATACATGATTTTTCGAAGACCCAAAATTCCCCCCCAACTGAAGATGTTGCATGTCCTCATCCAACTTTGAATTTATAATTTTCAATAAAAAATTTATGTTTTCAGTAGCCTCAAAGATTTGTTAACAAGAAATTTTGTGACTTGAGATATTTTTGCAAGACTTACATCTTTTGAAAAATCTTCTTTATCGGAAAGATATCTGAGTGGAAACTATTATGGTTTGTTCTTGTGTTGCAACCATAACTATTTCAAGTGTTGGTTCTTATGCGACAACACTTTTATTTTGTTGTTATTCTTACTACAACAAAGATTTTAAAGAGAAAATATGAATTTGAGTCTTGGAGGCCAAATATGACTATCGTGGAATCTTCAAATAAGCCTACTTGTGTCACAAAACTGATCAAAAATTCATATATAAGTGAATACATGTTATTTTTGTAATATTTAATCATAAATTATATCAAAATACCAAAGTAATATATTGGAATATCATATGTCTAAATTCATATTTGACCATGAAGTTGATTTTAGTGCATGGTTATGGAGCTACGAATATATGGAAAATTATCAAGCAAAGTGAAAGAAAAGACTGTGAAAAGAATGAATTTTTGGAGACCCAACATTCCGTCCAACTAAATATATTGCATGTCTTCATGCAACTTTGCACTTGTAATTTTCAATAACCGTTTTCTATTGTCTGTAGCCTCGAAGAGTTGTCAACAAACCATTTTGTGATTCGAGGTACTTTCACAATACTTACATCTTTTGAAAAATCTTCTTTATCTAAAATATAGCTACGTGGAAACTATTATGGTTGGTTATTTTGTGGCCACCATACCTATTTCAAGTGTTGGTTCTTGTGTGACAACACTCTTCTTTTATTTTTCTTCTCGCTACAACATAGAATACATAAGAATGTATTCAAAATGAATTCTTATTCATACACATATCAATCAATCCTTGCTCATAATTTAAATGTTTTACAAAACACATCCATCTTTAGAGAACCAAAAAATAGCAACAACATTTAGTTGGGAGAATCATGTTGCTAATGAATTTATGAGATTATGGAATATGGAAATGAAAAATGGTAATGAATTTCCTCGCCCCAACTGAAGGTGTTGTATATTCTTGGAAAATGTGGAAACGAATTTTTCATGGGAAATTTTACAAATACATACCCTTTAGCATTTAGGGAATTAATGGTTAAATATTAAAAAAAAAACATGCCTACACCTACATGTAAAGTCAATAAGCTATTTATGTGTGACACATTGGTTGTTACTACTCGATCATCGAATGTGAAGTTAAAGAATCTCGTTTCCTTCTTCATCACTTGGTTGTATGAATAGTGCATGAAATTTTAAATTGGAAAATTTGTGCCTTCCTATTGTTGGGACTAACTTTGAACTCTAAAAATGAATCTTGATTTACTGGAAAACTATTGCAAATTGGTGGAATCTTATAGTATTCATTTATATCCACATAATGGCATAATTCTTTTATATGTAAATAAATTTTGTTGATTTCAAACATAGAAATAAATTTTTGCGTTATCTATCATTAATTAATGTCATTAACCAACACAAGACTAATCACAATTAATTTCAAAGAGAATCGATATGCCCAAGGACATCTTACTTAGTACAAATAAAGGAATTGAAGTCAAGTCACCTGGAAGATCTAAGAAATAGGGGACATTGATGTATTCCCACTATTTATTGGCAAGGGAACTTGTCATTAGGGAATGCAAGCCTAGAGGTACTAAAAATATATCTAGTCCTAAACGCAAATAATGTGCTGAAGTAAATCGGTAAATAACCTTAAGAAGGAGGGCCATAATGAATTTCCCATAATCTAACATGAACATAAGGTAATAATTTAAAGTACCATAGATAAAAGATTTGCATTTATGAAGCAGATTTTATTTTGCAAAAGGAAAAGGACAATATGGTAACTCATCATTGTAATTTATTTGAATGAATTTATTCATGGCTTAGGGATGAAATGTAAGTGATGCACAAAAGTGTGTAAATTTATTTTGCAGTCATGATCTAGTAGTAGGAAGATGAAAATTCATGGATGGATTGTAAGTTTAAAGAAGAGTAAAATGAATGAGTCGTAATGGCATGAGGAAAATTATTCTAACATGGAATTGACTTCTTCATGTTCTCCTCAAAAAGGAATTTGTTTTTTTTTTTATGAAACCACTTGTGCATAGATTAATATACTTTGATTATCTTGGAACCTGGGAAAACTTGGCACTAATTTGAAATAGAAGGTAAAATTCTCAAAGGAGAAAGGTGATAAGTCTATCTTCATAAGATATATATGTAAGAAATTCATAAATGATGACAAGAATACGAATTCAAGGAAGATAAATAAAAATGAAATTGAAATTTACATGTCGTGAAGAGATGCATCTTGGATTACCTGTCAGTATGTTGTTGATAATTTCCTCATTTGATATCGAATTTCAATATGCTGGAAATTGGGTTCAATGCTCTCCATGTGTTTCATGACATGGACTAAACACCTCTCGTGGATCCTAACTCTGGCGATTGTAGCAGAGACTAACGCCTCCAAGTTTTGGTCTAACGAAAATCGTGATTCCAACAAGTGGTATTAGAGCATCAGGTCTCAAGTTCGAAACTCAGCTGGCTTGCATTGGGGGGGAGATTGTTGGACATTGGGTTCAACGCTCCCCATGTGTTTCGCGACATGGACTAACCACCTCTCATGGATCCTAACTCTAGCGATTTTTGCAGAGAATAATGCTTGTGGGTTTTGGTCTAATGGAAATAGTGATTCCAACACAATGATTGAAAACCAAAAAAAAAATTCATATTGAAAACATGTTTTTAATGAGTTACTGATTTTTAGAATTCCAATTGTTGCAAAAACCATAAAAAATGACCAATTGATGCGTGAATCTCCTCAAACAGACATTGTATGAGAATGTTCTGGTCATTTGATGTTTTAGAAAAATAGTGACAATTGGGGGCATGGGTGCCATGTGGTAGCTCCATAGGGTGCCACGTGGAAGAAAAATGCTAATGTGGATGCTCACTTGGTAGGCTGATATGGCAGTGTGACATGGACTACTGACTTGATAGGGTCACATGGAATACAAATGGGAGATGATTGTGCAATATTGACTAATAGTATGTTGCTACATGGACTAATCCAATGTTGCCATGTGGTAATTAAATTGTATCCTAGTTAAAGATTGTTAAAATTGTTAAATAATTAACAAATTTTGTGATCCATTGGATTTAAAATCATAACATCTTTATTACAACTTCATCGCCTTACCAATAGAAAAAAAGTCATATTTGTGAAAAAATATTAATTCAAGGTCCATTTAAATTTGAAAATATTAACTTGCCAACAAAATGACTAACGAAGAAACAATTTCACAAATTCCCTGCAAAACGAAATTAAAGATTTTAGGAAAGAAATCTGAGTGACTAATTGCTCCAGGGCACATGTCAATAAATTTCGTACCACAAAAAATTTGACTTTCATTTTAGGTCATGCTCTTTCCAAAAGAAATGGATCTCACAACCAATTTAATCTATAAAAATTAGGAAAATTATTAAAAATTATTATTATTATTTTTTTTTTTTACAGGTTGAATTGCAGTTGGATTTCATTTTTTTTATTTGTTCTCTCTATGATCTTAATGAGATTTTTATTTATCCATATTTTTTAATTTCCTTTTCGATGTTGTGGCATTGGCCTTGGCCTCAGCCTCAGCCTCGCTGTGTGAGCACACTTGTGCCCTTGGCCCTCTCGGCTTGTCGTGCTGCATTGGTGGCTCGCCTTGGTCATGTGGTCTGGGGGCTTTTGGCAGACTATGCATATATGCAACCGACCAGAAGCCATCACCTTACGGATATGTATTTGGCCTCTCGGCCTCACGCATATGTGTGGGCCATGGCCGATGGCCTAGTATATCGTATATGTATGGCCATTTGGGCCATAAGACAAAATACGTTGTTTTTTTAAATATTTTTTTTTATTTTAAATTGTTTTTATTAAAAAAATTAAATAATTTTTTTAATATGACTTTTTTTATAAACTATTACCAATTTTGAAAAATAAAAGGAATTTATTATTTTAAATTTTCTATTTTGCAAAAAATTCTCTACTAAAGAAAATAAACTATTGATTTTTTTTTAAATAAAGAATTTATTTTAGTTTTTTTTTTTTAAATAAAGAACCTATTTATAATTTTTGAGAAATTTTAATTAGGCCCATTTTTTTCGTTTTTGTTCTTTTTTTAAATAGTTAAATAAACAATAATTTATTTAATACAAATTTATTTGAATGTTGCACGTCAAAATTTTAAATATATCTTAAAAGTAATAGTAATTTTAGATCTCGTACCAATTTCTTTAGATCCGTGAATTTTAAAGAAAACTTATCCAATTTCCTTTTCTGATCTTCTAAGTTGCAACAAGGCGTAAGAAGGGAGCATACTAAAGAAGTTTTCCAATTCTTATTCGTTTGAAATCTAGAATTAAAGTAAGAACAACTCATCTCAAACCTCAAATTCTGCTTTCTTAACTACACTTGTTATCCTTCTCCAGAGACATCTCTTTTATTGTAGATTTTCCTGCCAATGGTTAGTGAATGAGGTGGCTCTTACTACACCACCAAAAATGAAATATTCAATAAATTAATAAAATAAAAATTCAAAACAAAAACTCAAAAACATCACCAAGATTGGTTTTACTCTTGGTTCTATCCTACTGTATTTTGAAAAAGAAAAGTTTTTTTTTTTGAAGTGTAAGAGTATTTTTAATGAATTCATTTGTGGACCAAGATCTCTAGTATGCTCACATCCAACATTGAGAAATATATCTCAATTTTCACTAGGATATGAGAAACAACTTTACATCTGGATTTGATTCTAGGATTTGTTGAATAATTGAAGAATGTTGTGACCAAGTAACTGCTTGGAACCAATCTTCAATGTAGTATTTTCTCTGCAAGAAATGCATCAAATTTATTCTAGATCTTGCGTCGCTAAATGGACTAGTGTTGAAACTCTTCTAGTACACAAATTGATTGAATTCCATGCATCCCATTTATCTTGTTTTAAATACAAAACTATTTAAATGTGATTGAAAGCTAACACTTATGTATACTTCCACCACAACGATGCCAAAAATGTTGGATAATTTATTTTTTGGTTAAATTACTTGTAATTAAGTTGTCAAACTCAAGGTTATTGAACTTGCAACGTATACTTGCACAATTTATGCTAGGAATCGACTTTCAATTTCGAAATGGAATCCTAATCTATCGAAAGAAATGGAAAGACTAAGATAAAAACTTAATCATGAAAAATGTACAAGTTGATTATGCACACACTTTATTTTTTAAGTGTCTCAAATTAGAACATGCAAAGAAATATTTTAGTCTATGAAATTCAAAGGAAAATTGACATGAAAGTAAACTTACTCTATTGACATGAAAATAAATCTATTCTAATGACATGAAAGAAAATATACCTTTATTAACATGAAAGTAAACCTATCTTATCCATTAGAGGAAATTTTAGCCTAAAAGTTGCTATGATTTTCTCACGTACATAATATTTAAACCAATCAATATCCTTTAAATTTAAAAGAAGGTACTTCTAAATATTTTGGACGTCAAACAAAAAAACTACATTTTTTTAATTGTATTTTTGGCTTATCTCCTTATAGTTTTACTTAAATTTCAAGTGTATACACTCATTAGATGCATAATTAAATTTCACATCTAACGAGTACCCATTATGAATAATTTTTAGAAAACTCACATTGATGAAAATTGAAGATAAACAAAAAATGTGTTTTCAACACATTTTTCAATGTATTTTAAATTTTATCAGTGTGGTCTTTCTCAAAAGTATGCACAATGGGTACTTGTTAGATGCATAATTTGATTCAGCATCCATGAGTGTCTATACTTGAAATTTGACCAAGCCTATAAGGAGATAATCGAAAAATAGAATTTTAAAAAATTTATTTTATTATTTTCCCTCCAAAATTCATAACTACTGTTTTTTTATTTTTCCTTATGAGGCCACTTTTAGGCTGAAATTTTCTCTAATGAACAAGAAAGTAAATCTTTTCTAATGACTTGAAAGTAAGTTTAATCTAGAAAGGATTAAATCTTAAATTAAAAAAAAATTGGATTCTTAAACTATGAAATTGAAATGCAACCTATTCTAAAAGAAGTGAGAGATCAATTCAAATTAGTAATGTGTGCATTGTCAAATTAGAATCATTTATGAGTATCTACCAAAAAATTTGAAAAATAATGAATCTATGAAATGAAAGAAATAATTCTTAACGTGCAAAAGAACATAAATGGAATGGACATGAAAGAATGTAAGTAATGCATCTATTCAAAAGTCATAAAATAAGCATAAATAAACTAAAAATAAATAAAAATTTAGAATACATCCCATACTCATTAGGTGGCCATCCCGAAGTGCACGGGGGGTGGAAAGTTTAGAAAATTATTGATCATACACAAAATGAAGGCACAATTCAATATGAAAGTGAACTACAATGGTATTTATTACGTCAATCATAAGCATAGTTTTAATCCATAACATCCAAAACAATCAAATGAACATAGCTCCCAAAATTTTTGCACCTTTTGAGAGGAGTAGGAACTCCCATTTATATAGAAATTAATACAACTAACTCATAAATGTATATCCACAAATTTCTCCTAGATTCACAAATATCTCATGTGGTTACAACCATGTCTTGACATCTAGGAATTAGCATATCTTCACATCCTCTCACAAATCCCTCGTAGATTTTATTGGAGATATTTAAGAAAACTTCCATGATTCTTCTCCAAGAATTTCTCTTAACTACTGATTTCAAATCCTGAAGAGTTTTAAGCGGAAATTCAAATTTGAGTCTTAAAGGCCAAATATTACTATCACATAATCTTCAAATATGCCTATACATGTCACCAAACTCATCCAACTTTTATATATAAATGAATACACGTAAATTTTCTAATATTTAATCATAAATGATCTCAAAATACCAAAATAAATGTATTGGAAAAATAATATACATCTAAACACATATTTGATAATGAAGACGATTTTAGTGCATGGTTATGCAGTTGCAAAATATGGAAAATTATGACGTAAATTGAAATAAAAGAAGGTGAAATGAATGAAATTTTCGAGACCCAACAACACACAACAACAGAGGGAAGATCAAAGGAAGAAGGCCAACCCTCGCTTCTTGAGGCACAATAAAAATAATGCGCTTGGGTTGAGTTATAAGACCTGCTTCGAACAATACATGGTACATGTATGGAGTCATTTATTTTACTAATGTCTAGCAATGGGAAGGGCCGCCATTGATGACATAGACATGGAGGTTCAACACTTGTGGGAAGACATAGGTGCGATGAATATTTTGAAGAATTCTCAGGGTTAGGTGCAGGATCCTGTGAACTCCAAGACAAGGGTTCTTAGCTTAAATGCATTAAAACACGAATACTATGGTCAACTACGCTATAGTGCCAAACTGTATTGAAATTGCTAACCCAAAACATCAGCTCTTGAATTTTTCAAGGAATTTCAAAAGCTTTTATTAAGGGCGTGTTTAGCATCCAAATTTTAGTAAAACAAGTTGCAGATGGGGCTGGTCACAGAAATGAACATAAAGATTTAAGGGTGTCCGAAGAGTCCTTAGGGAAATCAATCTTAATTCATGAAGACTTCCTTTATCAATTGTCGAACCTCACTAGTATGCCTAGTTCCCAAAAGTCGGATGAGTAATTCTAGGACTCCCTTTGAAGTACAACTCGTCTTCAACTCCTCTTTTGCATGCTTTTAGTTTTTAGTAAAAGCACACTTTTGCATTCTTTTCCACTCCCCTTTTGCATGATTTTTTATTTTAGTATAGGTCCACTTTTGCATGTTTTTAGTTTGATCTTATCTCGTTTGTATATCTAATTTACACTTCCTTTTTTATAATCATAAGATTAGACTTAAATTTGGTTTTCTACCCTGAATTAACAAAGACACTAGACTGTTTTTTGATATTGTTGACTTGTATTATGCTTTTGGATTACGTTTCATGTAAAATAAAATGTTTCTATATTATATTATATTATATATATATATATAGAAAATACGTTTTCAGTTTTGAGCTTAATAGTTTGATACGATGATGCGTTTGGAAAGTGCAATCACAGAGTCAATGTCTTATTGGGCCTGGCCATAACTGGAATTTATAGAAATTAAATTCAGGACTACGTTTCGTGTAAAATAAAATGTTTCTATATTATTTTATCTATATATATATATAGACGTTTTCAGTTTTGAGCTTAATAGTTTGATACGATGATGCGTTTGGAAAGTGCAATCACAGAGTCAATGTCTTATTGGGCCTGGCCATGACTCGAATTTATAGAAATTAAATTCAGGACGTTTGGAGTAGATGAAAAGTAAAAATAAAACGAGTTCAAAGCATTATTTATTTAATAAAGTAGAATTAAATTTTAAAGATGTGGTTTAATGGTTAGGTAGTTTTTGTTTTTGACAACTCTGGTAATCCAATTTTGCATAAGATTATATATGCCGAGAACTTGCTTCAATCACGATTCTTCACGATTTCTTTGGTAAAAAATCAAAAGAAGAGTAAATTTTTTTTTTCAACAAATTTCCACTTTATTGGTACCATTTCGCAGATTTGGAGTTGTGATTTTTAAAAAATTAAAGTTTACGATTATCATTTCCATACGTTTTTTCATAACAATTTTTTTTCATAAATCACTGGCTTACGGCTGTATTCATTCTTAGCTCTAGAGCCAAATTATGGAATGCTTTGTAAACATGGCATCCTTCAGGGCAACCGTAAAGGTAGTTGTCAGTGTCGGCGTAATATGCCCACATGGACGCTTTATGAATGTAGAATCCCCGCAATATTTGAATATATCTTTTGTATGTGACAGCAAATTATATTTTATCAACGCGTGAACGGTCATTACAGAGGGCGTTGTGGATGCATTCTGTTTGTGTCATAATTGTCGTTCATGTTTTAGAAAAGTGAGTGAAAAGGAAATTCAATGCTAACTCAAATGGACGTCTTCGGTTCAGAGGAGCGAAAAGAAATTCAAGAGTTGTCTGACAACTCAAATGGATGTGTTTGGTTGTTAATGGAATATTGACTCTTTTGTTGGAATTAGGATTTGAAACACGTCTAACGAAGTTGCGTTCTTTAATTGAAATTAGAAGTGAAAAGACGTATATCCCTAGACTAAAATGCAATGTCTACATTCAATGAATGCGTCATATTACTTGAATAACGAGGAAAGGAGATGTGCCATAATAATGTATGGTTATATAAGTGATAAACCAAGATCAGACTTATGAAATATGTATTTTAAGTTTGGATTCATTATATTAAAAAGTAAAGGAATTATATATTTTTTATTTTTAGTTTTATTGGAATAATAAGAAATTTATTTATATATCAAAAAGTTGATATTAATTTTGTTTTGAGAAGGGGTAACTAAAATATTTTATTGGTGTGCAATATTAAAATATTATTAAAATAAATTTGATATAATATAT
The DNA here is from genome assembly GCA_034641835.2 of Pinus albicaulis. NCBI lineage: Eukaryota > Viridiplantae > Streptophyta > Pinopsida > Pinales > Pinaceae > Pinus > Pinus albicaulis. Next base: position 265,013,349 of record CM076580.1, on the reverse strand, counting down.
TTAAAAATATATTAATAAAAAAATGATTTCAATATTGTTTATAAAGAAAATATTTCAATATTTACTTAAAATAAAATACTTTTATATTAATTTCATATAAATATAGAATTTTTTCATTTAAAATATAAGAAATTATTATTGAAATTACATTTAAAATATAAATATAGTTTTTAAAATATATTTAAAAAATAAATATTTATTTTTTAAATTTATGTTAATTGTAATTAATTAAAAATAAATAAATAACAATTAATATATAAATGAATATTATAATTATATATCGTTTTGAATATTAAGATTAATGCATTAGTCACACTCATCTTTTATTAAAATATTGTAATGTGACTCTTCCTTAATACTTTTTTAAATTATAAATTATGTGAAAATATATAATAATAAATATAATGATTAAAATAAATATATTTTTTAATTAAAATATTGATATTTATTATTGACTCAACTAGAATTATAACATTGAAAAAATGATTATTGGAGGTTGGAAAGCTCATTACGATCTTCAAAATTGTTCTAGGTATGTTGACCTTTGGGTTTTGAGTAAAAAAATATATTCTTTGGGACTCTTGTAACACTGTTATTTTAGATTATTGTGAGGTTTAGGGTTGCAGTATATCTAGAGAATCCTCCATGAAGAGTGACTTGATCCAAAAGAAATTTATAGTCTACAATCTTAAGATTAAAAGAAATACTCCATATCCTATCCTCTTGATTGAATATAGCATATTCCCCATTGAAAGCATGACTATGTTTACGTATCTCATGAACAATAAGAAGATTTACAACATGGAAACCAAAAATTTCCCAAAAAATGTTTCTAATTGTAGCCAAAATCCTCATCTTTGGCTCTAGTGGGGTTGGCACAATGATGTTGAGTCTTGGCTGCACCATTAGGTGATAAAAAGGATATAATCTTGGAGAAGAAGGATAATATTACAAATACTATTACTTCAAAATTTAAGTACAAGTTATGGGATGATAAGGAGGTAGATGGGAGAAGCAAGCTAAAGTATTATATGAGGTGATGAACCCCACACATGCTAAGAAGATGAGCATTTTGAAGATAAGAACTAATTCTCGTGAGCTTCAAATTGAACTAGGTCCTTGGTCCATTCCCAAAACACCCCAAAACTCCATTCCCAAAACATCACAAAACACCCTGGGATGAAAGAATCTACCACCTTTACAATGAAGAAGAAAAATAATTTCTCTTGGATTTTCTTGCTCATATCTATTCTCATTTCTAAAGCATTTACCACATTACCAACCTTCTTAACTTCTCCAGTCAACAAATTATTAATAGACGATAATAATCATCGTTATATAATGAGAATGTTAATATATATATATATATATATATATATAATTTTTAATGAAATTTAGATATATTAAATATAAAAATATTATATTAGACTATTTTTTAAAATTTTATTATAATATATTATATTTTAAATATAATTCTAACCATAATTTTATAAAAAGATTATATATATATATATATATATATATATATATATATATATATTTAATAATATTATTATTTATAAATACAAACTTTTATAATTCATAGTGGTTAAAAAGCATAAAATTATTTGTATGATTAATCTTTGAAAAAAAAAATTAACTTTCTAAACATTATTGTTCTATTATATTCTTTCTAATTTAGGATTAGTAATGCTATTGTCCTATAGTATTATATTCAAGGATACTCATTTATTGATATTGTAATATAAGCATTTGACATTGGGTGATTTTCCACTAGTTTTATAAATTTATAATTTTAACTATTATATCCAGTTTGAAATTATTATTTTTTGTAAGCTTAGGTGGTACCTTCTATTTTCTATTAATAAAATCGAGAAAAAGATACAAAATTAGATCTCAACCTGCCTACAGGATACCAGGTATTTTGGCCATCGAAGTTCAAAATAAGTCAACCAGAACATAAAAAGTCTTAACAACCTATACCAAATATATCTATACTAGATATCCAAGTCTAGATACCATGTCATATACAGAAAGAAAGCAATAGAAGAACCTTAAACAAAATATGCAGCATAAGAGCAATAAAATCTTAATCTTCCTGAGATTCAACAGGTGCTGGAGCTTTGGCTGAAGCTCCTGGTAGTTCAACTAAAACCTGTTGCATTGCTTTAATTTCCTTCTCCAATATTCCAAGCCTCGCATACTCATGCAACTGATGTAAATGGATTTCCTAAATATTTTTATTGATACTTGTCAAGGTCGATTCCAACTTTGTTTCCGCTATAGACATAACGGCTTTGGCTAACATGAATTTAATTAACCAATAGGTTCGAACAAATTGTTGAAATAGAGAAGTTCATCGCTGGTGTGCCCAGGGTCTGGAATCACAGTCTGCATATCCTCTAGAGCCATGTCATCCTCCAAATATATGTTATCAAGAATCTCAGATTTCCATCCATAAATGCAACCACGAACTGAATTGGGGATGTCAGTCATGAAGGTTTGAACCAGTGGCTTAGGGTGTTGCTGAACCGACTTCATTCCCCTTTTCTGGTGCATTTCTGGAGAGGGTTGCTTGCCTTTTCCCCCAGTAGGCTTTATGCCTCTTTTAACCATTTAAAAAAAAACTGAAAAATATGTTAAAACTGCCAGCCATAAAAAAATACGAGTCAGCTTCATAGATAGCATATAGACAACACCACAAAGAACAACACCATCTCCCAGGTCAGCGACCAAAAAGAAAGTAAGAGGTAAACAACCAGAACAAACACAAGAACATTTGAACGAGTCGAGACAAGGCTGAAAAGTAGGCCACTAATTAGAAACCTTATCATAACATAATAGGAAACGGAGACAGGTAAACAACTAATTCAAAATCACAAATACAGAGTTAGGACAATAACAGGAACTAGAACTACCTTAAAGAATTTGCCTGCAGGTTCCACAGGGGCGCCGGAAGAGAGTGCAGTGAAAAGCCAATGCCCAATTCGAATACTATCAGAAGAGACAGTTAACAAAGCATCCACTACCCCTAAATCCCGACACCAGAACTAAGGTATAGTAATCCTAGAAATCAATAGATCAAATGCAGGTAGTCAAACCACAAACAATTTGCATGCAAATGGCCGATAGACCCCAAAAGTAAACCAGGCTCAGAACGACAAGACCTCGAACTCCCAACACACATATGGCGACATAACAATGACTAAGAAACCCAATACTGTAATGCAGCAAGCCCGCCCAAGGGTATAAAACATGGCCCATAATTCGAAAGATGCCAGGGTCAGGGAAGAAAAACAAACACGCAAAAAGACTAGCAAGCATGAAAATGCAAGACAAAGCAGAAACTAAGTGAAGAAAATTGATGCTGCAACCAACTTCATGAATCTGCTGCATAAATTCAAACCAAAAGTGACCATATCGCCATTCCCATAAATCTTCTAAGAAAACCATAAGAAAAATATGCAGACAAGAAGAGAAAAAAGTCGAGAGCTGAAAGGTTAAAAAAAGAGATACATACCACTGCTGAGCTTTCTCCGTCACCCTGAAACCTTTCCATCTAGAACCACTGCAGGCACTATCAACCTTAGGAGCCAAATTTAGAGAAAAAAAACTAACAATGAAATGGAAAACGACCTTACTTTCCTTAGCCCTGCACTAACGGCACTGTTTCCAAAACGTGATTGACAACCTAGCTGGCCGATCCATCTGGAGGCTCCGGTAAGTGCAGTTCATTTATGATGGTGGGTGTCAGACATCCCTTCGACCAACGCCTCCCGGCGGTTGCATGCAGCCATGACATGGTGGGCGTATACTACACAAATAACCATCACCACGTAGACGTACACCACTCACATCAACACATTCAAACTCAGCTCCATTTTTAGGCTCGGTTCTAAGTATTTCGCGCTCAGTTCTAAGTATTTCACACCCTGATCGGGGAATTCAGTTTTAAATTATTAATGCCATTATATTATAATATTTTATTTGATTATACTTGTAACAACCATGTTTATTTTTATTTAACTTTAAGATATTTTTAATTAGATATTTGTTTATTTTAAATTAATGGGATTAATATGTATGTTAATCAAGTTATGAAATAAATATTTTCTTTTGAATAAAGAACTAGTTATGGAATATTTCCATAAGTCTCATGGAAAATAGATTTCCAAGATTCCAAAGTATTTGATTAAGTAGTTACTAGTAGTTAACTTTCCTCTTGGAATAATAGGAAAATCTTGGAGGAGGAAAGGGGTTATGTGCAGGTGATAAGAAATAGGTAAGGGGTGAAATGAGTGGTATCTAGAGTTGGTGGAAACCATTGGAGCTCTACTACCTGTTTTAGGAGACAAGACTGGACAGGAGTCTTGAGAACCATCGCCTTAAAACCTATACTTGAATTCCTACTTTGGTGAGGAGCACGGGGGCAACCGAGGATGTCATTGCCTCTCTTAAGGTTGGGAGGATGCCATCAGACCTAGTTACTGAGATAAGTAAATTATATTGAAAATAAAATAATTCCTTTTTGTATGTGAGTCTTATTCTTTTAATATAATTTTCAGAGAATGTGAAGATCTGATGCAATGGTAGAAATAAAACTCGGAGTATGTAATTATTTGAATTACATGAGTAGTAATGAATTCTAAGAATCTATATTCAAATAATATTTGTTTTCTTTCTGAAATTATTACTGTAATTGAAATTTCTTGAAGAAGGAGTAATAGAAATTTCATAGGTAACTTGATTGGAAATTGGGTAATTCAATTTGAGGTTGGAGAGTTAGTCCATTTGGGAGAATTTTCCCCAAATTAGAAAATTTGGCCTATAGAAGGAATAAAATATACATGGACAGAGGATGAAACCTCATGAGGTGGTGCAGACATCTGTGGGTAATAGGCTATTACAGGAATAAAAATACAACAAGATTCGATAATCTAACTCTTATAAGAAGAAAAATTATTCGAATCTATATGCCAAAAATTTCAATGAGTGACAGAAAATATCTATTAAATTATAGAAACATGAAAAAAATTATATACTATTGCTACATTAAAAAAATAAGCTTGTATCTATTCTAAAGAAAAATGAAAGTATGTAAATGTAGAATTCAAAGCTCAGAAACTAAGGAAAACAAAGAGATTAAACATGAGAAAATAATCGAGGAGAATCTTACAAGAAACATCGCAAGTCTGAAACTACAAATTAGCTTTCATCTTCTCGAATAAAATAGAGAATCCAATCAAAATATATGGCAGATAATATTGGAAATCAATTAGAAAAACTACATTAAAAACATTGTAAATATGACATGCAAATTACATATGCAGCCGAACCGAAAAGAAGGCTCAAAAAAATATATAAGTGTGATGGTTGACGTAAATTATATATACAATTATTTACTAGAGAATTCCTACGCCGGATTGAGCCCGAGAAGCAAGAAAAGAAACACATGTATAACATACATATATATAAATAATCCATATAATTCCATAGAAATTTAAATGCAAAGCAAGACGTTGATAGTAATAACCCTCAAGGCAATCGACAGGTAATATAGTCGACGAACAGAATGATACTCTTCATAGTCGTGAACAAGGCAAGTCGAGAAACAATATTAAACTCAATAAAAAAATATAATAGTGAAAAAATCGTTATGGGTACATTTACATATTAAGAAAATAAAACTGACAAGCCTTGTTGAATGCAATAGAGCCAAAAATTCATAATTCAAGTTACAAATTCACATTTCAACTGAACTCTTGAAGGGTGGAAAAACAAGCTAAACCCTCAATAACTCGAGTGAGAAGTTACATTTCTAAAGCCTTAGAAAATAAATATGAGACAAAGGAGTGCAATGAGTCTGGAGCGACGTATTGCACCTATAAAGGGTAGAAAAATGTGTTAGTGAAGTAAGCCACAGAGAGCTTGTCAACACAAGGATGCAGAGGATAAAGGGGGTTTACCTGTACAAAAAAATGCAACTCTACATTAGTACTGGGAAACAAAAGGATAATAAAATGATGGACTATTAAGTGGGACTGGAAGTAAAAAAACAAATATCTTACCTTGAATTCATGTGGGTAGTGAATTCGTCGCGCCTCCACAAACACAAAACAATTAAAAATATTGAAGGAAACATAATGCTACCTGAAAATAACAAGATATAATGTGTAATCGAGGCTATGAATTTACCTTTGATGGGGTCAACGGAGTGAACCCTCCTAACCAAACATCTGAAGGGAAAGCATGAGCTGAGCTAAGGTTCTTCTTAAGCCCACAGTTTGCAAGATCATTATCTGCATCAAGAACTCAACAACCAGTAGATTTCTTAGCTCCATAGTCATTATAGCTTAAAAAATTAACAACAATAATGGACATAGATCAATGAGCATATTGTGTTAACACACAGGGGTTGTTTCCTTACTGAGGACGATATCACCAGATGAGCAAGGAAAAACTCACCGGAGTTGCAGAGCGCCATCAGATGAGGCAACAGAAGAATGAAGGAGGCAGTTAGGGCTCAGGGGGTAAGGTAATACCCTAACAACCTCAGTAACCCTACTATCCATAGATATCAAATGCATATCTACGGTGGAGTGGCTCACATATGGAGCATAAATAATTAACATGTAACGGTCGTGAATACGGCGGATCCGATGGGATATATTTACACTAATCATCGAATTAATAATATATTCCTAGTGACAGAGCTATACTATGAAGTCTCGAATGTACTAAGAGTTTAAAATTAAAATGAATGTATGAGTAATGATTGACAACTTGTTAGCAAAGGGATTTTATTTAAAAATGAAATGAATATATATATATATATATATATATATAATATAAATGTATTGTCAAATATTATAGTATGAATAGGACATCACATAGCGTGGTAAAAATAATACTATACGTTGTGCTTAAGTTACATTGCAAAGGATTGTCAAAACCAAACCTTATTAGTTATTTAATGATTGATAGTATATGTCATTTAGATTTAATGGAATTAATTTCCAATAGTAATTTTTTTTTATAATGAAAGGTAAATGTTGTGGTTGGACATTATAGGTGGTATATGAGCAACGTTCCAACACTGGGACCTAAAAGGGGCCACCTAAATAGAAATTGATGTGTTTAAATGTGCACATAACTGAAAGAGAGAGCTAACCGAATACAATGAGGAGGGGGTCTGTGCATCGAACACCCAGAACATTAGGATAAATTCACCCCCAGGCTAATCAAGATATGAATCCAGGGATGTGGCTACAACTAACTATAAACCAACATCAACAAACTAGTATATTGATGGAAGGACAGCAACAGAAAATCATCAGACTTCTGAACATTGTGAAATAGTTACAAGAAGAAATGGTGTGAGTGAGAAGTGATAATGAGAGGTTGATCCAAGAGTAGAATAATATCCTTAAAATCCTCTCAGATAAACAAAATAAAGAGATAAATCAGCCATGCCCAGAACGGAACACCCAAGAACAGGGTGAGAAGAGACAAAAAAAAAAATGACAACTTGAAACGCAGCCAAACCCAACGAAGTAATAAACATAAATCTTATAATGAAGCAAATTCAAGAAATGTCACCAAACAAAAAGAAATAAAGAAACAAAAGGTAGAAATGCAAGGTGAATTCTGAAAGATTAAACCTCCTACATTCGATAGAGAAGTTAAAGAAGTAGCTAAAGCATGGATAATAAACAAGAATAAATATTTTCAGGTCTATGAGTATAGTAGTAAGCTAAAGGCTCATTTAGCCATCTATTAATTGCGGGGAAAATCCACCTCGTGGTGATAAGAAGTTAAAAATGTGCGAAGTATTGAAGATCAGAATGTGACCTAGGACGAATTCCAACAATACTTTAAAGATAAATATCTCACAGAGTGTTTTTATGATGAAAAAGCTCGAGATTTTCATGACTTGAGGTTGGGATAGCTATCCATGGATGAATTTGTAACTAATTTTACTTCATTACTACGATATGTGCGATATCTAAGGGATGGAAAGGTGGAACTACAACGATTTCTGAGAAGTGATCCTACCCATATGAAGGAGAAAAGAAAATTTGTAAACCCAAAGACCATAGTTGACGTGATTCTAAAGTCACGTATGTGCTATCAGCAATCCAAGGTAAAAGGAGAAGTTGGACGGAGTTGTCTGCCTAAGAAAGGGCAGAGAAGTAATTCCAATTTTAAAAACAACAAATACGGTAATTTTAAGGGTCCAGCTAGAAATTCAGCAAATTAACAGTCAGCGAGAGATCAACAGAGAACTAGGTGGCCAACAAAGGAATGACCCACTGAAGTATCTAGTAGACTAGGTCATGGAAAAACCCAAAAAACAACATTGCAATGTTGGGGATGTGAGGAGGCACATTATTATAATAATTTCCCTCACCGTGGAAGAATCAAAACTATAGAAAATGTGCAAGAAGCATCCACTGTCAGGGACGTGGTTCGTAACATACCCAGAATCAACATTGCAATTGAATATCAGCAAGCAGATTACTAGCCAACCATGATAGAAATGGAAGGTAAGATGTACTCCCACCCTATATATCTACTTGGGTTGATATTGGTGCTAGTTTCAACTATGTAAATCCTAGGATTGGGGAAAAATGTGACTTACAAAGCCAAATGTTCAAAAATCCTTTGTTAGTACAGTTGGCCATGGGAGCAAAGAGAAGAGTCAATGCCAAGGTTTCAAACTCTCCTCTAGAAGTTGGAAGGGAGCATATAAAGGTTTAATTAAATATTATACCTTTAGGCTCCTATGATATACTATTGGGGATGTACTGGTTGGAAGTGCATTGGCCATTAGTGGATTACAAGGATAAAATTCTTTATTACAAGGCTGAAGATGGAAAACGTCAACAGTTGCAAGGAATTAAAAGGCCACTTCAGTTGCATCCTATTACAATGTTTCAACTCAGAAAACGAATTAGGAAGGGGTGAAAATTTTATGCAATCCAAGTAGGATTTTCTAACTGTAAATATAAGACTCCTATGATAGAAAATATTCCAGTGGTGAAAGATTTTATGCATGTATTTCTAGAAAATATACCAAGACTACCACCAAAGCGGGACATATATTTCACCATCGAACTAATGGTAGGGGAAACACCGATATCACGTGCAACATAATGAATGAGTGTGCCTGAATTGACATAACTCAAAATGAAATTACAAGGATTCATGGATAAGGGATATATTCATCCTAGTGTGTCACCCTGCGGGGCTCTGGTGTTGTTTGTGAAGAATAAATATGGTGCAATGCAATTTTGGATGGACTACAAACAACTTAACAAATTAATTGTTAAGAAAAAATACCCACTACCTCAAATTGATGATATTTTCGATCAGGTAAAAGGAGCAACTATATTTTCACAAATAGATCTAAGATTTGGGTATCATCAGATACGGATAAAACATGAAGACATCTATAAAACAGATTTTTGAACTAGGCACGAAAACTATGAATTTGTGGTTTTACCGTTTGGATTTACGAAATCATGAGAAAAATTCATGAGTTTGATGCATGACATATTTCACCCATATTTGGAGAAATTTGTCCAAGTTTTTATAGATGAAATATTAATATATTCAAATAATATGCAGGAACATAAGGAAAATTTGTGTATAGTGTTGAAAATGTTAAGAGACCATCAGATGTATGCCAAATTCTACAAGTGTGATTTTTTTGAAGAGAAAATCCAGCATTTAGGCGATGTCATTTTAGTTGAAGGAATATTGGTATACACTGAAAAGATAAAGAGTATCAGGGAATGGAGGTTCCTGAGAATGTATCATACATATGATAATTTATGGGACTAGCTGGTTATAGGAGGTTTATAGAAGGATTTTCAAAAATTAGATTTCCCATAACCTTCTTGCAGCGAAAGGGATGAGTATTTAAATGGACTAGTGAATGCCAATATAGTTTTGAAAATTTGAAATAATTGTTGACCAAAAATCTGGTTTTGAAAGTGGCATATCCAAATTTAGAGTTTGAAGTTTTCACCGATGCTAGCAAACAAGGAGTAGGAGTAGTGTTCTCACAAGATGGAAAAGTTGTGGCATATGAATCAAGAAAGTTGAAATATCATGAACAACGATACTCCACATATGATCTCGACTTTACCGTAGTAGTGTATGTACGCAAAATCTGGAGGCACTACTTATTGGGAAATATGTTTGCGCTAAAAACAAAACATAACAACTTGAAATGTTATTTAAAACAAAGTGAATTAACTGCTCACCAGGCTAGGTGGAATGCATTCCTAAGAGAATTCGACTTTGAAATACAGCACATCAAGGGAAAGGAAAATCGGGTAGCCGATGCATTACGAAGAAATCTGCATTATGTATATGAGTTATACTTTAATCATGTGGAATTAAAATTCCAGGAACAAGTGAAGGAGGTTGTAACAAAATATGATAAATATTAGTTTCTATGGCAACAAACACAAGCTGCAAAATATAAAGGAAATCAATCAAAATATATCATCAATAATGAACAACTATTGATCTTCCAAGGAAATATATATATTCCTAATCAACTGAGTTTAAAAGTGATGATTCTAGATGAGCATCATCGAAGTTCATATTTTGGACACCTTGGGTATTAGTAAATACTAACCGCCATTAGAAAATATTATTTTTGGAGTTGGATGTGAAAAATCATTGTTGAATATTTAAGTAAATGTTTGGAATGTCAGCAGGTTAAATTGGATCATCAACACCCAACGAGGTTATTGCAACCCATACGAGTACCAAAGTGGAAATCGAAGCAATATCGTTGGATTTTATTGTTTACTTACGAAGGAAGAGACACAATGAATCTATAATGGTATTCATCGATTGATTAAGAAAAAAAACTCATTTTATTCTTGTACAGTCAAATTTTAAAACCGTCCACATTTTTTACATCTTCATGAGAGAAATATTTAGATTGCATCGCATTGTAAAAACAATCATCTTAGACAGAGATGTGAAGTTTACTTCAACCTTTTGGAAGGAATTATTTATCGGGCTAGGCACACAATTATAGTTTAGCATGACATACAATCCTCAGATGGATAGGAAAATGGAACGAGTAAACTAGATACTAGAGTACATGCTACGAATGTATGTGATGCAACAACCCAAAAAATGGGAATATTATCTACATCTGGTGGAATTTTTCTATAACAATGAGTAGCAGGAATCACTAAAGAAGTGTCTATTTGAAACTTTATATGGTAGGAAGTGGAAAACCCCCATTAATTGGAGTAGTGTAGACATAAAGCTAACGCTCAGACCACAAATGCTGGTTGAAATGAAGCAAGAAATTAAGAAGATCAGACAAAATTTAAAAGTTTCCCAAGATCGACAGAAGTTGAATGCGGATCAAAAAATGACATATCGGGAGCTTGAAGTGGGTGATCATGTTTATGTGAGAATTATACCCAAGAAGAGCACGTTAAGGTGGACCACTCGTGCCAAGTTTGCTCCCCAATTTTGTGGACCCTTTCAAATTTTGGAAAGGGTGGGGCCAATAGCCTATAGACTAGCTTTACCGGGACACATACCAGTGCACAAAGTGTTTCATGTGTCTTTACTAAAGTTATAAATACATGATCTGAAGCATGTAATTGATTTGCAGAACATTTAGGTAAGAATGGAATGGGAATTGTATCTATAAGGAAGGTAAATGAATATTTTCTAATTGAAAACTTTTCATGGTTGCAGGTCGAACTGAATGGTGAATTCCTGGTAAAACCTCAATGTATTCTCGATCAGAGAGAAATAATGCTCCGAAGGCAAGCCATCAGCCAAGTTAAAGTGCAATGGAAGCACTTTAGCCAAGAGGAGGCGACTTGGGAAGATGAAATTTTTTTGCGGGAGACATATCCAGAACTATTTACTGGAATGGCATAACACCGAGGAGGGTGTTTATCTTAACTGGGGGAAGATGTAACGCCCAAGTTTATTGTCATTTAACTTTAAGACATTTTTAACTAGATATTTGTTTATTTTAAATTAATGGGATAAAGATGTATGTTAGTCAAGTTAAGAAGTAAAGATTTTCTTTTGAATAAATAATTAATTATGGAATATTTCCATAAGACTATTGGAAAAGAGTTTTCCAATATTCCAAAGTAGTTGATTAAGAAGTTACTAGTAGTTACCTTTCCTCTTGGAATAAAAGGAAAATACTAGAGGAGGAAAGCAGTTATGTGTAGGTGATACGAAATAGCTAAGGGTTGAAAGGAATAAATATCCAAAGGTAGTGGAAAACCAGTGGAAATATTCTACCTGTATTAGGAGATGAGACTAGATAGGAGTCATGAGGTCCATCCCCTTATTAAAACTACTTGAATTCCTACTTTGGTGAGGAGCACGGGAGGAGTAGAGGATGTAGTTTCCTTGCTCAAGGTTGGGTGGATGCCATCAGACCTACATACTAAGATAAGTAAAGTATACTGAAAAGAAACTAATCCCTTTCTATATGTCAGTCTTATTCTTTTAATAGAATTTTTAGAGAATGTGAAGATATGATGCACATGTAGAAATAAAACTCAGAGTATGTAATTATTTGAATTACAAGAGTAGTAATGAATTTTAATAATGAATATTTAATCTTGTCGTTCTAGTTTGGATCATTTCCAAGAACTTTCATTTTTGAGATAAACATTGAGCCTTTGATCATTCCTCCCCACTAGAATCTGTTTGGACCCAAAATATACTATCAATTTTTCAACAGGTGATTGTATAACTCCCTCACCCTTTCACTCTCCATCCATTTTGCCTTGAAAGTATTTTGTCCCTTAAGTCCCACTCTAAGGTGTTAGACACTCCCTCTTCTTGATGTTTTGATTCTTTTGTCAAGTATGAGATCTTGTTGAATTTCATCAAGATATTCTGGCGAAAAATCATCTATCGATGGCAGCTGGACATGATCTCCTTGATCATCAATAAAATGAGGCTCAAAAAATCTAAAATTATCAATATTAGCAACATAATATATTTTCATATAAGGAGGAAAATATAGCTTAAATGCATTTGTACCAATATTTTCTAGAATTTTAAATGGACCATAATGGATTGGCTTGAACTTCTTACCTTCCCCTTGAAATATTTCTTTGCTGATATATAACCAAAATTCATCTCCAACCTGGAATTTGTGATCAACACGGTGTTTATCATGCCTTGCCTTATAGTTGCTTTGACTCTTTTCAAGTTGTTCTTGCACTGTGTGATGTACCATATCAATTTTCTAAATGAACTTCCTTGCCTTATCTATGTCACTATGATCATCTATAGCAACATGTTTCTCAAATATGAATTCCAAAGGCGATCCTGGAATGTACTTAAGACATGCCTCAAATGGCGATGTGTTTCTAGAAGAATGATTTTTCGTGTTGCATGTATGATAAATGTAATGCAACTGATCATCCCACAACTTGGGATGTTTTCTACAATAGCCTATAAGAAGATGAATGACTATCTTCTTTAGCACCTCAGTCTAACCATATGTTTGCAAATGAAATGTGTACTCTTCTTCAACTTTGTGTCCATAATGTCCCATAATTTTGACCAAAAATTCCTATAAAATGGGAATCCCGATAACTTACAATAAAAGTAGGAAGACCATAATGAACCCATATATTTTGAAATAAAAGATGAGTGGTTTGTTAAGCTATAATTGGTTTTTTACACGGCATCAAAAGAAAGATTTTTTTGAGCCTATCTCCAACAACTTAAAAGTAATCATGAACTTTCCTTGACATTGGCAAACCAGCTACAAAATTTGTTGAGATACTCTCTCAAGGATGTGAAGGAATCGGAAGTGGAGTGTACAATCCAAGTTTCCTATTACTAGGCTTACTTATTGTGCATAAATAACATCCTCTAATAAAATAAGATACACTATAAATAATGCATGGTCAATAACAATACCTTTGGAGATTCACTATTGTCCGACCTACACCAAAATGTCCAGAAATCAATGGAGTGTGTGCCTCCCTTATGATATTGTTTCTTTCTCCCGGTGGTATACATAACATGCCCAAGTGATACAACAAACTGTTATGCACATGTTAATCTAACTCTTCATTTGAGTTTCCTTGACTCAAGCTTTCATACACATCTTGAAAATCACTATCATATGCATATTGTTCAATGTAAATTTCATGCATAAGTGAATTATGCTTGAGCATAATAGGTGAATTTATAATGGGCCTAGAGAGGATATCAGCTGCCTTATTAGAGATTACCTTTTTATACTTGATAACCAAATGAAATTGTTTTATAAATCCCATCCAACTAAAATGTCTTGATGGCTACAAATTTGACTGTGATTGTAAGTACTACAATGGCAAATGGTCAGTATGGATAATGGTCTCTTTCCCCATCAAATAGTGTTTCAATTTCTTTACAATTTGTACCAATGCATATATCTCTCTATCCTAGGTGGGATATTTATTCACAAATCCATTAAAAATTTCAGAATGAAATGAAATAGACTTACCATGTTGCATGAGAAATTCTCCCATGGCGTAATCACTTGCATTTGTTTGGATCTAAAATGGATCTCTAAGGTCTAGAAGAGCCAATACCGGTGTTGAAATTATATTTTTGATTAAGCAACAATATTATCTTTGCTGCATATCTCCCCAATGTAATACTTTATTGACACTTTTCAATGCATGTAACAGAGCTCCAATGGAAGAAAAATTAGCAATGAATTTCTTCCAATATTATGCTGCCCCAAGAACGCTTCTTACCTCTGTAACTCTTTTGGGATTGGGCCAATTTAGAATTATCTCTACTTTAGAAGGGTATATCTTACACTCACCTCCTCCAATAATGTTTCTGAAATACACTAAATAAGTATTTCAAAGCTCACACTTTTACATCTTTAAAAATAATTTCTCTTTTTTCAAGGCATCAAGTATGTTGGTCACATGCATGAGATGTTCATCGCTTGATTTGTTGAATATAAAAATATCATGTAGGTAAATAATGATAGATTCATATAGAAATTGTCTTAGTACGTCATTGATGACTCTCATGAAAGTAGTTGGATCATTTGTTAGACCTAATGGCATAACTAGCCACTCAAAGAATCCTTGTCTAGTTTAAAATGTAGTTTTCGAAATGTCCTCCTCAACTATTCTAACTTTATGATAGCCACTTCGTAAGTCTAGCTTAGTGAAATAATCTGCATACTTTAACCAATCTATAAAATCATCAATGTGTGGGAGTGGATAGTGATTCTTTACCATGATTTTATTTGGTGCACAGGAATCGATACACATGCACCAAGTCCCATCCTTCTTTGGTACCGAAATAATTGGTGAACCACATGGTGAAGTAGATGGGTGTATGATACCTTTGTTCAAAATTTCTTGGATTTCCTTCTTGATTTACAAACTATCCATAATTAACATGCATTACATACCAATGTTTGGAAGTGGAACATCCTGTTGCAGCTGAATCTCATGTTGAATTCCCCTTTTGGGAGGTAACCCACTTGGTCCTTGAAACATCTCGCCATGCTGACTTACCACATTGAACAAATCATATTTTAATTTTTCATCACATCCTTGAAAATATTCGTTGTCAACATCATCCTTTTTCTTGATCATGAGAAGAAAAATAATTTACTTGCACTAACTAGCCTCTTCATTTTCCCTGCATTAACTAAAAAAATGTTCAGTTTTTTTCAATGAGCTCTCACAATATACTCCACTCCATCCTTAATAAAATGATATTTGTTCTCATTGCAATAAAACACCACTTTCCTGTCATAAAAATATGGACTTCCCAAGATAATCCCAAAAATTTCAAGTGGAACCACATCTAACTCAACTTCATCAACAAATTTTGTAGTAATAGAAAATCGAAATATGCATTTCCTTGTAATATGTAAATTAGCATTCTTAACTATCTAAACCAAATGGTATGGTTTATGATGTGGTATGGTTTCAAGGTTAAGTTTTTTGACAAAGTTTTATGAAATCAAGTTTTCTTTTGACCCACTATCAAACAAGCCATCAATATTTGTATGATTTTAAATCACTCTCACATGGAATGATTATATCCTTGTGTCTTCATTTGGAGTGTTGTGGTGACTATTTGAGGAACTAGTACTTGCTATGGATTCCTTTCCCTTGTTAACCATGGCTACAATCTTGGTATCATCTCTGGAATCAGATCCATGATCTTGTTTTGTGGTGGCAATCATCTTTTGTTTCCGCTAGTTATCTGGTTTCTTTGGCCTTAGTTCGCGATGTAGTTTCCAAGAGTGGGCTTCATCATACCACTCTTTGGAACAATGTTTTCATATATTTTTCTCCCCTTCTTTCTTGATGCTTGCATTCTTCTTTCCCTAACATTTTCCTCCCTTCTCTTTTCCCTTACCCTTGAATGAATTCTCCTTACTACCCTCTTCATGAATGTTCTTTCCCCTTGCTTCAAGATGCATGCCTTGCACGCATACTTCATCTAAGTTGTTTGGGTTAAACATAAGGATAGTATGTTTCAAATAGGAATGTAAATCCCCAATGTATTTCAAGAGTGTGTATTGGGAATTCAAGTTTACTCCTAACAAAAAATCCCTCTTTCTAAACTCCTCGGTGTACTCTTGAACTGTTTGGCCCTTGAGTTGCATAAATTTTTTCCAACTCATAATTTATTTTTGCATATAGAATAATGTATAAAACTTTATTTTAATGGAAGAAATAAATTCAACCCAAGAAATGGATATCTTACCATGGATTCACATTTCTTCTCCAGCCTTTGCCTCCCACCAAATTAGTGTTGCTCCTTCTAGCATTAATGAAGCTAACTGGATCTTTATGTCGTCCTCTTGTAGATTATGAATTCTGTAGTATAATTCCAATTGATAGATCCAATTGTCTAACTTCTCTTCATTTACCTTACCATTTTACATGGAAAGTTCAAACTTGATGTCAACCTTGAGTAATGGAGTTTTTACTTTTGGGATTTTTCAATGAATGTGGTTGGATTTTATGGTGAAGTGGAAGATGAAGATGCTGATGAAGATGATGAGGATTAGGATGGTAGAGATGGAAGTGGATTTCATCCAATACCTTTCAAACCCTTATCTTCATCCTTCTTGTCATTAGAAGTTCCTTCTCCATGTGGAGGCTTAGAACCTCCTCCTTCTATTTCTGCAGTGAATGCATCAAACATAATTCTAACCATTGTATGAATGTACTTGAAGTCTCTCTTGACATATTCCTCTTCTAAATGTCCTCGAGTCTCTCCAACACATAACATAATGGCTAAGAATTCAAGCTCAACTTCTGATGCTTGTACCTTTTCAATCACCTTGGATTCTTGTGCCATTTGTACCTCTTCAATATCAACTTGAGGTTCTTCAAGTTCAGATATGAGTGGAACTTTGGGTGTAGATGGTGCTCTCTCCAATCTCTTTCTTCTTATCCTAATCCCATGGCTAACAACCACTAGCTTCGTTTTTCGTCTCTCCAAGTTCAACCTTGTAAGCATCACAAAATCACAAGTATTAAAACCCTTCTTCGACAATATCAAGAAAAACAAGAAAATAACCTTTGTTGTGATACCAACTTAATCTGAAATTGATTGTTAGTTAATTTTGTGCTAATATCAGTTTCATATCTAATATGAAAGTGTTTTGGTTTTCTTCTTGTACAAGGGTTTATACATGTTATTATGATTGATAAATCAACAAAATTTATGAGATTAAGTTCATTTCATGGACATAAAAGCACAGAAACTAAATGTTGAAAAAAAACATATAAAAACATAGCAAACACAGAGAACTAAGTCAAATACCAATGGTTTCGATGAAGGAGTTCACCCCTCCTGGGCTACATCTCCTTGGTCCAACTTCCATGGCATGGGCCTTAGTATTAGCTTCATTTCTGTAAAATTTTTGTTTATAGTCTCATGTTGCATCTCCAACATGCTCTAATGGCTCCAAAACATCAAAATATACCGAGAATGACTCTTCCCGAGACAAAATTCGTCGAAAATTGCCTCAATTATGGAAAAAAAAAATTCCCTAAACTCTTTCAACTAGAACTAGAAGTTAGCCACACAACTCCACTAAAATTGGAGCTCCACCCCATTTTGCGAGCTCCACCAAGTCCTCTGCTAAGTTCACTCATCATTAAACTTAAGATAAGTGCAAATTAATGGACTTTAAAATCATGTTTAGCGCTAAGCGCTTTTAACATTAATCCACGTGTTATGGTGTTAATCTTGGATTAGTGGCTTATTAAATAGGTTTAATAGATTTTAAAACTCCACCGTGAATAGTGTTAGCCCCTGGTCTTATTGCTTCAACATATGGGAGGGGGATGGCCCACTCCAGACCCCCAACTCAGGCACAAATAATCTTCAAATACATGCGGGATCCCATAGTTAATAATGATCATGGTAATTGTATAATGTTTCGTTTTGGCCCTTGTATAGGGGAGGTCGTGGGGTTGACCCCGACCTCTGCCCCTCCTCGGTCATAAATTTTGTTCAAGGAAACATTACAACGTACCTTAATACTTGAACTTTGGTTAAAATAATGCACACATTGACATTTGATTTAAACCTTGGTTAATGAAATATATTGTTCCATATATCCTTGCCATCGGGGAGGGAATGTGGCAGCCTCCAGCTGCTCCACATGTTCCTTTACCATTGGCTCAATTCCACAATATAAAAAATAAGAATTCACCATATATAGGAATTTCAACCTTAGGATTACAAAGAAAAATTTCAATTTCCCAAGAAACATTGGTGAATCTGATTGTGACATTTGTCACAGTGTCATTGATTGACATTTGTCACAGTGTCATTGATTGACATTTGTCACAGTGTCGTTGGCTAAAAATTGAAGAATATTCCTGAGGTGCTGACTGCACTTCGAGGTCATTAGTATGTCACTGTTTTGGTCATTTTTTACCTATTTGAGAAAATTGACCAAAAACCATAACTTACTCATACAAACTCTCATTTTGACAAAACTTGTTGTGCTAGAATCCTAGTGACAAGCTCTATCAGTTAGTTCTAGTTTGAAGAATTTCCGAGAACTTTCATTTTTGAGCTAAATACTGAGCTTCTGATCAATTATTGTAATTGATATTTCTTGAAGAAAGAGTAAAAAAAATTTCATAGGTAACTTTATTGGAAATTGGGTAATTCACTATCAGGCTTGACAGTTAGTCCATTTGGGATAAGTTTCCCCAAATTAGACAGTCTGGCCTCTAAAAGGAATAAACTATACACGGATAGAGGATAAAGCCTCATGAGGTGGCCCAAACAACTGTGGATAATATAATATTACAAGAATAGAAAGAAAACAAGATCAAATAATCTAACTATTATAATAAGAAAAATTATTCACATCTGTATGTCGAACATTTCAATGAGTGACAAAAAATATCTATTAAATTATAGAAATATAAATATATGTCTATACTATTGCTACATGAAAACAATATGCTTGCTCATGTTCTAAATACAAATGAACATATGTAAAAATCTAGAATTCAGAGCTCAGAAACATAGGAAAACAGAGAGATTAAACCTGAGAAAATAATCCTAGAGAATCTTACAAGAAACATCACAAGTGTGAAACTAAAATTTATTTTTAATCTTCCTGAATAAAACAGAGAATCCAATCAAAAGATATGGCAGAGAAGATTGGAAATTAATTATAAAAACTACAGTTAAAACCTTGTAAAGATGAAATGCAAATTACATATAGAGCCAAACTGAAAAAAAAGGCTCAAAAACAAAAATATAACTTTTATGGTTGACATAAATTATATTTACAATTATTTATCAAAGAACGCCTATGCCATATTGAGCCGGAAAAGCAAGAAAAGCAACACATGTATAACATACATATATATAAATAATCCAGAAAATTCCATAGAAAGTTAAATGCAGAGAAATACATTGATACTAAAAACCCTCATGACAATTGATGGGTAAGATAGTCAACCAAGAAAATGATACTCTTCACCAAGTCAAGAAACAATATTAAACTGAATACAAAAATATAACAATGTGAAAGCCCTTATGGGTAAATTTACATGTTACAAAAATCAAATTGTCAAGCCTTGTTGAATGCAACGAAGCCAAAAATTTAGAATTCAAGTTAGAGAGTCATATTTAAACTGAACTCTTGAAGGGTAGAAAAACAAGCTAAACCCTCAATAACTCGAGTGAGAAATAACATTTCTAAACCATTAAAAACATAATATGAGATGTAGGAGTAAAATGAGTCTCGAGTGACATATTTCACCTATAAAGGGGAGTGAAATGCTTCATTGAAGTAAGTTGAGGAGTGCTTGTCAACATAAGGATGCAGAAGACAAAGGGGTTTTAGCTGTAAAAAACAATGCAACTGTGCATTAGTACTAGAAAATGAAATCATAAAAAAATAATGAACTATTAAGTGGGACTACTAGAAAACAAAAAAAATATATTACCTTCAATCCATGTGGGTAGCGAATTCCTCATGCCTCTACCAACAAAAAATGATTAGAAATCTTGAAGGAAAGATAACATTGCCTTAAAAGAAAAAGATATAATGTGCAGTAGAGGCTATGAATTTACCTTTGATGGGGTTGGTGGACTGAACCCTCCTAACAAAACATATTAACAGATAAAACTAAGTGGGTTGGGGTTCTTCCTAAGCCCATAGTTTCCAAGATAAGTATCTGCATCACGAATCTAGCAACCAATAGATTTCTCTACCATTAGGGGAATTTTGAGGTCTAAAATGGGCCTCCTAAGAAAAATTTACAACCAAAATAAAATTTGTAAGAACCAATAAGATTCAAGATGACGATGTCAACTATGGGGGATGATGCACCATTTTTTATGTAAAAGGGTGAAAACATTAAAAAATAATAAAATAATAAAACTACTTTTCAACTCGTATTTTCAACTTATCTCCCAAAGTTTTTACTCAAAATTCGAGCAAGAGTACTCGTTGGATGCAGAATTTAATTCCTCATCCAAGGATTACCCACATTGCATACTTTCTATGTACCTTTCTATGTGAAAAATGAGAAATACATGAAAAAACGTGATTCCAATCACGCTTTTGATGTATTTCTCATCTTTCGTGTAGCAGGGTCTGTCGAAAGTATGCAGCATGGGTATTCCTTGGATGACGAATTAAAATTTTCATACAATGAGTACCCTTGCTCAAAATTTGAGTAAAAACTTTGGGAGATAAGTTGAAAATACGAGTTGAACAATTTGATGATATCATCAAATCTTATTTTATTATTTCCACTATTATTTTATAATTTCCTCAGGAGGCCCATTTTAGACCTCAAAATTCCCCTAATTTCCATAGCCATGATGACTTAAGAAGTTAACAACAATAATGGACAGAGCGCAATGAGCATACTGTGTTAAGGCATAGGGGTTGTTTCCTTACCTAGGATGAGATCGTCAAATTGTACAAATTGTACAACATGCATGTATATCTTGGACTCACCCAATCTAACAATGTGCTAAAGATAAATATTTAATCTCTTCTATAAATATTTTGTGGAATTAAAAACACAATCGCTAATCACATGAAGCAAAGAAGAATCAAATGACACAAAAAATAGATATTTATCGGGGAAAGCTTGCTGCTCAAAACCCCACTATATTTTGTTTCATATTCAACATGGATTGTTGAGCCCCAAAGATGTCCTTTCCCTTCACCAAATTTCTTTTCATTTCCTTTGTCCCTTATCAATTACAGGCTTAAATGGTCAATAGGATTGGTTAAAGACACTTTAGGAATGTATACAATGACTGACTTTCTATATTTTCATGGTTTTGTTGTTGTAGTAATTTTTTAGTAGACTCAGCTACAGAATGCAGCCATTCTGTAGCTAGTTGCCTATTCCGTAGTTATCTTCATGTTCTCATAGGTTACAGGTGTCACTTCACAGAAAAAATCATATGGTTGAATTCCACAACGCTCCCACATCATTTATTGCTCTCTACGAAGTCTGAGCAAGAATCTACAGGTGGTTATGCACGTGGAAGAGATCAAAGCTAAGAAGTAGATTCCTACCAAGACAGGGATTCTACAAATGTCTCCAGCAAAGTATGATGCTTCCATAAGAGTTCTAATTTGATTTTGATTGAAAAAGACACTTGTTCCTATTTATTCTCAAGGGTAGTTATGTATTTCTTTTATAAGAATGACTCGGGAGACCGAGGGACAATTAGCTAGATTGATGTTTTCTTGCTAGATCTCAAAAGACCGTAATACTCTGTTTTTTAAATACTTTTCCTTTAATGAAAGAAGCACCGCTTTATTGAAATATCTGAGGCAATATTGAGGAGATTTGTATGCTAATCCGGTGGTAGAGGGCCCCTACTGCCCGAGAAGCTTTGTGCACATTGTTTAGATAAGTAGCTTTAGCCTTGTTGCATTCCTAGTTTAAGCGATTTTCTGAACTTTGTGTTTTATACTCACTTGCATTGGATGCTACAGTCTAGTCTTGTTCTTACGAGTTATTCCAAAATATCACTAATATTGAAAGAGATATAACTGTAGTATTTTAGGAACTAGTTGCCTTTTTCTGAACTTTACGTTTTTGTGCTCAATTACATCAATTGTTACACCTAGACTTGTTCTTCCGAATTGTTCCAAAATATCACTAATAATGAAGGAGATAGGGCTGTAATATTTTAGAGATTAGTTGCATTATAGTGTAGTTGTAATACTCCAAAGATTAATGGCGCGCTAGTTTAGTTTCTGTTCACTGTATTTCAAGTTAGATTAATGGCACTCTAGTTTAGTTTCTGTTCATTGTATTTCAAGTTAGGATAATGGCATTCTAGTACAGTTGTGGTCACTGTATTTCAAGTTTGAATGATTGCATTTTATTTCAGCTTTATCTATTGTATTTTTAGTTTTATTAGTCAGTTGTATGCTAGTTTTGTTCCATTTAGACTTCAAGGCCTTCATTATTTACAAAATACTCTTGTTATTAATCTCTTCCAACACATCATCATATAGATAGGAATTAGTGATATCAGTTCAAGGCCTTGATTGTTCTGCAATCTCTTATAATTTTACAAATAGCCTTTTCCAAAACTATTCCAAAAGATTTCTAACTTTCGAATGAGGCTTAGTAGTGATAATTTGAGTTGCAGAATGGATTAATTTTAGTGTCATAGGTTAATTTAGATTAGAGTTCCTTACTATGCTACAAATAATCTTTTCCAATTGTGTTCCAATAAATTTCTAACCATGGATGAGATTTTTGTGATATTGTAAGTCATTGTTTTCTTAGAAGAACCTCATTGCATTAAAATTATACTTTTCTCAAGATATTCCAACATATTTCTAATGAATGAATGGGATTGAGTTCATGTTATGAGTTACTGAGTTCAGGTTATGAGTTATTGAGTTCATGTTATGAGTTATTTAGTTCTTGCTATGAGTTATTTTTCTTGTTAAAGTATTGCATTTTTTGTTCTCAAGTGCCATACATAATTTAGAATAGGTTTTGCTCTGTTTTAGTGTGACCAACAACTTCTCTTTTCCAAAACTTAGTTATTTTCCTCTTAGAATAAAAACAAAAAACCAAAAACATTGGAAAAACACTAAACACAACGTAGTGAGAAACAAATACCTAGGCACATATAGTGCACTTCACTTCAACAATTTACTAGCCCTAGTTGACAATTTATGACCTCAATTTAGGAACACTAAGTTGGGAAAACATGGATCATGAAAAAATTACATACAAAACTCTTCTCAAAAGATTCCACCAGTACTTAGCTATTTGTCTCACACTTTCATAGACAAAACTAACCAACACATAGCCAATTATCAGCCACTAGACAACCTGTCTTTCTTGTGTAATCCCTGGTAAATGAAATCCCTAAAATATATGAATTATTGCCTTCCCTAACTGTGCAAGTATCATAGGAATTCCATGGGAACAATTGATAGTAAACTTCCCTTTCATCTAGATCTCAGCCGGGTCTCCACTGGATCTGACATGCATGCAGTTAATAATAGTAAATCCTTAGTTGCATGTGATATCACTGATTGTGAATTAATTAATATTTAATTCACTTGATCTCTTACTAGTATATCTTCAGTTACAACTAGCACAACTGAGTTTAACTTGCTTAAACGAGTTAAACTGATTACAGCCTACATTAACTAATGCACCACTACACTTCGAACTCTGTTAAAAATATAATGACTCTGCATGTGTCACCAACTACCTCTAACTCGAAATCCATTAGCTAACTGAGTTTATCACTCTCACTTAACTATTTCAAGTTTTCATTGATAATAGATTACAATTTATTTTCCATATTAATTAAGGGATAAATAAAATAGACATGCACCGAAACATAGCATTTTGGGCCCCAACCTAGTGACTGTGCTTAATGCACTAGGCGTGGGTGCTGAAATTTTCTTGTTGAATCTCAACACTCCCTCTCAACAAGACAGGGATTATCCTTCACCCCAGTCCTCTCTCTATGATATTCAAATTTTCTCCTGGTGAGCACCTTCATCAGAATATCTAGATCCTGATCTTCTATGGGAATGTACTGAAGCAAAATTATCCTTCTCTACACATAATATTTGAAATGATGGTTTTTATGAAACCAACTCCAAAAATAGAAGAAAATATAGATAAACACCTTAGAAATAAGAAACTTCGAGGGGGAAACCTCTTTTACATTTCATAAATGAACAATTCTTGGATGGTAAAAATGACCAAAATCTCCTTCTATATATAGGAGCCGATGGGATCACAATATAATCCTAGACGACCTAAAAATAATAATGTAAGGGAACAATAATAACAATATTGGGGTTACAGGGGTACAACAATAACAATAAGGGGGTTATAGTAGAAACAATAAGGGACTATACTAGTAATATAGGGACCTAACATGTCCATATCCTTCAAAAAAGTGTTGTCCTCAATGCTTGAGTAGCTCCATTTTCTTCCATATAAAATTCTCATCCTACCATGTAGAATATTCAATGGATAAGTTTTTCCGCTTGATGAGATACTCTGAAATTGATCGATTTTGTAGTTGTCAAGTTCTTGTTTCGGTGACTCCGTCAAGTTCCAATATGATTTTTCCTTCCTCATCAAGTTCTGGAAATATTGTTTGAACTAGATGTTTGTCCCCTATAACCCTATTTAAGCATAAAACATGGAAAACTAGATGCACTCGTGAAGAAGCTGGAAGCTCCAATTTGTATGTCATAGTACCAATATTTTGAAACACCTTGTAAGGACCATGGTACTTTGGCGATAATTTATTATCCTTCTTAGCCTGCTTGAGGGAATTTTTTTGTCTGGTTGTAGCCATAGAAATACCCTGTCTCCTACATTAAAAAATCTCTCACTGTGATGTTGATCTGTCTATTGTTTCATTTGATTTTGTGCCAAATTTAGGTTATCCTTTAAGAGTTGGAGAACTTCTTGTTGATGCTCGATGTGATCTTCCACTACTTGAACCTTGTAATTTTATCTTAAAGAAGATGTGATGGATGGTGGATGATACCCATAAAGTTCCATAAATGGTGTCATTTTTAGTGTAGTATGGAAAGACGTGTTATACCACCAATCAGCAAGAGGTAACCACTTGAGCCATTGTTTTCCCTTATCAAATACAAAAAAACGAATATATCCTTCCAAACATTTGTTCACTATATCGATTTGACCATCATGTTAGTCATCAGTAATTTTTAGCCTTGTTGATGACTAAATAATTATTCCAAGATTTCTAGAAACAAAGCTCATAGACATTATGAGTTCTAGAAATCACATTGCCTTCATTATCCTTAAAATAATTTTTTAGTATTTCACCATTTCATCCTGTCAAGCTCTGCCTACCATTCCTAGAAAATCCATTGAGAGCACATGTCACTCATATTGTGTATATGTTGTCATATTTGGCACAAATACTCTACTTTGTTTTTCCTAAAAACCCCCACTGCTACATAATTCCACCAATCAAACAACTTTGTTATGTTTCCCAAAATACTCCCAAACACTGATGGTCTCAAACAATCTCTGTAGGGTCTTTAGATAATTCAAGCACATTGGATTTTGGATCTTCAATACATTAGTTCATCATAAACTCTATATTACACTTCATGATCCCAACTTATAGGTTTCAGTCCAAAATCCAAGTCCATGGAACCTTCCACTAAGTCACATAGGGTTTAACAAATTCATAGGGTGGATTTGGTATCTTACAAACTCTATTTTTCCTATATGAAGAAAATGCATTGAAAGAAGAAAGGGACTAGTCATTTTGTCCAAAACTGATTAAAGAGGTCACTCAAGAGGGATTTTTGGTCTAGAGCACAAATATTGCAAGGGGACATCTGCCCTTTTCTTACATTTCTACAAAGGAGTCAAATGGCCATCAACCTAGCAAGAGGTAAGTTAATGGGAAGCACCATCAAAAGAAACCATTCACAACAAAGAAGAAAGCAGCATGGTATATGTTTGAAAAGAATTAGGGTTTGTGATAGCTGTGGACAAAATAGGAATCAGTACTAGGGTTACAAGGACAAAGGCCACCTTAACACCTTCAAATTCTCATTGAATACTTTTAGAAATAATTAATGAGTTTTGAGAAGTTTTTGAGAACTTAGAAGAAAACACTATTTAATTTTTTATAAGCAGCCCTAAAACCTAGAAGTTTGGGGAGATGAACAAAAATGGTCAAATTATGACACAGAACCTCCTTCATAACAGCAGATGTTCTCAAAGGGTTTCAAATTTCCCTCGAGGGTTTGGAAAATATCCATTGACTCCTCCTCACCAAAGGCACAAAAAGGCAAAGAGTATTAGTAAAAAGGCATGAAGTTTCAAAATGTAAAATCATAGGTCTTAAAAAGATCAAAGAGGGGAGACAAAAAGAACTATATCCTACTTCACCATAGGAGAAAAAATGGCCAGAAATATCAATTCAAGGGTATGATTTCTCAAAGGAATAGTCAGACGCATTTTCAAATCCTCAAAGGAGGCAGGCCTGAGGTGAAAATTCCTAATGAGTTAAATATGAGAAGCATGGTTTTCACTGTTGAAGTGGAAAGGTTAACTCCAAAAAATAGTGATCAAAGGCAGAAGTTGTGTAGGCACCTGCATGAACAGAAGTGACCCATGGAAAGGCACAAAAATAGTTTAATTGGCTCACCTTCCCAACCAGAGATACATCAATGTCAACATGGTCAAAGAAACAAACATATAGTTGGCCTAAGAGAAGTAAAGCCTCCAAAATGTTTTTTTTTTATCAAGAACATATTATGCAAGAGACATATTAACCCTCAGTGACACTTTTGTAGGACTGTTACAAAGGGTTACCTACAGGAAGATTGGTATGGACAAGAAACCAAATGTTTCTCACCAAGATGGCACACATGAAGAATAAAAAGGTCGTTGGTATGAATCCAATAAGGTTTTTTACACCAAAAGGAATGTTTCAATGTCTCAAAGAGATACATGACAGAAGGTTAGTTGAAGGAAGGATAAAACTCTTCTTCTCAGTGTCTCCACCAAGCAATTAACGGCATAAACCTGCAGGACTGAAGACTCCCAGAAAAAGTGCCAACATGATCACAATATTACTGTTTACAAGTGTTGAAGTTCATAAAGAGGATAAATTGAAGAAATACCTTCAAAACAAAAGCACTAATTTAACTATCTGTCTATTTTCATCGAACTTGGTCAAAATAAACTTCTTTGAAAGGGATCATGGTTTCAAAGTGTGGGTTGAGCGCACATGTTTGAACTTGATGAAAGTTTTGTTACTACAAGTAGAACACTAAGAGGCTTCCAGCAAAGAAAAAACCATATTTTTTGTCAAACTACCACCTACAGGACCAAAAAGAGCCAAAAATGTAGTGAGAAAAATAAAGAGAAAACATACCTTATAAAGTGGGTTTTGGTCTTGAAATACTTTTTAAAAGGAGTATAAAGTCTCCTTTCCCTCTCTCCCATTTCATATTCATTTTTGACAAGAAGAAGAAAACTGTTGAAAGAAGTTTTTAGGGGTGTTTTTTGCAAAACTGTGGAAATTTTTTGGGTGCTACACACTTGGCCATTGGCGCTGCACACCGACAAGGCAGCTGCAGTGTTATTTTACACTGCGCTGTGCATCGAGAGGGTGGTGCTACGCACCTGTGAAGGCGCTACACATAGAATCAGAGCGGCCCGACTACCCACCTTTTCACACCGGCACTATTCTCCGACGGTGCCCGATAGGCCCATTTACCAGCCCGACCCGACCCGGCACTACACACAGAGGGATTTTTGGCCCAATTTTCCCAAAAGTGCCCAAAAAGAAAATTTTTTTCCTCCAAGTTCCTGTAAAGAGTTATACAAGGTTGGTGTCCCTTATTATTTCCCCTCCATGTTTTTCTTTTTCATGCAAAATCAAAGGAGAGGTTCAAAACCCTAGCAATTGGGAAAATGCTAAACCTTCTCTCCAATCAATATTTTGACCTTATAGGGCAGGGTTTGCAAATTTGAGAGTTTTCATAGGTGTAAAAACACTCAGTTCCAACAAAAATACCTCTAAACTATGAAACACTCCTTGATTACTTCATATTGTCCTCATTTTTAAAAAAAATTCCTTCGCATCCCTCATTTGCCCTCTTTAGAACTAAAGGCTCTCAAGCAAGCTAAAAATATTTTATTCTAGACTAGTCACCATGTCTGAGGAAAAAATCAGTGCCAACAGTGAAGAAGGTCAAAGGCATATCAAGCCAAATAATAAGGGAGGAAGAGCTAATAGGTTTCAACCCTTGGATACAATTCAAATCACCTCTTATCCAATGATACTTACCTATTTTCAAGATGTTGGATGCTACCAATTTTTTGAGCAGGTTAAACAAGTCCAACACCACTCAGTTTTGCCTATGTTGTTTGTTCTCAGCATACAAAACCACCAATTCAACCTAGCTAGAGTAAATTTTGAACTGTCATCTGAATCCATTGCTAAATCCATAGGTATACCAGACATTGGTGGGAGATGGTTGAAATAGAAAAAGTTTTCCTTGAGCTACTATGACACCTTCCTCAAACCTAGTTGTCAACAAGGCTGCAAGGTTATTTTCCCCTTCTCCCACCTTCTAGAAATATATGCCCTACTAATGAAGAATATCATCAAATAATTCACTTGTGAGGGGAGATACTCTAGGGTTTATTCATATCACATAATTCTTCTGATGCACTTCACCAAGGTAAAATTGCTAAAACTCCCATACTATCTCTTCCGGAGCATTGACAAGATGGCTTGGGTGGTCAAGAAAAGGAGTTATGCCCACCAAATGCAAATCCTTCTCCACCACTCCTTGATTAAGATGATTGTCTTACACCAGCTGCAGCAGCAGGGAATCCCATGGGAAGTTTTCATTTCACATGATGTATTTTTCAATCCCCAAGCCTTCATACAGCAAAATTTCCCCTCCACCTCACACTCACTTCCACTCCTCCACCGGCTACTCCTATGCCTTCTACACAACAAAACCTACCTCTTTCCTCTTCTCTCAATGCATCAAGTGAAGATGATGACAGTGGTATAGATGAACAAAGAAGTGGCAGTAGTAATGAGGAGCAAACATATGATAGTAGAGAGGAAGAAAATAGTGAGGCAAAAATAGAGTTAAATGAAGAACAAGGAGACGACAACAGCTATAAAGAGAAAGAATATGATGAGGAAAGTGAAGAAAACAGTGAGGCAAGTACAGAGCTTAATGAAGAAGAAGAGGATAACATCAGTGCTAAGGAATAAGATCATGGTAGTAGCCATGAAGGAAAAAAAAATAACATTGGAGATGAAGAAGATAGTGGGGTAGAGGAAAAGTTTAGTGAGGGAGAGTGGGAGGATGATGGTGACCATGAGGAGGAAAATGAACATGGTAGTCTTGAAAACAAAGGTAGTGATGGATTAGATCAAGACAATGATAGAAATAACACAAGTGAATATCTCCCAAGTGCAAAAAAGGGTGATGATAATGAAAAAGATGAAGACACGGAGGACAATGAAGGAAATGATGAGGATGACAGTCAGGAAGAGAGTTCCAAGGACAACCAACAAAAGAAGGTGCAGGAACATGACAGTGAGCACAATAATAGTACAAACTGTGATGAAATAATTGTTGATGATGAACTTGAGGAAATACCAAGAACATGCATATTATGAGGTTGAAACAGAGTTAGAAGAGGAAGGCATTGATCAAAGCAACAGAAAAAATGAAACAACCAGTGATGAGCAAGGAAATAGTCATGATAGTCATGACAGCTTTCATGACTATCATGACACTAATCAGCTTCTAGATGTTCACCTAATCCTATGGATGGGTGTGCATTTGTATTTTTGTATTTTATTTAATAATAGGAAATAAAGAGGCCAAGAGTCATTTGGGAGCGGAATCCCAATAGCCTCACCCTCATATACATAAGAGCATGTACATTCTTCAGCTAATACATTCCACGGTTGAGGAGTTACCTCCACAGTTTTGACATGGTATCGAGCCGGCTCCACATTTGGCATTTACGCCTGTGGTGTAACTCTACCCTTTGCTCGATTAATATTTTTTAATGTTTTTGCTGCTCGTGCTTCTTTGGTATTGTGCATTTTTTCCCTAAATAGCGACATTTGTAGCTCCGGCTCACACGGAAACTGTGAAGCTCTGTCAATGCAAATTGCGAGCTGCGATCCAATGATCCTACCCAAACATCTGCAAGGTCCCAAGTTCAAATTTTTTTTGTAACGCCCTTTTGGGCCATTCATTCATCCCTACGCTCCATTTATCCCTGCGCTCACCTCCCCCCTCCTTTTCTTCCTGCGCCCTCACCTCCCTCTCTCCATTATCGCCCTCCCTTCTGCTCATTTCAATGGACATTTGAATACTCCCTACTTGCATACGCCCTCGCTTTCATACATTCTGCCATACCTCACCAACTGCACATATGCGCCTCCCCTTAATACCTCTGCGCTCCTCCCATTGCAAACGCTCTCAATACAGCGCCTGCTCCTTACAGCGGATCCCAAACACCCCCCCCCCCCCTCTATGCTTTGCTATTCGCCCTCACCTATCACTCCATTCCCCTTGCTCCCTATCTGCGTTATCCACGCTCTCATCGCACTTATTCGCTCAACATCCCGTGCGGCTACTCCTCTACACCGCCTCCCCACGCATTCAAACTCCCCAACTGCCATAACCCGCTCCCTCCGCCCTCTTTCACACACAGTGATCCCTCACCGCCTGCAATACTCTACTCGACCGGCCTATTCTCACCCTTGAGCCACGCTAGCTCCCTTCCCCACGCCCTACTCCATACAGCGCTGCTCCAAACAACAGTCGAACATTTCAAACGCTCGAGCTTCCTCTGCAACGAAGCCGCCTTATTATTGAACGTTGTCATATCATACATTGCGCTGTCTGTTATATCATATATACATTGCACTGTATATACATTCCGCTATTATATCATACATTGCGCTGTCCGTTTTTATTAACACAACAGTCCATTGCATATATTATTATTAAAACGCTGTCATACATTGCGCTGTCATATCATACATTGCGCTGTCTGTTTTTATTAACACAACAGTCCATTGCATATATTACAATAGTGTTATACCGCCCCTTCCATGGTATGTGTAATGCGCCCCTCCCATAGTCATATATTTCGCCCTTCCCATTCCCCTCCCCCCCTCCCATAGTCATATATTTCGCCCTTCCACTCCATATCATCTTTTCATATACATTTTTTCCCCAAATAAAAAAAATACATTTTTTTTTATGCAAAATCAGTCTATAGCATAGAGTGTTTTTTTTAAAATTCAGTCTCCAGCAAAGTTTTCTGAGCAGATATAGTTTCCAGAAAGTTTTTTTAAACTCAGAAAATTTTTTCCAGCAAGAGTTTTTGCCCCTGTATTTGAAATATTTCAAGAGTTTGAAGTTTTTATAGCAGAATTTGTTTCCTCTTCAGAAGATTTTTTTTCCAGCAGTCTAATGCATTCTCTCATCTCTATTGTTGGGATAGTTCTCTCTGGCAAAGAGAACTATCTTGAATGGTCTCGGAAGATTAAACACACACTCCTTTTTAATGAGCTGTGGAGAGGAATCTGTGAAGGACAAGCAGAAAATCCACCAGAGAAGCCCACTTCAGACAAAGAGCTTGCCATCTGGGAAAACAAGAACTGCAAGGCCTATGCCTTGATTGCAGCTTCAGTAAGTGAAGAGGTGAGTCGCCATATTTCATAATTCTCAAATGCCTATGAAGCCTTGAAGAAACTAAAAGAACTCTATGACTCACACTCAAAATTAGAAAATGTTCAATTGATGGTTAAGTTGTTCAGTATTGAAATGAAGAATGATGATCCCCTTGCTTTAGCTTCAGAAATAAGATCTATAATGCATGACATTCAAAACACTGGTGTAAAAATGGACATACCTCTCATAGCATATGTTAAGGCATTATATCCGACTTACTCACATTATCTTGAGTCTTTGCAAGCAAGTGGAAACCTTGAACAAATCACCTTTGATAAACTTGAGCAGAAGTTTGCAGAAAGAGAGAAAGCTTTTGGGAAGATGACTGTCCCTTCATCTTCCGAAGAGGCTGCATATTTGGCACATAGAGAAAAGAATCATGCTCCAGATTCATCCAGAGGAAGAGGTGGCAGAAGAGGAAGAGGAAGAAGGAACTTCACAGAAAGGGGGGGCAGACAAGCTAACAAATCCCATCTTCATTGCACACGCTACAATAGAGATGGACATGATGCACCCAAATGCAGAACACCATGGAACAAAATTGAGCAGCACAGAAATCAAGACAAAGGTAAAACCAATGACAAAGACAAAGGTAAAGCACCTGAATCCGCTCACTATGTTCTAGCACATTGTAACAATGGAGTAACTAAAAACCTCTTTGATGTTTCATTTACTTCATGGAGAGATGATTGGTTGCTAGATTCAGGAGCAACATGTCACATGACATTTAGAAAAGATTTTTTTGAAGATTTCAATGACAAAGTTGATGGAGCAGTATATTTCGCAGATAAATCCAAACTCAAGCCATCAGGGCTTGGCACAGTCAGGCTTAAACTGCCTGGTCTTCCTGATCATATCCTACATGAGGTTATATACCTCCCGGAGTTGAAGAGAAACTTGTTGTCCCTGATCGAAATCCGGCAGCAAGGACACTCAGTTCACTTGTTTGATGGCAAGGCAGAGGTCAGATCAGCATCAGATCACTCACTTGTCATGGAGGGAATAGAAGAAGGGAGACTTTTGAAGGTGAAAGGTTCATCTGCTCATGCTCAAAACTTTGCTTTCAGTTCATATCATGATGAAGGTACATTTCCATCAAGTCTTTTATGGCATGCTAGATTTGGACACTTAAATTATGACAACCTTCGTTTGTTGAAGAAAAATGGTGTTGATGGACTGCCTACAATTCCTAGAAAACCTAAGGAATGTGATGCATGTATTCTAGGAAAGCATAACAAACAGCCATTTCATGATTCACACTCAAGAGCACATAGGAAACTTGAACTTGTTCATTCAGATTTATGTGGCCCTATGCCTATTGCTTCTGCAAATGGAAACAAATACATGATGACATTTATTGATGACTACACTAGGATGTGTTGGATTTACTTACTGAAGAATAAGTCTGATGCTTTTCAAACTTTCAAAAATTTTCATGTATGGATTGAAAATGATGCACAAACACATATTGGCTCTCTACGTACTGATAATGGAAAAGAATACACTTCAAACGAATTTGAAAATTATCTTCGTCAACATGGAATCAAACATCAAACAACTGTACCATATAATCCACAACAGAACGGTGTAGCTGAAAGAATGAACAGAACCATTTTAAATATGGTCCGCTCCATGTTATTTTTCAAGAATGTAAAATTGATGTTTTGGGCTGATGCGGTTCTATGTGCTGTTTACATAAAGAATAGGTGTCCTTCAAGTTCAATTAGAAACAAAACTCCTTTTGAAATGTGGCATGGCCACATTCCTTCGGTAAAGCATTTCAGGGTCTTTGGGTCCACCTGTTATGCCTTGATACCCAAGGGTCAAAGGAACAAACTTGGTGCTAGAAGCAGAAAATGTATCTTCTTGGGGTACTTCAATACCTCCAAAGGATATCGTCTCTATGATGAAGCAAATAAGAAGTTTGTGATAGCAAGAGATGTCATATTTCTTGAATCATCCAAGAGTGACAAGGTTGTTGAGTGGCAACTTGATCGTCTGGATAGATTCACACA
Source organism: Pinus albicaulis (assembly GCA_034641835.2). Taxonomy (NCBI): domain Eukaryota; kingdom Viridiplantae; phylum Streptophyta; class Pinopsida; order Pinales; family Pinaceae; genus Pinus; species Pinus albicaulis. Next base: position 264,979,023 of record CM076580.1, on the reverse strand, counting down.
TGCAAAGTCTTTCAAAGAATTTGATAATGTGATTCCACACCTTGAAGGGGGGATTCCGATATTGAATCAAACTGTGGAATCATTTCCTGAACCACACTCTCCCCCACATGAAGAAACGACCACGGATGACACATTGGATGATGTGATTGACAGAATTGGGAGATTGAATCTTGAATCAATCCCAACTCAGTCAAGTGACCAGCCAGGGCCATCTCAGAAAGGTCCCCCCAAATGGCTGACAAAGACACTAGAGGATGTTCATCCTGGTGAGGTTGGAAAAACAAGAACAAGAAGTTCCACTCAAGAAATCGAAGGTGATGTAGATAATTCTGATTCCCCTGTTGATATGGATATTGCTTATAACTGTGAATTGAGTTTGTCTACAGATCATGAACCAACTTCCTTCAAAGAAGCCGCTTCGCATGATGAATGGAAAGAAGCGATGCAGAAGGAGTATGATGCCTTGATAAAGAATGGCACTTGGAAGCTGGTTGATCCGCCTTTGGGAATGAAACCAATTGGCTGTAAGTGGGTCTACAAGAACAAGTACAAAGCAGACGGCTCACTTGAAAAGCACAAGGCCAGGCTTGTGGCAAAAGGATTCGCACAGAAGGAAGGAATTGATTATGAAGAAACGTTTGCTCCCACAGCAAAATGGACCACCATCCGGACTCTCTTTGCCTTAGCAGCTCGGAGTGGATGGAAAGTTCATCAGATGGATGTAAAAACAACGTTCTTGAATGGAGATCTGAAGGAGAAAGTTTATATGTCCCAGCCAGAAGGATTTGTGATAAAGGGTCAAGAACACAAAGTTTGCAAACTTGTGAAATCCTTGTATGGCCTCAAGCAAGCACCACGAGCCTGGTATGAGAAGTTGACCGAGCACCTTCTGAAACTTGATTTCAAACACTTTGATCTTGATGATGCAACTTTGTTTGTTAAGAAAGTTGGAAAAACAGTTGTATATCTTGTGGTATATGTAGATGATCTTTTGATAACGGGAAACAATGAGAGCTATATTGCATCCATGAAGAAAGAGTTGAAGAAAGGTTTTGAAATGACTGATTTGGGTCATGTTCATTACTATTTGGGTATTGAAGTAATTCAACATCCTAAGTTCATATTTCTTTCTCAAAAGAAGTACATTGGAGATCTCTTGAACAAATTTGGCATGGATGATTGTAATCCCTTAACCACTCCAATGGAACAAAACTTGAAGCTCACATCTATTGAAGGGAAGGAATTTGAGGATGCAACTAAGTATAGACAACTTGTAGGAAGTCTTATCTACCTGACCACCACCAGACCTGACATTTCATTTGCTGTTGGAATCCTCTCAAGGTTCATGCAAAAACCTTGTGAAGGACATTGGTCTGCTGCAAAAAGAGTACTAAGGTACTTGAAGGGGACTCAAGACTTTGGACTCAAATATACACAGGTAGGCGACTTCATCTTGACCAGATACTCTGATTCAGACTTTGATGGCGACAAAGAAAAAGGCGTGTCTACTACAGGTTACACCATGAGTCTTGGATCAGGAGTTGTCTCATGGAGATCACGCAAACAGTCAGTTCCAGCAGATTCCACGACCGAGGCAGAATATGTGGCAGCAGCTGAAGCAACAAAGGAAATTGTGTGGCTCCGGAAAATCCTGGAAGATTTGGAGATGAAACAAATGTATTCCACACCACTCATGATTGACAACACTTCTGCAATAAAGTTGGCCAAGAACCCAAAGTTCCATGATCGAACAAAGCACATCGATACAAAGTACCATCTAATTCGACATCATGTTCAGGCCAAAACCATCCATCTACATCATTGTTCCACAAATGAGCAAACTGTTGACATCTTCACCAAAGCACTTGGAAGAGAAAAGTTTGAAAAGTTCAGATCGATGCTTGGACTCACCAACATCCCTTCGGATTAAAGGGGGGAATGTTGACACCTAATCCTATGGATGGGTGTGCATTTGTATTTTTGTATATTATTTATTATTAGGAAATAAGGAAGGCCAAGAGTCATTGGGAGATGAATCCCAATAGCCTCACCTCCCATCTATATAAGCATGTACATTCTTCAGCTAATACACATTATAGTTTTGAGGAGTTACCTCCTAGTTTGAAGCCTCATCCATTAAGAAACTCAAAGTGAAAGTGCAGTAAATGACCAAGAAGAGGACCTTAGTGAAGGACAGTGCAAAAATGAGGCAAGTAAGGAGGGTAGTGATCAGTTTGAAAGCCAAAATGACAGTATAGAAAACAATGAGGATAATAGAGCTTATAGGGATGCTGAAGGTCAAAAGAAAATTGACCCAATGAGGCATGAAGTGACTCATGGAAGCCATGGTAAAGATGGAAAGGCTTGTGACATCACCAAAGATCAAGGCAATGATGCAAAAACCTCCCAAAATCTCATCACTCCTCTCAAATGCACCCACCACAGAGGAAAAAGAGATGTGTTTGCTGCCTTAAAAAGGAAAAGGGCCATCTGTCCTCTAGCTATGAAGCCCAAGGACAAAGGAAAATAAAATATGGACAAAGGTGAGCATCAGGTAAAGGTAAGAATAAGCAAAAGGATCGAGAAGACTTCTCAAGATCCTCAATTAATTGATCTAGACAGTGACAATGAGGACAAGGAGATGTCCACTAGATTACTTCTCATGGAGAAAGATGCATAGCTTACAGAGTGGGAAGGAGAGTTTGAGATGGTACAATGTGTCATTCACTATTACAAAGAGGAGCATAAGAATTTCAAGGAGGTAAAGAGAGGACTTGCCCTACCAAAGAAAATGACCAATAATTATGCAAGGAAAAGCATGCTTTCTTGTGCCAAACTAAATTTTACACTAAAAATTGTCATCCTGACATTCTGATATGTGTATGAGTTCATTATCACTCATACTTCCTCCTTTTCAAGTCTAACATATCAATTCCTCATGTCAAGCCTTGCAAATAAGAGAAAAGTTCTTAAAAGTCTCCTTAACTTTGGTATCGCACTTTCTCTATATCTTGCCTGTGGTCCCGTACCTAATGTTCATTACTCCTGCATACCTGAATGCACTTTCTCTGTGTTATGGTTACATACCTCTGTAAAGATTAAAAAGGCACAAGTAAACTTAAAAAATCTCACTTTCAATAAATTCTACAAGCCTCTAGAAAGAATCTTGCGGTGGCAGAACTTCTCTTTTTAGGTTCATGTATCCCTTACCTTATGGAGCTAACCCCTTGATGTGAGGAGCTTATCCCTTTGAAGGAGGATTCTATCCCTTCATATTTGGAACTGAAACCTCCTCTTTTCCACTATAAAAAGAGGCATTGGGTAGCCTCAAGGGGAGTTCAAGCTTTAGAATTATTTTAGGTTAAGTGCTGTTGGGATTCAAACTCGTTTAACTAAGATTTTTGTGAGGAGAGATCACATACCTCTATCTGCCTCGGCTGGAAGAGTGCAAGAATTTTTAGAGTAGAGGAGATTCCTGCTTTGGACCCCGGGAAGACGTATTCAACATCAAGGCTAAGGTTGTAAGGTTTTCTTTCTCTCAAAGTTAATACAAATGAATTCATTTTTCTCAATAAGTTGTTAGTTAACTGTTTATTTCATGGATTACTTGATCACCGTGATAAGCATGATTTATGATGTTTACTATACAGGTGTTATTTAATGTTTTCTTTTTTGTGACTGCAGGTTTGCGAAGATAACTCCTTCAAGTGCACGAGGGACAACAACTTTGAACAAGCATTGGATCTACGGTAAGTTCTTTACACCTTTATAATATTATTTTGTAAATCACATATGTTTAGAGAAAGATAGTTTTATTTGGCTTTTTGTTTCTAGATTACCTTTTGGTACTGGGGATATCGATCTTTTCCGCAAGATTGATTAATCTTCCCAACAAATTGGCGACTCCACTGGGAAAAGAACTTGTTGTTTTTGGTTCTCTTTTATTTTGATTTGAGGAAAAGTTTTCCTGGTTTTTGATTGATGGATATCTACCTGGGCAGCTTAGGTTTTCTCTGTTTTTGAAAATTTTCAAATCTTTTATGTTTTTCTTGAACTTTTCTGGGGACCACACTTTTTTCTTTTGCACAGTGCGGGTAGTTTCACACTTTCCTTAAGTAAATAGTGCGAGACCGCACTTGTTACTTCTGGGAGCCTGCGAACCCTTTTAAAATTTTGGAAAAACTCCAGATTTCTTTTTTCATTTTGTCTTTAATTTGATTTAGAGGTTTTAGTATCTGGCTAGATTTTTATTCTTTCTATCAAAAGTCTCTTATGAGTGAGTTCTAACAGTATTTGTGTTTTTTATGATTTTCTAGAAGTTTTGCATTTTGGATTGCTTTTCACTTGGTCTCTGTAGTGACTCAAAGCATTGGAAGTTTGAAATACCTCATATTACATTCATATTTTTGTCTTCTTGATGAGTCTGACCTGTTTGTGAAATCCATCCTTTATTGAGAAATAGATCTATTTGTTTCTTTGAAAATCTTCGAAAAAACTTTGTTATAGGTTTTGAATTTTAGTTTTATAAAAGAAAACATATCTGGATGTTTTTTGATTTGTTTGTTATTCTAGACAAATAGACCCTTAGTTTAATGAACAACTAAGTAAAACATTGTTCAAAAAATATTAAAGCTTTTATTCAATTAGATTTTTAAAGTTTGTAGATCTCAAGATTAGTTTTTGTAGTTTTGAGTCCTTTTAAAATTTGTAGATTTCTTTTGAAGGAAAGTTGCTTTTGTAGTTTCAAGTTTTGAAAGTGAAAGGATTTTATTGTGAGCTTTGATAATTTGTCTCGTTTTGAGTTATTGTTGGAAAAGACAAAAATATTTTCTTTTAGTTATTCTTTATGTTTGAAGAAAGAATTGTCTCTTAAAAGAATTGCATTCTCGAACTCTTTCTTTAGCTAGAATTTCATTGAAAGAAAAACGAATTGATTATCATTTTTAGGTGCAATTTTAGTGTTTTTGGAATTCGATTCTTCACACCATCAAAGTTGCATTTCCATGCCTATTGACTTAAAGAACAACCCATAAAATTAACGCTTAATTAAAATTGAACTTGTAATCTTTTTATTTCTAGGGATCTTATCACCAATATAGCTTAGGCTAGTATCTTGGAGTAGGGAGTAATTAACTCTCCAAGATAGTAAAAACAAACAAGTAGATAAATCTTGCGGTAGGAAATAAATCCAATTGTAATTGGTACAATCTGGGAAGCTTATCTTAAAGGATTTAATCACGAGATCATGTCCGAACCTTTGAGAAAATCAATTCTGCTATTGGGAAAGATAGAATATTCTGCGTGCATTACAAATGGTAAACCTCAGATTAACCATTGTTGAGGAGCTTGGGATCACTTGTCGGTAAATGTCAAATTGACCATGTCAAGGAGCCTTCAAGGGGATTGAGCTTTGTTACTCTTCCCTTGTCCGTGGGATCGGATCGTAGACTATTCCCCCAGTTTTATTTGTTACTGTTGGTAACCTTAGTGTCCATAAGCTTAAGATTATTTCCTAAGGTGACGGTGAAGGAAAGATCTCATTGTACCTGGAACAGACGTCGACTAGACTCACTTGGACTCTCTAGGGGGTTATCTTCACTCGAGATGGTTTTGTGAAGAAACTTGTGCCAGTCTGTTTCATTAAGAAGGTTGTCGTTGCAACTCTTCCAACTGCCCTTTCTGCATTAAATTTATACTTGTTGATTGGTTATTATTTAAACATGGCGTAACTACCTTTAAAATATCGGACACTTCCATCTTGGAAGTCTCTAATACACCTGCCAAGTTTGAAGGGCTGCATGCTCTAGTATCATCTAGTAGTAGTAGAATTAGATCAACAGAAATTGGAACTTCATCTATTATTGTTCATCATGATCATCAAATACCCACAACAGAACACATTGAAGAACCGATTTCAGTTTCTGAAGTTACTGGTAGTATTTCTCCTTCTAGTGAACTAGCTGACGAACCTAAAATTTCTGAACCTCACACTGAATATTATGTTTTGGAAACATCATCAGGATTTATTACACTAATTTCTAGTGATCGTGGTTCACGTAGGGTAAGAAATATTGTTACTGAAGATCTTCCATCTGGCCTCCTTTCTATTGAAGAGCTTACTAGTCCAAACGAAGAGTTATCTCTTCCTGAATCCCCTCAGTCTTTAAATCTTAGGGAGCGTGAATATATTTTCTACAGCCCTATTTGAGCATATGCTTGGTATCTATCTTTGACAAGATTTTTAGAGAAACCGAGTCTTGATTTTTCTCCACCTCGAATTCCATTTCATCCTATGCCCAGAGGTTACTATCCTTCATCCGTTATGGCAGGAGAGTCATCTATGTTTTCTCAGACACTGGAAACAATTTTACAAGGTGGTCCTTCTGTTCCTTCGGGACATCAAGCTCTGTCTGGTACTTTCTCTGGAGCAGATCCTCGACCGATTGAACAAGTATTATCATCTGGTCTTAATGAAATTAAAACTGAAACGTCAAATGCAGAGCAAATCTTGATGATGTCTAGTAATATTCTGAATCCTTAACCTCAAGGCAGTCAGTTACCGCCTGGAGGAAAATTTCAGGGAAGTCAGTTACCGCTTGGGGGGAAACCTCAAGGTAGTCAATTATCGCCTTGGGGGCAACCTTCAGGCAGTCAGTTAACGCCTAGGGGGAAACCTCAAGGTAACATTTTCCTAGGACAAACTGTGGCATCATATTATTTTGGAGAACAACCTCAAGGATATTACATACCTGAAGGTTATCAACCTTCAGGACAGTACATACCCCAAGGTCAACCCCAAACTCAATATGCTCCTTAGGGTCCTTATCAACCCCAGCTTCAGTACGTGCCTCAAGGTTATAAACCTCAAGGTTAGTACCCAATTCAAGGTTTCCAACCACCTTTTGGTCAATCATATGTATAAGGAGCCAGGAATTTACCACTTACTTATCATCCCTACGTTGAACCTTCTACGGGACAATACCCCGGAATGAACATGGTGTGGGATCCGTCCCAATTTCAACAACCTATACAACCTAATGTGCAATTGCCTTCTCAACCTGGACATCCTTTGGTTTCTGGTTAAACCCAGCAACATGTTCAGTCTACTATTCAAACCCCTGCACCTAGTGCTATTCAGCAGTCTGGGCCTAGTACACCTCAGACTCCGCCTGAAAATGTTGCAACTATTCCAACATCTGTTCAACCTATAACACCTATTTCTGGAGTATCTATAGCTCCGAGTTCTTCTATCCCTGCATCCATTCAAATCCCTCAAGTCTCTATACCCCAGTCAGGGCCTTCAGTTCAGACTTCGGTCCAGATGCCTGTGGGACAAGTTGGTACAAGTACGGTTGTCAGAAGTCAACTGCAATTCACGTATCAACCATACGAGGGACAACCTCAATTCAGTCCTGTTTCAAAAAATCCAGCTTCTCAGTATCAATTGTACCCTGGCTATACTTATCAACAGCCTCAACAACCCCAGTTTGGTCCAATTAATTCTGGTTATTCGACAAGTTACAAAATTCCTAATGCAAATCCGATTCCCAGTTATCCTGGGTATCCTCCTCTGGGAACTGCTTTGGCTACTCAAGGTTTTCACGACCCTAACCATCAGTTACCATTTATTGCAACTTTGGATTTACCTAATTTTACATGCCTTACGAATGATCCAACTTTCTATTATCTATACTGGTCGCCAATGCCGCATAAGTTGCCCAGTGATATACCAAAATTCGAGGGCAAGTCATGAGAGGATCCATCAAATCACATTATGACTTATCACCTCTGGTGTGCGTCTAATTCAATAATTGATGATTGAATTCGCTTATGTCTTTTCCAAAGAACTCTTATTGGTCTTGCCACTAAATGGTACATTGAGTTACCACGAGGCTCTTTTAATAATTTCAGTCAGTTAGCAACTGCCTTCTTGACTCATTTTCAGTTGTCTGTTAGATACAACAATGGCACGAAACTATCAACTTCACTAAAGCAATCCACGTCCAAATATATTTCTGATCATATTCATGAACGACGACGTAGAAGACGTTTGGTGAAAGTTTACATTCCGGATCAAATTTTGGAGGAATGGTTTGTTAAATCATTATTACCCAAAATCACTGAAGATGTAGCTAAGGATAGATTTGTTACTGAGGAACAAGTAATTTCTCAAGCTCAGTACCTTGACCTCGTCTATACGCAATCAGGTACTTTACATGAAAAAATCCCTGATCTTCCAAAACAAGGTCAAATAACTGCAGCTCCTTCAGGGTTTCATGCCGCTGATGGTATGATTGGTACAGTCAATACTAAAATCAAGAAGAAATGTTCAAAGAATTCTTCTCCTATTATAACTTTACCTGATTCTGTGAAAGGAGAGTCTTCCCCCGAAATTTCTGCCTATATTCATCTCGTAGAGACATCTATGGCGAAATCTAAATCCAGTGGTAAAAAGAAAGGGAAGAATAAAAAAAAAAAAAATTCAAAACAGAAAACTGATAAAAATGAATCTAATGACGAAAAATGCAAGCCTCACTATCCTTGTTACATTTGTGACGAGGATCATTTTACTAAGGAATCCCCACATCGAACAGAGGTTTCGAAATTCGTTAAAGGTTCACAACAACCTGATGTCTTGAAGGATCCTTTTCCTACTCAAAATAGTAAGATGATTGGTTCTATCTCTAATGCCTCAAAAGAACCTATTTTGATGATGTCTCATGTCAGGATTGCAACACAGTCGCAATATTATAGTACTAAGAATCTTGTTGATGGTAAAGAGGTAAAATATTCTAGTGAAAACACATCAACTACACTTCCTCCTATTTCTAGTCCACTACAGATCGAGAAACACAATCCAGACTTAATAATCAAACTGCCTACTAAAGATGTTCTTCATAAATCAGCTTTCAATGCACATGCGAGAGCTGCTTAGAATTACAACATTGTTGAGGACTTAGCTATTTCCCCTTCAGAAATGTCAGCTTTGGAAGTGCTACAATCGTGCCCAGCACAGCGTAAATTACTTTTGTCTACCATAGGATCTGTCAATATTCAGGATTCGAACCTAATAATTTTCAATTTAGAGAATAGTACAACTTGTCTACCTCACCAAATGGCTTTCCAAATTCCAATATTAGTAAAAAACAGACCGATATTTCAGACTGTGATTGATGAGGGAGCTTAAACTTGTATTATGTCGATCCAATGTTGGAAATCACTTGGTTCTCCTACACTCAATTAGTCTCTAACAATTCTAAAGGATTTTGATGGCCGAGGTTTCCACTCTTTTGGTATTTTGTAGGATTTACCCTTAAGGGTCGAAGGTAAAACCGTAAATCTAGATGTGGAAGTGGTTGATGCCTCTCTAGATTACAACCTTCTCCTGGGTCATAGTTGGTCTTATGCTATGACTGTTGTTGTTTCTTCGGTCTTTTGGCTTATAAAATTTCCACATCAAGGAAAGATCGTTATAATAGATCAGTTAACTTATTTTTCTTCTCATCCAGCCTCTATAGAAACAATCCAGCACGTCAGTAAAGCGGCTATCCCTTACAAGGATGTTGGAGTAGGTTTGATTAAAGATTCTGGTTTACTAGGAAATTTTTCTTTTCCTCCTCCTAATGTATCACCTTCTATCGCAACAATTCATATGAATTCATCAAATACTATTATGTTTGATGATCCTTCGATCATACCTTCTGAATCTGAGTTAGATTCATTTGATGGCATCATGCCTTTGAGTCCAATTGAAATTTCATATCAGGATGTACAGTCACTTTCTGACCCTTCTTCAACTGAAACTGATCCAATGAATGGGATCCATGAGGAATCACTTTCTATATCTAGTTCAGCCACAACAAAATTTCTCGATCTTGTTCATACTGATGAGCAGATTCGTGAGCTTTTGTCTATTGACGATTTACCATGGGAAGATATTCATCATGAATCTTCGTTTTTACCAGAGCTAGATCATTTCGAAAATGATTTCGCTTCTATTTTTACTGTTGAATATGTCAAAGAACCGCAGAATCCATTGAAAAATCCTGATTGTGAGTTAAATTTGGAAAATATCTCTCAAACGATTCCAATTGACATTTCAGTGAAGCTAGGAATAATTGAAAAAATTCATATAGGTGCTTGTTGTACGGAAGAAGAAATTCAAACTTATAAAGCCCTATTTCAAGAATTCCATGACGTGTTTTCCTAGTCATATGAAGAAATGCCAGGAATCAGTCCATCAATTATCGTACATGATATCAGGACTTACTCGAATGCCAAACCTTTCTGTCAACGTTTAAGTCAAATACATCCGAGAAAAGCTGTTGCTATCAAAGTTGAGGTTGAAAAATTACTTCGTGCAAGTTTCATTTATCCAATTCTATTAACGGATTGGATATTGAATATTGTTCATGTTAATAAAAAACAAGGAATGATAAGAGTATGTATCAACTATAGGGATATTAATCGAGCTTGTCCTAAAGACAATTATCCAACCCCCTATATCGATTAAATAATTGATGATTTTTCCGGCAGTGAAATGTTGTCCTTTATGGATGGTTTTTCCGGTTATAATCAATTAAACATACTTCCTGCTGATCAGCCAAAAACAACTTTCATTTGTCCATGGGGGACATTTGCTTATTGCAAACTACCCTTTGGATTAAAGAACGCTAGGGAAACTTTTCAAAGGGCTATGTCTTACGCATTTCCTGACATTAAGCACATTGTGCTACCTTATCTCGATGATCTACCTACTCATTCATCGCATAGGGCCGACCATCTCACTCATTTACAAGCTATCTTTATGAGATGTAGGAATTATCGAATTCGGTTGAATCCACACAAATGTGTTTTCTGTGTGGAATCGGGTCGCTTACTGGGATTTGTTGTTTCGAAAGCAGGCATTCGCATTGATCCGTCGAAGGTCAAAGCTATTGTCAATCTACCTCCTCCTTCGACTCTCCGCCAACTCCAAAGTTTGCAAGGGAAAGCAAAATTTTTACGTCAGTTCATTCCTAACTAAACTAAGCTAACAAAGGGTTTTACCAGGTTGTTAAAACAAAACGTCCATTCTTTTGGGATGAGATCAATAATCGATCTTTTGATGCACTTAAACATGCATTGACCCATGCACCGTTATTGCATCCTCCCAATTACAACCAGGACTACGTTTTGTACCTCACCACCTCTCATTCCAAAATTGGGATGGTTTTAGTTCAGGAAGACGAATTCAACAATGAACATGTCATTTACTATCTTAGCCGAAATCTACATCCGACTGAGATCAAATATACACATGTGGAGAAATTGGCCTTGGCAGCTGTTCAAGTTGTCCAAAGATTTCGACACTACATCTTATTACGCAAAACCACAGTAATTTCTAACTGTAACCCTATGATGTACATCTTGACCAAACAATTTCTAGGGGAAAAGTATTCCAAATGGATAGTTATCCTGTAGGAATTTGACTTGGAATTTGAAAAATCCAAGGCAAAGAAATCTTTTGTTTTTCTGAACTGATGTGTGATTTCCCCTCTACTGATACTGAGACTGTGGCGGAGCAGCCCATTGTGGACGAATCCTTGTTTCTTATTAGTACTCTTTATCCTTGGTATGGGGATATTGTTGTTTATCTCCAAACCCAATATTTTCGGCCTGAAATCTCACAGTCTCAGCGACGGAAAATACGTTTCCAATCCCAACAATACAATATTATTAGTGATACACTCTATCGTCGTGGAGCGGATTCTGTTTTCTGACGCTGTCTTACTCATGAAGAAGCTGAGAAGGTTTTAAATGACTGCCATTCTGGAGCAGGTGGCGGTCATAAGTCTGGGTATGCCAACCCCCAAAATATATTTCGCGTTGGTTATTTCTGGCCATCATTATTCAAATATTGTATCTATGAAGTCCGGAAATGCCACAATTGTCAAGTCTTTGATCATAAAATGCGTGAACCACCCACTCCTCTTCACCCTATAATTATTGTCTGTCCTTTCGCAAAGTGGGGTATTGACTTTATTACATGTAACCCTCACTCGGCTGGGGGGCATGCGTATATTATCTTAGTGGTATATTATTTTACTAAGTGGGCCGAGGCGATGCCTGCATTTTCAACAGACGGCAAGACTGCTGCAACTTTCGTATTCAATCATATAATTGCTAGATTCGGTGTTCCTCAAGCCATTATTACAGACCATGGAAGCCATTTTCAAAATATCATGATGACAGAACTGACATATCAACTTGGCCTGCGCCACGATAGTTCTACTCCTTATTACCCGCAGGCTAATGGTCTGGCTGAAGCTATCAATAAAGTTTTAGTCACTATGATCAGACGAACTATTGGTATTCATAAATCAAATTGGCATTCCATGTTATTTGTAGCACTTTGGGCATATCGAGCCTCAGTAAAAACGTCAACTGGTTTCATTCCCTTTCAACTTGTTTACGGTTTCGAAGTTGTGTTTCCTATTGAATGTGAAATTTCATCATTGAAATTAGCCATAGAATTACTCCCAGCTATGTCTGAAGAGGAAAAACGTTTTTTGTACTTTGCTCAGCTAGATGAGAATCGACAAAATGCTGCAATAGCAAACGAGGCTCATGTCAAACGAATAAAATCTCAATATGATAGAAGTGTTACCCCTCGTAATTTTTCAGAAGGAGACCTAGTCTTAGTGTACGATCAAGCCAACGATAAGCTAGGAGCTGGAAAATTTGTGCCCATGTGGCATGGTCCTTTCATTGTTAAGCGAAAGCTAGCAAAAGGGGCCTATGAGCTGATAGATTTCGACGATGTCCCTTTAGATAAACCTAGAGATGGACTTTATCTTAAGAGATATTATGCTTAAAATTGGTGTGGAGATTTATTTAGATTAGATTTCTTTACTGCTGGTGTGTCTTAGATTAGAAAAGTGTGCCTAGTTTAGAGTGTGTTTTTGTCACTACTCCTTCTTCTCTGAGTTTTTACTCTTGATATTGCAGATGTCGATGTCTCTTCAAACCTACATTGGTTTTGTTGATGGTGCTTGTAATAGTACACGGAACATTTCTTCTGTAGCTTGGGTTATCTATTCACCCTCTGACGAGTTAGTATCCATGCATGGGGTAAGCCTCGGTCAAACAATGAATAACATTGCAAAGTATAGTGCAGTGATTGAGTTATTATCTGAATCCATATCATTTGGAATTCAGAGTTTGACTGTTAGGTTGGATTCTGAACTTATTGTATTACAACTTAATAGGTTTTATGCCATTATAAATCTAGTTTTATTATGGTTATTTTTAAGAGTTCGTCTCTTGGAACGTGAATTTGATTACATTTAATATCAGCATATTCCAAGACATTTATATACATTAGTAGATGCAGTTTCTTCTAGTATGATAAATCAACATTTTTAATAATCAAAACAGTAAATTAAACAACATTCATAGCATGTACACAGATAGCCAGTAATAGTGATATATCATAGTATAGGAGTGTTTCAAAAAATATAGATCGTCTTCGATCATAGGTTGGAAACACCTTATGATTGGCAAAAATGATATACAAAAGATCAAAAATATGAGTCTATGATACGATCATCCTATCACTGATGATGATCATGATAAGAGACCGCTGCCCGGGCCACCCTACATAGGAACCTCCTAAAAGGTCTTGGGACACCCATCACATATCTCGGTAATCTGAGAGGAATATCATCTATGTCCATCTCTAGAATGTCTAGAGTCAGGCGCTCTAGGTGATGCTCTATATCAGACAGAATATCGGCTGATTGGCCCTTTGGGGCTGGTGCTGCGGCAGCTGGATGCCTCCTCTCGTAAGGCTAGAGATGGGCCGGTCACCGTGGGCCCACATCTACATTTAAAACTTTTGATTATTATTTTTGAGACGATTAAAATACAAAAAAAAATTAGAACTCAGAAATTGTTGAAAATGATTTTTACCTGATTCATCCCACTATTCCCCTGCTAGGAGAGCCATCTCTCGATCGCCGCGGAAATCGATCCCGACATATGGAAAATCCTCTATAACAAAAATTTGGCGTTCTAGCCAATGAAAATATGAAGGAGGAAATTGAACAATCTCGACGCCCTCAACAGTGTGACGATCCATCAATGCAACCCAATGAACCATCCTAGGTTCTCGAGGTCGACCAGCATCAACAGGAATGTTCTGCGGAGCTAACATGGGGATCCTCTCTAGAGCAAATGTGACTACAATGGGTCCATATCCAAATTTATTTATCTTTCTGCTCTTTGCTCTGGTTAGTTGGCCTTTTACATTGGCCAACACAGCTTTGCATCAGTTGAAAATGGTGCCTCGAAAACAGTCTACAGCAATGCGCATCTAGGAACCAGTAGCCACATGCAACGCGGCACTCCCACATAGTCTGGTGACAGTAAATGCAATAAATTTAAGCTCGAGATGGATGATAGTTTCTATGTCAATCTGTTTGCCTCAGGGGTCTGCCTGATCATCACAAAACTCTAGTCGAAGACTAGCGACAGACTGGCCACCTGGCCTGTCCCAAACAGAAAAATTTAATCGGCCCTCTTGGACAAACCAGTCAAAAAATAGATATCCTCCAGCTCAATTTCAAGCCGGTGGCCACCAATAATGAAACACTAGTCCTGTACGTTCCATCTATTCACTAGCCATGTCAGGAGGTCTACCTGTGACCTCATGCCCTGAATGGCCTAGAATTTATACAAACCACATGCTCTTAATGCCTGCATTGTAGGCAAATGATTCATTGCGGAATCATCTATGTCTTCATGCTCGCGTTCTCTCCAAATAATCATCTTGTATTTCCTACATTGCATAAAAAGACATATTAGAACAAGATTTTTTGAAAATTTTTAGGCGGGAATTGAGAAAATTTAGTTCAAAATTTCATTGCATGGTGTCCGCACCTTAAATTCATACACAATGTGTAGATACACACGGGAACTGTGGAACAAGTGTAGACCCATGACTTTTTCCCATGTAGAAAAAATTCGGGGTATGCAGGGCCCGCGTGTTGCACCTGCGGATCCCCGCGGGTGATTTTTTCAACATATTTTTGCTTAAAAAATGAAATCTAAAGCCTAAAAATGAAATATAAACAGATGAAATGCAAGATAAGGAGGTCATGGATTACCTGGAGCTGACGGTTCTCGATTTTGTTGGAAAGATTTTACAGAATCTTTGCAGGAACGTTTTTACCCAAAAGCTTTTACTTTTCACTCTGAACTCAAATGGTAAAAATGAGGTTAGAAAAGTCATTTTTATAAGTTTTTTTGAATAAATGAATTTTTAATTTGTTTATTTTTCACTTTAAAAAGGTTATTTTTGAAAGCATTTTTACTTTTCTTAAACAGGTATGTGTAATGTTTCGAGTTTTTGTGTAGAAATTGGATTTTTTTAGGAAAATTGACCGTTTTCAACAAAGAGCATACTTTTATCACTTTTTCGGACTCGTTCAAAAAATTCACGAAAAAGTGAAAACTTGGAGTTCTCTTTTAAGCTCTTTTCAGACTCTCTAAACATGAAAGTATTGCCGAGCACTTAGTTATTCGAACTCATTAAAATAATTAAATGATCGTCCGTTCAGTATAAGTTTACCCCTTTTATGGACTGAAATGGACTATTTACGAAAAAGGTATACGTTGACTAATTACGGTCAATAGAGTTCTCTCCCGCATTATTTTATCCTTTTTCGAGCTCGAGAGACTAAATTTACGAAAAAGTACCCCCATGGAGTCTTCTTAATTTTTTTCTTCTGACTCCCTAAAATTGGAAAAACACAGAGTTTCTCATATACTAGACTCGTTAAAACTTAATAGTAAAGGACCTATTCAATTTTAAAACAGGAACGAACCACTCCTTCTTAGGGTTCAAATATTAAACTATGTTGGACTCATTCAAAGGATGAGCTTATAAACAAGAAAATGTTATCCTCCTCAAGCTTGTCAAAAATAAAGAGGGACTTGCCAAAAATGGTGGGGGAAAAAAGAGGAAAATGGGCCTATTTGTTGTATTTTGATTTTTCGAAAATCTGTTAACCACTCTTGAACACGACACTTTTGTTCACCTGGGTTGGGAAATCCTTTACCTAATAGTTAATCAAACCATATTGAAAGTATTCAACCGGTTTCTGGGTATTAGCTTTGGGTCAATTGTCACCAAGCCATCTGCAGTGTTGTTATGTGTTCAAGAGGACAGTTCAAATAAACCATTCATCTGAAAAATATCTATCATTGATTTTGACCATCCCTAAGTTAGACCTTGCTGATATATTTCTTCAAAACTTGATCTATGATTTCGTGTTGTGGGCTTGCCTATGACGGATCACTTTCTATCGACGACAGCTCATTATCTAGGAAGTTGATCTAGAAATCGTCAGTACCTTGAAATCTGCATGCCTTAATGGTAGGTTTCTCGTCTTCAATGATAGGTTGCATCATTGACCTTCAATCGAATTATTTCGTGACATGTTCAACTTCAGCTCATTCATTCACATTTCATGGATTTTACTGAGTACTTTGAGAGCCATTGACATTACTGATGGTTACTCTCACACTTTTTCACAGTTCACATCATTGACTTGTAATCAAGTGGTTTCTACCATGTTCGACTTCAACACATTCATTCACATGGATACAATCGTACTAATTCGAGATGCAGAAATGAAGACCCTGGATCTATTTTCTACCATCAAGGCTGCAAGGAATTTTGTTATCATTTATACAGTGGACTATTCATAAACATATGGTTGTGTCCATACTGTGTCTACATATGTCTATACTGTTGATGTATGCAAAATCATTCTTGTATCAAAACAATTTGAATCTGTTTCTAGTTAGTTTTGATCTGAGTATGGGAATGCCTACCTCAGCAATGATATGTACACATATATATTTTGCATTGAATGTTTTTACAGGTTCTGACTGGGGTGTCCACAAGATGATCCTTGAAATGATAAAGTACTACACTCTTCATATATGACAGACTTTAGCTTCATCTATTCCAGACTTTGCACTTTAGGGGGCAATCTGTTACACTAAAAATTGTCATCTTGACATTCTGCTATGTGTATGAGTTCATTATCACTCATACTTCCTCCTTTGAAAGTCTAACATATCATTTCCTCATGTCAAGCCTTGAAAAGAAGAGAAAATTATTTAAAAGTCTCTTTAACTTTGGTATCGCACTTTCTCTGTATCTTGGATGCGGTCCCACACCTAATGTTCATTACTCCTGCATACCTAAACATACTTTCTTTGTGTTATGGGTGTGGACCCCTGTACATATTAAAAATGTGCAAGTAAACTCAAAAAATCTCACTTTCAGTAAATTCTAGAAGCCTCTAGAAAGAATCTTGCAATGGCAGAACTGCTCTTTTGAGGTTCATGTATCCCTTACCTTATGGAGCTAACCCCTTGATGTGAGGAGCTTATCCCTTTGAAGGAGGATTCTATCCCTTCATAGTTGGAACTGAAACCTCCTCTTTTCCACTACAAAAAGAGGCATTGGGTAGCCTGAAAGGGAGTTGAAGCTTTAGAATTATTTGAGGTTAAGTGCTGTTGGGATTCAAAGTCATTTAACTGATATTTTTCTGAGGAGATATCACACACCTCTATCTGTATAAATTGGAAGAGTGCAAGGCTTTCAGAGTATAGGATATTCCTGCTTTGGACCCTGGGAAGACCTGTTCAACATCAAGGCTAAGGTTGTAAAGTTTTCTTTCTTTCAAAGTTAATACAAATGAATTCATTTTTCTTAATAAGTTGTTAGTTAGTTGTTTATTTCATGGATTCCTTGATCGCCATGATAAGCATGCTTTATGATGTTTACTATACAGTTTCTATTTAATGTTTGCTTGTTTGTGTCTGCAGGTTTGCGAAGATAATTCCTTCAAGTGCATGAGGGACAACAACTTCGAACAAGCATTGGGTCTACAATAATTTCTTTACACCTTTATAATATTCTTTTGTAAATTGCATATGTTTAGAGAAAGATAGGTTTATTTGGCTGTTTGTTGCTAGATTACCTTTTTCCCTTCTATCAATTTCCATTCTCTTTTAATCTTTTCAACCATCTTTCCATCTTATACTCTACCACCTATTCCTTTTTTTCATTGTATCCCTACTATGCTATTAACAATTATATTTACACTCATATCTTCTTTTATCTCCTTCTATATTTCTCTTTATTTATCTATTCGCTACTATATACAACCTTAATTATTATACCTTTTCTTTATTCACTCCTCTACCTTTTATCCTATTTCTTCTAATCCTCTTACTCCTCCTATTATTTAATTCTCCCATTCATTCACATTTCATGGATTGTATTGAGTACTTTGAGAGCCATTGACATTACTGGTGGTTACTCTCACACTTGTTAACAGTTTACATCATTGAATGGTAATCAAGTGCTTTCTACCATGTTCGACTTCGCAACATTCATTCACATGGATAGAATTGTACTAGTTTGAGATGCGGAAATGAAGACCCTGGATCTAGTTTCTACCATCCAGGCTACAAGGAATTTTTTTATCATTTATACAGTGGACTATTAATAAACATATGGCTGCATCCATATTGTTTCTACATATGTCTATACTGTTGATGTATTCAAAATCATTCCTGTATCAGAACAGTTTGAATCAGTTTCTAGTTAGTTTTGATCTGAGTATGGGAACGCCTATACACATATATATTTTTCATTGAATGTTTTTACAGGTTCTGACTGGGGTGTCCACAAGATGATCCTTGAAATGATAAAGTATTGCACTCTTCATATATGACAGACTTCAACTTCATCTATTCCATACTTTTCACTTTAGGGGGAAATTTGTTACACTGAAAATTGTCATCCTGACATTCTTCTCTGTGTATGAGCTCGTTATCACTCATACTTCCTCCTTTACAAGTCTAAAATATCAGTTCTTCATGTCAAGCCTTGAAAATAAGAGAAAAGTTCTTAAAAGTCTCCTTAACTTTGGTATCGCAATTTATGTGTATCTTGCCTGTGGTCCCACACCTAATGTTCATTACTCTTGCGTACCTGAACGCACTTTCTCTGTGTTATGGATGTGGACCCCTATAAATATTAAAAAGGCGAAAGTAAACTCAAAAAAGCTCACTTTCAATAAATTCTAGAAGCCTCTAGAAAGAATCTTGTGGTGGCAGAACCGCTCTTTTGAGGTTCATGTATCCCTTACCTTATGGAGCTAACCCCTTGATGTGAGGAGCTTCTCCCTTTGAAGGAGGATTCTATCCCTTCATATTTGGAACTGAAACCTCCTATTTTCCACTATAAAAAGAGGCATTGGGTAGCCTCAAGGGGAGTTCAAGCTTTAGAATTATTTGAGGTTAAGTGCTGTTGGGATTCAGACTCATTTAACTAATATTTTTGTGAGGAGAGATCACATACCTCTATCTGTGTCAATTGGAAGATTACAAGGCTTTTTAGAGTAGAGGATATTCCTGCTTCGGACCCCAGAAAGACCTGTTCAACATCAAGGCTAAGGTTGTAAGGTTTTCTTTCTTTAAAAGTTAATACAAATGAATTCATTTTTCTCAATAAGCTGTTAATCAACTATTTATTTCATGGATTCCTTGATCACCATGATAAGCATGATTTATGATGTTTACTATATAGATGCTATAAAAAAAATTTCTTTTTTGTGACTGCAGGTTTGTGAAGATAATTCCTTCAAGTGCACGAGGGACAACAACTTCGAACAATAATTGGATCTACGGTAAGTTCTTTACACCTTTATAGTATTCTTTTGTAAATCACATATGTTTAGAGAAATATAGGTTTATTTGGCTGTTTGTTGCTAGATTACCTTTTAGTACTAGGGAGATCGATCTTGTCCGCAATATTGATTAATCTGCCCAACACTAAAGAAGGCCCTCATAGATCTAGAAGACCTAAAAAGGGAAAAAGTGCATGAAAACCTTCAATTTTTGGCTGAGGCTTCTCACTAGGTGTCCAAGACCTCTTTAGGGACCTCTTCACAAATTTTGGGGAAATTTGAGCAACATTTTGTTATTTTGAAACTTTGACCCCTCTGTGCGCAAAACCCTAGGCGCTACGCACAAAATTTGTGCATCCTCAACTCACAAAATTTTCATTTTTGGATTCCTCACATCACTAGTAGTCTTCTCACCAATTTCTAGATAATTTGGAGCATTTTTTACCGCCCAAAAGGTCAAAAAACATCAACATTTTGACCTTTCTGCCTCATTTTCAAACCAGGCATTGCACACAGATTAGTGTTGGGAAATTTTTTTTTTGAATAGGAAAATTACATTCACTTATTAGAACTCAAGAATTTCTGGCATGTAGACTCATTAGGCTTTCCAACGAGCCATCACGGAGCCAAATCCGGTGTCGGGAAGGGGTCCAAAACTTAGCGACAAGAGACCCCATTTTCTATTGAAATGGCGTTGTGCACAAAGGTTGCTTAGTGTGTTTTGGACCAAAAGTCAAAAAAACACACTCATTTATTGAAAATAGATATTTTTGAGTTTTTTGGGGGAAACTTACTTTAGAATTAGGTGCAAATAGTTATTTTGACATTTATTTCTTAGGATATTATGTGCCTTGGGCCTTGCATGGTCTCTTGGCCATAAATGACATTTATGGTTATATTTGACATTTTTATACCACATTTAGGGTTTTAGTCCTACTTTTCTCCATAAATAGAGCATGAGGTCCCTATGTATTTTGTTGGAATTTGATGATCTTGAAGAGAAATATAGATGGTTTTATGAGCTTGGAGAAGAAATTGGTTTTGTGAAGTGGATGAATGGCTTTTTTGACTCAATGATGGAGAAGCTTATTTGCAGGATTCCATAGCTTGGTGAATGGTGATTTATTCTTAACTTGCTAATGTTTTATTGTTTTCATTTTGTTTCATTCTTCTTTACTGCTATAGACCAGAAAAGTATAGGTTGATACATGTTTTTTGAGGCACCTCAATCCTCCTGTTTGTTATAGCTTTGATGTTTTCCTCTTTTAGCCATCTTAAGGAATTCTTGATTGCTCCTTAGGCCCACCAAAACATGTTTTTTGTTTCATGTATTGTTATTATGCTAGCTTACAAGTATGATTCATGGTATGCCCTACTTATTTGAAGTTTTCAAAACCATGACTTGAAGTCTATCTGTGGAATATTAATTGCTAGGTTAAGTCAAAGAGGTCTCGTTCGATCTTGCACTTTGTCCTTGATTATTAACTTGTTTTAGAGTTCCCATAGCTTGATATATGATTTTAGGAGTTCCCTCTTCATACATTGAGTTATTTGTTTTATCCTATATGTTTTTCCCAAAATCTGAAGGTGAATTTATAAAGTTAGAAGCTCTTATACTCTCTATGTTTCACTGGAATGTTTATCTTGGATTTTTATCAGTTTAAGTATCGTTGATTGAGCTTAATGGTTTGCCCTACCTCGTGAGTTGTAACTTTACTATATGTATTTAAGACCTCTTAGTTTTTCCTAAACTTAATGTTCACTACACGTCATATATCACCTTAATGATCCATTAACCTTGCTAAATTGGCCCTGCAATACACTTTGTTTCATCATTTAGACACTCTTGACTTCATTTGACTCCATATCCTAACGGCTTTGACATCATCTTACTCCTCCTATTACACGTGACCATATTACCCATCATAAACAATTAAAAACTCTACACTTAACAACTAGCCTAAAATCAAAACCCTAGAGAAAAAAGAATACATCCTTTTCACCCAATAGAGAGATCCCTCTCCGAGTCCAGGAAGGCTAGGCCCTACGAATCCAAATCTTGGTTCCATGTTTCCCTATCATTTGGTCTACCAATCTTTGAAATCACGGGACACTAACATTCTGGCGATCACAGTGGGGCCTTATGAGTAAGTTCATTCTTGAATATTCCTTAAAAAATCTAGAAACCCTTGACTGATAGTCTCTGGTGGTTTATCTGCCACCTCATCGCCACACTAACATTCTGGTGATCATGGTGGGACCTTCTGAGTAATTTCATGCTTAAATATTCCTTAAAAGATTCAGAAACCCTTGACTGATAGTATCTAGTGGTTTATCTTCCACCTCATCACCACACTAACATTCTGGCGATCACGGTGGGACCTTCTAAGTTAGTGACAATCTAAGTAACCCTTAGGACTTCATATACCCTTATCAAATAATTGAGAGATCTCAATATCAACCAAAGAGTATACTCTATTTGTTTCACCATCCTAAAAAAATGGTGATTCATCTATAGGACAAACCTTAGGAATACATATAGGAACTCAAAAAACCCCAAAAATTTCCCTAGATTGGCTCTTATTACTTATTGGTGGTGGACCATAATACATGTCACCTTAAAAAAAAGGCTAAAAATTTTCACTTGGCCACTAGCCTCAAATAGGCCTATTACTTCATTAGCACTCATTTAACTTCCTAGATTTTTTTCACACCAAACCTGAGAATATTTTGAGCCCACTTATATACTATAAGAATTTACCAAGAATTAAGAGAGGTAAACCTTTAAAAATAGTCCTAATACCTTCAGCCTCTCTAAATTTTGAATTTTGAATATTGGCTTCACATAGGATCAGCACCAGATCTCATCCGGACCCAAACACTCCCAACATAGTTGATGATCCAAAAAATATTTTGTGGCAAACTTCTAGATCTGAAAACTTAACCACTGTTAGGACCATCCATAAAGTAAGCTCTGTACCTGAACATCTCATATTTTTGCAAGATCCCCAGTTTGACTTACACCATATAAGGAACATCTTAAAAAACAGGTCTCAAACTGATATTGACGAAACTGACCTCGAACCCTTAGATTTTCAACAAAGTTTTAGTAGAGAAGCCTCTCCTTCCATACCACCTGACTTTCAGATTCTCCATCACTTCAACTCTTTCCATACCAAATCTACTCAAAATCAGTTTGTTGGTCCAATTACTTCCACCACACCCATCCATACTACCACTGTGCAAACCACTCCACTTCATCATACACCCCCTCTCACAAATCCACCTCTTGTAAATCCTTAATTAGCTCCCATCATGGCAGCTTGGTATGCACCCTTGGTTTTACCTTAGCCTCTGGTGCCTTTGTCAAATGACTATCAGTTCAAGATCCCTCATTTCACATTGGCTGAATCCACGACTGCCCAAAAACATGTAGATAGGAGTAATGATGCCTTTGATTACATGGAGATAGAAGAGGAAACTATTAAAATGAGGATTTTTGCACAAATTTTAGGAGGAGAGGCCAAAAAATGGTTCAAAGCATTAACTCCTAATTCAATAAATGATCTCCCTTCCCTCTACCAAAATTTTATAAATATGTGGGAAATCGAGAAAAACCTCCTCCAGATCTTGTCTGAATATAACAATCTTAAAAGGAATGTAGGGGAGAGTGTGCAAGACTATTGCACTAGGTTTAATAGTGTGTAAAATTCCCTCCCACCTCACATGAAACCTCCACTAGGCCTAGCACTAGTAAAATTCCCTGAAATTTTTGACCCTGACATGAATTTCCAACTGAGAGAAAGATACTCTGAAACCTTAGAAGAAATGAAAAGGGAAGCTATAGTGTAGAGGTTAACTTAATTGAAAAGAGAGCTAGATTGAAATTAGAAAAGCGAGTAACCTACAAGGATGAAGCCATGCCCTCAACCTCTTCTTCTGATACCAAAATAGATAGCCTAATGAGAACTATAGAGAGAATGATAGAAAGGATAAACTTGAATGAAAGGACACCTCCTAGGGAGAATCAAGCTAATACCCAAAACATCAATAGAGCTCAGAACTTTGGAAGAGACACTCCTAAAAACAAACCAAGGGAAAGTGATCAACAAATCAGACCTCCCTTTCAACAAAATTGTGTAGATGAAGATGAAGGAGAAATTATAGAACCTAAAGAAAGCCATATAAATCTAATAGGTTTTGATAATGAAGAAGATGTTTTTCTCACTAAAGAAGAACAAGGTTTGTTTTCCTCCAATCAAACTAACACAAACTATGAGGATTCTGAAGACTACCTCTTGGGGTTTGAAAATTCCATCATGGAAATCCATAATAAATATGATCTTAAGAGAAAAATGTACCTATATTCTGCTAAGAAAGACCAAATAGACATTGTTTTTCAGAAAGTATCTGAAAACACCCCTTAGAAAACAACAGAGAATTTCAACACCATGGCTAAGAAAGATGAAACAAACAAAGGGAAAACTAGCTAGCCAAACAATGACCTTAGTTTTCCTAGTACCTCCAGCAATCATCCTGAGAAAACAATTCTGTCTAAAATTCCAAGTCAGGATCAGCAGATTAAAAAGGTGGAAAAGTTTAGGGCTGATAAAGCTAAGGTAAACATATCCAAAACACAAGTATCTTTCAACTTTCAGGGAGAGATTGCCAAAATCAAGATAAATTTTCCCCACACTGAACTAGTTACTGAACCAATGTATATGTCTCAGGTTTTAAAAATAATAAACATAGGAAATGATGCTGAAACCTTACACTTGGTTGATGACACACCTAAGTTGTTGTTTGGACCCAAAATAGAAGGAAAGTATTAGGACGGAGCCATTCCCCCTTTTTATGTCATTTTTAACATACATGAAAAAATCTTCCATAATGCTATGCTTGATTGTGGTGCATCCCACAATCTCATGCCAAAATTTGTGATGGATAGATTATGCCTAGAAATAACTAAACCTTACAAAGACATATACTCCTTCGATTCAAGTAGGGTTAAGTGTTTGGGCCTGATCAAGGTTCTTTGTGTCAACCTGGCACAAGTCCCAGCTAAGAATCTAGTCTTGGACATAGTAGTGGCAGATATTCCTCCCAATTATGGCGTTCTTTTATCCAGATCTTGGGGAGCTAAGCTTGAGGGAAACCTTCAAATAGACATGTCCTATGCTACCATCCCTATTTTTAATCAGATGAGGAGATTATACCGAGAGTCACATATGAAGTATATGGTTTGCAGTTAGGACAGGCCAGACAATACTCCTCTTTACTCTATTAACTCAGATCTTGACTCTTTTATCTTTTATAATGAGGAAGACATTAATGAGTAGGTATGTGAAGTTGAAACAAATCAAGTCACACTACAATAGCCAAACCAGTCTGTACATGAAGGACTTAGTATTTAAAACTATAGCATCCTTGAACAAACACACCATGACAAAACCAAACTTGACTTCCTACAAACTAAAAATGAAATATCAAAACCAAGAGTCAGTTTGAAATATGAATCAGGTTGCTCAAAGAGAGGTCAAATCTCAAAAACACACATATTCCCTTTTACCAACTCCAAAGCACTAAAATGCCCTCACAGAACAATAAACTTGGGAAATCTGAATCAAGGGAGTCTTATGTTTTTACCTTATCTAGACACCTCATTATCAGAAAGTCTTGTCCCTGCAGAAAAGTTGTTGACTCTCACTAATGTTGCCATCCATCCTCAGGGGATCTCTGTTGAAACTAATATAGAATGATACAATGTAGGCACCGTAAGAAGGCTGAAATTGATTAATTTATCCAAAGCCTTGCCATTACACACAAAACTAAAGTACTTAAGGTTGTGCAAAAGGTTTCAATATTCTCTTGTATATATGAGTAAAAGCTCAAAGCCTAGTGACATAGACATTTTCCAAAAGAGGCATTTTACCAAGAAGAACTATGAAAATTTTGGGCATATTCTAGCACTAACCAATAAAGCCAAAGGGTACAGAATATGTATGGATTTTAGACACTTAGGCAAACCCATCATGGATTCCAAGTATCCTCTTCCCAAGTTGAACCATCCTATGCCAAGAATAGGGATTTATAACAAGGTGATATTGATTGGTAGTGTTTCAGGTTTTCATGAGATGATACCACTAAAAATCAATCAACACAAAGACATTTTCAAGGTCCCTTGGAATGACTATTTTCTTGACAAATTTTTTCTTGGAATAAGGGATGATGAAGACACCATCAAAGAGGGCATGGCACCTGTTACCAAGTTTTTCTATTTGATATACGTTGATGAGATTTTCATTTGTTTGGGAGCTAATGAGGAATTCCTACTCCAACTAAACAATTTCTTTCATAGAAACAAGGTTTGGAAACAAAACTCCAAGAAGGTGTATAAGGGAGTACTTGGCCTGTTTGAAATTTTTTGCAGCAATCTTCTACAATGCCCCCAAAAATGGATGACTTGGTTCCTTATCTACAAGAGCTGAATGATAAAGGGTTGGTAGATGATACTAGGGATGATAGGGTAATAAAATACCATGGTTATTTAGAGTCCTAGTTTGAATTTTTCACTCATTGTACATACCATTGTTTGATGAAAAGATATAGAGAGGAAAAACAAAAAAACATGAAAAAATTGAAACAAGGGCAGGTTGAAAAGAGGTAAAGCCCCATACCCAAAAAATAAAACTAATGAAAATGTGTAAGCCTAAATACCACTACTAGTGCATAAAGAAGTCTTGTTTTAGTCATCTAGCCTAATCATGGATAAAGCATGTTTTAAATTTATTGTTCATAAGTTAGTGAAAGATAGTTGGTCAAAATATTCAAGCTTGACTTTTCAAAGGATAGATTAGGGAGAAATATACTAGTTCCACATGCTTAAAACAAAACCAAAGAGAAAAATAGAGATGAATAACAAACAATGTATCCTAGCCCTGATTTTTCTAGCCTCATTTTGTACAAAAATCACATTTGTGTGCAGCTTGTTTTTATGCCACAAATCCATGGTAATTCAGACTTTCTAATCTTGATTTAACCATACTTTACATTTCATGTTTATAGATTAGTGAATGAATCCTATCAAATAGCTTAATCTTGACAGTTGAGTAGTCTAGGTAGAGAATAAGATGAGCTCATTAGCCTAATGTGAACTCCTAGAAGAAATAAGTGCAGAAGTACATAGTTTGTTTTTCTTTCAAGAGTAAAAATATGTCAAGGTTGCTAGTCCAAATGCACCTAAAGAATAAAAAATGATAGGCAAGTAGGTTGGGTAGGTAGAGATGAAGTTGAGCTAATCATGTTTTTCATATTGTTGAGATCATAGCTTCAAACAAACATCAACAAATGAAAAGAGGTAAAAATCTGCCCAATGGATGAGGCTCTGGTCTCCATAGAGCCAGAGATCTGAAGTTCTAGACACCTCCTGAAAAGGAGCTGCCCTCCCCAAGTGGAGCCACTTGTAGTCATGAGTAATTTTTAGCCTTGTTGATGACTAACTGATTATCCCAAGATTTCTAGAAACAAATTTCATAGACATTGTAAGTCCTAGAAATCTCACTACCTTCATTATCCTTAAAATAATTTTTTACTATTTCGCCATTTCATCCTGTCAAGCTCTGCCTACCATTCCCAGAAAATCCAATGAGAGCACATGTCACTCATATTGTGTATATGTTGTCATCTTTGGCCCAAATCCTCTATTTTGTTTTGCCTAAAAACCCCCACTTTTACCTAAGCCCACCAATCAAACAACTTTGTTATGTTTCCAAAAATACTCCCAAATAGTGACGGTCTCAAACTATCTTTGTAGGCTCTTTAGATAATTCAAGCACATTGGATTTTGGATCTTCAATACATTAGTTCATCATGAACTTTATCTTACACTTGATGATCCCAAATTATAGGTTTCAGTTGAAAATCCAATTCCAAGGAACCTTCCACTAATTCATCCAGGGTTTCACAAAGTCATAGGGTGGATTTGGTATCTTACAAACTCTGTTTTTCCTATATGAAGAAAATGCCTTCAAAGAAGAAAGGGACAAGCCATTTTGTCCAAGACTGATCAAAGAGGTCACTTAAGAGGGCTTTTTGCTCTAGAGCACAAATCTTGCAAAGGGACAACTTCCCTTTGCTTACATTTCCGCAAAAGAGTCAAATGGCCATCAACCTAGCAAGAGGTAAGGTAATGGGAAGCACCATGACAAGAAAACCATTCCCAACATAGAAGAATGTTGCAAGATATATGTTTGAAAAGGATCAGGGTTTGTGACAACTTTGGACAAACTAGGAATCAATTCTAGGGTTATAAGGGCAAAGGCCACCTGAACTCCTTTAAATGCTCATTGAAGACTTTTGGAAGTAATTAATGACTTTTTAGAAGTTTTTGAGAACTTACAAGACAACACTATTTACTTTTTTCTAAGCAGCCCTAAAACCTAAAATTTTGGGGAGATGAACAAAAATGGTCAAATGATGACATAGAGCCTCCTTCGTAATAGCAGATGTTCTTAAAGGGTTTCAGACTGCCCTCAAGGGTTTGGAAAAGAGCCATTGACTCCTCCTCACCAAAGGCACAAAAAGGAAAAGAGTATTAGTACAAAGGCATGAGGTTTCAAAAGGTAAAATCAGAGGTCTTAAAAAGATCAGAGAGGGCAGACAAGAATCACTATATCCTATGTCACCATAGGAGCAGAAAGGGCCATAAATATCAGTTCAAGGGTATGATTTCTCAAAGGAACAATTAGAGGCATTTTCAATTGGTCAAAGGAGGCAAGCATGAGGTAAAACTGCCTAAAGAGTTAAATACGACAAGCATGGTTTTCACTATTGAAGAGGAAAGGTGTTAAACTCCAAAAGATAGTGATCAAAGGCAGAAGTTGTGTAGGCATCTGTAAGAACAAAAGTGGTCGATGGAAAGACACAAAAATAGTTTAATTGGATCACCTTACCAACCAGAGATACATCACTGTCAACATGGTCAAAGAAACAAACATATAGCTGGCCTAAGAGAAGTAAAGCCTCCAAAATGTTTTTCTTTATCAAGAGCATATCCTTCAAGAGATAGATTAACCCTGAGTGACACTTCTGCAGGACTGTTACAAAAGGTTACCTACAGCAAGATTGGTAGGGCCAAACAAACCAAATGTTTCTCACCAAGATGGCACACATGAAGACTAAAAAGGGTGTTGGTGCCAACCTAATAAGGTTTTTTACACCAAAAGGTTTGTTTCATTGTCTCAAAGAGATACATGACAAAAGGTTAGTTGAAGAAAGGTTAAAACTCTTCTTTTCAGTCTCTCCACCATAAAATTAAAGGCATAAACCTGCAGGACTGAAGACTCCCAGAAAAAGTTCCATCATGATGCCAATATTACTGTTTACAAGTGTTGAAGTTCATAAAGAGGATAAAGTGAAGAAAAACCTTCAAAATAGAAGCACTAATTTCATTATCTGTCTATATTCATCGAACTTGGTCAAAATAAAATTCGTTGAAAGGGCTCAGGGTTTCAAAGTGTGGGTTGACGACACATGTTTGACCTTGATGAAAGTTTTGTTAGTACAAGTAGAAAATTAAGAGGCTTCCAACAAAGAAAAAACCCTATGTTTTGTCAAACTGCCACCTATAAGACCAAAAAGAGCGAAAAAGGTAGTGAGACACATAAAGAGAAAATAGACCTTATAAAGTGGGTTTTGGTATTGACGTACTTTTCAAAAGGATTATAAAGTCTCCTTTCCCTCTCTCCCACTTCATATCCATCTTTTAAAGGAAGAAGAAAATCATTGAAAGAAGTTTTTAGGGGTTTTTTTTTGCAAAACTGTGGAAATTTTTTGGGCACTACGCACCTAGCCATCGACGTTGCGCACAGACGAGGCAGCCGCAATGTTATTTTACACTGCACTACGCACCGGGAGGGCCATGCTGCGCACCTATGAAGGCATTGCGCACATACTCAGGATGACTCGACTACCCACATTTTCACACCGGCGTTGCACTCTGATGGTGCCCGACAGGCCCATTTACCAGCGCAACACAAATCGGCTATGCACAGAGGGATTTTTTTCCCAATTTTCCCAAAACTACCCAAAAGGAAAACTTTTTTCCTCCAAGTTCCTGCAAAGGGTTATACAAGGTTGGTATCCATTCATCTTTCCCATCCAAGTTTTTCTTTTGCATGCAAAATCAAAGGAGACGTTCAAAACCCTAGCAATTGGCCAAACCCTAAACCTTCATGCCAATCAAGCTTTTGACCTTCTAGGGTAGGGTTTGCAAATTTGAGAGTTGTTATAGGTGTAAAAAGACTCAGTGATAGCAAACCTACGTCTGAACTCTAAAGCACTCCTTGATTACTTCATCTTTCCCTCATTTGCTAAAAATTTTCCCTCACATCCCTCATTTTTCCTCTCTAGAACTAAAGGTTGTCAAACAAGCTAAAAATATTTTATTCTAGACTAGTCACCATGTCTAAGGAAGAAATCAGTGCCAACAGTGATGAAGGTCAAAGGCCTATCAAGCCAAAGCACAAGGGAGGAAGAACTAATAGGTTTAAACCCTTGGATACCATTCAAATCACCTCTTCTCCAATGATACTTACCTGTTTTCAAGATGTTGGATGCTACCAGTTTTGTGAGAAGGTTGAACAAGTCCAATGCCACTCATTTTTGAATAGGTTGTTTTTTCTCAACATACAAAACCACCAAGTCAACCTAGCAAGAGTTAGTTTTAAACTCTCATCCAAATCCATTTCTAAAGCCAAAGGTATACCAGACATTGGTGAGATATGGTTCGAACAGAAAAGGTTGGCCTTGAGCTACTATGAGCCATTCCTCAAACCTAGTTGTCAACAAGGCTGCGAGGTTGTTTTTCCCTTTTCCCACCGGCTAGAAAGATATGACCTATTAATGAAGTGGATCATCAAATACTTCACTTGTGAGGGGAGATACACTATGGTTTATTCATATCAAATAAAGCTTCTGATGCACTTTACCAAGGTAAAATTGTTAAACCTACCATACTATCTCTTCTGTAGCATTGAAAAGATGGCTTCAGTGGTCAAGAAAAGGAGTTATGCCCACCAAATGCAAAGCCTTTTCCACCACTCCTTGATTAAGATGATTGTTTTACACTAGTTGAAGCAGCAGGGAATCCCTTGGGAAGTTTTCATTTCACATGATGTATTTGTGAATCCCCAAGCCTTCATTCAACAAAATTTCCCCTCCACCTCACACTCACTTACTTCCACTCCTCCACCAGCTCCTCCTATGCCTTCTACGCAAGAAAACCTACCTCTTTCCTCTTCTCCTGATGCATCAAGTGAAGATGATGACAGTGGTAGAGATGAACAAAGTAGTGGCAGTAATAATGAGGAGAAAATAGATGATAGTAGAGAGGAAGAAAATAGTGAAGCAGAAACAGAGTTAAATGAAGAACAAGGAGATGACAGTAGTAATAAAGAGAAAGAAGATGATGAGGAATGTGAATAGAAAAGTGAGGAAAGTACAGAGCTTAATGAAGAATAAGATGATAACAGAAGTGCTAAGGAAGAAGATGATGGAAGTATCCATGAAGGGAAACATATAATAATGGAGATGAAGAAGAAAGTGGGGCAGAGGCAAATTCTAGTGAGAGAGAATAGGAGGATGATGGTGACAATGACGAGGAAAAGGAACATGCCAGTCTTGGAAAAAAAGGGAGTGATGAATTAGATTAAGACAGTGATAGCAATAACACAAGTGAATCTCTCCCAAGTGCAGAAAAGGGCGATGATAATGAAAAAGATGAAGACATGGAGGACAATGGAAGAAATGATGAGGATGACAGTCAAAAAGAGAGTGCCCAGGACAATCAAGAAAAGAAGGTGCAGGAGCATGACAGTGAGCACAATAATAGTACAAACAATGATGAAATGATTGTTGACGATGAACTTGAGGAAACAAAAGGTGATAATGAGGAGATAAAAGACCAAGAACATGTAGATTATGAGGCTAAAACAGAGTTAGAAGAGGAAGGCATTGATCAAATAAATATCACAAATGAAATAGTGAGTGATGAGCAAGGAAATAGTGATGACAGTCATGACAGTTGTCGTGATGGACATGACACTAATCAACTTCTAAATGTCCAAGAAAATCAAAGTGAAAGTGTAGGAAATGACCAAGAACATGACCTTAGTGAAGGAAAAAGCCAAAATGAGGCAAGTGAGGAGGTTAGTGATCACTTTGAAAGCCAAAATGACAGTATAGAAAATAGTGAGGAAAATAGAGATGATAGGGATGTTGAAGGTCAAAAGAGAAGTGACCCAATGAGGCATGAAGTGACTCATGGAAGCCATGGAAAATATTAAAAGGCTTGTGACATCACCAAATATCAAGGCAATGATGGAAACACCTCCCAAAACCTCATGACTCCTCTCCCATGCACCTACCGCAGAGGAAAAAGAGATGTTTTTTCTCCCTCAAAAAGGAAAAGGGCCATCTTTCCTCCAACTATCAAGCCCAAGGACAAGGGGAAAGAAACAATGGACAAAGGTGAGTATCGGGTAAAGGTAACAATAAGAAAAAGTATCAAGAACACTTCTCAAGAGCCTAAATTCATTGTTCTAGACAATGACAATGAGGACAAGGAGATGACCACTAGATTACTTCTCATGGAAAAAGATGTACATCTTAGGGAGTGGGAAAGAGAGTTTGAGATGTCACAACATGTAATTCACTATTAAAAATAGGAGCATAATAATTTCAAGGAGGTAAAGAGAGGCCTTGCCCTACAAAAGAAAATGACCAAGCATTATGCAAGGAAAAACATGATTGCTTGTGCTAAACTAAAGAAGGCCCTCATAGAGCTAGAAGACCTTAAAAGGGAAAAAGTGCATGAAAACCTTGGATTTTTAGCTGATGCTTCTAAATAGGTTTCCAATACCTCTTAAGGGACCTCTCCACAAATTTTGGGGAAATTTTAGCAACATTTTGTTTTTTTGAAATCTTGACCCCTCTGTGCGTACCAACCTAGGTGCTACGCACACTATTGGCGCATCCTCAGCTCATAAAATTTAATGTTTTTGATTACTCACATCACCATCAGTCTTCTAACCACGTTTTAGATCGTTTAGAGCATTTTTGACCCCCCAAAAGGTCGAAAAACATCAAAATTTTGACCTTTCTGCCTCATTTTTAGACCAGGCGCTGTGCACAGAGAAGTGCTAGGAAAATTGGTTTTTGAACTGTTAAATGGAATCCAATAAGCACAAATAAAGAATTTATTGAAATTAGACTCATCGGGCTTTCCAACAAGCCATCTTGGACCCAAATCCGTTGTTGGGAAGGGGTCCAAAGCTCAGCCACAAGAGACCCCATTTTCTGTTGAAATGGCATTGCACACAGACGCTGCATAGTTTGTTTTGGACCAAAAGTCAAAAAAATAAAATCATTTATTGAAAATAAATATTTTTGAGTTTTTTGAGGCAAATTAATTTAGAATTAGGTGCAAATAGTTATTCTGGCATTTATTTCGTAGGATATTATGTGCCTTGGTCCTTGCATGGTCTCTTGGCCATAAATGACATTTATGGTTATATTTGAAATTTTTCTACCACATTTAGGGTTTTAGTCCTCCTTTGCTCCGTAAATAGAGAATGAGGAACCTATGTATTTTTTTGTCATTTTATGAGCTTGAAGAGAAATATACATGGTTTTATGAGCTTGTAGAAGAAATTGGTTTTGTGAAGTGGATGAAGGGCTTCTTTCACTCAGTGATGGTGAAGCTTGTTTGCAGGTTTCCATAGCTTGGTGAATGGTGATGTCTCCTTAACTTGTTAACGTTTTCATGTTCTCATGTTGTTTCATTCTTCTTGCCTTCTATATATCAGAAAAGTATAGGTAGTGACACGTTTTTTGATGCACCTCAATCCTCCTGTTTGTTATAGCTTTGATGTTTTCCTCTTTTGGCCATCTTAAGGGATTCTTGATTGCTCCTTAAGTCCACCAAAACTTGTTTTTTGTTTCATGTATGGTTGGTATGCTAGCTTAAAAGTATGGTTTACAGTATGCCCTGCTTATTTGAAGTTTTCAAAACCCTATCTTGAAGCATTTCTGTGGAATAGTGATTACTAGGTTAAGTCAAAGAGGTATCGTTCAATCTTCCCCTTTTTCCTTGCTTATAAAATTATTTTAGTGTTTCCAATAGCTTGATATATGATGTTTAGGAGTTCCCTCTTCATAAATTTAGTTATTTGTTTTATCTTATATGTTTTTCCCAAAATCTGAATGTGAATTTCTAAAGTTAGAAGCTCGTATGCTCTCTATGTTTCACTGGAATGTTTACCTTGGACGTTTATCAATTTAAGCATTGTTCGTTGAGATTAATGGTTTTACCTACATCATTAGTTGTAACTTTTACTATATGTATTTAACACCTCTTAGTTTTTCTCAAACATAATGTTCACTACACCTCATATCTCACCTTAAGGATCCATTAGCCTTGCTAAATTGGCCCTGCAATACACTATGTTTCATCATTTAGACACTCTTGACTTCATTTGACTCCATAGGCCAATGGATTTAACATCCTCTCACTCCTCCTATTACACTTGACTGTCTTACCCATCCTGAACAATGAAAAACCCTATACTTAACAACTAGCCTAAAATCAAAACCCTAGAGCAAAAGAAATACATCCTTTGCACCCAATAGAGAGATCCCTCTCCGAGTCTAGGATGGCTAGGTCCTATGACTCCAAATCTTGGTTCCATGTTACCCTATCATTTAGTCTACCAGTCTGCCAAATCATGGGACACTAACACATCGGATTGAGGATGATAATATGAGCTGTGAGCTAGTTGAGTAACCACACAAGAAAATAATTCTGTCAAAAAATTTCCAGTAAAAATGGGATATCTATCACTTACAATAAACTTTGGGTTTCCATGTAGCTTTTGAATTGTTTCCATAAATGCACTATCAATTGTACTTGCTTTAAATGGATGAGATAATGCACAAAACTGTGCATACATGCTAATTCTATCAACTACCACCATGATGACACTCTTTCCTTCAGACTTAGGTAAACTTGTGATAAAATCCATTGAAATCTCCTCCCAACATTGACTGGGAATGGATAAAGGTTGTAGAGGACCTGGGCTCTTAATTGTCTCAAATTTATTTTGCTGGAAAACTAAAAATTCCACCACAAACTTTTGAATATCAGATTTAAGGCCATCCCAAAAAAAATCTTTCTTCACCCTGTGGTAAGTTTTCAAAAATCCTAACTGCCCTCCAAAAGGAGAAGTGTGCAATTCAAAACAAATATTTTTTTTTATTTTGGAATTCTTGCAAATATATAAGCGATATTTGAACCATAGGGAATCATTTTTCCAACTAAATGTATCAGATGTACTACGATATTGCTGCAAATTTTGAATGAGTGTCCATGCTTCTTCATCCTTCTTCCATTCATCCCTTGCTTTAGTTATCCAATTTGGTTGGATAATAGAAATGACACAAAGCAATGCTTATACCTCTTTATCCTTTCTTGAGAGTGCATCTACAGCAACATTTAGCTTCCTTTTTTTGTAGATGATTTCAAAGTCATAACCCAACATATTTGTGACCCATTTTTGTTGCTCTTCTGAAGATACTCTTTGTTCCAAAAAGTGTTTAAGACTATCATGATCACTTTTTACCTTGAAGTGTCTTCCCATTAGGTAAGGTCGCCATTTCTTTAGTGCATGTAGTATTTCCAACATTTCCTTCTCATAGATAGCTTTATGTAAATACTTTATTTGATTGGACAACTTTCAAAAGAAATGGGTTTTCCTTCTTGCATCAAAACATCACAAATTCCATTTCCTGAGGCATCACATTTCGCAATAAAGGTTTTTGTGAAGTCTAGCGTACCTAAGATTGGTGCTAGGCACATTGCCTCTTTAAAATGTTAAAAGGCCTTAGTTGCTTCAGGAGTCCATGAAAATGTATCTTTCTTCAATAATGTTGTTAGAGGTGTTTCTATTCTCCCATAATTCTTAACAAACTTGTGATAATACCGTGTTAACCAAAGCAATCCTCGGAACTGCTTTATGGTTGTGGGAACTTTCCATTCCTAATGGATTTAATTTTGTTAGGGTATACCTTAGCACCCTCATGAGATACAATATGACCTCGATATTCCACCTCTTGTAATACAAAGAAACATTTATATTTTTTTGCATATAATTGTTTCTCTTCCAACAGTTTGAGCACAATGTCAAGAATCTCCCTTATTGGGCAATTTCTAGCTGTAGATTAGTATGTCATGAAAAAATAGCACAAGATTTCTAAGGAAGGGTTTGAAAATGGAATTCATCAACCCTTGGAATGTAGAAGGTGCATTGGTAAGGCCAAAATTCATGACCAAAAATTCATAATGACCCTCATGAGTTCAAAATGATGTTTTCGAAATATCTTCAGTATTCATTCTAATTTGATGATATCCTGAATGAAGATCCAACTTGGTAAAATAAATTGTTCCATGTAATTCATCCAATAATTCATCAATCACAGGAATAGGAAATTTATCTTTAATAGTGAGATTATTGAGCATGACAAGTCTTGTGTAACAACAACCAATGAACGTATTTCATCCAGTTCATTAAGCTGAGCCAATTGATGTTTCTGGGCATCTGATAGATCTAAACCAACTTCCAGAGCTGTTCTGAGCGTGCTTATTTCAAATTCAATTGGAAACAACGGGGATTTCCCATAAACCAACTCGAATGGTGAAAACCCAATTGTATTCCGCCATGTTGTTCTATATGCCCATAGAGCTTCTGGAAGTTTCTGAGCCCAATCCCGACGATGGTATGCCACAATTTTTGTCAAAATATTTTCTAATGTCTTATTTGTGCTTTCCACTTGTCCATTCGCTTGGGGATGGTATGGAGATGTCACTCTGTGCTTGACCCCTAATTTTTGCATAAGCTTTGCTATCTTGTGTGATGTGAATTGTGCTCCTCCATCTGAAACAACCTCTCTTGGAGTACCATACCAAGCAAAAATTTCTTCAAATAGAAAATCTTAGACTACCTGCTTCGTCGCTTTCACAACTGCCTTGGCTTCCACCCACTTAGTGACGTAATCAGTACAGACCAAGATGTGGACTTTCTGCTGGGAGGGTGGATTAAAGGGTCCAACGAAGTCAATAGCCCATTTCTCGAAAGGCTCGAGAACTAGCTGTGCCTGCAAAGGCATTTCATCCGCTTTACCGGGCTGCCCCATAAGTTGGCAACTATCACACCTCTTGACATAATTCTGAGCATCACGAAAAATGGAAGGCCAGTAATATCCCATTTGTAGCACCTTATGGCCTGTTCTTTTGTATGTGAAATGCCCTCCACAAGGGCCATCATGGGCAGCTTTCAATATTTCATAGATATCATCTTCAGACACACAACACCAGATCTGCTTATCTGCTCCTGTATGAAAAAGGTATCTTGCCATCCAAGAATATTGGGCACTATGATGAATAATATTTCACCGTTCCCTATATGACAAATGAGGAGGCACTTTCCCCGTAGCAAGATAGCTAGCAATATCCGCATACCATGGAGGTTTAGTAGAGACTGCAAAAAGATGTTCATCAGGGAAACTGTCTTCTATTGGTGTGCATTCATCATTGTTATCCATTCTAGATAGGAAATCAGCTACTACATTATCTTTTCCTGGCTTATCTACTATTGTAATATCAAATTCTTGAAGAAATAGTAACCATCTCGTAATA
Organism: Pinus albicaulis; assembly: GCA_034641835.2. Taxonomy (NCBI): domain Eukaryota; kingdom Viridiplantae; phylum Streptophyta; class Pinopsida; order Pinales; family Pinaceae; genus Pinus; species Pinus albicaulis. The sequence goes on along the minus strand of CM076580.1, from coordinate 264,941,517 downwards.
CGACCAGGAGTAATGGGTTTATTCATCAAATACTTGATTGTTGCATGATCAGTATGGATAGTAGTAGAGTACCCGATGATGCAGTGTCAGAACTTATTGATAGCATAAATGAAAGCTAAGAATTATTTTTCTGTCACTGTATAGTTTAGTTCAACAGGAATTAGATTCTTGCTGACGTAATAAATTTCATACAGTGTTTTGTCTACCTGCTGTCCTAAAATAGCCCCTACTGCTGTCTGAGAAGCATCAGTATGTATGTGAAATGGCAATTCCAAATCAGGTCCTCGAAGGATTGGGGTTGTGCACACCAGCCCTTTAATTTTCGTGAAGGCTGTCTCGCAATCTTCGGTCCACAAAAATTCTACATCTTTTGTTAGCAATTGAAATAGTGGATGTGCTATTTTAGCAAAATTTTCTATAAAGCGCCTATAATAACCAGCACAACCAATAAAGCTACGTACATGTGTGGGTGTTTTGGGTACTGGAAAATGTAATATTACCTCTACTTTAGCCGGATCAATTTGAATTCTAGCGGCTGAGAGAAAATGTCCCAATACTACTCCTTCTTCCCTCATCATATGGCATTTGACTGTACTCAACGATACATGGGTCTGTTTACATCTTTTGAGTACCTTCTCCAAATTTTCCAATCCCTCCTCAAATGAATTCCCATATGGAGTAAAATCATCCATATAGATTTCAACACTATCATCGACCAAATCATAAAAAATTCCCAAGATTGCCCTCTGGATGGTAGCAGGAGCATTACACAGGCCAAATGGAAGGACCATATATAAAAAGGTTCCCCATGGGCATGTGAAAGTTGTCTTATCATGGTCTTCTGGGGCTATCTGGATCTGGTTATATCCGCTGAATCCATCTAGGAAGGAAAAGAACTTCTTTCCAGCCAAGTTTTCCAGGAATTGGTTAATAAATGGCAAAGGAAAATGGTCTTTTTGTGTTACCTTATTTAATTCCCTGTAATCTACACAGATCCACCATTTACCATTCTTTTTGGGAATGATAACTAGCGGGGATACCCATTGGCTATCTGAGATGGGATAAATGAATCCTACATCCAACAATCTTTGTAATTCTTCTTTAACAGTATTTTTGAGAGCAGGATTCATCCTCCGTTGAGGCTATATTACAGGGCGGAAATCTTCCTTAATGTAAATATGATGAGTGCATAGGCTAGCAGGGATACCCTTCCTGTCGGTATAATCCCAGGCAAAGCTTCCTAATGTTCTTGAAGGACTTTCAAAATCTGTTTGGTCTGGGATTCGGATAGATTCGGGTTGATATTAAGTGTTTTCTCTGGTTCAAACTTGATTGGAGTACTATCATGGAATGGGGTCACATGAATTTCTTCTATATCATCTTCTGGTTCAATGTTTTCCTGTGTCTCATAGCTCATAGAAAATTCTAGAATATATTGAGTTCGATCGGGAACAGAACTGGAATCATTAATGAAGGCGTTAATGGCATCATCTTCAGTATCTGTTTTAAATCGAAGGGCCTGGCCAATAGTGAGAACCGGTCTAAGATCTTCATTTTCAGGTTTAGGCTCTTTTGCAGGTAGAGGTTTCTGACTGGTTGATGATTTTTCAAATGGGCTTGGCTTCGCAGGAGAATAAAGCTTAAGGTCCTTCGTAACTATCCCATTTGATATGATCATATGTCTAGACCAGCATCCTATGTAGGCATTTTTAGTTGCCAACCAGGGTTTTCCTAGGATCAATGGGTGACCACCTACTGAAGATCGAGTCTGCAATATAAGGAGGTCCACAGGGTAATGCCATGAGTCTACTGAAATGATCACATCCTCTAATTTCCCTACTGGTTTAATTGTGGATTTGTCTGCAAGTTCCAGGATAGTAGGGGTTGATTTAATGTTTCCAAGTCCTAGTGTGTGCATTGTTTCAGCAATGATAATGTTAAGGGCAACTCCCAATTCCACTATTACATTTTGTATTTCAATCCCATTAATTTGTACTGTTAGAATCAGGTTCCCAGGATCTCCATATTTTACAGGCATGATCTTTCCTAACATGATATCAGATAGTCTGCCCATTACATGCACAATTAATGGATCCTTAGGTTTTCTACCCGGTTTCTTTGAGCAGTATTCTTTCAGAGTCTTTGAATAAACAGGTACATCCCTCATAGCTTGTAAAAGAGGCATTTTAACAAAAATATTCTGTAGTTCCCCTAGAAAATCAAATTTTGCTTGAGGGTTTGGTTTGCTCAAGGTCAATCTTTCAAGATATGGGGAAAATGTTAAATGACCTTGATTAGGAACAACTTTGGGAGGTGTTTGGTTTATTATGTTTTGATCTACATTCTCCCTCACCGTTCTTTGTTCTGGTTCTGTATCTCCACTGTCAAGTTGTTATGTGATAATGGGTGAAGTAGGTTCATTTACTACCCGGCCAGATAGTAGATTTATCTCATTGAGCCCTGTGGTAGAAATTCTGTAGGATGGAAGGTTCAACGTATCTTTTTGTTGAACCCCCTTATTATTTGGATTTGGGTTGGGCTAGAGAGGAAGCTGAGGTCTAATGGCTGGGTTTCATGGGGGCACATTGGAAGGCAACTGAAGCTGTTGCTGAGGCATAGGCTGAGGAAACTGTCCAGTGGGAGGGGATCCACGCCAAGTCTGATTCCATGAAGGATTCGGACTGGCTTGAGGAACCCATTTCTGCCAAGGGGGATACTGGTATTAAGGCCACATGGCTGAAAATGGTGCAGATTTGGGACCCATACTAAAATCATGAAAATAATGGGATGGGTCTTGAAACATACCTGGATTCATCGTCGATGGTCGAGGTTGCCATGGCTTCTTCTGCCCCATGAAATATAACTGGTCCACTATGATTTCCTCGCTTGCTCCTTGGAAAACTGCCTTCAACCTGAGCAAGGAAGGACATGCACTGGTCGCGTGAATCTGTTCGCAGATTGCGCAGGCTTCCACCATGTTCAGCGAGCATTCCTTTAAAGGGTGTTTCTTCCTGCACTGAGGGCAGGATATGGCCATGGTTTTTTCCAGCTCCATCTGCTTCTATTTTGCTTGTAGAGTGTCCATTTGGGCTGATAGCGTACTTAGGATATCGGTCCTCAAATTATCTAACAGATTCGCAATATCTGCGTTTGTGACCCCTCCACCAGAGGTATTTAATGACCGAATACCCTGTCTACTCCTTGCAACCCCCCTTGAACATTTGATGCAGTAATCACAGATAGTTTCAAAGTTCTTTTTTGAAATATCTCCTTTCCCCACTATATTTAGGAGTTGCAGAGAGTTTTCTCTAAGTGCCTTGAGAAGAATAATCTTTAGAATGTCCTTATCCAAGTCACTATGTCCAGATCTCTGCAGTATGTATTTAAATCGTTCTACACAGTCCTCCATATTTTCATCTTCCTTCTGTGAAAATTTTAATATTTCCTCCTTGATGTCACGAGACTTACAATAATCTTGGTATTTTTCCAAGAAGACTTTCTTCATTTCGTCCCATGAAGTAATCGTGCTTCCCCCCTAAACCCATAAACCATCTCAGGGCTGTCCCTTTTAGGGTAGCAGGGAATATTTTCAATTTCTGAACATCAATCATATAGTCGTATCCTCGACAAACAATATCAAATTGAAAAAGGAACGTATCAGGGTCCTCTGAAGAGAGCCCATGAAAACTAGGCAAGGCTGTCAAAGGTATGGGTCTCATCGGTGCATCACCTGCAACATTTCCTATAGGAAAATCAATGGAGGAACTTACAGGTGCCATAAATATCTTCCAATACTCACTTGGAATTTCGGTCGGTTTCGCAGCCGGTATCTGGAGTAATTCAACCGAAGGTGGTCACACCGCATTCCCCTGGTCCCTTGGTGACTCAAAGTCATTCAAAAATTCCTTTACCAGATCAGAGTCTCTTAACTCATTAATGGGAATTTTCACAGCGCTGCCTTGGTCTCTTGGGGACGAAAACCCTTTTTGAGGTTCTTCTTCCCAGTTAGAGTTGCTCAATTCTTCTGATCCCTTAGTTGCCACTTCTTCCCCTTCTATTGTTGATAAGAATTTCTCTTCCACTGGTACCCTGTTTATTAAATCTTTTGTTGTAGAAAGAACATCTTCTGGTACCGTGGATGGCACTGGTTGTTCCACAGACTGCCCTTTGGACTTCGTCTGAACCCTAACCCTAGCAGCAACAGGGGATGATGCCTCAGATCTAGATTTTTCAATAATTTCCTGAATATATGTCTTCATCCCCAAATCCTTCCCTTTCTTTGGGGGTCTTACTCTACCCCTCTTGTTCAGATCTTTGTTCATACAAATTTTGGAGAGGGTTCATTAAAGGAAAATCAATCAATAGCTCAGGACCTGAAGTAGGACATATAACTTCCTCCCCAGGACGAGAGAAGAGATTCACAGGAAATAAAACAAAATAAAAAAAGAAAAGAAATTAGAGTTCAGGACCTGGAGAAAAGTAATAGCATACCCTCCCCAGGACGAGAAATTGGCCCCTAAAAAGAAAAACAGAAAATAAAAAAAACAGGAAAGAAAAGCTAAACTACGCCCAGGACTTAGGGCAAGGTTTTACAAAACACCTTCCCCAAGACGAGGGTTTAATTTTTACGGAAAACAAAATGATACAAGAAACAGGAAAGAAAGAAAGCAAAAAGAGAATACAAGGCACTTATGCTCAGGACTTGAAGCTGGGCAATAGATTCCCACCTCAAGACGAGAGATTGATTCTGAGATCTACTGCAGATCCTGTTCTTGCACCTGTTAGCCTTTCCCGACAACGACGCCAAAATGTTGGTGTCCGGATATGAACAAGATTCAATCCTTTTTCCACATAAATTATCAACCTGAGGGCATTAGTTATTTCAATACTAACGACAAATTATATGCAGATACAAGCACATGGTCTGCTGTGAATCACAGGTTTAATCTATAACACAAATACCATTGTAACAACAATCAATGAACTGCAAGAATAAAAAGCATCCACAATAATTAACTCGACTGTAACAACAATTAAAAAATCACACAAAACAAAATAATGCAAGAAAAGAAATAAGAACACAACACCTGATCACAAGAGTGGGCCCAAATCTTGGATCACGGCTGCGGAAACTCAAGGATTACAAGAGAAACAATGAGCTGCTGTATATTCAATTAATAATGGAAAGATTAATTACAAGATCTGTATATGTGTAAGGATCCCCCGATTTGGAGCCCGTAGGCTTCTTTATACCATATTCTTGAGATCCCCAATTTCTCCGAGCAATTCCATTGTTACAGCAGCAATCAGATTGCCTAGCAAGAAACCGTAAGAAAGCCAAAGATAACGCTGATACATCCATGGCTGTTATGCTGTAGCAACAAATAAGGGAGGTGCTGGAGAATGATGGACTGTGCCTTGTCTTGTGGCCGTGACGCGCGTATTGTAGCCAAATCTGAAGAAATATAGGAGTTAATACGTAAAAAGGTAAAACCTCCATGGCAAGTACATCATTAATCAAATATCCCATAAAAGATAGGAAGAAGGGTTTTACCTCATGCTTTTAAGATGATTAATGGCACAAAGAGATAGAAAGGTAGGGTAAAAATGAGAGAAGAAAGTATACAAATCCGGTGCCCAACAAGAGGATTCTTCAGGTCAACCTTCAACAATTACTTTGGTGTCATGACATATTCTAAGAACAATTAGCAGGGAGAAAAATATCGCACTGATGAGATCAATATCCTTATCGAAAGTTGAAATAGTGGTAATGAATATGCCAAAAAATAAGGCACCTGGAACATATGGTTTTACAATAGATTTCTACCTGGATTGCTGGGATTTTTTAGGAAAGGAGATTCAAGTAGTGGAAGAATCAAGGCAGAATAGAGATGTACTCCGAGCACTTTGAACACAACATTCATATCACTAGTACCAAAACCTAGATGTTCGGAGAACCCGAATGGCTTTAGAACAATTGCTATATGTAATGTGATTTACAAAATTATTTCAATGATGATAGCAAAAGATTGAAACTGATTCTTCCACTTTCAATATCCCCTTCTCAAATGGGTTTTGTAGAAGGTCAATAGTTCGTGGATGGGATAATAGTGGTGCAAGAAACAATCAATTATCTGAAAAATTTGAAGTGCCCAGGTATGTTGATAAAATTGGATCTATCCAAAGCCTACGATAAAATTAGTTGGTCATTCTTGCTTACAGTTTTACAAGCCTTTGGTTTCTTAGAACAATGGTTTGAGTGGGTGAGGTAACTTATCTCTACTATCATTTTTTATTTATTTTGGTAAATGGATTACATTCCAAAAACATTCATCCCTCCAGAGGTTTCAGACAGGGTGACCCCCTGTCGCCATTCCTCTTTATCTTAGTCATGGAAGGAATTGGTCGAATGTTTCAAAAAGCAGGGGATTCTGGTTATATGTATGGTCTTCAATTGTATGGGACATACTCTCCAATCTCTCACCTTCAGTTTGTTGATGAAATAATACTATTCGGTTTACGCATAGGGAGAGAGGCGACAAGAATGGGCAAGATTCTTCATATTTTTATGTCTGCCTCAAGGATTGTTGTGAACAAAGATAAAACACAAATTTTATTTTTTAACTTCCCGAAATCAGTACAACTTAGGCTCAATAGTTCTATGGGTTACAATAGAGGATCTTTACCATCTAAGTATTTGGGGATTCCACTTGTATTATTTCATAACAACGCATCCACATAGGAAGAGATCGTAGACAAAACACGACAAAAAGTAAATAACTGGGTGCTTAGGACACTTAACTTTCCCAGTCGTTTAGTTATGAGGAAATTCATTCTACAAGAGACACCAAATTATCAATTTATCGGTAATGCTAATCCCCAATATTGTGTCAGAAACTGTAATCCATTTGGACAATTTTTTAATGGAACGACTAAAAAAAAACATGTGAGTGGGCTTTGGTTGGATGGAAAATTTTGATTCTTCCAAAATTGAATGGAGGATTGGGCCTCTGGGACCCCTCCCTCATTAGCAAAGCTTACACTATGAAATTGTGGTTCTTATGGGTGCAGGGAGGAAATCAAGTTTGGAAACAGATCTGGAATTGAAAGTACTTGCCTTTGAATTCATAGGTTGATAGATTACAAGTTGAAGGACAAATAAAAGGATTTTATTTATGAAACTGGGCCTAGGAAACAAAGGCTCCGGTAAAACAATTTGTCTTATGGGAGATAAGAGAAGGCAAGACTACATTGTCCTGGGAGGATTCTTGGCAACAATATCCCCCCTTAGCAGCAAACATGAAGTTAATCCATATAAAAATGTTAACACAATCCCAAGAAGCTTTTAAGGAGGCAGATTATTGGAAATTTGCGAATACACCACATGGTTGGCAACATGGGAAAACATTAGGTGATTGGTAAAACTAGATAACATATCTACCTTGGGAAGAATTTCGATAAATTCTTCACAGTAGGAGGATAAGAATCTCTCTCGAACATGATATACTACACTGGGGGAGAAACCAAATTGGAGCCTTCTCTATAATATAAGCTTATTCCCTAATAGAAATATTCCAACCCAAGGTTGGTACAAATATATGGGGAAATATTTGGAAAAATTGTGGATGGCCAAAAGTTTCAACTTTTCTATGGATGATAGCTTGGAGTGAACGTTAACTTGGGATCACCTGCAAAGGAAAGGTTTCGAAGGACCATCGAGGTTCTTGTTATGTTTACAAGAAGGGAAATAATTGGTCATCTACTAATTACCTGCATTTATTCTAAAAAAAGTGGCAATTTATTTATCATATCTTTAAACAAGCTTTACAAACTGCCACCAGATATAAAGACTTGGTTGGAAGTCTGGTTTCGAATAAAATTTAAACATCCACTGATAATGAAAGCTTGGCATCTAATTGTAGGTTTCTCCTTATGGATTTTTTGGAAGGAGAGGAATATGAGAGTTTTAGAAGGAAAATGTCGACCCATCTCAATGTTGCAAGAGTTGGTATTAAAAAGTATTGGAGAAACTTTGCTAGTGTTCCCTCCAGATTCGGGAGATAGGAAAATGGATGACAATGAGGAAATTATTATAAAATAACTCAAAATTTAAGCCAACAAAGTCCTTACTTCACATAGGGATCAAAATAGAGGATGCTCCAAGGTTAGTTTTTTCCAACCTCCTCTAGAAGCTTTCATTGCATTGAGTTTCGATGGGGCCTCAAAAGGCAACCTTGGTAAAGCAGGTTTTAGAGGGTTTTTCCAGGATGAGAAATCCAATCCCATTCATGTTTTTTCCTTCTCCTGTGGGGAGGCTACAAATAACCTTTCAAAATTTCGGGCTTTAGAGAAAGGCTTGCAATAACAATGCAAAAAGGGATATGACTGATACAGATTCACGGGGAATCCCAAATAGTGGTCAATATATTGACGAAACTTTTATTAGGTCATCCGCCAAAGAAACTAATTTGTAGTTGGCATGTCTAGGAGGAATTAAATAATATCAAAGATTTTTCGATCACTTTTGACTATGTTATTCCCACACAGACGAGACAGGAAGGCAATAAGCGAACAAATTGTTTAGCAAATTGGGGAAGCCGAGAGAGACACATGGCATTGGATATGGAATGGTTGGAGTGGACATGTCAGGATCATTTCCAGGAGTTAAAGCAATAGGTCAAACATGATAAACACCAAGCTAAATATAGGATCCCCGATGGGGGTTTCTTACTGGCAATATGACACCGAAAAGGAAAATAAAGCAGTTTTCCGACAATAGTTTTTTGGACGAAGTGATGATTGGCATGCAAATTTCTTATTTGGTGAGGGTGGAGGCTACCTTTGGTGGAAGAGCCTCGCCCTCCACTTCGCATCGCATGGGACACACGTGGCTTAACATCGCCTCAAGTTACGACAATTTAACGTTAAGGTCCCTTCAAATTAAATGCATGAGGATGGGAGTTCAGGGTTTTAAGTTTGCCAATGGTTTCAGACATTCATTTTTCTTTGTTGATTCAAGTATGGATCACCTCCCTTACGATGGATTGTATGTTGTAGGGAATTCTCATGACACCCGAAGTAGGTTCATAAATGAGTTCACCATGTTTTACTCTCTTGGTATGACATAGTCTTGGGTGAAGCAACACACATGGTGATTGTTTCAGAAATTGTTGAGGTTTTGGCTCTTACTAGATAAATTTTATATTCCGAACGTAGATATATATACTACCTCTACTAGCACTTCAGGGTGGTGAACAAGAGTGGTTAAAGTCTCTTGAAACTTGCTAGTAAAACACGTTGGTTTACATTTTTGTTTCATAGTTGGGAGTTTCATTGTTAAGGGATGGTTGTTTAAATTGTTATTTTTACACGAGAGTATGAGAGGGTTTGGACAATTCATGTTTAAAGGTTGGTCATTATTGTATTCCATAGTTAGTCATTATAAGGTCATAAGGTTATCTACACATCTTATTTGGTTTCATATAACATGAAAATATTTTTTGTGTTATTTCTTCACAATACAGGGTGTGGACCTTCCTTTGAATTGGTCGATGTCCTTTCATCGATGAAACCTCAATCCCTCGACCCCTCTAGGATTTTGTTTAACTGTCATGTACTGGTGTGTGGAGTATGGTATAGCAAATCCTTCTCTAACTGGTTTTAAATTTTTCTATCATCTCATCATTCCCAGGTCATTTTTCATATTCCAAGGTGCCATACAATATGCTCTTCTTGTTGTAATAGTTTCTAGTGAAGTGTGTTAGTCCACGGTTTTAGTAGGTAACGGTCTCTGTGCCCTTTCTGATCAGAATCTAATACTTCAAAGCTTTCTTGATGACTTGTGGTTTGTGGTAACAGAGGGGAATTTCACTCCATCAGTCAACCACATACTGGCCCTTTGTGTTTCACTGGTGTCATATTCTCCAGTCGACAGCTGTAGTTGGTTACATTTGTCAGTCCAAATGGTTTTCAACTGTGTTGAATATAGGTTCAAGTTCATATGGCCCCTTGTCAAAGAATGCCCCGTCGCAGGGGAGGTGATTTGGGAGTATCTTCGTCCATGTACCGTAGGTTGTTTGGATGGGAATCAATTGCAAATTTATTCAATTATGCTCCCATGGAGGTGAGAAAGGAGATACTCACTCTGGAAGCAAAGGAGTATGGGGACCGAATGTACCATTATGACTCAGAAATTTGTAGTGGCAATTTTAAATGGGTTCCAGACCCAGGAAAGTTGAGAAAGAGAAGATTGTATTCCCTGCATTCTATATCATCATATCGACATATGGATACCCTTCTTAATATGGTGCTTCGAGACAAACAATTACAAACACTTTGCTGGTCAGGAGGATTTGAAGAGGATACTGAGGGACATCAGGTACGATCTAGACAATATTGTGGTTATACTGAATAAAGTGGAGCGCTTCATCGTCTCAGACTCAGATACTGGCTCTAATTCTCATCAGAATGAGGAAGTTGTCATCAATGTACCTCCCCCCAACTTGGTTAATTCAAAATCGTCTCTACAGTACCCAATGATAATCTTGGACGAATAATTCCATCCCTGAATTGGCTCTTATCTTTCTCTGTTGGCAGTATGTGATAGTTTTCTATATGGACACTATCGTCTAGTTTTAAGTATGCTAATTGTCGTTAGATTGTTAACTTCGATATGTTGGTATCTATGGCTATTTTGTTTTGTTGGAAAATCCACTGTCAAGTATTATCTATGTTGTTATAAGAAGTACCCACAAAATCTACTCATTAAGAAAGTTTTAGTCTTAATAATTGGGTTGTTTTTTTTATTGTTTCCTGGAAGTTATTGATCATTTCTCCACGATGTAACTGAGCTTGAAAGATATTCCAGTATAAACTTTTCCAACAACTAATAGAAATCAATGATCAAAAATTACAAAAACCAAAAAAACATCCTAACATTTGGGATGACACAACCTTGTTACATTGAAACGTGAAAAACATTTGTAAGAAATACATATTCGAATAATTGAATGCAAACTCATAGTGCATTTGGGAAGACATGAGCATGTTATATTGAAACATGAAAATCATTTATACGAAAATATAAATTCGAATAATTGAACGTAAACTAATAATGCATTTGGGAAGACACAGCCTTGCATGGAAAGCATTTGTAAGAAAGTACATATATGAATAATTGAACGTAAACTCATGCTTCACTTTATGCACATTGGAAGACACAACCTTGTTATATTGAGATACGAAAAACACTTGTAAAATAATTGAAGCTAAACTTTCGTTTTGCTTCGTTAAATATACCCTAACATTTGGGACGACAAAACCTTGTTCCAATTACAACGAATTTTTTTAAATAAAATATTCTAATAACTCAATGTAAATTTTTGTTTCACATCAATGGATATATCCTTACATTTGAGAAGAATCAACCTTCAACCTTGTTACATTTAAATAGGAAAAAATTTAAACCAGGAATATTTAAATAATTGAATATGCATTTTTATTTCATTTTGTTAAATATATTTTAATATTTAAGAAGACATAATTTTATTACCTTATTTTTTAATAACAATAAAATAGATTATATTTGCAAAATATTTTGTTAAATATATTTTAATATTTAAGAAACAAAATTTTATTATCTTATTCTTTAATAACAATAAAATAGATTATATTTGCAAAATATAAGTTGAAGCACATAAATTCTCGAAAGAAAATATTGTGAAGGGTTTTAAGATTAATATAGTATGGTCAAATTTGTTGTGCCTGAATTCTGATACTAAGTTCCTAAAAAATTCATATGGATATAATTTAGAGAAAATGCCATTAACACAATAACATTTAGCTCACATCACAATATAATAAGAACTTGTCATAATTATATATAATGATCATATTTTCTTCAACAACTGCGTGATTAAGATTACGTAGTTGAATTGTGTAGAATGCATCAAGTTTGCAGAAGAGGTCATTTGTCATATTAAAGGTATCATTGCTTCATGCAGGTTTTTGTTGACCCTTAAAGTTTCAGAAGCGAGTGATGATGATAGATTTTTTTCCAATTTGTCAATTACCATGTTTAAGTTGAATGTGAGGAATCCAAGCGAGTGATCTCAAAGTTCTTATCTAAAGATGACAAAGCAAGGAGTTTTTTTTTTTTTTTCAAAAAGAAAAAATCGAACTTTCTATTGAGTATATATAAGGTTACATAGTATATGCGCATGGCATTCAAAAAAATGCATGTTTCCCCTTTTTTGAAAAAAAGAGAAAATGGAGTTGCGGCTGTTTGGAAGGGGAAAAATTTCAACCGTTCCCCCCAGCCCTATCCAAAAGGATCATATAGATTGCATCTGCTTCCGACCCCCGGGCTTTCCTTCTTGTAGGAAAAACCACCCTAAACAGGGGTGTAAAACAGGCCTGATGCTTGTGAGCTTCCAAAAAAGAACACCTGGATGGTAAGCACCTTACCATATATGTAGAGTTTTACTTATCAAAAAATCAAAAAAGATACCCACACCTTATCTCACGAATCTCCTCTTAAGAGGAAAACAATCTGAAACAGAGATGGTGAGATTTTAAGAGTTTTAGTTCGGTATTGATGAAAAAGTATACATAAAGATGAAATAGAAAGTTTTGTGACAGTTCCATACAAAAAACAAAAAGATGTAACTGGATGAAGAATATTTTCAGCGAGCAAAAGGAGGATGTTCCATGATTCATACCAGCTCTCCATCAAACTCTTTTTCTAACTAGAGCCCCATATCTTGCTGAACACCCTCCTTAGAAAGGAGGTCTGCATCATTGTTTCATTCCCTGTAAATGTGACAAGCAGAGATTTGATTAAAAAAAGATTTTAAGGCCAGGACCTCATCTAATAAAGGAATCAGAATATATTTTAGGCATCTTTGTGTTCCATTAAACCATTTTATGATATTCATAGAGTCACCAAAGATCTGAGCTTCTCTCAACTCAAAGGAGGGGAGCGAGCACAGAAGGAGATGGAGTGCTTTAAGTTTTGCAAAGTTGTTTGTGCCAGGCCCAAGTCAAACCGATGCTTTGTACACTTTCTCTGAGGGGAGGTGTATGGTGAGCCCTACTCCACACCTGTTTTGAGGATATGAGGTCCCATCAAAATAGGCCCACGGGATGTATCCCCTAATTTATTCCATTTTAATGATTTTGATGTGCTGGGAGTTTGAAGGGATGGGAATATATTCAAAAATAGAGACTCCTTCCACAAATAATAGGTTTATGGGAAATAGGACTTCTTGGAAAATGGCTCAGTTTCTTGCAATCCAAGTTCCCCATGCTACAATAAGTGGGATGTTCCTCGCCCTGTTACTTGGGGCTTCATTCCACCATCTATGTCATGCCTTCGAGATGGTTTGATCTTCCCATCTTTGATGAATTTTAAGGAGCCTCAAAATTTTAGTCCAAAGGCTGTTGTTAAAAGTACAGGAGAGAAAAAGATGGCGCGAAGAATCCCAGTTAGATTTTCACAAAGTGCACCATCCTGGACCTATCTTGCCTCTTCATTGAAGGAATTCCCAAGAGGGAACTTTGTTCTGTAGGATGCACTAGAATTTTTTTTTTTGATTTCATCGGACCTTTTGGCTCCTACAAGGATTTATACCACCACTTTGACTCCTCCCATCCCTTCTGTGACATTATCCATTTGTAGCTGCATTTAGGAGTATACTGGCTCGAGGGGGAGTGAACCCACCTAAGCTCATCCAATTTCTCCCGCAGTCGGACATGTGTTATGTGTAGCTCACATATGTAGCCCTGCCACTCCTATTTCCACCTATCTTCAAGCTGCAGGGCCTCTCCTGTTATCCATGCTTGTCTCCACTTGGTTGACTGATCCATCTGAATTATATGGCTCAGAGTACGAAAGCCTTGGTGATCCATGTGCTCAAGTATTTCTCTTGAAAGGGAATAGTTCCCATTACACCCCACCCACAGATCACAATCTAGCCTTACCTGTGCACCATCCCCGACATGCCAAGCCAATCCCTATTCAATAATCTTGATTGATGCCAGCGTTGCTTTCTAGAAGATTGAAGCATTTTTCACTTTCTTTGTAGGGAGACGCATCAATTCATCCAATGACATTGGATCAATGTATTTCTATTTGATCAATGACGACCATAAGTTCTCCAGGGTTATGAGTCTCTAGCCCAGTTTTGCTGCCAGAGAGAGGGTGAAAGAAGGGAGTTCCTTGATTCCCCAACCTCCCCGGGCATTTGGTCGCGCTATTTTCTCCCATGCCACCTGTGGCATTACTTGTTCGGGATTTGGGCCCGACCATAGGAACCTACTGTAGAGTTTGTTTATAGTAGAGAGGATACTTTTTGGAACCCAAGTTAGGGCTGCCCAGTACACCAGAATGTCCATAGCAACGAATTTGATCAGCACAATCCTCCCAATGCGGGAAAACCATTTAAAGCTCCAGTGCTTTATCCTTGACTTAATTTTTGCCACAAGCCAGTGCTAGTACTATATTCATTAAGATTTCGGCTTTAAATGGAAACCGAGATATTTGAAACTGTCACGGAGGGATTTTACTTCAAAGGCAAACACATTTGAGATTCTGTCCACTTTGGCTTGGGAGAGACCTTCCGTGGTAATGGAGGATTTCTGGCTATTGATGCTTAAGTCGGTGGCCTTTAACAAGAGGTCAAGCATTGCTTTGATCCTTCGAATATCTTCAATGCTTCCATTACTGAACAAAAGGATATAATCGACAAAGAGAAGATGGATAATGGAAATGTTGACAACAACCTCAATACCTTTCACTTCTCCCTTTCTTTTAGCATCATGAATCATCTGACTGAGGCCTTCTGCAGCAAGGAGGAAGAGGAGAGGGCATAATGGGCATCCCTGTCGAAGGCCTCTTTGAATTTGAAAAAAGGGAGTTGCAAATCCATTGAATAGGATGCCAATACTGGTGGTTGTGATACACCCCATCACCTAGTTGATGAAATCAATCCTGAATCTTAAGTGAGTCAGGAAAATACGAAGATACATCTAGTTGATTTTGTTGTATGCCTTGGAGAGGTCAATTTTTAGAATGGCTCCTTTTTTGCGTCTTCTTTTCAAGCTGTGAAGAGTTTCCTGTGCCACCCCTACTGCCTCATGAATTTTCCTTCCATCCAAGAAACCAAATTGTTCCAACGAATTTTTTTTTGATGGGAAAGGTTTTACACGGGTTACTATCACCTCTGCAATTATTTTATATATCCAAGTACAAAGAGAAATAGGTCTGAAGTCATCAAAAGATCTCAGATCCTCCTTCTTAGGAATGAGAGCGAGGAAGGTGGAATTGAAAGGCTAATAGATGGAACCCGTGCTTCTTGACTCTTCTACCATTGCTAGTAGATCGTCTCCCAAATATTCAAAGAAGTGTTGGAAGAATTCCACCGTCCATCCGTTCGGCCCTGGGCTCTTATCCTTCTGCATTTCCTTGAGGATCCTTCCACCTCCTTTTTCGACACAGGCTCCATTATACTTTCATTCCCTTCTTCTTCAATATATCTAGGGAAAAACTGGGGCACCCTTATCGCTTCCGCTATAGAAACCTCCATGGGGGCTTTGAAATTCTTGCATCCAAAGGATGATAAGTCCTCAAAAAATCTAGCAATGCTTCCTTCCTCTGTTTGCATCCCCCAGATAGTATTTATATTTTCTCTTCCTTTAACATAGTTCTAGAATTTTTTTTTGTTTTCATCCCCCGCTGCCAACCAAATGGCCTTGCTTTTGAGCCGCCAACTTTGTTCATTTTCATGTAAGATTTTATTTCTTGATGTTTCAAGGCTCTTTACTCTGTCCCTCGTTTCAATAGATACTTAACCATCACCCTCATTTATCTTCCGCAAGTCTTCCTCCTCCCTGATTTTTTTGGCCTTTGCCCATTCTTGGGTAAATTTTTTCATTCTCTTGAGGTTCTCCATAAAAATTGAGCTCATAATGCCCTGCCCATCCGCCCCTCCCTTCCTCCAGGTGGCGTGGAACAAAAGGTTGTAGGAATCATCTTTGAGCCACAATGAGTTGAACTTGAAGGGCGTCCTCGGTGTTTTATTAGGACCTTTAATATCCAACAATATGGGCAAGTGGTCAGAGATACCCCCTTCCCCAACCAAATTCTGGAAAATAGAGGATCGAGCTACCAGCTCTTCATTAAGGAGAAAGCGATCCAGCTTCTTTGCCACCCTATCCTCGCCAATTCTTCTGTTCCTCCAAGTAGGCCTAGGTTTAATTAGGCTTGCATCAACCAGGTGAGTGGAAACCAGTTTTTTGAGAAAAAAATCAGTAAGAGGGTCTGCACGGGCAGAAAGGGCCCCAGAATTCAGATAACCTCAAGGAAAAATCTAGGTCTCCTCCCAGGATGAGTGTTACACCATTTTTTGGTCATCTAACCTATTATCATTAGATGAACCCAAGTACACCATGTAAGACCAATTTTACCCTAAGTAAAATTGCTTTCACCATGTGAAATAACATTTGTTTATATTTCCTGGTCATATTTAACCCAAAACAAGGAAATTAATTAAATAAATCATTCTTTATTTGATTATTTCCTAGGAATAAGTTATTTAAATAATATTCCTAGTTAAATTTGACTAAATCATTTTTAAATAATTAAATAAATCATTATTTATTTAATTATATTCCCACCATCTCCCTAAAATAATAAATAAATCATTTATTTATTTATTGTTTAGAAATAAAGGAATTGACCCAAGTCAAAAAACCTTTTCCCTCCAACAAATATAATAAAATTTTCCTAAAGGGGTGGTTCTAGAATTTGATTAATAATATTTTATTCATACACCAAGTTCTAGATAACCCTAATATTTTGTTATAAATAGAAGGGTTTTCCCCATTCATTAGTCACCTCCATTGCATTAGATCACTTTGGATCTATACTAGGTCACATTCTCCATTTTTGCTTTGTGAGCTCCCATTGAGTTCTATGTTTGTCTGGGTTTTCTACAACAACAAGAGAGAGGAATTTTAGATCTGAAACGCTGAGGACTTTCAAGAACCCATCCCATTGAGGAGAACCAGAAAACACCTTTCTTGTTTTCATCTCAGGTGCCCCCTTTTTAATATAATATAAAAATTCTTTCAAATACATTGTTCTCGTCTTGTCTATTGGATGCATGGAGCCACATTTTACTTTATCTGCTTAATGTCTTTTATGCTTAGATCTGGATTTGTGCAGCATTATTTTGATCATCTAATTGCAGATTTAAAGATATTTGGCAGCCATAATCAATGTTAGGGCTATTTGTTATGCGTAGCTAAAGTGGTCTTTTACGACGAAAGATTCATACTAACAATGAGGTTTGAGTTTTTCATACAAGAATTTGCAAAGAAATTTTTCCAATACTGCACTCTATCCAGACAAGGGCCATACACATTGAGAAGCAGAAGTAAGTGACAAAGTTCATTAGAGTAGACTTCTATAGCTAAGGCATTTTCAAAGCCCCATGAGGAGATCTCCTTCAATCTTCCAGATTTTATTCCCATCATCGCTTGACCTCCCTTGGGCATCCAGAACCCAAAAGGTCCACCCCGGGAACATCCTGGACAAAGCTCCCACCACTTCCTCCCCCATCCCCAAGGTCTCTTGTAACATAAGAATCTTCGACTCGTAGGACTTCATCAGAACCCTAAGTGATAATTTTTTGGGTTGACTAGAAAAACCCATGCAATTGAAGGAGAGAATGATCATCGATAACCCAGGGAGGGGGTTTGCGCTTCTCTAAGCATCTCAACTAAGGAAAGCTGCTTCCCACCCGCTATGTCAATTTTGGACCTAAACTGGGATTTTGAGAGGTTGTATTTCCTACCCCTCGATTTTCTAGGGCCTACCGAAATAGATTGAGGCCCCAAACCTCCAATCACCTCATCCTTAATGGAATTATTCACCAGGGATCAAATATTATAAGGGGGTTTTTCAGGGATACACGACAGAGGAGGGGGAGACCCATGGTCTTGAACAAGGGGGGCATCCAATGAGATATCAGGAATGGAGGTTATGATACTGTCCAAAGACTTTATAACATCATGCATTTGTAAATATTCCATTTGTGATGGCCTGGAGGGACTAGGCCTTGAAAAAGAAAAAATTGAAGAACATAAAGAGGTGTAAGGGGAGGAGGAATAGACCAGGATCGTACCCTCCTGAAGAGATGTTGCGGCCTCAGCTTCAAGGGGGGAAGAGGAGGCTAGAAATTGCTTTGGTTCTTGATCCATAACTATAGGATTGTTTTGATTGACCAACAAGTCTATTAGGGCTTCCTCTGTTTGGGTGCCACCTGCACCTTCGACCCCTTCCATCAGATCCTCCTCAGTTTCTCTGAGCTCCTCAGATACCGGGGGCCTTTCTGGTAGTTGGCTCACCCACTTCTATTTCCTTCTCCTTTGGTGTCCAAGTGGACAATCCTTCGCCAGGTGGCCATATTTATGACATCGGTGGCATCGAAAGGGCATGTGTTCATAATCCAAAATCTGAGTGAACTTTAATTCCTTAATTTTGGGACACATTTCTTCTACTAGCCCTTCTTTTGGGTTGATATTGACCAAAATTATAACTGCACCCAGGTCCATGGTCTGTAGGAAAGAATGATCTACTTCTAGGAGCTGCCCCAGAGTGTTCCCTATCGACCCGGAAGCCGAATCCGTCCAAAAGGGAATCGGAAGCCCCATAAGTTTTATCCATGCTGGAGTTTCTTCAAATTTTTCCCTCTATGCATCAAACAACGATGTCCACTTCCTGAATAAAATATGTCTTTTCCCGAAATTCTAGTTCTCCTCCATTACCCATTCCAGATGTTCCTTTTTTTCATATTTGATCATGAACCAACCCCGGGCTAGCGTTTTAATTTCAGTAGGACTCCCTGGGGCTTCCACCCATGCTGTTGATGCGTAGTCTGAGATGTAACTGGCCGAGTATTTCCTTCCTCAAACCCTACCTATTAGTATAGTTTTTGTAGCTTCCATGACTTTGTCAATGTGAATATCCACGCCAAAACACAACATGGGCTCTCCTCCTTCTTTCTAATTAGCTTGTTCTTCTTTCTCTTGTTTCCTACAGCCCCACTCCTTCCTCCTTACTCACCTTCTAATGGCCTTTAGATTGCATCTGGTCCTTTAGGTTCGGGCAACCCAAGTCGCCCTTCCAAAAACTAATATGAAATCTCCCGAGGGGAGTCCCTTTCTTCTTGGGTTCTTGTAGCCCCAGCTACCTCCTGCAACTCCTCACCTCTGTGGGTTCCATAGCACTTTTCCTGCTCCTCGACTTGAGGCTCAAGGTGCTATGCTTCCGCAGGTTCCAACACAGGCAGACGCAGACCACTAGGGTTTTGGGAAAACTTTTTCCTACCTCCGGCCAAGATCCTGTTGCTTCGCTCCCCTGTGAAAAGAGCAAATTTTTGAGAAATTTTGTTCCTTGCCACTGATGGGGGTTTTTGTGGGCGCTAGGAGTGTCCAAATGGGCTCCTCTGCCCGGATCTTGGAATTTGTGACTCTCACCCAATAAAAACTTGATTCCAACGTTACCCTGAATGCCACAATTTGCTATAATGTCTTCCAACCCCCTAAGAAAAACGAGAACTGTAAATTTCTTGGCAGAAGAGGACTTACATGGTTTGTTGAGGATTCTGCTGCTCCTTCCTTCCTAGGGTTTTTCAGCTGCTAGAAAACGCCTGGATCTCTCTCTTCCTTCTAGGCATAGTTGAAGGTGCTCTGTAAACTTTCTTTTAAGAGGGCTGCGCCATTCACAGTGCCCCAGGCCCCTCCCAGATCTTTGTTTTTCAACCTTGCTCCATAGTATGCCGGAATATATTGCTCCAAGTTCTTCACTAACACTTAATGTCCCTAGAAATCTAGCAGGTCTTCCAGCATCAGGTCTAAGTCTACCGAATCCCGTTTGTTAACCATGGTTTCTGTGAACGTCAGAAACGAAATCGACCCTCTGACAGCGAAAAACAACCTTCAGATTCGTAATCGCATGCTCGCACCTCTGTAGGGCAGCGAGTTTAGGGTTTGAAGACTCTGTGATTACCATCCTACCCTGTTCCCTTCCGTTCCTTTGCAACACCTCCCATATGCGACGTGGAAAGCCGTAGAGGACCCAGGTGTCTATCGTGCTCTGACAACCAGGGACGCCTATCACGTCCTTTTCTCCCTCATGTCGTCGACTGAACCGTGGCTCAGAGCTCTAGGACCTGAATCCCGCCGCCATGGTTAGGGTTTTGGAGTGACAAAGCAAGGAGTTGTACGAAAATATTCTTAAAATAAAATAATAAATAGATTTATTAGAATCACCTACTATAATTAAAAACATAATTTACAAAAATGAAGCTAGAAAAATGCTTTGGAATAAAGCATACATTTCAATTTGGTTGTTAAAGAGTATGCCTAAACTCCATTATTATTCCATTTATTTGTCATTTAAAACCTAAAAAAATAACCCACATGTCACCATTTTTTTTGTAAGCTCGGTAGGCCCTTTTTTTTTCATTAATATTAAAATAGGGAAAGTTACATCCATATCGATATGGTTAAGTGGTCTCAACCCGCCTAGAGGGAAACCAGATATGTTGGCTACCTAACAGTGTGATAAGCCATCGAATAAAAAAATACGATAAGTCTGCCTGCCCAGCCAGCATCGATATATTCATGGAGCCTCATACTCCTAGTAGTGTATCTTAGTCCATGGTTGATTGTGCCTTGGAGATATCTCAAGAGATTCTTGGCACCACCAATGTATGTGATGAGGCTCGACCATATATTGACTCAATGTGTTCACTACAAAACATATGTCCAGACGAGAGTTCACTTAGAACATCAGGGCCCCTACGAGCTGACGATACTCGGTAGGATTTCCCAAATTGGGCCCAACAACACTTCCACACAACTTCTTAAAGTTGGGTTCCATCGAAGTAGTCACGAACTTGCAGTCCACCATCCCAAATATTTCCAGTAGCTTCACAATATATTTTCCTTGAGAAAGGAAAATTTCACCTGGCTTTTGCCAGAACTCCAGGCCTAGGAAGTAGTGCATCAGTTCAAGTAAGTCTGATTGTCTTTCTACTGCCTAGAATCTAAACAAGTGTAAACAAAACTATACCTATAAACCTACTGGACATTATAAGACGGTTGCATACAATAAAAAGAAAGACAGAGAGAAATACATCGAGCTAATCATCTCTCGTAGACTCGATATGAGCAGGGTCTTTCTGGTGCAGCCTCGCTACACCTTTCCCCATAGCATGCATATAAACCAAGATACATCTTTCCTTCACATGAGTGTTAAGTGGGATTAATTATTTCACTCATATTTCAAGTTCATAAATATATAAAAATACCCACCTAATTAAAATGTAGTTCAAAGCTTTAGACTTTGGATTAAAACTAAACATGTCGATAAAACATATTCGGGCCCACAGCTATCACAAATGCAACTTACACTGGAAATCTACCCATGTTTGTTCATCCGACGGATATCGCATCTCAACATGTGTGACAATTAAGGTTTTCATTACATGCGAAATGGGTGGTTTGTGCTTGCAACTTGGCACCTCCAGATCTGTATCGCACTCCTTCGACAAATACAACTTACCACCTCAATGCTTTGCGAAAACCCTTTGCTGTTTTCCAAATCCCGTTCACCATTTCTGCGCACCATTGAATTACGATTCAAGTCAAATTATGGGGTTCCAACCTTTATTCAGATTCCATAACGCTTAATTCTGTCTGTCTTCATTCGATGACATTCCACTGCAACAATCGATTTACTGAACCAACACAAAATTTCACACAAAGTGATAAAGAATGTTCCTCTCGGTATAATTTCTAATTCGTATGATTCCACTTCAATTTTACTATGCTTTCGACTCATCTGGTTTCAACAAACTCGCAAATCCGTCATGTGATCGCAACAATTAGAGTTTCCTTCCTCGTCAATTTTATTAAATTACTAGAATTCCTCCGCTCTCCTTTTCTATTATCATTACTTGTTTCCACAGACTGCGTCTTCTGATTGGTCAAACCCGAGTCCGGCTACGAAAGAAAATGTTCTCCATAATCTATTTTTAAAAGACTCCCAATTATAGCCAGGGAAATCGAACCCTCTATCTTATAAGACGAGGATTTTTTTTTATAAACAACATTGCAGTGTGCCAAAGCTTGAGAATAATTGCCATCTTTGTATTTTTTTGATGAGAAAGAGCCAATAAAATATTTTAATCATCCCTTTAGATTCACATGTCACGAATTCTGTCATAACATTATTTCTCCAAGATAGAAACACACAGACTCTATCAGTCATTCATTTCTCAGGTTCATTCGATTAGGATTTTAATTCACAGTCATCGTATTTATTCAATTACAAATCATTCACGCATAGAAGAAACAAAGCCCGTTAAAATGAATTCAAACCTTCATTAGTAAATGAATTTAAACAGATACGAACAAAAACCCGTTACAGTAAGGATTTAGCCTGATGTACTCCTTACATGGCCCTCTCCTTTTCTATTCCTCTATCTCTAATTCTCGTATCCTATATCTATCCTCCTTTTCCTTACGTCCTTTTCATTTATAATTATATACAAATGGATTCCAAACTGAAATTGGTTTAGATCCTTATTTTACTCAACAAATCCCTAATTCTTCTAAGTCCTCATTAATTTCCAAAATCTCTTATTATCCCTAAGGATCCTCTCTAATCCCATAAATCGTGAAACCAATTCCTAATCTAGGATTTACGATAATTTCTCAAATATCTCAATCCCTAATTCTCTCATGTTCTCCAACATTAGAGAACATTTAAAATTATGCTCACAATATTAATTAAATCCTATTTTAAATCACTCAAAATATTTAAAATTACACTTAGAGAACCAATTCTCTTTAAAACATAAGACTCCTTAAGTCTCCCAAATGACCAATGACATTTTAGCTGGATGCTCCTGCATCACTTTCACACTAGAGACGGGAAGCTCTGTTTGAGGAATGCATGATATATGTTGTTCAATTTGGCTGAGGCGCCCATTCTGATTCTGTAATTGAAACTGAATTTTCTAAAATTCCTTGCTATAATCTGGAAAATTATGAGTGGTCGCGATCACACCAGATATAATTTGTTCTAATTCTTTGGCCATAAGGCTCTTCATCAACCAATACAAGTGAAGTGTTTGCTTGAACTGATTTTTCTTGCCACGGGTATGACCAGGATCGGGAACTATTGTTTTCCATTCATCCAAATCTATGTCCATAATCCCTGCTTTCTGATTAAGCTCTTCTTCCCATTCCTCGATCAACTGAAAAACCTGGGTTGAGGTGCCCTCATGATATGTTGTTTCTGCTTCATTAATGATGCTTGAAACTAATTTTTGGCCCCGAGCTCTGCCCCCCGTGGCACTGGGATGGTTAGCCTTAGGGAATTCCTTATATTTGTTGCCACGATCATGCGAGCTATGGGCCGCCTTGCCCTTACCAGAGGCGGAAGGAGCCATAAGAATTCAGTACCTACAATTACTTTGAATAACGAACATAAACCTCGTAAACCACTAGGATGGAGGCTTATTCCCATAAACACAGAGCTTCGAGGGGTTGCCACAGAGTTAGGGACCTGCTAAAGGAAACAAGTGAGACGCGAAATCCTGAACCATACCCTAATTCAATCACCGAACACATAAAGACAACTGGAAAGAAAGAAACCCGGTGAACCCAACATGCAGCCACTTCCTTCCAAGGAACCAAAAGATGAGATTATAAGCTGAACCATCCACATACCACAACCCTGGAGGTTCTGACTCAAAACCAGTGGCATTCAAACAAGAAAAGAGGCCCCTGAGGTGGGGATAGAGAAACACAAATACCCAGGAGTGGTGAAAGAACCACAACCGACATAATCTCATACGAGACAAGCTAATACCAGAAACCACAGACACAGGAAGACCAAAAACAAGGGAAACCACTTCCAATTCTGTATCTTTCACAAATAAATCTACATATGCCACCTTCCTCAAAGACCAAATTGCTCCACAACTTTTAGACCCGAAGGCCAACAAACAGATACAACAAACCATAGGAGCACAGATAGAGCAGCTAATAACATACCCGTGAACCAAAGATTGACACTGTCGTGACTGAACCCGCGCCCAGGGAAAACGCACCAACATAGCCTTCTCCAAGCCACCGTTATGCACGGACCAAAGCCAAAGGAACCAGAGATCAAAATCAAGAAAATTACCCAACTTACTACAAAACAATGGTTATCACATCCACTCTAATGCCCTTGCCACCTTCAAGGATGACATTTACTCCACGCATGGAAAAAGGCATTGCTCCATGTGCTTCGTGCATGTGGAGGGTGGCGAGGAAGCTCCTTGGGATTATCAACCTCATTCATATACAGGTATTATTACCATCAACTCACACCCCAATAAAAAAAAATCCAGTTGTCACCATTAATAAAAATTCTTATTATATTTAAATATAAAAAACATTTAAGAAAAAAATCGTTGTTAAAGGGTATGCTTAAATTCCATGATTATTTTATTTATTTATCATTTAAAAAAACACCTATCACCATTAATACAACTTTTTATTATATTTAAATATGAAAAACATTTATATAAAAAATATTTAAATAATTAAATATAAATTCCTAATTTATTAAATATATACTAACCTTTAAGAAACAAATTTACAATTTACATTAAAAAAATAATAAAATGATTGAATGTGATGTCGATTTTCCTCTTTCTCTCTCTGAATATATCGTAATATTTAAGAATGCACAACCTTATTTATATTACAATAGGAAAAGCATCTTTAAAGAAAATTAAAACATTTCTTTAAAAAATAATGAATTGAATATATCGTGAGAATGCACAACCTTATTATCTACAATATCAAAAGTATCTTTAAAGAAAATTAAAATATTTATTTAAAAAATAATGAATTGAAATTGTTTTTTGGGTTATAAAATGGATTTATTCAATATTTTTTTGTTTGTTTGTCATGTTTTATGTGTTTTTTTAAGTTTGTCTTGTGGCTTGAGAAATCGTGGTTCAGGAGCATTTAAGTTGTCAAAATCATCCGGGAATTGCACCTGGCCTGGGCCACACCAGCCCTAAGCTGATTGGATTTTAGTGTGTCTCTCCTCCTAGCATGAACGCAACAACCTCCGTGAGGTTTGATCCTAGGTCACCTTGCTAATCAGGCTCATCCTCAACCGATTATGTGAGTGGTACTTGACTTATATATTTTAATATTGAATACACAACTTTATTACATTACCAACATAGATCCATCTTAACTACAGATCTAACATGAGTCATGAAGGATCAAATTTCTTCACGCGCAAAGTTTTGTAGAGTGCAAAATACAATGTGTTATTTTTCATTGTTTAAATTGTATTTTTGAATGGTAAATAGAGTATATATAGGACCAAATAAAAAATTTAACCATAAAAACATTTTTTTTCTAAATACAAACTCTCTCTCTCTCCTTTTTTTCTTCTTCTTTATATAGATAAATATGAAGTTGATATCCACATGAATTAGTTAACATAGATTATTTAAATATCTTGTTGAAATATTTTTGAAAAATATAAGATTTAAACATTTGATTCACACATTTTTTTAATTCTAATTAATTTATAGCATATTCATTTTAAAAAAATGTATTGCTGACATTATTTTTATTTTAAAGGGGCACGACGAACGAACAAACTTACACATCCCCTCATACTCAGTAAACAAAAACCTTTATCATAACTTCAAAATTAATTTTATTATTACTAACACAACCACATTAGTAAATGTGGTCAATATACGCCGACGACATCATTTTCCCTCATTTATAAATGAGTTTTTTATAAATATAGCTAATCAACATAATTTAATATATTTATTGATATTAGTATTAGTATTAATATTAATATTATTTATATTAAAAATGTTAATTTCATTAATAATTCCATATTAATATTAACATCAATATTCATATTAATATTAAAATCAATGTTTAATAATATTAATATTAAACTTAATGTTTATTATTAAATAATAATATTGTCTTGGTTTGCAAAAGCTCCGACCTTAAAAAAATATGTGGAGAAGCCTTTTAGAGAGGGACTTTGGAGTCAGATCATAAAGGAAAATATCTAAGAAATTTGTTGGTGGCAGACTCGATTAGAAGACAAAATTTTAAATTAGCCAAAAGAAGCTCCATGGTCTGGAAAGAACTCATGGATAATTTCCTTGTTTTTCATTGATCCCAATCTTTTTACTTCAAAGATGCATACAAACTTGCATATAAAAGAGCATGTAACCATGAAAATATATCACATGAAATAAATAGAAATGAAAGGCAAACATGAGAAGGAAGACATATCAGATTGGTAACGGAGTTCACCCAGTCTGGGCTATGTCTTTGGGCTCTGCTCAAAGTGGGGAGGCTGCTTTCATTAATATTCAACAAAAATCAAATTACTTGCATGTACAAAAAGAAATCTTATACCTCCACTTCTGGGGATGGCCTGAAAATGCACACCTTTGCTGACGATATGGATTGCACCGTTGAATTCTTGGCGCGAAATCCTGAAAAATGACTATAAAGTTGACCCTGTTCTGACTTGGTCAAAATCTAGCCCCTCAAGAATCTCAAAGATTCCCCTAAATATTCCTTCGCATTCGTTGACTGGAATTCTACTGCTCAGTTGACGAATATGACTTTACCACTGCGCTCCTTGTGAAATTATGAGAAAAATGAGCAAACTCAGCCTGGTTCTGAAACTATAAAAAATCGGCCCTTAGGGAATCTTTTAGATTCCTCATGATTCCGCTCTGCAAATTGTCTGAAATTATACTACTCAGATAAGAAATCTGATCACGCCATCACGTTCCCTGCGAAATTTTGGTTCGTTTGAGTATAAACTTCATATGAATCTAAAATTGTGAAAAAATCACCCTCCAGGTACTCTATTAGATTCCTCACTGCATCCGAGAATATTCTTGAAATATTCCTTGTCTCGAAATTCGTGCCCTGCTTGGCTAGGTTCCACGCTACCTCCTTCATGGGGGAATGAAAATTTTCGGTTTATATATATATATATATATATATATATATATATATATATATATATATATATATATATAGTGTGTGTGTGTGTGTGTGTGCGGAATAATCAATGGGTGGCCTGTTGGACTAATGGTGGAGTGCTAACTTGGGCGGGCGGAGGTCCTAAGGTCGAGCCCCTGCCCTCGTCGCTTAACATTGTTTTGTTTGGCATTTGATTTAAAATGGCAGGTGGTTGCATTAAAAAATAGACGGTTAATATAATTTAACATATGATATGGCGCGATTTATGTGGACGGGTGCTGAGTTAACATTTTTTGGATGGTTTGTTAAAGTAACCTATAATATTCCCAAATGGGGAATGCAACAACACAATTCAGAAAGATAGGAAAATAACGCAGATCATATTTTATATAGAAAGAGGTCAATATGGAGACCTTTCATTTGTTATTACAACAACAAAACATGTGTAAGAAATGGTCCATAAGGTGCATAACAAGAAAATGAAGCCTCCAATGAAAGAAATCCCTCCAAATGAGGTGCTGCAACCATATATAAAGACTGGAAAAGCCTTACAATGTTATTTTATTGTCTCTGCAACAGTTGTAGATTACACATCAGATCTAGAGAAAATAAGTGCATAAAAAGTTAGATCTATATCAGATCCATGCACTATACAAGCTCCTCTAAAGAACCCCCTTGGGGTTTTCAGCAAAACACCAAGTACAAGATGTAGATCTGAGATCTAAGACTGCAGATCTACTGAAAATTACATATCTGGAAAACGTGGCTGAACTGATATAGGTAGTAGAATAGCCTCCTCCAATAGATCTTCAAAGTGAAGGGTAGATCCCCAACACTTAGAAAATCACTCTCCAAATGGTATGCTGAACCACCCTGCAACTGCACCTACAGAAATAATGCAGATATGGATCTATACTGCGCTGTAGGGATAAAAATGAGGTTGGACTCATGCCAAGATCTGAAAATGATGCTCAAGCCCTCCAATATTGTCCTCCCAATGAAGTAGAAACCTCCTCCACTGAAATGGCCTTGATATGAAAGATCTAGTCTCCACTTGCTGCAGCTTCCAAAAAAAACCAAACCCTCAACAGGATCTGCGCTGTAGTTGAAAGAAGAAGCTTGGCCCTAAGCTAGATAATGGACAATGCAATACAAACTCTCCCAAGAGCTACTCAATGGGAAGAGGTGGGATTCCCGATCAGGAACATCCAATGCTAAACGAAATTCAATCTCAGCTAAACAGCAAGAGAAAGATATATGTCTAAACAGACCATATATTCAGAAAATATGATGAACATCAACAACCTTACAATGTTGTCATCCCCTTCCTTTTATAAGACAAGAGCTTGCAAAACACTAAACCACTTATAATAATATATATATATATATATATATATATATATATATATATATTTTTTTTTTTTAATTTTTTTTTCACACAAGGCACGTCCATCTAAAACTGCGCTTTCCTTCATTGATGGCCACTCCTCCATGATAACGTTGTAGATTTGGTCAAGGTTGACCCAGTAAAAATGTCCAGCCCCTTTCACACCTAAGGGTGCTTGATTTAACAACCAATATTTATCCTTTTCACATTTGGTATTGATTTATTCATATTTAATGAGTATGATGGACCTCCTTTGCTCTTTTATTTTTTTTAAAAAGTAATAAAACAAAAATGAATATTCCAATTAGCTCATGACTAATTGGGAATACTACAATCCTCCCTTCCCAAATTTTTCTTATCCTCAAGCAATTGACAAGGTGAGTGTTGCAACTCTTCTCCTCCTCCATTGGTGACACCAATATGTGATAAGCTTCCTCCATAAGCTAAGTGTTCACCGATCCATCCCTCCATGAATTGATCCTCCAAATTTCTCATGAGATGTAAATAATCCATCCCATAAGGAGACAATATCTCAAATCAAACAAACATGGTTTGCCCAATGTTCTCCCTAAAACATGTAGCATAAGGTACATGGAGAATCTCCATCCCATAGGGCACATACATACCTCCCATCCTCCCTCCATACATTCCCATCAAAAGTACAAATACATCATCAATGTATGGGATCAAAATTACATACATACAAACAAAATTTGTGCATATGGAGGTGGGTCATAGTCCCACATGTGGAACCAACGCAGTGCATCTCCTGACTGCATCAGATCATGATGTGGTAAGTGGTTTCCCCACCACTTACTTGCTGTCCAAGTCATCTCACTATGGCTGAAAGTGTGAGATATATTTGGTGCCTTAGGAATGCACCCATCACGAAACAAAATCTCCCTTTTTCCTCCAAGGGAGTGGCCATGTTCAGAAATTTTTGTGGCCTAAAGTTGGCCATGAAGTTTATAAGGTACAATACTTCTCCTTGGATTTATGGCCTGCATATGCATGGTGAAAGAATGCAAACAATAATCAAATGAAACATTATTTACATGAGCATATTTTTCACCAAAATTTCTCCTCAAACAAATGGAGTGGTGCATAGGTCTATCCCTTTCTCACAAGAAGAAATAGGTGGCTGAAGTAACTCTTTTATAGAGTCATGTTGTTGTCCCAACTCCATATGGTTCATGCATATTTGAAAATGCTGATGTAGTTCTCCTTCAAAGCCTTTCCAAGTATAGCTCCTCATGATGATGTTGTAGAGTCTTATGGAATATGTGTGGCTGAAACAAAACTCTTCATAGGCCCTTTGTAGCAACTTCTCCTTGAGCTTGGAGGCTCTAGACAAGAATATCCTACCATGATAATAGATGACTCCTTCTTGGACTGAATAGCCCTCCTCATGTAGCTGGTCATCAAGTATCATGCATGTGTGAATATCCTTGGAATAATCCACCAACAGTTGGGATTTCCAATATGGATCAACCTCCCATAATGACAGCACTGATGATATATCAACATAAATGTTTGTCATATGGCTGCTCTCCTCCTTGACATTTCCTATGCCAAAGGTACATGTTGGAAGGTCATTCCTTCCATGCATCTCCTCCCATAGCGCATAATCTGAAATGAAAGTGGGTAATGATGATGTTGGGAGAAGATCTCCCTCTTCCTTGGGCCTACCCAAGACTCCCGGCGTTGTATCATTGTCTTCCAATGCTCCCATCCCTCCTGGATCTATGCTTGGAGCATCATGTTGTGAGACATCTCCCACAAGATCTGAATCAGGTGGCCTTCCAGGTGGTTTGCCACTAGATAATAGTGTCCCATGCAACAATATTGTGAGCATAATAGATGGGACTGTAAGGTCCTTGCTTCCACTATGCAAATCCATCTCTATTTTTTGTGTAGAATTTGTATGTGAGGGATAAGTATGCATGCCTTTGATCATTTGAGTCTTACCACTCTTCTTATCCACCCATTCCATTTGCAAAGCCTCCCATTTAGTGGTGACTTTCCCCAAAGTAATCAACCATTGAACACCCAATATCACATTGGTGTCAGGTATGTCAACCACAAAGAAGTGATCAATCAATGTATATGTCCCCATGGCGACTGATAAGGATGGGACATAATGCATGCATTGCATTGTTCTATCTCCTGGGACCAAAACAGAGAATCCCTCAAAAGCATCAGTGGGTATTGCCCTCCTTTGCACTAGTTGGGCATCAATAAAATTGTGGGTAGCCCCACTATCAACCAAAACAGAAACCCTCTGATTCAAGATGGAACCTTGAATTCTTAAGGTAAAGTACTTAGGTACTCCTCTCAAAGATGCAAGAGCCCCCCCAATAGGAGAAAATTCTCCACTCCCATCTCCTGATGGTGTTGGTTCTCCTCCTGCAGTGTCAGCGCTGTGACCTCTTCTTGGTTCATCTTCTTCTTCTTCCTCCTCATCATCTGAGAAGACCTCTATGTAATGTGCTTTTCCAGCTGCACATTTATGTCCAGGTGCCCATGATTCTTGGCAAGTGAAGCAAAGCTTCCTTATTCTTAGATCTCTCTGGACATCATCATCAAGAGGTTCCTTGTATGAGCTCTCCTTTGAAGGAGCAACCTTTTCTTCCTTTCCCTTTGAAGGAAAAGAGGGCTTATGTTGAAAAGTTGTCTTTGCTTTTGGCAAGGCATCTTGAAGGTATCTAGCCCTTTCAATAGCATCATGTAGGGTAGTGGGCTTGGTAGACTTAACCAACCCATGAAGAGGTTCATCTAGTCCATTAATGAACATTTACACCCTTCTTGTTGTAGACAAATCAGGAACCATAATAGAAAGTCTTAAAAATTCAGAGATGTAAGTTTTTGTATTACTTGATTGTTTCAACTTTGCAAGGCTCATGACTGGTGCCTCTGGATCTCTTCTATCAAATCTTTCCACCAACTTTCTAGTGAACTCTGAATAAGTAGTCACATTGGCATGAACTAATGTAGACAAACCATGGAACCACCAGTCATGTGCTTCACCTTCAAGGTGTAGCGCTGCAATCTTGATAGTATCCATCTCTGGAACCTTGTTCAACTGAAAGTATATGTCAATTTTTTCTACCCAAGATTTGGTAGAACACTTGGATGACCCATCAAAATTAGGTAAAAAGAATCTTCCCATAGTGTGGTGTTGATCATGATTCTGAATGAATCCACCACCTCTATGATGATTCCTTGGTCTTCTATTGTCCTTTATTTGAAAAAACTCTTGAAAACTCAATTTATCTTTGAATCTCTGATTTCGAGACTCATATTCTTCAAAATAGTCTTCAAGGGATTCATGCTCTTGAAACCCTTCATTTCCCACAGCAAAAAATGTAGGCATGGTAGAGAGTTGGGAAACTTGTGGCTGATGCACTAGTTGATCATTCAAGTGATGAGACATGCTAGAGCCTTCTCCATGATGAAATCCTTTAGGGTATTCCTTGATTCTGTCCATCCTCATCTCTTTGATCTCTCTAGCAAGGTCTTGCATGGCTCTAAGAAGGATCTTAGGGAAGTCCTTCTCTTCATCTTCACCTCCAGATAAAGGGGCTTTACCCTTGTCTTCATTATCATTTGTGTAATCAAACTTTCTGTGTCTTCTCTTTTGATACCTTTTCTCTCTGTCAGTAAGAGGCTCTCCTTCTTCATAAGACATATTGGCTTTTAGAATTCACATGCTATGCCAAGATGATGCTCTGATACCACTGTAATATTCCCAAATGGGGAATGCAACAATACAATGCTGAAAGATAGGAAAATAATGCAGATAATCTTTTATATAGCAAGAGGCCAATATGGAGACCTTTCATTTGTTATTACAACAACAAAACATGTGTAAGAAATGGCCCATAAGGTGCATAACAAGAAAAGGAAGCCTCCAATGAAATAAATCCCTCAAAATGAGGTGCTGCAACCATATATAAAGACTGGAAAAGCCTTAAAACGTTATTTTGTTGTCTCTGCAACAGCTGTAGATTACACATCAGATCTAGAGCAAATAATTGCATAAAAAGTTAGATCTATATCAGATCCATGCACTATACAAGCTCCTCTAAAGAACCCCCTTGGGGTTAACATCAAAACACCAAGTACAAGATGTAAATCTGAGATCTAAGACTGCAGATCTACTAAAAATTATAGATCTGGAAAGTGTGGCTGAACTGATATAGGAAGTAGAATAGCCTCCTCCAATAGATCTCCAAAGTGAAGGGCAGATCCCCAACACTTAGAAAATCACTCTCCAAATGGTGTGTTGAACCACCCTGCAACTACACCTATAGAAATAACGCAGATATGGATCTATATTTCACTATAGGGATCAAAATGAGGTTGGCCTCATGCCAAGATTTGAAAATGATGCTCAAGCCCTCCAATACTGTCCTCCCAATGAAGTAGAAACCTCCTCCACTTAAAAGGAGCACTGAAATGGCCTTGATCTGAAAGATCTAGTCTCCACTTGCTGGAGCTTGCAAAAACAACCAAAACCTCAACATGATTTGCGCTGTAGTTGAAAGAAGAAGCTTAGCCCTAAGCTAGATAGTGGACAATGCAATACAAACTCTCCCAAGAGCTACTCAACGGGAAGAGTTGGGATTCCCGATCAGGAACACCCAATGCTAAACAACATTCAATATCAGCGAAACAACAAGAGAAAGATATATGTCTAAACAGACCATATATTCAGAAAATATGATAAACATCAACAACCTTCTAATGCTGTCATCCCCTTCCTTTTATAAGACAAGAGCTTGCAAAACCCTAAACCACTTACAATGAGATTTTTTTTTTTTTCACACATGACACCTCCATCTAAAACTGCGTTGTCCCTCATTAATGGCCACTCCTCCATGACAACGCTGTAGATTTGGTCAAGGTTGACCCAGTCAAAATGTACAACCCCTTTCACACCTAACGGTGCTTGACTTAACAGCCAAGATTTATCCTTTTCACATTTGGCATTGATTTATTCATATTTAAGGAGTATGATGGACCTTCTTTGCTATTTTATTCTTTAAACAAAGTAATAAAACAAAAATGAATAATCCAATTAGCTCATGACTAATTGGGAATATTACATAATTGTTGACATTGAAATACAATGGTTAAGGTTTTGTGTTGGCACATAACGTTTTATGGTATGTTATGTTGGATGGGACCGGCAGCGGCGGGCCAACCCATCGGTCGATGCGGGTTCGACACCTGCCTACCCCGACTTATGTGTAACGGTCGTGGGCCATGGGTGGGAGTCTAGATCAGGCGTAGACTCCCACCCATTATAATATATATACAATACATAACATGCGTGTGGAGGGGGGGGGTGTCGGGGTTATGGCCTGCCCCCCTATTTTTTTATTTATTAATAACCACCCAGCCAAAAAATTTCGATCGAATTTTAAGGGTTGCTGAGCAAATTAGTAGGAAAAAAATTATCGCTTTCCGACTGCCAGATTATGTGCACTAGGACTTTTCCAAATTGTTGCCTAGTTAGTGACTGCCACTTGGCCTAGTTTGACCCAAACTTTGAAAACAAATATATTGAGCATACGAAATCAGATTTGAGTGTCCTTCACACCGTTGGAATCAGGGCCACGGGCACGACGATCTGGTCCTAGTTTCAATTGAATATGAGGACTTTTATTTTTAAGAAATTTTTTGATTCTGAGCATTCTTGGAGCCACCTGGATCTTTCCTCCCCATTGAGGAGATTTTGCTCCTCCAAAAGCACGAACACATCCTACACACTTCCCGTGTTTTTTTCAAGCCACACTTTCAACATTTGCATTCCATGCAAATCTAGTACATTTTTTGCAATCACATACAAATCCGCACATGAATCAAACAACCCCATACTTGCTAAGAGTTTATAACACACACTCTTTGGTCAAGTTTATGTCATGATAGAAACCAATACCCTATCTCTCAAAAAAAGGCCAAAAACATCATTGTGCCTTAATAAGCGATGGAAAACACATAATCACTTTTACAATTATTTGCAACACATGATTTATAAAATGCGGCCATGACAGGCTACCATATCTAGTAAAACCATTTCTGAAGCGAACAAAGTTCCTTCTCAAGCTTAAATACTCCAGAACACTTGGAATACAAATATATCCACGAGGATACAAATATTATATTATAAAAGATATGAGGTAGATGATTGAATGTTACAAGTGAGGCCCGCTTATATACCTACGTAGGTGCCTCTTCATGAAAGGTCATGTCTTATCAGACATGACCTTTCAGCCTAATTAATAATTAGCTAATTTATCATTTATTTACATTATTTATTCATTACATTTCCTTCCCCTCAAAAATATTTGTCCTCAAAGCTTGTCGATGAAAGGCCTCGATTTCTTTTCTTGCTACGAACATCTTCTCGTCTCGAGGCAGTCACCCTTGTCGATACAAGTTGATATGATCCTCTAAGTGACAAAAAAAACTATCGCACTGAGAATGGATCGGACCATCCTAAATCAACCTTATGTGGAATCTTACGATGACTGACAAATTGTGATGATTCGTTAGTATTCTTCAGAATATCAGCTTGTTTATGTTCTGAATACATAGCTTGGTTGAGTTGTCTGCTCCCATGATTTGGATGTCGATAGGGAACTTTTTCGTTTTGACTTTTATTTTCGCCCGACGAGGATGTTATTGAGTAGGAACCTTCACTTAGTATGTTCCTCGTCTGAACTGCAACATCGAAGTTTGTATCTTTTACAACTTGCTTGTCTTCTTCTTGAGTTGTGACCTTTACTAGATCAATGCTAGTTTTTTCGACAGTTTGTTGCACCTTGTTTTCCAACGACTTCTTATCCTTCTTCAGTTTCTTAATTTGCGTTAGAAATTTTTCATTGTGATCCTTAAGGCGAGCAAATTCTTCATTCTTGTTAGTGGTGATTTTGTCAACTTCTCTTTGTAAATATTGTATTGCTTTTTTACTTTCTGGAAGAGCTACTCTTGTGATATCTAATATGTCTTCCGGTGTTAGTGAGTTCAGCTTCACCGTGAGATCTTGTAACGTTATGTTTTTCTTGTTGTAGGAAAATGTCAAAAATATCTTTTTCATATTAAGGATGAATGACCCTAGGTATTCCATCTAGAGCGAACCCAGAATTATATCACTATCGTTACAAAATAAGGTTTTAACGGTAAATTGGGAGACAAGGGAATACTCGCCAATACTTAGGTGTAAATTCCCTATGTCGTGTTGTTTTTCATTTGCGTGAAATGAATTTGTTTCCGTTATATTTGATTCAAGGATCACTAATTCGTTAGCACATTTAGTACTAACATAATTATCCTCTTGATTAAGATCGATAGATATAAGAACTTCCTTTCCCACAAGTGACCCTTTGATTCTAATTAGCACACAGACAAACATACTATAATTTTCAGGAAATCTTCCTTCTTTCCTTTCTGAATTAGATTCAATTTCCTTTTCATCAATGATTGATTCCATTTTGTTTGTTGAATTGAGTTTTTAGGGTTTTCAAGGTAACCCTTCCTAACTTTCTCTTCTTCTTTTTAATGAAGGTATTATTCCTTCAAATTTTTTTTTTTAATAATTTAATTAATTATATATATATATATATATATATATATATATATATATGGGTTTTAAATATAACTTAAAAAGTTTTTAATGTATGTAATAAGTCTCCTGACAACTTTGGAAGTAATTCCCTTTAACTTTATCTTCACGTATATTTTCCTTAGATTATCTTATATTAATTGGTCACTACATCTATTTATTATTTCTTGTTTGGACAGATGTGTCCCAATTGTGGTTTTTCCCTTCTTGAAGCAACCCTTCTTCTAAGTTAAGTTGATACAATGAATACAATGATGGCGGAATTAACTAGATATGATAATAGACAGAATCTTGTAACCCTGCGTTATGGTCTACAGTGTTTTCTCACGTCTAGAATTTACTGTCTTCAATTAAGGCACGAATGGACAGAAGGAAGGATGGGAGCGGAACAATTGGTTGCTTAATTGGAGGCTTGTGATTGACTTGAGGATAGTTGGATTGAGATAGTGACCATGTAGAGCGGAATATGCGGCTTGCATTGGTGTCGATGGCAAGGTAGCAGACAAATTCGTTTCCGTTTTATGGTTGTCACCGTCAACAATTTTGAGCTCGGTCAGAACCAATGCTCCACCAAAACCCTTGAACATGTCCACTGAAATAATGGTAGCGATGCTGTAGTGGCGTTGTCGTGTTTTCAGTTTAGTTCAACTCGTGATGTCGGTTGCCACAGGAACACACTTTTATGCTTAAGGGTTTGTGTATGTATATCCTATCTTTATCTGCCTTCTGATGAACGCATGGCCTTTCCTCGCTTTATCTGCCTTATGTCTGATCTGTGTCTTATTCTTTCCTTGACTTCGGCTCTCATCTACCTGCTCTTCCGTATTTCTAGTTGGGATGAGCGTCGACGGTGCCGATGTAGACAATTATGGGTTCTTGACGGTGGAAATAGTTTTCCTGACGGGCGATTGGCGTTTATGCAGGTGGGGCTCCAACTGCATATCGGGATTGTGATAACGAGGTTGACGTGAGGTCGGTGGTTGACAAGTGAGCGAGTTCACATGGCGCAACACATCCAGTTGTTACAAATTCTTCACAATTTGATCCTCCCAAGTGCTGAAGACATGGTGCAAATCAACAAAGAAACTGACTTAACTTTTAATAATAACTACAAAAATAACTAACCTATAAAACACCCTTAAAATCTCATCCTAAAATAACTAACATTTAAAAGTATTATAAAAAATTCTTAAAATCTCATCTTAGAATAACTAACCTAACTTTTAATAAAAACTACCATAATAAAGAGCTACCCATTATATTATTAGCAATAAATCAAACCTTAGCTAATAATATGTGTAAAACCTAATGTAAAAATAAAAATAAAAAAGATATAATCATAAAGGTAGAATGAATTAACATATAGGTTATACATTCATGTGATCAAATTAAAACTTAATAAATCTACTTCAAATAACCATAATCATCATTACTTAAATATTACTAATATCAATTATTAATTGCAAAATAAAAAACCTTAAAAAATTAATATAATGCAAAACATAGAGTATTACAAGAGAATAAAAAGTAATAAAAAATAATGAATAACATTACAATATTTTAATTTCATAAATCTAATTAGAAATAAAAATGATATAAACAAACAAAGGTAAATAGTAATTAATCAAATAAATAACCTTTTATATATTATTAGAAACTGGTTGGCTCTTTATGCCCATCATCCCCTTTTTCCTCTATTTATTTACCCTAATCTACTCTATTCTTAGCATGTTTATCCTGAAGATGAGTCTTGATTTAGACTCGAAACGTAGATCTAAAAATGAAGGCTGTGGAGATTCCGAGTTTTACATCTAAAAATATACACCACAAAAACCTTCAATCTAACAAAGAAACTCTTGCTGATCTTTCACGACATCTACAACAGAGAAATGAAACCATTGAGTTTCTTCAACTAGAGTCGCAACTACAAAGAAATGAGTTGCAAGAGAAGAGTGATGCTTTTGAGTCTTTGTATCATACATATAAAGATGATAAGTCATTCATCCAAATAGCTTCAAGTGTCGAAGTTGTTCAAGTTCAACATTCTTCCAAACCAATCATCAAGCCATGGGAATAAATCCAAAGTAACAGAAATCGACGAGGCTTAGGATATGTCAAAAATGACGCCAGCTTGCATATCCTAGATTATTTAAAGCCCCGGTTAAGTTCTTTAGTGCAATATTTCTTGAACAAATCGCCTCAGCGCGTTCTGAGAAAGTTGCACAAAACAGAAATGCATGCAACCCAAAGTTGCAGTCAAACCAAAATGTCCTCATTGTCAAATAACTGGTCATATGGAAGATCAATGTTTTGATATCCATCCTTGTCGCCATTGTGGCAAGCCAAATCATTCATCTGAGAAATGATGCAACCAACAACAATCATCCATATTAAAGATAAACTATGAATGGATTGATCCTTGGGAATGGTCTTCCACAGTCAAAATATTGTATCAGTTCTACAACCGAATATAATCACACCTGGTGCGGCCGACATTGAAAATAATATGGCACTGTCATGCAGTTGAATGGGGGAGTACACCAATGCACCACTCCTACACCTGAAGGGGGGAGTTCAGGAATAATTTCCAAATGATTGTCTCTCCTTTCAGCTGACAAGGGGGGGGGGGGGGAATGTCAATGAAATTGATGGTGGTTGTTAGACTGAAAGTATTGAAAAAACCAACGAAAGCATCCAGTGGGAATCAAAATTTTTTCCAGTGGGCAGTCGACAACAAAGAAGCAGTGAGCATTTTTCAACACAACAAAAGCAACAGTGAGTTGTTTATGACATCATAAGCCAGTGGGTGTTCAACAAATTTTGTTAGTGGACAAAGGATGTTGATTTCACTCAAAGGACAGATGGATCCTTTTGCAACTTGGCACGTGATGGAGTTGTCAAGCGAAATTCAGAGATGAATCAAACATGCAGCTAACTCATGGTCTCTTCAGATTGTAGTTTTTCCAGCATACAACTTTAGCGGTTTTTCAGGCAATGCTTTTGAGGTTCAACACGAGAACTTGGAAGATGGTTCCTCGTTCTTATTTTGGATTTATCATTGAAGGGGGGAATGTTAGCAATAAATCAATAAATTAAATATTAAATTATAAATCCAAAATAAATTAATAAATTAAATATTAAAAGTTAGGAATTTATGCCTAACTCTCTCGATTAGGTTGTTCCTCTAAGTTAGGATTTAGTTTAGGTAGCTCCTAGATTGGTGTGTGTATGGTTGAGAAATTGTCTCAACCAAAGTGTCCAAGATAGAACGCACTATCTTGAGACACAAGTATCCTCATATATTTAATTGTAATATTACATTATTTTAATAATGAGAAAATATGTGAGGAAGCCATGAGGCTCAAAGCATTTTCCGCCATGACTATGTTTGGGTATAAATCTATGTATTTTTATGTGTGTTAATGGTGTGTGATTATTCAAAAGAACATCTTCACCAGCTTGGTTTCTTTAATGGTGCTTTCTCGACATGGAGTATCCGACACATGGCTCTCTCAGGCGTCCATTCTCGTTGCAAGTAACTACAATGATTCTTTCTCCTCCAAACATTTTTGATCGTCTTGGAATGCTTATTCCCGGTGCACCTATGATAAGTGCCTATTGAATCCTCACTATCAATGGAATGTGATGAAGTTTTCTCATCATCTATCATTATTTGGTCACTTGGGATGTCTTGGAGCATTCCCAAAAACTCTTTTTGACATATCCAAGCCCTACATAACGAGGAAATTCCTCCACTTTTATGGCATTCACAATGCCTTAGCCATTAATTCTAAGGCCCTACCCTTGATACCCCATCTTACTCAACAATTTTGATCCAATGCTTGTAGTATGTTTCTCAAAAGAAATGAAATCATCATCATGAAAATTACATGAAATTGAAGAATCAATTTTTTACCTCGGGCTTGTTGTAACACCCTCCCCCTATATCTACCCAAGCAATCGGCCAATCAGGGGTAAACATGTGATGAGAGTCTACTATGATCAAATTCAACCTCCTAGGTGACCTTAAGGAAGTGGAATCTTTTGGGCCTTGAAATTTTCATTCACTTCCATTACATTTTCACTTATATTTCCATATTACCACCTTCACTCCACTTCCATTTCATTACATTTACCTTACCATTACCACTATTGGGTTACATTTATGTTTTTTCCAAACTTTATTAATTCTTAGCATTTTTTAAGTGAATTTTTTGGTTAAAAAAATAGAAAATAATGTGCATATGCTTATACCTAACAAGTGGGATGAGTTTTATGACATGTGTAGGTCAAAAGGAAGCTTCTAAAAGACCTTTATGTGGCCTCCCAAAACCAAATTCGAATTTGAGTGGAGAAGATCATGGGATCATGAGGATATGTGTCTCATTTCATTTTTGTATTGAAACTCTAAGAAGATATGTGTCTCATTTGTATTGAAACTCTAAAAAGACATGTGTCTTATCATTTCCTATTTTGATTGTAACTCTAGAGATAGAGGGAGAGATTCATGGACTCTCATTAATGAGATAACTTCTCATATTTTTTGTATAAATAGGAGAAGCTTTCTCCTATCAAAGAGGTGAAAAATATGTGAAAAAATAGGAGAAGAAGAGAAAAAATTATAGAATATTTTGTAACAAGGCTTGAGATGGAATGGGATGTAGAGTTGTGAGCTTATCAATAAAGAAGTTCAGTCATCAAATGCTGGTTTGATTGCACTTTTTGACAAGCTAGGAGTCAACCAACTTAGTAGCAGAGGGCCCCTTCTTCTAAAGGAGGTTTTTATATGCTTTCTAGTTAGATTTCTTTCATTATGTTTAGTAATTTCAGTTTATGCTTCATTTCCATTTTTCAAAAAAGTTTAATAATAGATTGCAACTGCATGCGTACTTATCTTCCAAAACGTTTCAAGAAGATATAAATTATGTTTTCCATATTGGAATAAAGATTGAAGTGCTTGGGAAACCATAGTTGTTTAGCTTAATGTCTTGCCTTTTTATTTTCATAAAGTAGAATTGCCAACTGCTCGTATCAAATTGATATTCATAAAAAAAACCATTTCCAATGTACCAAATCTATATTAATGGTTACATGTTTCATATGTACAGTAGTTGAATTTATTTCTTGTCATTTGCTTGCTAATAACTGCAGGCGTATTTGATTTCTCCAAAGACACTTCAAGAGGTTAAAAGCTTCACAGTTGAGTAATACCGATAAGTCAATTATACATGTGGTTGATCTTAGTTAGTCCTTGCATGTTTTTACTTTTAAGACCCTCATTTGACTCGCAAACAATAATCTTTCTAAAAACCACTCCACAAAGGAAACTCATCTCGAACATATTAAGAGAGGATGGTTGAATGATTAATTGTAATGCAACTTACGGGTTATTTATAGAGCTTTCCTAGTGCTTTAATTTAAAACATATGTAATTAGCTTACTCAAACATTAATTCAAAGAAGGTCACTCTTTCCAGCTTGCATAATTGGAGTAGCTAGACACATCTTAGATGCTTTCATTTGCATTCTTTGTTTTATGTTCTATAGCTTTAGCATGCTAAAGTAGAACCAACTAGGGCATCCCAAGGCTAAACCACCTCAGCCTCATCAATATAAATCAGGCTTTACCATAA
The DNA here is from genome assembly GCA_034641835.2 of Pinus albicaulis. Classification (NCBI taxonomy): domain Eukaryota; kingdom Viridiplantae; phylum Streptophyta; class Pinopsida; order Pinales; family Pinaceae; genus Pinus; species Pinus albicaulis. The sequence continues at coordinate 264,899,745 of CM076580.1, read as the reverse complement.
TCCACACCAGATCACTAGGACAAAACAATAAAAATGTAATCAAATTCTTTACCATGATCTCCACCCGATCACTAGGCCAAAACAAGCATGGATGCCATTGGATTTATCCACCCACACCATGAGGAATTTTACTGTCTTCTAGTCTCTCAGGTTTTACTGCAATCCACAATTTGATTCAGGGATCACTGGGCCCTAAAATGAGACATAATCTCCAGTATTTATCATATATCCCAACCTGAGATGACTAGGCTTGATGGAGAGACAACCACCTCAAGGATTTACCATATATCCCACCATTCACTGGTCGAGGATTCCTAGGCTCACCGAGGCAACACACTATTCGACTTTACTGCAACCCACAGTTCGATTCAGGGGTTACTAGGCCATGTGTTATATCATTTTCGAGATCCACTTCACTCGCCTTTGAATCCATTCGGCAATCCAATTCAATCAAAACATGAGAACTCCATCACACCATCGCTATCTCGAAATGGAAAGGTTAGGCTGAAAACACTATTACACCTGACAAAATCCAGGCCATGACAAAAAAGAACCACATGCAATACCATGCATGCGAAATCTAGCAAGGAAATCACACATGCAAATTGATACCTGAAAAGAATCCTGTTGTAGCTGCTTGATCATGCTCTTCCTTGCTTGCTCCTTCCTTCCTCTTACCATCTTTGCCTTGCTTAATATAATGCAAAAGTGCTCCAAGAAAACTCTAAGTGTCCAAGAATGAGAGAGAGAGAGAGAGAGAGAGAGAGAGAGAGAGAGAGAGAGAGAATAATGAGAGAGCTCCAACACTGAACTGATAAAAGGTACCAGCTGATCCTCATAGGCATTTTTATTGATGAGGCCTCTATTTTCTTCATTTTCCATTATTTTCCTTCATTTTCCTCCTCACATGCAACCTATGACCTTTCACCTCCATTTTCTCCTAATTTCCATTATTTTCATAAATAAATGTGCCAAAATGTCATTTTTCCTTTCAAAAGCCTTTACAATTTCCTTACCCATAATAAACCAAATGAACACACACTCGAATTTTTTTTCCCAACATTAAGCTTGGAATTATTGTCCCATCAACCGTGGTTATTAATTTTCCTTTATTAACTTTTATTACTTGGAATTTTCACCAAGGTTGTTACAGTAACCCTCTCCCTTGGGAGGACATCGTCCTTAGTGTTCAACCACACATATACGTCAACAAAACTAATCGAATTTGAATATTAGTTTTGTTGTGCTAATTTCATCTTTAGATTTATATTAAAAAATGTTGATCTTTGCTTAATGTACATGGGCTTATTAAAGTGTTTATGAGTGTTTAACAAGTAAATGTATGGAGATTATGTTGAACTATTGAACATAAACCATAAAAAAATTAATGTTGAACAACATCAACAAAATACACAACAAACCATCACAATTGATCCATTAACACGGTGTTTTGATGAAGGAGTTCACCCTCCTCGGCCACATCTCCTTGGTCCAACTTCCATGGTTTGGGCCTCTGTATTAGCTCAAATGTGCAAAAATTGTTGTTTGCATTCACCTAAGGCTCCCGAAACTCGCTCCAATGTGTCAAAGACATCAAAATATGCTAGGAATGACTCTTTTTTGAGCCAAAATTGCTCGAGATATGCTTCATTTAAATTTTCCCTATAATTCTCCTCCAAAACTAGATAGAAATCCGAGTTAACACGACTAAAATTGGGATTCCACCGAAAGCCCAGTGGAGTCTCGCCAAACTCGCCGCTATTTAAAATCCGATTTAATTAACTATTAAAATGCGGTTATGGGTAGATAACTATGTCTTAACTATGCATAAGCGCGGTTTAAAACAAAGTAAGGTTTAGAAAACTTAATACTAGATTATGATAATTAATCGACAATTTAGATGATAATCCCGTAGTTAACCACTAATCCTCCATCGAATAATCTTCACGCGCATCGGTGGTCCGATGGAACAGTCAGTATGGGGAGGGGTTGGCCCCCTCCAAACCCCCGCCTATGAAATTGGTTGACTTTAAATATAATTCGGGAGGCCATAGATAATAAGAACCATGATGTGGGCTAATGGTAAGCCAGTCCGTTAACGCGGGGATAGGTCGAGCCCCGACCTCCGCCCATTTGATAACAGCTTTTTCTCCTTAATTACATGCCCTTTACCATAAGTTTTTTAAAACCTTATAATATAATTTATAAATATGTGCCATATAAAATAAGTTTGGACCATTAAATATTTAAACCATTTAGACTTTGAAACCATAGTTTTAGAAATGCAATTCGACCTTGGATAGGGTCCACCGAGAGGAGGCACGTGGTGGTCCTTGGTTGCACCACGTGTCCACCTCTGGTTGGACCATTCCAACCAAAAAAATTCTCATCCAACCTTAGGAGAAATTATAAAAAAATTCACCTTCAAAGCTCATTGGAGAATCTTGCTTGTGACACTTGTCACAATGTCATTGGGAAAAAATGAAGAATATTCCCAGAATATACCTTGTATGCTCGATTGGGTTGCCCTCGTCATCCTTCACGTCCGTTTCCGCAATTTTTTTAGCTATTTAGGAAAACAAACAACAAGTCATAACTTCCTCATACGAAGTCAATTTTTAATGAAAGCGAATTGCGCTGAATTCTCGGGCAATGAGCTCTACGTTGTCATTCTAGTTTGGAGAGTTTCTGAGCACATTTATTTTGTAGCTTAAAACCGAGCCTTTGATCATTCCTCCCCATTATAAGCCTTTTGAACCCAAAAAGATACTATCATCGTCAAAGCAGGTGAGGATAAAACTCCCTCACCTTCTCAATCTCCATCCATTTGGCCTTGGAATAATTTTGTTCCTTGAGTCCCACTCTAAGGTATTTGACATTCCCTCTTCTTGAAGTTCTGGTTCTTCCGTCAAGTATGAGATCTTGCTAAATTTCTTCAAGATATTCGGGCTAGAAATAATCTATTGATGGCGGTTGAACATCCTCTCCTTGATCCTCAATCAATGGAGGCACAAATAATCTCAAATTCTCAACATTAACGACAAAATATATTTTCATATAAGGAGGCAAATCTAGCTTAAACGCATTGTTACCAATCTTTTCTAGAATTTTAAAAGGACCATAACGGATTGGATTAAGCTTTTTACCTTCCCCTTGAAGTATTTATTTGATGATATATAACCAAACTTGGTCACCAACTTGGAATTTGTGATCAACGCGGTGTTTATCATGCCTTGCCTTGTAGTTTCTTTGACTCTTTTCAAGTTGTTCTTGCATTGTGTGTTGTACCAACTGAATTTGCTCATTGAGCTTCCTTGCTTTATCTATGTCGCTATAACCATCTATAGCAACATATTTCTCAAAGATGAAGTCCAAAGGTGATCTTGGCAAGTACCCAAGACATTCCTCAAATGGTGATGTGTTTGTGGAAGAATGCTTTGCCCTCTTACATGCATGCTCGAATGTAATGCAATCTGCTCATCCCACAACCATAATGAAACCATAGTTGTTTAGCTTAATGTCTTGCCTTTTTATTTTCATAAAGTAGAATTTCCAACTCGTCGTATCAAATTGATATTCATAAAAAAAACCATTTCCAATGTACCAAATCTAGATTAATGGTTACATGTTTCATATGTACAGTAGTTGAATTTGTTTCTTGTCATTTTCTTGCTAATAACCGAGAGGCGTAGTTGATTTCTCCAAAGACACTTCAAGAGGTTAAAATCTTCACGGTTGAGTAATACTGATAAGTCAATTATACATGTGGTTGATCTTAGTTAGTCCTTGCATGTTTTTTACTTTTAAGACCCTCATTTGACTCGCAAACAATAATCTTTCTAAAAAACCACTCCACAAGGAAACTCATCTCGAACATATTAAGAGAGGATGGTTGAATGATTAAATGTAATGCAACTTCTGGGTTATTTATAGAGCTTTCCTAGTGCTTTAATTTAAAACATATGTAATTAGCTTACTCAAACATTACTTCAAATAAGGTCACTCTTTCCAGTTGCATAATTGGAGTAGCAAGACACATCTTAGATGCTTTCATTTGCATTCTTTGTTTTATGTTCTATAGCCTTAGCATGCTAAAGTAGATCCATGGACTAAGATTAACCAATCAAATAGATAGATGCTTTTATTTTCAAAACTAGGTCTTAAACTAGCTCTTAGCTTTAGGTTTTGATTTTATGAAAATTAGATTAGTTTTAGTACACCTCCTTTTCTCTCTTCTCAAATTGAATTATATTAACTTAAATCTTTTTCATAATTCTAGGTTAGTCATCTCAAGGACTTAAAGAACAAAAACCCTTAAAAACAATATAAAAATACAAACAAAACGAAGTAAGAAATAGGTTGCTTAAGCACATATGGTGCATCACACTTCATCAGTTTACTAGCCCTGGTCGATAATTTATGTTAGCAATTTATGACACTAAATTGACTAAACAGAAACAATGGAAACACATTATACAAACCCTCTACATCAGCAACAAGACTCCCAAGAACCATCCCAACCACTCAGGTAACTAGCCCCTGGGTCCCACTGAGCTTTTAGCTCACTTAACCCTCGGATGCTCCCACAATATGGGTATGAATGCATCTAGCGGGCTATGGACGCTCCCACGAGCTCGCATGCATGTGTCTAGGGAATAAATTTCCCAGGGCACCGTGCCCGCGTCAACGAGATTTAAGGCACTTTTTCAAGCCCAAAGTCCAGGGCCACTACCCGAACTCAATGACAAGTTCAGAAATGAAATAAAATAGAGAAACAATTATGTATTAGAAAAAGAATGACAAGACCTAGATCGCACCCTACTAGCCATGACAGTCATTTCGTCAAACATATCACAAATATGTAATCTACAGTTGTAAATAAAATATATGATCATAGGGGTCGCATACTCATCTTAGAATTGCTAAGAAGCATTGTTCCCTTAAATCATTAGTTTCAGTATCACCTATTTTGTCACAGATACATTTTTTATTCATTTACAAATTAAAACATGAGGAGATCCATACATCATCATTGTCATAATACATTATCATAAACAACATAATAACAACATAAATATCATGGATACATCAGCCATAGGATCCACATGTAAACTAGAAAATTTACACATAAAATACCAAGGAAATGAACTTCTCATTAATGAATGTAAAAACCAACCAGAGATGGGACTACCACATTCCACCCGACCATAAATTGGATGAGTCAAATCTCTCTTCATCCAATCACCCCCGTGCCATATTCCAAGCATGAATGTTGGACTCAAACCAAAAGAACCAACTAGGGCATCCCAAGGCTAAACCACCTCAGCCTCATCAATATAAATCAGGCTTTACCATAATCCACACCAGATCACTAGGACAAAACAATAAAAATGTAATCAAATTCTTTACCATGATCTCCACTCGATCACTAGGCCAAAACAAGCATGGATGCCATTGGATTTATCCACCTAAACCGTGAGGAATTTTATTGTCTTCTAGTCTCTCGAGGCTTTACCTCAATCCACAATTTGATTCAAGGGTCACTAGGCCCTAAATCGATACATACTCTCCAGGATTTACTGTATATCCCAAACCGAGGATTACTAGGCTTGATGGAGAGAAAACCACCTCTATGATTTACCGTATATCCCTCCATTCACTAGTTGAGGATTCCTATGCCCACCGAGGCAACACACTATTCGACTTTACTGCAACCCACAGTTCGATTCAGGGGTTACTAGGCCATGTGTTATATCATTTTAGAGATCCACCCCACTTGACTTTGAATCCATCGCGCAATCGATCTTAATCAAAACATGAGAACTCCATCACACCATGGCTATCCGGAAATGGAAAGGCTAGGCTGAAAACACTATTACACCTGACAAAATCCAGGCCATGACAAAAAAGAACCACATGCAATACCATGCATGCGAAATCTAGCAAGGAAATCACACATGCAAATTGATACCTGAAAAGAATCCTCGTTGTAGTCGCTTGATCATGCTCTTCCTTGCTTGCTCCTTCCTTCCTCTTGCCATCTTTTCCTTGCTTAATATAATGCAAAAGTGCTCCAAGAAAACTCTAAGTGTCCAAGAATGAGAGAGAGAGAGAGAGAATAATGAGAGAACTCCAACACCGAATTGATAAAAGGTACCGGCTGATCCTCATAGGCATTTTTATTGATGAGGCCTCTATTTTTCTTCATTTTCCATTATTTTCCTTCATTTTCCTCCTCACATGCAACCTATGACCTTTCACATCCATTTTCTCCTAATTTCCATTATTTTCATAAATAAATGTGCCAAAATGCCATTTTTTCCTTTCAAAAGTCTTTACAATTTCCTTACCCATAATAATCCAAATGAACACCCACTCGAATTTTTTTTCCCAACATTCAGCTTGGAATTCTTGTCCCATCAACCGTGGTTATTAATTTTCCTTTATTAACTTTTATTACGTGGAATTTTCACCAAGGTTGTTACGAGAACCCTCTCCCTTGGAGGACATCGTCCTTAGTGTTTAACCACACATATACGTCAACAAAACCGATCTAAATTTGAATATTAGTTTTTGCTCGTGCTAATTTCATCTTTAGATTTATATTAAAAATGTTGATCTTTGCTTAATGTACATGGGCTTATTAAAGTGTTTATGAATGTTTAACAAGTAAATATATGGGGATTATGTTGAACTATTGAACATAAAACATAAAAAAATTAATGTTGAACAACATCAACAAAATACACAACAAACCATCACAATTGATCCATTAACACAGTGTTTTGATGAAGGAGTTCACCCCCTCCTCGCCCACATCTCCTTGGTCCAGACTTCCATGGTTTGGGCCTCTATATTAGCTCAAATGTGCAAAAATTTCTGTTTGCATTCACCTACCGCTCCCCGAAACTTTCGCTCCAATGTGTCAAAGACATCAAAATATGCCGAGAATGACTCTTTCCGAGCCAAAATTGCTCCATATATGCTTCATTTAAATTTTCCCTAGAATTCTCCTCCAAAACTAGATAGTAATCCAGTTAACACGGCTAAACTTGGGATTCCATCAAATCGGCGAGTCCGTCAAACCCGCCGCTATTTAAAATCTGATTTAATTAACTATTAAGTTGCAGTTATGGGTAGATAACTATGTCTTAACTATGCATAAGCGCGGTTTAAAACAAAGTAAGGTTTAGAAACCTTAATACTAGATTATGATAATTAATCAACAATTTAGTTGATAATCCCGTAGTTAACCGCTAATCCTCCATCGAATAATCTTCACGCTCGTCGGTGGTTTGGTGGAGCGATCGTGTATGGGGAGGGGTTGGCCCCCTCCAAACCCCCGCTTATGAAATTGGTTGACTTTAAATATAATTCAAAGCCCATAGATAATAAGAACCATGATGTGGGCTAATGGTAAGCCACTCCGTTAACGCGGGAGAGGTCGAGCCCCGACCTCCGCCCATCCGATAATAGTTTTTCTCCTTAATTACATGCCCTTTACCATAAGTTATTAAAACCTTATAATATAATTTATAAATATGGGCCATATAAAAAAAGTTTGGACCATTGAATATTTAAACCATTCGGACTTTGAAACCATAGTTTTAGAAATTCAATTTGACCTTGGATAGGGTCCACTAGAGGAGGCACGTGGTGGTCCTTGGTTGCACCACGTGTCCACCTCCGGTTGGACCATTCCAACCAAAAAAATTCTCATCCAACCTTAGGAGAAATTATAAAAAAAATTCACCTTCAAAGCTCATTGGAGAATCTTGTCTGTGACACTTGTCACAATGTCATTGGGAAAAAATGAAGAATATTCCTAGAATATACCTTGTATGTTGACTGGCTGCCATGTCATCCTTACATCATCCGTTACGCAAATTTTTTTAGACATGTTTAGGAAAACGAACAACAAGTCATAACTTCCTCATATGGAGTCAATTTTTAATGAAAAGAATTACGCCGAATTCCCGGCAACGAGCTCTACGTTGTCGTTCTAGTTTGGAGAATTTCTCAGAGCACATTTGTTTTGTAGCTTAACACCGATCCTTTGATAATTACACCCCATTATAAGCCTTTTGGACCCTAAAAGATACTATCAATTGTTCGAGCAGCTTGAGGGTAAAACTCCCTCACCTTCTCAATCTCCATCCATTTGGCCTTGGAATAATTTTGTCCCTTGAGTCCCACTCTAAGGCATTCGACATTCCCTCTTCTTGAAGTTCAGTTCTTCTGCTCAAGTATGAGATCTTTCTAAATTTCTTCAAGAGATTATGGCTAGAAATAATCTATTGATGGTATTTGAACATCCTCTCCTTGATCCTCAATCAATGGAGGCTCAAATAATCTCAAATTTTCAACATTAACGACATAATATATTTTCATATAAGGAGGCAAATCTAGCTTAAACGCATTATTTACCAATCTTTTCGAGAATTTTAAAAAGGACCATAACGGATTGGATTAAGCTTTTTTACCTTCCACTTGAAGTATTTATTTGATGATATATAACCAAACTTGGTCACCAACTTGGAATTTGTGATCAATGCGGTGTTTATCATGCCTTGCCTTGTAGTTTCTTTGACTCTTTTCAAGTTGTTCTTGCATTGTGTGATGTACCAACCTGAATTTGCTCATTGAGCTTCCTTGCTTTATCTATGTTGCTATGACCATCTACAACAACATATTTCTCAAAGATGAAGTCCAAAGGTGATCATGGAAAGTACCCAAGACATTCCTCAAATGGTGATGTGTTTGTGGAAGAATGCTTTGCCCTCTTGTATGCATGTTGAATGTAATGCAAACTCGTTCATCCCACAACTTGGGATGTTTGTCTACAGATAACCTCTAAGAAGAAGAATGATTGTATTGTTAACCACCTCGACTCGACCATCTATTTGTGGATGAAAGGATGTACTCTTCTTCAACTTAATGTCCATCATGTCCCACAATTTTGACCAAAAATTCCCAACAAACCCGGGAATCTCGATCACTTAAAATAAAAGTAGGAAGACCAAAATAAACCCATACATTTTGAAAGAAAAATATGAGTTGTTTGTTCAAATTTCGTAAATTTTTTCTTACATGGCATCAAAAGACACATTTTTTCTGAACCTATCTACAACCACATATAAGTAATCATGACCTTTCCTTGACGTTGGATAACCTCCTACAAAATCCATTGAGATACTCTCCCAAGGACATGAAGGTACCTGGGAAGTGGAGTGTAAAATCCTAGTTTCATATTTCTAGGCTTACTTATTGCACACAAATAACATCCTATAATGAAACAAGATACACTATCAATCATGTGTGGCCAATAACAATACCTTTGGAGATTTGCTATTGCCTTGCCTACATCGAAATGTCCAACAATCAATGAAGTGTGCGCCTCCCTTATGATATTGTTTCTTTCTCCCTCGTGGAATACATAACTTTCCCAAGTGATGCAACAAATTTTTATGTACATGATAATCTAACTCTTCAATTTGGTTTCTTTGACTTAAGCTTTCATACATATCTATAAAATCGTGATCATGTGCATATTGTTCAATGTAACTTTCATGCATAACTAAATTGCGCTTGAGTATAATAGATGAATTTACAATAGGCCTCGAAAGCATATCAGCTACCTTATTGTAGATTCCCTAAGTTATACTTGATAACCAAATGGAATTGTTGTAGAAATCCCATCCATCTCGAAGTGTCTTGATTGCCGCAACTTTGATTGTGACTCTAAGTACCTGCAATGGTCGATGGTCAATATGGATAATGGTCTCCTTGCCCATCAAATAGTGCTTCCATTTCTTCACACTTTGTACCAATGCATATAAATCTTTGTCATAGCCGGGATATTTAGTCACGACTCCATTAAAAATATCGAGAATGAAATGAAATGGGATTACCATGTTTCATGAGAACTTCTCCCATGGTGTAATCACTAGCATCTTTTTTGCTTCTCAAATGGTCTGTCTAAGATCCCGAAGAGCCAATACCGGTGTCTGAAATGATCTTTTGTTTTAAAGAATCAAATTATTTTTGTTGCATATCTCCCCAATGGAAGACTTTCTTGATACTTGTCAATGCATGTAACGTAGCCGCAATGGAAGAAACATTAGCAACGTAATTTCCTCCAATATTAGTGTTGCCCTCAAGAAATCTTCTTACCTCTGTAGAATCGTATTGGGCTTGGGCCAATTCACAATGAACTCAACCTTGGAAGGGTCTATCTTCAACTCACCTCCTCCAACAATGTGTCCCAAATACACTAAAATAAGTCTTGCCAAAATCACACTTCTACAACTTTAAAAATAACTGTTTTTTTTCTAGACATAAAGTACCTTGTTCACATGCATGACATGTTCATCTCTTCATTTTCCGAATATCAAAATATCATCTAAGTAAACAATGACGAAGTAATCTAGAAATTGTCTTAATACATCATTCATAACTCTCATGAAAGTAGTTGGAGCATTGGTTAGACTGAATGGCATAACTAGCCACTCAAACAATCGTTGTCTATTTTTAAATGCGCTTTTCCAAATGTCCTCTTCAGCTATTATAACTTGATGATAACCACTTCGTAAGTCTATCTTAGTGAAATTATTTGCATACCTTAACTGATCAAGAAAATCATCAATTATTGGGAGTGGATAGCGATTATTTACCATGATTTTATTCAACGCACGGAAATCCATGCACATGCACCAAGTCCCATCCTTCTTTGGTACCGAAACAATTGGTGAACCACATGGTGAAGTAGATGGGTGTATGATACCTTTGTTCAACAATTCTTTGATTTTCTTCTTGATTGACATACTCTCCATGATTGACATGCTGATACATGCCAATGTTTGGATCGTGGAACATCTTGCTATAGTTGAATCTCATGTTGAATTCCCCTCTTAGGAGGTAGCCCATTTGGTTCCCGAAATGTCTCACCATGATGACTTACCACATCAAACAAATCAGATTTTAATTTTCATCACTACCTTCAAAATATTAATATTCCATATCATCCTTTTTTCTTGATCATGAGAAGCTCAAAAATTTTTACTTGCATTAACTAGTCTCTTCATCCTGCCCTTTATAACTAAAGAAATATCCAACTTTTTGTGATGAGCTCTCACAATATAATCCACCCCATCCTTGAGCAAATGATATTTGTTCTCATGGTGATAAAATACCGCTTTCCTATCATACAAATATATACTTACTAAGATAATTCCTGAAATGTCAAGTGGAACCACAACCAACTCAACTTCATCAACAAAGTTTGCAGTAATGGCGAACCTAATATATTTTTCCCTCGTAACCTATAAATTGGCATTCTTGACTATCAAACCCAAAGGATATGGCTTATGATGTGGTACAATTTCAAGGTTAAGATTTTTTACCAAGTCTTCTAAAATCAAGTTTGCTTGTGACCCACTATCAAATAATGCATCAATATTTGTATGATTTGAAATCATCCTTCTATGGAACAACTCTATCCTTGTTTCTTCATTTGGAGTGTTGTTGTGACAATTTGAGGAACTAGTGCTTGCTATGGCTTATTTTTCCCTTTGTGACCATGGATATAATCTTGGTCTCATCACCGAAATCATATCCAAGATCATGTTATGTGGTGGCTGTCATCTTTTGTTTCCCCTTGTTGTTTGGTTTCTTAGGCCTTAGTTCGGGATGTAATTTCATGCTGGGCTTCATCATGCCCCTCTTTGGAACAATTTTTGCATGCGCTTTATCCCCTTCTTTATTAACACTTTTATTCTTCTTTCCCATCCATTTTCGTCCCTTCTCGCTTTCCCCTTACCCTTAAATGGCTTCTTCTTACTAACCTCTTCTCGAATGTTCTTTTCCCTTGCTTCAAGATGTGTGGCTTGCACACAAACTTCATCTAAATTGCTTGGGTTAAACATAAGGATAGTATGTCTTAAATAAGAATGTAAACCCCCAATGTCTTTTGAGAGTGTGTCTTGGGAATTCAAGTTTATTCTTAACAACAAAGCTCTTTTCCTAAACTCTCCCGGGTATATTCTCGAATCTGTTTGACCCTTGAGTTGCCTAAAATTTCTCCAAATCATAATGGATTTTTGCATGTGAGATAAAGGATAAAAAATGTCTTTTTAATTGAATAAATAAACTCAACCCAAGAAATGGATATCTTACCATGGATTTTCATTTCCTCTAAGTCTTTGCTTCCCACCCGAGACTAGTGTTGCTCCTTATAGCCTCAATGAAGCAAACTGGATCTTTATGTCATCTTCTTGCAGAGTTATGAATTCTCGCAATAAACCTCCAATTGATGGATCCAATTGTCCAAATTCTACTGCATTTACCTCACCATTGTACATGGGAAGTTCAAACTTAATGTCCAATTTGAGTAAGGGGAGTTTTTTCCTTTTGGGGTTTTTTGAATGAGTATGGGTGGTTTTTGTGGTGGAAGTGGAAGATGATGCTGATGGAGATGATGAGGATGGTGGATATGGAGGAGGCTTTCCTCTCCATGTGGAGACTTAGAATTCTCTCCAACCATCCCGGTGTTCCTCTCTTCAAAGAGGATCCTAACCCTCTCGATTATGTCATAGAAAGCCTTCTTGAATGCTTCCTCTTATGAAAGACCTTAAGTCTCTCCTACACCCTGACATGATGGCTATGGATTCAAGCTCACTTTCCGGTGCAACTTATACTTCTTCAATCAAATGAGCTTCGGTGCAACTTGTACCTCTTCAATATCACCGGAGATAAAACTTGAGGTGCCCTTCAAGTGCATTTGGGAGTGAAATTTTGGGTGGAGATGGTGCTCTTGTAGCTCTCCTTCTTCTGGTCCTAACCTCAGGACTAGAAAAAAATATTTTCCCTTCTCCTCTCTACAACTTCAACCTTGTAAGCATCACAAATTTGCAACCATTAAAACCCTACTTTCACAAAACTCAAACAAATCAAGCAAATAACCTTTTCTCTATTACCATATTGATCTCAATTTGAATGTTAGTTTTGATGTGCTAATTTCATCTTCGATTTAATTAAAAATTCTTATCTTTGCTTCATGTACACGGGCTTATTGAAGTTTTTATGATTATTTAACAAGTAAATGTATGGAGATTATGTTGAATTCTTGAACATAAAAACATTAAAACCTAATGTTGAACAACAACAACAAAATAAACAACAAACCATCACAATTGATCCATTAACATAGTGTTTTGATGAAGGAGTTCACCCATCCTGGGCTACATCTCCTTAGTCCGGCTTCCATGGCTTTGAGCCTCTTTATTAGCTCAAATGTGAAAAAATTGTTGTTTACATTCACCTACTACTCCCGAAACCTACTCCAATGTGTCCAAAACATCAAAATCTGCCAGAATGACTCTTTCCGAGCCAAAATTGCTCCACATATGCTTCATTTAATGTTTCCCTAGAATTTCTCCTCCAAAACTAGAGAGAACTCCGCTAACACAGACAAACTTGGGATTCCACCGAAAGCGGCGAGTTTGCCAAACCCGCCGCTATTTAAAATCCCGGTTTAATTAATCGTTAAACTCGAGGTTATGGGAATATAACTATGTCTTAAATACGAATAAGTGAAGTTTAAAACAAAGTAAGGTTTAGAAACCTTAATCCTAGATTATGATAATTAATCTACAATTTAGTTGATAATCCCGCAATTAACTACTAATCCTCCTCCAAATAATCTTCACGCCCACCTCGTGATCTCGGTGGAACGGTTGTATGGGGAGGGGTTGGCCCCTCCAAACCACGCCTATGAAATTAGTTGACTTTAAATATAAGTCGAGCCCATAGATAATAAGAAACATGTTGTGGGCTAAAGGTAAGCTCGTCAGTTGACGCGGGGCAGGTCAGTGGGAATGAGCCCCGACCTCCACCAATCTGATAATAGTTTTGCTCTCGAAATTACATGCCCTTTTTACTATAGGGTTTAAAACATTATAATATAATTCATATATATGCGCCATATAAAATAAGTTTGTACCATTGAATATTTAAACCATTCGGACTTTTGAAACCATAGTTTAAGAAATTCAATTCAATATTGGATAGGGTCCACCATAGGGGGGAACGTGGCATCCCCCGGGCCGCACCACGTGTCCTCCTCTGGTTGGACCATTCAAACAAAAAAATCTCATCCAACCTTAGGAGAAATTATAAAAAATAAATCACATTCAAAGCTCGATGAGTGAATCCTTTTGTGACACTTGTCACAAATGTCATTGGGAAAAATCGAAGAATATTCCCGTAATATACCTTGTATGCCGACTAGGCTTCCATGTCATCCTTCTATCATGTTCTGCGTAATTTTTTTATATGTTTAGGAAAACAAATAGCAGAGTCATAACTTCCTCCTACGTAGTCGGCTTTTTTATGAAACAAATTGCGTTGGATTCTGGAAACGAGATCTTCGCTATCGTTATGTTTTGGAGCATTTCGAGAACTTTAATTTTTTATCTTAACACCGAGCCTCTAATAAAAAACCACCGAAAAACAATAATATTGCATGTGGAGATTTATAACATAGCTTGATGTAGTATTCACAATGATCGTCGTGTCGAAAAGAAAACCAATATGACAACATAACAAGATGACGAATATAATGACATGACACCCGCACCGCTTATTGGAGATTTATAACATAGTTCATGGTGGTATTTACATCCATACACATATGTACATATACTTGAACATCACATCAAAACATATTCCAAACATATACCAACGTCATACCAAAACTTCTTTGCCTCAACCAACAAACAAGGAAGGATACATAGCCCGCATCTAATCTTCCATCTCCCATTAAGTTTCATCGGGCCCAAAGTGCTTCCATTGCACTTTAACTTGCTCTATTTCTCGATTATGGTGCATGAGCACTTTTTTCACAATATACACGTGAGGCTTCGTCTAGAATTCTCCCATCCGGATCCACACCCGCAATACAAACAAGTCAATCAACGGTGATGAACATATTTAACATACTTCTTAACCAATGATATATGAAAAACATCATGGAATTTCATTGTGGAAGGTAGTGCAAGGTGATAGGCCACTAGTCCCGATCCTATCAATAATTCCGAAAGTTCCACAACCGGGGTGTTAGCTTGGCACATGATCCAATCCGCAAGGAGCTCTTATTTGGCTTGATGCTCACAGTACACCTATTCCCAAACCCTCGAAACTCCTTAAACAACCCTATTTCGTCCGTACACCTTCTTCATATCCTACGTTGTTTTCGAATTCTTCTGATCACATGCATTTCTTGTTCCATCTCGCCAATGTGTCTGGTCCAATCAATACTCTATTAATCGAATCTCTCCAATTGATGGGAGTGTTGCAATTCCTCCCATACAATGCCTCAAATAGACTCATCTTAGAGGATTCCCGATACTCGCTTTTTGTAGGCGGATTCTACCAAAGGGAAGATACCCTTCCGACTTCCACTATCGATTCATCACATAGATCCTCAACATGTCCTTCAATATCCTATTGGCCCTCTCGCATTCCCATCTATCTGTGGATGATAAGTTGTGCTAAAGGCAAAATCGCGCTCAAACCTACAAACAACTCCTTTTAAAACTTGGAAGTGAACTTTGCAAAGCCTTGTTTGACACAATATTCTTTGGAACACCATGCAATATGAGCACATCTCGATGAACACCGTGCCGCATCACTAGCCGAATATGCATTCTTCAACGAAATGAAGTGTGCAACCTTCTCAACATGTCCACAACAACCATGATGGAATCATGTTGTCTTCGTCGTCGTGGGAAAATCGTGATGAAATCCACTAATGACCTCCCATTTCCACTCTGGAATCATAATCAAATGTAGTAGCCCACCCGGGATTCCTACATTCTCGCTCAACCATTTGAGAATCCAATCACTTAGCTACAAACTCGCCACATCCTTCTTTAGATTCGACCAATAATATAACCTCTTCTACCGCACCAATGTTAGGTCCCCGCATTACTAGTATATCCCCCTTAATGTTATTGTTAGTGTAGCCCCATTATTGTTATTTTTTGTGCCCATGTAGTCCCCATATTGTTATTATTGTGCCCCATATAATCCCACTATTTTTATTATTGTGCCCTTACATTATATCGACTATGATTATATCGTGACCCCTGTAGACTCCTATATATAGAAAGGAGGTTATGTCATTTGAATCGTCCAAGAATTGTTCATTCATGTAATGTAAATGATGTTTCCTTGAAGAGGATAATTTTTTAAGTCGTTGATCCGTCATTTCTTCTATTTTGTGAGCCGGTGCATAACATTTGGTATCGAGGCTTTGGATTCTAGGGTTTCGCTTCTTCAAACATGCCATCTTGGAATTTTCACTATAACTTTTTTTCTATGAAGATTCGAGAAGATGAAATTGCAACCAAGTGGATTCGAAATATTGTTGAACCTCGTGTATGAATTTCAGATCTTGGTTCACTATAGTTTCGGATATATGAGCCTAAGGAAGTTAGAGTTTTTGTAGGATCCATAATTTCATCTCAAATAGGTGACCTAGGAAAACCATCATAACGTTTGTTTCAGACATCGTGTTTGAATTATGTAACATGTGGCCAAAAGTGTGCATAACTTTAGTTTGTCCCGCAGCAATTTCAGAGCCAAATATTGAAAACAGATGACACGTGGAATCCCACACAACTTTTCTCTACTAAACCCTACCCATAATCACGCCATCGTGGGATATTTCACATAAATCTATATTGAAGAATCTAATATTGGTCCGACTCAGTGGCATTGGAAAGAAGATTCATAGAGCTACCCTGTTATAGGTCAATTTGGACATCATTCCCAATGACCCGGTTAAACCGACATCATTCCCAATGACTCAGTTAAATCGGGACATCATCCCTAGAACCAATGAACAGGGTCTATCATCCCCTATCATTTCAAGCCACTACATGTCCTAAGACAAGAACAAGAACAAATCATCCATGAATTCCATTGCAAGGTTTCCAAGATTTTAAGTACATGTTATCACCTATGAGCTCACCAATGCAGCCTCTCAAGGGACAAACTACTTTGCATATGCAGCATTTCCATTCAGGGTGCTCGCAAAGCACTTCCCTGCATTCAAGGGTGTGTTGGTCAATTGGGGAGCGAAATTTCTCATTGTTCCAAAATCTCCACATGGTCAAGCACTTTCTAGAAGAGTCCATATGTGTAAAAATTTTGAATCCATGTGTCCATATAACACCTATGAGCTTGGGAACATGTCTGCCTATTATTAGAAATTATCGATCGAGAAACTACCTTCGATGCTCTATAAATTGAGCACAAATCCTAATGCTTTTGCAGAAGGAAGAAATTTGGTAAAGAAATGTTGTTGAATTCTCAATTGAGTATTTGATTTGAGTGATATGTTGCTAGAGAGATGTTCATTGTGATGAGGTCGGGGATGATGCCGGAGTTGGTGACATCAAATCAATCACCTGGTTGTAACCTCCTTCTATCCATTAATAAAGATTGTTGCTCATTTTCCCACATATGCATTCGTATTAAAGGATTCTATTTTTTCACATTAGGGACTCTTAGTCGAGGGTATATGTTTCTATGCTTAATTTGATTTAATCCCGATTAAGGTAACAACTTGCCTACATATTGAAATCTCTTTCAGAGGCTTCTAGAAGTTCATGCTTTTGCAGTGAACTAGTCTTAGCGACCGAAAGTTGACTGGAAGCTATGAGTGAAGAGCTGGCGGCATGAGTAAGCAAAGTGCTTGGACTCCAAGTAAGTTTTCTCCATCTTTCTCGTGTGTCTATTTACTCTTAGGAAAAGTGTCCGCAAAGTCTTTTGATCTTCGTTGTTCTAAATGCATAGCACCACATTTAGGAATGTGTTTTATCCGCACCACAATTCCCAAGCACGAATTAAATTTGGCACTCGCCCGAGTTTACCTTCATCCTTGGTGTGTTTTGCCTCCTCGATCACCTGCACGCAGGAGATATATTCTCAATTATTAGTCTTTTGCCAAATAATTGCATTAGCGGTGTCACAGCTTTGAGTTTTTGGATCTCTTATTGCGCTTTCACCGCATTGTTGGTCAAGACACAATGCTTTGCATAGCACTGCCTCTCCCACTCGGTGCTGTTTCAAACGCACTCGTCTCCCTTTAGAGACCCGGTGAGATTTCCTCAGCCACCCAAATTCCCTTCGAACTTTGTCATTGCCATCACTTTGCTACCTTTTGTTTGAATTGTCCTGACACCCTCATAGAGACTAGTGAATTTGTCCTCAATCTCTCCCGCTTTGGAAAATTAAGTTTGTTCAATGTCTCGCTTTACGTTTTCTTTACTGTCATGTACAACCTAACTTCAAAGTATTTTTATTTCGTCGCATTAGATCCATTTTGATTTTGTAAAAGAAAATTTGTTGTTAAATCTTTTCGTTTCCTAGTAAGAGAAATCGTAGTTCTATTCTTCGCTTTTTCCTAAAAGAAAAATTGTTGTTAAATTCATCGCTTTCTCAGGATAAAGTAATGTTGACTTTTATGCATATAGTTTCTCTCGCATTCACATTAAAGGGACTAAAATAATAATAATAATAATAAATATAAATAAATAAAAACAAATAAACAAAAATTAATTTAATTAGAAAAAAATAAAAAAATAATATATATAATAAAATAATAAAATAAATAAATAAACAAAAATAAATAAACATATAAAATATATATATACCCACATTTCCGTAATAGTAATGGATTATGTGTTTTCGTGACAGGAACAAGATTAGGAAAGTTGCATATTAGCTTGAAAGCTCTTGTTGTTTGCTCTCAAAAACTTATCGCTCTTTTCTTTAGTAGCTAGGATTTTAATTAAATGAAAACTAAAATTGAAAAGTTTTGCTTATCATTTTAGTTTGCATTTTAGGAATTTTTCAACACATCATCGCAGTTGAACCTTTGGAAAGGCAAATCGATAAAACAAGATCAAACTTAAAATTTACATCAATTTACCTAAAAAGCATTGAAACTCATAACGACACATTTAGAAGGTCTAGGCCAGAGAAGTGTTCCCAAAGGCGCAAAACATAACAATTGTCGTTAATCGTCCTGTGGATACATTCCAAGTGTGATACCTCACTCCACGTACGTAAGCATATCATAGTGGCTCATCCACGTACCTTCAGGTGTATTGTTGGGTGGGTGTTATAGTGTAAGAAAAGTATAAAGGGGTGCTCTCACCGTGTGTTTTCGCATCAGACGAAACCGCTGCACACATACTTTCTTGGGCATCCATCGTACCTTCTCGCATATTTGGGAGGACAAATTTAGGTTTCTATTCATCCATAGTGAATCGATTTGGCCGCCTTGCAAATTATGATACACCGATCACAACATACTGGGGAGACGCTCGTCGACTTCTTGCTCCGTTAGGAGGTATCTCTGCGCTTCACAGCTCGGTAAACCTTTTGCCTAACATTACCCTTTTATTTTGTTTATTTGTTTTTGGCTCAAGCGTAGTGCATCAAATCAATCAATGTGGATAGAATGTAAAATCCCTTTCCCCGTTGTTTTGTGTAGACTTGCATATTAAAACCAACTTCTTACCACATCGGAAGTCACTTTTATCGACAGGAAGGCGACATATCACTCTACCAAGCAAGCACCATTAGTACCTCTAGTAAGCTATCATCTTCACATATACCGTAGCTCGACACAAATTTGTTTCTACAAACGATGCCTCGCCTCATCGTCGGGCGAGACAGTAGCTCCTCGCGCACACCCGTGGTCACGATCCATCCAACCGAAAGGAGACCATACCTCCCGAACCCGATGTTTTTCAACCCGGAAGTTGATCTGCATCCCGCTCTCTCTCCGCACATCTACATCCTCGAAGTCGAACGACCGGAAGTAGCCTCGGATCGGCCTCCCCACAATCTATCAGAGCTCACTGAAGTCTCCCATATTGCGTAGTCAACCTCTCTGAACATACTTTTGGGCCCGATAAATGAAATCCTTCCACGAAGCGTAATTTTCAACAAGAAATACCACAAGATCGAGTCATCCTTTTAACTCCAACCCATTTTTGAGGATATTTACCCGTACGAAGTCTTTTCCTCAATCACCGCGCTCGCTTTTGTTGATCCTATGCCTATTCAAATTCGGCCGCATTCAAAAGGGTATACATATTTGGTCAAGTAACCATGCCCTCGAACCAACATCTTCTGCTGGACCATTTGTTCCAATTGTAGCCAAGACTTGCTCTCACTCACTCCATCAATGTTCACAACTTCACCGCAGTCATATCTCACATGGTGGCCCTATGGTCCCATTAGGTTACAAATATTTAACCTGAGCTCTCTAAAGTGCATCTTCAAATCCATGGACTTCACCAATGTCATCGTTCCGCAACATAACCAGTAAACCTCATAAAGGAGTACCGAATGGCTTGATCCTTTATATCCATCATCACGAAATATCAAGTCGGTCTCATCTCGGGTCTATTCCCATCCGACACATCATCTCAATCGGGACTCCCTACATTTGGAAAACAATATTTTCTATCTTATTACATTCCTCATGCTTCGGGGGAACCTACGGCCCCACTTTGGACAAGATCTGGCCGGTTTTTGCAATCCTCAATGTCGTAAATGACTCGTTTGTCAATGGCATCCCACTTCGCCTCATCCAACCACATCCGTTGTACACTCGTACTGGGTCAGCTTTCAACCTCGTTGCACCCACATCAACTCCACTTGTTAACACATCTTTACTGCTAAGGTGCTCCAAAACCGTTGTTCCTCAACCATTTTCAGAGCGGGTCCTTCAACTCAATACCCTCCAGCATTGGGGCCCTCGCACTCCAAATTCTTCTGCCAATTTACAACAACCACCGCACCTTAATATTTTTATTCTCGCAAGCTGGGTTACCTATGATCAGTGATGTCACACAATGACAACCAAAGGTTATACCTATCTCTCAAATTAATCCGGTTATCCGAATTTGGGTTATATAACATCGGTGGATAGACCCTTGGGTAGCAGTATGTAAAATGCCACAACCTTCTATTTCAACAAGCATCGCATCTAGTGTTTTGGTCAACAAAATCCCCAAGCGTTTGCCTATCAAAACAACCCCTATCTCGCTACCAAAAACAAATTACTTATGTTGTGTGCCACTAAAGGCTCGTTGCCCAAGAAATTCCATCATACCCTAGCTATGCTCAACTCGACTTCAATCGACAAATAGCCCTCAAGTCGTAACTTTAGAGTTACCAAGACGTAAATTGACTCACTAACGACCCAATCAACTATGATTCTCGGTGGTCAATGATACTCTCATAAATTACCCTCGATATTCCTAAGTTCAATGGAAAACCCTAGGGAAGACCCGTCGACTCATGTTATGACTAATCATTTGTGGTGTTCAACTAACTCCCCGAATGGACGACTCGCTTTGACTACGTCATTTTCTTTCCAGCGAACACACTAGTCCGGACTCGAAAAATGGCACATTGAGTTACCTAGAGCTTCTCTTTGATAATTTCATTGCCCTAGCCACTATCTTTTTGACCTACTCGCTACCCACATGATATGAAATTGGAACCCGAACTCTTAACTAATTTTTAAACAGACTCATCGCTACTCACGCTTCGATCATATTCATGAGTGAGTCATCGTCGTAGAATGGTTAAGACATACTTTGTTCTTTATCAACTCTCGTTAAGTGGTTCATTAAGTCCCTGTTACCATCTATAGACCGAGGATGTGGCTAAGGACGGCAAGTCACATCGAAGAGCAAAGCGTGTTATTTTTTCGTGCCCAATATTTAGACTTGATTTATACCCGCTCCCGCACGCTCTATGAGAAAGATACCTCATTGCGCTCGCGATCTCAATTTTACTATTCCTCCTCCATCAAATGAATATCATGCCAAAGATGGTATGACTCCGTACTCGGAAGCACACATCATACTACCTCCAGTACATAATCTCGCGCTTTCTGTGAAATCAATGTCGCTGTCATTTAACAAGGGAAAAAGTGAAAAGCAACTCCTAAGCAAGAAAAATGGAAATCTAAGAAAAGCAAACTTCTACAGCAAAGATCATCTCGATCAATCGTTTTGGAAATCGGAAACCTCATATTTCCATGCATAATCCGTAATGAGGGAACACTTTGCTCGGGATTTAAGTCCTCACCGCGCCCGAAGTCTAAAAAGGCAGTTAAGACCTCACATGCGTTGAACGTGTCGACAGATCCGTTTCCGAATCCGACACAAATTTGGTCGTTGCTGCATCCAACTTCTAGTTCCCGAGCGCTTTATGTTGTCTATCACAAATCCAACGAGTGATGTTTTCGATATCAATACACAATAAAGATTACAATATTCGAAAGCATCGATCAACCTACTACCCTCGACCACAAATCCTTCTGCGCTTACTGTGTATCGCCTCTTTCTAATTCCTCGACGACAATCAAGTCCACCAAAAGCGAGTCATTCACAAATTGACACACAACCCCCGAGCTCGAGCTCGCTCAAAATTACAATACAGTCGAAGACTTTGGCCCAATCCCCTTCGAAGTATAAGTCAGCACCTTCTGAGGTGTTACAGCAAAAACCGCTCTCTCCCTAAAAACAAGCACTTTATTGTCGTAAATGGTGGAATTGATCCCGCCGACATTCGAATCTCATAGCTTCTTTAATCATGCGGGTTATGTGCCACAATTACTAGAAGACAACTGCACTATACAAGTAAATTTTCTCAATCACCCTTGCTCATCATACTATTATCGATGAGGGAGCATCTACCTACATTATGTCTCTCAATTTCATCAAATCGACACCGAAAGCTTTCAACGATGAACACATAAGTCTCTGCGGTATTATTAATTACTCGCATGTTGAGATAGGGGAAAAACAATGAATGTTGACATTGAGGCTGCTACCGGATCCATCGACTACAATATCTCTCACTTGGAAGGCCATGGCATATGTTATCACCGCCATTGTTACACATATTTTAGAATGATCGGCCTCTTCCACATAAAGGTGTTATCACAAAGTCATCAATCAAGACATCCTTCTTTGCCTCCATTTCCTCCTAGGTAACTCGGAAGCATTCTCGTTTTTGTTCATGCACCCCAACTCACACTTCGTAACATTGGTGTAGGACTCTAAAGGATTCCAGACTCATGGGAACTCTAGCATTACCGCGTACGCACGCTCACAGTAAATGTAAAGTATAGGGACCCTCACACATGATCTCATCCACTCCATCTCAAGCTTGAAGGAACAGCACGGGTGATTCTCGAGGTTGTCACGTTAGCAGCAGCTTCGACTCCCAAACTCTATTGAGCTAGCACAGCAACCAATCTATCTCGGCTTGGGCGGCGCGAATCTGCACACCATCACCGCAGTGTTGCTCGGCTGATCATTCACTAGATTTTTGTGCACTCCATCTCGATCCTTTTTCCTCAACTTTTTTCGGCTGCATGAGAGTTATTTTGGAAACCATGATTTCGTAAGGAGAACCATGGGAAGATTGTCATCATCGCTCCCATATGCATTACGAAGAAAATAATCTTAGTGAACTATATCACCCATCAATCAAAAATTTATTTTCAAATTATTTTCCTATTAATACACCGATTCCGAAGCGAAATTTGTCAAATATTGAAGAAAAACCATTTCTATCGATATTTTTTGACCAAACGGCGTTGTAGAAAATATCTCATGTTGGCACGTCTCTTTCTCCATCAGAACTCGAAACACATCGTCCTCTTTCGTGGAATTACAAGATATCTTTGCCTCGGGTCTTACGCAGGAAATGCTAGGTATTTACACTAGAAAGACGTTGAACACACTATTAATATGTACCCGCCGATGCCGAGCTCGCATGAACAATGCCTTCGTCCTCGTCTGCATCCAAAGAAGGTTGTTTCTATTAAAGAGAAGTTGAAAAAAATTTTGTGTGTTGGTTTCCATTTACCCCGCTCCACTAACCGCAGGTTTTCAAAGCGACCGTCTCCCGTCATGAAAAACAAGGAACCACCGCGAGGTGTGTGTCGATCATCTGGATGTCAATCTTGCTTATCCCAAAGACAAACTATCCTACTCCCTTTATCGACCCGCATTATTGATGATCGTAGGTCGATGCGAAATCTTTTCTATTCATGTGATGGATTTTTCGCCAGCAATCAACCAATATCTCTGCTTAGAGGATCAATATAAGACAACATTGTTCTCCGTCCCCTAGAGCACATTCGCTTATAGGAAACTACCGGTCGGTTTAAAGAACGTTGGGCAGCTTCGCAGAGCAATGGATTATGCTTTCAATGAAATCAAACACATTGTTCAACCCTATCTAGATGATTTACCCTCACATTCACTGTCTACGACACTGGACTCCATCACCCGATGCATTTGCAGAGCTACATTCTTATGTTAAGCCGATACACTACAAAATATGCCTCAAAACTACACAAATGTGTGAGCTGTGTTGCTATGGTCATTTGCTTGATCTTTATTGCCCTGCGAAAGAAGCGAATTCGACAGACCCATTGAAGGTTCATTCCATTCTTGATTTTCTTGCGCCATGTAATACACTTTCGGAGCATAGAAACTCCAAGGAAAGGCCAACTTTCCTAAGGATTTCTCACATCCAACTATGCTAAAATGGCTAAAGGATTTACTCTCACCCTTGAAAAAGATTCCCTGTCCATTGGGACCAAGTTGCGCAAACATCTTTTGATGTTGTCAATGATACTCTTGTCCCGGCGTCATTAATGTATCAATTATCGGTAGTTATTTACATATCATCGTGGCCGATACGACCATTGCTATGGTATTGGTCCAAGTGCAGAACATGAACAGAACATTCGACATATTATTTGAGTCGTAATCCAATGATATGGAAGTGAAGTATTCGTAGACGTAGAAAAGCTTGCTCTCGTAGCTATTCAAGCTATCCAAATATTTCGCCACCATATCCTATTTTTGGAAGACCATTGTCATTTCGGATTGCAAACTCCGTGACTTACATATCTTATCATGTCAATTGCCGAGGGGAAATTATTCAAAATGAATTAAGGTCATTTGTAGGAATTTGATTTGGAATTCATCGAAATCCAAGTCAAACAGAAGTCTTTAGTTTTTGGCCGAGCTTCTTTGTGACTCCTTCCCTTTCGACAGTACCGCTGGCCACGTTGGAACCATCTATTCCCCGATAAGTCTCTCGTTTCCGATTGGACTCATCTGATCCTCGGAAGTGGAGATTTTATAATTTATCTCCAAACCCAGTACATTTCGGCTCGATACCTCCCGCTCGACCAGCGACGTATTCAATACCAAGCTAAAGATTATGTGGATCGTCGGTGATACACTTTATCATCGTGGTGTCGATACAATTTTAAGAAGGTTCCTCACTCATGAGGAGGTCAAAAAGGTTTTAAATGATTGTCAAGTTGGGGCTTGTAGACAATTGTCCTGGACAGGATACCACAGAGAGACACTCGCACCCATTTGCGATTTTTGGTCTACCATGGCTCTCGTGATCGCATACTCGCGGTCATAAGTTGTCATGTGTGCCAGACGTGATCACGTAACCGCAAATCGCCAGCGCCAATGCATCCCGTTGTCCTCATGACCATCGAAACAAGATCAGAACTTCAAGGACCCGTATCAACGCAGAGTTACAGTCATGAAGTTGGCCGAAGCGATGCTCTACATTCAAGCAGGGTATCAAGTAGGCCGAAGCGCATGCGTTTCACATTCAACAACATAGGACAAACAAATCGCATTGTTTTTCTTTAATCATGTTAGTCAGCACGGTTTGGGGTCCCACAAAGCATAGTCACGCATCAAGGGAAGCATTTTCGCAACCATATGATGACCGAATCGACCGCCAAGTTAGGGTTGCCACATGATAATTCTACCTCGCTATCCACAATCAAATGGACAAGTTGAAGCTTATCAACAAGATGCTGAAACGTACGCTTCAACGTAACGATAGGAGTTCGTAAAAGAAACTAGCATTTGATCGTGCATCAAGCACTGTAGGTGTACCGAACCCTTGGTGAGAAATGCAACCGGATTTACTCCCTTTCAATCAGTCCATGGTCTCAGAAGCTATCTTGCCAATCCAATGTGAAATATCGAAATGGCCGAAACTTGCACTGACTCGTTACTCCGACACTCGGTATCGAAGAAGCACATCTTTTTTTAACCTCATCCATCTTGATTAAACGCGCCTTGAAGCCCAATTAACAATCATGCATAAGAGACATATAAAGACTAACACGAAAATGTCCACCGTACTTTTCAAAGGGGCGACTTCGTCCTTCTTTATGACTGCCAGTCGAAGTAATAGGTACAGTGAAATTTGAGTCATGGCATGGCTCCCTATATTTTCAAAAGATTTCTTTCAAAGGTGCCTGCCGAGTTGGTAGATTACGATGGAATTTCATTGGCGTAGCTCGAAATGGGTTGTATCTCAAACGTTACTATGCTTAATCATGAGCGTAGTAATTTTTTGTATTATATTGTGTATATATATGTCGTTGATACATTCATCATCTTAATTTGTTTTTTAGAGTTTTCTTGACGTTATTAATCCACTTTTACATTTTCACGCAGTATGTACAGCTATTTGGAACCATTTGTTGATATGATGATGGTGCTAGTCATAGTATGTGTAATTTATCCTTCATGCTATGGGGTCATTTTCGCTCGAACGACTACTTAGTGTTAGGTCCCTATATTACCAGTATAGTCCCTTATTGTTGTTAGTGTAACCCCTTATTGTTATTGATGTACCGTAACCCCCATATTTTTATTATTGTGACCTTAAACGTTATTGTTAGTCGTACTAGGGTTACAATGTGGCCCCACCAGGATTATATCAGGTTCTGCGGACTCCCATATATAGAAAGGAGGTTTTGTAATTTGCATCATCCAAGAATTGTCTATTCATGTAATGTATTGGAGTGTTTCCTCGAAGTAGCTTATTTACAAGGCGTTGATATTCTTTTCTATTTTTGGAGTCAAGCCCACAAACATTTGGTATCGCAGCTTTGGATTATAGGTTTTTTTCGTTTCCAAACAAAGTCATCGTGGAATTTTCGCTATAATTTTTTTTCTAAGGAAAGCTAGAAGCTGAAATTTTTAGAGTGCGAAGCCGGAACTCGGGGGAGGAACATCGTCGAAAATTCCGCAGCTTGTCCGCAACATTTTCGGAGACATGATCCGTGGTTAGGCTTTTTGTAGCTCTTGAAATTCACTTAAAATGTCATTTGCACCGTTATAACGTTTTTTCTACTTAAGGTTAAGAAGCTGAAATTTAGAGAGCGCGAAGTCGAAATCATGAGGAATATCTTCGCAAAATTTTCAGGTTTTGGTTTGCAATATTTTTGGAGATATGATCCTGGAAGTTAGGTTCTTTTCTAGTTCTCTTAATTTCATCTCAAAGATGTGATCGTGGGAAAATATTCATAAATTTCTCCTAAGTACTCTGACTGAATTCGTAAAATGTGACCTGGAAGCACACAGACTTAGGTTTCTGCTTTACAAGTTTTGGAGTGAAAGGAGAAAACAGCAGCATGGCAATATACAAGTTCACTTCCACCTAACCTTGTACCCACAATTAGGTCATTGCAAGGCTGGACATAACCCTCGTATCAAGAACTCAAATCAAGTCAGGACTCGTGGCATTTGAAAGAAGCTAAGAGGACTACTGTGGTCGACTTTTCATATCGAGGATCCGTAAGTACAGAGACAAGTCAACCGCTATTTAGCTCTCAAAAGCAAGTAAAAGGTGTGTATTTTTTTTTTTTTTTGTCCTTCCAAATTGCACACAAGTCTTGTTTGAAGAATCAAGTTGAATTGATTCCTCTAAGGGCATATTGCGTAATAGATATCGGTGACGGATTCTAAAATGGCCTCTAAAATAATTCAACACCCAAGCCTTTAGAAGGCTCTACCATGACTCATGAAGAAGAAGAATGGCAACATGACATATCAAAATTACAAGAGCAAGTGCAACGAATTTGCTTCTCGCAAAGAGCAACAAAAAATGACATGGAAGTTTTGAAGAAAGGCGTGAAACCAAGACGGATGGTTTGAATAATGGCAAGGAAGCTAAGATGATGGTATCGAAGTCAGGCATGGAATTCAAGATAGATGACATGAAGCTAACATGGAACATGAAGAATGATCTAAAAGGACATGGAAATTTTGACAAAGTTGATACAAGAAATGTTTCCCAATGGTGAAAAGACAAGAGAGGAAACTTATAATGAGAAAAAAATAAATGTTAATCGTGATTTCATAAACTCTGTTGAGGAAGAACCACCATATTCCAAAAAATGGATATGAGGAAGTTTGATGCAGAAAGGATCTTCAGAATACGGATACTACGATGTGATAAATATTTTTTGATTCTGCGAATGTGCAAAAACACACAAAAGGTACGCATTGTAATCTTCACATTTAGAACAAAATACATTTTTATGGTATCGTATGTATTTCTGCCCCATAAAAAAATTTTCACTGTTAATTTTTACGCGAGGAAAACAAGACAGCACATTATGAGGATACAAAGAGCAACACTTTTAGCTAATTGATAATCTCAAACAAAAGTGTTCGTTGGGAGTACATTGAGGACTTCCAAAAATTTGAATATAAGGGTAATCGATATTCGTGATGAAAATGTTATGATTGATCTTTCATAGGTACTTTAAAGGATAACATCCAACATGAAGTTCATGTTTTTGAACCGATTCATCGGAGAAGGCATTAGCTTGGCAAAAAAAATTGAACAAACATAAGATAAGGAAGCTCACCACTAACTTCTCATAAAGATGGAAGTGTTGCTACTCCTAGATTTCCACAACTTCACAAGATTGACACCACAATTGAACAAAAAAGAGCAAAAGGGCTTTGCTGACAGTCAGAGTAGCAAATACACTAAAGGTCAAATGGTTTATAAGAAATTATTTTAAGGATTGCAGAAGAGGAAGAAATGAACAAGAATCTTCAAAAGAAGAGGACATACACCAGGAACCAACCCCAGAAGATAAACAAAGAACAGAGTCCCACCACATATCGTAATGAACGAAGGAATTACCACTCCTCAAACTCTCAAGACAGAAGGAAATATCAAGAAGAAAAAGGGTAATAGTGTTGATTGATCTGTAGCACCCATAATTTTATTCACCAGAAGGTAGCCAAGGAATTAATTGTTTCCCTATACCCGCACTCCTAGACCAAGTCAAAGTGATGGTTGCAACGAGGAACTATAAATTTTCTAGAAATGTTGCAATATCAAACCAACCATGGGGAACATGCATTGAATAATCTAATGCTTCATTCCATGGAGAAAACAAGTGTTGTACTAGGAGTACAATGATACAATCTTTGGGGGGATTGGAAGAGTTTAATTTTCAAGAACTTTTCTTGAATTTTTTTCAAAAAGAAAGTAAGCTAATTACGGGTATCAGAGAATCCGGAAAGATAATAAGCTCTAATGTCATGACAAAGCTTCTAAAGAAAGAACAATGACGCGTAATTGTACAATTAATATGCTCACTAGAAGTTCCAACATCAAAATCATCTATTTTTGTAGATCTCCAAAAGGTCTTGGACAATCATTCCAAGGTGTTTGAAACTCCCAAAGGACTCCCACCTATTCATGATCATGATCATGGTCTACCGATTCCGTGGAAGTGTTCCTCCAAACACTGTGCCTTACATATCCTTATGTCCAAAAGAGTGAAATTGAAACGTATGATTGCGTAAAATGTTAGAGGCAAGGTATCCAACCTAGTCAAAGTTCTTTATCCTGCCTTACAGTATTGGTACACAAGAAGCCGATGATCGGGCGCATGTGTCCTGGGATTAAGGTGAGCTTCAATGTTCACCATTAAAGACAAATTTCTCATTCCGTGATTGATGAATTATTGGATGAATTACATGACAATTTATTTTACCAAGTCGGATCTTTGTTTAGGGATATCACCAAATTAGAATGAGACTAAAGATATTCGAAAATAGCATTTCTCGAACTCATGAGGGTCATTATGAATTTTGGATTATGTTCGTCTTACCAATCCACCTTTCATATTTCAAGGGTTGGGATGAACCCATTTTCAAACCCTTCCTTAGAAAATTCTGTGCTAGTACTCTTTGATGATACTAAACTCAATAGTGTCTTGAAGGATCATGCTCAACATGCTGGGATAGGTGCTCAAACTATTGCAGAGAAACAATTATATGCAAAAACATCCAATTTTTTCTTCATGACAAAAGAGGTAGAATATCCTGTCACATTGTATTCTGGCTTATATGTTAAGGTAGACCCCAACAAAATTAAACTTTATTAAGGAATGGAAAGTCCCCACAACCACAAAGTAGTTGCAAGGATTTCCCGGTTAACAGACATTATCAAGTTTGTTACAACAGGGAGAATAAGGTGACTTAATAACACAGAAGAAAGATGCATTTTCATGGACTCTTAACAACTAAGGCCTTAGCCATCTTTGTAAAGAGGCAATGTTCCTAAAGACTGTCTTATTACGCCATACTTCACAAAAACCTTTATTGTGGAAATGTGATGCCTTAGGAAATGGAATTGGTGTTGTTTTAATGCAAGAATAAAGGACTCCATTGCTTAAAGTTGTCCAATCAAAGGAAATTATTACAAAAACCGATTTATGAGAATGAATACAATATCAGACAAACACTAAAGAAATGGCTAACTTACCTAATGGGAAGACACTTCAAGGTAAAAACCGATCATGAGGCTTCCTAAACACTTTTTGGAACAAAGACTATCTTCAAAAGAGCAAAGAAAATGGGTCATAAAGATGTTGGTTATGACTTTAACACCTACAAAAAAAAGGAAGTTAAATGTTGTTGTAGATGCACCCTCAAGAAAGAATGAAGAGGTGGAAGCATCGTTTGCACATTTCTCTATTATCCAACCGCATTGGATAACCAAGGAAGAGATGAATGGAAGAAGGATGAAGGTGACACTTATTCAAAAGTCACAGTGAAGATCTCAGCACATCCGACAAATTTAGCGAAAATGATTCCTTATGGCACAAATATCGCTTATATCTTTTGTAAGAATTTCAAATTCAAAATGAAAATATTCTTTGGAATTGCAATAATTTCTCCTTTAAAGGACACTTAGAATTTTTAAAAATTTACCACAGGGTGAAGAAAGAATTTTTTTTTCCGGATGGCTCCAACCTGATATTCAAAAGTTTTGAAGTGAATTTTGCCTTTCCGTAAGAACAAAGTTGAGACAAATTAAGACTCCTTGCCTCTACACCTTATCCATTCCCAGAAGTCAACGTTCTCTCGGAGGAGATTTCAATGGGTTTTACTGCTGGTGTTTACCTAAGTCCAAAGGAAAGAGTGTCATCACAGGGTAGTTGACAGACTTATCGTTATACACACTTGTGTGCATTATCTCATCCATTTTAAAGCAAGTAAAGTTGCTACTACATTTATGGACACAATTTAAAAATCTACATGGAAACCCAAGGGTTAAGGTGAGTGACAAAGATCCTATTTTTACCTTGGAAATTTTTAATGGTTATTTTCTGCTTTTGGGCACCAATTAGGCTCACAGCTCATTTTATCATCCTCAATCCTATGGTCAACCCAGAGCAAACAAATTTTTGGAAGGACATATTCTTTGTTTTTGTATCTAATAAATAAACACAATGGGCTGGAGGAGTTACCTCCTCACTAATGGTGGTATAACACTTCCTTCCACATCGCAACAAAATGACCATTTATGGCAATATTATGGATATCATCCACCATCCATCACATCATCTTTAAGAGAAAATTTGAAGGTTCAAGCATGGAATATCACATCGACATCAACAAGAAATTCTCCAACTCTTAAAGGAGCAACTTAATTTGGGCACAAAAATCGAATGAAACAACAGGCAGACCAACACCGCAGCGAGAGAAGTTTTTGATGTAGGAGACTCGGTATTTTTATGGCTACAACCATACAAACAAATGTCCCTCAAGCAAGCTAAGAAGGATAATAAATTATCACCAAAGTACCATGGTCCTTACAAGGTGTTGCAAAAGATTGGTACTATGTAGCATACAAATTGGAGCTCGCTCTTTCACGAGTGCATCTAGTTTTCCATGTTTCATGCTTAAAAGTTGGTGAAAATTCTTCCACCAAAGAATATTGACAGAACTGAAGGAGGAAGGAAAATCATATTGAACCGAAGCGGTCACAAAACAAGAACTCAATGCTCACTAATCGATCAATTTCAAGAGTATCTCATCAAGGAAGAACTTACCCACTAAAGATTCTATGGGAGGATGAGACTTACATGTACACCCGCAGCTACCCAAGCGTTGAGGACAAACACTAGCGAGGTACACAGGGTCCCCATATTGGCTTGAAGTATAGTCCCTTATTGTCGTTAGTGTAACCCTTATTGTTATTATTGTACTCGTAACCCCATATTGTTATTATTGTGCCCTTTCAAATTATTATTGTTAGGTTAGCTAGGATTACAAATGTGGCCCTCACCAGGATTACAGTACTGTGTCCCCCATGACCCTATATACAGAAAGGAGGTTTTGTAATTTGTACCATCCAAGAATTGTTCACTCATGTAATGTATTGGAGGTTGCCTCTATGGCCATCTTCAAGGTGTTGACACTTTTTTCTATTTTTGGAGTCAAGCTCTACAATAGTTGGTGAGTTTTTCAAGGGATTTACCTGTGAGATCGACAAAAAATGATTATTGACATAGTGCGTTAATCGAACTTCTCTCTAATCTTATTTCATTTGCATTAGCCGTACTCAATAGGTGTTAGACTCACAACTTGTGGCATTACAATTACTAATGTTTATAATGTTAAAATCCAACATTGCTCGTTTGTTCCAAGAGTTTGACTTTTAAGACACTTCGATTTTATTCAATATCAACACATTTCCGTACATTTGAACACCTCGTGGATCGTATTCTTAGCTGGAATTAAGGAACATAGACAGACATTTTCAACACATGTAAAGACACATTCACATAATTGAAACAGGACGTTAACAAACATACGAAAAAAACCAAAATCAGCTTAGACAGATAGCTATAGGTTTTATAAAAAAAATTGCTCAAGACAATATTGGTCCGACCTCAAAATTTATGCAACATGTCAAAATTAAACTAGTGATGCTCATGGTACATATAGCATCTATTATCTCACGCAACAACCGCATTCAACGGTTAGGAACGTACATAGTGTTACCGCTGTAGTCACATGGTAACTCGATCCAGAATCCTGGAATCCCAAAATACCAATCCCTCTATGTGTTGTTGAAGCTGACACAGTCTCACCCATGTTCAAACTCGATGATCGCTTTCGACATCCTCTTTTCACCGGTCGCGTCCGCTCATGCCCGGTTCCCCGACCGTTAAACTTGGTCAACATCTCAAGAGATTACATTAAACCAGTTTAGTTTTGGGAAAACACTCGAAATACAAAAAATTAAGTAAACTTTAGAAAATAAAAAAACATGGTCAAAAATTTTCACCTATTTCACCCCACCGAGCGCCTTCTATAAAGCTAAGTCCGGATTCCCTGAACTGGGTCGTTCGCGTATACACTTCATCGATGATAATAACTTATCACCTGGAATTAGGCGAAGAATTCAGCGAGAACATAAATACCATTGGCTCAGATGCTTCAGTTATTGCTCCTACCCATCTTTGCATCTCATCTTCTAGGGTTAGACACACCCGAAAGGTCGCTACGTCGTAGGCCGTACCGGCGGGAATCCATCAAGGCGAATGAAATAAGGATTGAAAACCATAACCGAAGTTTTTCTTCCTTCCTCCCTTTTCTCGTAGTTTTTTTCTTTTTATTTGAGAAAGCACAAGCCATGTACGCCTGAAGATTGTTGGCTCCATGCGCTCATATACACCGCATATGATCTATTCCACCACATGCAGGTAACCATGTTGTGAAACTTTTGAAATCATGAAAAGAATGGTTCTCAAAGGAAAATCGCGAACACAACGGATGTTTATTTTTCCCATCCTCGCTGTCTCCACCGGACAGCAACAACAAAACATACCTTCTCACTATCTCTCCTCCGAGAGCACACCGAGACAGTAGGCAAGCATGTCCTCAATGCTCAAAGGAGAAAGCATACCTCCACCGTAGCGAGAACCACTTTGTTCTCAATGTGAAATTTCTAGCCATTTATCCCAAGAACGAACCAAGAACCCGCAGCCTCATTTATGCCTCATCCCTATTGTGTTAAGTACTTTTAATAACCATAATATCTTAGGGGTTTTACCTTCACTCGGACGTTGGTTTAGGCAATTACTTTGTTCTTCATGTTTCTTTCTCCAAGTAATCGTCATATTCTAGTACGATGAATTCCTCGAACATAAATTCATAAGACTCATTAGGACTCTCTTCATGTAAAAATTAGGCAATTTTGGGTACAATACAAGAATCAATAATGTGATTGTGCTCAATGTAGTCTTGAACAAGAGATGTTATGTTTCATATGCACCCAGGCTTCAATTTAGGTGCTACACAACCCAGCTTTTCATGCTCAAGAGTGTGTTTCCCTATTTGGAAAACAATTACCCTAAGGGGCCCAAATCCTCAAAAATTCTGGTAATCGAAATGAAATGAATTGACCACTTAAAGAAAGAGAGGTTTATGGCACCAACTTGGATCAACAATGTATGAAAACCATCCATGCACAGACGAATCAAATTATCATGCCCTACAAAACAGTTCAAAGAAAGCTCCAAATGCAAAAATGGTAACTTCTTCAATGGTAAAATGACATAGTAAATTTCTTTTAATTAGTCATTTGATTATTCGCAATTAATATTTATTGCTGTGACAATGATTTTATTCACCACGTAAACATGTATTTTTAATCCATTTGATGTCGTTTCTAACAGTGTTTTGCAAATCAAGGAGCAAGATTAGTCATACAAGATTATTTTTCATAATGATTTCTGACCACAAAGCATACTTTCATCCTTATTTTTTTCTTAGCTTGATAAAAACGAAAAGGACTTGAAGCGCACTTTTTATCTCTTTTTCTTGTTTCTATAACAAAATAAAAAAGGAACCTCTCGACTCTTTCTTTAGCTCTTTTTCGTACCGATAATGTGAAAATATTTCTACAATTTTGTATTTTCGAGCTCCTTAAAAGCAAATGAATTGACATCTACCTGTGATAAATCTAACCCTTTTCTGGATTGAGATAGATTATTTATAAAAAAGGAATACCTTAGTCAAACACGGCTAGGAGGTTCTCTCGTATATTATTTTACACTTTTTCGGATTTGACCGACAACTTTACAAAAAAGTACTTATGGGAGCTTTTCGTCCTTTTTCAAACTCTAAATATGAAAAATGACCCAAATATCAATAGGCTCGCTAAAAAATAAAATGTTTACGAAAGTTAGTCAACCGTACAAGAATCGAGTTTCATTCATCGTTAGCTCATTAAATTATTAAATAGCGACACATTATTCACCCGTTAAGCTGAATTATAGACCGTGCTATGTTATCCTCCTCAAGCTTGTCAAAAAACAGAAGAGGTACCTTGCCGACAAATGACCAGGTGGTACCTTATGCGTGAGCATAACTTTACGTAGCGGTGTCGTCGGAACATGACACTTCACCCATCACTATGATTGTTTGGGTTGGGTAATCTTTCGATGGTTCATTCATACCCATGGTTCATCATACCTTCACTACGAACAACGTCGCCAAACTCATATCACATACCGATGTGTTCAAGAGAAGTCATCCAATGAATACTCATCCTCTCCGCAACACTCATAAGCTTCATTCTCATGACATTCATCCCCGAACATCAAGTATCAAGTCACATTTTGTTCGAAATCATGAACTTTTGTTTCGCAACAAAGTGACTTCATGCTTTACATCAAATCATCATCTAGGAAGTTCACTTTAGAAACATCATATTCCAAAGATTACGAGGTTTATTACGTATTGACAAGATCCTCGTCGACTTCGACCGAAATATTTTTTTTGGTGTTTGACGTCAAAATCATCTATTCACACCTTATGAAATGTATTGTAGTACCTTGAGAGCCATTAACATCAATGGTGGTTTTCTCAAAGTTTGTTAATAACTCACATCATTAGTCATAATCAAACGATGTCTTACCATGTTTGACCACAAATCATATTCGAATGGCTAGAATTGTACCTTAATGATCGAGTGGAACAATAGAAGACCTTGATTCGTTCATCTATCCCAAGGTGATTTCGTGATTGTTGTGCACATCATTTGTATGGCATTCTTACATAGATCGTTATCCTAACATGCTCATATATGTATACATGTCTATATTAAACATTCCAACATAGATGACTTTTGCACTATGTACATGTTATTAGATACCTTTATGTGTTGAGCATGGGAATGCCTTTCCCTCGGTAACCATGGTTTAAGAGGATATATCATGATGTAAAATGTATTGTAATATCGTATCTGTGTCGTCACTCCTCGCTTTAGTTCCCCCGCCCCCATCACAAAGCTTCCCATTCAAAAACATCGTTATTTTTATTCTAACTTCATGCTTTAGGGGGCAACTATAGGTCAATTTGGGTATCATTCCCAATGACCGTTAAAACCGGACATCATCCCCAAAACCAATGAACAAGGTCTATCATTCCATATCATTTCGCCACATGCCCTAAGACAAGAACAAGAACAAATCATCCATGACCATTGCAAGGTTTCCAAGATTTCCATACATGTTATGTCACCTATGAGCCACCAACAATACTTCAAGGGACTAACTACTTTGTTACAGCTATTTCCTCCATTCAAGGGTGTGTTGATCAATTAGGAGTTAAAATTCTCATTGTTCCACAATTTCCACATGGCTTCGTGCTTTCTAAGAGTCCATATGTGTAAAAATTTAACCATGTGTCCACATAACACCTCTAAGCTTGGAAACATGTCTTGCATATTATTGTAAAGTCATCGACGAGAAACTACCTTCGCTGTTCTATAAATTGCTACGTATCCTAATGCTTGAGAAGGAAGAAATTCCGTAAAGAAACAAGTTGTTGAATTTCAATTTATATTTGATTTGAGTGATATCTCCGCCGGAGAGTTCGTGACGAGGCTAGGATGATGTTGGAGTTATGACATCAAATCAATCACCTGCTGTAACCTCCTCTTTCTATCCATTAATAAAGATTGCCGCTCATTTTCCCACATATGCATTCCAGATATGTTTCTATTTTTCATATCTGGATTCTAGTTGATGTATATGTTTCCATGTTTCATTGATTTAACCCATTAAGGTAAATATCCATCCGTATATTGCAATCTCTTTGTTGTTTAGTGTTCATTCTTGCAGGAACTAGTTTAAGCGATCAAAGTTGGATTGAAGCTATAGCAAGAGCGACAGCATGAGAACAGGGAAGCGCTTGACCCCTCCAAGTAAGTTTCTTCCATATTTCGTGTGTCTATTTAATCTTAGAAAGTGCATGCAAAGCATTTGATCCGTTGTTCTAAATTCATAGCGCCAAATTTAAGGAATGTGTTTTATCCGTAACTACAATTCCGTACAACACTACCACAAGAAAAGGTGTGTATTTTTTTTTTTTTTTTATAAAATCGTACAAATTTTTATTTGAAAAATCAATTTGAAGTGATTCTATGAATATTGAAGCATATATATTAGTATTGGGTTTTTAAAATTCTCCAAACAAAATAATTCCACACCCATTACGCCTTAGAAAGATCTAAAAAACGACTATGATGTATGAAGAGGAAGAATTAAAAATTGACATATCAAAACTACGGACCAAGTGCAACAAATTTTTCTCTCACAAATAACAACCAAATATGAGCTAAAAGATGACATGGATTGTTTAAAAGGGAACATGCGGATGGTTTAAAAGGCGACATGTATGGTTTAAAAGATGACATGAATGGTTTAAAATAACACATGAAGGGTTTGAAGGAAGGGGATTCCAAGTACCCAAAGACATGCACGAACAAAGTCAGGTTTAGCAGCTCAAAATCAAAGTAAGTGATTGTTTCTAACCATTTAAATTGAATATTCCTGCTGCCCTAATCACAATGATGCAAACGGTTCGTCAAATCGAGCTCGTATGTGAAATTTAGAAGTACCAAAGTTCGAAGTTGATCAGATGACCAAGGTGTTATGGAGACACAATTTAAAGAAGTCACTACCGCATCTCCAGCCACCGCCGTACTGGGAAATTTGTGGCCCTTTAACTTGACTCTCATGGTCACCCGAGATCCCGGGAAATGTATAAGTTTTTTAATAAACAAATTAAACACAAAAAACAGTGGTGGGGCCACCAATCCCATCATCCAACCAAATCAAAAACAAAGCAAGGCTGGGCGTTCAAGCAGTCGTGACCCCTCGTCGAACCCCATGACAATGCCAACACATATTATATATATGAGGTCAAGTGGAATTGGAACCTCGCGGCCAACCTCGCCCACGCATCCCTCCACAATAACCATCCCCAAAACCACACGCCACACCATATGAAAAAACACCGCGTTGCAACGAGGGTGGTCACCGACGGTGGACTCGACCCCACACCACATTCCATATAATAGAAGTAGAGTTGGCTTGCGGGGCCACCCAACGTGAACCCGACCATACCACAATTTAAATTAAAAGAAAAATGGCAAAACAGCTTTTAAAAACGTGCCTAATTATGGAGGGGCTTAGGTTTTACCACCCGACCCTCCCTCTTAACAAACTCATAGCATTTTACCACCACGCACCAAATCTACCTTTTGTAACCGTCATACCTTTATTATTTAAACTCGTCTTTTCACAAGTACGCCTGTGCCAAGGCAACGGAGGATGGAGCGTGGAGTTCAAGACACCTTAATTAATTGCAGTGGAACCATGAGCGTGGAGCAGGCAGGAAACCATGATTAAGCCCAACTTTGGGAGGGCAATTTTTTTAGTATCCAAACTGGACAAAATTTATGTCAATCCCACACCCTCGATGACACGAACCTCGATGGCGCAAAATGCAACATACCTTGATCTCGAGAAGCGTATCTTCGTATGACCTAAAGGAGGGAATTTTGATAGTGAATCTAGGGGGAACGAAGATTTCATATAGCTCCATATTTTCACTTTTGCTTCTAATTTATGAACCGACAATGATGTTGCACTATTTCGACATCACAAATTCGATGGTGTGTTCGTACCATATCCGAGTTTTATATTTTTCAACCACTTTTCAAATTGGAGGCAGTGTCGCATTCAATGTGGTGAGCACTATTTTTCGTGATATCGAACGCTACGATATTGATGGTGTCACCAAATCCACGCTTTATCATCCTCGTTTTATAGCTCTGTGACGTAGTATATGCGGTGATCATACTTTTGTTCTTTCTATGAGATGCATTGTGTTGTATAGATTCCGTCGATGTTTGATGTGGGATCTTGTTTTTTTCGAGATGTGAGATGTAATTTCTATCATGGATTTGTATTATGTTGAGATCCCTCACAAGGCGCAGCAGGATACATACTCAGTCATTATGTGCTAGTTATTTTCATATTGATAGTGAGTCTCAGAATGAGAGTTCTCATAGGAACATCTCATGAGAGGTCCAAATTTCCACTCCTTCGTGTGAGGGAATTTTTCTCTTTGTACAACAGAAAATACTATCCATGTACATCATCTCTATTTTAAAGACTTTCTACCCAAACGACCACACCATCTTCGACACTAAGGCCCAACATTCTCCTTGCATTTAACTCTATTATCAATATCTTATGTTTCTAATGCTTTTTTATATTCCTCTTATTTTTTAGCATAGATATGTTATTTTATGTTCATTAATCCTTTCGATGCAATTCTAACACACCGAAATTTTGGCGTAAAAAAGGTCTTCGGTTTAAAGGGTATTAGGAATTAACCCGGTACATCAAGGGTATCGCGATAGTCTTCTTTGCCGATTTGGATTGTGGCGTGGTTGAACCATTGAACGTTTGCCGAGTTTAGCAATGGAGAATTTCAAAGACATGTATGAGACCACGTTCGGTGGTGTTTAAGAAAGCGCAGGACATGTTTTACGGAGCTTATGAGAAATGGGCCAACAAGACAACGATGATTTGAAGACATTTTGCCAGGAAGAGAAGGAGGACAAACATCGATTGGCAGGTGTTCACTGCGAGCCATGACAAAGGTGTTGAAGAATTGAAGTGCAACAACAAAATTATTCAAGCAAAGATCATGATGCATCAAGGGAAATCCTACAAGCACAAGGAGGAAAGGCAACGATTTCAAATTTCTTCAACTACAAGTCATGATGAGGCCTCGGAGGAAGTGAATCGCAACGAAGACCAGAAGTTTTCTTCGACCGTTTTCCAAATCAGCCTAAGGTAAAGAGTATTGATTTTCTTCGCATCATCTTCACATGACATTACCGTTGAAGTGGGGAGATACCTAACATAGAACCGGCACAAGACTCCTTACCAACATGGGGTACAAAGGAGGAGGACTTACGTCAGTGGCCAAGGCATAAGTCATCCATTGGAGGTTGTGAAAAGACCTCGTTACAGTTTGGGATACATCAAGGATTATGTTTAAAGGATATCAAATACAAAACATATTTTTGAACTCACCAGATGAAGAGGATTGATACCACCATCATTCCATGGTAGTGCATGTTGCGTTGAAAGAGCCGAGGCAAGCTTTCTCATCACCATGATCGCACCAAAGACCAACAAGGAAGGTAATAACAAGTCTCACTATTCCATAATGCATTTTGATTATAAGAATGTTGATAATCATGGTCGGGGAATAATGGTATCGAAAAAACTTGTCATTTTTGTGGTTTACATAACCATGCTTGTTTATGTTGGAAAAGAATGGCAGACAAGGAGGGTGAGGCATGAAAATCCTTCTCCATGAGAAAATAAACCCAAGTGTTTACGAGGAAGAAGACCCACATGCTTATTGCGACCGATAGCCATCAAAGAGCCACGCGGTCGGAGACCTATCTAGAGTAGTGTTAAAGAAAAAGTGCCCTCGCATGAACCAAATGAAAGCGTCGATCGACAAGAAAATATCTCGTCATGGGGATGGCCCATTCACTTAAAGAGGGGGATGTGTCATTCGTTGAAGATCTCGTTGTTTGATCGGGCAGAACAATGTGAATGGTTTGTCAAACCGAGCTCGTATGTGAAAGTTAGAAGCAATCAAAGTTTTGGGTTGACTTGGATGACTTGGTAGGTTAAGGAGACAATTTGAATAGCGACACCGATTCTGCCTACCTAGCCGCATTCCGGAAAACTTGTGGCCTTTAATTTTGACTCGCCACGGTCACATTCGAGAATTTTCAAATGTATAAGTTTTTTAATAAAAAATTAAATATTAAAAAAAGGTGGCAGGCCACCAATCCCGCCACCCGACCAAACTAAAACAAAGCATTATTAAGGTTCAAAGGTTGTGACCCCCGTCGAACCCCATGGAAACGCCAAAACATACATATATATGAGGCCGGCGGAGTTGGAATCATGCGACCTCGCCGGCCCACCCACGCAGTTAGAACTTCTCCACAATAAATTCGAACCCCAAACCATACATCATACCATATGCAAACAATCGTTATAATGAAGTGAAGCATCGAAGGTGATCCGACCCCC
Source organism: Pinus albicaulis (assembly GCA_034641835.2). Classification (NCBI taxonomy): domain Eukaryota; kingdom Viridiplantae; phylum Streptophyta; class Pinopsida; order Pinales; family Pinaceae; genus Pinus; species Pinus albicaulis. Next base: position 264,858,050 of record CM076580.1, on the reverse strand, counting down.
ACACCATATCCGGTATATATATAATCGGCGGGAGTTATTGGTGGGCCGCCCAATGAGGACCCGACCCATACCATAGTTTAATTTTTTTTTAAATTCAAATAGTTTAAAAACCATGCCTAATTATGGGAGGGGTCGAGGTTTGACCACCCGACCTCCCTCCAAAATCCTGGCATTTTACCACCACGCCCAACGGAATTTTTTGTAAAGTCCACCCACCTTGCATTACGAACTCGTCTTTTCACAAGTGTGCCCAAGCCAAGGCACGAGGATGGAGTGCTGTGTCTCTAGACAATTTTTAATTAGTCACAGGGAAACATGGAGAAAGCGGGAGCAAGAGGGCAGGAGAAACCATGATTGAGCCCAATCTTCGTAGGTGACCTTTTTAGTGTCCAAATTGAAAATTTATTCCATCCCACACCTCTCGATGACACCAACTCGATGGCGCAAACATAATTTTGATATGAGAAGTGTATATCTGGGATGACCTTCGAGGAGGGAATTCTTGAGGAATCTAGGGGAATCTAAAAGATTCTTGTAGCCCCGTATTTTCGCCGACAGAATTCTAGAAATTGGACAATTTACCTTGAAACTATTGTATGCCATGAATCCCGATGGTGTATTTAGATTTTCCATCTAATCTTTATATTTTTTCGGCTACTTTTTCAACCGGAGGTAGGTGTCAATATCTTTTAACGTAAGAAATCATTTTTCGTGATATTCGACGCCACGAGAGTGATGATACACTAAATCCAACAGCTTATCATCATTATCTTTAGAGTGCTCCAGGATGTGAGGTATATGGGGCAGATCATGTACTTATTTGTCTCTTTCTATGAGATGCATCGTGTTGTGTATAGATTCCCCGTTGATGTTTCGATGTGGGATCTGTTTTGTTCTTGAAGTGAGATTTAATTTCTATCAGATTTGGTAATATGCTGAGATCCCTTGTTGCGTCGGCAAGATACTCATAGTCATTATGTGTGATTTATTGTCATACTTATAGGTGTCTTTTTTGTGAATGAGATTTTGGCTGTGGAACATCCCACAGAGGTCTAGCCACTCCTACGTGAAGGAATTTCTCGTACGACAGAGAAAATACCATCCATGTACATCATCTCTATTTTAAAGACTTAATGCAATGGCTTACACCATATCTGGACACCGAGGCTCCTAGACGTAGTCCTCTTGGACGAACTCCGCTATCAATATCTTATGTTGCTAATGCTTTTTATGTTCCTTCAACACATAGATACTTTTATGTTCATTACCTATTGATGCAATTCTAACACATCGTACTTAAGTGAAAGTTTCTCTTGGTTTAAAGGGTATCGTGAATTAGCCCAGATCGGGGAGTGCCCTGACAAAAATTTCTGCCAAGAAAGGCTTCCTAATGGTGAAAAGGTATTATATGAAACTAAATATGAGAACAAAATAAACCAATTTTACTCTACAGACCGACATTAGATTTAAGATGCACCATATTCCAAAGATTGATATGAGGAAGTTTGATGGAAAGGATATGGTAATATGGATACTATGATGATAAAATATTTTGATTCCATAACAAACAAATACACACAAAAGTACGTATTTTTGTAAACTTTACTTAGAACCTAAATCACTATAAGGTATCGATGGATTTGTTACAAACCAATTATCTTTTAATACCACGTAGGAAATGAGATACAAAGAGCAACACCTTAATAGCGTCAATTGATAAGTTCCAAAACAAAAGGGTTCGTGAACAAGAGCACATTGAAGACTTTCAAAAAATTGAATATAAGGGTAAATGATATTCGAGAGGAGCATAGGATTAATGCATTCACAATAACTTTAAAGCATAACATCCAACATGAGGCTCGCCTTTGGGAACCCGATTCATTGGAGAAGGTATTTAGTTATGGTAAGAAAAAATTGAAACAAAATTATGGTAACAAGCGGGAAACAGTACCACTCACAACTATAAATATGGAAGTGTTGTTGCTCTCAACCTTCCACAACTCCACAAGGCTGACAATCGTCTTAAATTCTGTAGGGTACAGTTTTGACTATATTCTCTTACTTGATAATCGGCTATGCTGTTAAAATTATCAGTGCTTTGGCTACTTAGATCTTGTCTTAATTAGCTGTTATTTGATCCTAAAATGGGAAAATTTATTTCTATGCAAGCTCTCATCAAAGATAAAAATTTGTTTAAGGATCGTCTCATCATAACCATTTCAGAAGGGGTTTATATGGTAGTTTCAAGGGTTTTTTTATGACAAAATTATGACTTAATTAGATTTTTTAAACTCATAAATAATAAAATGAAATGCATTAAACAACTCATGTTAATCACATAACAAGACGTGATTATGATGGAGTTCACCCTCTCAGATACATCTCCATGGACCCGCTTTAACTAGCTAGGACATCTTCGGATTAAGAGTAAAACAGGATTACAAGAACTCGTATTAATCTGTAATGTGATTTAATGATTGTTCCATTGGCTTTTCAGAACACTCAAATACCCCAAAAATGACTATTCAACTCGAATTTAATATTCGCCTCCTAGGCTTGATCTCCAATCTCGGGTATTATGGGCTCGTTAATATCCAAAGGACAAAATCACCTTAATTTGTGCTCCAATGCCCTCTAAAAACTATAAAATTGTGTTTCAGCACATAAAATACATCAAAAAATGACTATTCATTCACTAAATCGTCTTCTGTACCGATCTAGGCATGGTCTTTCCTTCGTGTCTTGTGCTCTGTAAAATTCTTCAAGTGACCAAAGATGTATATGAGCTCCATTTCCTATGAAAGTTGTTCCAATGTGTTCATAGCATGCCAATTAGCCAAGAATGACCTTTCCGAGCTCAATTCTGGTCGAAAATAGACTCGCTATATAAAACAAACTTTCCCCAACTTCTCCCCCTCTCCAAATCTAGAAAATCGAGTTAACTCGACGAAAGCCTAAGGAATTCTAAACAGAAACTCGCTAATTCTGCCGCTAATTTTGGAACTGGTTTATTTAATTCTAATTTGCAGTTAGGTGATAAGGTGCTTTAAATTTCGCATTAGCGTTGGGTTGGAGTGTGGTCATATTGTTTAACAAGAGTGAGGAGGGCTTCGCCCTCCTTCCCCGGCTTTAACTCGTAACACACACGAAATTCAAGTCCGCTACAATGGTTTACAAGACACAGGGCCTAAAGGCCCAATAGTAATGAGTGTAAAGTTGGGGGTGAGGTGACGGGACCTAACCTCAACTCCACAATACTATGCATTTTTGGCAATGGGATTTTTATTACGTCATTCCCATGTTTGTTTAATTCGCACTGCAACATTAATGTTAATTTCTGTACTCATTTAACAATATGCTACATGACATGATACACCATGTGATATTCAAACCATATTACATATGAAACTCATCATGGATTTTATTACGCCATCGAACCATATAATACATGCCATTCCCATGTTTTGGTTAATGTACCTTGAAATATTAATGTTAATGTTCACTGCTTAATAATACAAGCATATGATGTTGATACACCATGATATTCAAACTATATTATATATGAAACCCACCATATACGCTAGCATCTAATATGGTCCATTGTAAAGTTTGAAAACGAATTATGGGTTTATATATTATAATATGCTACATGATATGATACAATATGTGATATTCAAACCATATTACATATGGTTCCACCATATACGTTTATAAATTTAATATGGTCTACTGTAAAGTTTAAAAAGAATTATGGGTTTTTATATTGACATGTCTCATGTAAACAAGAAAAGAGATAAAAACTTTTGTTATGGAGCAATTCCACAAACACACTTGATGAAAGAGCTAGAGAGAACAGAAGTACTACATGGAAGAGTTTAACCCCACGTACAAATCATCAACAAAAGGCGTAAATAAAATAATATTTCTTGGAGATTCAAAAATTCTTATCGCTCAATTAAGGACTAATTTTCATCAATTTGCTGTAACAGTGGTGTTGAAAAGGCCAAAGAATGGGAAGAAAGAGTGTCTATTTTTTGCTCTCTTCCTGAAAAGTGAAACAGTAAAAACATCATTCTAGAATGAGGCTCTTCAAAGACACTGTGGAAAATTCAGGCAGGTATTCTCACAAATTAATTTTCGGGATAATTTATTCGGTCAAGAGTTGGTCGACAAGTCGAGTGGTCATTGTAAAACTTTCACAGAAAAGGGTCGAACATGAGCGTATAGAGAAGCAATCATTCTACAGGCTATTTTTAGTCTCGTGGACTTTAAAATTATTTCTTCTTTCTTTTCTTATTATGTGGGAAATTAAGATATATATATAAAGTTTGAATATAAATATATATGTGTGTGTGTGTGTGTGTGTGAAATTAAACTTTAATATATAATAAATAAATAAAATTCCACACAAATAAGAACTCATATTCAACTTTGAGGATATTGGACGATTTTTAGCTTCACAACCAAACTAGACTAGCAATGTGCCCTGTGGGTATGAACGCCCAATGGAGGAGATGTAATCACTTTGTACTATACAGAGGGGTAAAAACTGAATTGTGATTTAATGTATGAAAATCCAAAGTCGAACAAGATAATCACAAATGGTAAGTAAGAACATGATCACCCAAGGTGGAAAGCTCATAAATGGACTTATATAACAGACCACATTATATTCTTACACACTTAATAATATGGACTTTTCACCTTGCTTAAAAAAGATATTACCCTATGTTCTTCCATTTTCTATACTCTGACATGTTTCACTCATGTTAAGATTCCAAATATTGGTTTAAAACCCAAATATCAACCATATAAATATTATTTACTTTTTGGCCACAACTCACAATAATACTATTTTTACGGAATTTCAAACTCAAATCTCATGTTAATAAATTAACACAACCTTAATAACCTCATCGTTCAACAGAATTATATGTCGAGGCTCCATTAATATACCAAATCATATGTGGGCTATGTTATTTCAACGCACCATCCATCGAACGTCGGTAAATTCTCACATCGCACTCATTTTAATGATTCAATGACCATCGTTAATAAGATGCACAAGCTTTTTATTTCTTCAAAATTACGTGACAAAAATGGTTTTCACTACCACTAATGCTACGCGTCCATCAATGAACAATATCGCGTTTCTCATGAGAATACCTGTTACTATTTAGAATGCGTGAGACCACCAAATAGATATTTTTTGAAACCTCGACGGTTAAGTGTTGTATTGGAGATTGAAGCTATCAAAAAAGACGGGGCAGGCAGAATATATAGGTGGCGCCCAAGAAACGTTCGATGTATGAGAGTCAATCTCTTCACACCATCTCGCCACCGCAACTCAATCCTCGCTTATCGGCCCTTGCCTAGACTCGTCTGTTTCTTCTTTCTCGCGCTCTCATTTTTAGGATTTTTCTCGTGCCTATTGAACGAACCTCGCTAAAAAACGGGGGGCTTATTTCCAGTGGTACTGGGGAAACCAGTCACTGGCCGGATTTGAACCAACACCGACAAGTATTACAAAGCGTGGAGGCACAATGCAAGGGGAGAAGGGCGACCCAAGGAGCCTGAAGATTGGTTATTTTTTCTGTCTCCGAAAGCATGGAGGTTGAATTCTGGCCGTGCTGTGTCCTGTGTCACACAACAAAACACATTTCTTCACAACTATAATTCAAGCATCGTAATAGAAGGTCATCTCTAAATTTTCATTTTCCGTATTGTGTATACAAATGTTTTTCCCAATGAAGAACATAAGCAATACAACGATCATTATTACAAAGCAGAAAAGAAAGAAATTGGAGTTGGTCTTTACAGAAATTCATTATCAAACATGCAAACTTATTTTGAGCGAGTATAAGACAAATCTACAAATGGCCGTAGGTTTATGGCTATAACATTTCTCACCCAAAGGATAGCAATACGTGAACAATATTTCAACGTTTACATGAAACATATGGTAAACAAGCGTAACATTTTACAGCTTATACATGCAACAAGAAAGGGAGGAAAATCGATTTTGCTTAAAAGGGTGACAACTTATGATTTGGTTAATGGAATTCATATAAACACACTAATAAAGGCTTATTCATCTATGCTTTTCATGATTTTGGTTATTGGAATTCATATAACAGAATAAAGGCTTATTCATCTATGCTTTCATGATGAGCCCCGAACAACAACCGATCTACATAATTTTTTACGAGGAAGAGGAAAAACATGAAGATTAGCTTCGGCGTTGTTGCTACAATTGTTCACGATCGCTAGCGCAAACGCCGCCCATGTCTGGGCGTATTTTAACTACGTCCATCAAATTTCATGGGACGTCACTTTCTGCGGTGCCGAATCGAGATCGATCGCCGCAAGAATTGTTGCACAATACCGAGCCTCGTTCGCCGTAGTGCTAGCGCAACACCCTCAAAGACCTTCATGTTCGAGTTTTCGAGACTATGTCGCCTAACGTTTGCCTCACTACTCTGAAGAACAATTCTTCATGAAGACCGGCCGTATCTTCTCATAACTCGGGTGGCCCGCCCGCTCGAATGACACATCCATGTTTGTACGAGTCCCGCCTGCGAGACGGCATACAAACGAAAATGACCGGACTATCATTGGCGAACCGAAACTTATCTTTGCACAAGGCGAGATTCGATTTAGTCGCTGTAATTTATGCAAGGATGTCGCCACAAGTTATCGCCGTATTGTTGGGGATGAATAAAAAAGCCATTTTAGAGGCGAACCACCTTAATTGCTTCTACTCACTATTCTCTATGCCGCCGAGGCGTGAACGATTTCGGTCGAAGAGCGACATCGCTCGTGCACACGCCTTGCCTCGAACCGCGTACAACCGCAAGCAAAAACCGTAGTCGTCTCATTTTTGATCTCCACGTGAAAATTTTATTAGTGCGAAGGGTGGTACGGTATTTCTCCCATCGTCGGGCGAACAAAGCATTGCTCACCCAAGCCCACAAAGAAACGCTCCCACAGAAAACTAACAAAGACACTTGTCGTTGTACTCATTGGACCCTAAACTCAAGAAGACTTTACGTCGACAGATCGTGTCACCGCTCTGTATCTATTCTACAATATTTCTTGTTAAAAATTTGCATGTTCGATCGGTGATCAACAAACCACAAATGCTTCATCCGAACTCGCTTTTCAACGAAACGCAGTTGCATTTGATTCTCATGGCGTGGGTCGGTTGTTGTTGTTCGTTTGGTGCAATTCTGAGCATTTTGATTTTTTGAGCTAATTTTTTCCTCGATCCAGACCGATCACCTTCTCACCGACATGATTGGACCTCCAAAAGCGTAAGGTTATCCCCATAAGAGTTGAACCTTTCTCTGCTTTCCAAGTTCTATCAACTTGATTCTACTTTGGATAATCAAAGTATGATAACCAATTGGTCATCGACATGCCTTGCCTTGCCTTGCAAATGGCTTGGCTCTTCAACCATTGTTCTCTTCGTCATTGACCAATCCAACACTTGTTGGTTTCTAAGCGTCGATATAAAATTTTTGTTGTACCAAATCGGATTCTCATGGTTTTAACGAATCATGTTCCTCCTTTGCACAATGAGGAACTACAAGAAATATATTCTGCAATATTAGTAAAAACAAGAAAATAAATTACCATTATTTTAGTCTCCATTTGCCCACCCAAATCAAGAATGCACCGCCATCTCCTCTCTTCGGGCGTCAACATATATCATGGTATACAATGGTCGCAAAATTTTCTTGACATCTTGTCACAAACACACATGCAAGAAACATAATCGACGACACATCCTTTGGTTCTTCCTAAAGAAACAAATTTTACATCATGGGTGAAGTGGTCCATTTAAAACTAAAGCGTTTCACGATAAAATGCGAAAATTATTAAACACCTACCGACAAACTGAAACGAAGTACACAGAAAAAAAAAATTTTATTTTAGATTTTTTTTTTTTTTTTTTTTTTTTTTTTTTTTTTTTTTTTTTTTTTTTTTTTTTTTTTTTTTTTTTTTTTTTTTTTTTTTTTTTTTTTTTTTTTTTTTTTTTTTTTTAGCTGGTCTTAAGTTTGGTAGTGACGGTTCAGAGAGACAAGATTGCCAGAATCTCAACTCACGAGGGACCACATCTCTTTTAAGTCTCTCCCAAATTTTATCCCCGAGGAATAGTGTCGAAAGATTTTCTAAAGTCCACAAAGCAATAGAAGAGATTGACTTTACTATTGTAACATTCCTCCACGATGATTCTAAGAGGGAGCAGATGGTTAAGGCTGAGTGATGTCTCCTAAAACAAGCTTGTCCCTACTTTTCCTTGGCTTCAAGACAAAGGTTAAGTTTCTTCTCCAAAAGCAGCCCACAAAGATTGAAGTAGAACACACAACAACAATAGCTGTGTAGTGAATAGAAAACACTCTTTGTCCCCAATTTTAAATATAGGTAATAATAAAAAAATTTATGTCCAAAGCCAAAAAAAAAGAATAGAGATAGATCTTTCTCATTATAAAAATATATTCTTATTAAAAAAAAATTATTACATTTTCTAACTTGTTTCAAAAATTTAAATATCTATTTTTGTGTGTACAAACTATTTGTAAAATAAAAATATATTATAAATTTTTAAGACAAGGAAATTTGAAAAAAAGCCTAATGGCCATGTATAACTGCCTTACCGATAGAATACCCGAACTTTGTGGGTAATCCTGGGATAGTGTAATCTTCATGTATGATGTTCTCATTTATTTTATTTAATGTTACACTTTACATTACCGGGAAGGTGAATGCACGCTATAATTTGATAGAGACAATTCGACGACTTGAAATATCGTATTCGTTTCTTCATTGCTCTATTTTTGGTGAAAAAAAATTACACCCCTTATAATTTTTACCTTCTCAAAATTAAATATATATAAAAATATTACTCCACACTTAGCAATGGTGCACGATCATTGCATACATGAACCAATATAATTTAGATTTCATGAAATGTAATATGATTAAATTATATATATATATATATATATATATATATATATATATATATATTTATATTGAATAATTAATTATTCTATGTTATTTTAAAATATTTGAAAAGTGTAGCTTAATCATCGATTTTTATTAAGAAGTTATGTATCTAAAACAAGAAATTTAATGTTTAAATATGAAGGAAAACGAAAAACTTTAAACATGAAGCATAAAATTCAACTTAGCTTCAGAATATATAAACTTGAATCTCAATTTTAAACATGTAAGTAAACATGATCGCTAATTGTATAAAATTTTTGAAACGAAAAAAATTGTGAGTTGGTCATTTGGAGTGAGTAAAGGTATGATATTTCCCACATTATCACTTAAAAATATGATATAATATGTTTTTATTAATTTATGTGTCAAATTATTTAATAATAATAATTAAAAATTTGTAATATAAAACATAAAATATTTAAAATAAAAATTAATGAATAATTTTTTATTAATATAATTAAAATTTAATAAATCAAATTAGATTTATGAAAAGAACCAAATAAATATTTTTTCAGTACCATAAAATAACTGAAATATTTATAATATATAATATTAACTTTTTTTAATATACGTTATCAACAAACAAATTTTACTATTTTAACGATATTAATTAAAAATAAAATAAATAGAATTTATAAAACTATTCCCACATTACTTAAGTATATTCAAACATTTACTTTTATACTTAGTTATTTCATTTTTAGAAAATTAAAATATATATTGGATTTCAAAATATAAATAATTTTAAGCATAAAATATTTTAAATAGATATTCCATCTTTCAAAATATATATATATATATATATATATATATATATATATATATATATATATATATATAAAATAAAATATAAAAACGAAAATATAGTGAAATAACTAACAAGGTAAAAGTCCCATGATATAAAGCTAAATATAGAAATAAATTACTGAAAAGTTATAACCTTAAAGTAACAAAATAGTGGTTTAAGCAGCAGGAACTATTAGCAAATTAAATATTAATAATACCACATATTATAATAAATTAATTAATTGTTATGAAAAAAATTGTTATAAGAAAAATCTTACATTGATTAAAATCTAATATTTTTTAAAAGTTCATTTTAATTACATATAATTGACATAATCCAAATGGAAACTGCGATATGGGTTATTATGTAAACTACTATTTCAAATCCGAACATTCATATGGGTTATTGTAAATTACCATGTCAAATCCAAATATCTTAATTTAGAATTGAAAAAAATTATGTCAATTTTAATTGTAAAAATAGTTAATGGTTAAAAACAATATTTTTGAATGTTCACTACCGGTGAGTGATGTCGCCAAAAGGCGTGACCTTCGGGTATCAAGCCCTGAAGGCTTGGTTGTTGTGCTTTTGTAGGTTCGACCGATTATCATCTTTGCGAGATGAAAACCTACTTTTTGTATTGGTGCATATTGTTGGGCATGTTAAGCTTTTTCACCGAATTATCATCTTTGCGAGATGAAACCCAATTTTTGGTATTGGCATGTTGCCGGGCGTGTTAAGCTTTCTCATATTACTAGTACGGTTTCAATTCCATAGGTTGAGTCACCATATCGAGTTACGTATTATCTATAACTACTAAGTAATGTGTAAGTGATAACTATAAGCTGAAAAAAGACATATAATGTAGTGGTAGCTCGTTAGAGATTTCCACAAAAAAAGAAAACGAAAGGAAAGGGGAAAGGAACGGGGTCTTCTCAAGCTGCAATATTGAGCTTTGATGTTCAAAAATAATGAGTAGCCTAAGGGTACTCTTCATTTAACCTTCATAGCCTTGATAAATAGAATATGAAAACAATCTAAGTATTATAGATTTTGAGATTTTTTTCCTGAAATATAAGCGTACAAATTTTATCTAAATTTTGTTTCTTTGTTTATTTAAAATCATGTATTAAAGTATGTTCTAATTTATCTATTATATATCTTGAATTTTTTTCCTTCCCAAATTTGGTAAAACAATTTAGTAATAATACATATTATAATAAATTAATTAGGTGTTATTGAAACTATTTATTTTTTCTTACATGGGCTAAATCTATAATCATAGAAAGTTTGTTGTATAAAGTGTATAGTTGCCATAATCCACGCTGACGTACATTACATGAGCTATTGCAAAACACCTTTCAAATCAAAAATAGGATATTTATTTTGAAATTGAAAAATATTATAATAATTTTAATTGTTAAAAATGTCATAAAATAGTTGCATAATATTTTGAATGCTAATCAATTAACTCTTATTCATTAATAATTAGTATCTTACTCAAACCTAACTATTATACATTTTCAGCTTTTCTTTTTTCTAAAATCTAATCTTCAACAAAAATTTGATTTTTGATTATTTAAAACTCATTCCAATATGACTCAATTTAAGTATTATACATTTTGAATTTGTTATTCAAAACTTATAAAAACTTCAATGATCTCACAAACCCATTTGAAAAAAATTAATATATTAACTAATTACTTTGGCATTAAAAAACATGTACTCGCAAACAACTAACAACTGCATATTACACTTATTTTTCTTACTTCTAATTATAATTATTTTTATTTATTGAAAAAGTGATTAATAATTCTTGGAAAATCTTAAACATCACACCACTTCATACTATTCTAAGATATTTATTGAAATAATAATTATAATTTACGTCTATACGATTTGTTATTTTGTTCGCTTAAATTTAATGTACATCAACTTTACAACTCAGACTTTATTATACTTTATCCCTTTTGTTTCCTATGCACTATATACATTATTCCTTATGTTTTGTTTTCTATTTACTGTAGATGTATTTGATTAAAACACGCTAAAATGATAATTCTATATGGTACTATCTATACTATTAGTTATTTTGGTTTGTACGCTTAACTTTAATGTACAGCAACTTTACAACTCTCACTCCCCATTACTTTATCCCTTCTGTTTTCTACGTACTGTATACATTATTCCTTATGTTTTGTTTTCTGTGTTTATTAGTAATGACATAATATAATAATAATTAATAGAAATGGAAATAAGTCATAAATATAAATTAATATTTTTCATTTTATATTATTTTCTAAAATATATTATATTATTTTCTACGAACACGTTAGATTTTATGACTACTTTTTATTAGTATTTGGATATGATATCATGATCTTGGGATGTTTTAACTAACGGTAAATTGTGTATGTTGTTTTCATTCGCCTCTGTCAATCACTTAAGTTTCAAGATGGCTCGGTTGATTTATATTTATAAATTTATATTTACTTAAATATGGTTAATTTGAATTTGGGATTTGTGTATGATGTTTTTATAATTTTTTCTCAATCATTTAAATTTTTATATGGTTAGGTTGAATATGTAATTTTGTGGGTGTCATATATAAAGAGAAATAGAATTATTAATATTTAGAATGATAATAACATAATTATTAGAAAAGTCATTAGGGATGTATCTAATAAAGCTTTAATACTTATATGATAAATATATATAAATTCTTTATTAAAAGGAATAAAGGGTATTATATAAATAGAGAGTAATAGTAAATATTGTATTATTTGAAATTGGATCTTATGATGTTTTAGAGGAATGTTCTAATTCATAAAACAAAAGATAATAATGTCATTTCCTTATGAGAATGAATTCCCACCTTAATATTTTTTACAAATCTCTTAGTATCATGGAAACCATTTCAAACATTTATATTAGGGGTGAAATAGTTTCTGTAGAAGACAAAGAGCCTGGGTTAAGCAACTTTCCACTACGAAAGTTAAGGAAATTGAAGGCTACAAAGCTAAAAAAATTAAAATTGAAGGGTGTATCGTCATCCTTCACATTCACAAGCTATTCAAAGCTTGTAGTACTTTTTTTATATCTCTTAGAGGGCTTTCCAACATATTTTTAATTCTAATTTTCGCAAAATATAGTAGGCATTTGTAGGAATCACATGTTTGAGTTGTGAACTCTTCAAAATTAGAGTGACGTAAGAGTTTTCCACGGTGTTAAATCTATATATACACTCAAAAGTTGATTTTAAACAACAAAGATCAAGACTTTGGTGAATTTGTTTTTACATAAATCCGACAAAAAACTCCAAAATTATAATGTTTAGACAATGACTCTTAAATTTTTTAGTGAAGCAAGGATTTCCTAAACAATGGTTTTGAAGGAACATTCTACCTATTTTTACTAGTGCAGATTAAAAAAATACTTTTAGTTATAGAACCATTATGAATAGACCCATTTTAGCCCACCTATATGATATTATTTTGGAAAAGAAGATTAACCTCTACTTATAAAGCCATGAAAAAAAATTAAATACTGAGGCAAGTTTAGGAAATATCATTCAAGTATGGATAACCTTATTACTCATAGGATCACATCATATGACTACAAAATAATAAAATTGATATCTTTTGTTTTTCTCTTCACTTTAGAAAATCTTTTGGCATAGTTCCTTGGACAAAACTTTGAAGAGGTTGGAATATATAAGGTTGTATATGAAGTTTACCTCCAATTTTATGACAACTAAGAGTTGGAAGAATTTAACTACAATATTGGAGCCTAGCAAGGGCCCCCATTGTCCCCTAGCCTTTTTGGTATATACATTGATAAGCTAAAAGAGTGTTTAGTGGAAGAAAGTTCTATTAGCCCAAGTCTCATTGATATAGTCATCACTCTGCTTCATTATGATGATGAAAACTTTCTTTTGAAAATGATTCCATTGGATATTGGACTCATGGATATGATTATTAATAACTACAAAACATAAGTCATGATAATTAAATCCAAAAATATCACATATGATATTTTTTCATCTGACAACAAAAAATTGGAAGAGATGCCTCCCTACAAATATAGAAGTTGATATTGATACAAAACTAAATATGAATTATAGCATTGATAAAATGATTAATGGAGAGCGGAAAACTTATTATGACTTGAAAAAAAATATAAATCAATATATAATCAGATATGGGATTAAAAAAATCCCCTCCTTGATAACATAATTACTCCTAATATGTGATATGTATGTGTCGTTTGGAGATGCATTATCTCTATAGAGTCAAGCAAAAAATTAAAATAAATCAAAAATTAATTCACACCACTTAACCTCCGAATTAAAGGAAATGTACCTTATCCTTTCCTCATCATACAAGAAAGTCTTTTCCCTCTTGAGAATACGGTAATGACTAGGTATCTAATGCATAAGACGAGGTTAAACAACATGGCAGATAATATATTTCTTAAAACTGCTTCAACCTCTATCCAAAGCCACCTTTAGCTTAAGCAAGGATGGCATAGGATGTCTAATCTTGGCAATACCATTGTGGGATAAAGCAAGAGATCATTTTGAAAACTGAACATAATAGTATAAATATCATTACCTCAAATTTTAAGGATAAACTATGGTGTACTAATGAGTGAGAAGGAAAATGGAAAGTAAATTATTATAAGGAAGAGATCAACCCAAAAATTGAAAGAAAAAATTATTCTTTGTTTGAAATAGTATAAATAATAAAATAAACATTGTTAAATAGGAATTGTTAATTCTAGTTCCATTAAAATCAAAATTTTGTGTTAAGCTACAAATTCCTATGCCAACATTTCCTTGTAGTTCCTCAAATGACTATTTTTTTTCTTTTATCAACTTATTTTGTCATCAAAGAAGAGGGGGCATCATATAAAAATGTTTGATATTCTATAAGTGTGTGTTATGTGAAAAACATATTCTCTAAAAATATATATATAGAAATATGGATGTGAATAATGACTAATGTTGATATTCTTATTATATTTTCAACTTATATATGTGGATTTCATGTAAGACAAATGCATCAATTCAAATGGCATAAGAATACATTTATTATAGAAATTTACAAAGTTTAAAGGTAAATTTGTATGTTCTACCACCCACTCTCATTGCAATTGTTAGAATTGGCTATATGATGGTAGTACATTATGCAAAGGACTAACATTATATGGTAAATTTTTTACATTGTGTATGTGATACAATGGATTGTTATTATTGAAGGGTGAAGTATGATTCATCCTGTGGCTTGGACTTCGGTATATGAGTATGGGGATCATTTTGGCACTACTATTTGTGAAATCTCATTAAAATGTATTACTATAGGCCCACTGTGAGTTTTCAAGGAAAATTTAATAAAAAAATCTTACATCTCTAATTCATATGTTAATGCATAGGTTCTGGGATTATTTTGATGGTTCAAGTGTTGTAGCTTTTATGGGTACTAAGGATGACTCGGATGTTGAGTCACTCTTAGGAAAATCTAGGTTATAGTTTTAAGCCCAATTAAATAATTATTCGCTTTCCATTTCTATTGAGAATAATGCTTAAATCCTGCCATGTAATTGCTGACATTAGTCAGCAAATTTTGTGATTCTCTGTGGTTATGTTATTAAACATTAGTGCATTAGATTATTATGATAGACAATTCTCAGAATCGTTGGTAGTGTCAGTAGATAATGGAAATTGGTCAGAATGATTGGTAGTGTAAGTAGAGAATTAGTATTTGATAGATAATAATATTAGTAATAGGTTTATTTTATGGAAATCTATTTACATACTTGATTCAATATGAGATTTACAGGTTGAGCTCACTCATCTGTGTTTTATTTACTTTCATTGTTTTTTATATGTTATAATTATCTTGGTTTATCAATTGGCTTAAAGAGCAGGGACCATTTCATATTTTACAATTGGTATCAGAGCAGGTAAATTTTTTTTGGGTTAATTATTTATTGTTGGAATTTCACCAAAGTTAATATGTCGAATTCTAAAATGCCTGTTCCAGAATTTGATGGGAACGATTATGATTATTGGTGCATTAAGATGATGACCCTTTTTATTGGAAAATATTTGTCTGATACTGTTGAATAAGGTTACCACGAGCTAGATGATTGGAATTCCCTTACAACCAATGAAAGAAAAACAAGAAAGGAATCAAGGAAGAAGAATCCTCAAGCTTGTTTTCACATTAAAATAACTCTTGATAAGAGCTTATTTCCAAGAATATCAGGAGAAACATCTGCCAAAGATGACTGGGAGACACTACATGAAGCTTACGAAGGTAGTGATCAAGTTAAGGTGTTCAAGCTTTAGATATTGGAGCGAGAGTTTGATAATTTGAAGATGCAAGAAGCTGAAAGTATAAGTGGCTACTATGTGAGAGGCAAAGAAGTGATCAATAAAATGGCTACACTTGGGGAAACTGTAAGTAATGATGTTTTAATAAAAAATGTACTGATATCTTAACACCTAGATAGAATCATGTTGCCATAATCATAGAAGAAAGCAAGTATTTGACACAACTAAAGTTTTATTAATTCGTTGGACTCTCATGTCTCATGAAGAAAGATCGAAAGACACTTTTGAAGGTGTAGAGAAATATTTTTCCTATAAATTAAGAATTACACAAAATGAATATGAAAGTAGCAGCAGATCCAAAAACAATCGAGGTCGAGGTAAATAACAAAGCCAAAAAATTTCTATAGGTAAAGGCAGTGGTGGTTCAAGAGGAAGAGGTAGTTCCAGAGGAAGAGGGAGAGGTATATTTGATAAGAGAAATGTTAAATTTTACTATTGTAATAGATATGGCCACTTTGAAACAGAATGCAAATTGAAATAAGGTAAAAATTCTAACTATGCGCAAGAAAGTAGTGAGTATCCTCGAGATCACTTATTTTTATCTTCTGCCAAAGGTTAAAATACTAGTAAATATATTTGGTACATAGATTATGGATGATCTAACCATATGACAAGGAATGAGAAATTGTTTTCAACCAAGGATGGATGTTTTAAATACAGGGTCCAGCTTGGTGATGATAAATCATTGGAGGTTGCTGCCAAAGGAGCTATGGAGGTCCAAACAAAAGAAGGTATACATAGTATTCATGATATTTATTATACTCCACAATTGAAGCACAATTTGTTAAGTGTTGGGGAATTACGTGAGAAAAATTATAAAGTAGTTTTTTTAAAATAAGGCATGTACTATTTATGATAAAAATAAGGGGGATAGGGTTATCAATGTTGTTCCTATGAAAAAAAATAGGATGTTTCCCTTGAGGTTTGATGAAAATAACAACAGCCTTGCACATATGGTTTATGAGGATTCAAGTTGGCTATGGCATCTCAGGTATGGGAATTTAAATTTTCACTGTTTGAAGTCTCTAACCTAAAATGCATTAGTTTTTGGTTTTCCCAAGGTAGAGGAGCATAAGGAGGTTTGTGAAGGATGTGCTAAAGCCAAGCATGCAAGGGAAAAGTTCCCGGGGAAATACATGGAGGGGTCATCACCCACTTTGGCAAAACGTTCATTCGGACATGTTGTCTTATGTAAACTAAATAATTGGTAAGTCATCATATTTCATCACTTTGATTTATGATTTCTCAAGAAATTGTTGGGTATATTTTTTGAAGGCAAAATTTAAGCCTCGATACATTCAATAAATTTCAAATAACTGTAGAATATGAAAGGTGCAATATCAAATGTTTACGGACAGTAGTGGAGGATTACGCTCAAGCGATTTCGAGTTATTGTGATATATGAATGGAATGAGAGGAAAAAGATACTACAAGAAAAACACGTGGTGACTTTCGTGACGGACCTTTAAGGACCGTCACCAATGTCACATATGGTGACGGTCATTAAAAAAACGTCACTGTAAGTGTATATAGTGATGGTCCTTTATGGTCCATCACCAAAGACATTTTCAATGACACTTTTGGTGAGGGTCGTTAAAGGCCCATCACTAATTCTCTCTTTGGTGACACTTCTAGTGACGAACTTTTAATGACCCTCACCAATGCTCTTTTTGTTAATTTTGGTGACGGTCAAAAAATGTCCGTCATCATTGATCATTAAAAAACCGTCACTGTAAGTGTATATAGTGATGGTCCTTTATGGTCCGTCACCAAAGACATTTTCAATGACACTTTTGGTGAGGGTCGTTAAAGGCCCATCACTAATTCTCTCTTTGGTGACACTTATAGTGATGAACTTTTAATGACCCTCACCAATGCTCTTTTTGTTACTTCTAGTGACGGTCAAAAAATGTCCGTCATCATTGATCATTAAAAAACCGTCACTATAAGTGTATATAGTGATGGTCCTTTATGGTCCGTCACCAAAGACATTTTCAATGACACTTTTGGTGAGGGTTGTTAAAGGCCCATCACTGATTCTCTCTTTGGTGACACTTCTAGTGACGAACTTTTAATGACCCTCACCAATGCTCTTTTTGTTACTTTTGGTGACGATCAAAAAATGTCCGTCATCATTGATCATTCCAATGAGTTTTTGATGACGCTATGTGCCTGTTAATATATTTTTTGTCAAAAGATAACGATTTAATACCATTATTGTTGAGAATTTTTTATAATATGTCCAAGGCCATAGTGGTTAGGGTCAGTCAAATTTTTAAGAAGTAATAAGCGTGTATCATTTCCCTCAAGTAATGACTAGTCGAATAGAGATTTCCTATGAGTCAACACATGATTCATATCTATTAAGTTTATTATCTAGAAAATTCCATTTAGATAAAGTTTCACTATTGTGTGTAGGAAATATATTATTTAATACATAATTGAGCTCTGACAATTCTATTAATGAGAAAGACCTAACAATCCTCAACAATCTGGGCACACCTTAAATTAATGCTTTGGCACACACTAACATTTCTTAGCACCCCACATTTCTTGGAACATATTTGTACCTATAACATCTTATTATGACACTAACGCCCAAGCACATGGTGGCATGCGCTAGCACAACATGGAACTCTCCTAGCATGTGTTGGCATGCTGCATATAGTCCCTAACATGCCCTGGAACACCTTGGTTGAATGCATTGACATACATTAACACTTGGCACACAATGCCACTTGGCATGTATTGGGACCTATTATTAGTGTGCCTAGCATGCCCCTTTTCAAAAAGATAAAGTCCTGACTTATTAACCCTCTTATTAGTTCTTCCTTTTGTTGCCTTGTGATGGCAGTGTGGGTGCAGGCGTTAAGGAGAGCCTTTCAAACTTTCTTACAATTGTTTCTAACTCCGGAGGAGTTTGATCTTATTCCTTATGATTGGTTTCATTCATCAAATTTATGAAATTTGATAAATGAAATGGACATTAAAATATCCTCTTTAAATAATACCAATCCTTTGTAAACAATATTACAAATCTTTCGGAATCATTCAACTCACTTCAAGCTAATGTTAAGACCCTTCGGAAGTAAATATTTTTACTTTTCAAACAGTTCTTTAAGCCTTCTAGAACACAACATTAGAATGCATTTTAAATCAACCTTTTAGACCCTCTCAGCAATATATTTTCGAACTCTTAGCTCTTAGTAAAATTCTACTAAACTAACATTAAGACCTTCGGAAATATTAAAATTTAGAACCCTTCGGAATCAAACTTTAAACACTTTCGCAATGGTTCCAAACTTCAAACATCTTAATAAAAGTCTATTGGAATAAACATCGGTTCCATACCTTTGTGTTATCCCCCATGTAACTCTCAATGCGAATACCGTAGGATCTCCAGCGCCTAAGATCAAACGGCAATCGCGTTCAAACAACCCCAGAACTTTATCAACCAAAAGTTATGCGAAATGGGTGGTATTTCACCTGTGACGTGTCGTGTTATGATTGGATCTCATTCCAAATGAATAAAACTGCCCACCATCCAAAAGCGGTGCGACAACAGTGTAAGTGGTTTCTCCAAACCACTTAACCTCAAAGCTTTGGTTTAAATCGCGCTTAAACACGATTTTTCACCTTTTCTTCGTTCAACTTCAATTCCGCATAAAAATATTCTTTCATTGTATAACTCAACAAACAGAGACTTATGATCACTGCCGATATTCAAGTAAAACCCCGAATCTCTTCAAATTCTCGATTCCGATCACAAACAAAGAAAACCATAACTTATTCGAATTCTCCCAGTCTTTTATACAGAGGTTAATACACTCAATTTATACACATAGAACATGAGTTTAAATGGATTTTAGAAAGGGGATGAACCTCCGGGAAATTTCCAAGTAACCCAAATAAATAAACTCTGTAATTTTATTCAAAATAGAGATCAAATTCTCACAATCAATTCTTCCACGACCAACTCCGAATTCCTCTGTTCCAGAGGTTACATTTTATAGTTTTGTGACAATGCAACCAACCTCCTTCTAAGGATCGAATTATTCTAGTTTAAAAAAAAATCCTAATTACAACATATCTTCCTAGATTTCATCAACTAAACCTAAATAAGCTCAAACAAATCAAAATTGTTCAACCTCCCCTAAATACTAGTTCAAGCCTATCTATTACATAATAGATTTTAACAAATTGTTGAGGGATCCAAACCTTGTAGAAAAACTGACTTTCACCCATCAGTAAATGAATTTTTTGAACCTATCTAGCCACAACATGTGAACAATCTTTCACATTGCTGGCTAAAATCCAATGCCCCTGCATCATCTTGACACATATTGACATACCTTGGCACCCTGCACCACATCCTTAGCACCTAGCATGTATTGGCATATATTGGCACTATTAATTGGCACATGATATAATTAGCACACCTTGGAACCCCAAAGCACACTTTGGGAATTATTAACATGCCTTGATATTCCCTAGCATGCCTTACAAATGCTTAGCATACCTTGTCACTCCCTCCTTGGCATGAAAACTAACATTGACCATTAAAATTAGTATCTGGCAGTACACGTTCCTTGTATTTATTAACTTCCATGAATTTTTACCCAGTGCTCCCTGAATGTTTTTTTCCTAGTACTCCTTAACACTCATCAACATGCATTATCACTCTCTAGCATGTGTTGGCACTTGGAAAGCCTTAGCATGTATGGAATATGTTGAGATGCCTTGGTATGATTTAGCATGGTTTAATATTAAATTTATTTGTGATGATCAATTGTTGGAAATTAGATGAGAAGCAACAAAGGAATACTTGGCACTAAGAATGCACTAAGACTTTGCACTTGGCACCTATTTCCACCTAGTCTTAGTGTGCCTAGCATGCCCCTCTTGGAAAAGGTAAATTGATGACTTATTAACCCTCTTATGTGTTCATTTCCTTGTAGTTTAACTTTTTTCTCCCTTTTTTTGTCTTGACAGTCCCTGACACGCATTGAAACACCCTTGCACATCTTGGCATGCCTTATCACTTGGCACATCTTAGCATGTTTGACATGTATTCCCACTATCTGGCACATCAAGGGGGTGAAGAGATATGTAGTCCTAAAGTAGGTCGAGTACGAGGGCCGAGTAAGGGTTGCTAAAGGGAGGTCATGATCATCCTCCAAGAGCAAGATCATCATGTGAGGGTTCAGAAGAATGTTGCATACCTTAATGGTCAGTTTGCGCTAGGAAGTAGGATGGCATATTGTTGGTTCTCTTCTGGCAGATCAAGCTTAAGAGAGGTTTCTCATGAGAATCTGGGCATGTGATTTCAATGGTCTCTTTGTGTGAAGGCCGCATCAAATTTTGAAATGTTGAAATTTGCAACAAGAAACAGTGAGATTGGAAACTAGAAAGGACAAAAAAAATGCACCCACACTGGTGAGGAATTTTGATGCACCAGGAGTGAGGAATGTGGGGTGTCTAATTTATTTTTCCCTTAAATAAATTGGACAATAAATTTTAATTTCATCTCATAACAACTTGTGTCAGTTAATTAAGTCATGATGACCGAGTTAGCTCAAGAAATTCAAGTTGAGGGTCTAAGATGAGGCATCTAGAGGGATTCTAATATTTTTGGGGTCCAGTTGAAGTTGATGCATTAGTGGGGTGAAAGTGTAATTAACTCAATTAAATGAGTTAAAATCAGTTTAACTAGTTCTAACTGAGTGATGAGCTAGTGAGAGGTCCAGTGAATTAAATTAGATTTAATTCACAATGAGTGATCAATTAGATAACTGATAATTCGCTATTAATAGTTGCATGCATGTCAGTTTCGAGGAATACCCAGTTGAGACAGAGGTTAAAGGGAACATAACTATCAGTTGTATTCAGAGAAAATTTCCCATGTGCAATTATAAAGTCATTGGGATGCCATGATGGATTGTGCAATCAAGGAAGACTGATTTTCCTAATTAATAATGAGTTAATTCCCTAGGAATTGCATGAGTAAGGAAGGCTGAAGCAAGGATGAGAATTGGCTAAGTACTAGATCAAGTTTTTCGAGATCAACGAGAGACAATTGACAGAGTGCTGGAGAATCTCATGAGAGATTAAGCATTGTATTATTTCATGATTCCTTGACTTAATACACAATAAAGATAGAGGGGTTTTGATTAGTTTCTTTCCCCAAATACATCATGTTGTTGTGCGATTGATAATTTATTTCTCTTACTTATATGTGATTGTGCGATCATGTTTTGTTTTCGTAAATTGTAGGAAGGATTCAGTATCTTGTTTTAGAAGATTACAAGATTAAATTGAATCTCGTTGGTTAGATTTTATACATGGTATCAGAGCAGGAGTTTTTTGGGCGGTGATTTTGTAGAGAATATTTGAAGATTTTGGTGTAAATTTTTTGAAAACAAATAGAATATTTGGATTCCTTGCGAAAATCTACCCAAATGGAAAAAAAAATCGGTCAAATTGGAGCTCGAATGAGGGAGATATCATCAATTTAAAATCAACTATTTTTTAGGAACTTTTTGTAACTTCAGGATAATTACACTGTGTGTGAGTCAAAAAACTATATGCACTTGAGGTACCAGATGCATGCAAAGCTTTGAGGAGAAAGGAAGAAGTTAGAGACTTGGTGGTTTAGAGGGAGCATAAATTACCTCTCAACATGCATCCTCATGAGAAGCAGTCTCAGAAGGTTGTGGAGTAGCTGCCACAATTGGAGAAGCAGAGAGGAGACTGAGTGGAAGTGTCCACTCAAGCAGAGACCTCCATGAGGGGGAAATTTCTAGCCAGATGGGAAGAAGGAGCAGCCATACCTTGAGGTGTAAGGTGGGGTTATGTGTAGACATAATCCCAAGATAAGAAATTTGGGCAAGGTCCATTGAGATGGCGTGTCTCATGGATCGAACCTGGCTACGAGGAGCCCACAGTAAAATAGTAGTAGGAAGGATCAGTTAGGTTGATGTATTCATAAAGTCAAGATAGAAATCAGAGGACAGATGTCAAATACTATAATTGAGCACAATAGAATTAGCAATGTGCTCAAAGGGAACATATATGTCGGGCAGAGGTGTTAGTAGAATCCAAGATTAGACATGCGTAGCTAGTAGTAAGCCAAAAGACTCGATGACGTATCCATTATATTGATTCAGTCGTTCGTAGGCTTATCTACTAGGATTTGGAGGTGCAAACAACACTAGAGAAGTGTAGCATGTAGAACATTCCAAAGGTACCAGATGGGGATAGATTGAATTCCTTTCTTGTTGAGAGGAAGTGTTGAAATTTGAAACAAGAAACAGTGAAATTGGTGACTAGAAAGGACAAAAAAAGAATTGCACTACACCGGGCAGAATTTCGATGTACCAGAGGAGAGGTGAGGCGCCTTAATTTATTTTTCCCTTAAATAAATTAGACAATAAATTGTATCTGCCTCATACAACTTCTCGTCAATTAACTAGGTCATGATGATTGGAGTTAGCTCAAGAAATTGACATAGTGATTGAGGTGGATATTGGTGGCCACCCACATATTCCACTTGGGCCCTCGCCATTGTCTCTTCAATTTTTCAGCCTTAATGATAGCACTATTTTTATTTTTGTCACTTTTTCGGGTCTTGAATCCTTAGAAGTCATGCTTTGAGGCCCCAAACGATGTTTTTTAGGCATGAAAGGTTGAAATTTACATAAATCATATTAGGTGAACAATGTCCCGTAGATATCTTTCTTAGCAAGGTACCATATGTCATGCCAAACGATGATCATATGCCACAGAGCACGACTCTGAAGTTGGCTGCCCAACTAACCCCAACGGGGCCCATAAACTCTTGGTGTTACATCTCCTCAGGATAGGGTTTTGGTTGTTTATGGTTTTATCTTATTTTAAATAATAAAAATACCCTTGATCCTTATTGTAACACAGTTCAGAGGAACATAACTATCAGTTGTATTTATAGAAAATTTCCCATGTGCAATTATAAATTCATTGGGATGCCATGATGGATTGCGAATCAAGGAAGGTTGATTTTCCTAATTAATATGGAGATAATTCCATAGAAATGGCATGAGAAAGGCAGCTTGAAGGAAGGCTAAGAATTGGCTAAGTACTAGACCGATTTTTCCTAGATCAGCAGGAGACAATTGGCAGAGTGCTGGAGAATCTCAAGAGAGATTAAGCATTGTGTTGTTTCATGATTCCTTGACTTAATACAAAATAGAGATAGAGGGTTTTGAGCAGATGCTTCCCTAGATACATCTTGTGTTGTGCGATTGATAACTAATTGTTTCTCTTACTTATATGTGATTGTGCGATTGTGTTTTGTTTCCACAAATTGTAGGAAGGATTTGGTATCTTGTTTTAGTACATGATTACAAGATCATATTGAATCCTGTTGGTTATATTTTCTACATGAAATAGAAGAGAGGGTTGATACCATATTGCCTTGTGGTGGTTAGTAGGCCGCAAGGTCTGTGATAAATACTAACATAAATGGAGGAGGGCTTGCACTGTAATTTAGAGCCATAACATAAGTCGACGCAGGCATAATATTGACTAAGTTAACCCTAGTTTGAGGGTCGACATTGAGATCTGAAGTTCATGTCAAGATTCAGTCAAAGAAATGCCCAGAATCTATGGATCCATATGAGCTAGGTTGAGTCTCTTATGGAGGCAAGAGTCGTGTTTTTTCTATGTGTGGATAGGGTTTGTTCTACAACAATTAGAAGTACATAAGTATAATGCCCTAGTTAGGATAGTTTCCTAGCATGTTTAGTTCATAAGGTATGACCTTAAGACTGTGACAAATTTGTGTAGAAGAAGATGGGTTGTGACCCTTAGAGCGAGGTTTATTTCTGCAATAAAGACCATAGATCTGGAAGATGGTTTGCAGATTCAGTATGTGTGGAGACAACATATCCAAAGGAGGGTGGAACCTGAGCAGAAGATTGAGCATGCAGAAGAAATGTGCCATATGAAGAATGGATTGACATGCAGAGGAGTTGATTTTGGTGGAATTTCCATAGAGTTTTAGACAAAGATCTGAATAAACCTATAAAAAATTAGTAAATGGACTATTAGTGGCTGATTTGTGACCCTAGTTCAGTCATCTACAGATTGTTAGAAGTATGATAAGAGGAGTAGTTCATATTTGTTCATAGATTGGACAACAAAGATAAAATTGTCGATACACAAGAACAATGATCTTGAGAGGTCTCAAACCATTGTTAGGTGGCAGATTTGAAGAGCCCTATATGAAGACAATATTGTGGGCCCTAGATCAATAAAAATAATTGACTGTGGTTGGGCAGATTGATGGTAGGCCAAGTACAATTGGAGGGTTGTTAGGTTACTGTCAAAGAAGAGCCATGACTCTTGTTTTGGTGAAGGACAACAAAATTGGTAGAAGGGAAGGTGTATAGGGCCTAAGGATGTGCAGACTTTGAAGGACTAAAGTAACAATCAAGTGGGCCAACCAACTAGCCCTAGTTCACTATATTGTAGAGGATTGATTCAGTGAGAAGAAGGGCAACCTCCATAGCCCTGGACTTCTCATCTTGGAGCTGTAGTATGGCAAAAGTGGGCATACCAAAGAGTTGTTCACAAATGGAATTGTGAACAACTTGTTACCACTCAAACTAGTAGTGGATCTAAAAGGGGTTCCTAAGAGGGCAACTACTAGGACAAGGGAAATGATGGAGGCTTAGCCCATTGTCACCACAGCTAAGGCTCCTTGCTCTTCATGGACTTTCACCGATGGGTGGAGTCCCGATAGTTTAGGAAGTCACTTGTAGAGTATAGGTCAATGAATAGGTGGGAAGTGACCCTCGAAACCCTTTCCCTAAGATAAAATAAAGAGTGGGACTTGCTTTCATTTTAAGCAAGGGAATTATCTTCTAGGGAGAGAGGAGGGGGATTGAAGGGTTGAGGGAGAAGAATAAGACTTATGAAGGAATTTCTCAATCCCTAAAATCCTTTGGGAACTTGGATTCCCAAATGGTCCTTGATGAAAGGCCTTTGACACCAAATGGGACCACATGGGGCCAAGTGGACTCAGCTCAGGTTCGGGGATGGAATTTAGCAACCAATGATGTTCCTATCCTGTACAAGGTGATGGGAAAGGATCAGACAAGTGTTTTTACTTCGATAGGTAAAATTGATCCTACTAGGTTATATCCTTGGGAACACCTAGGAAAAAATTGATCCTAGAGCTAGGGCTTGAGGTATCCGAAGATTCCATTGTCAGAATTGGCCCAAGTTCCGAGGAGAGTGAGGGCACCCAGCAACGCAGCTGCCTCTAGGAGATAAAAGTTTTCCTCTAGCTAGATTCCTGGGAAATTGTTGCCCTAGGTGACCTAATGGGGCTAGACATAGGGAATGTGAAAATTTCTTAATCTAAGAAACCCTATTGCAGTATCTTGATTTAATTCTCCTACTTGAATTAAGTTACAAGTTAATTTCTGAAATATTCAATAACTTAGCGAAGTAAATAGTAAATACAACTAGCAACCTACACATACAGATCAAATACTGAATAACATGCTCATAGAAAAAGTGACACACGGATTTTCTGGACAACTATCCATGGAAAAAACCCAATGTGGGAAAACTGATGCAGCTAGCTCTAGAGGGTTTTCATTATTATGTAAAATCTAAGTACAACAATCCTGGGCACCAAAATTGGTTCACCCAACAGAGAAATAAAAATGACAGTAATACACTGCTCTGAATCCCTTTACATCAGCCTAATTGGCCTGCGTCGGCCTTTGCATTGCTCAGTAAGGGCCTGTGTCACACCTGAAGGGCTTACATTGCCCCTGCGCTGCCCTGACTGGGCCTGCGTCAGCGTTGCGTGGCTCCTGCTGCCCCTGCTAGGCTCTGGTTGGACTGCGTGGCTCCTGCTGCCCCTGTTGCTCTAGCTGCCTGGAATGCTTAAGTAGAAAAAAAATAGGTAAGAAAGAAGGCACTGGCCAAAGGAAACACATAACAGTCAGAAAAATTGAAGAAATGAAATGAAAATAGATCAATATCCACAAATAACTGAAATAGCTCAATGGGACTAGAGAGTAAAAGCTTTGACAATAGCAATAAGTGCTTATAGAATCAGCTAAGAGAACAGAGGAGAGTAATTCATCAGGTTAAAATGTTGTATAATTGTTGGCATGGGAAAACTGTAGAATTGTTAGAGTAAATCTCTGCAGGTACCATTAGTTGGTGATCATCGATAATCATTTCATTTCATCAAATACCCTGATGAATGGGCCTTACAAGCTATTTGCGTAGACCATCACATTAAAAATCCAGTGCCTCCTCATAAAATCCTCTCCTCGTATAATCGACCACCATTACAGACGTTTACACCACATTTGGTTTAGACATTTAGTAGGTAGGTAGGGTGCCCCTATATCCCATCTCCATATAGAGTAATTTGGTCACATATTCTTTCTTCTATGATACTGGTTCCTCTCTCTTAAGTCCTATCTCTTGTCCTTCTTCTCTCTCCCTTTCTCTCCTACCTCTCTCTCTCTCTCTCTACCCTCCAATCCTCTCACTATATCCCTCCCTCTATCCTTCTTTCTGCCCCCCTTCCATCTAATTTGTGTCACTATCTCCCTCTCTTACCCTTCTCTACCTCTCTCACTCCTCTCCCTCTCTCTCTATCTCTCCATTCCTTCTCTTCCCTCTCCTTCAGTTTATCTCCATCTCTCCCTTGTGACTCCCCTTGTCTCACCACCTCTATCAATCTATGTCTTTATTATTCCTTCTCATATATATCTAGAGTTAATATATATCATGACATATTGGGACCTACAATTGGGTTAATTCCGCCTTGTTGGCAAGGTTAAAATGGTTAATCTTCAATAGACAAAATTGTAGATCAAATATTTCATCAAAAAGGGGGAACCATACCCTATCTTCCAGGCTATGACTATCAGTCGCTTGGCCTCTTCTTGCTCTCACATGAATGTAGTCTTGCTTGACTGGTACAAAAGAAGGTTTCGCATTATCAACTATTTGTTTGGGACAACTTTTAGTTGTTTCAACACTGCTACATTCTTCAAGCTTATCCTTTAAACCATCTTAGTCTTTTGTACTCTCTTCAAATTTGTAGTGCTTTCCATTCCTCTCAGTCACATATGTTTCCTTGGTCTGTTAAGGGACAAGGTCGACAACATTAGGATGTTTTTGCAATAAAAAAGGGTATTTCTAGGACACAGTCAGGTGGAGCAAGAGTATAAGAGCCAAATTTCTCATGAATGTGGGACGCTCAAACTTAAGATTTTCTGGAGTAGTCATGAGGTGCAGTATGGTTATTAAGACTTCATTAGATGGCCATTCTCCGAACTTAAATTGTGTGACAACATTGTGGCTGAGTTTGAAACTGGAGATTGAACATACATTTGGTTTGATTACAATAGACAATTTCATCAATAAATGTAAAGCAATGGATAACAAATACTATAAATTAATAAATAAAGAAGACATGGAAACAAGCAACAATACTTACAAAATTGTTACATTGAGACGCAAAGAATAAGCAACTATTGTGCACAAACAGAGACCAATGAAACTATCATCTTAACCCATAACCCCTTAAACACTAATTCCCAACCCCTAACCCATTTAACCCCCTAAATCTCTAAACCCCCAACCCATTTAACCCCTAAACCGTAAACCTCTAAACCCTTAACCCCTAATCCCTAAACCCTTAACCGCTAACCCATTTAACCCCCTAAACCCCTAGTAAACCCCTAACGCATTTAAACCCCTAAACCCTAAACCTATAACCCCTTAACCTCTAAATGCATAATATTCCCTTAACCCCTAACCCATTTAACAACTAACTCATTATCCCCCTAACCCATAAATGCTCCTAAATCCCCTAACCCCTAAGCCCTCAATCCCTAACCCCTTAACCCCTAAGCCCCCAATCCATAACCCCTTAACCATTATCTCATTATTCCCCTAACCTCTAAACCCTAAACCTCTAACCCCTAAGCCCCTATTCCCCTAAGCCCTAAGCCCCTAATCCTTAATCCCTTAACCACTAACTAATTATTCCCCTAACCCTTATAATAATCCTTAAAACCCGTTGGGATTAGCCATTCCAAACGAGAGCAGGTCTAGTTGGGACCTATGATCGAGTTAATTCCCCCTTGTTGGCAAGGTGGAATACCATGAGCAAAACCATGGGTTGCAAAAACCTCTCCTAAATTTACTATTTTATCTCAATTTTATTTTAATAATTAATTAATTAATTTCTTTAAAAACTCTTCTGGATAAATCACATAAATTTTTTAAGGTACACGCCTTTCGAACCACTCATTGTGTGGTTCGCCATCAATGTTTTTAAAATAAATTTATTAGAATGAAATTGAATTGATTTTTGAAGCTTCCTTTTAAATCAATTATTGACATTACAAAGAATCACAGAGTGTGCTCAACATCCACAAGAAAAACAATGGGTATGATATTAAAATGATATTTGAAGGCATAATATTAAAAATGATGTTTCGAAAAATGGAGGGCGGGAGTATTCATTTTTCTTTTAAATTTTAGACCTCCAGTTAAAATAACATTTCTCCCACCCAAAACATGTGTTTTTGTTATCTCCCGTTGGCTTAGTAAAAAATTCCCTTTTCTTTGGATTGAACCTTATACTTAATGTGGAGCTACTTCAACCATATTTTCCACCTCTCATAGGCACCTCATGTTCCTACTTTGGCGCACATGTCTCACTAGGAGCCATATTCAACAAAACTTTCCCCACTTGACGAAGGAAATTAACACAAAATGGACCACTTATTCATAAGGGGGGACAATTGATTCAATAGAATTCTAGTGACCACCCACTTGTTACATTGATTCAACATTATTCCACGTCTTGGTAGTTATATTATAATGTTTTAGGTCTCAAACTTCTGGTGCCTTTTTTGGGAATTTCCCTTGCATTTTTGGCATTTGTCATAGGCTAAAGACACATAGTATGGATTGTATTGGTCCAACAAATTTCCTAAATGGAGTTTGCATGCAAACATTGTAGCCCCATGAAGTTGATATATCAATTAGCCTCTTTGGGCCCATGTTATTTTTGGCACGCCATTTCCTAGGGCTAGGGTTTTGGATTTTAGAGTTTTTGGATCTTAGGACATCATACTTTATGTTCAAAGGTAGTTTTGACATCTTGTAATGTTTTCTTTTGATTAAGATTAGTTGACACATCTCTCTTCATAAAGAAGCTACCTCCATTCCACTTAGTGTGTATCACTTTGCAATTTATAGTTATTTTCTATTTCATCCATTAATAGAATTTGGATTTTGTTCTACTACTCTACTCTTTGCAATATCTTTTCTATGTTTCCATTTATGTTTTTTCATAATAAAATCCCCTTCAAACCTCAAGTCTATCTATGGATTTTTTTTTAGTAGAAGCTTCTACCTTTGGATGACCATGGGTCCTAATATTTGAATATTGGAGCAAATTGTCAACTTTTTTATGGTTAAGAACATGTGCTTCCTTATAAGATGTCATAGGTTCAAATTTAAAGGGGTAGAGTATGTACACCTTTGTAGAGTTTAGCGGACTCAAGTCCTTTGTCCTACAAACAATAAGATCACAATAAAAGTTCTACAAACAATGAGATCACAATAAGGTAAGATCACAATAAGAGTCCTACAAACAATTAAGGTCTCACTAATGTCTTAAAAATATATTATTACTACATATTACAAATATTAGCTCTATTTACCCTAGATTAATCTCAATAGCTATTTTTTTAATGAGAAAAAAAAATATGCTTAAAAAATATAGAGTAATGCTCTAACATTTTTAAGTAATAAAATTTTACAACTTGTATTTATTTTTAATATGACAAAACATATGTCAAAAAATTATAACATTTGAACTTTGGTGGGTGTGTGAAACATTTGAACTTTGGCGGCTTATCAATTGGAGGGAAAGCTAAGGCACGAGCACAGGGTTCCTGGAGATTTGAGGGTTCAGCGGTTTTGGCCATTAAACATTTTTGCAAAAACAAAGCTTTTAGAGATTCTGTGCAGTGATGGTTTCCAAAGACATTTAAACAGGCAGAAAGGAGGGATTTAGGCCACAGTAAGTGTGAATTTAGGCATTCTGCTGCGATTCATCGTGTTCTCAACTATCTCCATTTACTGAAAGCATTTCTCATTCATCTGAGATTTTGGGGATAGTGATTGTAATAATTTTGACTGGTGTTTTGTTTTGATCTTTTGTTATTTTTTGGAACTTAGATTTCCATGTTAGATGTTGGAAGGTCCTTCAAACTAGGGCTGGCATGCCAAAAGCAGCAATGTCACATGACCAACCGGTGAGGTGCTTCAGATTGTGGTTGGAATTCTAGTACCTGTTATTTTTTCTTCTGAATTTTATCCAGAAGTTGTAATATGCTTGCAGGAACCAGGGCTGTATTACATATGGCAAGAACCATTACTGAAGTTTCAGAGTGTGCTTCTAAGTTTTTTTATTATGTAATTCTTCGTATGCAGGTTCTATGCTCGACATGGAAGGACGATGGCACTGCTATTTTCTCTGTTGGCTGTGATAAACAAGCTAAAATGTGGCCATTGCTGACTAGGGGCCAGCCAGTGACTGTGGCTATGCATGATGCACCTATTAAGGAAATTGCATGGATTCCAGCAATGAACTTGCTTGCAACTGGAAGCTGCGACAAGACACTTAAGTATGTATATAATGGTTTTTTTTGATTCCGTCTCTCTTTGCTTATTTATGTTATGAGGTTTCTTGTAAATGTTAGTGGAGTTGTGACCTTATGAATTTTAAACCCATTTGAGCACAGTGCCAAAAATTTAATATCTTTTAGGCTTTGAGAGAAATAGAAACTTCTCATCTGGCCAATTTTTTTATAAAATTATATGAAATTATTTTTATAAAATTATATGAGATAAAGGGAAAAAAAAAATTGTTAGATTAACCCACGTCCTAGATTAACTACTCAACATTCTTCGCTTACTACCATAGCCTCGTACCTATGCAAACCTTGTTAGAAACAGAGACACCTTCCTTTTAATTTGGATCAGCATTGTATTCTGAAAATCTTCATATAAATTGTGTTGTCCCTGGTGATAAATTTTAATGCCTGGATCTCCTGCTTGCAGCTGTCTATCACTCTCTCCTTTTATTCTATGCACTGCTCCACATGTACAGGACCAAAGGTTGACTGGAACATCAGTAACTTGAAGTTATTTAAGACTGCATCAACCTCTCCTCCAAACTTGAAGAAAATTTTGAAAGCTTCCTCAGCCTTTTCCTCTAAGGCTCTAGCCCTGTCGAGACATTTACAAGCTTCAGAAAAACAGATTATTTTCTCCAAGTCACAGAGCTGAGGAATTCCTACCCCCTCATCAGGATACTGTATTTGCCATTGAATGATGTCATCTAGCATATTTAGAATATTCTCCAATTCTTCCTTGATAGGCACCATCCTCTTTATATAATCATCAAACTTAGGAGTTTTATCTTTGATGCCCTGAATGCTCCTGTAGAATTATTTCTGAACCGTACTCAGTTCCTCTTGGATCTCAAGTGATTTCCCTTTGAACTCTTTAACTGAGTCTATTTCACCTTGCTGCTGGAATTCTAGCTCTATAATTCTTTGCTTAGCAGCACTGAGTTCCAACTGAGAAACATAGACCTTTCTCTTCAGCATGGCAACATTATCACCTGTTGCTTGGGCCATGGTAATATTGGCAACTACAATCATCTCTGAATCAACTGTTGTTTCATGAATGAGAACCTCCTCAGTGACAATTGCTCCCCCAACCTTATCATTTTGGAAACTCTCCTGCTGACTTTGTTCTTCTTGTATTCATAATTGAATGTTTTCAATACTACTACTGGGTCAGCCATGGTCATGGGGAAAAATTGCTCCTTCTCCATTTCTTCAATCTTACATGGTTCAACTGGAGACTGAGGAGTGGGGTTTATCTTCGGAGATGATGGAATGCCAAGGTGTTCAATCCTTTTATCTTTCCACATAGCTTATTCCTTCTTCTTTTGGAGTTCCTCATCTATTTTCCTCCGAAGCTCTTCATCTCTTTTCCTTTTTTTTTCCTGCTGCTTGATTCTTTGTTCATTTTCCAAAGCCAATTGTTTCACCAGGTCATCTTGTTCTACTTTCCTTCTCGGTTCTTCTGCCTCCTTCGCTGCTTGCTCTTCTTCAATCCTCCTCTTGAGTTTGTCTGCTTCTTTCTCCAATGATTCCTTCATCTCCTTCACCTGTTCTAACACCCTCTGGAGCTTTTCAACTTCTTCCTGGAGGTTGACAATAGGTGAAGCATGGGTCTATTCGGCCTTCTTCTGAGGTCCTTGATTTAGCTTTTCTTTAACCTCAATGGATAAATAAGTTTCTTGAATATTTCCTCATTAGTATCCCTCTCATGAGTATAAGACCACATCTGGTTGACAGCAACACAGTGACTAATAACCAAATCTTCAGGATCATGTTTCCTGAATCTTATCTCTCCAAAATGATATGATTCAATTTCACTGGCCTCTGTCATGGCTTGGTTGGTGCGATCAAATACATAGTATCTGATCCTGATAGGAAACTTAGGCCATATTGACCACTTTTCCCTCTTAAGAGTACTTGTCACTCGATGAGCAAATTTCTGATATAATATTTCCAACAGAACCACTATGTCTGGAGCATATAAAGGTAGTAGATGAGGAGCTCTCGATGCACCATCCCCATTACACCATTACACCATACACCATGGGGCTCACAAGAGGAGAGATTAAAAAAAACAATACAACATCAATCTACTCTCAGAAGAGATGAAAACAATGCACCATCAATCTCCTCTTAGGAGAGATTAACATAGTACACCATCAATCTCCTCTGAAGAGATATGAGAATAGTACACCATCAATCTCCTCTTAGGGAGAGATGAAATTTGTACACAATTAATCTCTTCTTAGGGAGAGATGAAATTTGTACACCGTCAATATCCTCTCAAGGAGAGATGAAATTTGTACCTCATGATTGCAAGCCTCAGAACCAAATTCCCTGACCACATAGGTCTTACAGTAACCCGATGATGCTATCAAACCAATGCTCCCTCTCAAAGGGATCCTTAGCCATTCTAGGCTTCTTACATAATCTTCAACCTACTCAAAAGAAGAAAGGTAGCCATGGTGGATTTCAATACTTCTTTTATTAGTAACATCTAGCTATTCGTCCAGCTTTAACCAAAGCTTTGAACAAAAGTGAACACCAACAACCTATCAATGCTATTTCTTTGCTCAACAACATATTCTTGCAACTTTTTCTTCATCAAGGAAGTAGCCAT
This sequence comes from Pinus albicaulis, assembly GCA_034641835.2. NCBI lineage: Eukaryota > Viridiplantae > Streptophyta > Pinopsida > Pinales > Pinaceae > Pinus > Pinus albicaulis. Next base: position 264,823,500 of record CM076580.1, on the reverse strand, counting down.
GGGCTCACAATCCATCATGCCACATTCTCAACAAGTATTTTATCAAGCTCATGTAACACTTTCAATCAACTCCCTCTTACACTAAAGAGGTTCTCATCCTTTGTGAGAAATATATCATCAACACAGAGAGAATTTCACAAATTCGTCTTCAGTAGATCAACTTCCTTCAGGACTTCACCCTCATCAAAACGAAAAGTAGTACGTGGTGAGCCCTTGGGGGGAGGTGGGCTGAGAATGGGGGGGTTGTCAGCACTACGAGAGAAAGAAAGAAGAGCATGGTTAGCTAAGGGGACGGGGGAAACAAAAAAGTGATGAATGAAGGGGAGGAGGTTCTGGCTAGAGAGGACATAATCAACAACGTTTTCTCCTCTACCATGAGGCCTACATGTGAAATAGTGGGAGTTTGGAAAATGCGGGAGGCCATTAATAATCCACAGCTCCTAAAATTCGTCCAAGTATAAAAGATGTCGACCATAGGTGGTAAGGGGCCCCAACGCATCATCAGACATCTTGTGAAATCCCACTGACTCTTGATCGATCTCTTGGATGCAGTACACGTCCTCAAACCAATTGTGAAGAGGGATCTGGAGGGCTCTAGTGCGGGAGTTGAAGTCACCTAGAAGAATAACCTCCCCAACTGCTGAATACTGGGCTATGTCGACATACAAATCAACAAAGGGGTCCTTGTTAGGTCCATTATGAATGACATATGATGAAGAAGAAGGAGGGAAGTAACAAACAACAATGTAAATGTCCCTGGGGAGAGGAGAGACCCCTCGAACCCATAGTATTAAAAACTGGAACCGGTGATTGGACTGGTGGACCTAATGAACTGGTAACCGGACCAGAACCAATCTAACCGGTACTGGTCAGGTCTAAACGAACTAGTTTTAAAAAAAACACATTAAATAATTATTTTTTAATAAAAACAACTATTTTTAAGATTTGCAACCATGATTCCAAGCTAATAGAGACAAAATATGCAAATTTTTCTCATTTATATACCATGTAAAGGTGAATATATCAAAATGGCATTATGGCACCAAGTGAAATACATATCATTGAAAAAATACATAAGCAATGAGGCTCCAAATGACCCATAAAGTCCAAAAACAATGCTACAAGCTATGAGCATTGAGGCCATTGGCCTACATAGTACAGTGACAATCTACTACAAATCTACATATATGATATTACTAAATTCTAATTAATGATCAACATTATCACTTGAAAGTTGAAACTTCTAATCATGATCAAAGTTCAAACTCAGTTGGTTGAACTTGAGTCTCCCGACTCTCGACTGCCAAACTTTGCAACCGCTCCAGTCACAAACTTCTCTATTGGTTCAGTGACTTGAGTCTCAAACTTCTGAAGGTATTCTTCCCTAATATGCCCTATTACTTCATTTGGTGCTCCACATGGCTTTACATGGCCTCCTATCCCAGCCAAGTGTTGCTTGAACCTGTAAATACCCCCTCCTGCAATAGATTTTTGGAAATATTTGCAAATCATTTTGCCATCAATCATATCATAATGAGCCCATGCAGTATCCTTGCCTTTTGGAATCATAATGGCTACTACTTAGCTAAAGCGGCAAGCCTCAAACTCTATGTTGTTCCACTACTCCAGCAAAAACTCAACACTCTCCAAGCTCTCAATCAAACTCACAAAATCTCCAAATGAGATGGTGTGAGACAAATGAGAGGCTGCCCCTGCTTATAAAGGATTGGAGAGGGTCTCCAAGATAGCTCCAAATCCAACTCCAAGCCTCCAAGATCACTGCTCCAACAAACACTCAACACTCTCCAAGCTCTCAATCAAACTCACAAACTGCAAATGAGATGGTGTGAGATAAAGGAGAGGCTGCCCCTGCTTATAAAGGATTGGGGAGGGTGTTTTTGGAGGGAAACAACCCTCCCCTTCCCTCCAAATCAACCCTAAACATCCTTGTTGGCCATCCATGGGTCCTTACAGCAACTTAGGTGCTGACCGGTCGATTAAGGATGGAACCGGATGGTCAGCACCGGTTAACCAGATTTTCAGGCTATATGTAGTTGCTGACTGGGTTTTTCAACTGGTTTGGACTAGCCAATGGTTTGACCGGTTTCCGGTTTGAACCGAATGGTTTTTAACACTATGCTCGAACCTGAACCCACATTAACCTCGTAAACTCATCCGCAACCACCAAAGAAATCCTGCTCTAAAATGAATCTCTGATGAAGCAATCAAATCCCCCAAAACCTTTGATACCACTAGAACCCCTCATCTCCTGCCCACAACTTGAGAACTTATGGTAACCTGTAATGTTTGGGAGAGGTCGAACATGGCTCTCATGCATCTCGGTGATGAATAAGATATTCGATAGTCGAAGAGAATCATATAATAGACCTGGCGATGCCCAAAATGACCCATTCCCATTCCAAAAATTGACAGAAATGGATGCCCCTTGTTGCCTCCCCCAATGAGCCAGTCATTTGGAGGACCCAGAACGGGGCTTCCATCCAAGTGGAAAAGTGTCCCAAATCACTGCTTTGAGATTCCTGATAACTGCCCATTTCCCTGCCTGACGTGCTGCTGTAACCAACTCCCTAGAGCATTTGAGCTTAGAAACCTGTGTTTTAGTGAGATCTTCATCAAGGAAGATCTTACTAGGAAGTGAGAATAGCTTTCTCTTAGCTCTAAGAGCTTAAAGGTGATCAATCGCCGACATGAACCAGAGAAAGAGAGTGGAATCGTACCCAAGCCAAGCTCTATCAAGGGTCACATCTTGAAGATCTAGTTTTTCATTGAGGAACAGGGTCCCAACCACCATGGGGTCTGAGGATGTGAGAGGCAAAGGAAGCCCTCTCACTTTGAGGTTCAATTCTCACGCTTGTCTAGTGCATTCTTCCATGAGTTTAGATTGTACCACCTCCTCAGCTGCGGCTAGAGGGGGAGTGAGGGGGGTATCCCTCCCTCTAGCAACCTGTGCCCATGAGCTGATGTGTGTTTATGTTTCTTATTTAAAGGCCGCTTGCTGATCTTTGATCTCCTCCTGTTTGTTTTTTAGATCGAGAAGTTTAGTGTGTAGATTTTCATTAGAGGGGTGGTGATGAAATTCTTGCTCCTTGTTGTCCCTCAATAGCTTCTTTAGTGAACCATTCTCGCCTTCCATTACAATTACTCTAATCCTAAGTTCATCGACCTCTTTTATTAGTGCCTATTTAGAGGATTCAAGGGTTTCTAATCTCCTAAATAGTTCTTGAAAATCTCTGTTGTCGCATCGAAATCCATAATCTGGCAAGGGTGACGGTTCTAACAAGCTTTGAAAGAAGTCTTCGACACCTATGTCTATGTCGGTAGGAGGTCCTAACGGCGTCGTCACCTACAGTTGATCCTAAGAAAGAAGCATGGAATCTTCTGAGAGCCGTTGTTGTGAATTATTTTGGAAGCCTAATTGCAGGCATCCAAACATTTTTCAACTTCTCTGTGATAAACTTGGCCGCGAGTAGATCAAGATGTGGCTGGCACGAGAAATCGCTGAATAGGAAGGAAGGCCAAATCTGATATCCAGTACTAATTTTGTAGAGCAGGAAATGCAGCAAATAATATGATCTTATCGGGAGCTATAAGCATCCATATTCGCCGCAGTGTAGATATCAAAGTGACATCCCGAATTTCATCTTCAACAGTGTCTCCTGCTTTCCACCAGCTTCCACCTGGTAAAAATGGGCATCAATTCACCTTTCAAAATATCTACTTTAATGGCTTGTTCTCTCCATAACGTTTTCTACAATGGGGCCTCAAACAAACAAAGGAACACTCAAACAACTTCAAGATTTGGGTTGATTTCTGAAAGTACTGATTTTTTCCACATATTTATACAACAGGGAGAGTTGAAAACACACCATGTTGTACAAGTTCAGAAATCATGAACAAATCCAAAACAAGCACTTCTTTTCTTCACATGGGCAACTCATAAACCAAAATTCCTGCACCACATAGAGGCATACAATTCTATGCCATAAATCCTCATCCTGCTCATATGACATAGGAGAAAGTGAACCACTCATCCTATGCATATATCATCACTCGTAGGGGAAGGTGAACCACTCACCCTAAACACATGTGTCCGCAATCGTAGGGGAAGGTGAACCCCTCACCCTACACACATGTCAACCACCATGGGGTATCACATGGGAAGGTGAATCAGTCACCCTATGGTCGCTCATGGCTCAATACATACCCCAAGCCCCCAGGAGCTCCTAGAGCTCAATCTTAAATCAAGGATCACTTCATGTAGGGAATAGTGCCAGACTGATTTCTGAAAACCAAGACTAGTTCTTGATGATTGCATTGATGACTGGTACTTCAATAGGAGCCTCATTTCTCCACCCAGTAGCATATAGATGTATATATGAAGGCACACAAATTACTAACAAGCTTCAACAGACATACTGACTTGCAACTCAACATTCGAGCAGCAGATATCTTAGCAGCACTGAGAAATCCTTGGACTTCTGCATTTTAGGATTCCAAATCTTGGTAAAGAAAATACTTAACTGCTCTTACTCCCTGTTACTCAGGGAGACCATAATCCTAAGCTTGTCTTCCCATAGATGATTCTACAATATTTCATATGATTAGACTTTCCCCCAAAGTATCCATCTGGAAATTTTCTCAGCATGAGATCCATTTAAATTTGAAGATAATTTATTAATGCAATCGAGCATGGTATGATTCTGGAAGTGCACTTTGAAAAACAGAAATGTCTTTTGTTATACTTGCGGGGAGGGATAAGACATACCTTTACTCAAAATGTAATAATTAGTATCTTATTTATTTTCTTTAAATCCTGAAGGTAGCTTTAAAAGAGCTTCATCATTATTAACCAACAATTCATGAGAGGATCATATCATGGACATATCCTTGTAGTAAATCAGGGAATCTTCCAATCTTACTCCAAATTCTGGGCTTTTGCTTTTATTCCAATCTAGCTGATCTGTATTCTTTATGTTGTCTTTAACACAATGATTCAATTAATTATCCAGGCTATACTATAGCTGTACCAACATCTAAGTACTTTATTTAATATAAGGATTCAGTATAAGATCTGCATCCTGTTAATCTTATATGGTAAAACATCCTTGGACTTGTCGCCGTCAGATAAGTTTTAGTATGAAGATTCTCAGCAAGACATATTTTCAATGAGGCATGGCATGCTGATTACAACTATAGTATATATCTCATCTAGTGAAGGGTCTCGGTGAGCTGATTCATACATACCCTTATTTTAGTTATCATTCTGGGTATTTTTAACCTTGTTAAAGTTTGTATTTAGATCTTCGTTAAGCCTATGGTTAGGGCTTGTCTTTAGTAAAGGAGTTAGGGTATGCAAACTCCTTAACAAAGGCTTCGTATTGTGTCTTTTACCATGGTTGAGTAGCAAGGCTGTGCATCACTACAATCTTGGATTGCAGATCAAAATGTCATCAACATTTAAAGAAAGCAACCTACAATAATGTAAGACATTTCATCTTGGAACAAGTATTTTTTCCAGCAAAGGTATTCATCACTAGTCCAATACTAGAGGTGACGTTGTGATTTGTGTGATGTGATAGTGGTGTAACTTGAAGATATGGTTTTTTCATACAATTTGGTTGATCTGTATTATTTATGTTGTCTTTAACACAATGATTCAATTAATTATCCGGGCTATACTATAGCTGTACCAACATCTGAGTACTGTATTGAATATAAGGATTCCGTATAAGATTTGCATCCTGTTAATCTTATATAGTAAAACATCCTTGGACTTGTCACCGTCAGACAAGTTTTAGTATGAAGATTCTTAGCAAGACATATTTTAAATGAGGCATGGTATGCTGATTTCAACTATAGTATATACCTCATCTCGTGAAGGGTCTCGGTGAGCTGATTCATACATACCCTTATTTTAGTTATCATACCTTAACCTATAACCATAACTTCAACATATTGTATTTCTTTCGATTTAGTCAAACTATGAACAATATCAGCAGAATAGATTCCGATCTCCTGTAGAATTTCAATAAAATATCCTTAGTACATCTCAAAATATCCTCATATGTCATACTGTAACTTAGGATGGCACATATTACGATAATTAAATCACCTGTAAATTTAGTAATATGTAGAGTAGCTGTTGGACTACTTAGATCAAGATCATCAACCAATTGATGTAGTCCTTTTAAATCTCATCATCTGACAACCTACCTTAGCCAAGAATAATATAAGTTACCTCTTTATTGCAATCCTAGTTAGAAAGCCTTAGAACGGTGCCATAACATGTCTTCTTAGATTCGTCAGAGATATTATTTGGATAAGAGTCTCAGCTCAACTTGGATAGGTGACACAACACTCACTAACAGAGATCTTAACAAAGAACTGTACCTAATAATAGAGGAGGGTCTGGCAAATTTCTAATACCCTCTTGAAGGACATCTTCACTGAGACACAAAAATACTTTCTTTTCTGAGGCTTGATCAAACCAAGGCACCAGCTCCCTCTTGGTCAGATGATCCTTCTCACTGCATAAGATATGGAATTGTACAGAGGATCTCGGTCTCTATATCTCAGGTCTGCACTGTATAAAAAATTATAGGTTTATACCAACTCAGCTCCATGTGCAATATGCTGTAATAGGATTGTTCTCATTGTATGATTTCACACAAGAATGAATCCTCTGAGAATCTTTTAATGCATGCTCTCGACCTTGTTACCAATCAACACATTCAGGACCTTTTCTTCAAGGAGCAGCAATAAGATCGACCTATACAACCACCCTTGATAGGTTGGTTTCTTTAGAAGATAGGGATAGGATATATATATGAGACCAGATCGTAGCTGCTCAACTTTTCTACCACATAAATGTATTAGTAGTGGCTTCTTCTTCTAATGGTTCTTCATGAATGAGCACTTCAAGAGTGTTATAGCCCTTGTTCAAGACGCCAAATTCAAAAGGAGCTGCATTTTCTTTTATTGATAGATCAAAAAATTTCAAAAGGTTACAATTCTGCGATTCCTGTTATGTCCTTCTTGCTTTAGAATCTTTCTCGAGATAGGACTTTGATTTTCTCAAAAAAAGACTCACTGATCAGGGCCTTTAGTTATTCCGGAAGTAGCTTTGTATAGTCTCAGGAAATCACCCTTGCTAAACACTTCAGAGAGGCTGATCTGTGGTCCTTGGTAGCTTCATCACTATCTGCTTTCGAGGCTTTTCATTTCTATTATTGCAATTACCTCAGAGAATTTTCATAGGACCCCACAATATAGAGCACAGTTCTTCAACAGATAGGGACAACATACATATCAATATCTTCATATGATCAGCATCACTCTGTTTCTAAAATGATATCTCAACCAAATCTTAAATGTAAGAGATAAAACTTTGAAATGAAGGGCCGAAAAAGTAATCAAACCATTGTTCTAAGGAAGACCGAGTGATGTTTAAATCATCATCAGCAGATCCATTTCAAGAGTACATAACACTGGTTGAAATGGTGCTTCAACTACAACTGGTTGGAGAGGACTTGTTGCTAACTTCTATTGTCCTATGAAAAAATGGCATGGCTAGCATTCTCTGACAAATCTGCGCACATTTGTCAATATAGTTGGCCAATCGTAGCCAACCCTAAGGATCTTATGTACAATTTTCTTTGCTACATGATGTTCTCTCTCAAAACTAGATGGATCTCATTGGTCAAGCTTGTTTCTTCATTCAGGCTAACAGATCCAAAACAAAACCATTGTGATTTATCCATCCCAAAACTTGCTCTATGAAGCAGTATCTTGAATCTTTTAACCTCTAGGACCTTTTCTTGTGCTCGGGAAGGTGTCTAGTTCTAGTTACATTCTTAAGGTAGTAGATGATCTTTGTATGCTAGTTGATGTAACTGCATTAACCAAGTTGATTCCAAGAGTTTCTTCATTGCCCTTGGTCAAAAGCTTTGTTAATCTCTAACCCTTACTGTTTTTTGTGGGTCTTATCTCTAAATCATATTCTCGAATCTTAGCAACCCACTTACCCCTCGATCCCAAGCAAACATGTTGTGACAAGATATCCTTCACTGTTGGATGAGGAACAAATGCTATAATCTTTGAAAACCCAATGTAGGTTCTAAAATTCTTTAGTGATTTTACCAAATCATAGGCTTGCTTCTCCATGATGGCATAGTTCAATTTTGCATCCCTTAGCATTTTACTCACAAACGCAATTGGCATTTCATTTCCCTGTTCATTCTTTTGAAGCAAAACTCCTGCAATAGTATAATTAGAAGCAAAAGAAAAAACAAGAAAATCTTTTTCAAAGTTAGGGCTCACCAAAACTGGAGAATTGACTATAACATTTCTGACATTATGGAATGTTGTATGGCTTGCATCATCCCATATAAAACTGCATCTTTCTTTATCAACTCTTAAGGGGTTTTGTGATCTTTGCTACATTCGGAATGAATCTTCAGATGAAGTTTACTTTGCCAAAGAAAAACTGCAACTCTTTCTAATTTCTTGTCATGTCTTTTAACATCCTTGTATATTTTAATCAAAGACCCAATCTTCTCATTCTCTTTCGAAGTGATTACTTTTCCAGTCTTGATCAAGATTGGATTTGTCTCTATCCCTACATTGGTATCTTCATACTCATTTTTTTTGTATTGTCTCAATTCTACCTGTAAACGCATTGTCTCTGTTGAAGCTTTCTCAAGATTGGATTTGTCTCTATCCCTACATTGGTATCTTCATACTTATTTGGTTTTATTTTCTCAATTCTACCTGTAAACATGTTGTCTCTGTTGAAGCTTGCTTCCAAAGGAACCATACCTGAAGGGATTTTGTTGGTTGGTCGTTGTTCTATTGAATCATCTTCCCTCATGTCAATCTCATACATTTCAAATTCTTTTGTGTTGTCGAGGAACCCAACTATTTCTGCATCACCTTCAAAAACTTACCAATGCTTGATGTTGTCTGGAATTGAAGGTGTGTAAATCGTCTCAATTCGGCCACCTTGGTCTAGCTTTGGACAAGGTTGAATAAGGTGGTTGAAACTACTAAAGCTTCGGCTTTTTCAGTCATGGCCTTGGGCACCACTTCTAATCCCAAGATATCAAATTGGTCTATGGCAATTGGTACTGCTTGTCCATATCTTTTGAACCTTTCATTTTTCCAAGCATGCAACCCTTTCACTTGGCATACAATGAGGTCAAAACCACCTATTACTTCTAAAATTTTATTTCCTAGATCTCTAGAAGAAGTTATACCAAGCAAAAGTGCCTCATACTTGGCAATGTTGTTAGTAGCTTTGAACTCCAATATATAGCTAAATAAATCAATACCTTATCAAGAGAGGTTAGGATTATACTTGCCCCATTACCTTGTTTTGAACTTTCAAAATTGAAGTTCATATTCCACATTCTTCCTGTGTTTGTCCTTGGTGCTAGCTCTGCTGCAAGTACAGTGTATGATCCCATGCTTTCCTCCAAACAAGTGAAATAGTTCTCAAGTTTCCTTGAGCTTCAACATGGTTTTCACTGAAAGGTTCTTTGTACAATATAATTGTCTCAACAAAAGGAGTATAATATGAGGATCCTCTTTCCCATATAATTTCGATCTTTGATATTTTGTAACTTCAAATCATAATGTCTATCCAATTTTTTTCTTGCATGTTGGAAACTTCACAAGTTCAACCAAATGCATTGGAACGTTCACAATTGTTGTCTAGCATGAAATACCATAATATGAACTTTTCAAAGCTGATGTTTCTGTAGTACTCTAAATTCTCTTAGGAACTTCACTTTGACTTTTCTCAGGAGGAGGAGATGGTTCTTCTTGACCTTAATTGGATGTGCCCTTTTTCCTCCTGCTATAAAATTATCAATCACGGATTCCCTATACCCTCACAGTCCTTATGAAGAGATATAATGCTGCTACTGGCTACATATTCTAGTGTCACAGAGATGGGACTTATATCATCATAATAAATTCTGTCACAAAGTAGCATCCCTCAGGTTTTCGCACAAGATGCCACTAAACTCTGATTCTTGATGATTCAAAAAGTTTTGTATGTCTTTGTATAGTTCAGATCAAAAATATACATGTTCTACTTGTCATAGAGATGCTCAGAATTTTCACAAATGTAAATTCTGTAGATTTTGTCCTTGGTGCTAGCTCTGCTGCAAGTACAGTGTATGATCCCATGCTTTCCTCCAAACAAGTGACATAGTTCTCATGTTTCCTTGGGCTTCAACATGGTTTTCACTGAAAGGTTCTTTGTAAAATATAATGTTGGGAATCACGATTGTCGTTAGACCAAAACCCACAGGTGTTAGTCAACGATCGCATCGCTAGAGATAAGGATCCATGAGAGGCGGTTAGTCCATGTCGCGAAACACACGGGAAGCGTTGGTTTATCCAATGTCCAACAATCTCCCCCCCAACGCGAGCCGAGTGTGGATCGAACTCGTGACCTACGCTCTGATACCACTTGTTGGGAATCACGATTGTCGTTAGACCAAAACCCGCAGGTGTTAGTCAACGATCGCATCGCCACAGATAAGGATCCATGAGAGGCGGTTAGTCCATGTCACGAAACACACGGGGAGCGTTGGTTTATCCAATGTCCAACATATAATTGTCTCAAAAAAAGGAGTTAGGATGGTAGTATATGAGAAAATCATTTGTATGTGTCCATATTTGATGTCCATTTGCGTGACAACAGCATTCCCTTGTTGCACAAATGTCCAACACTACTATGTCTATAATGATGAAGACATTAGGGTAAGCTGTTGGATGGACTTGCAGGTTCTTGATCAAACCCACTGAATGAATCTCTCGGGAATAAAATTCACATACATTTCGATAGGGTCTTGAAGTCTTCAAATCCATTTTCTTTGGAACTTCAAGTGCCATTACATTCATGGCGTCTTCAGAGTCTAGCTTACAGTTGTGCAAAATCCAAACTGTTACCACCAATGAAATGAAGAAGGGCTCATGAAAAGGGTTCATATTTGATCTTCAATAGGTTGACGCGAGGATAATATGATGATCCTCTTTCCCATATAATTTCGATCTTTGAGATTTTGTAACTTCAAATCATAATGTCTATCCAATTTGTTTCTTGCATGTTGGAAACTTCACAAGTTCAACCAAAGGCATTAGAACGTTCACAATTGATGTCTAGCATGAAATACCATAATCTGAACTTTTCAAAGTTGATGTTTCTGTAGTACTCTGAATTCTCTTAGGAACTTCACTTTGAATTTTCTCAGGAGGAGGAGATGGTTCTTCTTGACCTTAATTGGATGTGCCCTTTTTCCTCCTGCTATAAAATTATAAATCACGAATTCCATATACCCTCACAGTCCTTATGAAGAGATATAATGCTGCTACTGGCTACATATTCTAGTGTCACAGAGATGGGCCTTATGTCATCATAATAAATTCTGTCACGAAGTAGCATCCCTCAGGTTTTCGCACAGGATGCCACTAAACTATGATTCTTGATGATTCAAAAAGTTTTGTATGTCTTTGTATAGTTCAGATCACAAATATACATGTTCTACTTGTCATAGAGATGCTCAGAATTTTCACAAATGTAAATTCTGTAAATTTTGTCCTTGGTGCTAGCTCTGCTGCAAGGACAGCGTATGATCCCATGCTTTCCTCCAAACAAGTGAAATAGTTCTCAAGTTTCCTTGGGCTTCAACATGGTTTTCACTGAAAGTTTATTTGTACAATATAATTGTCTCAACAAAAGGAGTTAGGATGGTAGTATATGAGAAATTCATTTGTATGTGTCCTATTTGATGTCCATTTGCGTGACAACAGCATTCCCTTGTTGCACGAATTTCCAACACTACTATGTCTATAATGATGAAGATATTAGGGTAAGTTGTTGGATGGACTTGGAGGTTCTTGATCAAACCCACTGAAGGAATCTCTCAGGAATAAAATTCACATACATTTCGATAGGCTCTTGAAGTCTTCAAATCCATTTTCTTTGGAACTTCAAGTGACATTACATTCATGGCATCTTCAGAGTCTAGCTTACAGTTGTGCAAAATCCAAACTGTTACCACCAATGAAATGAAGAAGGGCTCATGCAAAGGGTTCATATTTGATCTTCAATAGGTTGACGCGAGGATAATATGAGGATCCTCTTTCCCATATAATTTCGATCTTTGAGATTTTGTAACTTCAAATCATAATGTCTATCCAATTTGTTTCTTGCATGTTGGAAACTTCACAAGTTCAACCAAAGGCATTGGAACATTCACAATTGTTGTCTAGCATGAAATACCATAATCTGAACTTTTCAAAGTTGATGTTTCTATAGTACTCTGAATTCTCTTAGGAACTTCACTTTGAATTTTCTCAGGAGGAGGAGATGGTTCTTCTTGACCTTAATTGGATGTGCCCTTTTTCCTCCTGCTATAAAATTATAAATCACAGATTCCCTATACCCTCACAGTCCTTATGAAGAGATATAATGCTGCTACCGAATACATATTCTAGTGTCACAGAGATGGGCCTTATATCATCATAATAAATTCTGTCACGAAGTAGCATCCCTCAGGTTTTCGCACAGGATGCCACTAAACTCTGATTCTTGATGATTCAAAAAGTTTTGTATGTCTTTGTATAGTTCAGATCACAAATATACATGTTCTACTTTTCATAGAGATGCTCAGAATTTTCACAAATGTAAATTCTGTCATTAAGTGCAACTTCAGACTTGGAATTGATCAGAATCTTGGCTTTTATTCACAGTGATGATTTTGTTCCCTTCTATAGACTATGTACCTTAGTCTTTTGGTCCTGTAGCATAGAGTAGATCGTAGACTTTTGATTCATTTTGCACAAGGGTATAGAGATGCTCAGTCCTTTATGTCATAGATAAGACTTGTTTTGCATGTCTTTAAGTTAATCATTTTTACATTTAAATGCCTCAGAGACGATCCACATGGTTTTGGTTTCTTTTAACTTCAGATCACAATACACATCTATCCTTCATCTCACAGTGCCACAGATTTGCATTGATTACGAAGATGATGGTCTTTTTAGATGTCAAATATGGATAGTCTTCCAAATGAGTCGAGCTGCCTTATATAGTGTTAGATAGGCCTTGTATCATTTCATGTTGGTGTCATCATTGATGCCTTGAATCTTCAAATATTTGTTGCTATAGTAAGCTTCAGATACCTCATAGAAGTGTCACAGAACCTTTTTGTATTGATCGAAGAATAATACCTCAGATATTTGTTTTTTCCTAAACAAACTTGCTTCAATCATTATGGCAATTTTGGACTTGTTCATACTCTCAGACTAGCCTTTGAACTCAGCAGTAATAGATGTCAGCTACAGTATTTTGGTTACTCAAACTATACAAATATCATGAATACACTTGGTCTTTTTGATTCAGAAAGGAGCGCACATTCATGCTCAGATTGCCACTGAAAGTATTGTCACAATAGGTTGTCTTCTTTTAACTGATTTCATATAAGCCATTTGCTTTTTCTTTGAGTACTTTGTAGTTTATAAAGATAATGAATTGTACTTTTTCATAGGAGAAGGTGCCTCTGAAATTCACATTAGTACAGGAAACTTACTTCATAAATCAACATAGAGACTCAAATATGTGTACCTATGCCAAATATTTTGTCGACAACAGAGATATGAATTTCATCCTTGATTTACAGAGATAATTCCATAGAGTCTTTGCATGTATTATAGGTCTCTTTTTCTAGCCCTTAATTATTTCGGTCCTTCCTTTATTGATGAGCTCGGTTCACAGGAATATTGATGTCTTTCTTCAACTTGAATCACAGAGGTACTGTGCCTCTTTCAATTCGTATTTTAAGGAAAGGATGTCACAGAATTTGTATGATACTTTTCTTAAGGTGCCACAGTGATAAGAAAATAAGCCAACAAACTTTTATCTTCAATCTGCCTTTCCTTCAACCTAGCTCCGATACCATGTTAAGAAATCAAGATGCTTGTAGATTAGGGTAGATTTCTCTTAACTTGATAATTAATTGTGAATGTTTGTTGGCTTCTTGTTACTTATGTTATCTTAGCTAGCTCATGAAAATGTTTGAAGGAATGCCTAAATCAGCTTATGAATTTTCCCTGAGTGATCTGGTGGAGCATAAGGCTGCCATGCAGAAGAGATCAAATGAGGAAGTGCAAACAGAAAAACATAAAGCAGAGGAGAGGAGTTCAGGAAAGCAAGACAAGAGGAAGACAAGTGGAAGCTATATAAATGGGTCAAGTAAGAGTAAGGGAGAAAATACTAAGCTGTTTCTTCTCAATATATTTATTCCCAGAAGCTTGACACACCGATTTCATTCTACCTCTAGGTCAATACCCACAAGTTTTTCTCAGGTGAAAAGCCATGATTCAGAGAAAGGATCAGGGAATACATATCCTGTTGCAAACCTGTATAAGATAAAGATGTCCTATTCTCCTACTGGTTCTTCAATTGGCTTCCCCAAGGTGTCTCCTAAACCATTTTCTGCCCAAGATGGTTAGTTTTATCAGGTTCTCCCAGCTTCTACCATACATAATGGTTATAATTTTGGCCTTTGGAAATTGAGCATGAGTCAATGCTCATTCTGTTACGGGTACACTTTCTTCTCCAAGACTATTTTCCAGGTGCTTCTTCTGTGTTTCTCTTCACGCAACTTCTGAATTTTCAATTTCTGACCATTGAATAGATTTTATCTTAATTATGAACTAGAAAACCCCAGGGTTCAAGCTTAACTCCATGCTTAATAACCACCCATGGCTTACGAAGTCCACACCTGTCACTTAGAAATTTCGAACATCACAATCTATCTACTTACAATTTCACTTATAACAGCCCCAGTGCCTTGAGATGCTATCTTTTACTCTTAAAATGTGGGAACAGAAGATTATAACTTAACGGGGAGGTAGCACCTTCATTAAGAACTGATTATGTTATTAAACCTATCATTAAGGAGTGGAAAGATGGAACCTTAAAAAGTTTGCTTTAGATGTTTCTTCCCACGTCATTCTTGTTGTCGAGTGTGAACTTCATCCATGCTTTTTGTTGAAGTTTTATCAGATTTTATCTCTTTATGATCATGTTTTATCCATTTCAGTTGACATCGACATATCATTTTTGGCATGCAAGTAAACTTTGACAAAGCAACCCCTGAGTCATCCTGAAGTCAACGTCTTTCTGCATATACAACAAAAAATGTTAGGACATGCTAGTGAAAAGTTGGAAACTACTAATTAACTATTGTATGTTTTCTTTTCATTTTTTTTTTTTAATCACGAGAATCAGTAATTAACTACTGTCATTTTTCTTTCTATTTCTTTCTTTTTCCTTTATTTTTTATTGTTTGGGTATTAGGAGAATTCCTAAACTTACTGCTTGTCTCTGAGGAGGCCCAGGGTCATGTTTGAGGGACTGAAACTATACTCCTGAACCTAATGCATTATGCAACTGCCCATAGACACACTAGGTGTGTTAACTGAGTTTCAAACCTGGGTGGTGCCTCAATATTGCTCAGCAAAAACTTTCTTCCTTGGACTAATCTGGGGGAGGTCTAGGATCAACCTTTGTGGTTGCCTTATCACACCAAGAGTATATCCAGCAACCTGTAAGCCAGATATAAGCCAGATATACCAGATCTTATGATTTAGCAAGAGCGGAGACTCTAGGAAATGGGGAGTCTACTCCTTAAGGCGAGATCATAGCAGGCCATATACTCAATGGGATTTGAATCATGGTCTCGTTAGTTTCACCCAGTGAGGCCATATACTCAATGGGATTTGAACCACTGTCTCGTTAGTTTCACCCAGTGAAACTTACTGTTAAACCACATATCACTGTATAATTAACTATTCTCTATTACTTGAAACATTTCTAAAACTTTAAAGTCCCTAGCTAATTGGATTTCTCTAACACTGAGCTACTTGCCCTTTCATGAGGTGGGTTAACTGAGTTTTGAACTTGGGTGGGGCTTCAATATTGGTCAGAAAACACTTTCCAATGCAAGTCGTCCACTGTTTGGCCTAGCAAAATAGGCTAATTAACAATTTTCTGTTACTTGAAACATTTCCGAAACTTTTAAGTCCTTGGTTGGTTGGATTACTCAAACACTGAGCCACTTGGCCCATGCAAACACTTTCTAATGCAGGTCATCCACCGTTTGGTCTAGCACAATAGGCTAATTAACAATGTCTATTACTTGAAACATTTCTGAAACTTTTAAGTCCTTGGCTGGTGGGATTGCTCTAACACTGTGCCACTTGCCCCTTCATGAGGGACGCTCTTAAGGGTTCAACATAGATGTGTGTATTCCTATTTCCAACACCCTCGTCAGGCCACACTTTGGCTAAGGTCCCCTGGCTAACCTCAAGCAAAACTAGCTCTATCCCCGTTTTGAAAATTATACATACTAAGATTTATCCCAGATTTTCCCTTGGCCAGTGTGCTGCTGTACTACTGAGCTACATGCCCCTTCATTGTGGGCATCATTAATGGTTCAACCTAGATGTACGGATTGCTATCTCCAACAAAGAAAACACCTAATTTTGAAGTAAAGCATCAAAACTGAACGAAAGAGAATGTATAATGAACAAAGTTTTTATGCCAACATTCTACCATATTCCAAAGTTGTCATGTTTGACTTCTAAGTAATTTATATAGATTTTAATCATTTCTTTATGTTTAATTGAGTATAATTGCAACCCAATTCGTTTCATATTTAATCATCCCTGAATTAGGTGTGCTCATGCTCCTCAGTCATGACTTTTGGACCTGTGTGTGGAAGTGTTCGTTGCTCTGTTTCCAAAGGTTTTGAAAGTGGTCATTTCAAAAGTCATCCCCGTTTCCAAATGTTGTCCTTACCCTGTTTCAGGCAACTAAGACTTCAAAATATTGTGCTCTTTGGTTGAATCGAAAATTTTATTTGCATATTAAAGACTGGGAATCCAAAAGGAAAAAGTGGTTCCATTTAAAGATATGTGCAACCTAAATTATCCAAATTCTTTTTATTACACTCCATCCATCTATTTCGTTGTAGCATTCCTAGTCCTTTAGTATTTAATTATAACTCTATAAAATCAAGATGGCCATCCATATTCAAAGGCTTCTACTTTTCTTTGTGTTATCTTCTAATAAGGATTTTTATTTCCAAGTAATTCAACTACCAAAGGTAGTACATGCGAGTAGAGAAGTAATTCAACTACCAGTTATTCTCCTACATAGTACATGCTTTGATAGATTATAACAAAAGTCTTACCAATACAATAACATTGATTGTTGTATGTGGACATTTTTGTTCAGGATGGTCCATTACATGATCAAGATGAGGAGCTGGATCATGTAATTGCACTTTCTCTTTCTGAAGAACTAACCAAACCAGATGGTATATGATAGCAATTTCATTTTTTTACAATTACTTTTAGTTTAATTATATCATTTAGCTCGATGCTTTTCATATATTCAACTAAACTTTTGTTGCTTAACAAGACTTTGTCATTTCCATGTTTTAGTGAAATTGTTTATGGTTTGATACTCTCATACAACCTTTATCAAGTTACATGCACCCTCATTAGAAAAAACAAGAGAATTTTGCTTGCCATGACTATCTTTCTTTGTCATTGTTGACTTAAGAAAGTCTTTTAGCTAAGAAAATAGTTTCAAGGTTATGGCATAACTTGTCATATAAATTGA
Organism: Pinus albicaulis; assembly: GCA_034641835.2. Classification (NCBI taxonomy): domain Eukaryota; kingdom Viridiplantae; phylum Streptophyta; class Pinopsida; order Pinales; family Pinaceae; genus Pinus; species Pinus albicaulis. Next base: position 264,805,775 of record CM076580.1, on the reverse strand, counting down.
ACAGAAGTTATATCCAAAATGTTAACTTGTAAACTACTTAGCTGGTTTTAGGCTTTCCATTTAAAATATACTTCAGTTTGAACTTTGAACGAGTTGTTCCATAGACTTGAATATTAAGAGATTTTGGTGTAAGGATTAAAAACTAGCCCGTAAAGCCTCTCAGTTATTCATTTATTTTATATGAATATAACATTTACTATTAAATTGGAACCACTCGGCACAAATACATCATAGATCAAGATCATACTTTGTAGAGTGTCGTAGAATAAAAATAGGAGCAAGGACACTGAATTCTTTCATTTTTCATGGTTCTTATTCCTTTGGTGTATCTTTGCACCTTTAGGGGCAATTGCTAGTTTAAAGTCTAATTCTTTAAAGGGTGCTAGCTCAATGGAAGAGCACCTGCTTTACAAGCAGGAGGTTGCTGGTTTGATTCCATCGTGCCCTGATATTCATATATAGGGAATGACAAAGATAAGTTTTTGGTGACGGATGCTCTTTTGACCATCACCAATGAGCTTATGGTGACATTTTTCGACCCTCACCAAAATATGAAATGGTGACGGTCAACGAACGCCACCATATATACGCATCAATAGTGATGACCATTAAAGGTCCGTCACCATAAATCATTGTTGTTGATGAAATGATGAGGGTCAATGTTTGTCATTATAATCATTATTCGTGACAGACCTTGATGTCACCAATGAGTTTATGGTGACGGTCAATGAACGTCACCATATATATGCACCAATAGTGACGGCCATGAAAGGTCCATCACAAAAATTCGTTGCTATTCATATGAAATGGTGACGGTCACTATCCGTCATTATAATCAATATTCGTGACGGACCTTAAATGTAACCACAACACATACTTTCGGCGACACCACCTTTGGTGACGTTCAATTTTTTGGTAACGGAGGCTATTGTCCGTCACCATTGCTCATATGAAATGGTGATGGTCACTATCCGTCACTATAAATCATTATTGGTGACGGACCTTGAATGTCACCTCAACACCTATACTTTCAGCGATGCCACCTTTGGTGACGTTCAATTTTTTGGTGACGGAAGCTATTGTCCGTCACCATTGCTCATATGAAATGGTGACGGTCACTATTCGTCACTATAAATCATTATTGGTGATGGACCTTGAATGTCACCACAACACCTATACTTTCGGTGACACCACCTTTGGTGACGTTCAGTTTTTGGTGACAAAGGCTCTTTTGACCCTCACCAATGAGCTTATGGTGACCATGTTCGCCCCTCACCAATGTGATTGGAGAGGTAACTAGAAGTAAGTAGAAGCGCTTGGAATGAGAGGTAGAGGCCTAGTCGACATACCACTTTGCAGCGTCTCTAGTAAGCCTACGCTGGAATGACCGAAGACGGATAGTCATCGGTGGTAGAATTGGACGAACACCAGATGTGGAAGGAGTGGATGTGATTATTAGGGTCCTCTCTAGTGTTTCCTTCGAACTTAGGGACGTCAGAAGGAAGCTTATTTTGCATAATAGGCTAACCTGGATCATGGTGTATAGGGTCGTTGATTAACTGGTTGAAATCGGGGAGGCTCAAACCTGCCATAAAAGGTAGCAAGGGAGTAGTCAGGATGGTTCTAGTATTGGTTCCACTACTAGTAGCTCCAGAGTTAGGGTTGGGGCTACCACCAGCATTAGGACCAGTACCTACATTGGCACCTGACATGATGGGAGAATGAGGTAGAGGGGAACTGGGTTCATAATCAGAGTGAGGGCCCGATGGACCAAAATTAGAGTTAGTATAGGGATTCAGTGGAGGACTAACTCGACGTCTACGAGGTGGAGTAAGTATTACTAACGCAAACTTAGGATGAAGGCCTAGGAGTATCCAGGATAAACGCCTTGGGGGCACAATGATCGAAAGACACAAGTAACCCAATAATGAAGAGAGATAAACAAAGGTGCAAAGGGGCAGATAAATTAATTACAATGTTTATGTCTTGGCTTGGTAGTGTAAACCAAGCGCTCTTTGCTTTAGGTGTGTGTGTATGTGATTTGTGTGTTAATTTTAATTAAGCCCAGACAGTTGTGTATAAATAAAATGAAAATATTATGTATAACTATAAATAAAACTGAAACGACAGTAAAATAAACATCTAAAGATGCATAAATTATACCCAAAAATAAGGGCTCCCAAGAAACTGTTCTAAGTGGCGGGTGAAATTGACTCAAAACACACAAGGTGGCCAAAATATCTATGGTCTAAGGGACAGGGATCTAATGACTTAGATCTGCTGAAAATAGGTGCAGAAAACAACAAGAAACCAGAGGGGAAAATGCTGCAAAATGCAAGGTGGTCAGTTAGAACCCTAAGGGAAACAAGAGGGACCCTAAGGGAGAGGTAAAACACGACTCAAGAGGGATTTTTGGATAAGATAATAACCAACCTAAATTGATCTGAAAGAAAGAGGGATCAGACCCTGAAAAAAGGCTGAAAGCGTTGCAAAATCTCAGACTACCTATTCAGATAAAACCTTCCGAAAATGGTGGAAGCATATTGAAGCCCTAAGAGGATTTTTACCACTTCAAAAAGAAAAAATAAGCATATCCAAGCCTAATATGGGCAGAGACAGAGGTCAAACAATCCTAAACAGTGCTTGTGGAAAACCTTGAAAATTACAGAAAAAACCCCGCAAAAAACTGCACCTCGCAGGTACTGATGTGTTTACTCGTGAACTTCCATTTTTTGGTTTTTCAGCTGCTACCTGAGCCCTTAAATCGCAGGTTTGGGGCTGAAAAGTTTGAGCTTCACTTCCAGAAGTCTCAGCGGCAAGTTACGAAATTTTTTTGCCGTCTGTGGCATGGCTGATACCTATTACCTGTGGAAAACACCCAGAAACATGCGGAAGTTAGATTTTTTACTGTTTTAGGGCATAAAAGGTAAAAAAAACATTAATAGGCTAAAATATAGCTGAATAAAAACCCTAGGTACTAAAGCATATGGTCACACAGGAAATCTGAATAAAACCCCGTAGAGTCGCCAATTGTTAGTATGATTTATTAACACAAGCGTACGAAAAGATATCACTTTAGATGCACATGAAAAACAACCCTAACAACAAAGATGGTTGTCAAAATTCTTAGATTTGCAATAGACAGTCGAAACAAATGAAGAATAAACACAGATCTATGCAAATAAAGCTGCTAAACAACGAAATGAAATAATATTTTCTCCAAAATATCCAATGGACAAGACAAGAATTATAAAGATTTTTTTTGTATTATGTAACACCTAGGAACAGAACTGATACAATCCCCCTCAATGGGATGGGTTCTTGGTTGTCCTCAAACGCTTCAGCTTTAGAGTTTCCATCTTAATGGTGTAGAATACCCAAGATGTGTAGAACTCAAAGGGAGTTCAATAAGTAAAAAGAAAATAAAAATAATCAAAGATAGACAATGATAAGAGGAACAAAGTTTGACCATGATAAAAGGATCAAAGGTAAGAAGTGAATGGAAAACCCTCCTACTTATAACCAAATATTGAGTTATCCTTGATAATGGTGCATAATAAAATGTTGTTAACCTAGATCTAGATCTAACTGTTTGGAATATTTTATTATATTTTGTTGGAGAGAAAAGGAATCTAAATTGGTTAAATCCATTTATCTAGAAACAATAAACAAATAAAATATTTATTTATCATTTCAAGGATGGGATCACGGAATAATTTAACAAATAATGATTTATTTTATTATTCCTAAATGATTTAGTCAAATTTAACAAGGAATATTAATAAAATAATTATTTAATTAATTATTCCTAGAGAATAATAAGATAAATAATGATTTATCTAATTATTTCTCATTAATTGAGTTAAATATGACTAGGAATATTATTAAAAAAAGGTTGAATTAATTATTCCTATAGGAAAATCAAATAGATAAGGATTTATTTAATTATTCCTCATCGGGTTTTCTGTTTGGACCAGAAATAACTTAATAAACTATGGTTTATTAAATTAATTTTTATAGTAAAAGCAATTTTACTATGGTCAAATTGGTCTTACATGGTGTATTTCGATCCATCTAATTGTATATGGTTAGATGACCAAAAATTGGTGTAACACTAGGTGTGTATCCAAGGTCGAAGCTTCATGAACAATGTCACCTTCCCTCTTCATGAACTGGACATGAAAACATAGGCCAATCAGATGTCCTCCCAAGCATCTTGCCATAAGATGCTTCAACTCTCCCTCTCAACTAGATTTTTAACATCAACCAATCTAAGCATGCTTCTCACATATTCAAACCTCTTATTCGGGAGAGATTTTATGAGCACATCAACAACATGTTTATCTGTTGGAATATATTGCAACTATATGACTCCATCTTCAACCAAAATTCTAATGAAACAGTACTTGTTGTTGATATTCTTCATCCTTTCATGGAATACAGGGCCTTCAAACATCTTGATGCTTCTTTTATTATCATAATTTATCACTATAGATCCATAGGCTTCTTAAAAAAATCTGACAAGAGTTTTATTAATGAAACAAATTCCTTTCCTACTTCACATGAAGCAACATATTCGGCTTCGAAATTACTTAACACAACTCGATATTTTTTTCTACTCATCCATGAAATCATTATATATCCCAAATTGAAACATCGAACAATAGTGCTTCTTCCATCAGTATCACTGCCACCCCAATTAGAATCCGCAAAACCTATTAAATTGACTTCCTTATTATCATATTTCAGGCAGTGATGTAGTGTGCCACGTAGATATCTCAAAATGTGCTTAGCAGATATGATGAGGCTCCAACTAAAATTGACTAAGAACATTCATAATGAAACATATATCAGGTCTTATATTCATTGAGTACATTAGAGAGCCCACAAACTTATGATAGCTAGTAAGATCCACAAGACTAAAGTCAAAGCTCTCAACTTCTTGAGATTAGTGATCATGGGAGTAGTCATAGGCTTGGAATCCATCATACCAAACTTTTGTACCATCTTGATTATGTATTTTCCATGACCAAGATATATCTCACTAGGTTTCTGCGAGACTTCCAAACCCAAGTAATAGTTCATGAGTCCCAGATATTTCATTTCGAATTTTGATGCCAACATTTTCTTGCATTATATAATTTTTTGCACCACGCATGTAATAAAAAAATCATAGACATATAGTAGTATAATGCAAGTTCATCCTTAACTATTTTTATGTAGACATTTGCATCAACAAAACTTTTGATGAACCCAATCCTTAAGATATATGCATCCATTCTTGCATACCATGCCCTAAGATCTTGCTTCAAGCCATATAGGGATTTCTTGATTCTACAAACATGTGTGTCCCTGGTATTTATTTCAAAGCATTCCTATTGTTAAATATATACTTCTTCATCAATGATTCCATTCAAAATTTCTATTTTTACATCCATTTGATGGATATTCCATCCCACAGTAGAAGCTAGCGAAACCAAATATCTTATAGTAGTATACCTGACAATAGGTGAAATATTTTCTTCATAGTATATTCCTTCCTTTTGAGAGAAACCACTTGCAATGAATCTTGCTTTGTATTTGTCTATGCTTCCATCAATGACCTGTTTTATCTTATAAATCCATTTGGAGGTGACAACTGATTTGTCACTTGGTCTAGGAACGATTTCCCATACTTCATTATTCATGATGGATTTGTATTCTTCTTGGATGACCTTCTTCCATACTATGCTTATCACTGATGTAATGAATAGCATTATAGTTCACTTTGATATGGTTGTGCCTTCCTTTGGTGTTTGATCAAGATTTTTCTCAAATTTCCACCTCTCATACACTTTGGGATGGGCACCTAATGATTATGGGATGTATTCTAATGTTTTATTTTTTTAGTTTCTTTATGTTCATTATGTCTTTTGATTAGATGCATTGTTTACATTCTTTCATGCTCATTCCATTTATGTTCTTTTGTGGGTTAAGTGTTATTGCTCTCATTTCATTGATTCATTGCATTGATAGATAATCATGAATTGTTCTAATTTGACAATGCACACATTAGTAATTTCAATTAATATCTTACTTCTTTTAGAATAGGTTGCCTTTAAATTTCATAGTTTAAGAATTCAATGCTTTCTTAGTATAGGATTTGGTGCTTTTTAGATTAAATTTACTTTCATGTCGCTAGAATAGATTTGTTTTCATGTCAATAAATTAAGTTTACTTTCATGTCAATTTTCATTTAAATTTCATAGATTAAAATATTTCTTTCCAAGTTCTGAATTTGAGACTTTTGAAAAAGAAAGTGTGTGCATACTCATCTTAAACATTTTTCAAGCATAGGTTTCGTTTCAGCCTTGTAATTTTTTTCAATATAGTATAATTTCCTTTTTTAAATTGAAATTTGATTCCTAGCATATCTTAGCAAGTTCACGAACCTCGGTTTTGACAATTTAATGACGAGTAATTTAACTGACAATTAAATTACCCAACATAGATCAATGTCTAAAATACATTACTCATATCTTAATAACATTGTATATTAGAAATAAAAACTAGGTGAGAGGCACATATAGCCTCAAAGAGAACATTATAATTACAATAAGAAATGATATACATGATAAATCACTTATGTTCATGAAGAGAACTTATATCATAAAGATATAAAAAGAAAATGAATAAGAAGCATCGAAAACAATTTCTTCGATTCTTGTAGTCACGCCCAGGTTGAACAAACGAACAAAGGTTTGAATCTACCACCTAAAAAAAGGTAGATGAACATTAAAACTGTTCTAGTGACCCATGAATTGGAAACATTGAAGGAAAAAGGAGAATTCCTTCTTCGAGTGTCAAAAGGCTATCAGTAGAAAGAAAAATGAAGAAATTAGTATATAATATACATGAATATTTAAAAGATAAAGAAAAAAGACAAGGAAAGAGATTTACTGAATTACCATTGAAGAAATAAGGTTTAGTATAGACTCTCAATCCACTGCACAAAAAGGAAACATTTCATTAATATTAGTATAAGGAATTTTTTTAAACTTCAGTAGAAAATGAAGAACATATTTAAACAAGTAGAGAACAATATTTTCCAAATTACTGGTTCACATCGAGGCTCAAAAGTTAATATAAGCATAAAAAGGAATAACGAAGAATAGAGAGAGAGGAGGTGCACTATCAATATAAAACAAAGGGGAAGAGAATAAACACCCTACAGTAAAATAATGTTAAATAACCTATCATATTTAAAAACAAGTGGAATAAAAATCTGAGGAAGTTGTAAAGGAACATATTGATGACATAACTTTGAATATATACCATACAGTAAAGATAAAAATCCCAAATACAACCAAACAAAGAAATGTTACAGGAAGAGATATGTATTCCAACACATGACAGAGTATATAAATCATATGATTGAACCATTAAATAAAAGAGGGCTTATTTTACAAATTTGAAAAGAAATACATATATTTTAAAAGAAAAGGACCAAGGCCTGTGAATAGTTGTAAGATAAAACCCTAACAAATAACAACAAAAATTGGTTTGTACTGGAAACCCTTTAAACCCCATCAATATTTTCTTGAAGGGTAGGGTTCGTTTGACAAGTGGAAACCCAATATATACATATATGTCAACAAAACTTACACCTCGTTGTAATAAACATAACTAAGACCTGTAAAGAGTAACCCTTGAAAATAACAAAGGGGTATGTAACCTTTCATCTCACAGAGAAAAAATTATGATGTGAAGGGTTTATTAGTAATTACCAGTGCACAATAGTTCATCTCGTTAGGAAATTTCACTTTGCCACTGTGTAACCAACATTTAATAATTGAAAGGATTAAACGAATTCTCCATACCTAATTGTATATAGGAAGTATTTCTCTACAAAATCCTTGAATATCATGAATTAAATTAGTTACAGGAGTATATAATGAAATATATTTCGATTAAATTAGAAATAATAATGAAGGAAACAAATTTATCATTGCAAATTATGAAAATTATAACAAGGAATGAAAATTTACCATAGTTTAAGTTCCTAATGGTTGAAAGAGGTATGTTGTTCTAATGTATGAACCACTAGTTCAAAAATACCATATGGAAATAGCTTAATAACAATGTTTATGCACTATCATGTGCGAGAAAAAGTGAAAACATTTGATATGAAATTATGCTACAGAGCCACGGAACCCTAGCGAAGACCAAACAAAGTTAAAAAAAACCAGCAAAAATGGAAGATGGGAAAGTATTCATAGTTAAACACAAGAACCCTGTTATGAAACCAACTCCCAAAATAGAAGAAAAGAGAGATCAATGCCTTATAAATCAACCACTTTGAGGGGGAAACCTCCTTTAAATTATAAAAATGAAAAATTATTGGATGATACAAATGACAAAACCCCCTTTCTATATATAGGAGTCCATGGGGTCACAATATAATCTTAGTCAACCTAACAATAATAATGTAAGCCTGGCACAAAAATAAAAATAGTGGGCTTTTATGGGGCAAAATAATAACAATATGGGTACTACAGGGGTAGAAAAATAACAATAAGGGGGCTACACTAACAACAATAAGGGACTACACTAGTAATATAGGGACCTAAAATTCCCCTTTCCTTCAAAACAGTGTTGTCCTCAATGCTTGAGTAGCACTGGATGCTTTTGTATAAAATTCTCATCCTCCCATGTGGAATCTTCAGTGGGTAAGTTCTTCCACTTGATGAGATACTCTTAAATTAATCGATTTCATAACTGTCGAGTTCTTGTTTCCTTGGCTGCTTCGGTTCCAATATGATTTTTCCTTCATCATCAAGTTCTGACAATATTGTTTGAACTGGAATTTTGTCACCTATAACCTTCTTTAAGCATGAAAGATGGAAAATTGGGTGCACTCGAGAAGAAGTAGGAAGCTCCAATTTGTATGCCATAGTACCAATCTTTTGCAACACCTTGTAAGGAACATAGTACTTTTGCGATAATTTATTATCCTTCTTAGCTTTCTTGAGGTACATTTGTTTGTATGGTTGTAGCCATAAAAATACCAGTCTCTTACATCAAAACTTCTGTCACCACAATGTTGATATGCCTGTTGTTTCATTCGATTTTGTGCCAAATTTGGGTTATCCTTTAAGAGTTGGAGAACTTGTTGTTGATGCTCGATGAGATATTCTACTGCCTGAACCTTAGAATTTTATGTTAAAGGTGATGTGATGGATGGTGGATGATATCCATAAAGTGCCATAAATGGGGTCATTTTTTCTACAGCTAGGAAGGAAGTGTTATACCACCATTCAGCCAGAGGTAACCACTTGACCCATTGTGTTTGTTTATCAGATAAAAAACAATGAATATATCCTTCCAAATTTTTTTTCACTATCTCAGTTTACCCATCAGATTGAGGATGATAAGATGAGCTATGAGCTAGTTGAGTAACCAAACAAGAAAATAATTTCGTCCAAAATTTTTTAGTGAAAATGGGATCTCTGTCGCTTACAATAATCTTTGGGTTTCCATGTAGCTTTTGAATTGTTTCCATAAATGTAGTAGCAACTATACTTGCTTTAAATGGATGAGATAATGCACAAAAGTGTGCATACTTGGTAAGTATGTCAACTATCACCATGATGACACTCTTTCCTTCAGACTTAGGTAAACCTATGATGAAATCCATTGAAACCTCCTCCCAACATTGACTTGGAATGGATAAAAGTTGTAGCAGACCTAAGGTTTTAATTGTCTCAACTTTATTTTTCTAGCAAACCAAACATTTCGACACAAAATTTTGAATATCAGATTTAAGGCCATCCCAAAAAATTCTTTCTTCACCCTATGGTAAGTTTTTAAAAATCTTGAGTGTCCTCCTAAGGGAGAGGTGTGTAATTCCAAAATAATATTTTGTTTTAGTTGAGAATTCTTACAAAGATATAAGTGATCTTTGTACCATAAGGAGTCATTTTTCCAACTACATGTATCATATGTACTGGGATCTTGCTGCAACTTTTGAATGAGTGTCTAGACTTCTTCGTCATTCTTCCATTCCTCCCTTGCTTTGGTTATCCAATATGTTTGGATAATAGAAATGACACAAATCAATGCTTCCACCTCCTCATCCTTTCTTGAGAGTCCATCTGCAACAACATTTAGCTTCCCTTTTCTGTAGATGATATCAAAGTCATAACCCAACATCTTTGTGACCCATTTTTGCTGCTCTTCTGAAGATAGCTTTTGTTCCAAAAAGTATTAAGACTATCCTGATCATTTTTTACCTTGAAGTGTCTTCCCATAAGGTAAGGTCATCATTTATTTAGTGTATGTAGTATTGCCAACATTTCCTTCTCATAAATATCTTTCTGTAAATACTTTCCTTTGGTTGGATGACTTTCAAAAGCAATGGGTCTTCCTTCTTGCATTAAAACAACACCAATTCCATTTCCCAAGGCATCACATTCCACAATAAAGGCTTTTTTGAATTCTGGCATAGCTAAGACCGGTGCTACGCACATTTCCTCTTTAAGATGTTCAAAGTCCTTAGTTTCTTCAGGAGTCCATGAAAACACATCCTTCTTCAATAATGTTGTTAGAGGTGTTGTTATTCTCCCATAATTCTTAACAAACTTGTGTTAATACCCTGTTAACCTCGAGAAATCCTCGCAAATGCTTTATGGTTTTGGGGACTTTCCATTCCTTAATGGATTTAATTTTGTTAGGGTCTACCTTAGCACCCTCCTGAGATACAATATGACCCAGATATTCCACCTCTTGTACTCCAAAGAAACATTTGGAGGATTTTGCATATAATTGTTTCTCTCCAATAGTTTGAGCACCCTATCCAAATGTTGAACATGATCCTTCCAAGACTTGTTGTATATTAGTATATCATCAAAAAATACTAACACAAATTTTCTAAGGAAGGGTTTGAAAATGGAATTCATCAACCCTTGAAATGTAGAAGGTACATTGGTAAGACCAAAAGGCATAACCAAAAGTTCATAATGACACTCATGAGTTCGAAATGTTGTTTTCAGAATATCTTCAGACTTCATTACAATTTGATGATATCGTGAATGAAGATCCAACTTGGTAAAATAAATTGCTCCATGTAATTCATCCAATAATTCATCAATCACAGGAATGGGAAATTTATCTCTAATGGTGAGCTTATTGAGCTCCCTATAATATGGACACATGCGCCATGATCCATCCTTCTTGTGCACCAATACTAATGGAGCTGAGAAATAAGTTTTACTAGATTGAATTATACGAGCCTCTAACATTTCTGCAATCATATGTTCAATTTCGCTCTTTTGGACATAAGAATATTTGTAAGGCTTGATGTTTGGAGGAACACTTCCTCGAATCAAATGAATAGCATGATCGTGATCAAGAATAGGTGGGAGTCCTTTGGGAGTTTCAAAAACCTTGGAGTGATTGTCCAAGACTTTTTGGAGATCTGGAGAAATAGATGATTTTGATGTTGGAACTTCTAGTGAGCATAATTTTGAAATTACGCCTCGTTGTTCTTTATTCAGAAGCTTTGTCATAACATTAGAGCTTATTATCTTTCCTGAGTTCCTTACGATACCCCATAATTAAACTTCCTTTCCTTCTGAAAAATATTTCAAGAAAAGTTCTTGAAAATTATAAGCTATCATCGCCAAATATTGTAACGATTGTACTTCTAGTAAAACCTCAACACCTCCCATTGGAATGGAAAGCATTTGACTATTCAATGCATATTCCCCCATAGCTTGATATTATGACATTTTCCAAAAAAAATTATAGTTCCTCCATTTGAAACCATCACTTGACACTCTGGTGCTAGGTATAGGAAGAAATTCAATTCCTTGGCTACCTTACAATGAATAAAATTATGGGTACTACTCGAATCAATCAACACGATTACATTTTTATTCTTGATATGTCATACTATCTTGAGAGTTTGAGGAATGGTAATTTCTACCAATGCATTACAAGATATGGTCGGACTCATTTCTTCTTTCTCTAGGGTTGGTTCTTGGTGTATATCCTCTTATTTTGAATTTTCTTGTTCATTTTCTTCCTCCTCTTCACAATCTATGTAAAATAATTTCTTCTTAGCACACTTATGACCTTTAGTGTATTTTCTATCACAACTGTAGCAAAGCCATTTTTCTCTTTTTTCTTCCAATTGTTGTGGTGTCAACGTTGTAGGTTGTGGAAGTCTAGGAGTAACAACACTTCCATATTTATAGATGTGAGTGTTAGGCTTCCTTGTCGCCATAATTTTAGTTTCAAGTTTTCTTGCCAACCTGAATGCCTTCTCCAATGAATTATTTTCCCAAAGGCGAACCTCATGTTGGATGTTATCCTTTAAAGTCCCTGTGAAGACATCAATCACGTGTTCCTCTAGAATATCAGTTAACCTTATAATCAATTTTTGGAAGTCCTCAATGTGCTCCACCATTGAACCATTTTGTTTGAGATTTATCAATTGGCTAAAGAAGGTGTTTCTCTTCGTATCCTCATAATGTGCTATCATTTCCTCCATAAAAATTGACCTAGTGACAATTTTTTTACGAGCGCAAAGCCATCGATACCATACAAATGTATTTTGTTCTAAATATAAAGTTGCAATGCGTACCTTTTGTGTGTTTTACACATTATAGAGATAAAAATATTTCTCCATCTATAGTATCCATTTTACGGGATACTTGTCATCAAACTTCCTCATATTGATCTTTGGAATATGATGGGTCTTCAATCCAACATTAGAGTTTATGAAATCACGCTTAACATTTATTTTTTTCTCATAATGAGTTTCCTCTACTACCTTTTCACCATTAGGAATCATTTCGTGTATCAAATTTGTCAAACCTTCCTTCAAACCTTCCATGTTTTATTTTAGATCATTCTTCATGTCTTAAATGTTGTCTTTCATTTTTTCATCGATCTTAGCTTCCATGTCATCCATATTAGCTTCCATGCCATCCATCTTAGCTTCCATTCCATCCATATTAGCTTCCATGTCTTCAAACCATCCATCTTAACTTCCACGCCTTTCTTCAAACCATCCATCTTAGCTTCCATGCCTTTCTTTAAAACTTTCATTTCATTTTTTGTTACTCTTTGCAAGAGCGAAACTTGGTATATTTGGTCTTGTAATTTTGATATATCATGTTGCACTTCTTCCTCTTCATGAGTCATATTAGAGCCTTTTGAGGGCTTAATTGGTGTTGAATTCTTTTTAGGGGCCATTTTAGAACCTAATATTGATATCTATGCTTCAATATGCCCTTGGAGTCACTTCAAATTGATTTTTCAAACAAGACTTATGCAATTTGAAAAACAAATACACACATTTTTCTTGCTTTTGAGGAGCTTGATATTGAAATTTATGTATCTCTATAATTTTGGATCCCTGATATTTTATCTTCAGACCTTTAGTAGCCCTCTGACTCTTCTTTCCAATGCCCCTGGTTTGGATTGATTTGGATTCTTTAAGACAAAGTAATGCCCAATATCCCGCAATGACCTAATTATGGAATGTTTCAATAGAGCTAACTTGTACGGCATGCCACGTGTCACTATTGTTGAAGTCCAACAAGAAATTGCAGCACACACACTAGTGTGGGACCAATAGGTCCTAGTAGCACACACACTAGTGTGGACGAAATTAATTAATTAATTTGGTGCATTGTCTAATTTAATTTTCCCTTAATTAAATTGGACAATAAAATGTAATTTTATCTCATGATCACTTGTAACAGTTAGCGTGAGTGTGATAAAATTAGTTAGCTCATGTATTTCGAGTTGAGGGTGGTTGGTGAGGCATGCAGAGTAATTCTATTAGTTATGGCGTTCGAATTGCAGTTGGTGCATCATTTTAATGCATGTGTAATCAGTTAAGTCAATTAGGTGAGTTAGATTCAGTTGAACTAGTTGTAATTGTTTGTTGCACTAGTGAGAGATCAAGTGAATTAAATATTATTTAATTCACAATCAATGATCTTCCATGCAACTGATTATTTACTATTAATAGATGCATGCATGTCAGTTCCGGTGGAGACCCAGTTGAGACAAAGGTTAAAGGGAGGTGAACTATCAGTTGTGTGATTAGTAGGTTCCCTGCATGCAACTAGACATCCATTGGAGTTCCCATGATCCTTGTGCAGTTTAGGAAGGCCAAAATTCCTAAAGAATAGGGATTGCATTCATCAGGAATTGTGCAAGCAAGGCAGGTTGTTTAGAGGCTGAGACTTTTGGCTAAGTATTGGTCAGTTTTGTCCACGACAGTGTGAGATAGTTAGCATAGTGCGGGAGACTCGTGTGAGAAGAGTGCATTATAATTGTTTCATGATTCCATGGTTAATATAAAATATAAGATGATAGAAAAAAAACAATAAGCAAAAGAGGAGCGAGCGCTCGAGCTCTTCTAGGGTTCCCGTCATTCCACTCCAATCTTCACTCGACACGGTCAGTTTATAGATATACTTGGCTCTCCTAGCCTAGAATATCGGGGATTGGCATAGAATCACCTGCAATGGCAGGCTCGTCGAGGGGGGGGGGGGGGGGGCTCACAGTCCTCCCCCTAAAGTAATTACAAACAAGTCACCAAGGAACCCTCGCAGGACTCTGTCATGAATCAACTGAATCCAGAGGCCAAGGACACCCCAATGCACGGAATGAAAAACATCTCAACAGAAAAGAGCAAGGAAGAATAGGAAGAAGAATCTAGGAAAAAATAAAAGCCCGAGGTGACATCAACAACCTGCAAACCAATCGCGGCTGAAAGGCCAAAAATCGAGCTCCCAAGCCACATAATCAATGGTCAAATCCAGTACATGAGAGATCATTCCCTCATTGGTAAATTCATTGGTTTTTGGCCTACTTAAAAATCTCTGCAAGGGTGGATTTCTTCCAAATGGAAACCCAAAGGGCATGTCACCTTACAGCTAGGACCTAAGTGATTTTTCATTGCAATCTTTAACTGCATTAAAGATCGTAACAGGGTTCTGGATGAAGGACCCTATTTCTTCAACTCAGCTGGCTTATACCTAAGGGACTGGGTGGAACGGTTCAACCCTGACAAGGAAGATTTCAGTTGGGCACCAGTTTGGATTAGGATGTACTCGCTCCCTTTGGAATACTGGGATGAAGAATCTCTAAAATATATAGGCAAGGGGCTGGGGGAGTTCATCAAAATTGCAGAGGAAACGAAACTGCGTCGTTACACTTCTTATGCTCGCATCTATGTCTACATGCGCCTGGACAAAGCCCTCCCATATTCGGTAAGCCTCTATCATGATGATTTTGAATGGATCCAGCCCTTAGATTTTGAACATGTACCCTTCCGTTGTCGCAAATGTCACATTCATGGCCATCTTTTTAGGGATTGCCCGCTTAATGCCAAGCCACTAGCCTCTGATCACCTGGATTCCTCTACACCTGAAGGGTTCACCAAAGTCACCAATCGAAGGAAGGCTCATAAGAAACCTTATAATGGGAAAAAATCCTCCATAGCCACCCCTTCCATTCCTTCCACTAGCAATAGTTTTGAATCCCTAGCCACTGCCACCGAATCCGCAGCCTCTAGAAAACCAAATGGCTTCCCAAGCGGTCAAATCGACCTCGCGCCCCCCCGCCCCCCACCGCCTGATTCATCCCCCATACCTCCTTCTCTAGGGGCTCAGATCGAGCTTGGTGAAGCTTCGTTGAAAGACCCAGACTGGAAACCGAATGGAATGGATGTCGACTGTATTCCTAGTTAAATTTTAGCAGAAAACAGTCAAGCTCAGCATGTGGATGAAGAACCGGAAAGCATCGATCTCAGAGGGCTTGACATCTTTGAGCTCAAACAGGCTTGTCGAAGGAAATATTTTGATAAGATACAAGACCATCAGCTCGATACTTTGGAAGTAATTATCTCCAGAGCCTTTCGACAGAAAGAACTGGGAATTCAACCAGGCAGTCGTTGGGATGGAAATCAGTTCCCTAAAGACTCCAAGAAGCGCGGGAGGAAAACAGATCTGGAAAGGACTATCTCAGTGGGTAAAATCCTGGTTGACTTAGGTAGGTATGCTAAGTTAACAAAGTACTACAATCCTCTCCCAAATAGTGAATCATTAAGCTCACTTCATGGAATCTAAGAGGGCTCAATGGTCCCGAGAAACTCAGAATGATAAAAAGCATGATAAAGTAGGAGCAGCCTCAGATTTTCTTCATGCAAGAAACAAAATGTAATAGCAGCACTCTTGGAAATATTCTCTCCAGAGCTTGGCCTGGATGTCACTCAGTTGTTGTGGATGCCTCGAGGGCCTCTGGAGGGTTGGCCATTGCCTGGAACACACAGGCCATTTCTCTCTCAGATTTCCATGCATCCCACCACATCATACAAGCTACTTTCCACATCATAGGAACAAACATACATGGACACCTTACTAATGTCTATTTTCCCCAGGAAGCGGGCAGCAAGACTGCTCTTCTGGACACAATAGGTGCGCTCAATCTTGATAGAATCCACCCCCTTTGGATCTTGGGAGGTGACTTTAATATGCTCACCAAGCTGAAGGAAAAGATGGGAGGCAGAGCCAAACTGGAGTAAGAATCCGGCTACTTCAGAGATTTTATAGAAAGCAACCTACTAATTGATCTACAATACTGTAATGGAATTCACACCTGGAGTAACCGTAGGGCAGGCCGGCACCTTATAGGCTCCAAGCTTGACAGATTTCTTATTTCTGACAATGCATTCTATCTAGGTGGAGACATTTCTACCTCCATTCTCCCTTACACAGGCTCTTACCATTGGCCAATCTCCCTTCAATGGCAAAGACCAGGGAACTCAACGTGTCATCCTTTTCACTTCGAGGCCTTCTAGCTAAATCATCCCACTTTCAATGACCTCATCAGCTCTTTTTGGAAGAACTTCAAGCAGCCAGAAGGGTCCAAAATGTTCCAGTTTCAAAAAAAACTCAAATACCTCAAAGCCCACATCAAGCGTTGGAATCACTCCACTTTTGGAAATATCTTCCAGGCTCAGTAGGACCTAAACAAAGAAATGAGGGATATCCAGCAACAAATCATCACAGAAGGTTACACGGAAAGATCACTGGAGCAGGAGAAGCATCTTCACTCTCAATTGGAGGAAAGATCTAAGCAGGAAGAAATTATATGGAGGCAGAAATCTAGGATCATATGGCTAAAAGAGGGAGAAAGAAACACCAAATTCTTTCACAGAACAACTATTCAAAGACGAATGCACAACGCAATCACTTTCATCAAGAATCAAGAAGGGGAAAGATTGGAAAACCACGCCGAGATCAAGACAGAGTTCATCAGACACTTCCAAGCTGTGCATCAAGAGCCTCTTTTGGACAGACAGGAGGCCATAGAAAAAATAACTCAAAACATTCCAAAGATAATCACAGAAGAGCACAACCAGCTTCTTCTGCACCCGGTCTCAACTTTGGAAGTGGATTTGGCCATGCAGCAACTTAAAGAAGGAAAAGCTCCCGGGCCGGATGGCTTCACGACTACCTTCTTTCACAAATTCTGGGATCTTATCAAAGAAGAGGTGTGGTCGGTGGTGGAGGAATCGCGCTCTATGCACTGGCTCCTCCCCTCTTTGAATGCTACCTTCATAGCTCTTATCCCCAAGGAAGAAAATACTAGCAAGGCAGACAAATTCCGACCAATCGCCTTATGCAATGTCATCTACAAATTTATTTCAAATGTCATTGCTAACATACTGAAGCCGCTTCTGCCTCTGCTTATTTCGCCAGAGCAATCCGGATACGTGGAAGGCAGGAAAATTTTGGATGGCATTATCCTCACTCACGAGATCATACACTCCCTCAAGCATACCAATCAGGCAGGTATGATTCTCAAGATTGATCTTTCAAAAGCTTTTGATAAGTTAAGCTGGACTTACATTCAAAAAATGTTATCTGCTTTTGGTTTCTCCCCCACTTGGGTTCGTTGGGTCTCGAGCCTTATCTCCTCCTTTTTTTTCTCTATTCTCATTAATGGAATTCCCTCACGTCCTTTCAGCCCCTCTCATGGTATCAGACAGGGGGACCCCCTGTCTCCTTTCCTCTTTGTTTTAATGGCAGAAGGCTTGGGCCGCCATCTTAAAAATTCCCTTAGATCCCAGCTGCTCCGTGGTATCTCAGTCCACAACTCCCCAGCCCTCACTCACCAGTAGTTTGTGGATCACAACATGTTGTTTGGCTACCCTTCAGTGCATGAAGCCTCCCAATTTAAATCTCTCTTGAATGACTTCTCGGCTGCCTCAGGAGCGAGCATAAATACTGCTAAATCCCAGATCTTCTTCTTTCACACCCCTCCTTTTACTCAATCTGCTATTGCCCGCATTCTTGGTTTCTCCATTGCCACGCTCTCTTCCACTTACTTGGGCGCTCCCTTAATTGATTCTGCTCTAAAGCATGCCTCCTGGCAAGGGCTCCTTGAAGAACTTGAAGCTCGTCTCTCTTCTTGGACTCACAGAACTCTGAACATAGCAAGTAGATTAGTCCTAATTAAAGCAGTGCTACAGGCTATGCCTCTGTATTTGTTTTCAATTTTGGCAGCACCAAAATGGGTCCTCAAAAAAATCAAAGCCCTACAGCGGAATTTCCTATGGGGATCACAAGGTACTAATCGTAAATGGGCTCTGCTTAAATGGTCAACGGTCTGCTTGCCAAAGGAACAGGGAGGAATAGGATTGCGTGATCCTACTCACAGCAATGCCATTATGAGTGCAAAAATCTGGTGGAACTGGCTCAAAGCCCCCAAGAAGCCATGGGCTATCATATGGACAGCTAAGTATGCAAACTAGAGACCACAGGAAGAACTCATAAGATTTACACCAATGGAGAAAGGCTCACTCATATGGAACGCGGCTAAACAACATTATCTACTCATATAACAACACAGTTTCTGGGAAATAAGAGATGGCAGCACCGCTAGATTCTGGACGGACTCCTGGGACCAATTCCCTAAACTCACTAACATCTACAGACCGCCTCCTGGCCCAAATTGGGATCTGCAGCAGATGGAAACAGTTCAGCAACAATGGATAGACAGTGCTGAGCAGGGTTTCAGGCAGTGGAAGCAGGCTGAAAGGATAATAGAGAACAGTGATGAGCAGACGAAGGGAGCTTTAAATACATAACTTCAAACCAGATGCATTAGGACTTCAAACAGCAGGGACATTCTTAGATGGGGATATAACCCAAAGGGATCCTTCTCCACCAAGGAAGCTTACAAAATCTTATGCAGCGATCCTACACCCAAAGATCCTCTATGGGGCAGAATTTAGAGTTCAGGAGTATGGCTTAAATTCTCCTTATTCCTATGGCTACTTGGACATCAAAGAATCCTCACTTGGGACAACTTAAGGAAGAGAAGCTTCCATGGACCCTCAATTTGTCCCAATTGCAATACTCAGGAGGAAATGCAGCAGCATCTCCTAAATTCCTGCTCTCTGGCGACTCAATTATGGGAGAAAGTCAGCTTTCAATGCCAACAAAATTGTAGGCCCTCTGCAGACATTATTAGCTCCATTCGAAACTGGCATCAGAATCCTTATAAAAGTGAATTACTAAACAAACTTTGGAGAATAATCCCAGGTCTCCTCCTCTGGACCATTTGGAAAGAGCGAAATAAACACATTTTCAAGGATCAAAAAACTCCTCTAGACATCATCTGGAGGAACTTCTGTCTCAACCTCACAGAAACCTTGGATTTGCATTCCTAGGAAACTGATGACTACCCAACTTTGGCCAAAGAAATTGCCATTTGGGAAAATTGGGGCATACAACTTCACCATGGAAATCCAGTGCACAGAGTTCCTAAAACCTCTGGCAACGCCACGAATTCATGGATCCCACCTCCCAAGAACACCTTCAAACTAAACATCGATGGCGCTTCTAAAGGGAATCCTGGCAAAGCAGGTTTTGGGGGCGTCTTCAGAGATCACAAAGGCAATCCTATTGTTATATATCTTGGAAATCTTGGATGGGACACGAACAATTCGGCTGAGATGGAAGGTCTATGGCAGGGACTTCTCCTTTCTCAACGATTCGGGTTGCACCCACTGGAGGTTGAAGGGGACTCACAAATTCTTATCAATATGGCCACTCTACTCCTAAATGGGGCTCATGTGCACAAAATTGCCAATAGTTGGAGACTGGAGGCACGTTTGATGGCTATAGAATGGTGGCTCCACAACAACCGAGCTCTCCTCTTCAAGCATACCAGACGAGAAGGCAACAAAGTTGTGGATCTACTAGCCAACTTGGGAGTAGACAATGAGCATAATCTTCTTACAGGTACTCTAGACATTATTCAGAATCATGATCAACAGCAGGAGTGCAAAAAACGGGTCCAGAGTGATGCAGAATTCCCGGATGCGGGTGCGGATGCCAGCGAATAAGATGATGGGATGGGGGTGCTGCAGGATAGTGAGACACCTACCCACCCGCAAGGATGCTGACACGGGGCTTTTAAAATTGGTTGCTCGGTGTTTAATGGCATTTATGCCTGGCGCTCGTTGCAATCCCATTTTCGCTCCTCGATACGGTCTTGCGTATTGCGACATGGCCCGACCTTTTGTCCAATTTATTGCTGGTTCATGGCAAAGGGTTTATTGTTGCACGGTCATTTGGATAGATACTATGGAGCGATACTCTGGTTCAGAGAATTTTCCCTCGCTTGTTGCTCAGTGGTGCACTCCGGATGCTGGCCTCTCTAGCATGCGCATGACCACTGGTAAGAGAAGCAGGTTAAATTGTTGTCTTGACCTCGGAGATAATCTTCACCTTTCTCTTGCTGGTGTCTGTATGCTTGCTTCCATCTCCCTGCAATCACAAACGCCTCTGTCCTTAGTTAGACCGGCTCCTCCTCTGCATCTTGGACCCCCTTTCACGTCGGAGATCATGCCGCGCCTTTGGCATAGAATGAGATGCCGCAAAGGCACCACCAGACGCCAGCTCCGGCGTTCCCCCTCCACTCCCAGCACCTCCACTGCATCTTCCTCCCATGCGGATGGTCTTTCTAGAGCTTAGAGAGGTCGGGGGCTCCACTCGGGTCATCACCTTGACTCCCCCATTCCTCTAACTCCCCCTGCACAGACTCACACTGCGCACTTTTCCTTTAATTGTTCTCTTAGTCGTCCTCGGGTTACTGCCTCCATCACTGTAGCTTTCCACGAAGAGCCTCGAGGCGCTGCTCCCAATTCCCGCCTGGAGGGGATGAGTGACACAATGGCTTTTTCCTCGGGTCTGCTTGCTAGGTCGTTGCACCCAGCGAATTTGGACTTGCAGGGTATTGGCAGCAAGGCTCCGCAGGGTCGGCCGAAGGTGAACATGGCGCATGACGGTATTGAGCAAGCGAGCGAGGTGCAGATGGCTGGAGGTCATGCGAGCGAGGCGCAGAAGGCTGAGGGTCAAGAGAGCGAGGCGCAGGCTCCTTCTACCTCCAGAAGGGTGGTCCATTCTATTGCGGACCTGTACAGGGACAATGGGGAACCAGATGAATTCTGGTGCAGGGTCGTTGAAGAGTCTCCTGATGAGTAGCACCACCTTCTCTATCTGGTTTTCTTGCACTGTTTCTACCCTTACTCTTGGGCATGTTTTTGTTTTTTCTGAATTTTATGTTTCATTTTTGCCAGCTATGTCATCCAAAATCAGAACTCCATAACTCCCCTGCGTGGGAATTTTCTTGAAAACTACTTCAACTGCCTGTTTTCCCTCATGAGTGTTCATCAATGGTTCTTTGTTCGAATGCCACAACACCGGGCAATGATGCTGGCTTTGGCCTACCGTATATAATTTTTCTCTATTAATAGATTACTTTTACTTAGAAGAAAAAAATACTTTATGTATATAAAAAAAATTAAAACCAAATATTAATCTTCTCTCAACATATATTTATATTTTGTCATTTATGCTTGAAAACGAGAGTAGAAAATAACATAACTATAAAAATGGAAAATAATGTAACATATTATTCATTATAAAATATGTGCACAAAGAAATTAAATTATCTTTTACAAAAAAATTAAAACCAAAGTATTAATCTTCTCTCAAGATATATTTATATTTTCTTTCTCATGTTTGAAACACGAGAAGAAAATAATAGTATTGTAAAATGGAAAAATTATACCATGCTCAAAAAAACCTAAAAGAAACTAATAGGTTACTTATTGAAAAATATTAATTTAGTGGAAGTTTTTATGATTAGTTTTTATTATTATAGAAAATCTATAATGAGTATTGACATTATATGAAATTTGGATGGAGTTTCTATTCCAAATATTTAATCCTTAGTGTTTATGAGTAAGAACGGAATTACTATAAAAAAAAATTTAAATATACCAAAAACTATTACAAAATTTGAATCTAAAAGTGTCCATATAATTAATTAATTAAGTCAGTTAATTAAGTAATTAACTATTATATGATTATAAGATATTTTATAATTAATTAATTAATTTAGTTAGTTAACCATAGATATTAGTAATATAATTAGCATAATGTAACTCTAGCTAGTCTCTACAAGCTCATGTAAACAACGTGTAAAAACTATCCCAAAAGCCCAACCACCATATGTGGGAAGAAAATATTGCATATGATTACAAGTTTATCTAAACGGGCAGGTAAAAAGTTGTTATACGAGATGCCCAACTACCATATATGGGAAGAAACGAGTGTAAATACTGTATAGCATCGGTAAGTTATAGATAAGTATATGTAATAAAATATATATTCATTGTTATTAACTTCAAAAATTAGTATTTCGGGTTATTTCATTATTAACAACAAATTAAACTACTTGAAACATGCATAGCAACTGTTAAATACGATGTTTGAACAATAACATATTAAAGCAGAGATAACAGAGACGAATAACATGAGCGGATAACATAATAATACTATTCAAAAACCGACACTGGTAACATCAATAGTAATAACAATACTGGTACTGCTGGAATATCTGTCCAGACTTTATTCATCTTTAGAACTACGAGAACCATCATCTATTTATCCTTAAAACTACCAGAACCATAATCAGGGTTTTGTTTCTGTTGGAGCATTGTCGTTTTCCTTCTTCGGTTCGTGAGGGTCACTGCATTTTGCTGCTCACTGGTCTGGCTTCTCTTGCTACGCATTGGTTTCTTGCTCCTTTGGCTCAGAGAGGCCATCTCTCTCAGTGAGATTTCTCCTTCTATTTCTTGAATCCGTAACTTCTTGTTCCGTTGATTTTTTTGGGGATGGACTTCTTGGTTTGCAATCGCACTCCCCGGCACTCCCTTTCCTCAATGTTTAATCCAGTGTCATCAAATGAGCGTTTGCTTTTGCGATTACCATTACGGGCACCACCACCGGAAGGAGAGGGAGGACGAGGATGTATAATCAGGAGGCAGGATCGAGCATGTATATCATCATCACCATCGTTATTATTTCCATCATCACCATCATGATCATTTCCATGACCATCACCATACTCATTATGGATAAGCACGGCTTTCCCTCACTCATCATTATCACCTCCCCATTATTCATACCACCATCTCCATCATCATCACCCTCGTCATTAGTCTCTCATCGCCTCCACCATTCTCCCCCTCTAGAAGAATCAGAATAACCAAGATCGGAATCCGTTTCTGTGCGTTCTGAATCTTCAACAGTTACATCACTGATCTCTGAATCGTGAGTGTAATCTGTCAGAGATTGCAGAGCTATTGGATTGGCTTCTCGACGGGGAAGAACTGTTCAGAAGCCATAACACAAAGAATACTCCTCTCAAGTTGGAGATATTATTGTCAACACCTATTGATATGAGAAGAGTTGTAAGGGCATTGAACAGAACTAGTTTATTTATAGTAGGTGGTAGTTTGATAGCTATTTTACTTATTAAAGATTTAATATAGAATTTAAAAAATAATGATATTATTTAAGGTTTAATTGTTTATAAAAAAAAATGGTTAATTAGAAATATGGTTCAATTAGCCCAACGTAAAATGGCTTAATTATTTTTAGAATAAAAAAAATATAATTTAAAAAAATTCATTTAAAATATTGATTTGTATTATTTAAACTAGTGTTTTAGCTATATATATATATCTGAAAATCAGATTTTATGGATCAAAATTGTGATTTCAATGTGAAACAAATTAGATTTAAATTTTAGGGATCAAAATTGTGATTTCAATGTTAAATAAATTAGATCCAGCTTTTAAGGATCTCTATTATTATATTATTTATTTTTTCTTTATATGAGGTCTCCATTAAGTTTTAGTGGCCATATTACATTCATTATGTAGTTGTGTATTGAAAAACAACCAGATTTTAAGGATGGAAATTGTAATTTCAATGTTAAACAAATTAGATCCAGATTTTAAGGACCAAAATTTAGGGATCTCTTATTATTATATATATTTTTTTCATTATACTAGGTCTCTCTTAAGTTTTAAGGCTAGATTACCTTCATTATGTAGTTGGGTAAGTCCTAAAAAACAACCAAATTTTACCGAATTATATTATTTTCTTTTCCATATATAATGTCCAACCTCATTTTTATGGCCACATTACATTCATTATGGGTTTGGGTGCTCTCTAAATAAATAAATATAAGTATCCATTCGCATTCTTCATTCTTAAAATATGGAAAAAATAATCCATATAATCACTAAATAAAATCATTTCCCCTTTAAGTAGTTTTATGTATTTAAAATTTGACCAAGAAAAATTTAAATTGATAATAGATTTTGAATTGCTTCCTTGATTGGCTATTATGATCTTATTTGTATAATGTCAGTAAAGTATGTGGATCTATTGGCACTATTTTGAACGTGAGAAACTTAACTAAAAAAATTAAAAAAAATTTAAAAAAAATTTTAAAAAATTTAAAAAATTGGGAATGGCTTAAAAATTTCACTTAAAATATTGATTTGTATTATTTAAACTAGTTTTTTAGCTATATATATGGAAACCGGATTTTATGGATCAAAATTGTGATTTCAATGTGAAAGAAATTACATCCAAATTTTAAGGATCAAAATTGTGACATTTCAATGTTAAACAAATTGAAACTCCAGTTTTTGAGGATTCCTTATTATTATATTATTTATTTTCTTTCTTTATATGGGGTCTCCCTTAAGTTTTAAGGGCCACTTATTACATTCATTATGTAGTTGTGTATTGAAAAACAACCAGATTTTAAGGATCCAAATTGTGATTTCAATGGTAAACAAATTAGATCATGCATTTTAAGGACCAAAATTTAGGGATCTCTTATTATTATATTATCAGGTATACCTTGTCTCCCTTAAGTTTTACGGCTAGATTAGCTTCATTATGTAGTTGGGTAAGTTCTGAAACAACCAAATGCATTTTACGGATCAAAATTGGGATTTCATGATAGGAAATATTAAATATGAAAACTTCACCTTATAATTATATTCTTTTCTTTTTCCATATATAATGTCCAACTTCATTTTTTATGGCACATTACATTCATTATGGGTTTGAGTTGCCTCTAAATAAATAAATATAAGTATCCATTCACATTCTTCATTCCTAAAATCTAGAAAAAATAACCCATATAATCACTAAATAAAATCATTTCCCCTTCATGTTGTTTTATGGATTTAAAATTTGACATAGAAAATTTAATTGATAATAGATTTTGAATTGCTTTCTTGATTGGCTATTATGATCTTATTTATCTAATGTCATATAGTATGTGGATCTATTGGCACTATTTAGACATGAGAAACTTAACTAAAAAAATTAAAAAATTTGGGAATGGCTTAAAAATTCACTTAAAATATTGATTTGTATTATTTAAACTAGTTTTTTAGCTATATGTATGGGAAACCAGATTTTATGGATCAAAATTGTGATTTCAATGTTAAACAAATTAGGTCTCGGATTTTACGGATCGAAAATTATGATTTCAATGTTCAATAATTAGATCCATATTTTAAGGATCCCTTCTTATTATTACATTATTTATTTTTTCTTTATATGGGGTCTCCCTTTAAGTTTTAAGGTCATATTACATTAATTATGTAGTTGTGTATATTGAAAAACAACCAGATTTCAAGGATCCAAATTCAGTGATTTCATTGCTAAACAAATTAGATCCGCATTTTAAGGACCAAAATTTAGGGATCTCTTACTATTATATTATTTTTTTTCATTATACAATGTCTCCCTTAAGTTTTATCTCTAGATTACTCTCTCATTATGTAGTTGGATAAGTCTTGAAAAACAACCTGGAAATTTTACCGATCAAAATTGGGATTTCATGATAGGAAATATGAATCTGAAAAACTTCACCTTATATTCTTTTCTTTCCATATATAATATCCAACTTCATTTTTGATGGCCACATTACATTCATTATGGGTTTGGGTACCACCCTAAATAAAAATAAATATAAGTATCCATTAGCATTCTTCATTCTTAAAATCTGGAAAAATAACCCATATAATCACTCTAAATAAAAATCATTTCCCTTTTATGTAGTTTTATGTATTTAAAATTTGACCCAAAAAAATTAAATTGATAATAGATTTTGAATTAGCTTCCTTTATTGGCTATAGATCTTATTTATCTAATGTCATAAAGTATATTGGAACTATTGGCATCTATTTTGAACACTGAGAAACTTAACTAAAAAGATTTAAAAAATTAAAAAATTGGGAATGACTTAACAATATATAAAAATAGTTTACCCACATAAAATGGTTTGATCATCCTAGTAAAAATATAGAGTTTCACCATAAACATGATTAATTAGATTAATTATATAGATGGTTAATCATCGTAGAAAAAAGAGGTTAATTTCCTAGATATTATATAAAAATAGCATAATTATCTCACTTACAGAATGTGCATAAAAATGACCACTTAACCCAAAACACTTGAGACTTAAACTCTAGCTAAAGTAGCTTGAGAGTTTATGGAACTAACTCTAAGCTTAACTGACATAAAATTACTGGTTATTGTTAGAAAATGAATTCATATTTATCTTATTAAATTAGAGATGCTATAAAATGATGTAGTTAACTTAGCAGAAGTTTGGATTTGAATCCTAGATAAACTAGTTCTAGCCTTAATTCCATAAAATGGTCCACTTATTATTAGAAAATGAATGGATATTTATTCTATAGAACTAGAAATTTGAACCTCAACATTGAGGCTCATTTAATTAGAATCGGTTTTCCAAGAAATGAGCATTTAATAAAGAAAGATGGATATTTGAATTTAGATGAGAAATAGAAAAAATATTGACTTAAAGTGGGTAGCATTTCTTAATCTAATTTTTTTAGTAATAATTTTTTGAAGTTTTTGTATGTGGATTTTTAGGTGTAATTTCTGCACATATAATTCTATTGAAATCACAACTCCCCTACACAATAGAAGTTCACTATAGGTTTTTCAAAAGTAGCTTTAATCCATATATACGATTAAGAAAAACCAATTTAAATAACAATACAATATTTCCAAGAGAGATTAGTGCTGAGTAGGAACCAGTCCAAAAAAGTACAATTCTTTTCTCTTAATACTTCTAAAATGATTTTCTTCACTTTCACCATTATCATTACAATAAAATATAATCCAATATAATAATATTAATGGGTATATTTATACTTTCATTAATATTTGTCCACACTTACGAGCACTTATTATTATATTATTTTCTTTATGTTACATGGTGCCCTCAAAGTGTTCATTAGAATTAGTCTTTCAAGGTGTCAAATTCATTTATAGATTCAAAATTCATTTTAAACAAAAAAATAAAAAATAAAAATCACATTATTTCTTAAAATTGAAATTGCTTTGTTCCGAGGTGAAAATATCTATTTATCTATAACTTAGACTAAGTCTCATACTTTTTATAGTCCTTTACATTCATTATGTAGTTAGGTATCAACCTTGGTACAAGAAACTAAGTCTTCCTTGCATGAGTGATCCTCAAAAAACTTGGTAGAAGATACCCTCTAAAATATAAATTGATAATAATTTCCCCTTAGAATTTCTTCATTGGATATTAATACTTTAATTATTAAATGTCATAACTTAGTTCTATGTATCTATGGCACTATTTTTAACACCATATGTTATACTATGAAATCACATTCTAAACCAAAAATGTAGTGAAGATGGATTGGGATTCGAAAAATTGACAAATGTTCCAAAATACTAGGGAAGCTCTTCAATAAATCCTTTATTGCTACAACATGGTTTGACCATCTATAAAAATGGTTGCAGTTCCATCCAAATAAAATGGTTTAATCATCCTTACTAAAAACGAGCCCAACTCAATGACATAAAATGGCCTAAATCAAGTATTCTAAGCCTAGCTAAAGTAGCTAGGAAGGTTAATTCCAAAAATTCGTCAATTTATTAAGCAATAAATGAATACTTAAACTACATTTGAACCTTTATAATCTATGTTTTCTTTATAATCAAATACACTAACACTTTCATGAATATTTTCCCAACTAAGCCTTATTATTATATTTTTCTTAACATGGTGTCCTAGTTCATACTTGTAAGGAAAAAATGGATTTTTTTGTCACATTTTTTTCAAACCCCTACCCTATTCTATAACTTGTTTAATTCATTTATAATAAATCATTTTCTTTACAATCCAAATTAATGATATTAATAAGTATATTTATACTTTCATGAATATTTTCCCAATTATTGCATATTATTATTATATTATTTTATTTTATTTACATGATGTGTTAGTTCATAAAATACATAAAATTGATTTTTAGATTTTTAAAAATTTGAGTTTAAGTTGTTTAATGAGTAGAATTCTAGTAAGCTCCACATGTTTTTTTGACCTTGTTGATTACATTTATATACATTCAAAAATTCATTTTAAACAACAAAAAATAAAATTATTTCTTGTTTTGACTATTCCCATGAAAAGAGTCTATTTGTCTATAAGTTAGACTAAGTCTCATCTTTGCTATGGCTCATTACATTCATTATGTATTTAGGGTACCAACACAATTTATAAACTAAGTCTTCTTTGGCATGCTTCATCAACTCAATATGTGGTAGAAGAGGGCTAGAAAATCATTAAATAAAATCATTAAGCTTAAAGTAGTTTTTCAAGTATTTATGGTTTGAGATGGAAAAATATAAATTTATAATAACTTCCACTTATTAAGACTCTTGATTATTAAATGTCATGTACTTTCTCTCTATCTATCTATGGGCACTATTTTTAACACCATATGTTATTCTATGAACCAAACTCTAAACCAAAAATAAATCCTTTATTATTAAAACATGGTTTCATCATCTATAAAAATAGTTCAATTACATCCACATAAAATGGTTTAAATCATCCTACTAGAAAAGTGCCCAATTTTAAGGATGATGATATAAATGACAGCTAACTATCCCATTAAAAAATCAACTCATTCAGCATAAAATGGCCTACTTAAACTAAAAAGCTAGTATTTGAACCCTAGCTAAAGTAGCTTGAAGCTTAACTCCATAAAAAAGGTCAATTTATTAGACAAATGAATGGATATTTATCCTAATTTTGAATCTCAATTAACCATCGATGAAAAATATCTTAAGATAGTTAATTTATTTCGAGGACTTAATTTCCCTAAAACTAAAGAAAAATTCTTTGGTATGGAAGATAGCCATTTGAATTTGGATAAGAACAAGAAAAAAAGAGTGTTTAATTAAATGGTAAAACTATTCAATAGTTAATATGGAATGAATTACTTTTAAACCATTCTTGTTACAATATAATATAATCCAATAGAATGATATTAATTAGTATTTATATCTTTTATGAATATTTTCCCAACTACCCCATATCCATATATTCCTTTTATTTTCGTTAGATATTGTCCTACTCCATTTTTTTATTGCCCACATTGCCTTTATTATGTAGTTGAGTTAGGTCCCTAGCTTCATAAAAACTAGAGTCTCCTCTTCTTATGTTTCATTCTAAAAATGTGGGAGAATTTCCCACTAGAATAACTAAATAAAATCATTACTCTTTTTTTATGTAGATTTATGTATTTAAGGTTTGAGGTTAAAAGTGTGAATTGATAATACTTTTTGTTATTGATTGGCTATTATGATCCTAATTATGAAATATCATGACATTTTTGTGGATCTAGCTATGGGAACTATTTTGAGGACCCTATTTTTATGCTATGAAACCACACTTAAAACCAAAAAAACTATTTTATTATTAGGACATGGCTTAACTATTTATAAAAATGCAGTTTCAATTGCACCCACATAAAATGGTTTCTTAACAATTTAAGAGATATGATATAAAAAGGGAGTAAATATTCCAAGAAAAAAACAACTCAATGGCATGAAAATGAAACACTTATGCTTGAAAATTTGGTATTTGAATCTAGTTAAATGAGCTATAAGTTTTAATTCCATAAAATGGTCCATTTATTAGAAAATGAATGGATATTGAGTCCAATAAAACTAGAATTTTGAACCTCAATTAACATTGATAAAGGTTCAATTAATATGGATCATCTATTTAAAGACTCAAATTCATGAAAGGCTATTTTGTGAGAAGTGTTGGAGAAGGCTCTAGTGCTAATGAAGATGTAGGTCTTCTACTAAATTCGCTTTCTCTCTACTTTAGATGCTTGTGATTTCTTGATTAAAATTTTTCTACTTTTTCCTATTTTTTATTATCTCTTTATTCATCAAACAACTACCAAAAAATCATACATGATACCACATGTAGGTACTCAATGCGGGAAAAACCCCTCTAGAGGGGAAAACCAAGTTAAACCTTCTCTTCAATAAAATCATATCAAGTTTTGACAAACCAATACCCCTTTGAACTATTACAATCACTCCATCAACCAAGTCACCTCTACATTTTAATTCATAAAGCAACAGCTTCTTCTAGAATCTCCTACCTTCCAATCATCTTGTACCTTCCCTATATCCATACTTATAAGGCTAAACATTGGTCCTACATTAATAGTGGATTTTCAATTTTGTGTACCTCGAGTCTTACAACGATACTAGATTTTTGGTTTTCTATAATTTCGTCTTCTACTCATGCTTCACTAGAGTTGTGTAATTTAAAATTCTTCCCTACAATAATATAATACCTCGGTCTTCTAATCACACTATGTTGGCTTGATGGGTCCTAACCCAAGTTTTGAAGTTAAGGTTAATAAAAAAAACCCTCTACTACTATTGAGTCTCTTTCGATCGGTGACGTGCTTTTCAAGTCAAAGTCTCACCCGAAATGCGATATGGGGGGTGCTTGAACCGGGTTTCGAGCGCGGTGAGAGAATTCAGTGATGTGGGTGCCTTTAGATCTAGAACAATTATAAAGATACCTAGCAGTGTAATCGAAACCCTAACCAGAACCCTTTGAGAGCAGGATTTGAGGGTCAAATACCTTGTGCGAGTTAACACAACATTTATAATCAAGTAATAACCCTTAACACATAATATCGACTCTTATACCATCGGATCTATCCCGAAGTAAAAAGTTCATATAAACCAAGCATAGCTTGTGCAAGAAATCCAAGTGTATACAATATAAGAACCGTAAATAAGATACAAAAACATTAATTACATAAAGAGTGGATGCATTTCAGACGCGAGATATCACAACAAAAATTCCTTATTAATATCTCAGGCCCGGACCCTTCATACCAAAACTCCTGGAACAATCCCGTTCACACATAGCTAATGGGGTTTCCGCACGCTGCGAAGACTACGGTCTTCGTGCACACAACATACAGTGACGATCACTCCACAAAAAAATTCACACAAAATATCACAAAGACACCAAATATAACATCAATGTTCAAAATTATCCTCATAGCTGCTCTTCTTAGACTCGAGCTATAGACTTCTATTTATACTATTAGCCTCTCGTTACTTTAGGGTCCACAAACCATTATTTTTGGCCCCTTGATATATCCTTTTTACCCACTAAAGAAATATATGAGGGGATTTGATGTACGCACTAAAGCCTTGGGCGGGACTAAATCTATTACAAAAAATATAGCAAAATTTGTCTTCGGAATTAGGGAACTCCAGCTCTCGCAGACTCCCAACAAAATCTTGTTGACTCGTCCTGAGTCACACTCATACAATAGAGTCTTCGGATTTCGGTATAGAGCACCACGATACCAGCTTCAAACTGGTGCCAAGACTCTCGCACTTTCGAGTCTCGATGCACTTGTGCACTGGGTCTCTGCGAGCTTTTCCGAAGTCGGCCCGCTTGAGGGAACAAAAGATGGCGTCTATGTCTAGTTCAGTTTTCAGACTCTAGCATCGAGGTCCCTAAGACAATTTGATTTCCTTTATGTCCGCCCCGAGGCTTCATATGGTTAGCTGACGACTAGCGTTTCTTGTAGGGTGAGCTTCTCACCCTAATCTTGCGATGCGTGACTAGTCTGAAGCATGTCTATTCGTCGGGCCGAGATGAATGTAGGCAAAGCCTTACGCAAGTCTTCGAAATCCTTCTCGCTTAGCGTGCAACTCCTCATTAATATTTTTTTCCAATAAGGCATCGTATCTCGATGGAGGTTTGCTTATTCCATGGTAGTTTCAAGCAATGGGAGCCATAAGCAACCGTAAAGATGAAATAATAGCTCATGTGTCTTTTTGAAGATGGCCACGAGTGCAAGACACACATATCGAGGGGGCATCTCGGTATCGCAACTTAGTGTGAATTTCAACAATGTGTTGCTACGAAAATATAATTTCACTAGCTGGATCTCGAACTTGGAAGCTTTGAGGGAAGTGACGGCTTCTCCTCAATTTTTTTCTTGTGGCATGGTGGAGGGTGCACAATGTATACGTCGGGGATCTCGCCACATAATCTGTCAATAAAGCTCTCTAGCTCACGCATGTTGGGCTACTACTACCACCTACATACTCATGCACAATCCTCTATCGTTTTATAGATCGCCGGAAATGATGGTGCGAGGAGTCAATAAAAGAAAAAAAGCACATTGGTGAGGGGAAAAAAAGGTCACCATAAGCTCATTGGTGAGGGTCAAAAGAGCCTTTGTCACCAAAAAGCCAGGACGTCACCAAAAGGTGGCATCGCCGTAAAATATAGGTGTCGATGGTGATATTCAAGGTTTCGTCACTAATAATGATTTATAGTGATGAACTAGTGTAACCATCACCATTTCACATGAGAAATGGTGATGGACAATAGCAACCGCCAACAAAGCATGAACGTCACTGAAAGGTGGCGTCGCCAAAAAAGTATGGGTGTTGTGGTGACATTCCAGAGTTCGTCATCAATAATGAAATATAGTGACGGATAGATGACCATCACCATTTCATATGAGCAATGAGTGACGGACAATAGCTCAGTCACCAAAAAACTCAACGTCACTAAAGGTGGTGTCACCGGTAGATGGTATGTGTTGTTGTGACATTCAAGGTCCGTCACGAATATTGATTATAATGATGAATAGTGACCATCACCATTTCATATGAACAACAACGATTTTTTGTGATGTACCTTTCATGGCTGTCGCTATTGGTGCATATATATATGGCAATGTTCACTGACCGTCACTATAAACTCATTGGTGACATCAAGGTCCGTCTCGAATAATGACTATAATGACAAATAGTGACCCTCACCATTTCATATCAACAACAACGATTTATGGTGAAAAACCTTTAATGGTCATCACTATTGATGTGTATATATGGTGGCGTTCGTTGACTGTCATCATTTCATATTTTGGTGAGGGTCGAAAAATGTCACCATAAGCTCTTTGGTGATGTTCAAAAGAGCATCCGTCACCAAAAACTCGATCTTCATCATTCCCTATATATGAATATCGAGCACGATGGAATCGAACCACCAACCTCCTACTTGTAAAGCAGAATGCTCTTCCATTGAGCTAGCACCCTTTAAAGAATTGAGACTTTAAACTAGCAATTGCCCCTAAAGGTGCAAAGATACACCAAAGGAATAAGAACCGGAAAAGCGAAAGAATTCAGTTGTCCTTGCTCCTATTTTTATTCTACTACACTCTACAAAGTATGATCTTGATCTATCACATATTTGTGCCGAGTGGTTTCTGATTTAATATTAAATGTTATATTCGGATAAAATAAATAGAATAATCGAGAGGCCTTACGAAAGCAAATTTTAATCCTTACACCAAAATATCTTAATATTCAAGTCTATGGAACAACTCATTCAAAGTTCAAACTAAAGTAGATTTTAAATGGAAAGCCTAAAACCAACTAAGTAGTTTTGATGTTAACATTTTGGATATAACTTATGTTCAATTTATATGACAAGTTATGCCATAACCTTGAAACTAGTTTCTTAGCTAAAATACTTTCTTAAGTCAACAATGACAAAGAAAGATAGTCATGTAGCTAGCAAAAATTCTCTTGTTTTTTCTAATGAGTGTGCATGTAACTTGATAAAGGTTGTATGAGAGTATCAAACCATAAACAGCTTTCACTAAAACATGAAAATGACAAAGTCTTGTTAAGCAACAAAATTTTAGTTGAATATGTGAAAAGCATCGAGCTAAATGATATAATTAAACTAAAAGTAACTATAAAAAAAATGAAATTGCCATCATATACCATTTGGTTTGGTTAGTTCTTCGGAAAGAGAAAGTGCAATTGCATGATCCAGACTCCTCATCTTGATTATGTAATGGACCATCCTGAACAAAAATGTCCACATACAACAATCAATGTTATTGTATTGGTAAGACTTTTGATATAATCTATCAAAGCATGTACTGTGTAGGAGAATAACTGGTAGTTGAATTACTTCTCTACTCGCATGTACTACGTTTGGTAGTTGAATTACTTTGAAATAGAAATCCTTATTAAAAGGTAACACAAAGAAAACTAGAAGTCTTTGAATATTGATGGCCATCTTGATTTTATAGAGTTATAATTGAATACTAAAGGACTAGGAATGCTGCAATGAAATAGATGGATGGAGTGTAATAAAAATAATTTGGATAATTTAGGTTGCACATATCTTTAAATGGAACCACTTTTTTCCTTTTGGATTCCGAGTCTTTAATATGCAAATAAAATTTTCGATTCAACCAAAGAGCACAATATTTTGAAGTCTTAGTTGCCTAAAACAGGGTAAGGACAACATTTGGAAACGGGGATGACTTTTGAAATGACCACTTTCAAAACCTTTGGAAACAGAGCAATGAGCACTTCCACACACAGGTCCAAAAGTCATGACTTAGGAGCATGAGCACACCTAATTCAGGGATGATTAAAGATGAAATGGTTTGTGCTGCAATTATACTCAATTAAACATAAAGCAATGATTAAAATCTATATAAATGAATTAGAATTCAAACATGAAAACTTTGGAATATGGTAGAATGTTGGCATAAAAACTTTGTTCATTATACATTCTCTTTTGTTCAGTTTTGATGCTTTACTTCCAAATTAGGTGTTTTATTTGTTGGAGATAACAATTCGTACATCTAGGTTGAACCATTAATGATGCCCAAAATGAAGGGGCATGTAGCTCAGTAGTACAACAACACCCGCCAAGGGAAAATCGGGGTAAATCTAGTATGTATAATTTTTCAAGACGGGGATAGAGCTAGTTTTGCTTGAGGTTGCTGTGAGGACCTTAGCCAAAGTTTGGCCTCGACGAGGGTGTTGGAAACAATACACACATCTATGTTGAACCCTTAAGGGCGTCTCATGAAGGGAAAGTGGCTCAAAGTGTTAGAGCAATCCAACCGACCCAAGGACTTAAAAGTTTCGGAAATTTTTCAAGTAACAGACATTATTAATTAGCCTATTGTGCTAGACCAAATGTTGGACGACACTCGCATTGGAAAGTGTTTGCATGGGGCAAGTGGCTCGGTGTTTGAGTAATCCAACCAACCAAGGACTTAAAAGTTTCAGAAATGTTTCAAGTAATAGGCAATTGTTAATTAGCCTATTGTGCTAGGCCAAACGGTGGACGACCTGCATTGGAAAGTGTTTGCTGACCAATATTGAGGCCCCGCCCAGGTTCAAAAATCAGTTAACCCACCTCATGAAAGGGAAAGCAGCTTAGTTTTAGAGCAATCCAATCAGCTAGGGACTTTAATGTTTTAGAAATGTTTCAAGTAATAGAGAATATTTAATTATACAGTGATATGTGGTTTAATGGTAAGTTTCACTGGGTGAAACTAACGAGACCGTGGTTCAAATCCCATTGAGAATATGGCCTCACTAGGTGAAACTAACGAGACCACGATTCAAATCCCATTGAGTATATGGCCTGCTATGATCTCACCTCAAGGAGTAGACTCCCTATTTCCTAGTCTCCGCTCTTGCTAAATCATAAGATCTCGGTATATACGGCTTATATACCGCTAAGAGTTGCGGGATATACTCTTGGTGTTATAAGGATCTTGCTAAATCATAAGATCTGGTATATCTGGCTTATATCCGGCTTAGAGGTTGCGGATATACTCTTTCTATTATAAGGCAGCCACAAAGGTTGATCCCGGACCTCCCCCGCATTAGTCCAAGGAAGAAAGTTTTCTTTCGAGCAATATTGAGGCCCCACCCAGGTTTGAAACTCGGTTAACACACCTAACGTGTATGTGGGTAGTTGCATAATGCATTAGGTTCGAGGAGTATAGGGTCAGTCCTCTCATACATGAACACGTGCCTCCTTAGAGACGAGCGGTAAGTTTAGGAATTCTCCTAATACCCAAAAAAAAATATGAAAAAGAAAGAAAATTTTTCCTAATACCGAAAAAAGGAAAAAGAAATAAATTCTCCTAATACGAAAAAAAAGGAAAAAGAAAGAAATAGAAAGAAAAAATGACAAATGAGTAATTATCGATTCTCGTGATAAAAAAAGAAACGGAAAGAAAACGAGACAATAGTTAATTAGTAGTTTCCAACTTTTCACTAGCATGTCCTAACATTTTTTTGATGTATATGCGAAAAGACTTTGACTTCGGAGATGACTCGGGGTTGATTTTTCCAAAGTTTACTTGCATGCCAAAAACGTTCGAGTGTCAACCGACATGGATAAAACATGATCATAAAGAGATAAAATCTCGATAAAACTTCAACAAAAAAGCATGGATGAAGTTTACACTCGACAACAAGACCGACGTGGGAAGAAACATCGAAAGCAAAACTTTTTAAGGTTCCATATTTCCACTCCTTAATGATAGGTTTAATAAAATAATCGGTTTCTTAATGAAGGTGCTACCTCCCAGTTAAGTTATAACCACAGTTCCCACATTAAGAGTAAAAGATAGCATCTCAAGGCACATCGGGGCTATTATAAGTGAAATTGTAAGTAGATAGATTGTGATGTTCAGAATTTGTAAGTGACTCGGTGTGGAATTCTTAAGCCATGGTGGTTATTAAGCATGGAGTTAAGCTTTAACCCCAGGGGTTTTCTAGTTCATAATTAAGTTAAAATCTATTCAATGGTCAAAAATTGAAAATTCAGATGTTGTGTGAAGAGAAACACAAGAAGCACTGAAAATAGTCTTGGAGAAGAAAGCTGTACTCCACAAACCGAATGAGCATCGACTCATGCTCAATTTCCAAAGGCCAAAATTATAACCAAGTATGTATGGTAGAAGCCGGGGGAAAAGAAATCGTGAATTTTTCCACTAAATATAGTTTCAAATTAATCATCTGGGCATGGTGCTAAATTTGTTAGAGGTAACAGATATAAGATTGAAGTTTAAAAGAAAACACACTCTGATGAATTAGGTATTGCACGTGGCATTATAGGGCACATGACAAATTACATTTTCATCTCCAAATGCACCCCTATGTAGTGTCCATCTGACACTTTGTGACTTGAACCTTTAAAATGCTTGCTCAGCCACTTCGTCATTCAAGATTTATTGTGAGAGTATGATGGTACAATGTGACCTGCATGTCCCAAATAACATGAGCCAACAATGAAAACCATAATTAAATTATTAATTCCTTACTAATTTAATCCTTGAAAAGACGAAAAAACATGAATCCAAGAAAGAAAATGATAAGGTTCTCATTAACCAACTATTATATTTATAGATATAGGACATTTTTGATTGGTTGTTTGAAATTTAAAGCATTTTACTTATTCTCTCAAACATATGAAAAGACACTAAAATTACCAAGGTCATATTTCAACAAAAATCTTGCGGAAAAAATTAGATTGCAACTATAAAGATATTGTTCTAAATTTTTAAAAAATTATAGTAATAAAATCCATCTTCAACATGACTTAACATTTTATATCATATTAGAAAAAATTTTGAGTCGTGGAACAAGTACAAGGTTCGGCGTTAAAATATTTGCGTCAAGGACAAGGAGATATCATATACAACTTTATCGAGTTGAGGTTATCACTAGAGAACATAGTCTTGAGTCTTAAACCAATACTTAACTAGGGATTTATGGAAATAAATGGGTACAAAATGTGAATTCATCCCTCATGAGTCATGGCACACACACAACTCCTAAGGCTTTACAACAACTACAGTTGCACCCATCACACTACCTTTTTAAGCTAAATTGTCCACACCTGAGGATTTGCAAGTTGCACACCACAGATGCACCCATCACATCACCTTTTTTAGGTTGAATTGTCCACATTTCCTAACCCACAGAAGATGTAGTTGAATAGTCTGTTGTCGCCGAATTCCACGCACTTTGCCCACAACCGACCATAATTCCTTGCATGTGATGAGTGCACCAGACATGTATCATGGGAGCCACAAAACCTACAAAAAAAAATTATCCATAAGTCCAAAATGGGGAGGATGTAATTGGCAATAACAAAAGGCTGAGAAAAAATTCTCCCTTGCAATGAAATTCAGGATGTGACTCCTCATGTACCAGAGAGCCATTCTTATCAAAAATATTCTAAGAGAAACATGTTTTAACGCTAAATGTATACAATTCATTAACTCTCGCCATCCTACCGTGTCATATCCCTTGAGCACCCCCCCCAACATAATGACTCCCTTTACTAGAAAAGGCCAAATAACTAAATAAGTTTGCTAAAAAAATGTAAAAACAACATCCGGATATGGGAAGAATACACCAATGCCCAACATGCTTGGGACTACCGCTTAGTAGCAAGGAGGTTTCACACCTTTGGTCAAGATTCCATTCTCACGAGCTTCACCCATGCGAGATAGGAAGGGATTGAACTTATGGCATTGGGAGGTGATGAACCATGTGCATATATTACAAACCCAAGCCCTGCCCCTCATTCTCCTTGAGGCAAACACTACCGACCAAGTTCCATTCACAGAGATTTTACCCAACACGTGGAGGTAGTCATTGAACTTACACCATTAGGAAGTGATTAAAGTCATGTACATGTTATGGACCTAGGGCCACCCCGTGTTCTCCTTGAGGCCTGCCAAAATATTTTTTTCAAGAGGGTTGTGATCAATCGTAAATCAAATGTGTTATCATCATGGAAACTTAAGTGTAATCTCTCTCGAACATGATGTCGTGATTTAATGTTTTCAATTTGTGTTATCGTCCGATATCTCATCAATAACTAAGCCTAGGCGATAGGGTCCTAGGCAATGTCCTTGCATATTTTTTTGATGGAAATAGATACAGCTTGGTCATGGAATTTAGAGCCAATAGTAGTGGCCCACTTCATTAAAAAAGGCTTATTTACTAACTGAGAATAAAAAGGGATGAATATGTCTAAGGAATAAATGAATAGGAGTAGGGATAGTAATGCTACGAAGAAGGTTCAAATTTGACACATATTGCAAAGTATATTTGTTAGGCCTAAAATCATTCAATCCATGCATAGAATGGTATACCAAATAAAGCATTGGAATAGAATGCACATCATACCATGTTTAAACCTAGGCAAGTGCAAAATCCCTTTCCCTGTTCTTCTCTAATCAAGAGAGTCCACATCTTAAAGAGCTCCCCCATTGATTTTTCAGATAATGTTATTCTAATGGGAGTGGACTGTGAAGAAACTACTTTTGAAAAAGCATTTCCAATGAGAAGACATAAACGTGGCACAACAAACCCTAGCATTTGGTCAAAATGAGAAAATTTCATGGGAACGTTTTTGGCTGGGGAGGGTGACAAAAAGGCATCACGCGCAGCTCTCTCCATTGTAAACTCATGGATGGATTAATGGGAAACTCCCGTGAGCCTAGTTGAAGATTTATTGGAGAAAGAAAGTTTCAAGGATTTCTTTTGTAATATCAGGTTCATCATTGCATCCATATTGTTGTTTGTCTATTTTAGTAAGTTCATTAAAATTTTCCCACAAAATTAGGCTTCATATTAGGGAAAAGTCTGTCATTTGAAGAAGGGCTTTGATTGAGGTGTTCCTATCAATTTCCCTTGCCGATTACTATTAAGTTAGACAAATTACTACTATCATTTCAGTTCATGGTAGGACACATTTGCAGTGTCTAGTACAATCACCCCTTTTGTTGCCATGAATGTGTATTAAAGAGCACCTTTGTAAGGGCCCTCTATGTAATTTCCCCGCAATGCGGAAAAAAAATTCATAGGTTGAGTTTTTGGCATGTTGTAAATGCACTATCGTGCCACCACATTCAAAATTTCAAACCCTTTGAAGGTTTCCACTTGAATCCATTTTTCCCTAATTGGATAGACACTAATCCCAATGGGGATTACAAAAGGAATCATGCGAGGTTTGCTCTCCATTGTAAAGTCATGGATGGAATGATGGGAAATTCCCTCGTGAGCCTAGTTGAAGATCTACTGGAGAAAGAAAGTTCAAGGATTTCTTTTTGTAATATCGTGTTCATCATTGCATCCATATTGTTGTTTGTCTATTGACTGGAAATTTCTATTAAAAATTTTCCCACAAAAATTAGGCTTCATATTAGGAAAATTTTTGTCATTTGAAGAAG
The DNA here is from genome assembly GCA_034641835.2 of Pinus albicaulis. Lineage (NCBI taxonomy): Eukaryota > Viridiplantae > Streptophyta > Pinopsida > Pinales > Pinaceae > Pinus > Pinus albicaulis. The sequence continues at coordinate 264,764,869 of CM076580.1, read as the reverse complement.
GGCTTTAGTTGAGGTGTTCCTATCAATTTCCCTTGCCGATTACTATTAAGTTAGACAAATTATCGCCGTCATTTCAGTTCATGGTAGGACACATTTACGATTTCTAGTACAATCACCCCTTTTTTTGCCATGAGTGTGTATTAAGGAGCACCTTTGTAAGGGCTCTCTATGTAATTTCTCGCAATCCGGGAAAAAAAAATTCATAGGTTGAGTTTTTTGGCATGTTTGTAACAGACACTATCGTGCCATCCACATTCACATTTTCAAACCCTCTCGAAGGTTTCCGCTTGACTCCATTTGCCCTAAATGGATAGGCACTAATCCCCACTAATCCTAGTCTTACATCACAATCTATGTCTAAATCTATCTCATATTTTAATTAAGGAAACCCCCCTTGTTCCAGGCGATAGACAGCCGAGTTCAAGACAAGAGAGGACAATATTGTGGTGGCAACAAACAAACCCTCTTAGTTCCCCTAAAGGTTTTACATGTGTTTTAAGGCTTTACCACTTAAAGTGCAGGTTTGTGAGGTAACAAGAATCATCAATGTATCTTAGAATTTTTATAAATGTCAATGCTAGGCATTGACTTAGTTAGAAACAAGAAAGTTGAAACAAGCAGTCTTTATGTTAGATAGAAAAAAAGCTCAAGATAGTAACTATGGATTCACCCCTTCAATATTTTAAAATATTAGAGTTTGTGCTTTGTTTTTAGTTTACAGTTTCATCATAACCATAGATCCATTTTAAAAATCTGTGATACCAGTGCTTTAATGGTGTAAATTCAAAGAAAACAGATTACCACACTGAATGGATGTGATCTTTCAAATCATATGACATCATCTTGAAAAGCAGAGGCAAAATAAGGATGAGTATGAGAAATGTCTTCTTTGTAATAGAATGGGTGAGACAGAATGATGGCCCGAAAAAGTAAAAAACTTAAAAGAGTTGCAGGATGCTCTGCTTACACTCAAGGAGATACACATCTTCCTTGAGATGGATCACTACAATGTGGTCCTTCAAGGAGAAATGACAGTTTGTAAGGAAATGGACTGCATTACAAGGGGTGACAGGGTGCATTCTCAAATATAGTGGATTTTTTGAAGGGGATGAAGGATCCAAATTCCAAATTCTACTTTGACTACTTGAAAGGAAAATTGACAGTTACAAGATTCTTCGTTTGCATCAAAAGGATGAATCTCTTGCAGAGGATCAAACAAAGGTCAAAGGAATGTTCCGATTTCATTTTAAGAATATTTTCTCTTAATGCTTTTACGTATCATGTGGCGGATGTTAGGAACGCTCATTGTAGAGTCATTCCATGCAAGATTTCTATCTATTGGTGTAGTGATTGAGTCACATTGGATAGTGACTTCTCAAAAGAGAGGGATTTTTTTAGCTCTTAAAGCTATGAAGAATATCAAGTCATCGGAAATGGATGGCCTTTATTGTGATTTTTTCATCAGGAATGGATGGCCTTCATTTTGATTTCCACAAGGCCATGTTGAACACAAATCAAGATTATTTCTATTGTTTGACAGGTGAAAATTTCTCTTCTAAAAGGCTATCTAAATCTCTCAATCAAGGCCTTAGTAAACACATTACCAAGAATGTAGCTAGGGGCACTATTAGAGGTTGGAGCCTCATTACTTTCCTCGGTGTATCATACAAGATCATGGCTAAAGCAATGGCTCTCAATTGCATGGAAGGTAGTTCAATAAGAGCAGACAGGTTTTGTACAGGGTCCAATTATTCTAGACACATAATCTAGAATTGAGAGGCCTTGGAATGGGCTTGAGACAGTGGCTACTAGCCTTGTTTTCTGCATATTGAAGTTTCACCACAGACATGTTAGTTTTGCTTGTACTACCCTCTGACCCCACACTATTGGTTCCAAACCGTATTTCCCTTTGGCCTTGCTATTACTTTCTTTGTCTCCAATGTCCAGTCCTTTAGACCTTACATGAATGACATTAATTCCACCAAATAGGTTGTGAGCACTTCCCAATATTTCCTGCACAGATTTTAGATTGGCCATTTAAACATTAAACCTGACATATGGTTCGTCACGGAGAATATGATTAAAGGTTTTGAGGATACCTGATAAACACTTGCAAGGAACAATCCCATGTAGTACGGTTCTCCTTCACACAAATGGTGCACAGAGAGCACACTTTCAACCTTCCCACTAGGTCCAATAAAGTGCTCTATTTTTCCATCACTGACACATGTCAAATCAGCCAAGATTTCCTGTGTATTTGGCTTCTCATGCAACTGATGCAAAGGCATTATAGGGAAAACTTGATTTATGGCCTATGAATCAGGTATGGAACGGAAAATAGATAAGTTGATATGATATGTCGCTGCTAAGTATTTCTTAAGCTTATCTACTTCATCTGTAACTCAGAGTCTACAAAATTTTAAGACACTAAATGAAATAGAATCATAGACATCTTCAACTTATTCCCTATGCTCAAGACTTAGGAAACCAAGCTTAAATAAGCTATGGGATTCTTTTTTTAACCAATTTGCATCATTGTAAGCTTCCTGTACATTTTGTTGGCAGATAGTTTTTTTGATATCATATAAAGTTAATTCACCAGGATTGCAATCCTTCCGAAGCTTTGTGTTTGTATGATATGGAACAACTGAACCTACATGAAATTCACTTGAATGCAGATCCTCTTCAACACTTGTACCTAAATTTTGGACCACGATGTGTGGCCATGGTGAACACACTACTCTCTAATGCATCAACATTTCTCCTTGTTAGTAACTCATTATCCCCTGAAATTTTGCTAAATCAATCTATTTGTCAAGGGTGCCCCTTTGCCCCAGATTTGTATATTTCACAATGGATGCCTTGGCTCACCTATTTGAAGTTGCTGGCATTCAGGGGCAAGTGAAGGACATCTTACATCCTGATAGGTTAGACATGGCCAACAATCATTTTGCTAATGGATCCTTTATTTCTATGAGTGTTAAGCAGGGCTTGGTTGATGGTTCGCATACTTGTTTGCACATCTTTGGATCTACATTAGATGTTTTGGTTAGTGACCACGAGACAATTTTTTACTTGTTAGAGTTAGACTCTCAGTCTACTATATTCCCACAGCTCGGACTTATGTTCGACCGAGGGTAATTGTGAGGTATCTACGCATTTCATTTGAAATTTTGAAGTGGGGCTTTCATCAGTGGCTATCCAAGATTGGTGTACCGTGTCTTCAACAATTTTAGAGTAAGCATTGATTTTTGCATCATAAGGACCTCTCATTAGATGGGAAGTTGACAAGGGGGTTGGACAAATCCTCTATGCCTCACATGTTTATTATGTATCTTGTTGGTTGCCTAGTAAGACTCAATTTCAACATTTAGAGAAGATCATGTAATCATACCTGTGGTAAAAGTATGGTGGGAAGGACAATATTCCACAAGGATGGGGGGCTCATCCCTTGCCCAATGTGTTGAAAAATAACATTGCGACATCGAGGCCATTTTGTAGGGATGCGGAGTGGATCTTTGGTCATTCCTTGCAGTAGTATCAACCACAAAGGCTTTAACCTTTGTTGCTTTAGCAGAATCTATTAACTCCAACTATGAATGCAATATGGGGTGTCGGTTGATCTAGAAGACAGGTGAGCACACAAATTACACCATTTCTAATCTATTTGGAAAGATAATCATGACCAGTATTTAGTTCTCCTTCAATGCCGCACTCACTAGTGTGTTGCCTTATTTGGAAATTGTAGCTATCTGGTCCACTCTTCCTTCATTGGGATTTGGCAGTGATTGATAGTCTCTGCTCTATTTTCCCTAGGAAGATTAAGTGTAAGTTAGCAAAAATTTAGTTATCTTTCTACTTTTTGTTTCATTTATCTGTTTGCTTTTTGTTCCATGTGATGTAATGAGGTACATGACTAGCTATTAACTATGGATGATTTATTGATAAGAGATGCTCAATATTTATATTCGGTAACCTATATAGACTTCATTTCTGCTTTGCTAGTCATCAACAAAATGGAACCCCCAAAGGGAGGACAATTTAAGTCAAATTTTGATAAGGCTGCAAAAAGAGATCCTAGAAGAGCAGTTAGTGGAAGGGTAATAACGAGCAGGAATGGGGAGATGATTGTAGTATATATGGAAAAAATAGAAATCAACATCAACAATCAAGAAGGAATGAGGGATCTTATAGCGGAGTTAAATTTTTCCTAGGCCTAGCCTGGAAAGAGTGCAATGGAATGGAGTGGAATTCTCAAATTATAATCAATGTTGTGATGACAGAATGAATTTCTTCTCGAATTTGGAAGTTTGAACCCCCAATGTCAATGGACTAAAAGGAGGTTTCAGCAGAAAGGTTAGAAATAGATCTCATTATGCTACAAGAGCAGCCAAAAAGGTTTCTAATTGGCTTTCTAGCATGCCATTGAGTGGCAAGTATATGACATCAAGATTTTCAAAACCTGAGGTTCAAAGGAAGAATAATGAATTATTGAAATTAATAGTAAGTCAAAATGTTGAGACTTAGAAAAAACACTAGGCCTTGGGGAGCTGACATAGATGTCCCTGTTTTTTCAATTAGAAATATTAAGGTAGGATACCTTAAGTTGTAGGACATCAAATTTATGGACTGATTACAAATCCCTCCATAATTTGCGACAATGGTGGTAGCCATTAGTGAGTAATATAAATCATAGCTTAATTCTTATGAAGTTTTTGTTTGTTTTCACACCTGGAGAAGAACTGGGCTTGTTAATTCACTTTCTATTTGGATTATCTCAGTCTCTATTAGCCATTAGAAATTAGAATAAGGCTAGAAAGGAGAGGAGAAAATCCTGAATGCTCCCTCAAGGAACTGTGAGGAAAGAGGGTCCTGCCTGTCAATTGCATAATTAAAAACGATGGAAATCCTCTAAGGAGACAGTCTAGATTGACAAGCAATATGTTCATAGGCAGGAAGAGTCCTCCACGTGGAATGATACTAATCAACCCTTTGGGAAGTGAAAATTTTCCTTGAACATGTGCTCCTCAAAAAATAAATTCACGAGTCACTTGTCAGTGTGGGTGAGATATTTCAATGACTAGAGGATAATACTCTGTTTTTTAAGTTGGAGGTGAGAGAAATCATCAGGGAGGCAATGGAAAAAGCTATGGCATAGTTTGCTAAGTGAGTGTGGAAGCATGAGGAAGACAAGAGGGTTGCTGATATTGAGTTAAGGATAGAACATTGCTACAAGCTTGACCGCATTTTCCAGCTTTCCCAGTTCAATGCAAAACTAAGTTCAAAGTCAAGGAGATTAGATTGTACACCGATGGTTCAAAGAGAACAAGCGACTAAGTGGATGCCAAAAAGGTGCTACTTAGCCACTGGGAGAGGTGCTTGGAGCAACTGCCTCACTTAATCATTCTGCCAGTGATAAGCTCAAACAACAATGATGACAACCCAAGCCAAAAAACAAGGCAATCCATAAAATGTACAATAAATCCCCATTATGTTTATTAGTTGTTAAAGGAGGGACAAATAGTCTTTGTATTGTTACTGCTCTTAATAATGCTGAAAAAAAATTGGATGCAAACATCAGAAATACTCTAAAATCCTCTTTTACATGTAGCTGATAACAATGTTGCCAGAAGCAAGAATGCGGATGGAAAAAAAATTAGGAACTGGGAAGCGTGAATCCCAAAAAATAGAAATTTTCAAAAAAAAAAAATGAGAACATGAAAGATAAACAAGATATAAAACAGTATAAATGAAAATATATTTCAATATTTTACTTCTTAAATGATAAATCATGAGAAATTACATCATGATTCATGGTTCATATGAAAAGGATGAATAACTTTTTTTTTCAAAGAAAACCTCCCAAGATCCCCCATCCCCCCCCTTCCCCCAAATATCCAGATGGAGAGTAGGACAATCACCAACCACAACAGCAGCTGGAAACCCTGACACACTCGACTAGATTTGAACCTGTGACCTATGCCATCCCCATCAACAACATGCCTTTGGCAAACGGTTCAACTAATTGAGCCAACCCTTGGGCCTACATAACTATTATTTATTAGCCAAATTTTGGAATTTAAAATGACTACATACCAAATTGTGGAAGCTACAAAAATTGAGTTATGAAGATCAACTCAAAGCATTAGTGCAACTGCTCCACAATCTCATCATCCTTGTAAACAACCAAAGACCACCATGGAGAGCAGGACAACCACCAGCCACAACAACGGCTAGAAACCCTGACAGACTCGACTGGCTTTGAACCTATGACCTATGCCATCCCCATCAACAACATACTTTTGGCATATGGTTCAACTAATTGAGCCAACCCTGGGTCCTACATAACTATTATTTATTAGCCAAATTTTTGAATTTACAATATGACACACCAAATTATGGAAGCTACAAAAATTGAGTTATGAAGATCAGCTCAAAGCATTAGTGCAACTGCTCCACAATCTCATCACCCTTGTAAACAGCCAAAGACCACCCTGTGTTCATCATCCAATTTCTTGTTTACTCTGCAAGCCAGAGCCTATATCATAGTGGACAGTAGAGTGCCTGAAGAATGGATGGATGAATTAGCTAAAAAGGTTTTTATTCCATTATTTGGCATTCGTATACACATCCTAATTTATACATTTGTTCAATGAACTTTCAACTTATGTACTCTTTTATTTATTACCTCATTTTACTCTGACATAGGGAAATGCATTTTTAACTTCGATATGTTGACTACAATAATTCTTGGTAGGGTCCATTATTTGCTGATATAAAAAAAAATTGTAAACAATTCTTGGATGATGTTTTTAAAAGATATTCCAGACAAATTCCACTAGGCCAGGGAAATGCTACTTCTTTTATGTTTTTTTCCATCCCTGATACCCTCCCTTCATACCTGACTGTCGGCATCTTCAACTTTATCTCAGTTACCAAGATAACAGACATTACTTTGACAATTCAATTGGTTATATTTCCTTCTCCATAGAAAGCTCTACTAGTGATGTTCCCAATACATCATTCTAAGTGAGACAGAAATGGAGATGGATAGATTAAAGAAAATGAACCTCAATCCTTGAAATAAACATTATGGTCATTAAACAATATATACTTAACAGGGAAGACAAAGTAATAGATAAAGATAAGATAATTTTATTAACGTCCAACGAATGACCACAAAAAGGTCAATGGGACTGCTGGTTACAATGATTACAGCATACTATCTAGTGGACCAAACGGTCCCCTTTCTTTATAAGAGCAGGAAAAGAAAAACTACAAATAATACGAAAGTAAAAGTCTGGATGACTGAAACATCTTGACAATGAGTTGTGGTGAAGAAGTCCTGAAGGAGAAGGATGAGCCTCCTAAGTGGGGGGAGACTCCTTCTCCTAGCATCCGAGGCCGTTAGAAGAGGACTGAAGGAAACTTGTCAATGTTTGTTGCCCTGAAGAGGAGCTGGACTGCTGCCGCTGCCGTCGGGAGGATTTGGGGTGCCCCCTGGAGGTGGGGGGGTGCCTGGTTCTGGATCGCTGATGGGGTCTAGTGGGACAAGATTCCCGGATCCGCACTGACCTAGAGTCATGGTCTAAGGATCGATCGGTGGCTCTCTTGGTGCCCTGCGATGCTGGGAGTGCTCTGAAGAAGTCAGTGATCCTCTGTGTGGTGGCCAAGGCAGACGAAAGTTGGAGTAGATTCAAACGGTGTCTGAAGGTCTCCTGGAGGTAAAGTGCCAAGCATCTCTAGTTGGTGTATCTAAGGACGCTGGCTAATAAGCAATAAAAGCACCTGCAGATCCCATAGTAGACAGGGCATCTGAAGATGAAGTGTGACTCAGTTTCCACCTCCTGTAAGTGACAAAGTTGACAGATCCTCTCCGTCCTGTCAATATGGTGGTTTGTTTCCACTCGAAGCTTATGCGATCCAACTCTGAGCTGCCCAAGGGGGATCCTGATGGCATGCATCCAATGTTGGAGGGTATAAGGGGGTCAAGTGATGAGTCCATCTCTGATCTCCAGGAAGTGCTCAGCGTAAAAGGCCATCTTTGGGTGCAGACTGCCCGAAGGATTGACGCATTTAGTCCCTTAGTTAAATAAGGGACTAAGCCTAGAAGAATAAAAACCTATTTAAGACCAAGAGTGAAGGATAGTAGATATGAAAAAGAGACCCCTACCTATGAAGTACATAACTCAGCAAAGAGATAAGGTTGATAAGGAAGCCTAGCAAACTGGAAAAAACCATAATGTACAAACACAATAATTGACCAAACAACATAGAATTCCACTTGAAATCCAAAAAATGGGCACTCCACATAACATGCTTCTATATGTCACATAATAATATCTACTTTGAGATTTGCTAATAAAAACCACATCATAATATCTTTCAAGATTCGTTAGTAGATGTTGTATAACAATATCCTTCTAGATGTGTTAGTCATTCAAGTCTCCATTAAGAAAAACCTAGGAAAAGGAAATATTGTAGGGAAGCACTCCCCTTGCTCAACTTTCAAGCAAGTATCTACAATAGTGCACTCCCAAAATACTCCTGATCGAGTGTTTTCAAGCAAGGTTACTTGCGAGCGGGAGCGCCATTTTCAAAAGCTCCCAGTCCGGGAGCGTTTCGAGTAGCGTTTTTTTAATATATATATATATATATATATATATATATATATATATATTGATGCATATATGTCAACAAAAGCATGTAGAATGATGAATTAGACATAAAAAAACATAGATTGAACCAAAGGTATCTTTATCATTACCTCTAGATTCGTATAGGGATCTTTATCATTAATATCACCCTCTAAGCATTGGCTCTGGGAGCACACTCTGGGAGCAGGTTCAAGGGAGCGCGCTCAAGGAGCGGGTTTGATAGGGGGGAGGCACTCCCCCGCAACCTTGTTTTCAAGATAACACTCAAAATCTACATATTCATGTTGTCTAGAGAATGTTGAAGACTCCCCAAAGAGTAGGGCTCGTCCCAAGACAATTGGAAAAGCTATTTTTAATTTTTTTTTAAACAAGTTGGGGCCTATGAGAAGGCCCCAATAGACCTCATGTGCTCAATGAAGGGGGTTTAGAGCTTTATAAATGCCTAATTCCTCCTCATTTCTCCTTGCATTTTTCTTTCCAAAAAATAAAGGTTTGATTGCTAAAGGTCATCAATTTTGGTAGAATATCTACCATTCAAACCCAAGAACTAAGCCAACGGAAGTCCCTCAGCGAAAATTTCTTGCAGTAATTCCTATAATTAAACAATTAAAAAAATGCAGTTAGCTACCTCTTGAGTGTGTTTAGTAGCCTCTAGAAGCTTCTCCTTTAGCGTAGAGGCTTAATCCTGCTTGTCTGAGTCCATGTCATTTCTTCGAGATCCAATTTATTTGCTTTGGGACCCTTGGGAGCATGGGTCCAAGCAAATCCGAGGCCATTTTGCATTATGATTTGGTATGTGTGGTTTGATGCTACCACAGCAAGAGCTTGTAGTACACCATGGAGTCTCATAAATCTCAGCAAAGGTCTTAGGTACTGTGTTAATAAGAATAATACTCTATGCTACGGTGTTGATCAGTGCCAGGTGCTATATCATAATGTATAACCTTGACACTTCTAGGTACTATGCTCATTGATGTTATGATGCTAAGATTCTTGAAGCTACTTGGTGTTGAAAAGTGTAACTAGGATCGGTCTTCATATTGACTATGTAATTATGTATTTATGTAAAGAAGAAGACAAAGATAATAAAATGTATTTTTGTTGTACTTGCTTCATGGGTTTCATGAGCAATATTTTATTATAGGTCAATAGACTTCTTCCTGATGTCTATTAGGATTCGTCTTCTAGTTATAAATGTAATTAAGGGTCATAAATATGAAGAGTAGTCATAAAAATGCTCCAAGACCTTGTCATGTTCACCCTCATTAAACACTGGAATAATTTCACTATATGTCGGCCTATATACACAGTGATATTGTCAGCCTCCAATCAGCTTGAACGGTCGGCCTAACAACAGTGACATGATGCCTATATATACATTCACTCTGTGGTCATTTGAACCAAGGAATTGTGGATCTCCGGATAGGGAACAGTGCAGATTTCAGGAAGCATAAAAGTGCGGATTTCAGGAAGGAGAAAAGTGCGGGCTAAAGGACAGAATTGCAGACATTCATGTGATAGTTACCTCATAATAAATTCTGGGTTAAAATAAAAATTGAAGCAGTAAGTGCGGTTCTGTTCTGTGTAGCATTCTGGAGCAGTGAACATGGATTAGTATGAAGAAGCTACGGTCAAGTGAAGTGCGATCAAACTTGCAATGAATTGACTAATAGTATAAGGTTAGTTTTCTATGTATTGTAATGACTGTAAGCATTCAAATTTTATGCTATGTGAAGGGTTAAGCTCAACGATCATGATGTGATGATAAGTCTAAGGGCTAGTATAAGTATGGGAAAAGGAGGAAGGTAAATCTACGATTTACCTTCCTACTCTCAGAAAGGTTACACATCTCCAAATGCTTGAAAAGTGAACGATGAGACTTCAAATGATTTGGTCTCTTATATTTGAATAAGCAATAAGAAGTGCCTGAAGATGAACTTAAAAACCGATTTCTCTAAGGTTGATGCAGATCAGTGCAAGTTGTTGAAGAAAAGAAGGATCAATATTGAAGGAAGAATTAGAAGCAGTGGCAATGTCTTGGAAGCATTAATAGGTCAAGGGTTTGTGTCTTGGTCATGGTACTTGTCATCTTGAAATTCTATAAGAAGAATTTCTCGTGGGGTTTCCTCTCCAAGAGGGAGAGGTCTTTCCTTTGCTCGAAGAGCCTAACTTTGTGTCTTTTGTATTTTGGTAATTGACTTGATGAAAGACTAAATAAGCTAAAGAAGAGAAGACATAAGTAACTCAAATAAGCTCACAAGTAATTATCAAGAAGAGAAATTGAATTAATCACCAGCCCCCTAAATTCTCAACACTTGGTGCTACTCGGTGTTGTAGTGATAACATGAAGTTTAGTGATGAATCACTATGTTTGGATGTTGTTATAGGGATTATGATTTGAAGATCAAAGGATCAAGGAAGACGACTTTGTCTTGGTCTTGGAGTGGCGAAATAGTTCAAGGGCCCTGGTCTTGGTATTTGTCAATTGGAATCTCTATAAGAAGAATTTGTGCGACTTTTCCTCTCAAAGAGTGAGAGTTTTTGGCCCTGGCTCATAGTGTACATGTTGTGTCTCTTTTCTATTTATGTTTATGCATTGGTTATTTTTTGATAAAGAAAGAACACTAATAATCTAAGAAGAAGAATATCTTAATCTAAAGAATTTAAAAGACATTCACAAATAGTCACTAATGAAGAGAAATCTCTTAACACTAAATCCCCTAGAATTCTCAACATTGTAGTGGTCAAGGGCCTTCTTTTAAAAGGCTTCGTGCAAGCCCGCCCTTTCTCCAATCATAATGAGTAGCAGATAGTTTTGGACAGTTTTATGAAGACAAATCCACCTTGCCCCCCATTTGTAATCAAGGATTCATTTCTTTTGTTTTTCTGAGTTCTTGTGAGACCCCTCTTAGGGGGATACTATGTTTGCAAGTGCGAGCTATGAATCTGGTCTCCTCCCTTGTAGCCAAGATTCAAGAATGGACCAAGATCCCCTCTGCCTTATGCATCTCCTTTATGAGGGCTAACAACTTTAGGATACAAATAAACTAAGTGAGCACAACATAGTAAACAACACAATAATAAATCTAGTTTCTATATTGTGAGGCAAAGCTCAAGGAAGGGGTGGGCCCTCTTCCTCTCAGCCCAAATATTTTAAAAGAAGCGTTAAAGCTAGGGATTTTGAACCAGCCTCCTAAGGAGCTCTCAGTGCCAGCCTTTCTTGTGGATCAAATCGAGAAAATCACATCCATTGGTGTGCCAAAATATTAATCTGACTCTCTCGGTGTTGACTACATGGAGCATGCTCTAATTTGTAGATTTAATGGATTTTGGCCTTCAGCATATGTACTTCGAGATTGGGTGGCTAAGACCTGGTCTAAGCACAGTTATATGTTCTTCTCCTCAGATGGATACTTTATAGTATATTTCAAGAACCAGAGGGATCGACAGGGGGTCCTTGAGCTTGCAGCATGGTTTTGGGCTGATTAGGGCTCTCCATTCAACCATGGTTTGTATATTTTAACCCCTAATAATGCCATATTTGGCCATTCTTATTTGGGTTCAACTCACTAATTTACCTCTTAACTTAATGCACCCTGATATTTTAGCTGATCTTGGTAATGCCCTAGGCCGATTCATTAATATCAACACGCACAAGCTAGCAAAGGGTATTGTGACCTTTGCACGAATATGCGTGGAATTTGATTTCAACAAGGGATTACCTGATAAAATCTTCCTGAATTGGAAGGGAGCTATTTACTCACAAGCACTAGATTATAAGAACACAACATTCCGTTACAAGTCTGCCAATAGCTAGGTCACCTCCAAAATGTATGCCCTTCTTCTCAAGGGCCCTCTCCGCCTCACCAAGAATTTATTGCTAGTGTTCAGTGAAAAAGAAAAAAATGTAGAGCAATAACACTTCACCATTTCCTTCTTCTGGTTCATATAGATGGTCTATTAAGACACACATTTATTTGAGAAATCTAAAACCTATACCAACTTTTCTACAGATCCATTGGAACAAACCATTGTTTCATTCACTCCTTCGTATGCCTAAAATGTTGATGTTATGTATTTGAGAAAACATCAAGTAGTAGCTCTGACAAGTCTCTAAATTATCCTTCCAATTTAATAAATTTCTTGAATTTCTTTCTCCTTTGAATTTGTGATTGTTATATTTGAATTTGGGTCAATCTTTCCAAGTTTTACAATCACTGGATTGTTCAATTTGAGTTTTCTATATGACAAGTTTCTTGAACTAGATTTGTGATGTTGTTTGTTTCTCGAACATACGCTTTTATTTTGAATTAGAATTTTCTAATACTTTTAGGATAATAGTAACTTTCATAGCTAGGTTAAGTGTTGCCTTGACAAAACGGGCATCTTTGCAGACTAACTTTTCAATGTGGAAGATCTATTTAGGAGGGTGTTTCTCCATCATTGTTTTCTAAAATATTCCTTTACCTAATAACACAGACATTCCAAAATGGTCTTCAACTTTTCACCATTACACTTGTAACAAATTATATTCTATAAGATTTGCACTCTAAACTTGTCTTTGCTTGAACAGACATTGTAATTGTAGCAAAGAATAGATAAACATGAAACTCTAATGTGTTTGGAAGAAAGTCGGTTCATGCTTCTAAGAAGACTTAGAGAACATTGTGGCAGAGAACTAACTGTTATTCAAGAATCTCTAGCATTTGCTAGTGACAAAGATGAGGAAGAGGATATACATTCAAACCGTTGTTCTTGCCAAAAATCTTCAACCAGAGAAGCAAATAAAATAGTCCGTTGTAATTAAAATGACGAAACTGATGAAAATAGTAAAAATTAAAAAACAAATGCTAGAATGGCCTTAATTATTTTCTTAATTGCAGTATCCAATTCTTGAAGAATCAAAGCCGAAGCATAGAATGGCTAGTGTAGTAGTATCCAAGGTTGCACTAATAGCTGTGAGTATGCTCATAGTGCTTCAATTATAGCATACAACACTATGATCCCTAAAAGGCTAAAGGAAGTGGTAGCAACAAAAGTTTAAGGGTTGCAAAGAATACTAAACATTTAAAAAGGCAAGAAGGACATACCAACATTGAAGATCATTTTCCAAAACATTCAATAGGTGAAATGACAAAGCTTCTTGGACAATACAATTTCAAAAATTTAGATGTGTTAATTGGTAGGAGCTGGCATGCATTACAGGTCCCCTTATTTGTTGTGACTAATCAATCAATAACTGCAATCACAGCCTTAGTACATGTCAAGGGGTTCTGTATTCTAAATTTGTTATCCTTGTTACTTGGTAGAATGGCTTTCATTCACATTGTAGGTGGGAGCCTTATGAAGGAAAGGGAGATTCATATTTAATGTGGTTTCTATTTTTTCAAACACAAAAATTTTCCAGAATTCCAACATAGATTGTGAAATTCGTGGTATATGAATTAAGTATATAGTGCTTCTTAATAGGGAAAATTTCTAAGATAGTTTAGTGTGGTATTTGAAGATGCCTCATATAGTTTTTTGAAGGAGGTTGTCAACGAATATGGTCTTTTACTGGCTAATTGACTACTCTTGTGCATCCAAAATTTTTGCAGAATCACTCTAGGTTTGATTTTCTCTTTTACTCACTGAGTGATTAACCCTTTACATCCCAAAGGCTTGTGGAATTGCTTCAGGTTTGTGGAATTGGGCCTCGCAATTTGTGAGAAAGAGTCAAATGATTGCAGAGTATTGGCTTATTTCACTCTTTGCAGAATATATTTAAAAAATTAAGTAATTTCTACTTATGAATCATACTTTTTAAAAATAAATTCTACTTATTTTCATAATTTAAGAGGTTTCACCGATCTAAAAATAGAGAATAAATAAATGAAACAGAAGCTTACTGATGGTGACATTGTCATCAGGGTCTCTGAAGCATCTTTTCTATTCCCTTGAGGTTGAGTGAGGTGCAGAGGATTCTCATAGCAACTCTGTTGGCCGCAATGTTGGCCTTCATCTAAACCTCTCATTTAGGTCTTCTATTCTTGCTCCTTTATTATGAAAAATGGCCTCCCCAACTCATCAGAAGACAACGTAATCCCTACAAATAGTAACAAAATGCAGCACAGAGATTAAGCTGAAACATACAAGCATGGATGCAAAAAAAATAGTAGAACCAGATGCCTGTGTGTACTCCTCTCTGTGGAACACTAAAAATTGTGGAAAAGCAGTGAACAAATGTAGCACCGTCAACCGTCAATGGACTGAAGATCCGATGGTGGGGTTCAAGATCGGATATCCGGTCTACCCCTGGTAAAACCCCAAATCCCAACTTTCTTCAATCTGGTTTTCACTCCCACCCCTATGCAAAGGGAAAAGATTCTATTTAGATATTTTGAGAGTAAATGTTTTCGTTCCCGCCCTGTAAAAACCAAAAAAAAATACTACTTCGGAACATTTGGGTTGCCACAGGTTTTGTAAATCATCCAAAAAAAACAAAAACAAATATCCTATAATTTTATTTCCAAAGTTTTTTTAATAGTAGTTGAAAGCATTTATTGTATATTTTTGGTTGTGATGAAAGCATTTTTTTTGTTATATTTTGGCATATTTATTATTATAATAATAATATATTTTTAAGATTATTTATTTTATGTAATGATTTTATTATTAAAATTTGTTAGGATAGTAATGTTTTATTTTTGAAATTTTAATGTGAAAGTATTTTTAACTTAGTTGTATATAATTTTTATTTATTTATTTATTGGGTGGGTGTTAACAAAAGAGGGTTTATGGTAAGTGGGTTTAATAGTTAAAAAGTGGTAGTCTCTTAAATGTCATATGACAAATTTGGAAGGAGTAGGGTGTATATTCTTCTTTAGGTTAAATATATTCAAATGGTTGTGTGAATGGGGTGTAAGAGCCTATGTTTTCATCTTGAGAAAATAGAGTCATCTCAAAGTCACTCTCATAGTTTAGGTTGTCATAAGTAAAATATGTGTTTTGTCGTAAGATGTGAACATTTCATTTTAGGGAGTGTGATAATGTGGTTTTAGCGAGGCATTAAAATATTGAACGAGCATGTACATTTGGTATGCTAGTGTTGTGTTCTTCTTGAGGCATGAGTGCACATCTTAGAAGACTCTAACAAGGGTTGAAGGGGTGGAATACTTAGAGAAGTTTTGGGGGTTGTAGTCTCACTTAGAGGTGTAGAAAATCAAGTTAAGCACCATGAGAAGTTTGGAAGAAAAATTAAGATATTTGACAAGTTGCACGAACAAAAATTAGCAGTGGTATTAATTGAACATTCTTTGATCGAAGTTGATACCCTCTCCTTGGCACTACCACTTTGCAAGACAAAGAAGAAACGTGAAATATATGTGGAACCCACTAAAGAAGTTTGCAAGGTTTTTGCAACATAGATAGGTGGTTTTGTCGTGTTGCAAAAGGAGTTATTGGAACTTAAAAGGTGACCATTGGAGTATATTTTTCATGGAGTGTCAGGGAGGTGCAAGGGTGTAGGCCACATCTTACGGGTATCTTGTACTTTTGGTGTGTGTTAGTGATGTTAGTGCATTTTGTTTGATGAGCAATAGCTATATAATGTTTCATGAAAGAAAAAACCCACAAGTTTGAGATGTCTTAACCATTTGGCATTGTAAGATGTGTTATTCCCTAGTTTTGAGGAGATAATTAGAACCCTCTCAGAGTATGATGGGTTGTACCATGGACTTAGGTCCACTTGCATGGGTTGAGGTGTAAAGGTGCATCGTGAGTTGAGGAAAATGATTGCAATTCTTACCTATATAAAGTGTTTATGATATAGTATTAATGATTTTTTTTAGAGAATGGAAGAGGAAGATAAGAAAGGAGAGGCACTAAGGTTTATTGTAAATCAATCAAAAGTAAGGAAAAATGTCTCCTATTAGAGATATTTTTAAAGGTGCCTCTTCAATAGTATTAAATTTCGTTAGAGCTATGGAGTTAGCCTCAAAAACATTGACTGGGTACTCGAGAAATCCAAGACCTGACATATCCAATCTAGTCCATTAGATAGATTCGTCTTGGGTAAAGGTTGCAAATTCTAAGGTGCAAATCTCCCATTTTTAATGTGGGTTTTAAACCTTTGATTTGAAAATGCTAAAAGAAAGGTCATGATATTGAAAGGAGGTCCTTAATTTTACCAAAACTCAATGCCAATGTTTAATCCATGGTGTGATTCTTTCTATTTGGGTTTTGCCTTAAACATTGAGATTTATCTTTGGGTCTAGCTATTAGTCTATCGTTTCATTTATGTGTTGAGAAGGTCTTAAGGGTTGTAAGGGATGCGATGGTTATTTTCCAATACCCCTCCCTTGAAACCTTATAAAGAGATAGTGTGCCCCATTTTGTTGTCGTAATATTTCAACCATGAGCTCTTCATATGAGTATGCCCTTGAAGGGAGGGTATGTAAAGGAAGTAGAAAAAAACAAAATTTCATGTTGAGTCGAAGGAGGGGTATAGATTGTAGGTGTCTCTAGAGGTCTTGACAAAGGTGAAGGATAAAGGAGTTTGCCTCTTATTGAAACACCTTCCATCCCACCATTTGAGTTGCTAAAGGGCACTGACTTTAAGGGTCATAGGTGAGTTCTCACGAAGATCTTAAAAATAAGAATGTAGGTGTGATTTATCATAGGATTTATTCTTCAATGGTTGACTTTTAGGGCGAGATTTCCTAGTAAATGGAAAAAATTGAAGCCCTACCACCCATAGATTAAGTAGAGTATGAGAAAATGTTTCCTTAGTTTCAAAAATTCTCACCATATATTGTCCATGATATCCATGACAATTATGTTCAATTGTCGATAACTCATGTTATGATATCATATTTGATTCATGGCACATATACTTCTTCAACTAGTGGTGGAGAGTCCAACCAATGAGTAGGTAAGGTTGTTCATTTACAAGGTTGGCATAAATGAAGTATTCTCCCTCTTTGCCCAACTCTAAGAGGAGAAGTATGCATAATGGACTTATTATTGTAAACAATTTTAAATATTGGGTTATCTTGAAGTTCAAGGGCTTGAAGTTTTGCGTCAATGACTTCTAGGTGTGTTAGGTGTCAAGGCATGGTAGGATGCACTAAGGAGTACCAAAGCATGCCAAGGAACATAGGGGATTCTAATAGGTGCCACATAGTGCCAAGGGATTGTTAAACGTGCTAGGTGTTATGGCATGTCAAGATGTAAAATATGTTTCTTAGTTGTTTTACGACCACGAATGGAGTATCCTAATATGAGTTATAGGAAGTTCTTAAGTGAACAAGGAATAGTATAGTTGTAGTAACTGTAACTTGGTCAAGCTATTGTAGTCGAAGCAGGATTTGGTTGGGTTCCCAAGTTGCAAAAAAATAAGGGTAGTTGCGAGGGCATGATAAATAAGGAATGATAGGGTGTGCCATGGAATGAAAAGGTGTGCTAACAAATTCTAGATAGTTTCAAAGCATGTCAAGGAGTGTTGGGGAGTGTCAGGGCATCACAAGGAAGAACTAGGTCAAAATGCATGGAAATGAATGAATAAGAGTGTGTGTCGAGGAGTATTAGTGACTTCTAGGTGCCTCAAGGATGAAGTGTGTTAGGATAATTTTAAAATAGGACTTGTGGGAGGAAAGCCTACGATTGCAGTAATGGGCTAGACAAAGCAATCGAGACTTTGGGTTAGGCACAACACTATTGTTTCAATAACTTGGTTGGGTACCCAAGTCGCAAAAAAGTAAGGCTATCTATAAGGGCATGACAATTACGGAGTGCCAAGGTGTGCCAAGGAATTTCAATAAGTGCTAACACATGTTAGACGGTTCCATTAAGGCATGTTAGGCACACCAAGACATGGCAAGTGATAAGGAGGGAGTGAAAAGATATGCTAGATAGTTCCAAGGTATGCTAGAGTGCTAGGGAAGCATACCAAGATGTGTCAAGTGCCAATGTGTATTTAGTGTTAGTGAGTGCCAGGAAACACAAGGGAGCACTATGTCAAAATGCCTGGAAATGAATGAATAATAGTGTGTGATAGGGGGTGTTAGTGAGTCTCAGGTGTGTTAAGGAGGGAGTGACATGGTATGCTAGGCAGCGTTAAGTCAGGCTAGTGTGCCAAAGTGGCATGTGTCCAAGATGTGCCAAGTGCCAGGGTGTGCCAACACATGCTAGGAAGCGTTAGGGACCCACAAGTGAGCACTAGGTGAAAATAATGCATGCAAATGAACATTAAGAGATTGTGACAGGAAGTGTCAATAAGTTCCAAGTGTGCTAAGGAGGGAGTGACAAAGTATGCTGGGCAGTACTAAGGCATGCTAGAGGCCATGGAAACATGCCAAGATGTGCCAGGTGCTAGGGTGTGCCAATGCATGTCAAGGAGTGTTATGGAGTGCCAAGGAAAAACAGGGGAGCACTAGTTTCAAATGCATGGAAATGAATGAATAAAAGTGTGTGACAAGGAGTGTCAATGAGTTATAGGTGTGTTAAGGAGGGAGTGACAAGGTTATATGCTAGGCAATTCCAAGGTATTCTAAACTACCATGGCGTGTCAGGAAGTGCTAAGGTGTGTTAGGGTGTGTAAAAGCATGCCAAGGAATGTAGGGGATGCTAACACATGCCACATAGTGCCAAGGAATTTAAGAGATGCTAGGTGCTATGGTATGTCAATATATAAACTGTGTTGCTTAGTTTTTTTACAACCACTGTTGGATGTGATAAGCCTTGTCTTGGTAACTTGTTAAGTGGGATGAGTTGAGATTGGACATGAGTAGCCTAAGATGAGTTACATTTAGTTTTTAGGTGAATAAAGTATACGTTGAATTTCAATGACATAAAAAAATTTGTTTTTGGTCTTAGAATATTTGATGCAAACACACTCAAGTGCCACAACACATATACTTTGCACAACAAAATCTACACACATTAGGGAATCAACTAGTGCACATGACAATTTTTAACTTTTTCAAACCATTCTTCGTTAAATACAAACTATAATAGAATAGGCTAGAGCTCTTGTACCATGGATCATGACCCTTTACAATCACACTGATATAAGGAATACAACTAGGGCTTGGTGTTAGTCTTTTGATAACCAATCTACCTCGAACAAGACAACAATTTAACCACTTTTTGATGGTGGCCACACATAGCCCTTTCAGTCCACATGTCCTGAACATCACATCTAGCAGGTCCTCTTGCCTCCCATTATGAAACTCCTCAATTTTCCTCTATCAATGATCAAATCCTAATCATTGTATACATAGGATTTAGTTGGATTCATTTGTATCATCACTTGACTTGGGGTCTCTCTATCTTTAGATAACTTCACATTTTTCCTTGGAGGACTATTTTGGACGATGGATGCATTTTGATGTATGGATTTGGGCTATTTTTATGTTGGAGCTTTGTTTTTGAAACTGTGAAGCTAGTTGGTTATACTCTCTAACATTGTGAGTGATAATTTAACTCTATTCTTCTCGTTTTTGCATGCTATTGAATTCATTATAACTAGGGCTAATTGTTGCATGATGGAAATGTGGAATTATGTGTCTATTTAGCTTATTTAATGTATGGGAAATTGTTAGATGAATGAAATGTCTTTGAGACCATTGTATCTAAATAATATTGCACCATTTTTATGAAGTATAAATTCTTGAAGGTCACTTTTCGTATTCCTCTAACATTGGACGAAGTTGACTTTCTGGGCCTCCTTGATCAAGAAACCAAATTCTTGCTTATTATCATCCCTGACTCCATATCCCCAAGTGAATTAGGCACTAGTACCTCAAAAAGGGTGATGATTTCCCCCCATTTTTTCACAATTTTCCATTTTTCCCTAGGTCTAGCCCCATTATGTCACCTAGGGCATCAATTTCCCAGAAATCTAGCTAGAGGAAAACTTCGATCTCCTAGAGGCAACTGCATTGGTGGGTCCCCTCACTCTCCTCAGAATTTGGGCCAATTATGACGATGGAATCTCCAGATACCTCAAGCCTTATCTCTAGGATCAAGTTTTTCCTAGGTGTTCCCAAGGCTAGAACCTAGTAGGATCAATTTGACCCATCGAAGTAAAAAATCTTGCTTGATCCTTTCCCCTCACATTGTCTAGGATAGGAACATCATTGGTTGCTAAAATCCATCCTTGAACCTTGGCTAGGTCCACTTGGCCCCGTGTGGTCCCATTTGGTGTCAAAGGCCTTTCATCAAGGACCATTTGGGAATCCAAGTTCCTAAATCATTTTATGGATTGAGAACTTCCTTCATAAGTCGTATTCTTCTCCCTCAACCCTTCAATCCCCCTCCTATCTCCCTATAAGATCAAGTCCCTTGCTTAAAAGGTAAGGAAGTCCCACTCTCTATTATATCTTAGAGAAATGGTTTCTAGGGCTAGTGAACTAGGGCTAGGGCTAGTTGGCTGGCCCACTTGACTGCTACTTTAGTCCTTCAAAGTTTTCACATCCTTAGGCCCTATACACCTGCCCTTCTACCAATCTTGTTGTCGTTCACAAGTACAAGAGTTAGGCCTCTTCTTTCACAGTAACCTAACAACCCTCCAACTGTACTTGGACTACCATAAATCTGCCCAACCACAATCAATTCTGTTTACTGATCTAGGGCCCACAATATTCTCTTCATCTACGGATCTTCAAATATTCCACTTAACAATGGTTTGAGTCCTCTCAAAATCATTGTTCTTGTGTATCGAAAATTTGATCTTTGTTGTCCAATCTATGAAAAAATCTAAACTACTCCTCTTATCATCCAACTTCTAACAATCTGTAGATGACTGAACTAGGGTCATAAATTAGCCACTAACAGTCCATTGACTAATTTTGTATAGGTTGCTTTAGATCTTTGTCTAAAACTCTCTGGATAGTCCACCAAAATCAACTCCTCTGCATGTCAATCGATTCTTCATATGGTACATTTATTCTGCATGCTCAATCTTATGCTCAGGTTCCACCCTCCTTTGGATCTGCTATCTCCACACATACTGAATCTACAAACCATCTTCCATATCCGCGATCTATATTGCAAAAATAAACCTCATTCTAAGGGTCACAACCGTTCTTCTTCTACGCAAATTTGTCACAGTCTTAAGGGCATACCTTATGAACTAAACATGCTAGGAAATTGTCCTAACTAGGGTTAAAGAAAAAATTGTGGTGATTTTTGGATGGGTGCTAATTTGTAAGGTTTTCCATTTTTATAATTTTCTTTGTTGTGCTTTGTACCATGCTACCTAGTTGCTTTCATGTTGCCCTAGCATTTTAACTTTTTCAATGTCTATCTCTCTATTGTTTCTTACCCCATTTGAAACGTCATCCTTATTTGGTAGGTGTTTTCTTCAATATAGTGTGAATATTTTTCCATCACACAGCTTTTGTGGTGTTTGTCTACTGAAATAGTTTGTAAGGCTCATTCATTAGGGTATTTTATGAAATGAAATGATTATCGATGATCACCAACTAATGGTACCTGCAAAGATTTACTCTAACAATTCTACTGTTTTCCTGTGCCAACAATTATACAACATTTTAACCTCATGAACTAGTCTCCTCTATTCTCTTAGCTGATGCTATAAGCACTTATTGTTGTTGTCAAAGATTTTACTCTCTAGTCCCATTGAGCTATTTCAGTTATTTGTGGACATTGATCTATTTTCATTTCATTTCTTCAATTTTTCTCACTGTTATGTGTTACCTTTGTCCAGTGACTTCTTTCTTACCTATGTTTTTTCTGCATAAGCATTCCAGCTAGCCAGAGCAGCAAGGGAAACAAGAGCCACTCATTTCAGCCAAAGCCCAACAGGGGCAGTGCAGAGGCAGCAGGAGCCACACAGGGCTGATGTAGGCCCAATCAGGGCAGCGCAGGGGAAGTGTAAGCCCTTCAGGTGTGACGTAGACCCTTACTGAGCAGCACAGAGGTCGACATAGGCCATTCAAGCTGATGTAGAGGGATTGAGAGCAGCGTATTATTGCCATTTTTATTTCTCTGTTCGGTGAACCAGTTTTGGTGCCCAAGATTGTTGTACTTAGATTCTGCATAATAATGAAAACCCTCTAGAGCTAGCTGCACCGGTTTTCCCGCATTGGGTTTTTTCT
Source organism: Pinus albicaulis (assembly GCA_034641835.2). Lineage (NCBI taxonomy): Eukaryota > Viridiplantae > Streptophyta > Pinopsida > Pinales > Pinaceae > Pinus > Pinus albicaulis. The sequence goes on along the minus strand of CM076580.1, from coordinate 264,742,110 downwards.
GGGGACAGTTGTCCAGAAAATCCATCTGCCACTTTGTCTATGAGCACGTTATTCAATATTTGATCTGTATGCGTAGGTTTCTAGTTGTATTTACTATTTACTTCACTAATTTATTAAATATTTCATAAATTAACTTGCAACTTAATTCAAGTAGGAGAAGTAAATCAAGATACGGTAGTAGGGTTTCTTAGATTAAGAAATTTTCACATTCCCTAGGTCTAGCCCCATTAGGTCACCTAGGGCAATAATTTCCCAGGAATCTAGCTAGAGGAAAACTTCTATTTCCAAGAGGAAGTTGCGTTGTTGGGTACCCTCACTCTTCTCAGAACTTGGGCCAATTCCGATGGTGGAATCTCTGGATTCCTCAAGCCCTAGATCTAGGGTCAAGTTTTTCCTAGGTGGTCCCAAGGATAGAACCTAGTAGGATCAATTTGACCTATTGAAGTAAAAACTCTTGTCTGATCCTTTCCCCTCACCTTGTCCAGGATAGCAACATCATTGGTTGCTAAATTCCATCCCCAAACCTGGGCTAGGTCCACTTGGCCTTGTGTGGTCCCATTTGGTGTCAAAGGCCTTTGATCAAGGACCATTTGGAAATCCAAGTTACCAAAGGATTTTAGGGATTAAGAACTTCCTTCATAAGTATTTTTCTTCTCCCTCAACCCTTCAATCCCCCTCCTCTCTCCCTAGAAGATAAACTCACTTGCTTAAAAGGAAAGCAAGTCCCACTCTTTATTTTATCTTAGGGAAAGGGTTTCGAGGGTCACTTCCCAGCTATTCATTGACCTATATGCTACAAGTGACTTCCTAAACTACCGGGACTCCACCCATCGGTGAAATTCCATGAAGATAAAGTAGCCTTAGTTGTGGTGACAATGGGCTAAGCCTCCATCATTTCCCTTGTCCTAGGAGTTTCCCTCTTAGGAACCCCTTTTAGGTCCACTACTAGTTTGAGTGGTAACAAGTTCTTCACAATTCCATTTGTGAACAACTCTTTGGTAAGCTCACTTTTGCGATATTATAGCTCCAAGATGAGAAGTCCAGGGCTATGGAGGCTGCCCTTCTTCTCTCTGAATCAATCCTCTACAATATAGTGAACTAGGGCTAGTTGGTTGGCCCACTTGTCTATTACTTTAGTCCTTCAAAGTTTGCACATCCTTAGGCCCTATACACCTACCCTTCTACCAATTTTGTTGTCCTTCACCAGAACAAGAGTCAGGGCTCTTCTTTGATAGTAACCTAACAACCCTCCAACTGTACTTGGACTACCATCAATCTGCCCAACCACAGTCAATTATTTTTACTGATCTAGGGCCCACAATATTGTATTCATCTAGGGCTCTTCAAATCTGCCACCTAATAATGGTTCGAGTCCTCTCAAGATCACTGTTCTTGTGTATCGAAAATTTTATATTTGTTGTCCAATCTATGAACAAATATGAACTACTCCTCTTATCATACTTCTAACAATCTGTAGATGAATGAACTAGGGATAGAAATCAGCCACTAACAGTCCATTTACTAATTTTTTATAGGTTTCTTCAGATATTTTTTTAAAAATCTATGGAAATTCCACCAAAATCAACTCCTCTGCATGTCAATCCATTCTTCATATGGCACATTTCTTCTGCATGCGCAATCTTCTGCTTAGGTTCCACCCTCCTTTGGATCTATTGTCTCCACACATACTGAATCTGCAAACCATCTTCTAGATCTGCAGTCTTTATTGTAGAAATAAACCTCGCTCTAAGGGTCACAACCTATCTTCTTCTACACAAATTTGTCACAGTCTTAAGGGCATACCTTATGAACTAAACATGCTAGGGAATTTTCCTAACTAGGGCATTATACTTATGTACTTCTAATTGTTGTAGAACAAACCCTATCCACACATAGAAAAAACAAGACTCTTGCCTCCATAAGGGACTCGACCTAGCTCATATGGATCCATAGATTTTGGGCATTTCTTTGATAGAATCTTGACATGAAATTCAGATCTCAATGTTGACCCTCAAACTAGGGTTAAATCAGTCAATATTATGCCTACATCGACTTCTATTATGGCTCTAAATTACAGTGCAAGCCCCCTTCCATTTATGTTGTTCTTTATCACAGACCTTGCCACCTACTAACCACCACAAGGCAAGATGGTATCAACCCTCTGTTCTATTTCATGTAGAAAATATAACCAACGAAATTCAATCTAATCTTGTAATGTACTAAAACAAGATATTGAATCCTTCCTACAATTTGTGGAAACAAAACACGATCGCACAATCACATATAAGTAAGAGAAACAAGTTATCAATCACACAACACTAGATGTATTTGGGGAAGCAACAGCTCAAAACCCTCTATATCTACTTTTTATTAAGTCAAGAAATCATGAAACAATACAATGCTTAATCTCTCTTGATATTCTCCAGCACTCTGCCAATTGTCTCCTACTGATCTAGGAAAAATTGGTCTAATACTTAGTCAATTCTCAGCCTGCCTTGCTCACGCAATTCCTATGGAATTATCTCCATATTACTTAGGAAAATTGACCTTCCTTGATTGTGCAATCCATCATGGAATCCCAATGACTTTATAATTGCACATGGGAAATTTTATATAAATACAAATGATAGTTATGTTCCTCTTAACTGTGTTACAATAAGGATGAAGGGTCTTTTTTATTATTTAAAAATAAGATAAAACCCTAAACAACCAAAACCCTAACCCAAGGAGATGTAACACCAAGAGTTTATGGGCCCCAGTGGGGTTAGCTGGGCAGCCGAATTTCCGGGGTCGTAACTTGGTCATATGATCTTCGTTTGACGCACATGATACCTCGTTAGAAAGATCTCTCCAAGGACTACAACTGCTAATGCAATTTCGAAGAAATTGCCAAACCTTTCATACCCAAAAAACATCGTTCGGGGCCTCAAAATGGCTCCAGAAGTCCAGGACCTGAAAAACTGACAAAAATAGTAAATTGTGCTATAATTAAGGAAACTGGAAAACTGAAAGAGACAATAGCGAGGGCCCAAGTGGAATAGGCAGGTGGCCACCAATATCCACCTCGATCAGCTTAAATTGAATCTACTGAGCTAACTCAATCATCATGACTTAGTTAACTGACACAAGTTGTTATGAGACGAAATTACAATTTATTGTCTAATTTATTTAAATGAAAAATAAATTAGACGCCTCACATTCCTCACTCCTGGTACATCAAAATTCCTCACTAGTGTGGGTGCATTTTTTTTGTCCTTTCTAGTTGCCAATTTCACTGTTTCTTGTTGCAAATTTCGACACTCCCTCTCAGCAAGAAAGGAATTCAATATATCCCCATTCGGTACCTTTGGAATTTTCTGCATGCTACACTTCTCTAGTGTTGTTTGCACCTGAAAATCCTGAAACTAAATAGCCTCCGAACAACTTACTCAGTATAATGCATCTGTCATCAAAGTCTTCTGACTGCTGCTAGCTATGTAGTGTCCCTTCTTAGTGAGATAGCTTTGATGACACCTAGAGATGGTGATTTTGATATAATATTATGTATGAAAGACTTATGAACATGCTTATATGGCTATGTTTTGGTTTGGGTCTTGGTTATTGTGTGCTTAACGATAATATCTATGTTTGTGTGCTGAAATTGATTTTGGTTGAAGCATGTTAAAAGTGTTTTATCTTTTGGTATCCTATTTTGGACATGGGTGTATGACATGAATGGTGATTCGAGAATTGAGACACGGATCCATAGATGATCATGGTTATGTGGAAAATATAATTCAGTATGATTTATGGATGATGCATGATTTGTATGATTATATATGTGTGTGGTCTTGTCCTTTAAGCATGATGTGGCGGGGGACTTGGTCATTGCCAACGGGGGATGCTCATGTTATAAATGATTACGGAAGTCATTTCTCCAAACGAAAATGAGCATGGAATTCATGCACAATATTTGGTAAAATTTGAATAAGTTAATTATGAAATTCATTTGATTTATTTGATCAATGAGATTGTGATGTGTGCGAGTCTTGGAAAGACCGCCTGTGAACCATCGAGATGGAGGTATGAGCTCACAATCGGTACCTTAAGGTGAACGCGGAGTTTCAAGCGAATAGATAGAAGCCATGGAAATTAGAGCGCGAGTCCTAAATCATGAGTATAAAGACGTGGGTCTTGGATATATGATAAAAGGTTAGGACGCGAGTCCTAAATCCATGAAATATAAAGGCAACGAGTCTTGAATCTATGAGGAAGTGTTTGGGCGCGGAGTCACGAATATTTAAAAAGATCAAGGTGTAGCAGAATCTTGGATCTTTAGATTAGATGGGGGCGCGGGTCCTCAATCTACTAAGGCATGAAGATGCCCTTCACAATAGGGTGCGGAATCCCTGTTATCCGGAAGAAAAAAATACCACTCATGGGCAACTCTTAGATGAATTTCCTTAATAATCTCATTCCTAACAATTTGGGTGACTTTCTAAAAATAAGTGTATACTGCCATTTCAAGTATGACTTTCCAAAAATAGTAAATCACCTCCAATCAATGGGTAAACAAGTATACTTGAAGGGAAAATCACTTAAATTATGATTAACTTAATTTAATGGTTCAATCTCAACTTAATCCTCAATATTATTAATATTATTAATATTATTATTATCTTTATGAGACTATGATATTATTATTAAAAGAAAATTATGTCTCCTCAATCACTTCACACCTCTCTCCTTCATGACTCTCATGGCTCTGTAAATCTCTCTATTTTAAATATTCACACTTCACCCTCTTTTATGCACTCATCAAGGAATGGCATATTCCTCTTTTGCACCCTAATTAAATATATGTCATAAAATATTCCTACATTCATTAAATATATGTCATAAAATATTCCTCTTACCACTCACTTTAATGCATATGTTACACTCTCCTTAAATAAGGCATGCATACCTCTCCTTAATGGCATAAGTTACACTCCTCTAAAAGGAATACAATGCATGCATATAATCCTCCTTTATGACATGAATTTGTTGCTCCTCCTATCTATGAGTCTCATGTATTCTCATTTTGGGGGGGGGAGGGGTAATGCCAAGGTGGAAGAGACTTGAGGAATATTCATGAAAGGGAGAGATATGGAGGTATCCAATTACTTCCAAAAAAAAAAAAAAAAATCTGAATTTAAGCTAATCTACTAAGTATCTGTTGAGGTTGAACATGGGTGGTATTTAGAGGAAGTGAAAACTATCTTCTAGTTTTCCTTGCATCTCTCTCTCTTGTTGTGTCTTGGTCTTGTTTGTGAGCTTTTACGACTCGGGAGTTCTAGAGTTCTCACAGATGTAGACAGGTGGAAAACCGGATGGTTCAAATATGAGTTGGTTAAAGGATTGAAGGTGGATCATATTGTCAACGATTGTTTGAATATCTCTTCAGGTATAATTTCCATTGTCCTAAAATTATAGTATAGATTAGCATAAAATAAAAGGTATACATTTAAATTGTTGTAAGCATCTAATTTTGGTTTAGGCTTATGTTATTGAAAATATTATTTATTAGTTAAAAATGAAGACTAGATCAATCTATATGTATGGATGTTTAGATCTCAATATTGGAGTTATTATTGGTATATTTTATGGTACTAATCTTGGTATTGTAGCATTTGAAAAGAAGCAAATATTGTTGAAGGTAATTTTCAATAAATAAATTCCAAAGGACTTGGGTAAATGTTCATGATTTATGGTTTTGTTTCAAGTAATTATAGATACATGTTTTATAAATGGTTTTAGGATAGTTTTGCAAAGTGTTTGACAAAATGTTGTGAATGAGTAATATTGTAAATTTGTGTACGAATAAGTGCTAACTTATGATGAAAAGGTGGACATGTACCCAAAATATGCTTGGAGAATTAAGAATCACCTTAAAAGAAAAATGCAAAAATAATGGCAATTAAAGTATAGTTTGGAAGATCAAATGCTTGAGGTAAGTTTGAGATAAATTTTAGTTATAGCTTATGTTTCATGTATTCTTCAATGTTTTGTTATTCAAGTTGTTGTAATAGGACTATCATAATTTTGATAAAAGAAAACCTTAATGGTAGCATTCGGGGGGCTTCCATGTGTTTTTAAATTGTAGCAATTGAGTGCAAAAGCTTGTCACTCATGTGGAAAGTAATTAGCTTGTGGGTGGTAAAATGTTTCAAGAACTCATATGGTGGATTTAGAAATGTGTGATTTCAATGACATATATTAGTAGCATAACTACGGAATTTGTTTTTCATATGTAGAGGTGTAGTTGTAAGTTTTCATTCCATATGTTTGACAAAAGTCATAAATGAAACATTTAGGCTATAAATTTTGTTGTTTTAAAATCGCATTTTTAGGCGGTCATTGCGATTCAGCTCCCATCGAAATGTCGATGCCGATAAGCCATTCCACTAACTTTGATTTCAAAAATCAAGGGTTTCGGACACATCAATTCCCAAATGCTACGTTTTATGATTTAACATTGCATGTGGAGACACTTTGTTATTTTGTTTTTATACCCGGATCTTTTTATATTAGAGCGTAAATAATTTATAGTGATGAATCTGATATAGGCTAACCACTTGGAAATGGTTTTTAAAGTATAAATAGTTAATAATTTGAAATTTAAATAACCTTACGGCAACACATTTTTATAGTGCCAACTATTTGTCAAAAAGTCCTAAATAGGCTGTAGCTTTTGTGCATATAAATTGTTAGTGTAAAATTATTAATTCTTGTTGTTTTTATGTTACTATAAATTATAAATAAACTATTTAATGAAATTGTAGCTTCCTATATGTATGAGTTTTTTTGGTATGAATGTGAAAACGAATTTAATAATTTAACGTGTATGAATAAGGCAGAGTTGTTGTATTATCTAAAGTTAAAAAAAAAAAAAGCCTTGTTGTTGGAAACAATTTTACGATGGAAAACTAATTCTTTAGGATTTTGTGGAGAATAGGTATTAGTGATTATGTGACATCTACTTCTCTATCTTCTTGATAGTGAGTGAGTGGGACCTTACATGTGGTATCAAGCAGTTGCAACACTGGGGCCTAATGGGCCAACATGCTTACTTGTAGGTTGATGATGTATGAATGTTGATTTTGCATGCATGTTGAGTTGTTGTGTCTTGACTTGGAAGCATATTGGTTGCATATGTGTCATTTAGTGACTCATGAAATAAAATAAAATAAAAATCCCTGGCTTCCTTTATATTTTTGTTAAGACACATTATTAACAATATGTTAAAATACTTAAAGACATGTTGGGAAAGGACGTGTGAGAAAGTTGGGGTTAAACAAAGTATGTGAATGCCTTGATTGTCAATTGATGAGTGAGATAGATTGGTGCATGCATGAATTTGCATATATATTTAATGCATAATTTTCAATGTATGATAACAAACTTAGTAGCCATCCTTACTAGCTGAAATTGTATCTACCAAGAAGAATATTGGCTTAATGGACTTTGGTGTGATGACCTTGGTGTGTATGCTTTGGGGAATGAGTAACAAGTGTAGGGGTGAGATTCCGTTAACGTGATGATTGAGTTCATCATGATAATTTTGAATCTTTCGTACACACTAAAAAACTTAACTAAAAGCTACCTTGAAAATGTCCTTTTTAACATGAATGTAAATTCAGGTAATGTATGTGTATTAATTAGATGTGTTAAAATATGATTTGAGGTCATTCTTAATTCTTAATGAGTAAGAATGAAATTTCTCTGATTTATTTGACATGATTTTGTGTATTTTGGGTTGACATTAGGCATCAAATAACTTTAAATTACTCAAATACTAGGTTGAGGTATGAACTTCCTAATAAACAAGAGGCTTAAATAGTTGGTTGTGATGGGTTGTGAAGCCATTTTAAGGAACACTTGAATATTGTGTTTTCCTTAAGCTAATGTGTGGGTGTGGAATCCATACTAGCATATATCTTTGAGGAAAATGTATGGGTGTAGAATCCAGCTAACATGTGTCTGTGATCTAATGTATGAGTGTGGAAACCATACTAGCATATATCTATGAGAAAATGTGTGGGTGTGGAATCCGTACTAGTATATATCTATGAGATAAGTAATAAGGTAAGATATGAGTGTGGAATCCAAATTAAAATATATCTATGAGCTAAGTAATTCTTCTAGTTAGAATATTTTGATGGATACGATATTCATGATTGAGAATGATTATGTGTAATTAAAATTAAATGGATAGAGATTTGTAACACAAATTTGCTTGAGCTTTAAATCTGTTAATGAAGATACTAATATTGGTATACTAAACACCATTAGGTGGTTTTAGAATATTTGGAATAATTGATTTTATTATATGGAAGTGTATTAGATATCTATCCTCTAGTATTGTAATCCTTTTGTATATATTGAATTTAGGTAGAACTAAATGTCTTTCCAAATTCTTGAAATGTAGAAAAAGATTATTGTGATAAGTTGATGGAAATAACTTTTCTATTGGCTTAAGACAAATTAGGTCTAGGAAAGCTACATAATAGTCTCTTTAATGATCTTATCAGTTGAATATTGGTTGCATTCTATTTAACCAAATTAATTAGAGAAGTGTAAAGTTGAACTCATGTATTTCTCTAAGCTGATTAGGCGATCGGCATTCAAAATTCAAATTATTTATAAATTGTGAAGAGAATATTTTGTGTTTAGAAGGTAAATATTTTATGTGGTGAGAACTAATTTTTGTTTGAAATTAAAGAAAAAAAAAAAAAGCATGTGATTAATGAAAAGTTTAGTTGAGTTCTTGTTTTACAAGAATATGTGTATGATATTTTTGAGGGGAAAATTGAAGGAGAGTGAGATCACATTTTGATGAATTGAAATTCTTGCATGATTTAGAAGCCTAAGATAGGTATGTTATGTGGGAATGGAAGAGATTGTTGGATTTAAGAATTTTTTTTATTGGGATGTATAGTTGTTTGAGTATTTATTAGTCCTACAAAATGTTGTAATAATTTGAGAGGGTGGTAATTATCCGTACAAAAGAAAAAAAAAGGGGGGTCTCACTTTAGGCTAGAAATTCCCTTGTGATAGTCTAAATCTTATGTAAGTTTAACAAGATTCATCACATTTTGAGAAATGCATGGTTTTCATACGACGCATTTGTGTATGTATTAATAATGAAATAAGATATGAAATCAAATGATTTGATTAATTACGAATATAAATCATGGTGATTTCATAGTTGGAAAACAAATTGACATAAAGTTATCAAGGTTACCATATTTTCATAATTGTGAGAGTTGTTCTTGATTACAAACGAGTTTCAAAAATATATCATTAATCTACTTTTAGAATGAAGATCTTATAACTAAGTCCTTTCATAATTGATTCTCAACTTAGAGAAGTGAATAGTAATGAAGATTATGCAAAGTAAAGGAATGATCTATAATACATAAGTGGGTCAATGAGGATTGTATTTAACCTTAGGTTGTTATTTAAAAAAAAAACAAAAACAAAAATGGTGCCTTGAACCTCAAATTGTAAATCCTAAATATTTCGATTGCAAGGAAGTCTTATGGAATGAAAAGAGGAAAATTGGATTGAGAAGACATAAATCAAGTGGGATGTAAGAGTTTGGTTTATATATAGTCATGTTTTGTTTTGTAAGAGTGGGTTTTATATATAACATCATGTTTGCATAATTTCACTACTTAATTGTATACTTGGATTATTTTATGCTGATGACATACCAATTTGATTGTGATATGGGATGGACCATCATTGTTATGTATACAACCAGTATGTATTCTGTTATAAAGCTTGGCAAGCTCAACATACTATAGAACCTTGAAGATGACACATGTAGGATTCATATAGACTATGAGAAAGAAAAACATGTAAAATAATAAATTATTATAGATAAATTAAGTAGATATCATATCAATTACATACAATATTATTTTATAAGGTGCTATAAATTGTATGGTTGGTTTTGATAAAAATCTTTGGTATTTTATATCAAAACATGTCTAATATGGCATGGATATATTGTGTGCCTAGATTAAGAGTAAAGTGTTTAGATTTCATGGAGTTGCTTCCAATATAGAAAACATTAAACTATGGATTGGCATGAAGAAAAAAAAAATATATATATATATATATATATATATATATATATATCAAATATATATACATAAGGTTAGCAACTTATTGATGGGAGAATCTAAAAAAATTCAGTATCTTGTAGTGACAGGAAAAACTTGAACCAAGTTTTGTAGCCCAAGAGGGGGGAGCCATGTAGTGTCCCCTTCTTAGTGAGATAGCTTTGATGACACCTAGAGATGGTGATTTGATATAATATCATGTATGAAAGACTTATGGGCTGTTAACTTATGTACTGTATTTAGTTTGGGTCACTTGGTTGTTATTGTGCTTATGATAATATCTGTGTTTGTGTGCACACAAGAATTGATTTTGGTTAAGAGCATATTAGCGATGTTTTATCTTTTAGTATCCTATTTTGGACATAGGTGTGTGACATGAATGGTGATTCGGAATTGAGACACGGATCCATGGATGATCATGGTTATGTGGAAAATATGGTTAATTATGATTTATGGATGATACATGATTTGTATGATTATATGTGTGTAGTCTTGTACTAAACGTGATGTGGCGGGGACTTAGTCATTGCCAATAGGGATGCTCATGTTATAAATGATTACGATCATTTCTCCAAAACGAAATGATTTGTGGAAGTCATGCACAATATTTGGTAAAATTTGAATAAGTTAATTATGAAATTCATTTGATTTATTTGATCAATGAGATTGTGATGTGTGCGAGTCTTGGAAAGACACTTACCAACGAACCATCGGATGGGTATGAGCTCACAATCGGTACCTTAAGGTGAAACGGAGTTTCAAGCGAGAATGAATGAAAACCCTTGTTAGAGGAAATTAGGGCGCATGAGTCTAAATCCATGAAATATAAAGATATGGAGTCTTGAATATATGATAAAGGATTAGGACGGAGTCCTAAATCCATGAAATATAAAAATAGCAGTCTTGAATCTAGTGTTTGGGCGCAGTCACGAATATTTAAAAAGATCAAGGTGTGGAATCTTGGATGTGGGGTAGATGGGGGCGCGAGTCCTCAATCTACTAAGGCATGCGGATGCATGCAATGAGGGTGCGGAATCCCTATTGTCCGGAAGAAAAATACCACTCATGGGCAACTCATAGATGAATTTCCTTATTAATCTCATTCCTAACAATTTTGGAGTGACTTTCTAAAAATAGAAAGTCATGTCTACTCATTTCAAGTATGACTTTCCAAAAATAGTAAATCACCTCAATCAATGGGTAAACAAGTATACTTGAAGGAAAATCACTTAAATTGTGATTAATCAATTGTAATAGTTCAATCTCGACTTAATCCTCAATATTATTAATATTATTAATATTATTATTATCTTTATGAGACTATGATATTATTATTAAAAAGAAATTATATCTCCTCAATCACTTCCACCTCTCTCCTTCATGACTCTCATGGCTCTATGTAAATCTCTTTATTCTAAATATTACATTACACCCTCTTGTACACTCATCAAGGAATGGCATATTCCTCTTACACTAATTAAATATATGTCATAAAATATTCCTACATTCATTAAATATATTGTCATAAAATATTCCTCCTACTCACTTTAATGCATATGTTACACTCTCCTTAAATAAGGCATGCATACCTCTCCTTAATGGCATAAGTTACACTCCTCTAAAGAGAATACCAAAACATGCATATTAATCCTCCTTTATGACATGAATTTATTGCTCCTCCTATATGAGTCTATATTGTATTCTCATTTGGGGGGAGGAGGTAATGCACGAAGTGGAAGAGACTTGAGGAATATTGTAGGGAAGATATGGGAGAGTATCCAATTACTTCCAAAAAAAAAAAAAATTCTGAATTTCGACTAATCTACTAAGTATCTATTGAGGTTGAACATGAGTGGTGTTTAGAGAGTGAAAACTATCTTCCTTGGTTTTCCTTGCATCTCTTTCTCTCTTTTCTTTCGCTATCTTAGTGTTTGTTTGTGAGCTTTTACGACTCGGGAGTTCCCGAAGGGAGTTCTCCCTGGATAATTGAGTGGAAAACCGGATGGTTCAAAATGAGTTGGTTAAGGGATTGAAGGTGGATCATATTCTCAACGATTGAGGCTGAATATCTCTTAGGGTATAATTTCCATTGTCCTAAAATTATGGTATAGATTAGCATATAATAAAAGGTATACATTTAAATTGTTGTGGCTTGTCCCAATTTTGGTTTGAAGGCTTGTGTTATCGAAAATATTATTGATTAGTTAAAGAAATGAAGACTAGATCAATCTATGTGTATGGATGTTTAGATCTCAATATTGGAGTTATTATTGGTATAGTTTGTGGTACTAATCTTGGTATTGTAGCATTTGAGAAAAGCCAAATATTGTTGAAGGTAATTTTCAATAAATAAATTCCAAAGGACTTGGGTAAGTATTTCATGATTTATGGTTTTGTTTCAAGTAATTAATAGATACATGTTTTATAAATGGTTTTGGGATAGTTTGAAAAGTGTTTGACAAAATACATGAATGAGTAATGTTATATAAATTTATTTGTACACGAATAAGTGCTAACTTACTGATAAAGAAAATGGACATGTACCCAAAATATGCTTGGAGGGTCTGAGAATCAACCCTTAAAAGAAAATGCAAAAAAAATAATGGCAATTAAAGTATAGTTTGGAGAAGATCAAATGCTTGAGAGTAAGTTGGAGATAAATTTTGGTTATAGCTTATGTTTCATATTCTTCAATGTTTTGTTATTCAAGTTGTTGTAATAGGACTATCGAAATTTTGATAGAAAGCAACAATGGGCATTTTGTGTGATCGGAAACTGTGTGTTTTTAAATTGCCATAATTGGTGCAAAAAAGCTTGTCACTCATGTCAAATGAATTAGCTTGTGGGTGGTAAATGTTTCAACTCATATGGTGGATTTAGAAATGTGTGATTTCAATGAGCATATATTAGTAGCATAACTACGGGTTGTTTTTCCTCATGTAGAGGTGTAGTTGTAAGTTTTCATTTCATATGTTTGACAAAAGTCATAAATGAAACATTTAGGCTATAAATTTTGTTGTTTTTAAAGAATCGCATTTATGGGCGTCTGTTGTGATTAGGCTCCTTCGGGGGGTATCCGTGCCAATAGACCATTTCCACCCCAACTTTGATTTCAAAAATCAAGGTTTCGGACACTCGATTCAAATGCTCTTCTGTTTTGCAGTTCCCAACATTACCTCATAGAACCGCTTTGTTATTTTTGTTTTTACATACAGATCTTTTATGTTAGGTATGCAGTAATTTATAGTGATGAATCTGATATGAAGCTAACCACTTGGAAATGGTTTTTAAAGTATAAATGGTTAATAATTTGAAATTTAAATAACCTTCATGTTTACATATTTTATGACTGTAACTATTTGTCAAAAGTCCTAAATGAAATTTGTGTTTTTGTGCATATAAATTATTAATTCTTTGTTGTTTTTATGTTACTATAAATTATAAATAAACTATTTAATGGGTACTTGTTTCCTATATACTGCAATTTTTTGGTATGAATGTGAAAACGAATTTAATAATTTCTTTGATATTATGAATAAGATAGTTGTTTCTTGTATTATCTAAAGTTAAAAAAAAAAAAAAAAAGCCTTGTTGTTGGAAACAATTTTACAGTGACTAATTCTTTAGGATTTTGTGGGAATGGGTATTAGTGATTATGTGACATCTACTTCTCTATCTTACTGATAGTGGTTAAGGTGGGACCTTACAAGCTACTACACCTATCTAGTACTTGATTCTCTACGTTGTTGTTGACATCTTCATCCGTGCCCTTTGAACTATTCCCCTTAACTGCGGTTATAATCCGATATTTGACATACGTCACTACGATTTCTATCTTGTAGAGCATACGCTACATCAATCTAATTGATCCTTCCTACTACTATTGTGCTATGGGCTCTCGTAGCCGAGTTCGATCCATGAGACACACCATCTCCGCAATGGACCTTTCCCAAATTTCTTATCTTGGGATTATGTCTACACATCACCCCACCATACACCTCGACGTATGGATGCTCCCTCTTCATCTTGCTCAATTTCCCCCTCATGGGGGTCTCTTGCTTCGAGTGGGCTTCCACTTGGTCTCCTCTCTTTGCTTCTCAGTGCAGCGGCTACTCACAACCTTAAGTGCTTCTCATGAGGATGCATGTTGAGAAACAATTTATATCTCTCTAAACCACCAAGTCTCTAAATTATACCTTTCTCCTCAAAGCTTTGCATGCATCTAGTACCTCAATTACATATAGGCTCTTGACTCACGCACGGTGTAATTGTCCCGACGTTACCAAAAAGTTTTCTAAAATAGTTGATTTTAAATCGATGATATCTCCCCTCATCAGAGCTCCTATTAAATGATTTTTTTTCCCATTTGGGTAGATTTTTGCGAGGAATCCAAATATTCTATTTGTTTTTTAAAATTTTACACCAAAATATTTAAATATTCTCTGCAAACTCGCATCCCAAAAAAATCCTACTTTGATACCATGTAGAAAATCTAACCAACGAGTTTCAATCTAATCTTGTAATCTACTAAAACAAGATATTGAATCCTTCCTACAATTTTTGGAAACAAAACAGGATTGCACAATCACATATAAGTAGGAGAAATAAATTATCAATCGCACAACAACATGATGTATTTGGGGAAATAAATTGCTCAAAACCCCTCTATCTCTATTGTGTATTAAGTCAAGGAATCATGAAAAAATACATTAATGCTTAATCTCTCATGAGATTCTCCGGCCTGTGTCAATTGTCTTCATTGATCTAGGAAGAGCCTAGGTCTAGTACTTGGCCAATTCTCATCACTTACTTTGGCCTACCTTGCTCTTCACAATTCTAGGAATTAACTCCTTATCAATTAGTAAAATCGGTCTTCCTTGATTGTACGATCCATCATGCTTTTAATGACTTTATAATTGCACATGGAAATTCTATGAATACAACTCTGAATTATGTTCCCTTTAACCTCTATCTCATTAGGTATTCCTTGGGCAGTATGCATGAAACTATTAATAGCAAATTATCGGTTATATGATTGATCACTCATTGTGAATTAAATCTAATTTTAATTCACTGGACCTCTCACTAGCTCATCACTCGGTTAGAGCAGTTAAGCGGTTTTAACTCATTTAATCGAGTTAATTACACTTGCACCCACTAATGCATCAACTTCAGCACCCATGCCTCAAAAATATTCAGAATCCTCTGAATGCCTCATCTTGAACCCTCAAGTACTTGAATTTCTTGAGCTAACCTAGGTCATCATGACTTAATTAGCTGACACAAGTTGTTGTGAGATGAAATTAAAATTTGTTGTCCAGTTATTTAAGGGAAAAATAAATTAGATGCCCTACATTCCTCACTCTTGGTGCATCAAAATTCCTCACCGGTGTGGGTGCATTTTTTTTTGTAATTTCTAGTTTCCAATCTCACTATTTCTTGTTGCAAATTTCAACATTTCGAAATTTGATACGACATTACACAAGACACCATTGAAATCACATGCCCGATTCTCATGAGAAACCTCTTAAGCTCGATACGCAAAGAGAACCAACAATATGCCATCCTGCTTCCCTGGCCTGAAGCTGACCCTTGGTGTGCAGCACTCTTGAACCCTCACATGAGGATCTTGCTCTTGGAGGATGATCATGACCTCCTTTTTGCAACCCTTGCTCAGCCCTCGTCGACCTACTTTGGGACTACTGTCTCTTCACCCCCTTGATGTACTTGGAGATGGTGGGAATACATGTCAAACATGTCCTAAGATGTGCCAAGTGATAAGACGTACAAGATGTGCAAGGGTGTGTCAATGCATGTCGAGGTGTCAAGACAACAAAAGGAGAAAAAGTTGACTTCTGAGGAAATGAGCACATAAGAGGTTAATAAGTCATCAATTTACCTTTTCCAGAGAGGGCATGCTAGGCACATAACTACTAGGTGCCAAGTGCAAAACCTTAGTGCATTCTAAGTGCCAAGTATTCCTTTGTTGCTTTTCATCTACTTTCCAACAATTGATAATCAAAAATAAGTTTAATAATAAACCATTCCAAATCATACCCAAGGCATCTCAACGTATTCCACATACATGCTAAGAATTTCAAGGAATTGCCAACATGTACCCAAAGCGCCAATATTGTATGGGGACTAGTGTTGTGCATGTTGTAAGTGAAGGAATATTGAAGAGTGCTAGTGTGCTAGAAAGTGATAATACATGTTGATGAGTGTTAGGATTACTAGGAAAAAAGCATTAAAAGGTATAGGCGAGTGTGGAAGTTATTGAATATGAGGAACGTGGTGCAGGAGACTAGTGTTAATGATCGTAGTTGTCATGTGAGAGGGATGAAAGCAAGGTATGCTAAGCATTGGTAAGGCATGCTAGGGAATATCAAGGCATGTCAAGAATTCCAAAAAGTGTGCTTGGGGTTCTAGGGTAGCACTAATTATATCACATGTAATTAGTAGTGCCAAGGAATGTGCCAATACATGGTAGGTGCTAAGGATGTGGTGCGAGGTACGGTATGTCAATATGTGTCAAGGCAACAAAGGAAGAACCAATAAGAGGGTTAATAAGTCAAGACTTTATCTTTTTGAAAAGGGGCATGCTAGGCACACTAATAATTGATCCCAATACATGCAGTGGCATTGTGTATGATGCTAATGTATATCAATGCATTCAACAAGGTGTTCTAGGGCATGCTAGGGACTATGTCTGACATGCCAACACATGGGAAGAGGATTCATGTTGTGCTAGAGCATGCCACCATGTACTTCCAGGCGTAAGTGTGATCACCGGATGTTCTATGTATAAATATGTTCCAATACATGTGCGGTGCTAAGAAATGTTCGTGTGTGCCAAAGCATTAATTTAAGGCATGCCAGTTGGTGAGGATCGTTAGGTCTTTCTCATTATTAGAAATGTCAAGCTTGATTATGTATTAAATAATATATTTCCTACACATAATAGTGGAACTTTATCAAAGAATTTTCTAGATAATAAACTTAATATATATGAATCATGTGTTGACTCATAAAAATGTCTATTAAACTAAATCCATTACTTGAGAAATGATAAACACACTAATTACTTCAAAAAAATTGTACGACCGAACCACTATGGCCTTGGACATATTATAAAAAAATATACAATAATGGTATTAAATAATTAACTTTTGACAAAAATATATTAACGGGCACATAATGTATCAAAAACTCATTAGAATGATCGATGATGACGGGCATTTTTTGACCATCTTAAAAGTAACAAAAAGTGCATTGGTGAGGGTCATTAAAAAATTAAATCACTAGAAATAATCACCAAAGAGAAAATTAGTGATGGGCCTTTAACGACCCTCACCAAATGTCTCACTAAAAATTTATTTGGTGACAGACCATAAAGGACCATCACTATATACACTTATAGTGATGGTTTTTTAATTATCAATGATGACGGACATTTTTTGACAGTCACCAAAAGTAACAAAAAGGGCATTGGTGAGGGTCATTAAAAGTTCATCACTAGAAGTGTCACCAAATAGAGAATCAGTGATGGGCCTTTAACAAACCTCACCAAAAGTGTCATTGAAAATGTCTTTGGTGACAGACCATAAAGGACCATCACTATATACACTTACAGTGACGGTTTTTTAAGGACCATCACCATATGTGACATTGGTGACAGACCTTAAAGGTCCGTCATAAGCATGACCCTCACCAATGTGCTTTTTTCTTGTAGTGAGCGTGTAGCTGCCCACTTGTTAACTTTGAACATTGCAAGGTCAAGGCAGACGTGAGGACAAGTTCGCACCTGCTCACACAACTTTGGTTATTCCATGGTCATTGATGCACCCGGGAAGGAATAGATTCAACTTTCTGTTGTATCAAAGATTGAAGTAGATGGCAGTCTCCCTTGCACCAACCTCACTTGATCTACGCTCGTTTGCAGTGTATCCATATTCAACTAGAGAACTTGCAAACTTGACTATAAGACATCTACTGTGTCCTTGTACTCTATCTCCGAGGAGGTCCAATGGTCCTCCGACACTGATGCGATTGCATCGACAATCTTGTCGAGGTCCTCTTCTATGAGAGTAACCTCTTCCTTTCCTCCCGCCTTGGACCCTTTCCACTTCTTGCGCATCCCTTTAGATATTTCATCGCCTCGCTTGGTGCCGCATGGAGATGTAGCACCATCCCTGTTGAACCCTTCCAAACCTCTGAGGTCCTCCTCCTCCCTGTCTCCTCCCAAATCTTGATCTTTATCTTTTTTGGTGCCTAGCTCTTTTTCAGTTTCGGCCCAAATATCTTTTCAACTATTTTTCACTGCATTTTTTTCTGTGCACGGCTTTGTTGTGTCTTTTGGAGTTGTATCTTTAACTGAAGTGGACGGCGTAATGAGCTCGATGGAGCCAGGCCTGATCTTCCACAAATTGGGCCAGGTCACCACAACCTGATCAACATTCGCCTCCGTGACCATATAGGGCAAGGTATACCAGCTAGAGTCTGTGCACACCTTATTTGTGTTGTGCATGGTCACCTAAAATTATGCGAAGCTTTTGTACTTATTGTGCACTGTTGGTGAGAGTCTTGCTCTAGGATGTATTTCTTGAGCCAACGCTCCAAAAAGTACCCAAATTTTTTTATTTTCTTCAACTCACTCTGTGTTGGATGAGTCCCATAAGTTCGCATAGCGTGCCCCCTCGCATACGCCTAGCTCGATCTTAGGGAGGATTGCATCAGTTGGGGTATCGCATGCCACGAGAACAATAAAAAACAGAAGCCACAAGTAGCATAACTGCTTCCCCATTTCCTGTGCCTCATGCACATTTTCCAAAAATTCTTCGCACAAAAACTACGACCAGTTGTAAAACATCCTGTTTTCGCATTATCCTGCCAAGGCAATGATGTGCGTGGGGAGTGCTTTCGGTTGGAACTTCCTCTTAAGCTTGCATCCGAGGAGGAGGGTGCCTAGGCGCAACGCCGGGTCAACGAGGCTCTAGACCAAAAAGCCCCACTTATTCCATCCCAAATTGTATTTTTTCTTCACATTAGTTGCTACCTTTAACTCGTTACTCTTCATGAATCCCTTCTTCAGATGGGGGCCCTTCTTGGGTAGGCCTGTGATCCGATGGATCAATGTGACATCTATAGGAATTCGCCTCTAAATCCACAAGGTGCCCTGGTAAACTAGGGCCAGCAGGTGGTGCACACAAATTCTAGTGATTGGGTACCTCCCTAAATATAGAATTCTAAGTAGGTTGAGGACTCCTACATTGTGTAGCTTGCGTGCCCAAGGAATTGGTTCTACTTTAGGCACATCTTCATACTACACTCATTCCAAGTAATTTTGTGGCGTGAGATGAGGGAATTTTGCTTCATTTTCTAAGTCATAATCATCAAAATTGATCTATGAGATGTTTCTAAACATTTCTCCAACTAGGGGGACCTCCTAAGGGATCAAGGGCATCTGCAAGTATTCCCAAATAGTTTCAACGTTCAGTGGCATGTGCGCAGAGGGCTTCCATGGCTTAACATAGGGTGGTCACCATGATATTTGTTCCATGAACAACACTTCTTTTCTAGCACTCATCGGGCACTTTGAGGGATCATTGATTGGAAATCGCTGCTTAGTATCTTGCCTTGGGGACATTACATTTCTTGGATAGGTGCGCGGCTTCGAGGAAGCCCACTTTGATACTTTGCTCTTGCCCTTAGCAGTTGGGGACGTGACTTCTTCTATCTCAGGGATTACTTCTCGAACTTCATCTGACACCATCTTAGTCGATGTAGTGATATGTGCAGAGTGCTCCTTTAAGGTGTTGGTGGCTGTCATTCTTGGTTGGTGATATGCGCAGAGTACTTGTGTTACCATCAATGCCAAAGGGGGAGATTTTTTATCAGTGGTTGTCATTGATGTCAAACCAAGAAACACCATGGGCTACCCCAATATTTCATGGGAATTTTGACCTACGAAATTAATATATTCTGGGTCAATAATATTTTTTATGGTTTCTACTTCTCGAGATGTTTCTGTTGATATATGGAACACCATGTAATTCTTCACGGTTTGAGAGATATTCATGTTTGACATTTGTAACTCCAATTAGTGGGCTAAAACCCCATGGGGTTGTGGCATGGGTCATTGAAAACTCAATCATTAGTAATTTTTAAGCTCGTAAAATCCCTCCCACGTTCACTTGTTGCAGGCCCTCTCAACCTAAGCATTTATATAAATTGTGATCCTCATATCCTCCTCATGCAAGGATTTCGTTCCTGTAACAGGTCATCATGGCATTTTCACTATAATTCTTTTCCTAAGAAGGTTCGGATGTTGAAATTTTTATGCAACAAAGACAAAATACTCAAGAAGCTCCTGTAAAAATTTCAAATCAAGGTGCGCAATATTTTCAGAGATATGATTTGTGGAAGTAAGTGTTTTTGCAGTCTCTTGAACTTCATATCAAAGAAGTGACCTTGGGAAAATCATCATAACTCTCTCTGAGTATCGGATTGGAATTCTATAAAAAGTGGTAGATAGTGCACGGTCTGTAGTTTTTTCTATATAAATTTTAGATTTGAATGAAGAAACCATGATACGTGGCACACCATACAAGTTCACTCTACTGAACCTATCCATAATTAGGGCATTGTGAGAGATTGGGCATAACTCTCCCTTGAAGAATCCAAATTGGGTTAGACATGTGGCATTGGAAAGAAGACTTAGAGGACTACTACGGGACCGAAAATCACATATTGGGGATATGAAATAAGAGAGATACACTAGATTCAATATCGATCTCCTAGAAGGCAAGAAAAAGCTAGATCGTGTGTTGTCAAGGGCTGCAAAGTACAAGACTTTCTAGGGCAACAAAGAAAATCAAGGTGCTACAGAGGGTAGCATGAAAAGAGTAGAAATAAAAGTGCAAAATAACACTAAAAGGTTCACCACATGATGTCTTTAAGTGGGAAGCACTGCATATAGTCATTATAAAGGTATTATTGTACTAAGTCATTGTAAATGCATTATTGTAAAAATTGTACAAGTGTCTATCTTCCAAGAGTTGAACAGGTAGTGTTGGGAGGTCTAGGATCATCATTAGGTGGTTGTGTCATAGTTGGGATTATTTTCTAATGTGTCTTCTTCTTCTACATCATTCTATATCATTTTAAAGTGGACCATTTTCCATGGTACATGATCCAGATCTTGGGGGAGGCCCCCAAGATCTAAAAAGTTGAAATGGATCTCACAAGATCTGCAAAATTAGAATGCCAAAAAAAAAAGAGAACACGCTCCAACTAAAACCACAAAGAAACTTGTTTTATTGAAACAGAGAATAACTATAGAAGCTACATTTTGGTGGACAATCTGTCCTTTTATAAAGTGAGGCTTGTTATTTATAGCCTTTTTTTGAGTTACAATACTATGGGTAGATACCATAGGTGGATACAATGGGTCAATGCCATGGGTCAATACAATGGGTAGATACCGCTTACAATACCATGGGTAAATTCCATGTGTAGATGAATACCATAGTTGGATACATACCATGGATGAATGAATATCATGGATAGATGTCAGTTACAATACCGTCTGCGAATAAATATGATGGGTTGATGCCATAGGTACAATCTATGCACTTGAGTATTGGTAAAAATAAAAAGTGTAGTAGTTCCATACCTGCTATACGTGGTTGAAAGAGAACCACAAGTATATGCCCATGACAGATGATATTAGAGCTTGATTCAGAGCAAGTTGAGTTGTGTTGATTATTCAAGAAGGAGGAATACATTTACAAGGTTGCAACTAGTATTGAAGCTTGGACTCTATATTGGTTGGTCTGAGTGAGACATTGGCACGGGAAGGACTTTGGTCATGGGTGAAGCTGCATAGGTTGACGCGTATGAAAGAAGAGAAACCATGGATTCGCGTTGAACTTGAAGTCTTGGAGGAGAATTTTGAGGTATAGCTTATTTGAATTGCTTGGGTAATGGATCACGATAGAGTTGTAGGTTGTGATGAGGAAGAATAAAATGAGACATGTAAATAAAAGGATGTTGGAGGTGTGTCAATGATGAAGGAGTAACTTGATGACCAAGTTGTACCAAGAACCTATGGATTGCAGACATTGATGATGAAACACACCCAATTGGAGAGTCCTTATGGATATATAACTGGTATTTCATTGGAGATTTTGGAGGATGTACCATATGTAGGGATTAAAAAAGGGATAACTTATTTTCCAATGCCATGGATGATCTTTCCTTGGAACACTATGATGAGACCTTGTGGATTAAAGAAGCGGGGAGCATTGTTTATGAATTGTTGGGGTAGTTTGGGACCTCGTGATAGAATGTTCAAATGCCTATGACAAGGGTGGAACATCATGAGATTTACAATGGATGGGTCATGAATAGCCACATGGAGAATTGACTAAGTTCCCAACATGACTTATGGAATTATTGGAGATAGGGCACACCAAAGTTATGATATATGATGATATTTATATAGAATTCTTCGTGGATGAAAGCAAGAAAGTTCTTGGTGGACCTTTAGTGGTGGATGCAGTAGTGAAGGAAGAAATCGTGATGACAGATGAAGGTATAAGTGACTGAGGGCACTTATGGGGATGATGGACATGGATGAGCTGACTAGAGTTGTGTTGAGTCTAGTTTGATAGACACATGGATAACCAAGGTCATGGGCGTCAACTTAGGAACATGGAAGAAATTATGCAGGTGCACTTATGGAAATGCCACTTATGAGCATGAAGAAGAAGTGTTAAATTACGGATGTTGAGCAGGATGGATTTGCTAGTGCAACATGGATAAATTTTCAATATGGACAGATGGGGATTTTGTTCACATTTGGAAAAAAAACCATGATTGGATGAACATCCTATGAGGGTATTCGTATGACTTGTAGGGCAGGAACAACTTACAATGGAACTCATGGCCTAGTCAAGTGCGCTTGCCGAAGTATTGGACGGAGATAATGCATAGGAGTTCATGATGATTTGAAAATGGTTTTGACCATTGGAGACTTCATATTATAGTGGTGTTCGAGTATCTAGTTAATTTAGGATCTGAGGTTAGGATGTGTCTTATCTTTGATGTATTATTGGATGCACACATTAGGCACATTATGGGGTGTCTTTGTGAGGAGTGACTTGATGTATGTGATCAAGACATGACACTTTCGAGTTCGATGGAGTTGCAACAATGGAGATGCCTTTGTGAGGCACACTTAGGAATGGGTTGATTCTTTTGAATTGACCACACTTTTGATGGACATGATGGAAGATTGATATAGGATCATGGGTAGCACATGGATGGATGATAAGGAAAGTTATAATTTTCCCTTTGACAAATTTGATGGATGGCATATTGCAGATAATATGGAGGTTGTTTCATGGTCCTCTATATAGCACATTGAACATTGGATTGATGGGAGGAGGCCTTGACTAATTTGAGGAGGACATCTCACACATGGATGATGATTCTTAGAGAGATGTCACTAATTGACATACAACACATCGACACCAACATCATGGACAACATGTTACATATGAGATGATGACTACTTCATGGACCTCAGCATGGCTTATTTTGATAGAGATGGGATGGATTTTTTATCAAGTTGATGATGTGACATGATGTTGGAGAGACGTACCAACGATGGCATGAGGAGGAGTATTCTCATGGGGTTGAGCTCATAGTTGGACTAGTCACTGGACTAGTTCGAGCCATGGGGGCATGTAGTACATCGAACTATGTCACATAGACGTATCGAGGATATAGCGAGATATATTGTGTTGGGATAGAGTATCATGGCAAATATTCACATGATATTGACGATATATGATGGGTTGACATGATATATGTTGTAGCTATAGCATGTATCTTGAGTTCATGAGACTAACTTCCCATGACGAAGGCAACATGTGGAAATTGTGATAGATGTTATTGATGATCATATACTAAGGAGATGTTTCCATGGACATATTTATGGAGTCACATGCCTTGATGGTTTGTATGAAGATAGAGTAGAGATGGGTAGCATGGAAATTTTGGAGATGTTGGAGCTAGAAAAACTTTTCAATGATATGATGGAGTTGTCGGGGATGACAACCTTATTTGGAGTGGGGGAGGATGTCATGCTCACGAGCTAGAGTCATATGTGACCGAGTTGTAGTGGGTGCGCCCATGTACGACGAGAACCCGTATTCACCAATTCAGGCATGTGTGATGAAGAAGTGTGAATGGCACGCCGTGTTGGCGAGCACCCAACCCATGGGAAGGTTGTGCAGAGGAGGATGGAGTCATGCAAAAAGTGAGGGTGGTGAGCAGTGTCGGGCGGGCGCCCACCCATAGCTCACGAGCGGGGATAGAAACTTGCGAGTTGTTCAATGGAGAGCGTGTTTGGTGAATGAGCGCACTCGTGGACTTGGTGGACACGTGAGATGTGCATGTGAGGCACGAGTGGTCAAGCTTACCCGGGTGATTCGAGTGACCCGAGGGACCAACCAGGGCGAAACACATTTTAAAGGAAAAATATTGCGATGGATGTTTTATACTAATAAAAGGCTGACACTTAATAAAAGTTTGCAGGTCCATGTGTGTTTGAGTTGGTCGACTCATGAATATTTGCGACCACTTGGTCGAACAAGACCACATGGTGGGATATACATACGACAATGAGATGGAACATTTGGGCATCATTCATTCATGGGAGTCAAGCTCTAAGTCATAGTGCGAAGGAGGAACAAAGAACAGGCCGAGTGATTTGATGAGCTAGCACAGCAGGGAGACAAAGTACAATAGTCGAACGATTTTTTCTAAATCATGCAGAATAGTGTAGACACATTGAGTACGTGCTGATGGTGGCTCGAGTGACTCAGGTGCATGACAAACTCAAGTCAAGAAAACTCGTGCACTTAGTGACCCAAGTGATCTGTGTTGCATGAGTGTGGGTAAGGTCGGGCGGACTCGTTCACATAGTGACCCAGGTGAACCGAGGTGCACAAGAGCACATTGGGTTGGGGAGATGACATGGAGAGAGTGATCATGGTGACCCGAGTTGCACGATATCCGAGCAAAGCTTAAGAATTGTATTTTGGCTAGAAATTTTGGGTTCTCGACTGAATGATGTGTGGTAGAGTGGGAGCATTACACGAATCAAGGCACGGTTGTTGGGTAGACATGGCAAGGTGTGCACAGACTTGGTGAATGTCTATAATTAATATAAATTGTACATTGTTGAACAATTTTATATATTATTGGGTATACTTTTTGGGATTTTCCCCTCCGAAGTATGTATGTGTGTACTTGTGATCATTTTTGAATGTTTTATTGTGAGATATTAAATATTGAATATTAATGTTATTCTGATGTATTGTTAAAAACACTTGTTTGAAAAATTAACTAAGTGATCAAGTAGGCATATTCTATGCACTTGAGTATTCGTAAAAATAAAAAGTGCAGTAGTGTCGCACCCACTATACATGTTGAAAGAGCACCACAATTTTAGGGCCGTGAGAGTAGGGAATCCAACACTCTTGCCTCGAAAATTTCCGAGCCGTAATCAATAACCTCATGGAACATGTGGACAAGGCCAATAGAGTTGGTGGCTAGGAGCATGCACTATTTTGAGTGCCAAGTTTGGGAGAGGCTACTAGTGGTTAGCCAGGCCAAAACCAACTTAATGAGAAAGTACAAAAGCTCCATACTTCGGTGCACACTTTGAAGGAAACTTCTAGTGCGGGCCCTCCACCCCTTACACGAACAACCCCAACAATCCTGCATCTATCACATCCAGGTATTTTATGTTTTAGGTTTGTTTTGGTGCTTGTGGCCCCATAGTTTATGGAAAAAGACCTTAGTTATATTTTTGCATTTGTGTCACTTGGTGCATGTTTTGGTCAAAAAAGCAAGTCACTGTGAGACCAAATGTTTTGTAAAAGACTCTATGTACTCATTTTTCCTACTTGAATAGAATATTGACTTACAAAAAAAATCTTAATAAAATATTATTAACCATACATATTAATATAAATTTGGACTCATCCATCCTACATACATCTCCATGCTACTATATCAGAGCCCCACATATCATAAATTTTCATTAATGAGATATTATGATATTACGAAATCGTGAGATTTTGAGTCCCTTTTTATTAGCTCTTATCGCATTTCCACCATAGGACTAGGTTTCTGGACCAACGACATAGAGTATAGGTGCTAATCCATTCAGGATTATGTCATGGGCTTATGTCCTCATGTTATTTTCTCTACACCCTTGGTTGTTTGTACTTCATGACCAGATTCCAATCAACATCAGAGCTCCCACATATCATGAATTTTAGAAAAATGCACTTATAGAATAGTTCTGAAATATCCAACCTCCGATATGCTCCATAACACTTATGTGCTATGACCTCCTCTGTGCCCTTGGTTATTTGGGTCCCCATGGCCAAATTCTAATCATACATCGAAATCCCACTATTTCATAACTTTTCCAAATTACAAATGCGCAAGAGTTATGAGATTTGTAACCTCCTATATTATGACCTTCGAGATGAAATCATGCTCTTGTCATCAAATCCACATGGTGTCTCCATAGTGGTGATACATGTCACCTATATTTTCCACATTAGGCCACCCAATATTGTTGAATTTTACTTCCACATGTATTTTGTACTACCATGTTATGATGATATCATCTTCCACCATAATCTCCTCAAGACCAATAAAAAACTTCCATGGGTCCTATATTGAAGAGAGAGAAAGCGTTCCTTGGTCCAAGGTTTTGCAATGAATACCTCTGTAAATATTGGATCCTCATAGGCATGGATCTTTTAAACAATTTCATTATTAGGAACTTACAAAACCCTGAGCTTATGAAATATTTAGTTTCCAATATTCCAACATTTTGAAGTTCGTCTTCTCTAAGGTTATGATATTTCGACCTTTTGATATTCAAGCTTTCAATGTTCTACCGGCTCATCCCTTCTGATATCCAACATTCTGAGAATCAAATCTTGGGAATTTGAACCTATGATATTCTAACCTCCCTAGGTCCTGAGGATCCCCCATCGTCTCCGTTGAATTTGGAACTGCTTCCAACTTTGGCGTAGGCTATGCACCAAGACTCCTCTAATCACCTTTTATGTCTGCTATCATAAAATTAAGTCACCGAAATTTTGTTGGGAGTAAATCCTAATCCAGGAGGCCATTTTTAGACTTCAACATAGTATTCGAAAGCTCTTTTACAACACTTTCCAATGGAGAAGGTTCTATGTTGGCTTTGATCCCATTTTCTACTTGAAAAATGGCTGCAAAATCTCTCTTTTTCTTTACACCTTGACCCTTCTTCTTGTGCGTAGAACCTAATCTTAAAAGGAACTTTTTAAGGTTCCAAATACCATTACAAAGATATTTCGATATAGTCAACAACTATTCCACTTTCAAGAGTATCTTAGGTATTCTCTTGAGGAATAATTGCCTCCAAATTCTGGGACTCCTAACCACCATAGTCATCTTTTTATGGCTTCTCGAATAGGATTGATACTATGGTGATTCTATACCATATACTTTAGAAAACATAGGACTCCCCCTGAGCTTGAAACTTCAAGCATATCAATGTTAAAATTTATTTCTATCAAAGCCATCTCAATGGATATCAAAGCCAACATCTGCTACCACAAACATCCATGCAAGTCTCATTGACATCAATGCCAACAATCTTGCGAGTTGTTATACAATTCCAACATACCAATACATCTCCTAGCATGATTTTTGACATAAATTCCAAAATATTTGTAGCCACTAGCCATCCAAACAATTCCAACTGTCCAACAGCTACCACCATGGCTCATTTCCTCAACATGGATTAACTGGCTTTATGGCTCTGTGCAAACCTATATGTCCCACTACTCGAAACCATGTCCTATGGCCCATCCTACACATAATCACCATAATATTGGTTCTCATCCCCATTTTGACCTAGGGCTTACAACCCCTAACCAACCTCACTCATAGAACTATGCAACACATTTGGAAAGAGTGGTTCCACTCTTGAACTTTTCTCCACCATACATATAACTTTTGTATATGAGATTATATATATAAATTTTAATTTTCATATATTTTTTGATAGACCTGTATCACTTCCCCAACTTTAGCCATACACACACACACACACACACACACACACACACACACACACACACACATAGGCAGACATTCAGTAAGGTTGGTATAAACCATTATATTACAAAACATAAATTTTTTTTATATAAAATTTTGTATACTTATAAAAAAAAATTAAAAACAATATCTATATATATATATATATATATATATATATATATATATATATATATAATTTCCTTCCACATCGCATAAAAAATAATGTCCTACACTCAAATCTAACCCTCCAAGGCAAATATTGACATTGCTTCATCAAAATTTTCCTGCCATAAAACATATTTAGCCTTTCTGAGTCCTTTCTCGACACATATGCCCTTTTCCACACAAATCTTAACCAAATTCCAGCATTATCAATATCATCAAATAGTTGTGAACAATCTATAATTTTCTCATTTCACCTCCAATTTTGACCTAATCAAGACTAGTGTTGTAACCTCACCTCTAATACCACCTTGTAACGTCCCCGACCTCCTCCTGGTCAATTCTACCACGGCCACAACACTTAAAAACATATTATTTGCTACAAAATAATAATATCACGAATGTATATATGCTTGAATGCAACTGCAGAATGATCGTAATGCCAATTTTAACACAAGTACATCATAATTACAACATGCATAGTAGAAACATAAATTAATGTTAATTAAATATCTCATTAACTAGAAAGTACAGATGCATGCTTAGTAAAATATAAAGGAATTATAAAAATTGATACACAAACCTTGACCTAGGGTTTAAAGCATTAATTCATGAATACATGAAAGAGGCACAAAAACACATGATACTAAACAACATGGAACATAATATAAAATACTTAACTTACCAAGGAAATCCAAATTTTTATCTCCACGTTCAATAACCATATGTCTATTGCGAAGGTGCCAACCTAGCAGTCATGGCTCCAACCATACGCTTTACTTCCCTGAACCTACTCCTAAGTGACAACTTATGGCCAACCAATAACTTCTTGATATGTTCTTTCAGGAGCCCATCTTGCTACAATTATTTATGGAATGCTCCATGCCACGAACCAAATCAACTCCCAATTGGTATCAGATCCCAAGCTAAGGGTAAAAATAAAGATCTAAAGCTACATTGGAAATATTAGGATTTATTATACACAATGTATTCATCAAGTACTACAAACACCTTCTCCAAACCCTTGAAAAATGGTCTTGATGTCAAGCTACCGTGGCAATTCTATTTTTGGCATTTCTCTAAAATCATAATAATTGTGTATACAATAAAGTAGTTTTTTTTCCTTGGTATATTATGGACAAAAAAATCTTTCATTTGTGGAAAATTCATCTCTATTTCTTTTTGAAGAAAAATTGTTCATGTGTGTCGTGTAAACCCTAGGCATCCCATAACTTGGAAAGGTAAAGCTATGATTTCTTGGAATTTGGTAGTACTTGGAAAGTGGAGAGGACATCATATCATGTGTGTTGAGTGGTTCATATCTTGAAATTTGGCCTCCTTTATTTTAAGGCCTCTTATCTCCCTCCATATGTACTTTGCAAGGGAAAAACCGTAATAGTGAAAAATAGGGGAATGGAGAAATGACGTAGGATCGAGGGGTTAAGAGAGGGAAATGGGAGTAGGAAAATTTAGGGAGTTGTAAATGGGTCTTAGGAAACTTTATGAAGTGAAATAAAGTTAAATGGGTAAGGTAATTTTAACTATGAAATTTTTACACAGCCCTAGCTAGGAAATTTTTACATAATCGTAGCTAGGAAAACTACCCAAAATTGCAGATTTAGGATAGGGTTTAGGATTTTTGGGCTTAGCAATTGGAAATGAGGAGATATGAAAGTTTTTGGAGATGTTATTGGGTGTGAGGGAGGGTAGAAAATGATTGAAATATTTTTTTACCTACGCAAATGAAATGTGGTGACTAGAAGACCAAAAAAGCAAGACAAACCCTAGAAAAGGAATTAGCTTGAATCTTAGGCAAATTTGATGAGAGGGTTGAGAAAAATGGTAGTAGTTAATTATTTTTAGCTGATATAAAATTCCTTAAGAGATTAAAATCTTTCGAAATAGTTGTGCTTCACCCCACAACAAAATGTGTGTTTTCACCGAGATGCGTAACATAGTTTTCATGTGTGTAGCAAAGATGTGCAACATGGAGCTCCTTTGCAAAGTGTTTTTCGGCCAAATGCGTAGTGCAATGTTGTTATGCATAGAGAAATCTTCCTGTGCATAGTGCCTTGTCAAGATGTGCAACAAAATGATGCAAATTTCCAATGAGAGGCAAAACATTGAATTTCTTGGCAATGAGAGAGGGGAGCTCGATGGTAGGAGGATAGGTAAGTGAAAATGAAATATATCATTTATATTTTTTTCCTTTTCATAAACTGAATTGAATTATTTCGAGTTAGGATGGGTCTCACATTTCATTTTCCAAGAATAATTGCATTTTTGAACATTCTAAGTTTAGAACTTTGTAACCTTTGGAACCTTGTATCTTTTTCGAACCTTCAATTGAAAATTTAGGAACATGATGAACTTATTACATATTAGAAACATAAATTACATTTGAAACCAAATTCATAGAAATTTTTTACCTATTACCACTCCTCCATTGTGAGACGTTATGCATGGATGCCAGATTTGGTGACTAAAACCCTAATGACCTAATGAAAAAATTGTATTGAATGAAACCATGATGATGATGATTGAAGTGATAATGATGATTTTTTATTTTATGGTACACTCAAATTAATGATGAAAAGGATCAAAATGTAATTTTTTTAAAAAAGGAATCGCAATAGCCCTAGACACACTAGCGAGTAACCAATTTTTTATTTGAAGACCTCATTAAATGAATTTTTTTTATTTTGAGAACCTAAAAGGACATGATAAGAGCCCATTTGATCACTTGGGATAGGCTGAAAAGACTCACACTAACAAGCGCCATAATTCGCCATCACCAAAAACCGTCATCAACACCTCGTCGACTATCACCTTGGAGTTTCCTGCCCCCCATATTCTTCACTATGGAGTGGTCTTTGCAAACAACTTATTTTATATCATATTATAATAAAAAAATGTACATCACTTGCATCATATTTACAAACTTGGAAATCATATTATGATATAAATATTTACATTATTTTCATCATATTTACGAACTTTGCATACATCATATTTACATACTTGGCATATATGTCTTGACACGCTCTCAAAAAAAATATATAACATAAATACATAGGCATGGATCCCAACAAAATAACCTAGGCTCACCAACCTAATATCAAGGTAGGTATATATATTTGCATCATAAACTGGCACATGTATTACATATTGTTGGATCTATTTAAAAATAAATAAAATAGAAAGTATGTCCTATGTGATAGTGTTCCAACCCCTCCATATGCCTTGAGCAAAGTTCATTTTTGGTAAAAAAGTTTTTTTTTTTAATTTTTATAAATCAAGGTTCTATTCATTCATAAAAAATTGAGTACATAGATATCAAAATGCAAGTAGTCTCACCTCAACTAGGTTTGTTGACTAAAGCTATCAACATATGTAAAAAAACTAGTAGCAAAACAAGGAACAATCCACGACTTGACAGGCCAAAAGAACCAAACGGTAAACAAAACTAGAAGAACACCTGTGACCAGGCTCATTCGTCAAAATTAGTAGACACAGTTTTCTGGCCCATTCCCTAGAGGGGGAGGAGGGCGTTAAGTACAATGAACATGTTACTCAAAGTGAGGCATTCACATTTCCACCTTTTCCACATTTTCACATAGAATATTCTCGCCACAGCAAACCACAACAATCCTTTCTCTAACATGGAATTGAAAGTGATGCAGTTTCTTGAGTGTGGAAATAAGAAAATCATGTTCTTACTTCCTAGCCTTATCATAAATTTTGAGGAGATCCAAAACTAATTGGACGAGGCCAAAATAGGCCTTGGAGCACCGCTACTAGCCAACAACCCTTGCACACCCTAATTAACGAGTCCAACCATGCCCACATGCTCCATCCCCATGTGTCCCACTACCCTTCTCTCCATTCCCCAGTGCACGACCACCCTAAGCGACTCTCACACCACCCCTGTCATCATGGGTCCATCACACCACCCTTATCCTACTTCCAGCATATCTACTACCCCGCATTGAATGCTTAGTAATCCAGCTCGCTGATGCCACCTTCAATACATTGCAGCTCCTTCCATGGATCGTTGAAGATCCCCTCCACTCGCGCTAGGAGCGAAAATTACACGACATAGGTAGCATGGTGAGGGCCAAGGAATACACTTCTAAAAAAAACATCAACGGACAACAAAACCTATTGATGCACTGTAAACAACAGTGGAGAAACAAGCAACCCCAAATTAATTAAGAGAATCCTACTTCTTTGAACTGTCGATCTTCTCTCACCAGCTAGAGGAGTTATAAGTGAAACCACAACTAATAAACACACCAACCAGAATAATACCTTTATTGTTTCCTCAACCAAAGGAAACATCTAGAAGAAAAGTCACAAACATAAATAATATACACCCAGACGTAAAAAAATGAGGTATGAACCCATGCTAATAAACAATCACCACAGGCACGTTCATACAATTTTTCCACCCCCAAACCCAATTTCTTCTCACCCAGCATTAGGCTGCAGGAATGTACATAAAATACACAAAGAGAGGAGGAACCAAAAAATATTTGGTTGATAGGAGACTAAGACATCCTCACAAGCTCAAAAAACATCTAGGAACAGAGCTAACAATTAGCACAAGGGTAGGCTCTAAGGTTGACCTAATTACCATGCAAAATTCACTCAAACATTTGAAAAAAAAACCATTCAAAGTAAGAGGAACTTAGCACTTTTGTGAGTTAGATGCGAAGGAAGAAATGTCGATGACATAATCTCCACCATTCTCACATGAACCAAAGGGAATATAAAGTCATTCGACTAATAGAGCTCTGACCACAAACATCCAACTACCAAACTAACATGACATAATATAAATCCTGTAGCTCAACATGTGCCATAAACCAATTTCCCTCTCTAGCTCTCAATAACGAAGAGACAAAAGGAAAAATCGCAAGCCACACTGTTAAATACCCCATGCAAGAAACATAAAGGGAGGAGAGGGTGGGTGTCCTCCTTATCATCCGCCAAATGTTCACTTTCATAGCATTCATAAAAAAAAATTGACTTTCAATTAGTTTTGAAATTTTTAAACATATTCAAAGTTTATTAAAGCTTTGAACAAAATATGAAACTTAATAGTTTGAAAATTAAAAGTAATATTTAATTTTTTAGAATGTAAATTATTTTTTTCTAATTTATTGATGACTATTTTTGTGTGGTTATAAATTCAATTGTTAGATGTAAAAATTGTATTAAAATACAACAAATCTAAAAACAAATGATTTTCACCAAGTGGAAAAATAATTTAGACTTTGTTACAATACAATAGGACAATACCATGGGTAATCAATGTAACATGCTCAAAATCCATAACTCTTTTCAAAATAAAAATATTTTATAGATATTTTGATTTAATTTAATTTTATAACATTTTTTTAAATTAAAACTTAATAGAAGATTCTTAACCATGCATATTTACTCCATTTTACCATGGATATTATTAACTTGTAAATATAATTTAGTACAATACCATGGAATAATACCATAGCTTATCAATACAACTTTCCCAAAAATAGTAACTCATTTCAAAATCAAAATATTTTATAAATATTTTACTTTAAATTTATTTTATACTATTTTAATTTCCTTTTAAATAAATTCTATAAATTTTATTAAAATCTTATTATATTATATATATATATATATATATATATATAATGTAATTAAATATATCTAAATAATAAATTACTTTTTAAGAAGCAAAAATGCATATTACACTTATTTTTGTGGTAGGCATTTAATAGAAGCACTATCTGTTTGGGTTCCCATGTTTTGGCAAGGTTGGTAATGAAAAACGATGAGACAACATCAGAACCAATTTCAGACCTCAGGATCTGGCCCTCCTGGGTCCAGAGAGGGATCTCTCTATAATAGTCAAAGTATATTTTTCTTTGAAGCTCAAATGATAAGATGTTAGGCTAGTTATAGGCACAAGGTTTGTTTGTTTTGTTTGGTTTGGTTTCGTTGCTAGTTATTAGGAAAGGTGGGTTCAATGTAAGACAAAGCTCAGCAAAGAGGGATATGGCAGAGGTGAAATGTTCCAGGAAATATTCAACCATTGGGCAATGGAGTCAGGAAAGGATTTGCTTGCTACTCAATAGGCAAGCTTTCAATTGGGCTAGTCATCTAAAACCTAGGATCTTAAAGATGATTATGTGATATGAAAGGTAGTAAAGGAGGAGATAACACAGATTCGGAGCAGAAAGTTACATACTAGCTGGTCACACAAGGATCCTAGTGGACAAGGCTAACTCCAATCCCTAGTGTTCCCAAATCTTCCAACTAAATCCTTAACAAGAAAACATCTAAGAACAGATACATTTAATTCATACATCAGAGAGCAGGCAATACCATCCACTACACTGGTTAAATTATCTGAAATCAATTCTTAGATAATACATTCAGAAGAGAAACATCAAAGGCAAGGAGAGCAGAAAAACAGGGTACCTAACAAGGGTAAATCCTATGCCAATATTCTGATGCAAGCCAGTAGAAACGAAATGAAATGAATGTAAACACAAAGATAGGAAAACATCACCGCTGCTTCAGATCAGGATCCAAAGAAATGTGCTTGTCATATTAAATAGCAATACCAGTCAAGTACAACATGCCAATGGCTGAATACTCAGTCTAAAAACATCTTCTTCAACCTATCTTACAGCTTTACACAGAGACTGTGTCTCAAAAGAAACTACTTGCAGTTCTCTGATAACTGATCAACAAACTTTACAATGAGTTTCTTCACGAATTTATAGCTCCGGAGGAGCAGAGGAGGTAGGTGAAGAACTAACTGCAGCATTAAAACCTCTGAAAAGAAAGAGGGCTGAAGCCCATTCTGTATAAATCTTGTGCATTAATATCTAGTGTTCTTTGAGTGAACGAATGATCTTCTTCAGACTACATATTACTCTGAAATGGCTCTGATGTATTCTGACTGCAATACTGTGTGGTGCTATTGGTGAATAAAAGAAATATGAATGAGTGATAAAGTAGTCTGCCATACTGATGAAATAAATGCTCTGATAGTCCCGGGGCTATTTCAGGGTAGAAAATCTCTCCAGAACATGGCATAGATTGAACACTGCATGGGCGCTCTGTCCTTTATGGAGGAAAAAAATTCTGCTACTGTAGAAACCCCTGATATACATTGGTTTCTGCTTGCTATACCTTCTGCGGGATCCCTGGGCTTTCAATCTGATTTTTCCCTTTAAAACACTAGATTAGGACTTAAGATCTTCAATGATGTACATAAGAACTCCCTAACTCTCGCGCTGATACTTCCTTGCTGCTTCAACTGTCTCTGTCAGTGGGAAAAATGAGCTTTAATGGCACTGGAAAGATTTGCAAAGTTTGAACTCTGCTCTTCTTTAATGCAAGTCCTATCAGCCACCTTCTTTGAAAATTTCATGGTAGTACCAGCTTCCAGATTCAATTCTGTCTGTGCAACACACCATTAAAGTTGTACATATGGACCATGGCATTTTCACACATCTTGAAACCCTACAAAATATGAAAACATATTAAGAAAACAATGAGGGTGGTGGACGCTATGGGGGGTGGCTAGACTGACCATGCAAACTGGTTAGATGGAGAAAATATCATGGAAGACCTGTAGTGAGGTGGAAACGGTGAATATTACAGTCAGAAGGTGGCGCGGAAGGAAAAATGAATGAAAAACCTTTGAATCTTCGACCTTTGAATGAATTTATGCAAAGGGATGGCAGAGGTATGGTGGATACAAGTGGAGGTGACGTGGCGGGACCAGGTGACACCGGAAGAGTCAACAGCGGGGAGACCAAACTGGGCCGTCGGATCTTAGAGGAGATCGACGGTCGGACACACAGCGGAGGGCGATGAACGGTGGGCCAAGAGTATGGAGACCTTGGATTAAAACCCACACAGCTTCATCGAGCAATGACCGTCAGATGAGCCAGGGCAGATCTGACGGCTGACGTGAATATCGATGCGCGTCCTGTATCGAACAATAACATGTGATTACATATCGATTTTGCAATTGTACAGGAGCCACACGTCGATCGTTTTATGGAATCGCTGGCCGAAAGGAAAATACCGCCCGACCTCCACAAGCAGTGCGATGGAAACCATATGGTTTTGGAACAATGAAAGCAGGCGGGGACCACTATGACGGGCGGATTCTGCACCGTTGGATCTGGCGGTGAATGGACGGCGATGGCGCGATTGGTGGTTTGAACGGGTGAATTACGAGCGCCGCGGGTTTAAACGATCGCCATCCGATCTGTATGGATCAACGGTTAAGAATGTGCTCGATAATCATATGGGACAAGCGCCTTCGGGGCTAGCGCTCGGTCACAGCGTTGGGTTTTGTGGGAGGAAGAGGTGCGAGGGCTAGGCAGAAAGGGGCTAGGCCCGGATTATGAAGAAAATTATGATATTTTGGCTCGGTTTGAAGCATTTTAAGGCCAGCCAAGGGTAACGATAGGGGAATGAGGGGGATTTAGGAATAGAAAAAGAGAAAAGGGATGTTTTAGAGGGGATTTCTGGGATGTAAAAGGGGAATTAGGAGGAGGAAAGGGGACTTCGATGAAAGGAACAAAGGGGTGAAAATGAAGAAATTTGCAAGGGTATAACGGGCAGAACTAAAGCCTTTTGGAGCATGATTCTTTTTCAGCAAGGCTTAGTTACTCATAACAGTAGAGGGAAATAGTCACAAGGCATGGAATTAGAAAAGGCTGCAAGGATGATGTGTTTTCAAAGGAAATGCATTCCTTGTAGGCTTATAAAAAAAATTAGCCCCTTGCTTGCTTTGTCAAGGAAATTATAAGGGGCTAACAGTGGCTCCACATGGGGACGACTTCTTCTTGAAGGAGTCAAGAATTCAGAGAATAGATATTTGGTGTAGGCCAGGTGCTTGCTTCTTTACACATCCATTTCTTTCTTTAGCTTAGCTGCCACAGCATGAAGACATTACATCAGCAGGAAATTTTCCCAATCAATCTACCTACCCACACTACAATCCTAACATTTTTTCTTCTTTTAGGGTTCAGTTGAGCTAGCAAACCCTTTACATCATTTATTTTTACAAACAGAAAATAAACCTATTGTAATTTTACCCTTATTACTCCATGAGACCAGATTAGACTGTTGGCCTCATACGTTTCTCTACCTAATCTACTATCTGCTGGGATTAAACTGTCTAGCAGATTTCTTCTCTATATTCTACAACAAGAATTGAAAAGTAGTAAAGCCAGGATTAGACTGTCTGACTTGCTGTGGATCCAAGGCATAAAAACAATTGCACATGGATAGAAAATTGCAGACTGCTGAAAACAAAACCGTGAAGGCTTGAGATCTGAACTTGAAGTATCCTTCCTTCTCTTTCATGACTCAAGTTTTGAGCATGTTAGGGTCAATTTTTTCTTCTTTTCAGCTGTGGTTTTGGTCATGTTAGAGATGATTCCCTTTTTTCTTTGCTGGTCTAGATTTTGAGCATGTTAGGACCAGCTGCCTTTACTTTCTTTGGCTCAGGTTTTGAGCTTATTAGAGCCAATATTTTGCACATCAAAATTTCATGTTTTAAGCCTGTCTGAACCTCTCCCTTTCCTCTGTTTTTTGAGACATTTTTTCTTTTCTTTGAAAATAAAAATTGCAATGGTATGTACAATGGAAATGGAAACTGGAAATGGAAAATCAGCAGAAGTAGTGCTTGAGCATCCTGCCATTGACAGGACCCCCAAACAGTTCTGTACCATCTAATTCTTGTAGGAAGAAGGCATTTGGACCCACAGTTGCTTGGATGTTGTATGGACCTTTCCACAAATTGTCAAACTTGCTGTGCTTTCCTTTATCCTCTCTTCTTGAGTCCCACTTCAGAACTTAATCCCCAATTTTGAAATGAGCAACTTTGGTTCTTTTGTCAAACAATTTCTTTATATTTTCCTGAACTTTCACTGCTCTGTTGTAGACCTCTTCCCTTGTTTGCTGAAGATGAATTGTTTGGTTTACTCTTCTCACCATACTGTCTTCTTCTGTTTGAATCTCCTGGACTAGCTTGATCACTGGTACCCCAAGGCTGGTGGGAAATACTACTTTTGTACCATAGACAAGCTGAAATGGCGACATGCCAATGGACTTCTTTGTTGTAAGCCTGTCAGCCCACAGAGCATGTACTAGCTTGTTATGCCATGACTTTTTGTTCTCTTCTAATAGTTTTTTGATGATGATCACCAGGCTCTTGTTAGATGATTCAGCCAATCCATTACCTTGAGGGTAATAGGCAGTTGAATGACCAAGTGCTATTTGATACCTGTGACAAAAATCAACTATCTTCTTGGACCCAAAAGCAGTAGCATTATCAGTGACTATTTTCCTTGGGCAGCCAAACCGAGAGAGGATGTGACTTTCTAGGAAACTAATGATGACTGAATCTATGGCATCCCTAGTGGGTATGGCCTCTATCCACTTAGTGAAGTAGTCTGTGGATGTTAGGATCCATATGTGTTGTGCAGAAGAAGCAGGGTGAATCTCCCATATGAAATCTAGGCCACATTGCAGAAAGAGACCTTCAACAGTGATGGGTTGTAGGGGTAAAGGGAGGGGTTTTCTTTTGCCTTCAAAGATCTGGCATTTGTGGCAGGCAACTATCATTTTATGAACATCATTGAAGAGTGTGGGCCAATAGTAACTAGCTCTGAGTATTTTGTTTGCAGTGGCTTTCCAACTTAGGTGGCCTCCACATTCTCCAGCATGGAATTCTCGTTTAACCTCTTCTGCCTCGTTTTCAGGAAAACATTTAAGCAATAGGCCATCTGGATTTTTCTAGTACAAGTTTTCATTCAAAATGCAGTAATTTCTGGCTTTTAGCTTTAAGAATCTGGCCTTGGTCTTTGATATTTCAGGTGGGGCATTGAGGTGTGTCAGCACATATAAAATGTCAACATACCAAGGAGAGCTTTGAAACTTTTCCTCAACAGTGAGATCAGGAAATTATCGTTGCTCATCCAAGGTATTTATCATGTTAATGTCTAGGGCTTGTAAGTTTGATTCAGCCATTAGTCGAGCTAAGCCTTGACCTTTAATCATTTTGGTGGGTTTTATCTCAAGGTCATATTCTAAAATCACACCAATCCATTTTCCCCTCTTTCCATCAGGATCTTGGGACAATATATCTTTGACTATGAGGTTGGGCACATACGCTATGGTGTGAGAATGAAATATGTACACCCGGAAGTATTTCAAGGCCTTAATCAGAGCATAAGCCTATTTTTCCATTATGTTGTATTTCAAGGGTGCATCTCTGAGTGCTTTGCTGAAGAAAGAAATGGGTTGTTCCATTCCCTCTGTGTTTTTCTGCAGAAGAACTGCAGCTACTGTATGATCAGAGGCAAATGAAAAGATCACGAAATCTCTGGAGAAATCTGGGCTGATTAGAATGGGAGCTTGGGTGAGCACAAGTTTCACTGATTCAAAAGATTGCTTAGCTCCAATAGTCCATTTAAATCCCTCACCTTTCTTCAGCATGTAAGTCATGTTCCTAAGGTTTTCAGCCAGGTTGGGGATAAATCTCCTAAGGAAGCTGATTTTCCCAATGAAGGACTGTAACTCTTTGATGTTTCTTGGGTGTGTCATTTGAAGTGTTCCCTCAACTCTCTATGGGTCTACCATGATTCCCTTTTCGGATATAATGTGGCCAAGAAGTTTACCTTCTTGTAGCCCAAATACAGTGTTTTTGGGATTCAATGACAGACCAAACCTTCTACATTTTTCAAACACTTTCCTTAGATGTTTCAGGTGTTCTTCTTTAGTCTTAGAATAGATTGTTATGTCATCTAGGTAAATAACAATGAAGTGTCCTATCTCATCTGAAAAAGCTATATCCATTGCTCTTTTTAAGGTTACACCAGCGTTCATCAATCCAAAAGGCATCCTCACATACATGAAGGTACCCCATGGAGTGGTAAAGGCTGTCTTGAGTTGACCTTCTGGGATTACTAAGAATTGGTTGTAACCTGAAAAACCATCCAGCAAAGAGATCCTTCTAGAACCTACTACCCTCTGAAGAATATGTTCCATTTTTGGCAAAGGGTAATTGTCTTTGAGTGAGGCTCTATTAAGATTCCTGAAATCTATACACAGCCAGATTTCCCCTGTTTTCTTTCTCACAGCCACTAAGTTTGATACCCAATCAGAGAACCTCACAGGCACAATTATACCTGCTTCATACATTTTTTTAATCTCTTTTTCCACTGCAGGCAATTTTTTTGGATTGATTCTGTGGAGTTTTTGTCTAAAGGGCTTCTGATTTCCTTTCAAGGGTATTTTGTGCTGAATGATGTTTGTTTCATAGGCCTTTAAGTCTTCATAACTCCAAGCAAACACATAAATGAATTCCTTGAAAAGGTCAATGTATTTTTGCTTCATGTCCGCAGGTAAAGACTTATCCAGT
The DNA here is from genome assembly GCA_034641835.2 of Pinus albicaulis. NCBI lineage: Eukaryota > Viridiplantae > Streptophyta > Pinopsida > Pinales > Pinaceae > Pinus > Pinus albicaulis. Next base: position 264,701,163 of record CM076580.1, on the reverse strand, counting down.
TTAATCATTTTGGGTTTGTCTTCAGTGCCTATGTTGCATTCTTCCACGTGAGAGTCTGCATGTTCTATAGTGGGCTTTTTTTCCAAATCATCAAAGTCAAAAAGGTCCTCTAAGGGTGCCAGGCCTCTGGGTATATTCTTATCTTTGGCCTGCAGCACCTCTACTTCTTCACTATTTTCGTTTTCACATTTTCCGGTTGGACTTCTAGTCTGTTCATTTAAAGAATTTATTTCTATGTTACAGGGTGTTTCTTCCCCATCTGAGGACTCATCACTTAGGCAGCTACTATCAGATTTGGAGTCTGAATCAGAAAATCCAAATTCGTTTATGCCCACCAGAAAATCCTCAATCTGTTTATCACCTTCAAAAACCTGCCAATAGTTTTCGTTGTCTGGCACAACAAGCCTGAATTTGGTCTAAATGATGATCTGTTGGTAGATTGGAGTCTTGGGGTAGGAACTGGCTAGGCAAGCTAATTCGTTTGCAATGAAATTTTGACCCCTAGGAACGAACACTAATTCGTATTCAACAAACATTTTCAGTAAATCTATAGTGTCATTCATGTATGCTCTCAGCCTAGGATGTTTCGTTGTGTATTCACCATTCACCTGTTTAATAATCAGCTTGGAGTCTCCACGCACGGCTATCCTATGGGCTCCTAACTTTTTCAATAGAGTTAAGCCTAGGATCAGAGCCTCATATTCTGCAATATTTTTTGTACATTTGAAGTGCAGGTTGTAGGCGTGGCTCTCCGTGTAATCACTCTCTGTGTTATGTATCCACACTCCTACTCCAGCAGTTCTTTTCGTGCAGGACCCATCGAAACTCATTTCCCATAGGGGTTCAAACTTGTTTTCTTTATCATTCCTTTCCCTACAGCTGGGTTCACCATTATGTTGCGTTATGGGGTCTGTGCTAGGCTGAGGTTTATTTCGTTCTTCATGAAATGTGTGGAGTTCAGAGAGTTGACTATCTTGTTGTTCGCGTTCCGTTTCTGGTTCACTTAGCGTTGTTGTTTCAGTGCACTGTTATAGGTTTTCTACATCTTCATCCTCTGAGTCTAGGGTAGCCATTATTTTTAAGTCCATTGGATCTGTTTCATTATGTGCACTTTTGCTTGTATCTACGTTTTCAGATTCTGGTTTCCCCAAAGATTCATCATTGCAGAAGATAAAGGAATCTAGGTCTGTATGTATAGAGTATAGAGGAGAATTTTCAGGCTTCTCAGGGCTACTAACCAGGAATTTCATTTGTGCTTCCCTTTACAGTCTTCTAAGTTGGCCAAAGATTGGGATTGTGGCATAAGCCCCATCCATCTGCATCATTCCTTGTAGCTTGGCTCCCCATGATCTTGATAATAACATGCCATACTTGGGTGGCACATCCGCCACCACAACATCCATGACCATACACTTAGCAAGAATCTGAGTAAGGCTCACACATAAATCTTTGATCAGGCCTAGGCATTTTACTCTGGTAGAGTCGAATGAATATAGGTCTTTATAGGGATGGGTTATCTATAGGCCTAATCTTTCCATTACTACTTTAGGCATTAGGTTGTGTGATGCCCCAGAATCATGCATTGCATTGTGAAGAATCTTGTCATGAATGTTGAGACTGATATAGAAAGGTGGAACTACCCCTTCCTGAAACTTTCCCTCTATTTTTGGACCAAACAGCAGGGCAGGCTGATCGTCACTCAGATTTACAGTGTCACTTCTCTCACCTATGTTTAATGCTTTCAAAATTTTTCCTTTATATACATCCTGAGTGGCCAGCTTAGAGAGTGGGACAGAGATTTTAATTTTTGCAATCTCACTCTCCAAATTGAAAGTGGACTGACTCTTAGAAATTTTCAACTCTGTTTTATTTTCCACTGCCTTAGTGGCAGAATCAGTGGGCTGATTCTCATTGTGTACAGTGTTGGGAACTATTGTATCAGGAGTACTAACTGAGGTGCTAGTACTGCTAGTGGGTTGGATTTTTTTCCCAGTGTTTTGGTTGTCTTTTTCTTTGTTCTTACCAGAACTTTCAACTGCTGATTTGTTACTTTTAGCAGTTGCTTTAGAAGTTTTCTCAGGTATTTTCTTGATGGTGACCTTAGAAGCTTTCAGTTTAGGAGTTTCTTGGCTCTTTTTGCTTCTAAGTTCGTATTTTTCTCTGACCTGCATGATGGAATTTTCAAACCCTAACCTGTAATATTCAGATTCTGACCATTCCTCCTCCCAACCAGAGGGTGAGGGCTGATCTTCTTCTGAGAAACAATTATGGATTGAATCCTCTGTTTCGAACATGTTTATTGTGTTTCCCTCAGACTCTTCTATGATTCCCTCATCTTCATCAAGAAAATTCTCTTGGAATGGGGGAATAACTTGCTGATCTGATTCTCTTTTTCTATTGGGAGTGTTATTGCTCCTTCTAAAGTTTTGGTTCCTATTTTGGTTACTGACTGTGACAACTATTTTCTCCATCATTTTCTATAACCTTTCCACATTTTTAGAAAACTTATCATAATTTTGGTCAGATGTGGAAGCTACATTGTCATCTCTATATGTTACCCTCTTCTCAGATCTCAGTCTTGCTCTTTTCTCAATTAGGTTTGCCTCTATGTTCACTGATCCTTTCTGCATGTCCTCCAACATTTTGTACTCTTTATCCCTAAGCTCATAGGCCATGTTAGCATCAAAGCCTTCGGGGTATTTGGCTAAAGCCATGCTTTGTGGAGGTTTCATATGTGGAGGGAGGGTATTGTAAATGCTGTTAAATCTTGTTGTGTAATCGTGGACACTCTCTCCTACGATTCTTTTAAGGCTCATGTATTCAGCTAAGATTTGGTGAGGGTTAGCCTTAGTTTCCCATTTGTTGAAAAATGTATGATATAAGGCAGGGAGCTCGTTAATGCTACCCAGAGGTAGGCCTTTAAACCATTTCTTCACACCACCCCCCAAGCTCTGGGCAAAGATTCTCATTTTGACCGTATCATCATCTATTTCCATGTAGTCAAAAGAATCTTCCATCTTATGTATGTGTTGCTGGGCTGTGATGGACTCTTTTGCAGTGAAGTGAGGGATCTTTGACTGATAATCATTTGGTAAGGGTACTAGAGGCTGAGGTAAAACCAGAGGTGCATACCAGGTTGCCATGATGATGTTTTGATGAGGTAAAGGGTTGACTTGGGAAGCTGGTATATGGATGACAAGGATATTATGACCAGCAAAAGACTGATGAGAAGATATAGGATGTCTGAGCCCCAATTTTTGTATGAAATGTATGTCAGGAGGTGTAGAAGGAGGGGTATGTCTATTTCCAAGGTGTCCACCACTTTGGGGTGGTGAACCAGGAAACTCAGGGTATGTCTGGTCTAAGATACTGAATGACCTAGCTCTAGGTAATCTATCGGGTAGGTCTAGGTCAAGGGGAAAGTGTGATAGAGCTGAAAGATCTTCTGGTACAGAGTTAGCTCTATAGATGTGGCTGGAAATATTTGGTATTTTAGGTGTAGGAGCTCCTTTAAGGATGCTCTCAGGGTTGTCAACTATTTCAGGTCGATCTGGGTTAGGGTAAGCTCTTGTATGAATGGTTCTAGAAGCCAGAATGTTGTTTTCTGACCAAGCAGCTTACCTCTACTTGTTACTACTACTGTGGTTGGTGTTTTTATGGAGGTTGGTCTCCCAGTAGAGTCTAATGTGAACCAAGATAATCAGCAGGCCTACTAATCACCAGTGGAGTCTTTAAAACGATTAGGAACTATGGAGTCGCCAGGTGGAAGGTTTTAGGATGTTTTAGAGGTTCCACTATCCACCACAGTGCCTATGAGATGTCCCTTTTCAGGGTTATCTTCCAAACACAGCAAAATCTACCCAGAGATTGACTGAGAGGGCGTTTACCAGAAATGTCACCTCCTAAAGAGTGTGAGATCCGGAGGCTACCTGGCCCTTTCCAGACTCTGTCCAAGAGTGTGGGAAACAAAACCAATGGTATAGAGGTTAATGTGTGAATAGGAGTGTTTAAATGCCAACCTAACCAGAGATTGTAGGTTTTCTGAGGCTTATGATATAGTAAGGTGAGAAAAACTCAGATAGTTCCCCAGTGGAGTTGCCATTATGTTGGGGTTCCCATGTTTTGGCAAGGTTGGTAATGCCAAAAGATGAGACAGCATCAGAACCACTTTCAGACCTCAGGATCTAGCCCTCCTGGGTCCAGAGAGGGATCTCTCTATAATAGTCAAAGTATATTTGTCTTTGAAGCTCAAATGATAAGATGTTAGGCTAGTTATAGGCACAAGTTTTGTTTGTTTTGTTTGGTTTGGTTTGGTTGCTAGTTATTAGGAAAGGTGGGTTCAATGTAAGACAAAGCTGAGCAAAGAGGGATATGGCAGAGGTGAAATGTTCCAGGAAATATTCAACCATTGGGCAATGGAGTCAGGAAAGGATTTGCTTTCTACTCAATAGGCAGGCTTTCAATTGGGCTAGTCATCTAAAACATAGGATCTTAAAGATGATTATGTGATATGAAAGGTAGGAAAGGAGGAGATAACACAGATTCAGAGCACAAAGTTAAAGACTAGCTGGTTGCACAAGGATCCTAGTGGACAGGGCTAACTCTAATCCCCAGTGTTCCCAAATCTTCCAACTAAATCCTTAACAAGAAACCATCTAAGAACAGATAAATTTAATTCATACATCAGAGAGCAGGAAATACCATCCACTACACTGGTTAAATTATCCAAAATCAATTCTTGGATAATACATTCAGAAGAGAAACATCAAAGGCAAGGAGAGCAGAAACATAGGGTACCTAACAAGGGTAAATCCTATGCCAATATTCTGATGCAAGCCAGTAGAAACGAAATGAAATGAATGTAAACACAAAGATAGGAAACCATCACCGCTGCTTCAAATCAGGATCCAAAGAAATGTGCTTGTCATATTAAATATCAATACCAGTCAAGTACAACATGCCAATGGTTGAATACTCAGTCTGAAAACACCATCTTCAACCTATCTTATGGCTTTACACAGAGACTGTGTCTCAAAAGAAACTACTTGCAGTTCTCTGATAACTGATCAAAAACGTTTACAATGAGTTTCTTCACGAATTTATAGCTCCGGAGGAGCAGAGGAGGTAGGTTAAGAACTAACTGCAGCATTAAAACCTCTGAAAAGAAAGAGGGCCGAATCCCATTCCGTATAAATCCTGTGCATTAATCTCTGGTGTTCTTTGAGTGAACAAATGATCTTCTTCAGACTACAGATTACTCTGAAATGGCTCTGATGTATTCTCATTGCAGTACTATGTGGCGCTATTGGTGAATAAACAAAAGATGAATGAGTGATAAAGAAGTCTGCCATACTGATGAAATAAATTCTCTGATAGTACCGGGGTTGTTTCAGGGTAGAAAATCTCTCCAGAACATGGCATAGATTTAACATTACATGGGCGCTCTATCCTTTATGGAGGAAAAACATTCTGCTGCTGTAGAAACCCCTGATATACATTGGTTTCTGCTTGTTGTACCTTTTGCGGGATCCCTAGGCTTTGAATCTGATTTTTCCCTTTAAAACACTAGATTAGGACTTAAGATCTTCAATGATGTACATAAGAACTCCCTAACTCTCATGCTGATACTTCCTTGCTGCTTCAACAGTCTCTGTCAGTGGGAAAAACGAGCTTTAATGGCGCCAGAAATATTTGCGGAGTTTGAACTCTGCTCTTCTTTAATGCAAGTCCTGTCAACCACCTTCTTTGACAATTTCATGGTAGTACCAGCTTCCAGATTCAATTCTGTCTGTGCAACCCACCATTAAAGTTGTACATATGGACCATGGAGTTTTCACGCATCTTGAAAACCCTGCAAAATATGAAAACATATTAAGAAAACAATGAGGGTGGTGGATGCTACGGGGGGTGGCTAAACTGACCATGCAGACTAGTTAGATGGAAAAAATATTGTGGAAGACCTGTAGTGAGGTGGAAAAAGTGAAGATTATAGTCAGAAGGTGGCGCAGAAGGAAAAATGAATGAAAAGCCTTTGAATCTTCGACCTTTGAATGAATTTATGCAAAGGGATGGCAGAGGTACGGTGGATACACGTGGAGGTGACGTGGCGGGACTGGGTGATGCTGGAAGAGTCAACAGCAGGGAGACCAAACTGGGCCGTCGGATCTCAGAGGAGATCGACGGTCGAACACACAGCGGAGGGCGATGAACGGTGGGCCAGGAGTACGGAGACCTTGGATTAAAACCCACGCAGCTTCGTCAAGTGATGACCGTCGGATGAGCCAGGGCAGATCTGACGGCTAATGTGAATATCGCTGCGTGTCCTGTACGGAACAATAACGCGTGATGAGATAGCGGTTTTGCAATCGTACAGGAACCACACGTCGATCGTTGTATGGAATCGCTGGCCGAAAGGAAATTACCGTCCGACCTCCACAAGTGGTATGATGGAAACCATATGGTTTTGAAACAGTGAAAGCGGGAGGCAACCACCATGATGGGCGGATTCTGCACCGTCAGATCTGGCGGTGAATGGACGGCGATGGCTCGATCGGTGGTTTGAACGGGTGAATTACGAGCGCCACGGGTTTAAACGATCGCCGTCTGATCTGTATGGATCAACGGTTGAGAATGTGCCCGATAATCATATGGGACAAGCGCCTTCGGGGCTAGCGCTCGGTCACAGCGTTGGGTTCTATGGGAGGAAGAGGTGCGGGGGCTAGGCCGAAAGGGGCTAGGCCCGGATTATGAAGAAAATTATGATATTTTGGCTCGTTTTGAAGCATTTTAAGGCCATCCAAGGGTAACGATAGGGGAATGAGGGGGATTTAGGAATAGACAAAGGGAAAAAGGATGTTTTAGAGGGGATTTCTGGGATGTAAAAGGGGAATTAGGAGGAGGAAAGGGGACTTCGAGGTAAGGAACAAAGGGGTGAAAATGAAGAAATTTGCAAGGGTATAACGGGCAGAACTAAAGCCTTTTGGAGCATGATTCTTTGTCAGCGAGGCTTAGTTACTCATAACAGTAGAGGGAAATAGTCACAAGGCATGGAATCAGAAAAGGCTGCAAGGATGATGTGTTTTCGAAGGAAATGCATTCCTTGCAGGCTTATAAAACAAATTAGCCCCTTGCTTGCTTTGTCAAGGAAATTATAAGGGGCTAACACTATCTACGCAAAAATAAGGGTTATTATGAGTATTAATATAGAGAGGTCCTTAATAGTAATATAATTTCTCTTTATGGTTGATGTCTTATTATTTTTAAATGGTAAGAACAAAGAGGTAAGCATATATGTGGATATTTTAGAAATTTATGGCAAACACAAATATGGAATTAAACATTTAAAATAAACCATATATTTTTCTTAAATTGGAAGAGGAAACACAAACTATTCTTAATAAATTACACCTACAAGTAGCCTTTTATTTGGGTTTACTTCTCAAATCAAATGAATATGGAAAGAAGAATTAGGAATGGTTGATATAAGTGTACTTAATTTTAAATTAGAGAATTCAAACCAAATATAGTGAAAAGTTGTATATTATGTATAAGAATAATATTTTGATAACACATTATACATTATAAAGTGTGTACAAAAAGAGATTAGGTTAATATCTATGATACAAAAAAATTAGAACTAAGTATTGAATTTCTCACTTGAAACAAAAGCTAACATATATTTCTATCTTGTCTAATATTTTTAGAATCTAAATTGGTCTTTCTCTAATTGGTTGATGATTATTTTTATGCGGTTTTAATTAAATTATTAGATATAAAAATTATATTAAAATATAAAAAATCTATTAAAAAAATTATTCACCAAGTCTCGTATAATAATTTACACTTTGTTACAATACCGTAGGCCAATACCATGGGTAATCAATAAAGCATGCTCAAAATCCATGACTGTTTCCAAAATCAAAATATTTTATAAATATTTTGATTCAATTCAATTTTATATCATTTTTAAAAAATTAAAACTTAATAAAATATTCCCCAATGGGGGTGAGGTCCTCGCAACACATGGTCATAGATTCTCATGCATAACACCAGATGGAGCATGGGTGAGGGACATTCCTCCTCATCCCTTCACCATAATGATCGTAGAGGGAGTGGTAATTGTAGTAGTTTGGAAACTTGTGCGAAAATTAACTCGACATTGGATTTCGGGGGTGGAAAGCAGTTAAGGAGTGGGATGCTACGGTTGAATGTAATGTTCCTAAATTAGCATCAGCTAATTTGGAACATTGATTTTGCCTTATTTATTTTGTATTTCATGATTAACGAATAAATTGTAAGGGAGGATGTCTAATCCTCTTGAAAATCAAGAATAAATCAGTGCCTATGTGAAAAGAGACATATTTAGGCCATTGGAATAAAATCTTGCAGGTGTGCAGGTGTGAAAGGGGCAAGACCACCAAAGGAGATCCTATTTGACCAAGTAAACAATGTTGTCTAGGTTCATTGAACCTCCTTGATCGACTGCGTAGTTCTAGAAGGGGTTCCCAAGTGTGAAAAGAACCAAAGGATGAAAGTGGTTTAGGGTTTTCCAAGAGACTCTAATGTTATAAAAGGAGGGTGAAGGCTCATGAGGAGGTTGTTGATTATATTTCATTTTCTAGGCTTGCTAAGGCAAATCCATTTCTCTTTGTTGTTTAGCAAGAGAAAGAGAGGATCTCCTGTTTAGGAATCCTCCATCCTTCTTTGAGTAGCTCTTGGAGGGAAGTGTGCTAGATTGAGCCACTATCAGGTTGGAGGCCATGTTATGCTTGTATTGACAATGCTGGCTCATTGAGGGTTTTGTTGCTGCTGCAAGTGTAGTAAGTGGAATTCTAGATTTGCAAGGATCTAGTTGTTTTTGGAGTCTCCTCTCAGGGAGGGCGTCTTGTGACCACCCGGAAGAGGGTCTCTATTGTATTTTGATTTCAGATCTGTATATTTCATCTACTGTACTAGTATGCTTAAGCTACTATGCAGCCTCCTTGGATAACTGTGTTATTTATTATGTACTGCTTCTCTATTGTCTAGATATTTCATTGTACTTGTTTTTGGCGATTGAGGCTTGCCTCTCACCTTGAAGATTTATGAAGTAGCTTGCTGATATTGTATGCTCAGATATGATGTATATTATGAATAAATTCATCTTCAGAAATCATTGAAGCTTTCTGTAGTTCTATGTATAAAAAGTTAGATCTACACTTCCTAGTGCATTATTTTGTAAAAACCCCAAGGGGATCTTGATTAGAAGGTTGAGTAGTTTCCAGATCTGGTATGGATCTGATGTTTCAGCCATGGATCTGCTGTATATATGAGTTCTAAAATTATACTACTAAAGCACACTTAGAGGGACACTGTCTATTCATTTATGCACTTTCTACATACATTGCAGCTCCTATTTCTAAATATTTCTTGCTCATTTCCTCATGCAATTCACTGTACTTCTTAAGGAACTTCATTCAAAGTCTGATTTGCTGCTGCTATACTATAATATATATCTAATGGATTATTTCTAGTGACTTCCAGGAGAAACTGTGCAATTCTGAGGTGAGTTCTTCTTCATTCCATCAACTCTTCTCTTTAGCTGATTTTTAACTAGTCAGCTTCGTGGGAGATCTGTTTAAGGCCCTTAAACCCATTTGTTTTTCCTGAAATTCGGCATGGATGTCCCACACAGCCTAAAATAAGGGAAAATAGCCTTGTTCTGCATTATTCTTGTACCATTTTTCTTATACAACATTTTCCTTGAGCCTCTTGCAGTTTTTCCTAAGAGTGGAATTTCCCACTTCTCACTTGTTTGGTTTTTGCCTCTCTTTGGATCCTTTCTTTAGATATATAGATCTAACGTTCCCAAGGGTGGTAAAATAGAATATGATTTTTTCATTCCCACACTTTTTGTGCTTCATCGGTTCTCTATATACAGAGTTTGAAATGGGCCAAGAAGCCTCTAGTTTTCACCCTCTCTTTAGAGGTGATATAACAAGTAAATTCCTTACCACTCTATCTCTGGTTTAGAATTTGCTGGTGTTTTTTCCATATTGCTATGATCCCATAGTGGAATATCTCAAGATATTCCCTACCATGCCTATTTTTCCCCATTCGTGATATTACATTTAATTCCATTCATCTCCTTGTCTTGGTCTCATGCTTGTCCTTGCATTGGCCGAGGAGGAATTGGAAATGACATTTTAAGGTATCTGTGGGGGAGGGGGGGCTTGGGGTGATTGCTCTCACTGAATGTTGGTGCAGGATTCCCCATCGGGCCTTTTTCCTTTATTTTCTCATTGTTGACGGTGTATTTGAAGATGGAAAGTTGGTAGGATGGGAGTTTATTCAACTCATCTTCTCTTGGCCTAAGGAGAATTGGTCTGATTTTTCTTGAAGGTGAATTTGGACTCAACAGTCAGGCATCCCCATGAGTGCTGGTAGAAAATTAGTTTCTATATCCACTTTTGCTACTTTTGGCACTTGAACGAGAACGTAGGGTGGATTTCTGATGTGTTTGTGTAGCAGATTTGGAAGCAGACACCTGCATTTGTGGTAGAAAAGCTCAGGAGAAGGTTTTTGTGCATGTGTTTCCTTCTCAATTGTGAGAAAAGGTCTTAGGGGAAGTCCTGTATGGCTCTTCTCGGGTAGGAATTTTGTCTTTGTTAGTAGGTGGTGGCATTGTGCTTTGCTGGTGTGGTGGCTAGCGGTATCCATTCTGTCTTGGTGTGGAATCTAGTTCCTCTAGAGGGGGCTTAGGCGTGTGAAGCCTTTGGTGTGGTGGGTGGCAGTAGCTGGTTCATCTGAGTGTGGTGTTTGGTTTCTCTAGTGGTAGATTGGCCCAGTGAATTGAGTGAGTGGCGAATATTCCTCTTGGTGGAACATGAAATCACCAATGAGACGAGGGTTTTCGCCCTGCTTTGTCAATATCGGCCCTGCGATTTTTGAAGATATGAAAATTGTCACTCTATCTCCTCGACGGGGTGGAAAGAATGTCAGACATGTGCGTTTGGCTGGTGTGGCCATGCCTAGCGATCAGGTAGAAGGAAAGAGAGGCACTAGTAGAGGTGGTCGTTCGAGGGTGCAGCGGTCAAGTCGTCGAGGTGGGGGAGCTGGAGGTGGTAGAGGGAGTCATGAGATAGGTTGAGCTGCGAAGCATGAAGGGAAGGTGTCACACCCACGAGTTGAATTCACATGCAACCGAGTTGTATCGGGTTCACCCATGTGCGATGAGCACCCGTATTAGCTAACTCGGGCATGCACAATGGAGAAGTGTGATGGGCACGTCATGTTGGCGAGTGGCCAACCATTGGGAGAGTTGTGTAGTGGTGTATGGAGTCCTGTGGATGGTGAGACTGGTGACTGGTGCTGGGAATCCATGCGGGTATAGTTGTGTGTGAGTCGTGCGATGGAGAGTGTGTTTTTTGAATGGGCATGCCCACGGACTTCGCAGATAGGTGAGCTCGACACGTCGGGCATGGGTGGCCGAGCCGACTAGAGTTACCCAAGTGACTTGAGCGACCAACCGATGGGTAGCACATTTGGATGGGAATTTTATATTATGGAAGAGACAATACTTAACAAAATTTTATTGTCCGACGTGTGTTGGAGTGGGCCGACTAATGAAGAGTCGCCACCCCTTGGCCGAATGGGACCACATGGTGGCATATAAATAAGGTAGTGAGATGGAACATTTGGGCATCATTCATTCATCAGAGTTTAAGCTCTAAGTTACACTGCAAGGAGGAGAAAATAATAGGTCAAGTGAGTTGATGAGCCCGCACGATGGGTGGACGAAGTAGAACAGTTGAATGATGTTTTTTGAAGCATGCACAACAATGTAGAGAGGTCGAGTCGGGCAGATGCATGCAGACAGTGACCTGAGTGACCAACTTTCACGACAGTGAGTCGAGTCAGATGGACTTTTACACGCGGTGACCCAAGTAAACCGCATTGCATGACTGTGGGTCTCATTGGGTAGACTCATGCATATAGTGACCCAGGTGACCCGAGCTACATGATGACAATTTGGGCTAGGAAGATGACATGCAAAGAGTTACTCTGGTGACCCGAGTTGCAATATATTCGGGCAGAGCTTCAAAATTGTATTTTGGTTATAAATTTGGGGTTCGAAGTAGATTATTGTGCAGTTGAGTAGCAACATTGCATGACTCAAGGCATGGTTTTTGTGCGAACTTGGCAAGGTGTTCATGTTGTTTCACGAACTTGGTGAACTTGTATAATAATTGTAAATTGTACTTTATTGAAAATTTTTATATATTATTGAGAAGAATTTTTGGGAGTTTCCCCTACCAAGTATGTATGGGCATACTTGTGATGATTTTTTAATGTTTAATTGTGAAATATTAAATATTGAAGATTAATGTTATTTCGTTGCATTGTTAAAAACACTTGTTTGTAAAATTGACTAAGTGTTGAAGTAGGTGCACTCTATGCACTTGAGTATTGGTAAAAATAAAAAGTGTAGTAGTGCCACACCTATTATACGTGGTTGAAAGAGAACCACAAGTATACACCCATGAAATATGGTATTATATCTTGATTCAAGGCGAGTCAATCTGCATTGATTATTCAAGAAGGAGGAATACATTTACAAGGTTGCAACTCGTATTGAAGCTTGGAATTTATATTGGTTGGTCTGAGTGAGACATTGGCACGGGAAGGACTTTGGTCATGGACGAAGCTGCATAACAAGACATGGAAACTTGAGAAGAATTCTAAGGAAGGCTCTTTGAGATGCTATACAGGTTGAGGCGTATGAAAGAAGAGCACCCACAGATTTGTGCTGAACTTGAAGTCTTGGAGGAGAATGTTGAGGTGGAGCTTCTTTGACTTGGTTGGGAAATGGAGCAAGATAGAGCTATAGGTCATGATGAGGAAGAATAAGCTGAGACATGTGAAGAAAAGGACGTTGGAGGTGTGTCAATGATGAAAGAGGAACTTGATGACCAATTTGTACGAATACCCTACGTATTGCAGACATTGATGATGAGACACACCTAATTGGAGAGTCCTTATGGATATATGACTTGTGTTTCATTGGAGATTTTGGAGGATGTACCATATGCAGGGATGAGAAAAGGGATAACTTATTTTCCAATGCGATGGATAATCTTTCCTTGTAACACTATGATGAGACCTTGTGTATTAGAGAAGCATTGAGCATTGTTTATATATGACTTTTGTTTCATTGGAGATTTTGGAGGATGTACCATATGCAGGGATGAGAAAAGGGATAAATTCTTTTCCAATGCGATGGATAATCTTTCCTTGTAACACTATGATGAGACCTTGTGTATTAGAGAAGCGGGGAGCGTTGTTTATGAATTGTTGGGGTAGAATGGGACCTCATGCTATAATTTTTGATTGCCTGTGAAAAGGGTGGGACATGATAATATTTGCAATGGACGGTTCATTCGTAGCCACATGGATAATTGGCTAATTCCCAACATGAGTCATGGAATTATTAGAGATAGGGCACACCAAAGTTATGACATATGATGATATTTGTGTACACCTCTTCATCAATGAAAGAAAGAAACTTCTCGGTGGACCTTTAGTGGGGGAGGTAGCAGTGAAGGAAGAACTCATGACGACATATGAAGGTAGAAATGATTGAGGGCACTTACGTGGATGATGGACACAGATGAGATGACTATAGTTGTGTTGAGTCTACTTTGATAGACACATGGATAACCAAGGTCATGGGCATCAACATAGGAGCATGGCAGAAATTAGATGCACTTATGGAGATGCCACTTATGAGCATCAAGAAGATGTGTTAAATTAGGGATGTTGAGGAGGATGGACTTGCTACTGCGACATGTAGACATTTTGAATATGGACTGATGGGGATTTTTTTCACATTTGGACTACAAGACCATGGTTGGATGAGCATCCTATGAGGACATCCATATGACTTGTAGGACAGGAACAACTTGTGATGAAACTCATGGCCAAGTCAAGTGTGCTTGCCGAAGTATTGGATGGAGATAATGCATAGGATTTCATGATGATTTGGAGATGGTTCCGGCCATTGGAGACATCATATTATAGTGGTCTTGGAGTATCTGGTTCATTGAGGAGCTGAGGTCAAGATGTGTCTTGACTTTAATGCAGTATTGGATGCACACCTTAGGCACATTATGGGGTGTGTTTGTGAGGAGTGATGATGTATGTGATCGAGACATGAAACTTTGGAGTTAGATGGAGTTGCAACAATGGAGATGCCTTGGTAAGGTACACTTAGGCATGGGTTTATTCTTTTGACATGACCACACTTTTGATGGACATGATGGTTGACTGATCTAGGATCATGGGTAGCACATAGACGGATGATGAGGAAAGTTAGACTTTCTCCTTTGAAAAACTTTATGGATGGCATATTGTAGATAAGATGGAGGTTGTTTCGTGGACCTCGATGTAGCACATTGAGAATTGGATTGATGGGAGGGGGCCTTGACTGATTTGAGGAGGACCTCTCACACATGGGTGATGAGGCTTGGATAGATGTCACTAATTGACATACAACACATGGACACCAACATCATGGAAAACATGTTACATATGAGATAATGACTACTTCATGGACCTCAACATGGCTTATTTCGATAGAGATGGGATGGATTATTTATCAATTTGATGATGTGAAATGATGTTGGAGAAACTTACAATGATGGCATGAGGAGGAGTATTCTCATGGGGTTGAGCTCATAGTTGGACTTGTCACCAGACTAGTTCGAGCCATGGGGCCATGTAGTAGACTGAGCTATGTCACATAGATGTATCTATACCGAGATATTCTGTGTTGGGATAGAGTATCATGGTAATGATTCACATGAGATTGATGATATATGATGGGTCGACATGATATATGTTGCACCTATAGCATGTAGCTTGAGTTGATGAGTGTGACTTCCCATGACGAAGGGAACCTGTGGATATTGTTACAAATGTTGTTGATGATCAGAGACTCAGGAGATGTTCCCATGGACAAATTTACGTAGTCACATGCCTTGATTGTTTGTATGAAGATAGAGCAGAGATGGGTAGCATGGAAATTTTGGAGATGCTAGAGCTAGAAACACTTTACAATGATATGATGGAGTTGTCGAAGACGACAACCTTATTTAGAGTGGGGGAGGATTTTACACTCATGAGCTAGAGTCACATGTGACTTCACCCATGTACGACACGAACCCGTAGTATCCAATTCAGGCATCTGCAATGAAGAAGTGCAAAGGAACGGATGAGACGACAACATACTTCCAACCAATGTAAATAGTATAGTTCGAGTGTAAATAGTAGCGGCTGAGACAGGCAGTATACTTCCAACCAATGTAGCATAAAATTCCAGGAAACTCAAACTATTGTTAATAAATTACATCTGCAAATAGCCTTTTATTTGGCTTTACTTCTCAAGTCAAATAAGTATGGAAAGAAGAATTGGAAATAGTTGATAAAATAAAATGTATTTAATTTTAAATTAAAAAATTCACATAAAATATAGTGAAAAGTTATACATTAAATCTAAGAATAATATTTTGATAACACTTTATTCTGTATAAAGTATTCACACAAAGAGTTTAGGTTAATACTTATTATTAAAAGGTCACGCTCAGGAGATGCTCGAGCTCTGCTAGGGTTCCCGCTCATACCCTGCTACAGAATCATCTGACATAGTCCGTTTACTACCTTGCCCTGGCTCTCCCAGCCTAGAATTGTGCGGTTTGGCATAGAATCACCTACAATGGCAGGCTCGTCAGGGAGGGGGGGGGGGGGTGGAGCACAATCCTCCCCCTCAAGTAATGACAAAAAAGTCACCAAGAAACCCTCACAGGACTTTGCCGCAAATAAACTGCATCCAGAGGATAAGGATGCTTCTCTGCACGAAAAAAAAAACATCTCAACAGAAAAAAGCAATGCAGTACAGGAAGAAGAATCAGGGCAAAAATAAAAGCCCATGGTGACTTCAACAACTTGTAAACCAATCGCGGCTGAAAGGCCAAAAATCAAGCTCCCAAGCCACAGAATCAACGGTCAAATCCAGCACATGAGGGATCATGCCCTCATTGGTAAATTCATTGGTTTTTGGCCCACTGAAAAAGCTCTGCAAGGGTGAATTTCTTCCAAATGGAAACTGTTTGGTCAATTTTGTGTGTCCTAAATTGCTGCATTTAATTTGTCAATCCGGGAATCGTAAGCTGATGAAGTGCGGCGCACTATATGTGCAAGATAACCTATTTCTTAACTTTTTGTAGTTTTTGTTTTTCTAAGGTGAAATGGAAATTCTAAGATGAAAACAAGTTTGGTTATGTTTGTTCAAGGAAATGATATTCCCTATAATGATTTACCAACTTGAAACCTTAAAAAGAAATTTGAAATTTACAATGACAAGACTTGAAATGAAATGAAAATATGCTGCTGAAATGAAAAGGTGCTACTAGTCTAACAAATCAAAACAGTGAACTATTGAGCATGAAAACCAAACTATTCTTGCTGCTGACTAAACACAAAAGAAATTATGCTTAAGGAAATTCAAAATTGCAACAAAATAAATCTGAATCAGATTACATCAATTTATCTTCTGATCCTTCATCATTAGTCTAGCTATGATTTTCGGAAGTAATCATAAACAAATTGAGTAACTGATATCTAACTTGCATAAAGAAAACTAATATCATTATCCCATTTCAGTTAGTCCTCTTATCAGTCCAGTGTAGCTTTGGAGAACAGCCCAATTCTCATGCACAATTTAATATATCTAATTTTGTAGAAAAGCTAATACTAAACTACATTTCATATAAATTACTCATAATAGTCCAGAAATTTCTTAGCTTTGAAGAAGCTGAAGATCTTGTAAATGACTTAATATATCTAAATTTGCAGAAAAGAAACTAATACTAAACTACACATTTCATAATACAATCCCTCACCATCAGTCCAGCTGTGGCTTTCGGAGGTAACTGAAGATGCTATGAGCAGCTTAATATATCTAAATTTGCAGAAAAGAAACTAATACTAAACTATACATTTCATAATACAATCCCTCACCATCAGTCCAGCTGTGGCTTTCGGAGGCAACTGAAGATGCTATGAGCAGCTTAATATATCTAGATTTGCAGAAAAGAAACTAATACTAAACTACCCATTTCATAATACAATCCCTCACCATCAGTCCAGCTGTGGCTTTCGGAGGCAACTGAAGATGCTATGAGCAGCTTAGTATATCTAAAGTTATCTTGGAAACAATAAATAAAAGCGAAATGAACAAAGCAATACGGAAATGGCAAACTATGAAAAGCAAATTAGCGACGGGAACAATGTTAGTTCCATGTCATTAGTCGAAAAATTTGTAAATGCACATTTGCTATCTATAACTTTGAAACAAGAACATTGGTAGTGATTAACAACATAAAACATGAAGAGGCAATGAAATGGAAATTATGGAGGATTTATAAACGAAGTAAACAAATACAGTATAATATGAGTGGATTATGGCACAATGAGCTTTAAAGAAATGAAGTAGTAACTATACACTAATGCACAAAACCTTAGCTGAGCAGGGGCCCTCTACACCAGCCTTGGCAACGATCTTCAAATACGAATTTCGGTTGAAAACAGAGTCTTCTTATATTAAAAAGCAGTCATTACAGAAAGGTGATGTTACGGCACAAGTGCAGCATAATCACATTACAGAGCAGACTAATAAAATATAATAGAGACTAACATCGACTAACTCTATATGAGTATGCAAACGCATTATATATAACAAAAGAAATATAACTGTCTCCTAAAGTTCATGCTGGTGGAGAACACATAGACCATTACGTCCACGAATCTAGGATCATGGCCATGTTGGAAAGTAAATCTACGAGGAGTGGATGCTTGAATTCGACTAAGGAGCCATGTACAGATGTCGATTTATCCTCCGCAACTTAGAAACGGCCGTATGAATCTTCATGTGACACGAAACAGAGTCCGGCCGACATGAGACTCTATGGTTGACTTCCATGTGGACGCCTTTGACCGCGACTTCTTTAGATGAGTTTGCTCGAACCAATAGGACACGAACCATGTCCACGTCATTCCTGACCTGCCCATGTGGCTCGTTTTCCTTGTAGACACCTGTAGCATAGAGTTTCACAAAATAGTTGCGGAAAGTTGCAGCAGCTGCGGAAAGTGGCAAGATTCCGCAGCTGAATGAACAAAATCTAAATCAAATAGAAAACACAAAAATATAATTAAAAACCATGTTAGATGCTCTTTTGCACATGATATTGACAACTTGGGAGGTTCAGGTGAGTGAAAAAGGTATAGAAAAGTGTATGGAAAATATGCAAATTTGAGACTCAACATACCCATACTGTGAAGGTGTTGCATGTCCTCATGCAACCAAAATTTTGATAATCTTTCTTCAGTTCATGTGCCTTGACACTTCAGCCAGCACATCCAATCCTCTCCTCTTCTTCCTTAGTACTGCCAACATTCTGGGTTTCTTCATTATGCACCTAAATTTGATATTAACGAGTGCTCTGCTCAACTTCTGGCATTTCCTTTTCAATTTCTTATTCTTCTTCTGCCATATTCCCAAATGTAGCATGGTATTATCATGGATGATTTTGTCCAGTTTGCCTTGTTCTTTCAATGTCTCATTTTCATTTTTGATGTGCCTATTTAAAAGCTCTAGCTCAAAAATTTCCTGTTTTAGTGATTGGACTAAATCATCCTGCAATGTATGAGGCTGAATGGACGAAGTACTTGGACCTGTAGCTGCCTTTTCCAAATATTCTATATAGTCATATACTTCCTGCTGCTTGGGGTCTATTTCAGGTGTCATTTTTATTGGGCTGTCCCCAAAATGCCGTGAAGGAGAGTTATCTTCAAAATCTGGCTCAGAAGGGCTCACATCAATATCTTGCTGAGATTGGGATGGAGTATGTTCAATGTATGATTGGGAATGGAATGAACCAGGTTCACTAACTGACTGAGATGGACTATGGTCAGCTGGGGACTGTTCAGATGTCTCCTCTCCCAAATCAATGAAATGAGGACCCTTAATTTGTGTTTTCCTCAATTTCCCCTTAAGTCTGCTGCTTCTTCTCACACGCTGTGATACACTATCCTTTTGTTTTTGTTTTCCTTTCTCTGTCTTCTTGGGCATGGATGACTGTTTTTGAAGATAAACTAATCTTTTAGATAACACTTGATGATCTTCTTCTTCAGAAGAAGGAGTTTTATGTATAGCCTCAATAATTTTTCTCTCTTTTGGTGTTATTGGCTTCTTACTTTTGATTTCTTTCTTCTTCCTCTTTGACAGTCTTTCTTCCCTATCAGTTCTTTCAATTGCAGTAGTAGGAGTATTTTGGATTTCATCAATTATTCTTTTTCTCCTGCTTCTTCTTGCTGTGCTACCTTCAGGAATTCCCTGAGTAGGAGTAATTTGGGTTTCAACATTTAATCTTCTTCTTCTACTCCTTCTTGTTGAACTACCTTCAGGAATTTCCTGAGGTTCCTCAAATAAATTTCTAACTAGAAATTGTTCCCATGTGTCTTTCTTTTCTTTTAACTCCTTTTCAATCAGAATTTTTACAAGGCTGTGGTGATATAGATGGGGTTCTACATCTCCCAAGTGTTTCTGAACAGTCATGGACATTTTCTTCAAACTATTGAATAGAAAATATGGGAGATTGAGAGTTTGATTTTCTAGAAAATTCATCAATAGCCTGGTATGGTACATATACATGGACCCAAAACGGCCTTCACATGTAATGAATTTCTGAACAACTAGTAGTAAAGTAGCCCATTCTTCTTTCAATGCATGCACAGGAATTCCTCTTTTAAAAACAGTTATGTCCATACCTTGGTTTCGTAAGATTGTTCTCCATGCTTCATCACTGATGCTTTTATTTTTAAACCAACGCTCACCCTCCTGAAGAAGTTCCGTGGCTGTTGCTATAGATGCTTCATTGACTGCAAACTTAATGTCTCCAATCTCTGCTTCCAAGCCATTAAACGACCTTGCGAATGCCTTCGTCACTTCCTTATGATAACCTCTGAATTTCTGGATAAACCGCAGCCAATTTTCTTTATTCAATATCTCCTTTACTTGCGGATATCCCTCTATAAACTTAGGTCCTTCCGGCTCTGCTCTTAGCAATTTACCCATTTCTCTTTTCTGCTCTTCACAAATTTGCCTGCGTGAGGGTTTAAATGGAAATAGAATGGTTGAATGCACAGGAACGAGCACAATGACTGTGGGAATGTATCATAAAATGGGAATGAGCACCATAAATGGAATGGAGTGAGATTGTGGGTAGATATCTGAGAGTGAGAATGAGCACAATGAATAAAATGGAGTGAGACAGAACAGAGTGGGGTTTCGTAAACACGGCAGAGACACGATGGAGAGATTAACAAAGTATAACACATTCGGCAGCATTTTGAATTTTGGTGGCTGCATAATAAATATGAGCACGTCTCAATCAACGGTTATGAATTTATGCGGCTGGAAGAGTCCTTGGTCAAATCAAATACGTCTCATTGTCACCGGTGGAATATTGGATCATGAGTGAAAATCGGGAATTTAATGATGAAACCGTTTTTGAATGAATGCGAGAGGATAATATGGAGATCGTGAAAGGCTACGGAATTGTCAATATAATCATTGCGCGTAATGGATAGAGCTCATGGTTCAGAACTATAACAAAATGTGTTTTTTTTCAATGCTATTTGAAATAAATTTTATTCATACCTTTGGAATCTTTGCCTTTTTCCTTGGTCTTCAACTAATTGATCTCCATTGGTGTCTTGAATGCTCCATGTCTTCATTTTTTATCCTCTCACCTGCATTTTATTTCATAATTATGGAAATAACGTCTCACTGTACATTCTTTTTGAAAACAGAGTAGTAGTTGCGGAATCTGCTTCTGGCTGCGGAAACTGGAGTCAGCTGCGGAAACAGATGTCAGCTGCGGAAACTGACACAGCTATTACTTGGATGAATGGAAATGAACAAATGACAAATGACCAAATAGAAATGGTCATGAAAAAGATTTTTATTGATGGAATGGAATGAAATGGATAAAATGAAGTGGAATGGAATGGAATGAAATGAAATGAAATGGAATGAAGTGGAATGAAATGGAATAGGTGGTGACAAAACTTGTGAAATGAAAGAGAGAGATTTTTTTTGGAAAATATAGAGTGTCAGGTGTTCCTGATTTTCACCCTATATTTTCTGTATAAGACTGCCAATCAATGATTGGTTTTTAGGCTTATACCAATTTTTTTTTTTTTTTTTTTTTTAAACTGAAAAGAACAAAAGCTAGGCTGGTGGAGAAGAAGAATTCTTCTGTACCAGCCTGATTGCAGAACTTTCTTGAAACAATTTGAAAAAATCCTCTTTTGAGAGTGGCTTATGATAAATTTTCAATCTATGGCCATTCACAATAAGAGGAGTTTGAAACTCATCAATGGTCTTGATTCTTACCGCTCCATTGCTAAAGATCTTGTCAATCTCATATGGCCCAAGCCAATGAGTCCGAAATTTTCCTTGAAAATCTTTAAACTTGGAATCAAATAACAATGCCCAATCTCCTTCTTGAAACTTATTTTCTTTGATATACTTGTCATGCCATTTAGCTCTTTGATATTGAACTAGATCAGTTCTTAGAATTGCTTCTTGTCTGATCTCATCTAGCTCATTCAACTGCTCCATTCTATGCTTTTGGGCTTCTGATAAGTCCATCCCCAACTGAACTGCTATCTTGAAGGTCTTGACTTGGAATTCAATGGGGAGCAAGACTTCTTTTCCATAAACAAGTTCATAGGGAGAATGTCCTGTTGTATTCCTCCATGTAGTTCTGTAGGCCCACAAGGCTTCTGGAAGCCTTTCTGCCCAATCTCTTCTATGTAGATGAACAGTTTTGGTGATGATACTTTCAAGAACTTTGTTTGTGGACTCCACTTGACCATTTGCTTGTGGATGGTAAGGAGTAGATCTTCCGTGCTTGATTTTGTATTCTTCCATCAACTTCTCCACCAAATTGGATGTGAATTGGCTCCCCTGATCTGTCACAATTTCTCTTGGAACACCAAAGCGAGTAAAAATATCCTCATAAAGAAAATGGACAACTGAATTTTCAGTAGTAGATACTAATGCTTTAGCTTCTACCCATTTAGTAACATAATCAGTACAAACCAATATATACTTCTTTTGCTTGGATGGTGGATTAATAGGTCCAATGAAATCTAAAGCCCACTTTTCAAAGGGTTCAATGAGTACCTGTGTTCGCAATGGCATTTCATTTGAAAGGGTAGGTTTCCCTACTCTTTGGCAGCTGTCACACCTTTTGACATATTGTTTTGCATCTTTGAAGAGGGAAGGCCAATAATATCCTAAAGAAAGGATTTTATAGGTCGTCCTTTTGTCTGCAAAGTGTCCGCCGCATGGTTCATCATGACATGCCTTAAAAATATCAGGCATTTCATCTTCCCTGACACATCTTCTGATCACAAGATCTGGCCCTGTTTTAAACAATTCGTTAGAAATCCATGAATATTTTGAACTCTCCTGAATAATTTTTCGTTTTTCACTTGGAAATAAATGTGAAGGTAGTTTCCCCGTAACCAAATAGTTAGCAATATCTGCATACCAAGGAGTCTTAATAGTTACTGCAAACAAGTATTCATCAGGAAACTTATCCTCTACAGGAGAATCTTCTTTAGTATTCTGAATCCTAGACAAGAAATCAGCTACTGTATTTTGTTTTCCTGGTCTATCCAACACAGTAATATTGAATTCTTGCAAAAGTAATAGCCATCTTGTCACTCTGCCATTAGTAACAGGTTTTTTCATTAAATATCTAATTGCAGAATGGTCAGTATGAATAAAAGTTTCATAGCCTGTTATGTAATTTCTAAACTTATTAATTGCATGAACAATAGCTAAAAACTCTTTTTCAGTCACAGTATAGTTCAACTCTGTGGGAGTCAAATTTTTACTGGTATAATAAATGGCATAAGGAACTAAATCTTTTTGACCCAACACCGCTCCTAGAGCTGTATCCGAAGCATCCGTAGAAATATGGAAAGGAAGTTTCCAATTTGGTCCTCTCAAGATAGGTGCTTCAGATATTCTTGTTTTCAAAGTTTCAAAAGCTGATTGACAATCAGGATCCCATTTAAATTCACAGTCTTTTGTAAGCAACCTGAAGAGTGGAGATGCTATTTTAGTGAAGTTTTCTATAAATCTTCTATAATAACCAGTAAATCCTAGAAAAATTCTAACATCTCTTTGACAATTTGGAATAGGCAACTTGGAGATGACTTCAACTTTCGATCTATCAACCTTAATCCCATCTCCCGAAATATGATGTCCTAAAACAATCCCTTCAGTAAACATCATAAAGCATTTTTCATGGCTTAATGAAAGGCTTGTTTCTTTACATCTTATGAGAACTTTTTCCAAATTTTCTAATGCCTCTTCAAATGAATTACCATAAACTGTAAAATCATCCATATAAACCTCTACACAATCATGGATTAGATCAGAAAAATTCCTAGTACTGCTCTTTGGAATGTTGCAGGTGCATTACATAACCCAAAAGGAAGCACTCGGTAGGAAAAAGTTCCCCATGGACAAGTAAATGTGGTCTTATCTCGATCTTCAGGTGCTACCTGAATTTGATTATAGCCACTAAAACCATCCAAAAATGAAAAGTACTTTTTACCTGCTAATGTGTCTAATACCTGATCGATAAAAGGCAAAGGAAAGTGATCCTTCAAAGTTGCTTTGTTCAATTCCCTGTAATCAATGCATACCCTCCATTTACCATTCTTTTAGGTACTATAACCAAAGGAGAAACCCATCGGCTATCTGAAATTGGATAAATGAAGTTTACATTGAGTAGTTTTTGGAGCTCTTCTTTCACTATCTCCCTAAGATTTGGATTCATCCTTCTTTGAGGTTGTCCGATTGGTCTACTGTTTTCCTCAATATAGATATGATGGATGCAAGTCTTAGGATCAATACCCTTCATGTCAGTATACTCCCATGCAAATGCAGTAGAATGTTTTTGCAAGATTTTGGTTAGTTCTTCTTGTTGTGACTTTTCCAAATGTTTGTTGATATTCAATGTTTTTCCCGGAAAAATCTCAATAGTAGAACTACCAAACTCTTCCATAGAGTAAAGAGACATTTGTCTTGATGATAAATATTCTATGTCAGATTCCAACTGAAATTGTGTGGGGTCATATTCTGAAGATATCTCAAAATTTTCTAATGTGTTCATAATTTGACTATCCTCACTAATTTCCGAAATGGTAAAGACAAGTTGTATAATGTCCTCATCATCGACCCATTCATTGTCTCCTACTTCTGTAATTACTTTTGTTGGAGGATACAAATTGAATTTCTTTGTCGAATTACCATTAGAAATGTACATATCCCCAAATCTACAACTAATAAAAGCATCAGCTGTGGCTAGCCAAGGTCTTCCTAAGATAAGTGGATGCCCTCCTAGATTACTCTTGGGAGTCAAAATCATAAAATCTACTGGATATTCCCAAGAATCTAAGGAGATTGAAATATCTTCTAATACACCATCTGGTTTAATAATTGATTGATCTGCAAGTTGCAGTAAAGTAGGTGTAAAAAGAAGGTTAGGAAGTTTTAGCTGGTCCATAGTCTGTCTACTCATAATGTTGATAGCAGCCCCTAAGTCAATCAATGTCTTTGGAATTTCTATCCCATTTATATGTGTCTTGACAATTGGACTTCCTGGATCTACATACTTCTGCATGGTAATTTTTCCCATCATAATATCTGCAATTTTTCCTACCAGGTGGATTCTTCTTGTGTCTTTTAGTTTCCTTCCCGGTCTTTTGAAACTCAACTCCTTTATGGTTTTGGCTAGAATAGGAATTTCTCGAATGGCTTGTAGCAAGGGAATCTTGATACAAACATTCTTCAATTCATCTAGAAAGTCATAGTTAGGCAACAAGATTTGTTTTTCCACCCCCTTGTCAATTTGTAGTCTTTCAGGAAAAGGAGGTGTAGATAAAGATGCAGGTTGCTCAACTATAGGAGTTGTGGGTGTTGACTTTTCTTTTTCTTTTGAATGTTTGAATTTTGAAGAGATTCTTCCTCAGAACCCTTATTGACTTGAAGAGAGTCCTCCTCAGAGGTATCTTTCTCTTGAATATCTATAGAAGGTTTTTCTAAAACTCTACCAGATCTGAGTTGTACATCGTTGAGAGGAACAATCATATAGGTAGGAAATTGTTGTCCTTCTACCATATAAGTATTCTGAGGATTCTTATTGTTAGGATTTGGCAATGGCTGAGCTGGAAGTTGATTTGTCTTTTGTTGGTATGGGAGCATGAGTTGAGGATTTGGATTTTGTCGAGAAGGTTGTTGTTGTGGAAATGGCAATGAAAGTTGTGGATTTGGATTTGGAAGTTGTGGAGCTTGTTGATTTTGAAAAGATGGAGGATATTGATAAAATTGAGCAAATCTCCCATAAGGATTTTGCATCCCTTGTACCCATGGCTGATATGAATTCTGATGTTGGGGCCAAGGTTGTTGCCAAGGATTCCAATTTGGTGGGGTTTCAAGATTCATAGGGTTATTAAACCCTTGAGATTGTTGTCCCTGCCAAGGTCTCCTTGCGACAAAACAGAGAGATTCTACTGAATTTGGATCTTCTTGAAAAACAGCTTTGAGTCCAGGGATTGAAGGACAATCCTTGATCTCATGATTCTCTGAGCAAATCATACATGTTTCTACAACTTTTGCATCCAAGGGACATTCCCTTAAAGCATGTTTCTTCCTACATTTCGAACAAAAGATGGCTAAAGCATCTGTTTCTGCTTTCTGCTTGTTTTGGATTTTAAGGGTGTCTAGTTGTTCACTAAGGCTCCCTAAGATATCAGTTTTGAACTCATCAAACATATTACCAATCTCTGCCCTACTTACTGATCCAGTTGCAGATTTGTTAGCCCTAATAAGAGAAGGATCCCTAGGCCCTTTTCCAGTTTTAGATTTTCCCCTTGAGAGATGGACACATAATTCTGTTATGTCACGAAGTGGAAGTTGAGAAATGTCTCCTTTCCCCATCATGTTTAAAATATCTATCCATTCATCTCTAATGGCTTTTAATATGAGGTCTTTCAAGGTTTCATCATCTAAGTTGCTCATCTTTTCTCTTTTTAAGTTGTATTGAAATCTTTCAAGTAAAT
The DNA here is from genome assembly GCA_034641835.2 of Pinus albicaulis. NCBI lineage: Eukaryota > Viridiplantae > Streptophyta > Pinopsida > Pinales > Pinaceae > Pinus > Pinus albicaulis. Next base: position 264,674,919 of record CM076580.1, on the reverse strand, counting down.
CTTCCAAGTTTTCATCTTCTTTTTGCATCATTTTGAATACCTCGTCCTTGTGATTGGTGGGCATACAATAGTCCAAGTATCTATCCAAAAATGTTTGTTTCATATCATTCCAAGTCCTAATAGATTGAGTGGCTAATCCCATGAACCATTTCAAAGCAGCTCCCTTCAATGTTGAAGGAAACAATTTGAGTTTTTGAGAGTCTTCCTTATAGTCATAAGTTCGGCACACGACTTCAAACTCAAACAGAAATGTTTCAGGATCCTCACTTCGCAATCCATAAAAGTTGGGGAGGACAGATGGTGAGATATTTTTCATTGTTGTATGAGTTTCCTCATCAACTATAGGGAATCCAAACAAGTTGTCTCCTTCCCTATTTCTTCCATTATTACCTTCACCATTGTTGTCTCCATTATTTCCTCCTCCTCTACCTCTACCTCTACCTCCAAATCCATCTATTATTTCCTCTGCCATGATAGTTTCTTTAGAGTCCTTAAAGTCGTCTGGTTCTTCTATCAAGGGAGGATGAGAGGGAGTCTCTTCCTTTTCTAAATGAGATTTAGTAGGTGGTATAGGAGAATCCTCTAATTCAGCTGCTCCTTGAATTCCAAAAATCTTAAGGCTAGGGGTAGATGGTGGTGAATCTAGTCTATGCCTTGAAGAAGATGGAGTTGTGAAAATCGAACTCTTGGCTTTAGCTATAAACCTTCCCCTAGAATCTCTTGCTCTATGCATGTCATTTTTTATTTTTTAAAAAGTTGGGCTAATAATTCTCTTCTGATCTTCCAGATCACACTAGGTGCAAGAAGAGAGCATACTTAAGAAATTACTAAACCAATAACTCTCTTTTCTGATCCTCCAGATCACACTAGGTGCAAGAGGAGAGCATACTTCAAGAAGTTATCAAGTTTTCCCTTCTTTTAGAATTTTTGTGTTTTTTTTTAAAGAAATTGGCTACCTAGTTACACTTCCCCGGCAACGGCGCCAAAATGTTTGGTCAATTTAGTGTGTCCTAAATTTCTGCATTTAATTTGTCAATCCAGGAATCGTAAGCTGATGAAGTGCGGCGCACTATATGTGCAAGATAACCTATTTCTTAACTTTTTATCGTTTTTGGTTTTCTAAGGTGAAATGGAAATTCTAAGATGAAAACAAGTTTGGTTATGTTTGTTCAAGGAAGTGATATCCCCTATAATGATTTACCAACTTGAAACCTTAAAAAGAAATTTGAAATTTACAATGACAAGACTTGAAAGAAAATGAAAATGTACTGCTGAAATGAAAAGGTGCTGCTAGTCTAATAAATCAAAATAATGAACTATTGAGCATGAAAACCAAACTATTCTTGCTGCCGACTAAACACAAAAGAAACTATGCTTAAGGAAATTCAAAATTGCAACAAAATAAATCTAAATCAGATTACATCAATTTATCTTCTGATCCTTCATCATTAGTCTAGCTATGATTTTCGGAAGTAATCATAAACAACTTGAGTAACTGATATCTAACTTGCATAAAGAAAAATAATATCAAACCATACATTCATGATTCAATCCCTCACCATCAGTCCAGCTGTGGCTTTCAGAGGCAACTGAAGATGTCATGCACAATTTAATATATCTAATTTTGCAGAAAAGAAACTAATACTAAACTACACATTTCATAATACAATCCCTCACCATCAGTCCAGCTGTGGCTTTCGGAGGCAACTGAAGATGCTATGAGCAGCTTAATATATCTAAATTTGCAGAAAAGAAACTAATACTAAACTACACATTTCATAATACAATCCCTCACCATCAGTCCAGCTGTGGCTTTCGGAGGCAACTGAAGATGCTATGAGCAGCTTAATATATCTAAATTTGCGGAAAAGAAACTAATACTAAACTACACATTTCATAATACAATCCCTCACCATCAGTCCAGCTGTGGCTTTCGGAGGCAACTGAAGATGCTATGAGCAGCTTAATATATCTAAATTTAACTACTGAAGCAAATAAGCAAAACTGAAATGAACAAAGCAATACGGAAATTAAACAGAAACTATGAAAAGCAAATTAGCAGCAGAACAATGTTAGTTCCATGTCATTAGTCAAAAAGCTATGAAAATGCCCGGGCTGCCTATCTATAACCTGAAACAAGAACACTGATCAATGATTAACAACATAAAACATGAAGAATGAAATAAATAGAAATTATGGAGAATTTATAAACGAAGCCAAGCAAATGCAATGTATAAACATATGAATGGATTATGGCACAATAGGCTTTAAGAAATGAAATACGGTAACTTTTACACTAATGCAAAATCTTAGCTGACGAGGGGCCCTCTACACCAGCCTTGCGCAGACTAAATCCCAATTTCGGTTGAAAACGAGAAAGTATATATATTAAGCGATCATTATACGTAACAAATGTGCAGCACAAGTGCAGCGTAATCACATTACAGATCAGACTAATAAAAGATAACAAAGACTAACATCGACTAACTCTATATGCGTCTGCAAACGCATTATATATAACAAAAGAAATATAATTGTCTCCTAAAGTTCATGCTGGTGGAGAACACATAGACCATTACGTCCACGGATCTAGGATCATGGCCGTGTTGGAAAGTAAATCTACGAGGAATGGATGCTTGAATTCGACGTAGAAGCTGTTGCAATAGACATATTTACTGCAGCCTAGAAACGGCCAGACACTCTTCATAGACATTTAAATAGAGTCTCGCTAAACATGAGACGCCTATGGTTGACTTGGGTGCACGCTTTTGGACCGCGGTTTTCTTTTCTTTAGATGAGTTTGCTCAACTAATAGGATACTTCAACCATGTCCACATCATTTCGACTGCCTATGTGTTTGTTTGTAGACACTCAGAGACAGAGTTTTACAAAATAGTCATGAAAGTTACTTAAGAATGCTTAAAGTAAAAGATCAGAAATTAATGAACAAAATCTAAATCAAATAGCAAACACAAAAATATAATTAAAAACCATGTTAGATGCTCTTTTTCACATGATGTTGACAACTTGGGAGGTTCAGGTGAGTGAAAAAGGTATAGAAAAGTGTATGGAAAAGATGCAGATTTGAGACTCAACAGAAACCAAAAGGGCATGTCACCCTTCAGCTAGGACCTAAGGGCTTTTTCACCACAATATTTAACTGCATCGAAGATCATAACAGGGTTATGGATGAAGGACCCTATTTCTTCAACTCAGTGGGCTTATACCTAAGGGACTGGGTGGAACGGTTCAACCCTGACAAAGAAGATTTCAGTTGGGCTCCAGTTTGGATCAGGATGTACTTGCTCCCATTGGAGTACTCGGATGAAGAATCTCTAAAAGATATAGGCAAGGGGCTGGGAGAGTTCATCAAAATTGCTGAGGAAACGAAGTTGCATCGGTACACTTTTTATGCTCGCATCTGTGTCTACATGTGCCTGGACCAAGCCATCCCAGATTCAGTAAGCCTCTATCATGATGAATTTGAATGGATCCAACCCCTAGACTTTGAACATGTACCCTTCCGTTGTCGCAAATGTCACGTTCATGGCCATCTTTTTAGGGATTTCTCGCTTAATGCCAAGCCACCAGCCTCTGATCACCCGGATTCTTCTGTACTTGAAGGGTTCACCAAAGTAACCAATCGAAGGAAGGCTCACAAGAAACCTTCTACTGGGAAAAAATCCTCCATTGCCACCCCTTCCATCCCTTCCACCAGTAATATTTTCGAAGCCCTGGCCACTGCCACCCAATTTTCCCCTCTAGACAACCATATGGCTTCCCAAGTGGTCAAACTGACCTCACCCTCACCACCGCCTGATTCTTCCCCCTTGCCTCCTTTCCTAGGAGCTCAGGTCGAGCTTGGTGATACCTCGTTGAAAGACCCAGACTGGAAACCGAATGGAATGGATGTCAACTGTATTCCTAATCAAATTTGAGTAGAAAACAGTCAAGCTCAGCACATAGTGGAGGAACCGGAAAGCATCGATCTCAAAGGGCTTGACATCTTTGAGCTCGAACAAGCCTGTCGAAGGAAAGAGTTTGATAAGATACTAGACCATCAACTTGATACTTTGGAAGTAATTATCTCCAGAGCCTTTCGACAGAAAGAGCTGGGGATTCAACCGGGAAGTCGATGGGATGGCAATCAGATCCCTAAAGACTCCAAGAAGCACGGGAGGAAAACATATCTGGAAAGGACCATCACAGTGGGTAAAATCCTGGTTGACTCAGGTAGGCATGCTAAGCTGACAAATTACTATAAGCCTCTCCCAAATAGTGAATCATGAAGCTCACTTCATGGAATCTAAGAGGGCTTAACAATCCCGGGAAACTCAAAATGATAAAAAACATGTTAACGCAGGAGCGGCCTCAAATTTTCTTCATGCAAGAAACAAAATGTAATAGCCGCACTCTTGAAAATATTCTCTCCAAAGCTTGGCCTGGATGTCACTCAGTTGCTGTGGACACCTCGGGAGCCTCTGGTGGGTTAGCCATTGCATGGAACACACAGGCCATTTCTCTCTCAGATTTCCATGCGTCCCACCACATCATACAAGCTACTTTCCACATCATAGGAACAAACATACATGGTCACCTTACTAATGTTTATTTCCCTCAGGACGCGAGAAGCAAGACTGCCCTTCTGGACACAATAGGAGTGATCAATCTTGACAGAATCCACCCCCTTTGGATCTTGGGCGGTGACTTTAATATGATCACCAAGATGGAAGAAAATATGGGGGGCAGAGCTAAACTGGAACAAGAATCCGGCCACTTCAAATATTTCATAGAAAGCAACCTACTGATCGATCTACAATACTGTAATGGAATTCACACTTGGAGCAACTGTCGGACGGGCCGGCACTTAATAGGCTCCAAGCTTGATAGATTTCTTATTTCGGACAATGCTGTCCATCTAGGTGGAGACATTTCTACCTCCATTCTCCCTTACTCAGGCTCTGACCATTGGCCAATCTCCCTTCAATGGAAAATACCGGGGAACTCAACGCATCATCCTTTTCACGTTGAGGCCTTCTGGCTCACTCATCCCGCTTTCAATGACCTCATCAGCTCTTTTTGGAAGAATTTCAAGCCGCCAGAAGGGTCCAAAATGTTCTAGTTTCAAAAAAAACTCAAATACCTCAAATCCCACATTAAGAACTGGAATCAATCCACTTTTGGCAATATATTCCAGGCTCAACAGGACCTAAATAAAGAAACGAGGAATCTCTAGCAATAAATCATCACAGAAGGTTACAGGGAAAGATCATTGGAGCAGGAGAAGCACCTTCACTCTCAACTGGAGGAAAGATCCAAGCAGGAAGAAATTCTATGGAGGCAGAAATCTAGGATCATATGGCTAAAAGAGGGAGAAAGGAACACCAAATTCTTTCATAGAACAACTATTCAAAGATGAATGCACAACACTATCACTTTCATCAAAAATTAGGAAGGGGAAAGATTGGAAAACCACGCCGAGATCGAGATGGAGTTCATCAGGCACTTCCAAGCTGTGCATCAAGAACCTCTTTTGGACAGACAGGAAGCCATAGGAAAAATAACTCAAAACATTCCAAAGATAATCACAGAAGAGCACAACTAGCTTCTTTTGCACCCAGTCTCGACTTTGGAAGTGGATTTGGCCATGCAACAACTCAAAGAAGGAAAAGCTCCCGGGCCGGATGGCTTCACGACTACTTTCTTTCAAAAATTTTGGGATCTCATCAAAGAAGAGGTGTGGTCAGTGGTGGAGGAATCGCGCTCTATGCACTGGCTCCTCCCCTCTTTGAATGCCACCTTCATAGCTCTTATCCACAAGGAAGAAATTACTAGTACGACAGACAAATTCCGACCGATCACCTTATGCAATGTCGTCTACAAAGTTATTTCAAAAGTCATTGCTAACAGACTGAAGCCGCTTCTGCCTCTCCTTATCTCGTCAGAGAAATCCGGTTATGTGGAAGGCCGGCAAATTCTGGACGACATTATCCTCACTCACGAGATCATACACTCCCTCAAGCATACCAATCAGGCAGGTATGATTCCCAAGATTGATCTTTCAAACGCTTTTGATAAATTAAGCTGGACATACATTTAGAAAATGTTAAATGCTTTTGGTTTCTCCCCCACTTGGATACGCTGGGTCTCGAGCCTTATCTCCTCCTCTTTTCTCTCTATTCTCATAAATGGGATTCCCTCACGTCCCTTCAGCCCCTCTCATGGTATCAGACAGGGGGACCCCCTGTCTCCTTTCCTCTTTGTTTTAATGGCAGAAGGCTTGGGCCGTCATCTTAAAAATGCCCTTAGATCCCGGCAGCTTCGTGATATCTCAGTCCACAACTCCCCTGCCCTCACTCACCAGTATTTTGTGGATGAGAACATGTTTTTTGGCTACCATTCAGTTCATGAAGCCTCACAACTCAAATCCCTCTTGAATGAATTCTCGGCTGCCTCGGGAGCGAGCATTAATATAGCTAAATCCCAGATATTCTTCTTTCACACCCCTCCTATCACTCAATCTGCTATTGCCTGCATTCTGGGCTTCTCCATTGCCAAGCTCCCTTCCACATACTTGGGTGCTCCCTTAATTTATTCCGCTCTAAAGCATGCCTCCTAGCATAGACTCCTTGAAAAACTTGATGCCCGACTCTCCTGTTGGACTCACAGAACTCTGAACATAGCAAGTAGATTAGTCTTAATTAAAGTAGTGCTACAGGCTATGCCTCTATATTTTTTTTCAATTTTGGCAGCACCAAAATGGGCCCTCAAAAAAGTCAAAGCCCTACAGCGGAATTTCCTATGGGGATCACATGGTACTAATCGTAAGTGGGCTTTGATTAAATGGTCAACGGTCTGCATGCCAAAGGAACAGGGAGGAATAGGGTTGCGTGATCCTACTCACAGCAATGCCATTATGAGTGCTAAAATCTGGTGGAACTGGCTCAAAACTCCCATGAAGCCATGGGCTATCATATGGACAACTAAGTATGCAAACCAAAGACCACAGGAAGAACTCATCAGATTTGCACCAATAGAGAAAGGCTCACTCATATGGAACATGGCTAAACAGCATTATCTGCTCATACAACAACACAGTTTCTGGGAAATAAGAGATGGTAGCATCGCTAGATTCTGGACGAACTCCTGAGACCAATTCCCTAAACTCACTAACATCTACCAACCGCCTCCTGGCCCGGATTGGGATCTCCAGCAGATGGAAATAGTTCAAAAACAATGGATAGACACAACTGAGCGGGGTTTCAGACAGTGGAAGCAGGCTGAAAGGATAATAGAGAAGAGTGATGAGCAGACGAAGGGAGCTTTAAATATAGAACTTCAAACCAGATGCATCAGGACTTCAAACAATAGGGACATTCTTTGATGGGGATATACCCCTAAGGGATCCTTCTCCACCAAGGAAGCTTACAAAATCTTATGCAACGATCGTACGCCCAAAGATCCTCTATGGGGCAGAATTTGGAGTTCAGGAGTATGGCCTAAATTCTCCTTATTCCTATGGCTATTTGGACATCAAATAATCCTCACTTGGGACAAATTAAGGAAGAGAAGCTTTCATGGACCCTCAATTTATCCCAATTGCAATGCTCAGGAGTAAACGCAGCAGCATCTCCTAAATTCCTACTCTCTCGCGACTCAATTATGGGAGAAAGTCAACTTTCGATGTCAACGAAACTGTAGGCCCTCTGCAGAAATTATTAGCTCTATTTGAAATTGGCATCAGAATCCTTACAAAAGCGAATTACTAAACCAACTTTGGAGAATTATCCCAGGTCTACTCCTCTGGACCATCTGGAAAGAGCGAAATAAATGCATTTTCAAGGATCAAAAAACTCATCTTGACATCATCTGGAGGAAATTTTGTCTCAACCTCACGGAAACCTTGGCTTTGCATTCCTAGGAAACTGATGACTTCCCAACTTTGGCCAGAGAAATAGCCATTTGGGAAAATTGGGGCATTCAACTTCACCAAGGAAAGCCAGTTCACAGAGTTCCTAGAACCTCTGGCAATGCCACGAATTCATGGATCCCACCTCCCAAGAACACCTTCAAACTTAACTTCGATGGCACTTCTAAAGGGAATCCTGGCAAAGTAGGCTTTGGGGGCATCATCAGAGATCACAAGGGAAATCATATTGTTATCTATTTTGGAAATCTTGGATGGGACACGAACAATTCGGCTGAATTGGAAGGTCTATGGCAGGGACTTCTCCTTTCCCATCGATTCGGGCTGCACCCACTGGAGGTTGAAGGGGACTCCAAAATACTCATCAATATGGCCACTCACCTCCTTAATGGGGCTCATGCGAACAAGATTTCCAATAGTTGGAGACTGGAAGAACGTTTGATGGCTATAGAAAGGTGGCTCCACAACAACAGAGCTCTCCTCTTCAAGCACACCAGACGGGAAGGCAACAAAGTTGCGGATCTACTAGCCAACTTGGGAGTAGATAATGAGCATAAGCTTCTTATAGGTACTCTAGACATTATCCAAAATTATGATCAACAAGAGGAGTGCAAAAAACTGGTCTAGAATGATGCAGAACTCCCGAATGTGGGTGCAGAGGCTAGCAATTAAGATGATGGGATGGGGGTGTTGCAGGACGGTGAGACACCTGCCCACCCTCTTGGTTGCTAACACAGGGCTATTAATCTTCGATGCTTGGTGTTTAATGGCATTTATGCCTGGCGTTGGTTACAATCTCATTTTCGCTTCTCGATACGATTTTGCGCATTGTGACATGGCCTGACCCTCTATCAAACTTATTGCTGGTTCTTGGCAAAGGATTTATTGTTGTACAGTCATTTTGATAAATACCATGGAGTGATACTCTGGTTTGGAGAATTTTCCCTCGCCTGTTGCTCAGTGGTGCACTCCGGATGCTGGCCTCTCTAGCTTGCGCATGGTTGCTCGTAAGAGAAGTAGATTAACTTGTTGTCTTGACCTCAGAGATAATCTTCACCTCTCTCTCGCTCGTGTCTGTATGCTTGCGTCTTTATCACTACATTCACAAACGTCTCAGTCCTCTGTTAGCCTGGCTCTTCCTCTGCATCCTAGTCCCCCTTTCTCGTCGAAAATCATGTCGCGCCTCCGGCAAAGAATGAGATGCCGCAAAGGCATCACCAGACGCCAGCGCTGGCGTTCTCCCTCTACCCCCAGTACCTCCTCTGCGTCTTCCTCCCAAGAGGGCAGTCTTTCTAGAGCTCATAGAGGTCGAAGGCTCCGCTCGGGTCACCGCCTTGACTGCCCCATTCCTCCAAACCCCTCCTTTAATTGTTCTCTCAGTCATCCTCAGGTTACAGCCTCCATCACTGTGGCATTCCACGAAGAGCCTCAAGGTGTTGTTCCCAATTCTTGCATGGAAGGGCTGAGCAACACGGTGGCTCTGTCCACGGGTCTGCTTGCTGGGTCATTGCACACAAAAAATTTGAACTTGCAGGGTATTAGCAGCATGGCCCCGTAGGGTCGGCCGGAGGTGGACATTGCACATGAAGATAATGAGCAAGCGAGCCAGGCACAAATGGCTGGAGGTCAAGCGAGCGATGAGCTGAAAGCTGAGGGTCAAGAGAGGGCGGTGCAGGCTCCATCTACCACCAGGAAGGTGATCCATTCTATTGCGGACCTGTACAAGGACGATGGGGAACCGGATGAATTATGGTGCAGGGTGGTTGAAGAAGCTCCTGATGAGTAGCATCACCCTCTCTACCTGGTTTTCTTGCACTATTTCTGCCCTCACTTCGCGGCTTGTTTTTGTTTTACATGAAGTTTATGTTTCAGTTTTTTCCAGCTATGTTATCCAAAAACAAAACTCCATGACTCCCCTGCGTGGGATTTTTCTTGAAAACTACTCAACACTGGTTTCCCTCCGCAGTGTTCATCAATGGTTCTTTGTTCAGAATGCCACAACACTGGGCAATGATCTGGCTTTGGCCTACTGTATATAATTTTCTCTATTAATAGATTACTTTTACTTAGAAGAAAAAAATACTTATTATTAAAAAAAATTTAAAACCAAATATTAATCTTCTCTCAACATATATTTATATTTTGTCATTTATGCTTGAAACAGAAGAGAGAAAATAACAACTATAAAATGGAAAATAATAACATATTATTCATTATAAAATATGTGCACAAAGAAATTAAATTACTTTACAAAAAAATTAAAACCAAGTATTAATCTTCTCTCAAGATATATTTATATTTTCTTTCTCATGTTTGAAACAGAGAAGAGAAAATAGTAGCTGTAAAATGGAAAATTATACCATGCTCAAAAAAACCTAAAACAAACTAATAGGTTACTTATTGAAAAATATTAATTTAGTGGAAGTTTTTATGATTAGTTTTTATTATTATAGAAAATATATAATGAGTATTGACATTATATAAAATTTGGATGGAGTTTCTATTCCAAATATTTAATCCTTGGTGAATGGAATTACTATAAAAAAAATTTAAATATACCAAAACTATTACAAAATTTGATTCTAAAAGTGTCCATATAATTAATTAATTAAGTCAGTTAATTAAGTAATTAACTATTATGATTATAAGATATTTTATAATTAATTAATTAATTTAGTTAGTTAACCATAAATATTAGTAATATAATTAGCAAATGTAACTCTAGCTAGTCTCTACAAGCTCATGTAACAACGTGTAAAAACTATCCCAAAAGCCCAACCACCATATGTGGGAAGAAAATATTGCATATGATTACAAGTTTATCTAAACGGGCAGGTAAAAGTTATACGAGATGCCCAACTACCATATATGGGAAGAAAAGAGTGTAAATACCGGCATCAAGTTATGATAAGTATATGTAATAAAATATATATTCATTGTTATCAACTTCAAAAATTAGTGTTCGTTTTATTTCATTATTAACAAATTAAACTACTTGAACACATAGTAACTGTTAAATACGATGTTTGAACAATAACATATTAAAGCAGAGATAACAGAGACGAATAACATATGCGGATAACATAATAATACTATTCAAAAACCGACACTGGTAACATCAATAGTAATAACAATACTGGTACGAGAACCACCATCTATTTATCCTTAAAACTACCAGAACCATAATCAGGGTTTTGTTTCTGTTGGGCATTGTCATTTTCCTTCTTCGGTTCATGTGGGTTCTGCATTTGCTGCGCACTGGTCTGGCTTCTCTTGCTGCGCATTGGTTTCTTGGCTCAGAGATGCCATCTCCCTCAGTAGATTTCTCCTTCATTTCTTGAATCCGTAACTTCTTGTTCCGTTGATTTTTTTGGGGATGGACTTCTTGGTTTGCACTGCACTCCCCGGTCTCCCTTTCCTCAATGTTTAATCCACTGTCATCAAATGAGCGTTTGCGATTACCATTACCGGCACCACCACCAGAAGGAGAGGGAGGACGAGGATGATTATCAGGAGGAGGACGAGGATGTATAATCAGGGCAATCAGCACTATCATCATCACCATCGTTATTAATTCCATCATCACCATCATGATCATTTCCATGACCATCACCATACTCATTATGGATAGCATGGCTTCCCTCACCATCATTATCACCTCCCCATTATTCATACCACCATCTCCATCATCATCACCCTCGTCATTAGTCTCATCGCCTGCACCATTCTCCCCCTCTGAAGAATCAGAATAACCAAGATCGGAATCCGTTTCTGTGTGTTTTGAATCTTCAACAGTTACATCACTGATCTCTGAATCGTGAGTGTAATCTGTCAGAGATTGCGAGCTATTGGATTGGCTTCTCGACGGGGAAGAACTGTTAGAAGCCATAACACAAAGAATACTCCTCTCAAGTTGGAGTATTATTGTCAACACCTATTGATATGAGAAGAGTTGTAAGGGCATTGAACAGAACTAGTTTATTTATAGTGTGTAGTTTGATAGTTATTTTACTTATTAACCAGCCTAGATCCATCTAACTCTCGATCTATCATGCGCCGAGAGGGATCAAATCTCTCGAGGTGCAAACCTATTTTTTGAGTGCAAAACTTTAGGAATCAACACATCCAGTGCAAGCAATCAAATAGTATTAGGAATCATCACCTACACTGAAATCAATGCATCTAGTGCAAGTAATCATATAACATTAGAAATATATATCTACACTAAAATCGATGCATCTAGTGAAAATAATAAAATAGGATTATAAATCACCATCTCCACTTAAATCAATCCATCTAGTGCAAAAAATATTCTTCCCTCTTTCCACCTTCCATCCATATCTATATCCCCATCCATATCTTTTTTTTTGTCTCTATCTCACCCCCCTAAACACACACGCTCTCACACTCCATATATATCATTCTCTTTGTCGATCACCCTCTCTCCCCATCTCTCTCTTCTTCCCTCTCTTCCCCTTCTCTCCCTCTCCCCCGCTAGTATCTCTCTTTCCTCCTTTTGTCCTCTCTCTCTCTCTCTCTCCATCTTCCTTATCATTCACTCTCTCTCTCTCTCTAGGAACCAACATCTACACTGAAATCAATGCATTTACTCAAAGAAATCAAATAGGATTAGAAATCGCCATCTACACTGAAATCAATGAATTTAGTGCAAACAATCAAATAGGATTAGAAATCATCTACATTGAAATTAAGTCATCCAGTGCAAGTAATCAAATATAATTATAAATTGACATCTACATTGAAATCAACACATTCAATGCAAGCAATCAAATTGTATTAGAAATCACCACCTACACTGAAATCAATGCATCTAGTGCAAGTAATCAAATATCATTAGAAATAAATATCTACACTAAAATCAATGCATCTAGTGCAAATAATCAAATAGGATTAGAAATCATCATCTCCACTTATATCAATCCATCTAGTGTGAGATATATTCCTCCCTCTCTCCACCCTCCATCCATATCTATATTCCCCTCCATCTATTCTTTTTTGTCTCTCTATTTCACCCCCCTAAACACACGCGCTCTCGTACACCATATATATCAATATCTTTTTCAATCACCCCCTCTCCCCATCTCTCTCTTCTTCCCTCTCTTCACCTTCCATCTATATCTCTATCTTCCCCTTCTCTCCCTCTCCCCCATTAATATCTCTCTTTCCTCCTTTTGTCCTCTCTCCCTCTCTCTCCATCTTCCTTATCACTCTCTCTCTCTAGAAAACAACATCTACACTAAAATCAATGCATTTACTCAAATAAATCAAATAGGATTAGAAATCACCATCTACACTGAAATCAATGCATTTAGTGCAAACAATCAAATAGGATTAGAAATCATCTACATTGAAACCAATTCATCTAGTGCAAGTAATCAAATATAATTATAAATCAACATCTAAATTGAAATCAAAAAATTCAGTGCAAGCAATCAAATTGTATTAGAAATCACCACATACACCGAAATCAATGCAAGTAATCAAATATCATTAGAAATAAATATCTACACTAAAATCGATGCATATAGTGCAAATAATCAAATAGGATTATAAATCACCATCTCCACTTATATCAATCCATCTAGTGTGAGAATTATTCTTCCCTCTCTCCACCCTCCATCCATATCTATATCCCCCTCCATCTCTTATTTTTTGTCTCTCTATCTCACCCTCCTAAACACACACATATATCAATCTCTTTGTCAATCCCCTCCTCTCCCCATATCTCTCTTCTTCCCTCTTTTCACCTTCCATCTATATCTCTATCTTCCCCCTCTCTCCCTCTCTCTCCATCTTCCTTATCACTTTCTCTCTCTCTCCACCTTTCTCTCTCTATTTATTTCTTCTTACCTCTCTCCTCCTCCCCCTCCAAGTCCATCTCTCTTTCCCTCCCTCTCTCCACTCTCTCACATCCTCTCTCTTCCTTCCTCTCTTTTCCTTTCTCTCCCATCTCTCTCTCTCTCTTCACCCACCAACAATGTTACTATATCCCTCCCTCTCTCCCTATATCTCCTTCTCCCCCCTTATCTCCATCTCTCCTTATTTGTCTCTTTATCTCAGCCCCAAACATACACGCTCTCTCTCTGTCTCTCCCTTGTCACTCCTTCTCTCTCTCCACTTCTCACTCTCTATATTTCTTATTTCCTACATGTCTCTCCCCCACCAACTCCATCTCTCTTATCGATCCCTCTCTCCTCCTTTCTCTCAAGTCCTCTCTCTCAAGTCCTCTCTCTTGTCCTTCCTCTCTCTCTCTCCCCTAAATCCCTTTCTCTTCCCTAATCTCTCTCTCTCTCTCTCCAATACTCTCTCTTCCCCCATCACTCTCCTCCTCTCTCTCATCCTTCCTCTTTCTCCCTTTCTCTGCCACCTCTCTCTCTCTCTTTTCCCTCCAATCCTATCTCTTCCCCCATATCTCTCTCTCTCTCTCTCTCTAATCCTCTGTCTTTCCCCATCCCTTTCTTTCTCTCTCTCTTTCCACCCCTCTCTCTCTCCAACTACATTACTATATCCCTCCCTCTCTCCTTCTCACTTCTTCTCTCCCCCTTCTTTCCATACATCTTACTTTGTCTCTTTATCTCACCCCTAAACATACACACTCTCTCTCCATCTCTGCCTTATAACTCTCTCTCTCTCTTTCTTCTTAGTTATGTAAACTAATGAACATAAATATTTGTAAATATAAAGTAGATTATGGAGTACATATGAAAAGAGGTTTTATTTACTTAACATACCTCTAGTTTATTTGTATTTTTATTTATTTACCATACCCCTTTTCTTTACTATGGTATTTGGCCCATAGGCTTGTTATATAATTACATTTTTATTTATAATCCTATTTCATATATTGTTATTTATTTACCTTACCTCTTTATGCCTCTTTTATATTTATTTATTTACCATACCTCTTTATATATATTTTATATTTATTTATTTATTTATCATATTTTTTTATACCTTTTTTATATTTATTTATTTACCCATGGTATTTGGCCCATGGTATCAATATTAATTTGTCCCATGGTATTCGTCCCATAGGCTTCATCTAAATAAAACCTCTTTTTAAAGTTTTTTTAAATATAAAAAGGTTTATGGAATAAATATAAAAAGAATTTTTATTTATTTACCATACCTCTAGTTTATATATTTTTTTATTTATTTACCATAGCTCTGGAGTAAGTATAAATTCATTTTACAAATATTTAATTAAAAGAAATATTAGAAGATTTTGGATTTTGATTGTTTGTGTTGAATTAACTCTTTTCCTTTGATTTAGGAAATGGTATTGACTTTAGTAAAGAGTAAATATGTTTAAAATTTTACTTAATTTGGAAATTCAATGTGGTAATTTCTTTTGTTAAAGGTAAATTTATGATCCATTCAAATTCACGTATATAATTTAATATCCATTCAAATTATATAAATAATACATAATTGTATTAGAAATTGATATATGTTCTAGTACAATGCAATTTTTATTTTTTACTTTTTTTAATTTAAAACTCAAGCCGACATTTTGTATGAGGATGTGACATACGTGACATCAGGGTCATATTGGGCTGTAGATGCGCCTCTCGGCGCAAAGATTTAATATAATTTAAAAAATAATGATATTATTTAAGGTTTAATTGTTTATAAAAAAAATGGTTAATTAGAAATATGGTTCAATTAGACCAACGTAAAATGGCTTAATTATTTTAGAATAAAAAAAATATAGTTTAAAAGATTCATTTAAAATATTGATTTTTATTATTTAAACTAGTGTTTTAGCTATATATATACCCAAATCAGATTTTATGGATCAAAATTGTGATTTCAATGTGAAACAAATTAGATTTAAATTTTAGGGATCAAAATTGTGATTTCAATGTTAAATAAATTAGATCTAGCTTTTAAGGATCTCTTATTATTATATTATTTATTTTTTCTTTATATTGGGTCTCCATTAAGTTTTAAGGCCATATTACATTCATTATGTAGTTGTGTATTGAAAAACAACCAGATTTTAAGGATGGAAATTGTGATTTCAATGTTAAACAAATTAGATCGAGATTTTAAGGACCAAAATTTAGGGATCTCTTATTATTATATATATTTTTTTCATTATACTCGGTCTCTCTTAAGTTTTAAGGCTAGATTACCTTCATTATGTAGTTGGGTAAGTCCTAAAAAACAACCAAATTTTACCGAATTATATTATTTTCTTTTCCATATATAATGTCCAACCTCATTTTTATGGCCACATTACATTCTTTATGGGTTTGGGTGCCTCTCTAAATAAATAAATATAAGTATCCATTCGCATTCTTCATTCTTAAAATATGGAAAAATAATCCATATAATCACTAAATAAAATCATTTCCCCTTTAAATAGTTTTATGTATTTAAAATTTGACCAAGAAAATTTAAATTGATAATAGATTTTGAATTGCTTCCTTGATTGGCTATTATGATCTTATTTGTATAATTTCATAAAGTATGTGGATCTATTGGCACTATTTTGAACGTGAGAAACTTAACTAAAAAAATTTAAAAATTTAAAAAAATTTAAAAATTTTAAAAACTGGGAATGGCTTAAAAATTCACTTAAAATATTGATTTGTATTGTTTAAACTAGTTTTTTAGCTATATATATGGAAACCAGATTTTATGGATCAAAATTGTGATTTTAATGTGAAACAAATTACATCCAAATTTTAAGGATCAAAATTGTGATTTCAATATTAAACAAATTAAATCCAAATTTTAAGGATCCCTTATTATTATATTATTTATTTTTTCTTTATATGGGGTCTCTCTTAAGTTTTAAGGCCATATTACATTCATTATGTAGTTGTGTATTGAAAAACAACCAGCTTTTAAGGATCCAAATTGTGATTTCAATGGTAAACAAATTAGATCCAGATTTTAAGGACCAAAATTTAGGGATCTCCTATTATTATATTATTATTTTTCAGTATACCTTGTCTCCCTTAAGTTTTAAGGCTAGATTACCTTCATTATGTAGTTGGGTAAGTCCTGAAAAACAACCAAAAATTGGGATTTCATGATAGGAAAAATAAATCTGAAAACTTCACCTTATAATTATGTTCTTTTCTTTTCCATATATAATGTCCAACTTCATTTTTATGGCCACATTACATTCATTATGGGTTTGGGTGCCTCTCTAAACAAATAAATATAAGTATCCATTAGTATTCTTCATTCTTAAAATATGGAAAAATAATCCATATAATCACTAAATAAAATCATTTCTCCTTTAAGTAGTTTTATGTATTTAAAATTTGACCCAGAAAATTAAATTGATAATAGATTTTGAATTGCTTCCTTGATTGGCTATTATGATCTTATTTATCTAATGTCATAAAGTATGTGGATCTATTGGCACTATTTTGAACATGAGAAACTTGACTAAAAAAATTTAAAAAAATAAATAAATTTAAAAATTGGGAATGGCTTGAAAATTCACTTAAAATATTGATTTGTATTATTTAAACTAGTTTTTTAGCTATATATATGGAAACCAAATTTTATGGATGAAAATTGTGATTTCAATGTTAAACAAATTAGATCCAGATTTTATGGATCAAAATTGTGATTTCAATGTTAAACAAATTAAATCCAGATTTTAAGGATCCCTTATTATTATATTATTTATTTTTCCTTTATATGGGGTCTCCCTTAAGTTTTAAGGCCATATTACATTCATTATGTAGTTGTGCATTAAAAAACAACCAGATTTTAAGGACCAAAATTTAGGGATCTCTTATTATTATATTATTATTATTTTCATTATACCGTGTCTCCCTTAAGTTTTAAGGCTAGATTACCTTCATTATGTAGTTGGGTAAGTCCTGAAAAACAACCAAATTTTACCGATCAAATTGAGATTTCATGATAGAAAATATAAATACGAAAACTTCACCTTATAATTATATTCTTTTCTTTCCATATATAATGTCCAACTTCACTTTTATGGCCACATTACATTCATTATGGGTTTGGGTACCTTCCTAAATAAATAAATATAAGTATCCGTTCACATTCTTCATTCTTGAAATCTGGAAAAATAACCCATATAATCACTAAATAAAATTATTTCCCCTTTATGTAGTTTTATGCATTTAAAATTTGACATAGAAAATTTAAATTGATAATAGATTTTGAATTTCTTCCTTGATTGGATATTATGATATTATTTATCTAATGTCATAAAGTATGTGGATCTATTGGCACTATTTAGACATGATAAACTTAACTAAAAAAATTAAAAAATTCGGAATGGCTTAAAAATTCACTTAAAATATTGATTTGTATTATTTAAACTAATTTTTTAGCTATATTTATGGAAACTAGATTTTATGGATCAAAATTGTGATTTCAATGTTAAACAAATTAGATCCGGATTTTACGGATCAAAATTGTGATTTCAATGTTAAACAAATTATATCCAGATTTTAAGGATCAAAATTATGATTTCAATGTTAAATAAATTAGATCCAGATTTTAAGGACCAAAATTTAGGGATCTCTTATTATTATATTATTTTTTTTCATTATACCGTGTCTCCCTTAAGTTTTATGGCTAGATTACCTTCATTATGTAGTTGGGTAAGTCCTGAAAAACAACAAAATTTTACCGATCAAAATTGGGATTTCATGATAGGAAATATAAATCTGAAAACTTCACTTTATATTCTTTTCTTTTCCATATATAATGTTCAACTTCATTTTTATGGCGACATTACATTCATTATGGGTTTGGGTGCCTCCCTAAATAAATAAATATAACTATCCATTAACATTCTTCATTCTTAAAATCTCGAAAAATAACCCATATAATCACTAGATAAAATCATTTCCCCTCTATGTAGTTTTATGTATTTAAAATTTTACCAAGAAAATTTAAATTGATAATAGATTTTGAATTGCTTTCCTGATTGGCTATTGTCATAAATTATGTGGATCTATTGGCACTATTTTGAACATGAGAAACTTAACTAAAAAGATTTAAAAAATTTAAAAATTGGGAATGACTTAACAATATATAAAAATAGTTTACCGACATAAAATGGTTTGATCATCCTAGTAAAAATATAGAGTTGCACCATAAACATGATTAATTAGATTAATTATATAGATGGTTAACCATCGTAGAAAAAAGAGGTTAATTACCTAGATATAATATAAAATAACATAATTATCTCACTAAAAAAAGGCTGAATTGCATAAAATGACCCACTTAACCCAAAACACTTGAGACTTGAACTCTAGCTAAAGCAGCTTGAAATTTATGGAACTAACTCTAAGCTTAATGACATAAAATTACCCATTTATTTTTAGAAAATGAATTCATATTTATCTTATTAAATTAGAAATGCTATAAAATGATCTAGTTAACTTAGCAAAGTTGAGATTTGAATCCTAGATAAACTAGTTCTAGCCTTAATTCCATAAAATGGTCCATTTATTATTAGAAAATAAATGGATATTTATTCTATTAAACTAGAAATTTGAACCTCAACATTGAGGCTCCATTTAATTCAGGATCAAATTTCCAAGAAATGAGCATTTAATAAAGAAGATGGAGATTTGAATCTAGATGAGAAATAGAAAAAATATTGACATAAAGTAGGTAGAATTTCTTAATCTAATTTTTTTAGTAATACTTTTTTAAAGTTTTTTATGTGGATTTTTTAGGTGTAATTTTTGCATTAATTTATTGAAATCACAATCCCCTACACAATAGAAGTTCACTATGAGTTTTTCAAGGTCCTAATCCATATATACAGTTAAAAAAACCAGTTTAAATAACAGTACAATATTTCAAGAGAAATTAGTGCAGAGGAAAGTCCAAAAAGTACAACTCTTTTCTTAATACTTCTAAAATGATTTACTTCACTCACCATTATCATTATAATAAAATATAATCCAATATAATAATATTAATGGGTATATTTATACTTTCATTAATATTTGTCCAACCACCACTTATTATTATATTATTTTCTTTTATTTACATGGTGCCCATGTGTTCATTAGAATTAGTCTTTCAAGGTGTCAAATTCATTTATAGATTCAAAAATTCATTTTAAACAAAAATAAAAATAAAAATCACATTATTTCTTAAAATTTAAATTGCTTTGTTGTGAGGTGAAAATATCTATTTATCTATAAATTAGACTAAGTTTGATTTTTATAGTTCATTACATTCATTATATAGTTAGGTATCAACCTTGGTACAAGAAACTAAGTCTTCCTTGCATGATTGATCCTCAAAACTTGGTAAAAGATACCCTCTAAAATATAAATTGATAATCATTTCCCTTAGAATTTCTTCATTGGATATTAATACTTTAATTATTAAATGTCATAACTTAGTTCTATGTATCAATGGGCACTATTTTTAGCACCATATGTTATACTATGAAACCACATTCTAAACCAAAAATGTAGTGAAGATGGATTGAGATTCTAAAAATTGACAAATGTTCCAAAATACTAGGGAAGCTCTTCAATAAATCCTTTATTGCTACAACATGGTTTGACCATGTATAAAAATGGTTCAGTTCCATCCAAATAAAATGGTTTAATTATCCTACTAAAAGGGGCCCAATTTTAAGTATATTATATAAATCAACCTAACTGTCTTGGCTGAAAAAACAACTCAATGACATAAAATGGCCTAAATCAAGTATTCTAAGCCTAGCTAAAGTAGCTAGAAGGTTAACTCCAAAAATTGGTCAATTTATTAAGCAATAAATGAGTACTTAGACTAATTTGAACCTTTATAATCTATGTTTTCTTTATAATTCAATACAGTGACACTTTCATGAATATTTTCCCAACTAATTCTTATTATTATATATATTTTTTTCTTAACATGGTGTCCTAGTTCATACTTATAAGTAAAAATGGATTTTTTTTTGTCACATTTTTTCAAAGCCCTACTCTCTTCTATAACGTGTTTAATCCATTTATAATTCCTATTTTCTTTACAATCCAAATTAATGATATTAATGAGTATATTTATGCCTTCATGAATATTTTCCTAATTATTGCATATTATTATTATATAATTTTATTTTATTTACATGATGTGTCAGTTCATACAGATACATAAAATTGATTTTTAGATTTTTAAAAATTTGAGTTTAAGTTGTTTAATGAGTAGAATTCTAGTGAGCCACATGTTTTTTGACCTTGTTGATTACATTTATATACATTCAAAAATTCATTTTAAACAACAAAAACTAAAATTCTTTCTTGTTTTGACTATTCCCATGAAAGAGTCTATTTGTCTATGAGTTAGAATAAGTCTCATTTTTATGGCCCATTACATTCATTATGTATTTAGGTACCAACCTGGGTACAAAAAAATAAGTCTTCTTTGCATGCTTCATCCTTAATATGTGGTAGAAGAGGCCAGACAATCATTAAATAAAATCATTAAGCTTAAAGTAGTTTTTCAAGTATTTATGGTTTGAGATGGAAAATATAAATTGATAATAACTTCCCTTATTAAGACCTTGATTATTAAATGTCATTACTTCTCTCTATCTATCTATCGGTACTATTTTTAACACCATATGTTATTCTATGAACCAAACTCTAAACCAAAAAAAAATCCTTTATTATTAAAACATGGTTTCACCATCTATAAAAATGGTTCAATTACATCCACATAAAATGGTTTAATCATCCTACTAAAAGCGGCCCCCAATTTTAAGGATATGATATAAATGAAGCTAACTATCCCATAAAAAAATTAACTCATTCATATAAAATGGCCTACTTAAACTAACAAAGCTAGTATTTTAACCCTAGCTAAAGTATCTTGAAGCTTAATTCCATAAAATGGTCAATTTATTAGAAAATGAGTGGATATTTATCCTAATTTGAATCTCAATTAACATTGATCCTAATGGGAACTATTTTGAGCACCCTATTTTATGCTATGAAACCACACTCAAAACCAAAAACAACTATTTTATTATTAGGATATGGCTTAACTATTTATAAAAAATAGTTTCAATTGCACCCACATAAAATGGTTTAACAATTTAAGAGATATGATATAAAAGGGAGTAAATATTCCAAGAAAAAAACAACTCAATGGCATAAAATGAAACACTTATGCTCGAAAATTTGGTATTTGAAGCCTAGTTAAATGAGCTATAAGTTTAATTCCATAAAGTGGTCCATTTATTAGAAAATGAATGGATATTGAGTCCAATAAAACTAGAATTTTGAACCTCAATTAACATTGATAAAGGTTCAATTAATATGGATCATCTATTTAAAGACTCAATTTTCATGAAAGGCCATTTTATGAGGAAGTGTTGAGAAATCTAGTGCAATGAGATGAGGTCTTCTACTAAATTGGTTTCTCTCTACTTTAGATGCTTGTGATTTCTTGATTAATTTTTTCAACTTTTTCCTATTTTTATTATTTCTTTATTCGTGAAGCAACTACCAAAATCATAAAGAAAAATATATCACATGTAGGTACTCAACGAGGGAAAAACCCCTCCTAGAGGGGAAAACCGAGTTAAAACTTCTCTTCAATAAAATCATACCAAGTTTTGAAAAACCAATACCCTTTAGACTATTACAATCCTCCATCCATCAATTCACCTCTACATTTAATTCATAAAGCAACAGTTCTTCTAGAATCTCCTACCTTCCAATCATCTTGTACCTTCCTATATCCATACTTATAAGGTAAACATTGGTCCTACATTAACAGTGGATTTTCAGTTTTGTGTACTTGAGTCTTACAATAATACTAGATTTTTGGCTTTCTATAATTCAGTCTTGTAATGATGTTTCACTAGAGCTGTGTAATTTAAAATTCTTACCTACAATAATATAATACCTCAGTCTTCTAATCACACTATGTTGGCTTGATGGGTGCTGGCCCAAATTTGAAGTTAAGGTTAATAGAAAAAACCCTTTTACTACTGGCCCTTTCGACGATGACGTAAGTCAAAGTCTCACCCGAACCAGTATGGGGGTGTTTGAACCAGGTTTCTGAACCATGAGAGAGAATTAACTGATGTGGGTGCCTTTAGATCTAGAACAATTATAAAGATACCTACGCAATTGGAACCCTAACCAGGAACCCTTTGAGACAGATTTAGGTCAATACCTTGCAGGTTAACACAACATTTATAATCAAGTAATAACCCTTAACACATAATATTAGACTCTTATACCATCAGATCTATCCAATAAAAATTCATATAAACCAAACATAGTTGCGCAAGCTATCCAAGTGTATACAATATAAGAATCGAAAATAATATACAGAAACATTCATTACATAAAGAGTAAATGCATTTTAGACTAAGATATCCGCAAAAAAATTCCTTTATTAATATCAGTTCAGACCCTTCATACAAAACTCTTCAACAACCTACGCACACAGCTAGTGGGGTTTGCACACAACAAGACTAAGGTCTTTGGGCACACAGCTAGCAAAAGCCATTTACCCAGAAAAATGCGCACAAAATATCACAAAGACACCATATCTAACATCAATGTTCAAGATTTTTTCCTGATTTCTCCTTCATTTCTTGAATCCGTAACTTCTTGTTCTGTTGATTTTCTTGGGGATGGACTTCTTGGTTTACACTGCACTCCCCCGCCTCCCTTTCCTCAATGTTTAATCCACTGTCATCAAATGAGCATTTGCTATTACCATTACCGGCACCACCACCAGAAGGAGAAGGAGGACGAGGATGATTATAAGGATGAGGATGAGGATGTATAATCAGAGCAATCATCACTATCATCATCACCATCGTTATTATTTCCATCACCAATATCATGATCATTTCCATGACCATCACCATAAGCATTATTGATAACATGGCTTCCCTAGCCATCATTATCACCTCCCCATTATTCTTACCACCATCTCCATCATCATCACCATCGTCATTATTTTGATCACCTCCACCATGCTCCCCCTCTGAAGAATCAAAATAACCAAGATCCGAATCGGTTTCTGTGCGTTATGAATCTTCAACAGTTCTATCACTGATCTCTGAATCTTCGGGTTCTTCATTGGGTTCACTGTCTATATCATTTCTATTTGATGTAGAGGGATATATGTCACCATCGTATTCATATGTTGTTTTTTTTCTTCTTTTGGAGCTGCATGAGACTCATCAATAACAACATCAATACATTCAACAATCTTCCGAAGTCTTTTATTGTAACATTTATATGCTCTACTCCTAGAGGAGTAACCAAGAAGTATTCCTTCATCTCCTCTGGGTTCAAACTTGCCAAGTTTTTCATCATTATTTTTTATAAAGCATTTGCTTCCAAAAACTCTAAAATGCTTCACAGTGGGAGGATTACCATACCAAAGTTCATATGGAGTTTTATCACTATTTACATGAACATGTGCCTTGTTAAGAATATTTACAGTTGTATGTGATGCTTCTCCCCAAAATGTGTGTTTGGTCAATTTAGTGTGTCCTAAATTGCTACATTTAATTTGTCAATCCGGGATTCGTAAGCTGACGAAGTGTGGTACACTATATGTGCAAGATAACCTATCTCTTACTTTTTTGTCGTTTTTGGATTTTTTGTGAAATTCTAAAAGACAAGTATGGAGACAAATATTCAAGACAATAATGTCTTTCTAATGATTTTCCAAACTTCAAAAGAATTTTAAAAACACACAATGACAAAATTAATTCTTCAAAGAAAATGAAATTAAAGAAAATGAAATTGCATCACTACTCTAGTCAAACAAACAATGAACTACTGATCATGAAACTCATTATTCTTGTTGTTGTTCAAACATAAAAGAAACTATGCTGAAAGAAATCCAAAAGTTGCAACAAAGTAAATCTAAATCAAATTACATCAACTTATCTTCTGATCCCTCATCATTAGTCCAACTATGATTTTCGGAGGTAACCATAAACAACTTGAGTAACCTGATATCTAACTTGCAGAAAGTAAACTAATATCAAACTACACATTCATAATTCAATCCCTCACCATCAGTCCAGCTGTGGCTTTCAGAGGTAACAGAAGATGTCATGAGCAATTTAATATATCTAACTTGCAGAAAGTAAACTAATATCAAACTACACATTCATAATTCAATCCCTCACCATCAGTCCAGCTGTGGCTTTCGGAGGTAACCGAAGATGTCATGAGCAACTTAATATATCTAACTTGCAGAAAGTAAACTAATATCAAACTATACATTCATACTTCAATCCCTCACCATCAGTCCAGCTGTGGCTTTCGGAGGTAACTGAAAATGACATGAACAATTTGATATATCTAAATCTAACTACTGAAACAAATGTGCAAGACTGAAGTAAACAAAGCAGTACTAAAATTAAACAGAAACTAAGAAAAGTAAATTAGCAGCAGAACAATATTAATTCCATGTCATTAGTCAAAAAGTTATGCAAATGCCCGAGCTGCCTATTTATAACCTGAAACAAGAACACTGATCAGTTAACAATAACATAAAACATGAAAGATTATGGACAAAAGCAAGATGTAAAGCATGAAAGATTATAAACAGAAATGAAGCATATATACCATGAAAGATGCAATGTATAAACATGTGAATGAATTATGGCACAATGAGCTTAAATAAATAAAACAAGAACTATACAATAATGCACAAAACCTCAGCGTGTGCAGGGGCCCTCTACACCAGCCTTGGCAACAGACTTCAAGTACGAATTACGCTTGGAAACAGAGTCTTCTTATATATTAAAATGCAGTCATAACAGAAAGGTGATATTACGGCACAGTGGAAACATAATTACATTACAGAGCTATCTGAAAGCGAATGGAGACTAATAAAAACTAACTCTTATGCGTATGCAAACGCGTTATTTATACTGAAGGTGATATAACTAATTTCCTAAAGTTTATGCTGATAGAGAACACGTAAACCATTACGTCCAGAGATCTAGGATCATGGCCACGTTGAGGAGTAAATCTATGAAGAGTGGATGTTTGAATTCGGCTTATGGAGCCATGTACAGGTGTTTATTTGTCTCCCGCAATTCAGAAACGGCCATATAAATCTCTGCGTGACGAGAAACAGAGTCCTGTCACCGTGGGACTCTACGGTTGACTTCCACTTGGCCACCTTTGACCGTAGCCTCCTTAGGTGAATTTGCTCGAGCCAATAGGACATGATCCATGTCCACATCATTTCTGACTTGCCCATGTGGCTCGTTTTACCTGAAGACACCTGTAACATAGAGTTTCACAAAATGGCTGCGGAAAGTTGCAGCAGCTGCGGAGAGTGGCAAGATTCCGCAGCTAAATGAGCAAAATCTAAATCAAACAACAGACACAAAAATATAGTTAAAAACCATTTTAGATGCTCTTTTGCAATTAATATACAATGATATTGACAACTTGGGAGGTTCAGGTGAATGAAAAAGGTATAGGAAGATGTATAAGAACAATGCAGATTTGAGACTCAACATACCCCCACTGTGAAGGTGTTGCATGTCCTCATGCAACCAAAATTTTGATAATCCTTCTTTAGTTCATATGCCTTGACACTTCAGCCAGTACATCCAATCCTCTCCTCTTCTTCCTTGGTGCTGCCAACATCCTGGGCTTCTTCATTAAGCATCTAAATTTGATATTAACGAGTGCTCTGCTTAACTTCTGGCATTTCTTTTTCAATTTCTTGTTCTTCTTCTGCCATATTCCCAGATGTAGCATGGTATTATCATGAAAGATTTTGTCCAATTTACTCTGATCCTTCAATGTCTCATTTTCATTTTTAATGTGTTTATTTAAAAGCTCTAGCTCAAAGACTTCCTGTTTCAGTGATTGGACTAAATCATCTTGTACTATGTGAGGCTGAATGGACGAAGTACTGGGACCTGTAGCTGCTTTTTCTAAAGATTCTATATAATCAGATACTTCCTACTGCTTGGGGTCTATATCAGGTGTCATTTTTATTGGGCTGTCCCCAAAATGCCGTGAAGGAGAGTTATCTTCAAAATATAGCTGAGAAGGGCTCACATCAACATCTTGCTGAGAATGGGATGGACTATGTTCAATGTCTGACTGAGAATGAAATGAATCAGGTTCACTAACTGACTGAGAGTGAGATGGACTATGGTCAGCTAGGGACTGTTCAGATGTTTCTTCTCCCAAATCGATAAAATGAGGTCCCTTCATTTGCATTTTCCTCAATTTCCCCTTAAGTCTGGAACTTCTTCTCACACGCTGTGGACCACTATCTTTTGGCTTTTGTTTCCCTTTCTCTTTCTTCTTGGCTATAGATAACTGTTCTTGAAGATGAACCAATCTCTTAGATAACACTTGATGATCTTCTTCTTCGGAAGAAGGAGTTTGATGTATAGCCTCAATAGTTTTTCTCTCTTTTGATGTTATTGGATTTTTACCCTTAGTTTCTTTCTTCTTCCTCTTTGACAGTCTCTCTTCCCTATCAGTTCTTTCAATTGTAGTAGTAGGAGTATTTTGAATTTCATCATTTGTTCTCTTTTTCCTACTCCTTCTTGATGTGTTACCTTCAGGAATTTCTTGAGTAGGAGTACTTTGAGTTTCAACATTTATTCTTTTTCTCCTACTCCTTCTTAATGTGCTACCTTCAGGAATTTCTTGAGGTTCCTCAAAGAAATTTCTAATCAAAAATTGTTCCCATGTGTCTTTCTTCTCCTTTAACTCTTTTTCAATCAAAATTTTTACAAGACCGTGGTGATATAGATGTGGTTCTACATCCCCTAAATGTTTCTGAATAGTCACAGACATCTTCTTCAAACTATTTAATAGAAAATATGGGAGATTGAGAGTTTGATTATCTAGAAAATTCATCAGAAATCTGGTATGGTACATATACATGGACCCAAAATGGCCTTCACAGGTAATGAATTTTTGAACAACCAGCAGCAAAGTAGCCCATTCCTCTTTCAATGCATGAACAGGAATTCCTCTTTTAAAAATGGTTATGTCCATACCTTGGTTTCGTAAGATTATTCTCGAGGCTTCATCACTAATGCTTTTATTCTTAAACCAACGCTCACCCTCTTGAGGAAGTTCCGTGGCAGTTGCTAAAGATGCCTCGTTTACTGCAAACTTAATGTCTCCAATCTCTACTTGCAGGCCATTGAACGACCTTGCAAATTCTTTTGTCACTTCTTTATGATAGCCTCTGAACTTTTGGATAAACCGCAGCCACTTTGCTTTCTTCAATATATCCCTTAATTGTGGATATCCTTCCATGAACTTAGGTCCTTCTGGTTCTGCTCTTAGTAATTTACCCATCCTTCTTTCTGCTCTTCAAAAATTTGCCTGCGTGAGGGTTCAATGGAAGTAGAACGGCTGAATGCACAGAAATGAGCACAATGACTGTAGGTAGATATCAGAGAGTGGGTATACAGGCTGTAGCATAACAGAGAACGAAATGGAGTGAGGCGGAACAGAGAGGGGTTTCGTGAGCACGACAGAGATACGACTGTGAGATTAACAGAACAATAGGAGGAGTATAACATATCCGACAGTGTTTTGAAATTTGGTGGCTGCAAAATAAATGTAAGCACGTTTAAACAACGGATATGGATTTTATCCAGCTGAAAGAGCCTGTGGTCAAATCAACTACGTCTCATTGTCACCGGTGGAATATCGGAGTATGAGTGAAGATCGGGGGTTTAATTATGGAACCGTTTGAGAATGAATGCGGGAGGATCATATGGAGATTGTGAAAGGGTTGCGGAATTTGTCAATATAATCATTGCATATAATGGATGGAGCTTATGGTTTAGAACTATATATAAATTTGTTTTCAATGCTATTTGAAATGAATTTTTACTCATACCTTGGAATCTTTGCCTTTTTCCTTGGTCTTCAATTAGTTGCTCTTCATTGGTATCTTGAATGCTCCATGTCTTCATTTTTGGTCCTCATACCTGCATTTTATTTCATGATTATGGAAATAACATATGGTTATACATTCTTTTGAAAACAGAGTGGTAGCTGCAGAATCTACTTCTCGCTGCGGAAACTGGTGTCAACTGCGGAAACAGATGCCAACTGCGGAAACTGACACAGCTATTATTTTGGTGAATGGAAATGAACAGATGACAAATGACTAGATGGAAATGGTCATGAAAAAGAATTTTATTGGTGAAAATGGAATGAAATAGATAAAATGGAGTGGAATGGAGTGAAATGAAGTGAAATGAAGTGGAATGAAGTGGAATGGAATGGAGTGGGTGGTCACAAAACTTGTGAAATGAAAGAGAGATTTTTTTTGGAAAATATAGAGTGTCAGGTGTTCCTGATTTTCACCCTATATTTTCTGTATAAGACTGCCAATTAGTGATTGGTTTTCAGGCTATACAATTTTTTTTTTTAATTTTTTTTTTTTTTTTTTAAAATTTTTTTTTTAAAATTTTTTTTTTTTATAAACTGAAAAGAACAAAAGCTAGGCTGGTGGAGAAGAAGAATTCTTCTGTACCAGCCTGATTGCAGAACTTTCTTGAAACATTTTGACAAAATCCTCTGTTGAGAGTGGCTTATGATAAACTTTCAATCTATGGCCATTCACAATAAGAGGAGTTTGAAACTCATCAATGGTCTTGATTCTTACCGCTCCATTGTTAAAGATCTTGTCAATCTCATATGGCCCAAGCCAATGAGTCTGAAATTTTCCTTGAAAATCTTTAAAATTGGAATCAAATAACAATGCCCAATCTCCTTCTTGAAACTTCTTCTCTTTGATGTAATTTTCATGCCATTTAGCTCTTTGATATTGAACTAGATCAGTTCTTAAAATTGCTTCTTGTCTGATCTCATCTAGCTCATTTAACTGCTCCATTCTATGCTTTTGGGCTTCTGATAAGTTCATCCCCAATTGAACTGCTATCTTGAAGGTCTTGACTTGGAACTCAATGGGGAGCAAGACTTCTTTCCCATAAACAAGTTCATAGGGAGAATGTCCTATTGTATTTCTCCATGTATTTCTGTAGGCCCACAAGGCTTCAAGAAGCCTTTCTGCCCAATCTCTTCTATGTAGATGAATAGTTTTGGTGATGATACTTTCAAGAACTTTATTTGTGGACTCCACTTGACCATTTGCTTGCGGATGGTAAGGAGTAGATCTTCTGTGCTTGATTTTGTATTCTTCCATCAACTTTTCCACCAAATTGGATGTGAATTGGCTCCCCTGATCTGTCACAATTTCTCTTGGAACACCAAAGCCAGTAAAAATATCCTCATAAAG
This sequence comes from Pinus albicaulis, assembly GCA_034641835.2. Lineage (NCBI taxonomy): Eukaryota > Viridiplantae > Streptophyta > Pinopsida > Pinales > Pinaceae > Pinus > Pinus albicaulis. The sequence continues at coordinate 264,644,714 of CM076580.1, read as the reverse complement.
AAAATGAACAACTGAATTTTCAGTAGCAGATACTAATGCTTTAGCTTCTACCCATTTAGTAACATAATCAGTACAAACCAATATATACTTCTTTTGCTTGGATGGTGGATTAATAGGTCCAATGAAATCTAAAGCCCATTTTTCAAAGGGTTCAATGAGTACCCGTGGTTGCAATGGCATTTCATTTGAAAGGGTAGGTTTCCCTACTCTTTGGCAGCTATCACACCTTTTGACATATTGTTTTGCATCTTTGAAGAGGGAAGGCCAATAATATCCCAAGGAAAGGATTTTATAGGCCGTCCTTTTGTCCGTAAAGTGTCCGCCGCATGGTTCATCATGACATGCCTTAAGAATATCAGGCATTTCATCTTCCCTGACACATCTTCTGATCACAAGATCTGGCCCTGTTTTAAACAATTCGTTAGAAATCCATGAATATTTTGAACTCTCCTGAATAATTTTTCGTTTTTCACTCAGAAATAAATGTGAAGGAAGTTTCCCTATAACCAAATAGTTAGCAATATCTGCATACCAAGGAGTTTTAATAGTTACTGCAAACAAGTATTCATCAGGAAACTTATCCTCTACAGGAGAATCTTCTTTAGTATTCTGAATCCTAGACAAGAAATCAGCTACTGTATTTTGTTTTCCTGGTCTATCCAACATAGTAATATTGAATTCTTGCAAAAGTAAGAGCCATCTTGTCACTCTACCATTAGTAACAGGTTTTTTCATTAAATATCTAATTGCAGAATGGTCAGTATGAATAAAAGTTTCATAGCCTGTTATGTAATGTCTAAACTTATTAATTTCATGAACAACAGCTAAAAACTCTTTTTCAGTCACAGTATAATTCAACTCTGTGGGAGTCAAATTTTTACTGGTATAATAAATGGCATAAGGAACTAAATATTTTTGACCCAACATAGCTCCTAGAGCTGTATCTGAAGCATCCGTAGAAATATGGAAAGGGAGTTTCCAATTTGGTCCTCTCAAGATAGGTGCTTCAGATATTCTTGTTTTCAAAGTTTCAAAGGCTGATTGACAATCAAGATCCCATTTAAATTCACAGCCTTTTGTAAGCAATTTGAAGAGTGGAGATGCTATTTTAGTGAAGTTTTCTATAAATCTTCTGTAGTAACCAGTAAATCCTAGAAAACTTCTAACATCTCTTTGACAATTTGGAATAGGTAACTTGGAGATGACTTCAACTTTTGATCTATCAACCTTAATCCCATCTCCTGAAATATGATGTCCTAAAACAATCCCTTCAGAAAACATCATAAAGCATTTTTCATGGCTTAATGAAAGGTTTGTTTCTTTACATCTTATAAGAACTTTTTCCAAATTTTCTAATGCTTCTTCAAATGAATTACCACAAACTGTAAAATCATCCATATAAACCTCTACACAATCATGGATTAGATCAGAAAAAATTCCTAGTACTGCTCTTTGGAATGTTGCTGGTGCATTACATAACCCAAAAGGAAGCACCCGGTAGGCAAAAGTTCCCCATGGACAAGTAAATGTGGTCTTATCTTGATCTTCAGGTGCTACCTGAATTTGATTATAGCCACTAAAACCATCCAAAAATGAAAAGTACTTTTTACCTGCTAATGTATCTAATACTTGATCGATAAAAGGCAAAGGAAAGTGATCCTTTAAAGTTGCTTTGTTCAATTCCCTGTAATCAATGCACACCCTCCATTTACCATTCTTTTTAGGTACTATAACCAGAGGAGAAACCCATCGACTATCTGAAATTGGATAAATGAAGTTTACATTCAGTAGTTTTTGGAGCTCTTCTTTCACTATCTCCCTAAGATTTGGATTCATCCTTCTTTGAGGTTGTCTGATTGGTCTATTGTTTTCCTCAATATAGATATGATGGATGCAAGTCTTAGGATCAATATCTTTCATGTGAGTATACTCCCATGCAAATGCAGTAGAATGTTTTTGCAAGATTTTGATTAATTCTTATTGTTGTGACTTTTCCAAATGTTTGTTGATATTTAATGTTTTTCCTGGAAAAATCTCAATGGTAGAACTACCAAACTCTTCCATAGAGTAAAGAGACATTTTTCTTGATGATAAATATTCTATGTCAGATTCCAACTGAAATTGTGTGGGGTCAGAATTTGACTATCCTAACTGATTTCAGAAATGGTAAAGATAGGTTGTATAGTGTCCTCATCATCGACCCATTCATTGTCTCCTACTTCTGTGATTTCTTTTGCTGGAGGATACAAATTGAATTTCTTTGTCGAATTACCATTAGAAATGTACATATCCCCATATCTACAACTAATAAAAGCATCAGCCGTGGCTAGCCAAGGTCTTCCTAAGATAAGTGGGTGCCCTCCTAGATTACTCTTGGGAGTCAAAATCATAAAATCTACCGGATATTCCCAAGAATCTAAGGAGACTGAAATATCTTCTAATACACCATATGGTTTAATAATTGATCGATCTGCAAGTTGCAGTAAAGTAGGTGTAAAAATAAGGTTAGGAAGTTTTAGCTGGTCCATAGTCTGTCTACTCATAATGTTGATAGTAGCCCCTAAGTCAATCAATGTGTTTGGAATTTCTATCCCATTTATATGTGTCTTGACAATTGGACTTCCTGGATCTACATACTTCTGCATGGTAATTTTTCCCATCATAATATTTGCAATTTTTCCTACCAGGTGGATTCTTCTTGTGTCTTTTAGTTTCCTTCCTGGTCTTTTGAAACTCAACTCCTTTATTGTTTTTTCTAGAATAGGAATCTCTCGAATGGCTTGTAACAAGGGAATCTTGATACAAAAATTCTTTAATTCATCTAGAAAATCATAGTTAGGCAACAAGATTTGTTTTTCCACCCCCTTGTCAATTTGTAGTCTTTCAGGAAAAGGAGGTGTAGATGAAGATGTAGGTTGCTCAACTATAGGAGTTGTGGGCGTTAATTTTTCTTTTTCTTTTTGAATATTTGAGTTTTGAAGAGATTCTTCCTCAGAACCCTTATTGGTTTCAACAGAGTCCTCCTCAGAGGTATCTTGCTCTTGAATATCTATAGAAGGTTTTTCTAAAACTCTACTAGATCTGAGTTGTACATCGTTGAGAGGAACAATCATATAGGTAGGAAATTGTTGTCCTTCTACCATGTAAGTATTCTGAGGATTTTTATTGTTAGGATTTGGCAATGGCTGACCTGGAAGTTGATTTGTCTTTTGTTGGTATGGGAGCATGAGTTGAGGATTTGGATTTTTTTGAGAAGGTTGTTGTTGTCGAAATGGCAATGGAAGTTGTGGATTTGGGTTTGGAAGTTGTGGAGCTTGTTGATTTTGAAAAGATGGAGGATATTGATAAAATTGAGCAAATCTCCCATAAGGATTTTTCATCCCATGTACCCATGGCTGATATGGATTTTGATGTTGGGGCCAAGGTTGTTGCCAAGGATTCCAATTTGGTGGGGTTTGAAGATTCATAGGGTTGTTAAACCCTTGAGTTTGTTGTCCCTGCCAAGGTCTTCTTGCAACAAAACAAAGAGATTCTACTGAATTTGGATCTTCTTGAAAGACAACTTTGAGTCCAGGAATTGAAGGACAATCCTTGATCTCATGATTCTCTGAGAAAATTATACATGTTTCTACAACTTTTGCATCCAAGGGACATTCCCTTAAAGCATGTTTCTTCCTACATTTCGGACAAAAGATGGCTAGAGCATCTGTTTCTGCTTTTTTATTGTTTTGGATCTTAAGGGTGTCTAGTTGTTCACTAAGGCTCCCTAAGATATCAGCTTTGAATTCATCAAGCATATTGCCAATCTCTACCCTACTTACTGATCCAGTTGCAGATTTGTTAGCCCTGATAAGAGAAGGATCCCTAGGCCCTTTTCCTGTTTTAGATTTTCCTCTTGAGAGATGGACACATAGTTCTATTATGTCACGAAGTGGAAGTTGAGAAATGTCTCCTTTCCCCATCATGTTTAAAATATCTATCCATTCATCTCTAATGGCTTTTAATATGAGGGCTTTCAAGGTTTCATAATCTAATTTTCTCATCTTTGCTCTTTTCAAGTTGTATTGAAATCTTTCAAGTAAATCTTCCAAGTTTTCGTCTTCTTTTTGCATCATTTTGAATACCTCATCCTTGTGATTGGTGGGCATACAATAGTCCAAGTATCTATCCAAAATTTTTTGTTTCATATCATTCCAAGTCCTAATAGATTGAGTAGCTAATCCCATGAACCATTTCAAAGCAGCTCCCTTCAAAGTTGAAGGAAACAGTTTGAGTTTTTGAGAGTCTTCCATATAGTCATAGGTTCGACACACGACTTCAAACTCAAACAGAAATGTTTCAGGATACTCACTTCGCAATCCATAAAAGTTAGGAAGGACAGATGATGAGATATTTTTCATTGCCGTATGAGTTTCCTCATCAACTATAGGGAATCCAAACAAGTTGTCTCCTTCCCTATTTCTTCCATTATTTCCTTCACCATTGTTGTCTCCATTATTTCCTCCTCTTCTACCTCTACCTCCAAATCCATCTTTTATTTCCTCTGCCATGATAGTTTCTTTAGAGTTCTTAAAGTCCTCTAGTTCTTCTATCAAGGGAGGATGAGAGGGAGTCTCTTCCTTTTCTAAATGAGATTTAGTAGGTGGTATAGGAGAATCCTCTAATTCAGCTGCTCCTTGAATTCCAAAAATCTTAAGGCTAGGGGTAGATGGTGGTGAATCTGGTCTATGCCTTGAAGAAGATGGAGTTGTGAAAATCGAATTCTTGGCTTTAGCTATAAACCTTCCCCTAGAATCTCTTACTCTATGCATGTCAATTTTTATTTATTTATTTATTTTTTTAAAGTTGGGCTAATAATTCTCTTTCTGATCTTCCAGGTCACACTAGGTGCAAGAAGAGAGCATGCTTAAGAAATTACTGAACCAATAACTCTCTTTTCTGATCCTCCAAATCACACTAGGTGCAAGAGGAGAGCATACTTCAAGAAGTTATCAAGTTTTCCCTTCTTTTGTTATTTTGTTTTTTTTTTTTTAAGAAATTGGCTACCTAATTACACTTCCCCGGCAACGGCACCAAAATGTTTGGTCAATTTAGTGTGTCCTAAATTGCTACATTTAATTTGTCAATCCGGGATTCGTAAGCTGACGAAGTGTGGTGCACTATATGTGCAAGATAACCTATCTCTTACTTTTTTGTCATTTTTGGATTTTTTGTGAAATTCTAAAAGACAAGTATGGAGACAAATATTCAAGACAACAATGTCTTTCTAATGATTTTCCAAAATTCAAAAGAATTTTAAAAACACACAATGACAAAATTAATTCTTCAAAGAAAATGAAATTGCATCACTACTCTAGTCTAACAAACAATGAACTACTGATCATGAAACTCATTATTCTTGTTGCTGTTCAAACATAAAAGAAACTATGCTGAAAGAAATCCAAAAGTTGCAACAAAGTAAATCTAAATCAAATTACATCAACTTATCTTCTGATCCCTCATCATTAGTCCAGCTATGATTTTCGGAGGTAACCATAAACAACTTGAGTAACCCGATATCTAACTTGCAGAAAGTAAACTAATATCAAACTACACATTCATAATTCAATCCCTCACCATCAGTCCAGCTGTGGCTTTCGGAGGTAACTGAAGATGTCATGAGAAATTTAATATTTCTAACTTGCAGAAAGTAAACTAATATCAAACGACACATTCATAATTCAATCCATCACCATCATTCCAGCTGTGGCTTTCGGAGGTAACTGAAGATGTCATGAGCAATTTAATATATCTAACTTGCAGAAAGTAAACTAATATCAAACTATACATTCATACTTCAATCCCTCACCATCAGTCCAGCTGTGGCTTTCGGAGGTAACTGAAAATGACATGAACAATTTGATATATCTAAATCTAACTACCGAAACAAATGTGCAAGACTGAAATAAACAAAGAAGTACTAAAATTAAACAGAAACTAAGAAAAGTAAATTAGCAGCAGAACAATATTAATTCCATGTCATTATTCAAAAAGTTATGCAAATGCCCGGGCTGCCTATTTATAACCTGAAACAAGAACACTGATCAGTTAACAATAACATAAAACATGAAAGATTGTGGATAGAAGCAAGATGTAAAGCATGAAAGATTATAAACAGAAATGAAGCATATATATACCATGAAAGATGCAATGTATAAACATGTGAATGAATTATGGCACAATGAGCTTAAAGAAATAAAACAAGAACTATACAATAATGCACAAAACCTCAGCGTGTGCAGGGGCCCTCTACACCAGCCTTGGAAACAGACTTCAAGTACAAATTACGGTTGGAAACAGAGTCTTCTTATATATTAAAATGCAGTCATAACAGAAAGGTGATATTACGGCACAGTGGAAACGTAATTACATTACAGAGCTATCTGAAAGCTAATGGAGACTAATAAAAACTAACTCTTATGCGTATGCAAACGCGTTATTTATACTAAAGGTGATATAACTAATTTCCTAAAGTTTATGCTGATAGAGAACACATAAACCATTACGTCCAGAGATCTAGGATCATGGCCGCGTTGAGGAGTAAATCTATGAAGAGTGGATGTTTGAATTCGGCTTATGGAGCCATGTACATGTGTTGATTTGTCTCCCGCAATTCAGAAACGGCCATATAAATCTCCACGTGACGAGAAACAGAGTCCTGTCACCGTGGGACTCTATGGTTGACTTCCACTTGGCCACCTTTGACCGTAGCCTCCTTAGGTGAATTTGCTCGAGCCAATAGGACACGATCCATGTCCACATCATTTCTGACTTGCCCATGTGGCTCGTTTTACCTGAAGACACATGTAACATAGAGTTTCACAAAATGGCTGCGGAAAGTTGCAGCAGCTGCGGAAAGTGGCAAGATTCCGCAGTGAAATGAGCAAAATATAAATCAAACAGTAGACACAAAAATATAGTTAAAAACCATTTTAGATGCTCTTTTGCAATTAATATACAATGATATTGACAACTTGGGAGGTTCAGGTGAATGAAAAAGGTCTAGGAAGATGTATAAGAACAATGCAGATTTGAGACTCAACAATGTGTCAGGTGTTCTGAAATCATCAACCATATCTCTAGCCATTTTTTGAGCTATTCTATTCATTCTTTCTGCTACGCCATTTTGTTGTGGAGTGCCAGCTACAAAAAACTGTCTTTTTATGCCATGTTGTTCACAAAATTCAAGGAATTCATCTGATGTATATTCTCGTCCTCGATCAGATCTAAGACACTTGATTTTTAGATCTAATTCATTTTCAACCAGTGCTTTGAAGATCTGAAATTTCTCAAATGCTTCATCTTTGTGTTTAATCAACCCAATCCAACACATTATAGAGAAATCATCAATAAATAAGATATAGTATTGTTCACCACGTGGTGACCTTTTCCCCATAGGTCCACATATGTCAGTATGAATGAGTTCAAGAGGCTTACTTGATGATCCTTCCTTGGCATTAAATTTCACTCTAGTTTGCTTACCGAATTGGCAAGATTTGCATATGATACTTTTAGGTAGAGTAATATTGGGAAGATCACGAACAACTTTAAGTCTGCTTGATTTTTTGATTTGAGAGAAGCTCAGATGCCCCAACCTTCTATGCCATAGCTAGTTTTTTGAAGATTTACTCAAGTAACATTGTTCTTTGTAGTTCTTCAATACATATAGGTTGCTTGGAGTTCTGTTTCCTTTTATAATTGTTTTACCTATATCAAGATCACATACCACACATTCTTTTGAACTAAAGACAACTTCAGTCCCTTGATCACACATTTGACTTACACTTAACAGGTTATGCTTTAACCCATCCACATACATGACATTATTAGCTTTCACCTTTTCTTTTAGAAAAACAGACCCTTTTCCCTTAATGACAGCAGGAGTATCATTTCCAAATGTAACATTATTTTCCTTTTCTAGAGTATTATATGCAAGAAGTTTGTTTTTGTCACCTGTCATGTGTTTTCAACATCCACTATCAATGTACCATTGATTTTCTTCACCTTCTGCAAATAAATCTATGCCACAATTTTCAACCTGTAATTCCTTCTTTTTCCACACTTTGGAGCTTGAAGGAAAATGCTCCTTTGCCTGGATTTTGCTCCTGCATTCAGATTCTTCATGGCCAAATTTATTGCAATAAGCACATTCAACTTCATTTTGAAGAGGAGAAAAGTTGTTATATGTATTCTTCTTTGTTCCAATATCAATCCTTCTCTTTCTTGCTTCTCTTGTCATGATGGTTTTATATGCAACACATTGAACAACTTTATGACAAAAATTGTGACATGAGAAACATTGTCCATTAAAGAAGAAATTTTTGCGATCATGAAATATTCTACTTGAATTTACCTGTTGATTGGTGTTTCTTTGAAAGGTATTCCTGTTAGTGTTATTTGAATTGAGATGGTCATGCTTTACTTGTAAAGATTCTTTATTCCCTTGCTGAGTGGCAGAATGTTGTATACTGGTTGTAGCTGCTTTTAGATAATTTGGTGCTGAAGCCTGAGAAGATTCTCCGATATATCCAAGACCTGTCTTTATAAGAGGAGAACATTGTACCTTGATAATCTCATCTAAGGTTTCAGATCCTTTAGAAAATCTAAGATTCAAAGTCTTTACTTTCTCAATTTCTTTTCTTAGACTTACTATTTCACATTCTAATTTCTCATTGTGTTTCTCCTTTTCTTCAAGCTGATTTTTCAGAGTTTCTATGGATATTTTACTTTCTTCTAAGCATATTTTACTTTCTTCTAAGCATATTTGAGTTTATTGAATTCATCAAGAAAATAATTGTCCTCTAAAGCATCCATAAAAGTATCTTTTTCTTCTCTAGATTCCTTTTCAAATTCCATGAGAAGTCTAAGATCTTGTTCACATTCTTCTTCACTGTCAGATAACCCGTCACTGTCTTCATGAGTATAGTAACTTTTTCTAGTGCTAAACCGATTCTTATTCCTTCTTGCTACTTCCTTCCCTTTTTCATGTGTTTCTTTGTAAGGACACTTAGCAGCATAATGACCAACTCTTCCACAAGAAAAAAATTTGAAAGGAAGCTTACCTCTGAACCGTCCTGTGCCAAGTTGGAGTTTCTTTACAAAATTTACCTCATCTTCTTCTAAGATATACCTTGATCCTTCTGTCTCTTGTACTTCTTTCCCTTTTGTAGAAGCTCTAAAGATGACTTCTTTGACTTCAGATGGTCCTCCTCTTCTCATTTCACATGCAGTTAGTATGCCATGAAGTTGCACCACAGTAAGATTTTGAAGATCCTGCTTTTCTTCAAGAGCAGAAAATTTTGACTCAAATTTTTCCGTTAGTGATCTTAAAACTTTCTCAACCAAAGTAGATTCGGTTATTATTTCTCCCAGATTTCTCATACGATTTACAATATCATCAAGACGTAAAAAGAAATTGGCAATGCTCTCCTCATTATGCATTTTTAGATTCTCATATTGAATTCTAAGAGTTTGGAGTTTAGCACTTTTTACCTTTGCATCACCTTCATAACTTAGAATGATTTTTTCCCATATTGCCTTTGCAATATCCAGCTGCATGACTTTGAAAAATTCTGATTCAGTTAGACTTCCCAATAGAGCATTGACTGCCTTTGCATTTGTTTCATAATTCTTTCTTTCCGTTGGATCTGTTGGTACTGCGGCTGGATATTGATGTCCTCCTTCAACAATAGCCCATACATCTGCTCCCAGAGACTGAAGATAGGATCTCATCCTTGTTTTCTAGAAGATTAAATTGTTTCCGTTGAAGAGCGAAGGCTTGATAGATGTTGTTCCATCTTGATTGCTCATCTTGTTTGATCTTCCTTCTAGCGGCTAAGCTTTTTCAGAAGGACCTGCTCTGATACCAATTGTTGGGAAAAATACTGAGAGGGGGGGTGAATCAGTATTTAGAGCTGACTGAAAACTTTTTACTTTTTCTTTCTCTTAAAACCATACGCTACTTTACTGAACCCAACTCACGTATACACGTGGATATCCTTAAGAAAACTTGCGTATGTCCAGAGATCTTATTATGCATTTAATTCTTTACTTAGATCATTGCATCATTCATTCATCATATGTTTAGTAAGCGGTAAGCATGTGAAATAATAATAGAATAAACCATCACACATAAGCAACACACATGAACACCATTATTTAAGGTGGAAACCCAATTCGGGAGAAAACCACCGCTACTGTCATCTTTGTCTTCAATACTTATTATAAAGAAAACTTCTTACAATTTTGTACTGGCACAGACTCGTACCATCACACAGGCACCCACATGCAGAAAGCTGCAACCTTCTATCATTCTCCAGTCACTACTGGAAGGGAGCTCCAACCCCCTGATCTCGTTTACCAGCCTCTCCTCGAAGGGAGCTACGACCCCTTGATGTTAGCACTAGCTTCTACTGGCAGAAAGCTTTGAATTTCATACTGAAGGCTTCAACCCTCAGATCCACTGCAGACCACATTTCATCAATTTTCATAATGGATCAAAACAAATTCAATACAACCCCTTAACATCAACAACCATACTTTACCCAAAAATTCAATCAAAGCAGCAATACCACTATAACTAGAATATCAGAAATAACCCAGACTTCAGAGTATATAATCCGATACACATTCAACCTTGAACAACCATTAATTCAAATACCATACGTCGTTTTTCTTTATGTAACCCACGTATATACGCGTCTTTCTTCACATCAACCTGCGTATTCTTCAGCGCATGCTAGTTTTATATTCTTGAAATAATACACGACTTTTATTCACAATTTCCGCATATACACGCGCTTTTCTTTTCACTAACTAGCGTATGCTTTCTTTTAGAATCTGTTTAGACTCATATTCAAATTTGAAACTTTCAATTTAGACAATCTATCAGCAATGAAGAACTGTTTAGATAGTCACTCATCCTTCATCATGTTTTCTTGATCAGTGATTAGATTTGTTCATTATCAAATTAGAAGCATACTCCATATTCAATCAACCCAGAACTTCAAGAAGACTTTATTGACCGACAACAGAGAGAAAATAGAAATCACAAAAGTAATATATGTAAATAAGCTTCAGAAACCATAACTTCCCTACGCACTTTTTATTAACAAAACCCACATATACACGCACTTTTACCAAGACAAACTAGCGTATACATCTGTAAATGGTAGACATTGCAGAATATACCAGATCTATAAACTTACCCACATTTCTTCATTATCATCAGTAGACTTGCGCCAGTTCATCATCATTCCTTCAGTAGGTCATTCTAGAGATTCATCATTATCAGATCTATAGATCTTCAACCATCATTATATCCATGAGTGCATCATAGATTCAAATCTATCAATTAAGAACAAAGTTCATCCATGCAGATATTCCTTATAGAAATTTATCATCAACAACCCTTACACAAGCACACCTAGCACTATGATCTTCTTCTCCTTATATAGTTTTATCATTTGCCAATACCATGAGCCAAAAACCACACTACTTCCAATGGTATTCTTAGACGGAATCAAATAGACAATACAATGCTCAATATTGTGAGCTAATACCATGGTAATGCCTCTTGGTATTATAATTTTAGAGCACAAAAGGCATACGCGACTTGGACCATTCGTTTCCATGTGTATACGCAAATTCTCATCATAAAAGCCACATATATGCTAACCCCGAATGCATACGCGAGTTGCCTTCACAAAAGTAGCGTACACATTGCATCCATACACGGGTTGCCTTCACAAAAGTAGCGTATACATTGTGACATATTATATTTATCATTTCTTTGGGACTTGCTGGAATTCTTTTCTCTGTCACATCTGAACTAATCTGTAGCTACATCATCCTTACATATTTAACACATAGGTTGCTTATCATAGGAAACTCATCAAGTAGGTTTCCATCAAGGACAACTTCATCAAGCAGGTTTCCATCAAGGACAACACATTGCATCATATTTCCAACACGTTTTTCAAGTATTTATGGTTTGAGATGGAAAATATAAATTGATAATAACTTCCCTTATTAATACCTTGATTATTAAATGTCATTACTTCTCTCTATCTATCTATGGGCACTATTTTTAACACCATATGTTATTTTATGAACCAAACTCTAAACCAAAAACAAATCCTTTATTATTAAAATATGGTTTCACCATCTATAAAAATGGTTCAATTACATCCACATAAAATGGTTTAATAATCCTACTAAAAGGGGCCCAATTTTAAGGATATGATATAAATGAAGCTAACTATCCCATAAAAAAATTAACTCATTCGTATAAAACGGCCTACTTAAACTAACAAAGCTAGTATTTTAACCCTAGCTAAAGTAGCTTGAAGCTTAATTCCATAAAATGGTCAATTTATTAGAAAATGAGTGGATATTTATCCTAATTTGAATCTCAATTAACATTGATCCTAATGGGGACTATTTTGAGCACCCTATTTTATGCTATGAAACAACACTCAAAACCAAAAACAACTATTTTATTATTAGGACATGGCTTGACTATTTATAAAAAATAGTTTCAATTGCACCCACATAAAATGGTTTAACAATTTAAGAGATATGATATAAAAGGGAGTAAATATTCCAATAAAAAAACAACTCAATGGCATAAAATGAAACACTTATGCTCGAAAATTTGGTATTTGAAGCCTAGTTAAATGAGCTATAAGTTTAATTCCATAAAATGGTCCATTTATTAGAAAATGAATGGATATTGAGTCCAATAAAACTAGAATTTTGAACCTCAATTAACATTGATAAAGGTTCAATTAATATGGATCATCTATTTAAGGACTCAATTTTCATGAAAGGCCATTTTATGAGGAAGTGTTGAGAAATCTAGTGCAATGAGATGAGGTCTTCTACTAAATTGGTTTCTCTCTACTTTAGATGCTTGTGATTTCTTGATTAATTTTTTCAATTTTTTCCTATTTTTATTATTTCTTTATTCATCAAGCAACTACCAAAATGATCAAAAAAAAGATACCACATGTAGGCACTCAACGTGGGAAAAACCCCTCCTAGAGGGGAAAACCGAGTTAAACCTTCTCTTCAATAAAATCATATCAAGTTTTGACAAACCAATACCATTTAGACTATTACAATCCTCCATCCATCAAGTCACCTCTACATTTAATTCATAAAGCAACAATTCTTCTAGAATCTCCTACCTTCCAATCATCTTGTACCTTCCTATATCCATACTTATAAGGTAAACATTGGTCCTACATTAATAGTGGATTTTTAGTTTTGTGTACTTGAGTCTTACAATAATACTAGATTTTTGGTTTTCTATAATTCAGTCTTGCAATGATGCTTCACTAGAGCTGTGTAATTTAAAATTCTTCCCTACAATAATATAATACCTCAGTCTTCTAATCACACTATGTTGGCTTGATGGGTGCTGGCCCAAATTTGAAGTTAAGGTTAATAGAAAAAACCCTTTTACTACTGGCCCTTTCGACAATGACACAAGTCAAAGTCTCACCCAAACCAGTATGGGGGGTGTTTGAACCAGGTTTCTCAACCGTGAGAGAGAATTAATTGATGTGGGTGCCTTTATATATAGAACAATTATAAATATACCTACGCAATCGGAACCTTAACCAGGAACCCTTTGAGACAAATTTAGGTCAACAACTTGCAGGTTTACAACATTTATAATCAAGTCATAACCCTTAACACATAATATAAGACTCTTATACCATCATATCTATCCAATAAAAATTCATATAAACCAAACACAGTTGCGCAAGCTATCCAAGTGTATACAATATAAGAATCAGAAAGTAGACACAGAAACATTCATTACATAAAGAGTAAATGCATTTCAGACTAATATATCCGCAACAAAATTCCTTTATTAATATCAGTTTAGACCCTTCATATAAAACCCTTCAACAACCTGCACACACAGCTAGTGGGGTTTGCACATAGCAAGACTAAGGTCTTTGTGCACACAGCCAGCAGAAGCCATTTACCCACAAAAATGCGCACAAAATATCACAAAGACACCATATCTAACATCAATGTTCAAGATTTTTTCCTGATTTCTCCTTCATTTCTTGAATCCATAACTTCTTGTTCTGTTGATTTTCTTGGGGATGGACTTCTTGGTTTGCACTGCACTCTCCCGCCTCCCTTTCCTCAATGTTTAATCCACTATCATCAAATGAGCATTTTCTATTACCATTACCATCACCACCACCAGAAGGAGAAGGAGGACGAGGATTATTATTAAGAGGAGGACGAGGATGTATAATCAGAGCAATCATCACTATCATCATCACCATCGTTATTATTTCCATCATCAATATCATGATCATTTCCATGACCATCACCATAAGCATTATTGATAACATGGCTTCCCTGGCCATAATTATCACCTCCCCATTATTCATACCACCATCTCCATCATCATCACCATCGTCATTATTTTGATCACCTCCACCATGCTCCCCCTCTGAAGAATCATAATAACCAAGCTCCGAATTGGTTTCTGTGCGTTCTAAATCTTCAACAGTTCTATCACTGATCTCTGAATCATGAGTGTAATCTGTCAAAGATTGCGAGCTATTGAATTGGATTTTCAACGTGGAAGAACTATTCAAAGCCATAACACACCTTATGTTATGCGCACTTGGGTAAGAATACTCCTCTCAAGTTGGAGTATTATTATCAACACCTATTGATATTACTCAATTTCTCTCCTAATTCAAAGGAGAAAAGAGTTGTAAGGAAATTTGAGCAAAAGTAGTTTATTTATAGTGTGGTGGTTTGATAGCTATTTTATTATATTCGTTTGTCCACCTTTGAACTCTACAAATGACCAGTTCAATCTCACTCACAGATGAGATGGCTTGATGGGTTCCAGTGCCACGCCCAAAGCCGGTAGGTAAGTATTATAACGTATATAATAAATGATTACCACGTTTTCCTACACATTTTGCCGAAGGTTCTCCCTTAACTTAGTCAGAAGGTCCCTCAAGGGCCTTTCCCTTTGGTCGCACCTTCCTCCCTCTCTTTTTCTTAAGGTCGAACCCCTCCCTATTGGTTAGAGAGGGATGATACTCCTCCAAATCCAGCGCTATAGGGAGGTCATGTGGCTTGTGTGGAAGATCGTGTGGAAGTCTCATATTGGCTTTGCTAAGAGGTTGAGACCACACTTGAAGGGGGCATAATCATCCTTGTCGGGCCATGTGCTTGCTAGTGGAATGTTTAGTGGCTGGGGAAGGGGCGCATACTTTTCAGAGGAAGACGAGATAACCAATCAGAGGTCCAAACTTTCAGGGAGCAAGAACCAACCCGATCGTGCTTCATGGTACCACGCTTCATAGTACCACGCTTCTTGGATGGCAACGGTCTATATCCATCTATCTATTCAGTGACCGAATAAAGGCAGGAGAACAACTTAAATAGACCGGCACTAACCAAGACATTAACTAAATGAAGGAAGTAACTTAACTTGAGTGACAAAGTATTCTTGTTGCTCTTTACTAGGGAGCAGGGGATGTGGTTCCTTCGGTGGCATAACTCTTTTGCTCTCCTTCTTTTGGCTTGCACCTGATGGCTTGTGCTGCGTGGGAACAAGAGTGGGAATTATAAGGTTAGTTAATCCAACCCCCTCGCCCTAATGTTTCCCCACCCCATGAATGTATCTGGTTTTTTATATCACGTTCCTCTCCTATTGTCGAGAGTTCGGCTGGCTCACCCTTGCTTCCAACTCCCTTGCTCTTAGGAAGGATTGAAATACTCCATTTCTACCCTTATCTCCCTCCCTATTATAGAGTGTTTTAACCCATGGGATCAGTTCGTGGAAATAACTTGTGACTTTCCATCTCCCACTCTTTAATTCTACATTATAGGCCCATTTATTGCCACTTTATTACCTAAATAGAAGGGAGAAATATAGGGATACAGAGAGGGATAAATACCTTTTATCACCCGCTGATGTCCCACTTCCCATGGCCCACTTCCCGTCCTAAGCCCTATAATTATTCCTTTGAATAACCATTCCTAAGCCCTATTAGCCGTATCCTTAACCATAATAAATCCCGGTTAGTAAGGAACGTAGTCGCTTGTCTGCATCGGGCAAGGTCTTTACCAAAGCAAGTCAGAAGGCAAAGTTACTTCACCATGGAAAGGTCTTCACCGGTAATGTCTTTGACCGTTACGTTAGGAATGTCTTTAGGTGTAGCACCTACTTAATATAAATATTAGAGGGTGAATTCCCACTAGAAAATAACTAACCAGCTATGGATATAAACAGCTAAGGAAAGAGGCAGTCAAGGGGGGCATTCCATTGAGCGAAGCGAGCCCCCCGAGATGGAGAACCCCTATACCAGTTAGACCACTTAAGTCGGCCGGCTACTAATTCTCATAATTAATCCTCATCAGCTACGTGTCATCCTGGAACTTGTCAGAGTGTTGGCTGTTGCAGGCTGACTGCTGAATGTGTAGGGAATGCGAGACTGTGGGCGGAATGTGGGAATGTGTGGGCTTGAGGATTGGGTCCCGAAAGCATGGGCATGAGGATTGGAACCTGAAAGTTGACTGGTCCTTCCTGTGTGAGTGTCCTGGGCAAGTGTCGGTGGGCAGTGATTCATCTGTCTGGTGTCCTGCCTCACCCCCAATTATGTTTTCCCTCAATCTCATAAATCAATCACTCCCCCTCAGCAGCCAATGTGTGTTGTGCTTCCCTGTGCCATCCATCCTAGTGGATGTGGCATGTGTGGATGTTTCCTGCCTGCCTATTGTCGGTGGGCTCGCCTATCTCTACAGATTGTGATTATTCCGTCCGTTGCACAACTGGTATACCTACCCTGGTTCACTAGTCCAGGGTGAAATTATATAAAGCAATCGGTACATCAACTTGTCTTTCAACTCGGCAACACCTAGTGACCGGCTTGATTCCAATGATCGACTATCGAAAAAATGACTAGCAGCACACTTTCCTAGAGCTTAATGCATCGACAAGAGGTTCATGCACTCATTGAGTCTAGGTTTGAAGAGTGCTTCCCATGTAGACTTCATTCCTGCATCGACAAGAGCTTAATGCACTGCCTAGCAGCACCTTCTAGTGCTATTATGCCAACTGTTACTACGACGAAGTACTATGACTGGGTACTCTGACTAGGGCCTCTCGACGAGGAAAACTGGGTATATAAAAAATTCCTTCCATTCAACGACTAGCGACTATCAGCAACACTTCGTAGAGCATCATTCATGCACGGCCGACCCCTCCCGTATTTCATGCACTTCCTAGAGCTTTCACCATGTTACTATAGGTTCATGCATAGCTTCTAGCTAATACTGCCAAACTGTACTCTCCTATCAAATGACTACCTAGCGGCGACTATGACTCTTGTCTCGACTAGCGTCGAAGAATCCTGGATGGAGTGACTCGAGCAGCAGGATCTCTTGAATCAACACCTTTCATCGAGTGATCGATCGATTGTGGGATCTCCTGTTGGATTTCCTGTTGGGGGTATTGAGTGCATAGAACCCTGGCATTGAAACTGGAATGTAGTACCGGCATCTAGCCCTTTATCGGACTTGAATCGATGGCTTATGCCTTACCATGGCGTTACTCTACCACTGAGTTAAAGGGGCCCCTCATCATTTATATTATGCATCATATATAATGAGTCTACTATGGTAGAAGGATAACTATAGTGGAAACTACTGGCTGAGATGATACAAAGACTACCCATTGGTGTAGGTTCGATTAGGAACCTATAATGAGTCTACTATGGTAAAATAATGACTATACTGGAAACTACGGGCTGGAAGCCTACCCATTGGTATAGGTTCGATTAGGAACCTATAATGTGTCTACTATGGTAAAAGGATGACTATACTGTAAACTACGTGCTGGAAGCCTACCCATTGGTGTAGGTTCGATTAGGAAGCTACGCATTTATTCAAACTCGTTAGGGAGGGAGAGATGATTCAATTTTTTATAACTTTCTTTATTGTCTTTACAACAATTATTCTAATTTTCTATTTTTGTCCAGAAAAGCTTAATAAATTGGTTAAAAGACGGGCTATGGAGAGAATGAGGCTAC
This sequence comes from Pinus albicaulis, assembly GCA_034641835.2. NCBI lineage: Eukaryota > Viridiplantae > Streptophyta > Pinopsida > Pinales > Pinaceae > Pinus > Pinus albicaulis. The sequence goes on along the minus strand of CM076580.1, from coordinate 264,626,589 downwards.
ATTAGTTCAATTTTTGATAGCTTTTTTTCTTGCCTTTACAGCAAGTATTCTAGCTCTCAAATTAGGTCAAGCACTGTATGAATAATTTTTCTAAGCTGCTCGGCCTGGCCAAATTTAATCTAATTAAAAAAATAATAATATTATTTAAAGTTTAATTATTTATAACAAAAATGGTTAATTAGAAATATGGTTAAATTAGACCGACATAAAATGCTTTAATTAGCCTAAAAAATTCAGTTAAAATATTGATTTGTATTATCTAAACTAGTTTTTTAGTTACATATATGGAAACCAGATTTTATGGATCAAAATTGTGATTTCAACGTTAAACAAATTAGATCCAAATTTTACGAATCGAAATTGTGATTTCAATGTTAAATAAATTAGATCCATATTTTAAGGATCCCTTATTATTATATTTTTTTTTTTCTTTATATGGGGTCTCTCTTATGTTTTAAGGCCATATTACATTCATTAAGTAGTTGTGTATTGAAAACCAACCAAATTTTAAGGATCGAAATTGTGATTTCAACGTTAAACAATTTAGATCCAGATTTTAAGGATCAAAATTTAGGGATCTCTTATTATTATATATATATTTCTTTTTATTATATGGTGTCTCCCTTAAATTTTAAGGTTAGATTACCTTCATTATGTAGTTGGGTAAGTCCTGAAAAAGAACCGAATTTTACAGATCAAAATTGGGATTTCATGATAGGAAAAATTATCTGAAAACTTCAGCTTATAATTATATTCTTTTCTTTTCCATATATAATGTCCAACTTCATTTTTATGGCCACATTACATTCATTATGGGTTTGGGTACCTCCATAAATAAATAAATATAAGTATCCATTGGTATTCTTCATTCTTAAAATTTGGAAAATAACCCATATAATCACTAAATAAAATAATTTCCTCTTTATGTAGTTTTATGTATTTAAAATTTGATTGAGAAAAATTAAATTGATAATAGATTTTGAATTTCTTCCTTGATTGGCTATTATCATCTTATTTATCTAATGTCATAAAGTATGTGGATCTATTAGCACTATTTTGAACATGAGAAACTTAACTAAAAAGATAAAAAATAATAAAAAAATTTGGCATACCTTCACAATATATAAAAATAGTTTACCCACATAAGATGGTTTGATCATCCTAGTAAAAATATCTAGTTGCACCATAAACCTGATTAATTATATAGATGGTTAATCATCCTAGAAAAAAGAGTTTAAATGCCTAGATTTTAAAAAAGGCTAAATTGCATAAAATGACCCACTTGACCCAACACACTTGAGACTTGAACCCTAGTTAAAGTAGTTTGAAGTTTATGAAACTAACTCGAAGTTTAATGACATAAAATTACCCATTTATTTTTAGAAAATGATTTCATATTTATCCTTTTAAATTAGAAATGCTATAAAATGATCTAGTTATCTTAGCAAAGTTGGGATTTGAACCCTAGATAAACTAGTTCTAGCCTTAATTCCATAAAATGGTGCATTTATTATTAGAAAATGAATGGATATTTATTCTATTAAACTAGAAATTTTAACTTCAACATTGAGGCTTCATTTAATTCAGGATCAAATTTCCAAGAAATGAGCATTTAATAAAGAAGATGGAGATTTGAATTTAGATGAGAAATAGAAAGAATATTGAGTTAAATTAGGTAGCATTTCTTAATCTAATTTTTTTTGTGATATTTTTTGAAGTTTTTAATGGGGATTTTTTTGGTGTAATTTTTCTAAAATTTGGCACTAATTTATTTAAATCACAATCCCCCACACAATACAAGTTCTCTATTGGTTTTTTAAAGTCCTAATCCATATATACAATTAAAAAACCAATTTAAATAAAACTACAATATTTCAAGAGAGATTAGTGGAGGAAAGTTCAAAAAGTACAACTCTTTTCTTAATACTTATAGAATAACTTACTTCATGACCATTATCATTACAATAAAATATAATCCAATATAATGATATTAATGGGTATATTTATACTTTCATTAATAATTGTCCAACTACCACTTATTATTTCATTTTATTTACATGGTGTCCCAGATGTTCATTAGAATTAATCTTTCAAGGTATTGAATTAATTTATAGATTCACAAATTCATTTTAAACAAAAAAAAATCACATTATTTCTTAAAATTGAAATTGTTTTGTTGCATCCATGTGAAAAAGTCTATTTATCTATAACGTAGACTAAGTCTCATTTTTATGGTCCATTACATTCATTATGTAGTTGGGTATCAACCTTGGTATAAGAAACTTAATCTTCCTTGCATGATTGATTCTCAAAACTTGGTAGAAAATACCCTCTCAAATATATAAATTTGTAAGAACTTCCCTTAGAATTTCTTCGTTGGATATTAATACTTTAATTGTTAAATGTCATAACCTAGTTCTATGTATCTATGGGCACTATTTTTAGCACCATAAGTTATGCTATGAAACCACACTCTAAACCAAAAACAAATCCTTTATTGTTACAACATGGTTTCACCATCTATAAAAATGGTTCAAATCCATCCAAATAAATTGGTTTAATCATCCTACTAAAAGGGGCCCAATTTTAAGTATATTATATAAATCAACCTAAAAATGGCCTAAAGCTGGTATTCTAACCCTAGCTAAAGTAGCTAGAAGGTTAATTCCATAAAATGGTCCATTTATTACACAATGAATGGATACTTATACTAATTTGAACCTTTATAATCCATGTTTTCTTTTTAATCCAATAAAATAACACTTTCATGAATATTTTCCAACTAAGCCTAATTATTATTATTATTATTTTCTTTACATGGTGTCCTAGTTCATACTTATCAAGAAAATTGGGTTTTTTCATCACATTTTTTCTAAGCCCCACCATGTTTTATAAGGTGCTTAATCCATTTATAATAAATATTTTCTTTATAATCCAAAATAATGATATTAATGACTATATTTATACTTTCATGAATATTTTCCCAACTACTACTTATTATTATTATATTATTTTATTTTCTTTACATGATTCCTAGTTTATACATATACATAAAATTGACTTTCAAATTTTTAAAATTTTTATTTTAATTTGTTTAATGAGTAGAATTCTATTGAGCCACATTGTTTTTGACCTTGTTGATTCCATTTATATACATTCAAAAATTCATTTTAAACAACAAAAAATACAATTCTCTCTTGTTTTGTCTATTTGTCTATAAGTTAGACTAAGTCTCATTTTTATGGCCCATTACATTCATTATGTACTTAGGTACCAACCTCTGTACAAAAAACTAAGTTTTCTTTGGCATGCTTCATCCCTAATATGTGGGATAAGAGGCTAGACAATCATTAAATAAATTCATTAAGCTTAAAGTATTTTTTTTAAGTATTTATGGTTTAAGGTGGAAAATATAAATTGATAATAACTTCCCTTATTAACACCTTCATTATTAAATGTCATAACATCTCTCCATCTATCTGTGGGCACTATTTTGAACACCATATGTTATTCTATGAAATGAAACTCTAAACCAAAAACAAATCCTTTATTGTTACAACATGGTTTCACCATCTATAAAAATGGTTCAATTCCATCCACATAAAATGGTTTAATCATCCTACTAAAAGGGGCCTAATTTTAAGGATATGATATAAATTAAGCTAGCTATCCCATGAGAAAATCAACTCATTGGCATAAAATGGCTTACTTAAACTAACAAAGCTAGTATTTGAACCCTATATAAAGTAGCTTGAATCTAAATTCCATAAAATGGTCAATTTATTAGACAATGGGTCGATACTTATCCTAATTTGAACCTCAATTAACATTGATGAACAATCTCTTAACATAGTAAATTTATTTGAGGACTTAATTTCCATAAAATAAAGGCAATTTGATATGGAATATGGCCATTTGAATTTGGATAAGAACAAGAAAAAAAATAATGTTTACTTAAATGGTAAAACTATTCAATACTTAATATGGAATGAATAAATTTCTAAGCCATTCTTGTTACAATATAATATAATCCAATAGAATGATATTAATTCATGTTTATACATTTATGAATATTTTCCCAACTACCCCATATGAATATATTCTTTCATTTTCATTAGATATTGTCCTACTCCATTTTTATGGCCACATTGCATTTATTATGTAGTTGAGTTGGTCCATACCTACATAAAACTAAGTATCCCTTCTTATGTTTCATTCTCAAAATGTGGGAGAATTTCCAATAGAATAACTAAATAAAATCATTACTCCTTCATGTAGATTTATGTATTTAAGGTTTGAGGTTAAAAGTGTGAATTAATAATAAATTTTTTTATACCTTCTTAATTGGATATTATGATCCTAATTATGAAATATCATGAAATTTTTGGATCCATTTATGAGAACTATTTTGAACACCCTATTTTATGATATGAAACCACATTCTAAACCAAAAAAAAATATTTTATTATTAGGATATGGCTTAACTATCTATAATAAAAGTTCCAATTACACCCACATAAAATGGTTTAACAATTTAAGAGATATGATATAAAATGGAGTAAATATTCCAAGGAAAAAAGAACTAAATGGCATAAAATGAAACACTTATACTTGAAAAGTTGGTATTTGAAGCCTAGTTAAATGTGCTATAAGTTTAATTCCATACAATGGTCCATTTTTTAGAAAATTAATGGATATTGAGTCCAATAAAACTGGAAATTTAAACCTCAATTAATATTGATGAAGGTTCAATTAATATGGATCATCTATTTAAAGACTCAATTTTCATGAAAGGTTATATGATGGGGAAGTGTTGAGAAATCTAGCAATGAGATGAGGTCTTCTATTAAATCGGTTTCTCTATACTTTATATTCATGTGATTTCTTGATTAAAGTTCTCTACCTTTTTCTATTTTTATTATTTCTTTGTTCATCAAAAAACTACCAAAATCATAAAAAAAAATAGATACTACATGTAGGTACTGAACTTCGGAAAAACCCCTCCTAGAGAGGAAACCCGTGTCAAACCTTCTCTTCAATAAAATCATATCAATTTTTGACAAACCAATACCCTTTCAACCATTGCAATCCTCCATCCATCAAGTTACCTCTACATTTAATTCATAAATGAACAGTTCTTCTAGAGTCTCCTACCTTCTAATAATCTTGTACCTTCCTATATCCATACTTATAAGATAAACATTGGTCCTACATTAATAGTGGATTTTCTATTTTTTGTACTTGAGTGTTGCAACGATACTAGATTTTTGGCTTTGTATAATTTAGTCTTGCAATGATGCTTCACTAGAGCCGTGTAATGTAGAATTCTTCCCTACAATAATATAATACCTTGGTCTTGTAATCACACTATCTTGACTTGACGGGTCTTGACCCAAGTTTGAAGTTCAATTTAACCAAAAAAATACTCTTACTACTCGCCCTTTTGACACTGAACTGCTTGCCCAAGTAAAAGTCTCACCCAAACCAGTTGTTAGTGATGAGTAATTTTTACCTTATTAGATGACTAAATGCTTTGTGGATTTCTAGAAACAAAATTCAAGAATATTGTGAGTTCTAGAAATCTCGCTGCCTTCATTATCCTTAAGTTCAAATTTTCACTATCCTACTACTCTGTCGGGCCATGGCCAATCTATCACCCAGAGAAGACCAAATCATGGACAGATCTCTGTCACTCTCACTATGTTTTCCACCTCTGCCTTTAACACTATGTTTCTATTTTCCTAAGCCCTCTATTTTCACACCTCGGTTTTCCAAGTAAACCAAGATTTTTCCCCTACTCACCAAGTGCCTCAAGCAGTGGTGATTTTAAACTCCCTTTCTAAGCTCTTTAGATAAATCAAAGTTTTTAGTCATCTAGGATGGAAATGCATAAAATTTTGTCAAAACCCTATCTTCACCTCCAAACCTTGATTCAAGCTTTTCAATCAAAGACCTATTCCAAAGGACATCCCAATAATTCATATAGGGTCTCCTAGGTTATGCATTTCCATAGTTCTAAATTATTTCTACAGATATTCAAAGGTGAAGTCAAGTGTAAAAAAGGGTGAACTTATGATTTTCCAAAGACATCAAAGGCCTCCAAAGGTATCTCCTTGATCAAGCATTAGAGCTTGCAAAAGAACAATCTACCTATGATAAAGTATTTCTGTGGGAATGCTCTATAATAGTTATTAGCAAAAGAAAGACAAGAGAAGAAGCCAAAAACCCCTCAAAGGGCATCCACAACAAGAGAAAAGAAAAGGCCAAATTTACAAAGAGTATGAGTGGAGTTGTAGCTATTTAGCACAACAGGTGAATTAAAAACACAGATATGCATCAACACCATGAAAATTTAGAGTCAATTATCCATGCAGAAAGACAGAGATGCATAGGTTCAATATGTAAAAATGGAGAGAACAATCTAATCACCATTTTTTTTAGGGTTTAAATAAAGTAGAAAACTCCAAAAAAAGTATGAGGATAAAAAAAAATTGCTTTTATGACACTACCTACAAAAAGAAAAAGAGCATATTAGCAAAGGGGAGAACCAAAAATAAACCTTAGTAAAGTGGGTTTTTATCTTTAATTTTTTCAAAAACAATATAAAAACAACCCAAGAAACATCTCCTAAACACCATTTGGTTATTTTCAAAGGATTTGAGGGTTAACAGGTTTTCAAAGTTCCTGACAATGTTTTCGGGCAAAAATTTTGGGCGCCGCGCTCCTGTGAAATTATGTTGCGCTCATGTGTAAGACTTCTCATACACTTCTCCGAAGGCCACTACACTCCTCTACAAAGGTGTTGCATGCGTGTAGAACAACAACATGCACTCTCGGCCCGGGCCTGACCCATCTTCCACACGACAACACGTGCAGTCTCCGCCTAGGGCACCCAATAGTGCGTTCAAAGAGGTGCACAGCTCACCCGCGTTGCGCTCCTGTGTGTTCAGGGCCACTGAGGCACACACAAAAGTTTGTGTAGTCTCCGCCCAGGGAAAATGATAGTGTGCAGCAGGTGACTTGTTGCGTTCCTGGTCGTTCAGGAGTTTCCCAACAAATTTTTCAGCAATGGCCAGGAGACCCAACTCAGCATGCAGGAGGTGCCCCATGCTACGCTCCTGCGCATTCAGGAGTTGCCTGAACCCGCATGCAGGAGGTGACTTGCTGTGCTTCTATCCGTTCAGGAGCTTCCTGAATAATCATGCAGAAGGCGCCTGACCTGCCCACGATGCATTTTTTAGCCCTTTTCTCTAGCTAAGAATAATTGAGAGGTATTTAGAAGTTTTTTACCAACCCTTTAAATATTGTTTAGAGGTAAAATATAGGGAATTGTGGAGATATAGCTTAAAGGGAATTTGAAAAAACCCAAGAAAGAAAGCAAGGTCCCCTTGTTTGCAGACACATACAATTGAAAAACACCTATCCATCCACACACTGCAAGCACATTGAGGAAAAAATTTATGGAGAAGAAAATGTTCAGAGTGGTGAAACAAACCAAAGGCCTAAAGAGCAGCAGAGGAACAATGGGAAGCCAAATAGGTTTGACCCTATAAGCATTTAAGAGCTGATATCCTCTCTTGCTATAGTTTCCTATTTTCAAGAAGTAGGATGCTATGAGTTCTATGAGAAAGTACAGAGGATCTACAGCCACCCTCAGTTGACCAAGCTTTTTTCCCTAAACCTCCATAACCACCAAGTACACCTAGTTGGAGTAAAGTTTGAGCTGACCACCAATGTCATCTTTATGGCAACTGGAATACCTTGCATGGGATAAAGTTGGTTCAAACAAGTGTATTTGGACCTAAGCCATTATCACCCACTCTTGAAACCATGTTTTCAAGCTCACTGCAAAACCATGTTCCCCTTTTCTCATTTGTTGGAAAGATATGCTCCCCTAATTAATATCATTATGAAATACTTCACCTGTGAGGGTAGGTTCTCCAAAGTCTATTCCTACCACATAATGCTACTCATGCGTTTTACCAAAACCATGTTGCTACATTTGCCCTACTACCTTTGAAAAAGTATTCAGAAAATTTCATCCATTATGCAAAAAAGGCCTCCATCCCAAAAAATGTCAAGCCTTTTTCAACATTCCCTCATCAAAGTGATTGTCTCACACCAACTAGAAAAACAATGCATCCCATGGGAGGTTTTCATTGCCCATGATGATTTCACAACTCCACAACCTCTCCCTCTACAAAGTCTATCATCATCATCTCAACTTCCTCCTCACACACCTTCATCACCCTCCACTGACCTTGGTTCATCCTCTTCACATGAATCATCTCCTCAAACAAACCTCCATCTTTCACCTTCTCCTAAGAAATCAGAACATGAAGATAGCAGTGAAGCAAAGGAAGATGAAAGTGAAGAAAGAAGTGATGAAAGTGAAGAAAGCAGTGAAGGAGAGGAAGATGAAAGTGAAGAAAGTAATAAAGGTAATGACAAAGAATAAAGAAGAGATGAAAGTGAAGAAAGTAGAGATGAAATCAGTGAGCCCAATGATAAGCAAAAAATACAAAATATTGGGCCAAATGATGAAGAACATGACTATGAGGATAAAGGGATAGAGGCAGCTTATAATTTTGAAAACAATGAGCTAGAAAAAGACCAAAACAGTGAGCCTAATGACAGTCAAAAAACAAATAACAGTCAAGGAGAAGAAATAAACAATGAAGAAGATAACACTAAAAATACAAAGGACAGTGGATAGGAGGCATATGAAAGCGGTGAAGAGGAAAAAGAGGAAAGTGACAAAGATGGCAAAAGCAGCCAAGAAAGAGAGTTTGAAAGTGATTTTAGTGGGCAAAACAATGAGAAAAATGGGCCAAATAATGAAGATAATGAAGAGGATAGTGAAGAAGAAATCATTGAAGAGAACTCACATAATGAAGAAGAAAGTGGCCATCATAGTAAGGGAGAGACTAATGAGAGTGCCTAGGAGAGTGACCCAACAAAGAGTGAAATCAATGGTACAAAGGCTGAATTTGATAGTAAACACAGTGTATCAAATGATGAAGAGAAGGATAGTCATGGAGATGAAGATGTACCAAGCAATGATGAAGACACTTCTAGCATTGCAAATACAGAGGATGATAGTCATGAAGACCTTGGCAGTGATGCTAGCATGAGAAAAAGTGAAAATTCCTCTCAAGAAAGCAGTGAAGAGCAAGGTGAAGAAGATGCACACACAAAGATCATCCATGATGAGAAAAGCAGTCCTAAGGTCACTAATGGTCATGGTTTTCAAGTGAAACTTTTCACATCTTTCCCCCTTACCTATGAAAGAGGAGAGATTCATGTGTTTGTTGCCTCCAAAGGGAAGGGGCCACACAATCCTCCTCAACTCAAATTATTGACAAAGGTAAACAACAAGTGAAAGAGGAAGAACAAAATCATGAGGAGGAAAATGAAACAAGAATTGCAAACTCCCTTCTACAAGACAGGAATGCACAGATCAGAGACTTCGAAGTTGAATTAGAAAGGTCAAAGGATGTCATTCACTTCTTGTAGATATAGAACAAACAAATGAGTGGCCAGCAAGCCATCTATGAAGCAAGGGTGCTCAAATACCAGAAAGAGGCTCAAAGGTCACAAGTGAAGTTGGACAAGTTCATGGGCACTTATGAAGAGAGTATTGATGAAGAGGGTCGAACTAGAAGGAGACTTAGAACTATGGTTCTTAGGAAAACATTAGCAAAGCAGAGAGAAGAAGAATCAGCCCAAGCACAACAATTTCCCCTCGTTGAACTCCTTTCCATGGGAATTGAGCATAATAGGGAATCATGGCTTGAGAGGGCCAACATACATCTTGAGGCCAAGTTTGAGAATGCCAACAAACACTTGGACTTGCAAAGGAGAATGACTAAGCAATATGTACAAAGAAACCACTTTGCAAGGAAAAAACTCAAAATCGCCCAAAATGAAGTTCAGGCGCTAAAGGATGAAATGGACCAAGCTATCCTTGGTATTTTGGCCCGAGCTTCTCTATAGGTCTCCCAAGACCCATGAGGCACTAATCCACCAATTTTGGGAAAAAATGAACAACATTTTGTTTTTTGCAAATTTTAAGGCTAGGACGCAGGACACCCTGTGCTACGCTTTTTCCCAGGGCATCGTCAGGAGGAGAGGCTTAAATTTGTGGATTTTTTTATCATTTTAGGAGTATTATCACCAATTTTCAGCTCAATTGGAGTTATTTTGATCCCCCAAAAGGGTCAAAAACACTCATTTTTCACCATTTTACCCACTTTTCAGAGCATGTGTTATGCTCATGGTAGTCTTGGAATTCTCACTTTTTTGACAGGTTGTAGAGGTCATATTTGAGAACCAAAGGTAGATCTAGAAAGTATACTTCAAGGGCTTTCCAACGAGCCATCACAGAGATTTTCTGACATCGGGAAGGCCTTCAGAACATTACTGCAAAAGGCCTATTTTTCTTGTCTCTATGTTGCGGTCCTCGCATAAATTCGAATTTTGACACAGTGTGCTACGCTCTTGTGGTTGAAAATGAAGAATGTGCATTTAACAAGTTTTTTATATTCTTTTCAGGGCCTAAAAGTCAATTTAATTACTATATATGGACAAAAAATATATTTGTTTAGATAATTTTGTGCCCTGGGCCTTGCAAGGCCTCAAGGACAGTATAGATATTTGTAATTAGCCAATAGACTTCTAGATGATTTATTAGGATTTCCTTCTCCTTTCTTGTTATATATACCATGAGAATTCATTGTAGACAGTGATACTTGATGTTTTTAAGAGCAATACATGGTTTTTGGAAGTTGAAGAATAATTTAGTGTTGTGGAGCTTGTGGATGATTTGCCTTGATTGATGGTGATGAAGGATTGCTTGCAGGATCCCTAATTTTAGTTCATGGTGATGTATCTCTCATATGTTTATGTTTTTCTTGTTTTCCATATTTCCATATTTCTATATTGCAATAGCTCGGAAAAGTATAGGATGAGAAATGTTGTGTGAGGCACCTCAGTCCTCCTGTTACCTATTGTTTTCATGTTTTCTTCTCATGGGTTAGCTTAAAGAATTCTTCATTTCTCTTTAGGCCCACCTAAGATTTTCTTTTTCATTATTGGATTAATATCCTAGTTCATAAACATGATTCATGGTAAGCCCTGCTTGTTTAATACTATCTAAATTCTTTCTTGAAATCTCTCTTTGATGTATTGATTGATAGGTTAAGTTAAAGAGGTCTTGTTTCAATCTTTCCCTTTGAATATGCTTATCAGTTTTCCTCGAAGTTATTTATAGTTAAATGAATGATTTTTAGGCATTCCCTCTTCATTTATTGATGCTATTTTTCTCTTATATGTTTTCAAATCTTGAAAGTAGAATCATCGAAGTTAGATAAGTTATATTGCTTCCTTGTTCCACTAGATTGTTTATCTTGAATGTTTATTTGTTTAAAGTATTGTCATTGAGTAAATGGTGTGCCCTATCTCATGATTAGTATATTTTTCTTATAAGTATTTAAGACCTCTCTGCTCATAGGTATTTGGCAAAGGATTCTTAATTGCCCTTTGACCTACCTTGGTTCCCAAAACTTGATGTCCATTTCACCTCAAACATAAAATTAAAAGATCCATTAACTACACTAGATTTTCCCTGTGATGTACCCTGATTCATTATCAAAATATGAATTATTTCATAGACTCCATAGCCAATTGATTTGATAACCTCTCACTCCACCTATCCTATTTGATCATCTTACCCCAACCAAAACAAACAACAAACCTACACTTAACAAATATCCTAAAATCAACCATCCAAAGCGAATAAGTTCACATCCTTTGTGCATAATAGAGAAAACCCTCTCTGATTCTAGGAAGGCTAGGTCCTAGGAATTCAAAGACTGGTTTGATGTTACCCTGTCATTTGGTTTACCAATCTTCCAAATCATGGGACACTAATATAATGACGATCACGGTGGGACCTTCGGAGTAAGTTAGAAGCTTATACATCCTTAAACTTTTAGAAGCCCTTTATTCAAACAGTAACCTGTGATTTATAGCTACCTCATCACTATCACTAACACAATGGTGATCATGATGCAAACTTTGATGTCAGTGACAATCTAAGTATCCCTTAGGACTTTAGAAAACCTTATCAAATCATAGAGAACTCAAGTGGATAGCCAAAGAGTAGAGTTTAGCTTTTCACCATCCTAGAAAAATGATGACTCAAATATAGGACACTCTTAAAAACCTTAGGGCTACATATAAGAACTTAGAAAACCCCAAAACATTTCTAGATTGGTTTTTTGTTAGTATTGGTGGTGGACCATAGACGCATATCTTATAAAAAACTAAATATATCCACCTTGCGACTCCACCAGCCTCCAGTAGGCCTTCTAACTTTACTAGTGTCCCTAGACTCCTATAGGATTGTACCGAATCAACCCTAGGAAGTCTAGAATCCTAGTCATACACTGTGTGAGTTTAGCAAACACAAAAAGAGGTAAACTTTTTGAAAAATTTCAAAAACTTTCAACCTCTCTAAATTTTGAGTTTGAAATCTAGCTTCACGAAGAATCAATACCAGATCTCATCTAGACCCGAACCCTCCTACTATAGTTGATGACCTAGAAAATATTTTATGGAAAAATTCTGAAACTAGAAACTTAGCTACTAATAGGCCCATTCATAAAGCATTCTATGTACCTAAGCAACTTACAGCCTTGCAAGATCCCAATTTTCACTTACACCATACGAGAAACCTTTTCAGAACTAAGTCATAGAGTCGAATTGACCATACTAATCTTGAGCCCATAGACTTGCAGCAGAGTCCTAGAGGAGAAGCTTCTCCTTCCACACCACTTGATTTCCAACTTCTCCACCACTTTGGCTGTTTTCACCCCAAATCTACTCAGAATCAGTTTGTTGGTCCAAGTACTTCTACCACACCAATTCACACATCCACTATGAAAACCACTCCATCTCATATCACAAATCATCCACTTGTAAATTCACCATTAGCTCCTATCATGGCAGCTTGGTATACCCCCTGGTTTTACCACGACCGTTAGTACCTTTTCCAAATGATTACCAATCCAGAATCCCACACTTCACCGGCACCGAATCTACCACTGCCCAAGAACATGTAGATAGAATAATGATGCTTTTGACTACATGGAATTAGAAGAGGAAACCATGAAGATGAGGATGTTTGCTAAAAAATGGTTCAAAGGCCTAACTCCCAACATCATACACGGTCTCCCTTCCCTTTACTAGACTTTCATAAACAAATGGGAAATTAAGAAAATTCCCCTTCAGATCCTCTCATAATATAGCAATCTTAAAAGAAACATAGGGGAAAGTGTCCAAGAATATTTCACTAGGTTCAATAGTGTTTACAACACACTACTGCCAAACATGAAACCGCCACTAGGCCTAGCCTTAGCTAAATTCCCGAAATTTTTTGACCTCGACATGGCCTATCAAATAAGAGAAAGAGAGCCCGTAACCTTAGAAAACATGTAAAAGGCAGATATAAGTGTAGAGGCCAACTTAATTGAAAAAGAGCTAGGCTAAGATCAGAAAAGAGGGTAACCTATAAAGATGCCACCATGCCCTAAACCTCCTCAGCTGATTCCAAGGTTGACAACCTTCTTAGAACCATCGAAAGAATGATGGAGAGAATCAGCATAAACGAAAGAGCACCCCCTAGGGACAATGAACCAAATACCCAAAATAGAAACAAGAATCAGAACTTTAGAAGAGACCCACCCCAAACCAGACAAACGGAAAATGATCAACAAATCAAGCCACCCTTCCAAGAAAACTATGTTTATGAAGGGGAAAGAGATATTGAACAACCAGATGAAAATCATCTAAACTTAATAGGCTCTGATAGTGAGGGTGATGCTTCTCTCACAGAAGAAGAACAATGTTTTTTCTCCTCGAAGCAAGATGAAACAAGTTATGAAGATTCCTAAGACCATGAATTGGGCTTAGAAAATGCCATAATGGAAGTCCATATGCAATATGATCTTAGGAGTAAGAAAAACCAAGACAACTCCAAGAAAAGCAACTCAGACACTTCTTTTAAGAAAACCCTCGAAAAAATTATTAAAAGAACAACATAAAATAACAATACCATGGCTAAGAAAATTGATCCTAACAAAGACAAAAATAGCCAACCAAGTGGTGACACAAGCTGTCCTAGTACCTCTACTAGTGGCCCTGAGAAAGCTTTGTTGACCAAAGTCCCGAGTCAAAATCAACAAATTAAAAATGTAGAAAAATTTATGGCTGATAAAACTAATGTAAATATGTCTAAAACCCAAGTACCTTTCAGTTTTGAAGGAGATATCACAAAAATCAAAATAGCCATCCCTCTCACTAAATTGGTAGCTCAGGATATGTACAAATCTCAAGTTTTGAATGTTCTAAATATAGCAAATGATACCAATACTCCGAATTTGACATATGACAAACCATATTTGTTTTTTGGACCCTAAGTAGATGGAAAATACCAAGAAGGAGATATTCCCCCTTTCTATGTTAGCCTAAACATACACGAAAAAATCCTCCATAATTCCATGCTAGACTCTTGTGCCTCTCACAACCCCATGTCAAAGGTAGTGATGGACAGATTAGGCCTAGAAATAACTAGGCCCTACAAAGATCTGTATTCCTTCAATTGAAGTAGCGTTAAGTGCTTGGGCCTAATCAAGGATTTATGTGTCAATATGACACAAATCCCTGCTAAGAGCCTGGTCATGGACATAGTAGTGGCTGACATTCCCCCCAAATATGGCATGATTTTGTCCCAATCTTGGGGAGCCAAGATTCTAGGGAAACTCCAACTTGACATGTCTTATGCTACCATCCCAATTTTTAACCAAACAAGGAGACTGTACCAGGAGTCTCACATGAAGTATATGGTAAGTAACCTATATAGGCCAAACAACACCCTTATCTATTCTATTCATTCAGACTGAGACTCATTCATCTTGTATAATGAAAATGACCTTGATGAACAAGTGAAGGAAAATGGCGAAGATCTAGGCACACTACAACAGTCATATCAGTCCCTCCATGATGTTTTCGACAGTCAAAACTATCGCGACCCTGAAACACCACACGATGATAAAAATTAACTTGATTTTTTGCAAATTAAAAATGAAATTTCATGAACAAAAATCAATTTAGAATATGAATCAGATTGCTCAAATGAAGGACAAACCACAAAAAAAAAACTTCCTCCTTTTTCTAATCTAGAAGAAATGAAATAACCTCACAAAACAAAAATCTTTGGGAATCTGGAGCAAGATAGTCTTATGTTTTTTCCTTACCTAGATACTTCATCATCCAAGAATTTTTCCCTTTCAAAAAATTGTCAATTTCCACAAATATTGCTATAGATCGCAAAGAAATATTTTTTAAAGCTGATATAGAGGAAGATAGCATGGGTAACCTTAAGAAAATTGAAATGATTAAGTTGTCTAGAATTTTATCACTACACATAAAACAAATAAATACAAGACTGTGCAAGAAATTTCAGAATGCTTATGTGTGTAGGCAGGCTAGTTTAAACCCTTGTAACACAAAAATTGTTCTAAAAAGTCCTCCTTTCAAAAGGAATCATGAAAACCTTGACCAATTGAGGTCACTTAGAAAGAAGGCAAAGAGGCATAGTCTTTATATAGAATTTAGGTACCTAGACCAACCCTTCGTAAAGAACAAATAACCTTTTACCAGGAAAGATCATACTCTACAAAGGTGTTGACAGGAAAATATGTCCGGCCAACAACAAGGGATCTCCCCGATAAAAGGTCCAAATTATACCTTGAACCGTTTGTACTAGGGATCCCGTCCGGGGTGTGGGTCCGACTACCACTGATTTCTCCTTTGCTTAGGGTCTCACTTAAACTCTATAAAACAATGGATACACACCTAATCAACTGATACAAGACATATGATTGATGCATTAAATGTACATGCGACACTATGAGTAGCAAGAGGAAATAATAAAGCATGAAGACCGAAGGAAGTGTTGTTAACAACACTTCATTGGGGTCACACTTGTAAACTGTTCTGACCACAGAGGAAACAATTCCTCATGGCAAGAACGCCTTTCACTTCCTAAAAGTTTTAAATAGTAACACAAATGCCAATAAACAAAGTCATCAACATTCGTTAAGAAAGTGAAATAAACTCAACCACCATTAACATACTCAGCAAACTGTTATGCAACTGTGATGTGAATTGAAGATGCAGTTCCCTTAATATAAAGATGTTCAGAAACTGAAAAAATAATACTCAACAGTGCTCATACATAAGACAGCACCAGATCCACAAAGGGATTTTTCAAAATGCTTGTATTAATGCTTAAATGTATAATCCTCTGGTAATACAATATACTCAGCTCGAGTCCCCAACAAAAGGTCCTTTTACAAGCTCCCGAAGGAGTATTTATAATACAAAACCTGCCCTTTGGGCTTCCTTGAATTTTCATCTTCCTGACCGTTGGGCTACTTGCGACCCAGTCTGTTCTACGACCTGCGACCTCACTAGGTTTTGCGACCTTCCAACCTAGTCGCTAGGTCGCTGGGTCGCACCATCCGGCATTTGATAGGGGATGTGACTTAGTGACTCGGAAACCCCTGCAACTTGTGACCTTCGGGAACTTGCAACCCGTGACCTCAAGAAAATCTGCGACTTGCGAACTCGGTCAATCTACGACCTGCAACCTCGGACCTCGGGCAGATCAGTGACTTACGACCTCGGGCAATATATGCGACCTGTGACCCAGTCGCTGGGTCGCTGGGTCACGTAGTTGAGCCTTTGACATGGAACATGACTCCGTGACCTGGTGACCTAAAGAAATCTGTGACCTAGGGTTTTATCCCTTCTACATTTCTCCTGTTGAGATAGTCTTAGCTCTCGCCACATGAACCAGCATTTTCTGGTTAAGCGAAAAAATTTCTTGTCTGGGTCATCATCATAATATCCTCATGTTACATGCATGTAAGCATATTAGATTAGCCATTAGCCTTGCCCACATAAATATGTTTATACACGAAATAAAGACAAGAGAATGAACTTTAATTGTTGTTCAGATTCAAAGAGAGAGAAAGACTAACTTAGTCTTTTGATTGTCCTCTCATGTACTAATCCAAACTAAACTAAGATTCATTCATAAGCATAAGAAATTAAATGACTTGAAACATAAAAGCAAAAGAATGAATTTCAATTATCATGCAAATCAAATAGAGAGAATGCCTAACTTAGACCCTTGGATATCATCTCACATGTTGATAAGATTCTAATTTAAAACTCATTCATCAATCACACACAAATCCTTAAATATCTAAGCAATGAAATGAAACAAAATCTAATATGAAATAAAATGTTTCCCTCATCCTTTTAGAGTGAGCTCAATTCTCTTAAGAACAAGACAAATTATTCCATATACTACATTAAGGAAACTTATATCTAAAACTACATAAATTCCATAAACACAATTTACATCTAAAACTACATAATGGAAATATATGAAAAATGAAGCTTTATTCTATTCCATCATCAATTGGATACAATGCTCTAAGAGTCCTCCTTGGAATGGAGGAGGTACTCCTATTTATACAATGAGAGGAGTAACAAACTCATAATGATCATCCACTAATATCTCTAACCATCTAGACACATAACCCTATCCTCCATGATCTCCTCCATAATCTTTTCCATGAGGTTTATCTTCTTACATTCGAATTTGATCATCCAAGGCCACATAAAGGTGTCTTGGAAGCTTCCTTTGTGCCTACACATGTCAACAAACTCATGCTAATTGTTAGGTATAAGTATAAACATATTATTTTCTAAGTTTTAGCCATAAATTCACTTTAAAATATTAAGAATTAATAAACTTTGGAAAAACATAGTTATGACCCAATAATGAGGTGAATGTAATGATATGGAGGTGGAATGGAGGTGACATGAAGGTAAAATGTGAAGATGTTGATGAATAATGGAGTGAAAATAGAGACTATTTTGAGGCCCAACATACCCCCAAACTGAAGGTATTGCATGTCCTCATGCAATCTATTACATTACTTTTTGGTACTTGAGCTTTGGCTTAAACTCTGCATGAGATCATTTACTTATCTTTTGCAAAGCGTTATTTTGATGAACTACAACTTGGTTGGTTCTTGTGTTTCAACCATATTTTGTTTGTTGCGTTCATTGTATGATCTTTGCATAATGATAATGTGCTTTTTATGGCAGAGTATTTTTGTTGGAATGCATCATGGTTGGTTCTTGTGTAACAACCATGATCCTATTGGCATCCAATTAACTTTTAAATACTTTAGACAAAGCCATTTGTATGCTCATGTAATAGTAAATATATTTTGAAGGTAAGTGGGTTTAAAATGTGATATACTAGCGTGGATATGGATAGCGATAAAGCATGTATGTAAATATATCCTTCCCATTAAACGGATGGCTTTGGCAAGCAATGAAAGGAAAGGAAGTGAAGTGTTTTTTTCAAAATTAGCTTCATTCTAACATTCAAAATTTAGTTAAGAAAGTTCAAGAAAACATGTAACATATTTAAAAGCAGGTGAGAGTCGTGCATGTGTGACTGCAAGCTGTTGTGAAAATGGTGGATGAAAGATGGATCTGCATTGTCGTATCAGCTGCTGGATCTGCTGCTACTAGATGAAAAATCTGAGGAGTCTGCTGAACATGGCTGAAAGTTGTATCTGCTGCTGGATGATGAATCCGATGAGTTTGCTGAATATGGCTGAAAATCTATAAGGCTTGGAAGGTATACAAAATATAGAAGTTACATTTTCCTCTCAGCCTTATTTATTGACTTGTCCTCAAGTGAAATACAATGAATACCATGAATGGAAATACAATGAATGGAAATTGGCTTCATCTGCTGCAAAATATGGGTCTTCAAGTCTTCAACGCTCGATGGCACAAATCTTGCTATGTGATTAAATGTGTCGATGTTGAACATAGCAAGAAGTTGTTGACTTAGTGGCCGTTAATGAATGCCCCTAGCCAACACAAGAGCTCCCACCATTGATTCCAATGGGAGTCAGGATGCCTAACACATCTTTGTAGGTGCGAATAAATTTGTCGTGGTCGAGTCACCTACAAGATCCAACGAACAAGGGATATTAATGTACTCCCATTGTTCATTGGCAAGAGTACTTGCCATTAAGGCATGCAAGCCTCTAGGTGTTTTTTTAATGATACTTAGACTCTAGGACTTTGACTCAAGCAGGGTTTTATTGGCGGAAATGAAAAAAAATGGTATGAAAATGGAAATGGAAATGGAAAATGGCTTTTATTGATGAGTTAGGAATAGATGAGTTAGGAAATGCATGGTGAATGAAGAAGAACTCTTGCTATGAAAAATGGACATGGAAATGATATGCTTTATGGATTTACAATTGGTGGAATTCAAAATCTTTTCAGAAAGGGAGGTGGAAGGTAATGGTTGTGGAGATGGATTTGTCTTGAGAATTTTTTTTTTTTTTTTTTCATGAATTTTGTCTTTGGAAGACTAATTGTCGTCACAATGTAGTCTCCGTAATGATCGCTTTGTCGTCCTGTAACCTGTAAAAAAAACTTGACAAAAAGAAACATAAGTGTGTTCAAGAAGGAATGCGCATTTCCTTCATGATTCTTACGCAAAAATTTTATACCAAATAAAACAAATTAAGGACAATCAAAGGTGTTGAAATTGACTTAATCGTGATATTAAAATCAATCCATTCTTAAAAATAACCATGAAAAATAATACTCCCTGTCAGATAACTCATGAAATGTGCTTCGCAATTCTGTTCTGTAAAGCATACAAGAACCATGTGATGAGTTTATACCATCTTGATGCTATCGAAAGAGAATTGAATCCTCCAATTGATTTTTAAAATTTGTTTCCAAGTGTTCCATTATTTATTTTCAAATCTGCGTGAATTTTGTGAAAAGTGTGTTTATTTTTATTTTTTATTTTTCCCTTGTACCAACTGTTGCGGTTTCATCCAATTCCATTATTCTCTCAATATGCATTTCACCAAAGTTTTTTTATGCCAATGTTCTTTACTTTATAAAATGCCAATATTCGCCCCTCAAATCCTTCAAAACAACCACTGTCACAAAACACAATTTTTTTTTTTTTATTTTTTAATAAAATATAGCACTAACAAATATATTAATTCAATCATATAACAACAAACATAACAACAATTATATACAACAAATTAAATAAAAAAATAATAATAACAAACTACAACTATAACTAATTAATACAATTATGCTCCAATATATAATGTATTAATATAATTAATATATTAATACATTAATATATTAATACAAATATAACAAACCTTAAATAACAAACATAGACATCAACTTATAACAAATTACAATTAACAAAAGAAAAAGAAAAAAAAATAAAAATTTACAACTATATTAATATAATTATAACAATATATTAATATATTAATATAATTAATATATTAATATATTAATACAATCGTAGCAAATCAAATATTAACTATAAAAAGAAATTATAACAAATACAAATCAAAACAAATCAACATTAACTAAAAATATATAAATATGAATCAAAACAAATAAAAAAACATAACATATAACATTAAATACAAAACAAATTAAAACTAAAAATTCAAACAAACCAAAAGAAATGGAAAAAAAACGGATCTGGGCGCAATATGTTAAATTGTGATTGAAAGAACCTCAATTTTCTCCTAAACCGCTGCAAAGTTCAGGAAATTTCTCACGAGTCACCTAATTACCCCCGTTTTGGAAAAAACCCATGTCTCAGTTTTTTTTTAATTCATCTTAGTTTGCTCAGAAAATTCATTTTAAAATCGCGTGTTGAAACTGATGCGATTTCGTGAAGCTTTTGGCAATAGAAATCAATTGCTGTGTATGGTAATAGATTGACCTCTAAAAATAAAAATTTAGAATGAAATAAAGTTTTTGATCTATGTTGATTGTCATTCACTTAACAACTTGACAATGTATTCTGATGAAGAAACAAGTCGGAGAGTTGTGATTTTTTTTTTACGTAGAGAACTAATGAAGCTCTTAAGGCAGTGCCTTATTTCTTGTCCATTCTGCTCACCCAGCCTTTCTTATTGGAGGATTTCAGTCTCCAGTTAAGGTCGGTACGCAGATCAATTTTTCAGCAAGAGTTTTTTTTTATTTGAATAAATCAATTGATTTTCTGATCTTCCTGATCGCACGAAGCGCAGGAAGAGAGCATACTCATCGCTTGATTTGTTTTTATTTATGCAAGGGGGGTGTTTTTGAAATGATGAAATTTAAAACTAGCTAAACATTAAAACATCAGAAAATTCAAACTTAAACTCCTTTGTGAGGATCCTGCTGTCACCAGGGTTCACAAATTATTTTGTCTAAAGAAAAATGCTAATACTAAATTAAATTTCTAATGCCTAATCCCTTAGCACCATCCCCGGCAACGGCGCCAAAATGTTGGGCAATTTATTTGAACAAATTAATTAAATTATCGACAGAGGCTTCATTGAGCTTGTGATGGTGCCCGACAATACTATTCATTTGGAAGCAGCTAACTCATATTACAACTAAATTGTTTATGATTCAATATAATATGCAAGGGAAGAGGCTCCTAACTTAGGAGGTCCTGGTTGTCCTTCCCTACAGTATCATAGAGAAATCATTCATAAAACCAGAAACTTGAAATAAAGACAAGGCTATTCAAAAGCTGAAAGTAATATATTCTATAACTCTAACTCAATTAGTTTAAAAAGAGGAATAATATTGAAATGGTTCTTGACTCAAAAAATCCACTTTCACCTCAATTACCACTTAATGAATCAGAGATTAAAACCAAGAACTTAAGATGGATAAATTATTAATGAAAGAAGCTCTTAACTTAAGAGACATGTAAAGTATTCCATTATAATTCATTCATCAATCACACGCAAATCCTTAAACATCTAAGCAATGAAATGAAACAAAATCTAATATGAAATAAAATGTTTCTCTCATCCTTTTAGAGTGAGCTCAATTCTCTTAAGAACAAGACAATTTATTCATATAAAATACAAGACCCTATATCTATTCTAAATTAACACAATTTACATCTAAAACTACATAATGGAAATATATGAAAAATGAAGCTTTATTCTATTCCATTATCAATTGGATACAATGCTCTAAGAGTCCCCCCCTTGGAATGGAGGAGGTACTCCTATTTATACAATGAGAGGAGTAACAAACTCATAATGATCATCCACTAATATCTCTAACCATCTAGACACATAACCCTATCCTCCATGATATCCTCCATAATCTTTTCCATGAGGTTTATCTTCTTAAATTCGAATTTGATCATCCAAGGCCACATAAAGGTGTCTTGGAAGGCTTTCCCTTTAATGCCTACACATGTCAACAAACTCATGCTAATTGTTAGGTATAAGTATAAACATATTATTTTCTAAGTTTTAGCCATAAATTCACTTAAAAATGTTAAGAATTAATAAACTTTGGAAAAGCATAGTTATAACCCAATGATGAGGTAAATGTAATGATGTGGAGGTGCAATGAAGGTGACATGAAGGTAATATGGAAGTAATTGTGAAGGTATTGGTGAATAATGGGGTGATATTAGGGACTATTTTGAGACTAAACATACCCCCAAACTGAAGGTATTGCATGTCCTCATGCAATCTATTACATTACTTTTTGATACTTGAGCTTTCGCTTAAACTCTGCATGATATCATTTACTTAACTTTTGCAAAGTGTTTTTGATGAACTGAAACTTGGTTGGTTCTTGTGTTTCAACCATATTATATTTTGGCTCGTTCATTATGATCTTTGCATAATGATAATGTACTTTTTGTAATGGACATATTACAACTAAGAATCATAAAATCATCATGGTTGGTTCTTGTGTAACAACCATGATTCTATTGGCATCCAATTAACTTTTAAATACTTTAGACAAAGCCATTTGTATGCTCATGTAATAGTAAATATATTTTGAAGGTAAGTGGGTTTAGAATGGGATATATAACTGTGGATATGAATGTGACAAAGCATGTATGTAAATGTATCCTTCCCATTAAACGGATGGCTTTGGCAATGAAAGGAAAGGCAGTGAAGTTTTTTTTTCCAAAAATTATTATTCTAACATTTCAAGGAATTTAATGGTTAAAAGTTAGAAAATAGCATACCTTAACTGACCCTTCCAAAAATAGGTGAGAGTCGTGCATGTGTGACTGCAAACTGTTGTGAAAATGGTGGATGAAAGATGGATCTGTATTGTCGTATCAGCTGCTGGATCCGCTGCTACTAGATGAAAAATCTGAGGAGTCTGCTGAACATGGCTGAAAGTTGTATCTACTGTTGGATGATGAGTTTGTTGAATATGGCTGAAAATCTATAAGGCTTGGAAGGTATACAAAATATAGAAGTTACATTTTCCTCCCAGCCTTATTTATTGGCTTGTCCTCAAGTGAAATACAATGAATACCATGAATGGAAATACAATGAATGGAAATTGGCTATGCTTCACAATGCGTTATTGAGTCTTCTTTCGATGGCTAAAATCTCGCTATGTGAATAAATGTTTCGGTGTCGAACATATCAAGAAATTGGTAACTTAGTGGCCATTGATGGATACCACTAGTCAACATCAGAGTTCCCACCATTGATTCCAATGGGAGTCAAGATGCCTAACACATCTTTGTAGGTACGAATAATTTTGTTGTGGTCGAGTCACCTACAAGATCCAACAAATAAGGGATATTAATGTACTCCCATTTTTCATTGGCAAGAGTACTTGCCATTAAGGCATGCAATCCTCTAGGTGTTTTTAAAAATATAATTAGACTCTAGGACTTTGACTCAATGATATACCTAGAAGCAGGGTTTTATTGGCGGAAATGAAAAAAAAATGGTATGAAAATGGAAATGGAAATGGAAAATGGCTTTTATTGATGAGTTAGGAATAGATGAAAGGAAATGCATGGTGAATGAAGAAGAACTCTTGCTGTGAAAAATGGACATGGAAATGGTATGCGTTATAGATGTACAATTGATGGGATTCAAAATCTTTTCAGAAAGGGAGGTGAAAGGTAATGGTTGTGGAGATGGATTTGTTTTGAGAATTTTTCATGAATTTAGTCTTTGGAAGACTAATTGTCGTCACAATGTAGTCTCCGTAATGATCGCTTTGTCGTCCTGTAACCTGTAAAAAAACTTGGTACAAAGAAAACATAAGTGTGCTCTAGAAGAAATGGCCAGTTCCTTCATGATTCTTACGCAAAAATTCATACCAAATAAAACATGTTAAGGACAATCAAAGGTGTTGAAATTGACTTAATCATGATATTAAAATCAATCCATTCTTTAAAAATAACCATGAAAAATAATACTCCCTGTCAGATAACTCATGAAATGTGCTCAGCAAAAAGATTGGCATTAGAAAGCTCTGTTGTGTCCTGCAGATTAGTATGTCACATAAAAGCATTCAACAGAAAATATTATGAGTTTAATGCCAACTTGAAGCTATCGAAACAAGATAATCTATAGAATCCTCCAAATGTTTGATAAATTGATCTTCGAAATTTGTTTCCAAGTGTTCCATTATTTATTTTCAAACCTGCGTGAATTTTGTGAAAAGTGTGTTTGTTTGTTTTTTTTTTTTTTAAATTTTCCCTTATTCCAACTGTTGCAGTTTCATCCAGTTCCATTATTCTCTCAATATGCATATCACCAAAGTTTTTTTTTTTTTATGCCAATGTCCTTCACTTTATAAAATGCCAATATTCGCCCCTCAAATCCTTCAAAACAATCATTGTCACAAAACACAATTTTTTTTTTTTTTTTTTTTTTTTTTAATAAAAATCATAACCTAACAATATATTAATTCAATCATAACAACAAACATAACAACAATTATATACAACAAATTAAATAAAAAATAATAATAACAAACTACAACTATAACAATTAATACAATTATATCAATATATAATATATTAATATAATTAATATATTAATACATTAATATATTAATACAAATATAACAAACCTTAAATAACAAACATAGACATCAACTTATAACAAATTACAATTAACAAAAGAAAAATAAAAAAATAAAAATTTACAACTATATTAATATAATTATAACAATATATTAATATATTAATATAATTAATATATTAATATAATTAATATATTAATATATTAATACAATCATAGCAAATCAAATATTAACTATAAAAAGAAATTATAACAAATACAAATCAAAACAAATCAACATTAACTAAAAATATATAAATATAAATCAAAACAAATAAAAAAACATAACATATAACATTAAATACAAAACAAATTAAAACTAAAAATTCAAACAAACCAAAAGAAATGGAAAAAAAATGGATCTGGGCGCAATATGTTAAATTGTGATTGAAAGAACCTCAATTTTCTCCTAAACCGCTGCAAATTTCAGGAAATTTCTCACGAGTCACCTAATTACCCCCGTTCTGGAAAAAACCCATGTCTCAGTTTTTTTTAATTCATCATAGTTTGCTCAGAAAATCCATTTTAAAATCGCGTGTTGAAACTGATGCGATTTCGTGAAGCTTTTGGCAATAGAAATCAATTGCTGTGCATGGTAATGGAGTCCAGCATACAAAGGTAAAGAATTTAAGGAATGAAATAAAGCTTTTGATCTATATTTGATTGTCATTCACGCCAACAACTTGACAATGTGTTTACAATGAAAGAGCAAATTCAGAGTTGTGATTTTTTTCTGTGAGAACTAATCAACTCTTAAGGCAATTACCCACTATTTACTGCATCCATTCTACTCCACCCAGCTTTTCTTATTGGAGGATTTCAGTCTCCAGTTAAGGTCGGTACGCAGATCAATTTTTCAGCAAGAGTTTTTTATTTGAATAAATCAATTGATTTTCTGATCTTCCTGATCGCACGAAGCGCAGGAAGAGAGCATACTCATCGCTTGATTTGTTTTTATTTATGCAGGGGGGTGTTTTTGAAATGACGAAATTTAAAACTAGCTAAACATTAAAACATCAGAAAATTCAAACTTAAACTCTTTTGTGAAGATCCTGATGTCACCAGGGTTCACAAATTATTTTGTCTAAAGAAAAATGCTAGTACTAAATTAAATTTCTAATGCCTAATCCCTTAGCACCATCCCCGGCAACGGCGCCAAAATGTTGGGCAATTTATTTGAACAAATTGCTGCATTAAATTATCGACCAGGGAAACTCGTGAGCTTGTGATGGTTCCAGCAATATATATGCAGGAGTAGGCAACTAACTCTATGTCTAACTAAATTGTTTATGATTCAATATAATATGCAAGGGAAGTTCTCAGATAAGCAGGCTTCTAACTTAGGAGGTCCTGGTTGTCCTTCCCTACAGTATCATAGAGAAATCATTCATAAAACCAGAAACTTGAAATAAAGACAAGGCTATTCAAAAGCTGAAAGTAATATATTCTATAACTCTAACTCAATTAGTTTAAAAAGAGGAATAATATTGAAATGGTTCTTGACTCAAGAAATCCACTTTCACCTCAACTACCACTTAATGAATCAGAGATTAAAACCAAGAACTTAAGATGGATAAATTATTAATGAAAGAAGCTCTTAACTTAAGAGACATGTACAGTATTCCATTATAATTCATTCATCAATCACACACAAATCCTTAAACATCTAAGCAATGAAATGAAACAAAATCTAATACAAAATAAATGTTTATATAATATTTTATATGACTCAATTCTCTTAGAAAAAGACAATTTGTTCATATACTACATTAAAGGAAACTATCTCTGAAATAAAGAAATTCCATAACCTAATTTTACATCTAAAACTACATAATGGAAATATATGAAAAATGAAGCTTTATTCTATTCCATCATCAATTGGATACAATACTCTAAGAGTCCTCCCCTTGGAATGGAGGAGGTACTCCTATTTATACAATGAGAGGAGTAACAAACTCATAATGATCATCCACTAATATCTCTAACCATCTAGACACATAACCCTATCCTCCATGATATCCTCCATGATCTTTTCCATGAGGTTTATCTACTTAAATTCGAATTTGATCATCCAAGGCCACATAAAGGTGTCTTGGAAGCTTCCTTTGTGCCTACACATGTCAACAAACTCATGCTAATTGTTAGGTATAAGTATAAACATATTATTTTCTAAGTTTTAGCCATAAATTCACTTTAAAATGTTAGAATTAATAAACTTTGGAAAAACATAGTTATGACTCAATAATGAGGTGAATGTAATGATATGAAGGTAGAATGGAGGTGACATGAAGGTAAAATGTGAAGATATTGATGGATAATGGAGTGAAAATAAGGACTATTTTGAGGCCCAACATACACGTTGAAGAAAAATAAAGATACAGTAAAAGAAAACGCAGATGCATTAGGAGCATATTGACAAATAACATCGATTAGCTTGGACCCCTATATAGTCCTGTTCTGTAGGCGATATATGCTTTGAGAAAAGAGGCCATCCCGAAACGGGGTCACATGGTCGGAGCTTTCATGGGTCGCAGCCTCTAGTGGACATACCATTCTGTGACCTTGCGACCTTGGAGGGGTCGCACAGTCGCATGGTCGCATTTTCCGTCCAGTAGCATGCATCGCGACCCAATGACCTGGAGGGGTCGTGCAACTTGATCTCTACATGGGTCGCAATCTCAAAAAGGTCGCAGGGTCGCAAGTATCATCAAGTCGCAATCTGCACTAGCCTCACAGGTTTGCGACCCAACGACCTGGGTTTTAACTGCAACCTCAAAGCATGGTTGTCTTCATCGTGCAATCATCGTTCACCTTAGGTGCAATGTCTTCTCCTGCATTGAATCTTGCTTTCATTCAACGAAGGGAGTGGCTTTTACGTATGGAGGAGTCGCTCGATCGCGCGATCTGGCTATAGATGCAGGAAGGAGCGCACTCCAACAAATCCCTTGCCCTTCTCACGGTGATTCGTCGATGGATCAATAATTTTAACCATGCATCAAAATTCATAATGAATAGCTTCTGTCTCCACGGTGGTAAGTCAGGTTGTGAGCAGACAAACACCATTGCCACGCTATATTTACACGATGTGAACAAAACCATTCTTTCAACGAAAATCTAATACGTCGATCTGCTGGATGCGCGTTTAGATTTGAGTTAGTCATTTCACGGCCTCTTTGGAAGCATGGATATGAAACATGTTTTAGTCAGGTTAGCGAAATTCTTTTTAACTTGCAGCCTTTTCCCTATAATGATTTAACACCAAACACCAAGCCTCCTCGAGTCAGCATCTTTGATATAATTTTGAAGGTGGAACTTTTATCTTGAAATAGAATATTTCTCATCTACCATATCGAGGGACCTGTCATTCTGGAAATAACGCTCCATAGTTGTTACTGCGCTGGTTCGATTGAGCGTTTCGCCTTTCCCTGGTGCATCCTACGGCAATGACAGAGCTGAAACAGCTGTATCCATGTGCATGCAGTCTGGACGAGATTATGTTGCCATTATTATTATCTCATTCACGCTGGATGATAACAAACGCTGCCTACCTTCATCGAAAAACTACTTTAGTGACACGGGCCACGTGGTGTCATGCGCAAAGAGGTTACTAAACCTTATTAGGCATTCCTGGGAGGCACTGAATGCAACGTTGGGCCTTGGAAAATTTCCTCTGTGAGATGGAAAACGCAGGTGTTTTTCCAAAGTGGATCACCACATCCTTTGACACGTGGCCGAGAGCCAAGAATCACGCCGTGGACTGCCTCATACGCGCTGCAACTGCACTTCCCATGGTTTAAGTCATCGTTGTAATGGTGAGTGTATTGGAGGCAACAAGAGGAAACTACCCTCCATGTGTGGCTTTAATCAAGAATAGAAAAGGCATGTACGCTTCCCATGATAGAAAGCAGGTGAAGAACAGTAAACAACTGGAAATGATCGTAATCGGTGCTAATGAGAACATTAAACCTGCTCCACCTCAGCCTTAAAATGCCAAAGTTGCAAATATTACCAATATCATTGTTAATCCTTCTATTGATGGCTTGGATGACTTTTGACTATTATCGCACTGGAGTTATCATAATATTTTGGCTGCCACCCTAGGTTTGTCATGACCATGTGTTGAACGTAAATTTTGACCCTCACATATATATATGTCCTAGATTTTTTATTATTAAATGTGACCACCATGCATAGAAGCCTTCGCACCCATGTGAGGTTTGACCGCTATAATAATATACGTATGCTCAAAGCATTTACCATAGGTAGAAAACCTGCCATCGCACCTTTGCGCCATGTCACGTGTCCATGCAGTTTTGTTGCACCATCTCACGTGGTTTGAAAAACGTACTACTTTATCTCTTTTGAACCTTAGTTTAACCATATAACGTTGATCATTTTCTTTTCCTCATATTGTTAGCGCAAATAAATAAAAATATTCACACCAAGGCCATAACCTCATAATACGAATGCTTCTTGTTTTCAAAGATTCCAGAGTTGGAATCTGCTACTCAAGCCACATGATGGCCCTTTTAATATTAAACCTTTCTGTCTTGTGGTTCTGGAGACTCTCTTTGCATATACATCCATGTGCCTGGCTACCAAAAGGTGTATGCATTTAAACATGACCTTTTAGGTTCAATTTGAAATTCCCCATCTCTTATGGTCTCGCATAGACAAATTTTAAGAGCAAAGAAGACTAGGGTTTTAAGGCCTTTTCATTCCTCCACATTGTACTCCTTGCAGCATAAATAACTCCACACTATTTAGCTCAGGATTAATAAATTTTGCTTTTCAAAGGAGCGTTCACATATTTGAAACTCTGTCGTTGACTTGCCACACCCACATGTGTGCTTTTGCTCTGCTACCCGGCACGAGAACGCCTTGAATGAGATTGTCATTCTCTAGGGAGATCTTCTGAGTCCCCTTTGTTCACCGGGCTATAATTCAGGCTAGACTTGTTGGAGTGGTGAAATATGTTCCTTCGTGTGCACCCATCGACATTTAGATGGTATTGTGCAGGATCTCCAAAACTTCCCTTTTGAGTTTATGCTTATTTTGTCTCCTTCTAAAATAGCAGCATCGGGATTGTTTCTTGATCAGCACCCCCACAAAAATGTAGCTTCCTGGTAATTGTGTCATCATCATTTTCATCTTCAAACAATCTCATCCTCAAGGTCGTCAAGATTTGATAGAGTAACACCATGATGAGTAAGAATGTCATCTTCTCCATCTCATAGAGTGTATTTGTCTCTCTTAAGCATCTGTGACTGTCGCTCACTCTGGAATCTAATGATAGCCTTATCTGTCATCATTTTCCCCAGACTGCATGTCCAAGAAAACATTAGCTTTGCCACTTTGTTTGTATTCTTGTAAGAGATTCTTCTTCCTTGTGATTGACAACTTCCCTAACCATTATGCTCTTGTTAGTTAGGTTCCAATCTCTTCCTCCCAACGCGATGGTGATATTCTTTTGTATATCATTTGTGGGATTTCCTGCACATAACATTATAACACTAATTAGTTTACAGTTACATTTTAGAGAACGGTGCCCCCCAAATAATAAATATTAGACTATGAGCTTGACGAAGTGCTAAAATAGAGTGCCTGGACAATCCATGATGCAAGCGCTCGTAATGTAAATACACACAAGTTTACATTCGAATGTATGCATGGTGATCCTTCGCACATGGCGTGATTGCAACAACAGCATCTGATCATGATGGCGAGACAACTCATGAGGGTTTGGGGATAGGTCGCTGGGATGTCACTGACTGCAGGTTCGGTGAAAGACCTTAACGACTAAGCGAGCAAAGGGGGACCCGAAATTTTAAATATACCCAAAATTTTGGGTGGTGTTGTATCGACTACAACAAATGGCGAACCACTGGTAGAATCCAGCATC